>CM067847.1:788906060-790229810 GCA_034509565.1 Triticum monococcum
TTGGATCAGCCATGATATCGTCTTGACCAGCAAATGTTGTCCCCCTATGCGTCTCTAGAATGAAGGCTGGTCTGAAGAACAGAGAACATGACTCCAACTAAGGAGAGCACAACAGAGGATGGTCTGAAGAATAGAGAACATGACTACAACTAACAAGAGCACAATGTGGATCATCGCTATTTCTGATGTTTGCGTTTGGAGAGATTTCACCATGTAATTAAGTCACAAAAGATAATTAATTCACAAATATTTATCCAGGCAAAAATTAGTCATCCATCACATTTAGCTTGCTCTAGGAGAACAAATCTTCAACTTGTTTCTATCACAAAAAAGCATACACCAAAAATAGCATGAAACTAAAGGCCCCAACATTAGATCTCCCAACACACGACCAAGGTTCAGCAGTAAATCAATTGTCTAGCACGTAGCTGGTGCAACTATGCCTAAGAAAACATGGCGTTGACACAAAAAATAGGTGCAACTCAAGATTTACGACCAACTAAACAATAGAGATCAAACAAACAACCTAGGGAAGAGATCAACTGAATAACAATTTCAATGATTACATTGGAATTAAATATGATTTGGCTCAGAGAACACGATGATTACAACGACGCACATAGACGAATAAAACAATTTCAAGAAATTAACTGGATGTCTCATACTAACCACCATAGCCAAATAAAAATGAGATGAGATCGGCGCATGTAGCTGGCCTCCTGGTACATGGGAGCGAAAGGAATCGAACCGAACCCCATATCAAAGAAATGCATCTTCATCATCATATCGCTGCAAGAGAAGCTGGTGCCGTGGTAGCCACTCTAGACCAGGGTGTCGAGGCACCCTCTGAAGCTCACCATGTCAAGTCAGCCCTCCTGCTACTGAGGTGGTGCCGGATACAACACGGGAGACCCCATGTCTATGTTGCGGGTGGTGACACATGGAGCTGGCGGTGGCGCCTGTGAATGGATTTTTGCCATGCGTTCGGTGATGCTCTTGAGAAGCACGTCCACTTTGTAGCCAACTTTCGTGAGTTGCTCGATGTTGAGGCCAACGAGGACCGAGGGGTCACCATGCATGATTTTGTAAAGGAGGTACCTGATCTCGTTGTCCTCGCACTCTCGGCGTGTCTTGTCGACTTGGTCTCGGAGCTTCTCAATGCGCTTGGTGATGAAGATCTCCTGGTTCATCGCTTCCTTGCACGGCTCGAGCTCTGGCAGGCTTTTGAATTGATTCAGGATATCCATTGCCTCGGCGTGGGAAGGGAACACCTCCGGCGCCGCCTTGCCCTCTTCGTACACCAGTACGCAGGTCTTGGCATCGCACAGGATGGCTAGTTCATCCGCCTTCTTCATCAGGCCCTTGAGGCGCTTCTTGAATCTATCACGCCGGGTCGAGTCATGGGGGATGTACTGGAGGGTCACATTGCGAGGCATTGCTGGCAAGAGGATAAAACCAGCGAAGGAAAAGAAAGTTGCTGGTTTCGGTGAGGGAGGAGGGGTGGATTTATAGTGGAGGGGTTACCGTGATTTGGTAAGAGTTTACTGTGACAGGTACGAAGAAGATTGCCTTATTTAGTACTTGTGAACACGATCGAATATCGAACAAATCTTTGACCCGACTTTAATTGTACCCATTTGTAAATTTGGTGTCCATTTAAACCTACCAAATTGGGCACGATAGCGCATGACCGTTCCCCCGATATCGCTCCCGATATCACGGGAGCGAGACATATCATACGCGTGCTAATGATTTCCCCACGATGTGCCCGTAAGCTTCATGCGTCGCAATGCCATCCTTCAAAGCCCATCAAGCCATCCAAATGAATGGGCCAAACACAAGCCTTGCTCTTATCGGTGAGGCCCATAAATACACTAATTTTGTATCAAACTAGTAAAAAAGTTACTTGAACAAAAACCACATCGCTGGAAGGAACAAAAAAGGTCAAAGGAAAAATAAAAAAATTAACAGGCTCAAATCCCAAAAATGCTAAGTGCACGGCTGTTTACATGCTTTTATGGGCCGCTTCCATTTAATAAACCTGCCCCTGATTTTCAGGTGGGTGTGGGGCCTAATCTCCCCCCTTAATCCAATCAACCCCTGCCAACTCAGAGAATGACAATGTAAAAGCCCCGTATTGAGCCCGTGAATGTTGCGTTGTTGTCCTATTGCACAAACTCTCGTATTATTATGATTTTGAAAGTCTTTCACGAACCGGATAACAAAAAAACAAGGCTGAAAAGTACATGAAAAAGAAAGAATCCATTTCATCTATCAAAAAGTTTCCATGTTTGATCAGTTGTGATTGACTAAGATGAGATAAACAAAACAAGATAAGTTGCCATGCTTTGTCCGCTACAAAAGAACATAGTAAACAAATACAAAAGGCTGACTTTGATAGTGAAGGTGTGAGATATCCAACAACACACACATACACTCACACACTCTACCCATATGAGTACTTCCAAGATACCGAGCCGACACAACTTCTTACTACTATAGATTCGAAAGCACTGACCACACATCATTGATGGGCCACCGACCACGCGTCAGTGATGAGCATTGTCACTGACCGCCCGGCTCTAGCGTATCAATGATGAAGAATTTGTGGCTCGGCAGAATTCTCATTGCAGACCGGTCTAAAAATGACCCGCCTGTGATATTGTGTCCCAGAGACAAAAATTGATCAATATTTGTCACTGAATGGCTGCTTTATTTGACTCTTTTAAATTCTTCTAATAAATCCGACCCTTCGTGTTTCCCGGCTGTCAGTGTTGTTGTGTACTTGGGTTGTTATATCCATCGTCCACTGTCCGTCTCCATTACAAACCCTCGCAGCCGCCACCGAGCACCACACCCCATAGTTTTCAGTCTTGCTGCAACACATCCCATCTTGTAAGCTCCCATCAAACATCCGGACAAATACACGCTCAAACGAGTCAGTTGATACACTGGTATCACACTCTTCGAATTAGAAAGGAAACATAATGGTCTAGATAGTGGATACACTGGTATAGTGGTACAACAAATACACACTCCTCGAATTAGAAAGGAAAATAATGAGTAGGGCATTTTGGTGACCGAGCTCCATAAAGCCCTTTATTTTGAACAATTCAAAATTCATAAATTATAGTTCAAAAAAGTTTCTGAAGAAAAACACATGTATGCAAGGATGTAAAGTGTATGTGTGAAAAATGTTAGGATTAAATACCTTGAATTGCGAGCTGTACAAAAAACCCAAAATTAGGGACTTTATAGACGAACAGTACATATGTTAAAAGGCCCCAGATTTGTCTTTTTGTGTGTAGCGCACATTTAATGTATTTCGACCTGAAAATTTGCACACATGTACATTATGTATCAAGTATATGTGTATTTATTTTTAGAATTTTTTGAAAGTGAAAAGTTTGAATTTTAAAGATTTCAAATAAAGGCCTCCAGAGAGCTCGGTCTCCGTATGGCATTTTCGGGAAAATGATCCCCTTTCCATCCTCTCACGTGCGGCTATCTAGTCACCGCCGGCCGATTCAACCCCAACAGTTCTTGTTGGGGAACTAGCAACGCCTCCACTCCTGCTGCCCTCAGGCTCCACCACAGGCTGCAGCGCGGACACACTCACCTCATGGGGTCCTCGTAGGTCAATCCAATCCTCTAGTGGGTGCCGGCGCCGGCACCGGCCGCCGATCGATTCGACCCCACCCAGTAAGCTCCTTGGAGGAAACTAGCATTGGCTTCACTCCTGCTGCATGCAAGCTCCAATCCAGACTGCATCGCCGCCAAACTTGCCGCATGGTGTCCTGGCCCTTTTCCTCGAGATCAATGTCGCACGCAAGCTGTCTCACGCCCTTCCCTAGTAGTAAACATGCAGCGGAGACTAGTTAGGACATTTTAGAGTACAAGTACAACTCAGTTATGAGGATGTTAGTAGGGGCATCAAATTCAATCAAATTAGATGGGTAACACTTTTTCTCAGGAAGCACTGAAATCCGGTAAACCGGTCTGTTACGGAAATCTTGAGAGAAAAAATAACCTTGTTCACACCACAACACATCATGGTTATCGCTCATAATGTCAAACTTACGTATTGAAGGAGGCTAGGTAAGTGGGACGATGAGGACTGATGGGAAGGAGAGGTGGAGAGAAACTCCTGGCCATAGGCGCTCTGAGAGCCTCGGGGAAGCCACTAGATGGCGCCGCCGACGAGTTAAGATTTCGGCTATCACCAGCATGAAGGTGTGTGAGGCCACCATGTCTGTTTGTCACCTTGGATCGGCCACGATGTCATCTTGATGAGCAAATGTTGTCCTCTTGTGCGTCTGATGAATGAAGGATGGTCTGAAGAACAGAGAACATGACTCCAACGAAGGAGAGCACAAAGGAGGGCGATCTAAAGAATAGAGAACATGACTACAACTAAGGAGAGCACAATGTAGAACATCACTATTTTCTGATATTTGTGTGTGATGAGTTGTCACCATGTAAGTAAGTCACAAAAGGAGATTAATTTACAAATATTTATGTAGGCAAATATTAACCATCCATCACATTTAGCTGGCTCTAAGAGAACAGATCTTCAACTCGTTTCTATCCCAAAAAAGCGTACACCAAAAATAACATGAAATTAAAGGCCCCAACCTTTGATCTCCCAACACACGACTAAGGTTCTTTTTTCAATTATATCAGCAATCGAACAATTGTCTAACACATAGCTGGTGCAACTATGCCCAAGAAAACATGGTGCCAAGTCTGCCGACACAAGAAAAAAAAAGGTGCAACTCAAGATTTACAACCAACTAAATAGCAGAAATCAAACAAACAACCTAGGGAAGAGATGAACTGAACGTACGCCGTCCCAGATTCAAATCGCTACTGTACTTGATTAATCACAACTTATCCAGTTGTTTAAGCTCCTGCGTGACGCGCGAGCCGATCCATGCATCCCAAAACAAACTCGTCCTCGTCCTGGATGCTAGCTGCCATTGGTGGATCGATCCATCGATCGGCATCTCGCACCGGCCGTAGTTGATGGGATCGATGAGACCATGTGTGTACCTCAGTTCATCGATCGAGTTAGCGCTTGTTGGTGGATGCGGGCTGACTCGATCGATCCAGATTGTTGACCCTCGCACGTGTCTACATAATTTCTTTCGGAAAATTTAGCATCCGAGGGCATTTGGTCTAGTGGTATGATTCTCGCTTAGGGTGCGAGAGGTCCCGAGTTCAATTCTCGGAATGCCCCTATTTTTTTCTCTTTTTTTTAACCATTTTTACATATGGTAGATTTTTTTTTCCTTTTGTACATGTACTATATAGTAGTAGAATTTGTTCGTATAGCTAAGCCAATCAGATGCCATGAAAAT
The DNA here is from genome assembly GCA_034509565.1 of Triticum monococcum. NCBI lineage: Eukaryota > Viridiplantae > Streptophyta > Magnoliopsida > Poales > Poaceae > Triticum > Triticum monococcum. The sequence goes on from CM067847.1 coordinate 788,911,421, forward strand.
CAATATCCGTCAAACAACATTGCATTCGGAGATATATATACCCTTCTCTACAAGGAGCATCAAATAATCTTATATAGTGCCGGTTGAGTGAGTCTATCACATTTGACGTTTTACTTGGTTCAAACTCGGCTTTCCACCTTAATATGCAACTGCTATGTACCACCGATTTTTTTATACCCTTCTTTTCTGTCGGTAGGGACGGAAGGGCTGCTTTCCGAAAAGTCTCTGAAGTTTTTGCCCTATTAGCAACACAAAATGTGCCTGGCCACGTCAGTGTACCTCGTCTCTTCACACAGGTCACCGGTTCAAATTCTGTTATGTACCTAGTTTTTCATTTTTTTTAACCACGAAGGACCCATATGAGGGGGGGGGGGGGGGGGGGGGGGGGGACCAGCGCAAAAACAAAAGGTGGACGGGATTCGATAACAACACCAACACACACACACACACACACACACGAAGGATTGATAACAGCACACAAAGGCAAGGGCGTACCCATGTTTAACTACCCTGTGCAAAACTTTTTCTTTGTAAGTTCCTTTTTTTGCTTTTTTAAAACCACGAAGGACCCATATGAGAGAGAGAGGGCAAAAACACGAGGTGAACGGGATTCGATAATAACACCATGACACACACACACACACACACACACACACACACACACACACACACACACACACACACACGAAGGATTGATAACACCACACAATGGCAGGGGCGTACCCATGTTTAACTACCGGGATGCACAGGACACCGGGTGCAAAACTTTTTTTTTGTAAGTTCCTTGCAAAGTTTAGTGTGTGACACCCCATCTTCAAATGGAATTTATGGGTGATTATATGCTAGGACACGTGATCATTTCCTCTCTGGGTCCGCCCCTGCACAATGGGATGCTACAAGTTAGAAGTAACATATGGATGTTATTTGACCCTTTTTCATGTTCAATTTCAGTCAAATTAGCAGGTAACAATTTTTCTCGGGAAGTAGTGGAAATACGGTAACCGGTCTATTTCAAAAATCTTGAGAGAGAAAATAACCTTGTTCACACCACAACACATCGTGGGAATAGCTCATAATCTCATACTAACATGCTCAAGGAGGTCAGGTAAGTGGGACGATGAGGACTGATGGGAAGGAGAGGTGCAGAGAAACTCCTAGCCATAGATGAGAGACTCAGGGAAGCCACAGGATGGCACCGACAACGAGTCAAGATTTCGGCTACCACCAGCATGATTGCATGAAGGCGAGCGAGAGGCCACCATGTCTCCTTGTCACCTTGGATCAGCCATGATATCGTCTTGACCAGCAAATGTTGTCCTCCTGTGCGGCTCTAGAATGAAGGTTGGTCTGAATAACAAAGAATATGACTCCAACTAAGGAGAGAACAACAGAGGATGGTCTGAAGAATAGAGAACATGACTACAACTAACAAGAGCACAATGTGGATCATCGCTATTTCTGATGTTTGTGTTTGGCGAGCTGTCACCATATAATTAAGTCACAAAAGATAATTAATTCACAAATATCTATCCAGGCAAAAATTAGTCATCCATCACATTTAGCTTGCTCTAGGAGAACAAATCTTCAACTTGTTCCTATCACAAAAAAGCATACACCAAAAATAGCATGAAACTAAAGGCCCCAACATTAGATCTCCCAACACACGACCAAGGTTCACCAGTCAATCAATTGTCTAGCACGTAGCTGGTGCAACTATGCCTAAGAAAACATGGCGCTAACACAAAAAATAGGTGCAACTCAAGATTTACGACCAACTAAACAATAGAGATCAAACAAACAACCTAGGGAAGAGATCAACTGAATAACAATTTCAATGATTACATCGGAATTAAATATGATTTGGCTCAAAGAACACGATGATTACAACGATGCACATAGACGAATAAAACAATTTTAAGAAATTAACTGGATGTCTCATACTAACCACCAAAGCCAAATAAAAAAAGATGAGATCGGCGCATGTAGCTGGCCTCCTGGTACATGGGAGCGAAACAAATCGAACCGAACCCCATATCAAAGAACTGCATCTTCATCATCATATCGCTGCAAGAGAAGCTGATGCCGGGGTAGCCACTCTAGACCAGGGTGTCGAGGCACCCTCCGAAGCTCACCATGTCAAGTCAGCACTCCTGCTACTGAGGTGGTGCCGGATACAACATCGGGAGACCCCATGTCTATGTTGCGGGTGGTGACACATGAAGCTGGCGGTGGCGCCTGGGAATGGATTTTTGCCATGCGTTCGGTGATGCTCTTGAGAAGCACGCCCACTTTGTAGCCAACTTTGGTGAGTTGCTCGATGTTGAGGCCAACGAGGACCGAGGGGTCACCATGCATGATTTTGTAAAGGAGGTACCTGATCTCGCTGTCCTCGCACTCGTGGCGCATCTTGTCGACCTGGTCCTGGAGCTTCTCAATGCGCTTGGTGATGAAGCTCTCCTGGTTCATCGCCTCCTTGCACGGCTCGAGCTCTGGCAGGCTTTTGAATTGATTCAGGATATCCATTGCCTCGGCGTGGGAAGGGAACACCTCCGGTGCCGCCTTGCCCTCTTCGTACACCAGTACGCAGGTCTTGGCATCGCACAGGATGGCTAGTTCATCCGCCTTCTTCATCAGGCCCTTGAGGCGCTTCTTGAATCTATCACGCCGGGTCGAGTCATGGGGGATGTACTGGAGGGTCACTTTGCGAGGCATTGCTGGCAAGAGGATAAAACCAGCGAAGGAAAAGAAAGTTGCTGGTTTCGATGAGGGAGGAGGGGTGGATTTATAGTGGAGGGGTTACCGTGATTTGGTAAGAGTTTACTGTGACAGGTACGAAGAAGATTGCCTTATTTAGTACTTGTGAACACGATCGAATATCTAGCAAATCTTTGACCCGACTTTTGTGCCCATTTATAAATTTGGCGTCCATTTAAACCTACCAAATTGGGCGCGATAGCGCATGACGTTCCTCCGATATCGCTCCCAATATCACGGGAGCGAGACATGTCATACCGTGCTGATGATTTCCCCATGATGTTAAGCTTCACGCTTTGCAATGCCATCCTTCAAAGCCCATCAAGCCATCCAAATGAATGGGCCGGACACAAGCCTTGCTCCTATTGGTGAGGCCCATAAATACACTAATTTTGTACCAAACTAGTAAAAAAATACTTGAACAAAAACCACATCGCTGGAAGGAACAAAAAGGGTCAAAGGAAAAATAAAAAAATGAACAGGCTAAAATCCCAAAAATGCTAAACACACAGCTATTTACATGCTTTTACGGGCTGCTTTCATTTAATTAAACCCGCCCCCCTGATTTTCAGGTGGGTGGGGCCCAATCTCCCCCCTTAATCCAATCAACCCCTGCCAACTCAGAGTGACAATGTGAAAGCCCGGTGTTGAGCCCGTGAATGTTGCGTTGTTGTCCTATTGCACTAACTCTCATATTACTATGATTTTGAAAGTCTTTCACCAACCGGATAACAAAAAAACAAGGCCAAAAAGTACATGAAAAAGAAAGAATCCATTTCATCTATCAAAAAGTTTCCATGTTTGATCAGTTGTGATTGACTAAGATGAGATAAACAAAACAAGATAAGTTGTCATGCTTTGTGCGCTACAAAAGAACATAGAAAACAAATACAAAAGGTCTACTTTGATGGTAAAAGTGTGAGATATCCAACAACACACACATACACTCACCTCTTTGAAAAAACACACACACACACACACACATTCTACGCATATGAGCACTTTCAAGATACCAAGCCGACACAACTTCTCACTACTATAGATTCGGAAGCTCTGACCACTCATCATTGATGGGCCATTGACCACGCGTTAGTGATGAGCATTATCACTGACCGTCCGACTCAGGCGCATCAATGATACAAAATTTGTGGCTTGGCAGAATTCTCATTACAGAGCAGTCTAAAAATGACCCGCCTCTGATATTGTGTCCTAGAGACAAAAAATGACCAATATTTGTCACTGAATGGCTGCTTTATTTGACTCGTTTAAATTCATCTGATAAATCCGACCCTTCGTGTTTCCTGGCTGCCGGTGTTGTTGTGTACTTGGGTTGTTATATCCATCGTCGTGCACTGTCCGTCTCCATTACAAACCCTCGCAGCCGCCACCGAGCACCACACCCTATAGTTTTCAGTCTTCCTGCAACACATCCCATCCTGTAAGCCTCCATCAGAGCTCCCTCTCTCCATGGCTTCCTTTGATCAAAATTTTGAAGCATCGGTTCATTTCAGAGTTGAGGCCCTTATTGAAAAATTTCAGAGTTGAGGCAGTATAACAAACTGACAAAGACAAGCTAAGCCATGCTGCTCATCGTGCGTGCAGCCCCTCGTCCCTAGCCCTGCTGCTCATCGTACGTGAAACCGTGTAGCTCTCGTTGATCTCTTCTTCTGCGCATACAATTTAGCTTCAGCTCAACTCAGCTTCAGAAGCAGCAAGATGAAGTTCAGTTCAGGTGTGCAGATAACATACAGATGGGTTGATGATCGGACGACGGCCGGGACGTGCGCTGCGCAGTCTGGCTCAAGATCAGGATCGGTCGTGCGTGGATGCCAGATCAATCAAGCAACGCTGATGGATCGACTGATGCAGCTAGCTAGCTGCTGCTTGACGGCAGAGATGGATCGATGTGGGTGTGGCTTAATCTCAGATTCAGATCGCTACTTGATTAATCAACAACAGCCAGTAGTTGTTACTCCACTTGTTTAAGCTCCTGCCTGACGAGCGAGCCGATCCATCCAAAAAGGGAAAACAAAATTAGAGTAGGATCAAGAGGGATCGTTAGGAAAAATAAACATCGAAGGGCATTTGGTCTAGTGGTATGATTCTCGCTTAGGGTGCGAGAGGTCCCGAGTTCAATTCTCGGAATGCCCCCATTTTTTTTCTCTTTATTCTTTTTTACCGTCTTTACATATAGTAGATTTTTTTTTACCATTTTTGTTACATGTACAGCGGATTTCTTGCATGCAGGTAGCGAATCAAATGTCATGAAAATCAATCTGTGTGAAGTAGCATTCCGTTCAGAAATACTCCCTCCGTTCCATATTACTCGTCGCTGATTTTGTACTAAATCAGCGACAAGTAATATGGAACGAAGGGAGTATATAATATTCTCTTCCAATCTGTGTGAATCGAACATGTGTAGTAAAGAAACAGAACAGGTGTATACAGCCTTACCAATCACAGGAAGAGCTAGTAATACTTACATGAATGAGAAGAAAATAAATAAATAAATAACAATCATCAAGAAAAACTAGTGCAGCTTGGCAATCTGAAATAGTGAACCAGCATAAATAAATATCGACAGATAGCGTAAAAAAAACCATGTTATATATCGTCCAATGCTTCGCCTTCACCGTGCCCATCACCAATGCCATTGCCTGGGTACCCCTGATGTTATATATTAGTCAGTAGCCAATGAATATTCCGACGAAAAGCAATCAATACAAGAAGGAAGGGACTTACGATATTACAGTTTAGATGAACCACGGCACTACATTAATCATTTTACATGCAGGGACTTATTTGTTGCCTTGGAAAAGTTACTCATTAATCATTGGGGGACTGTATTTTAATGCTAGTGATCACTGGAAAAAAAAACACAATGGTCTGCAACACATGGACATTTAAGCGGACATGAGGATTTCATATAGTACAACAACACACCTGGAAGAAGAAAAAAAAGATTTATCATGCTGCTCTTGTTCGGAAAGGAATGCTACAACAGTATGATTTTGGAGAATATGTGCAGAGCTGATGTGTGCCATGTGATATTTCACAAATTTCAGTACATTTTTGTGGTGTAGCATGTCTTGACAGCTACAACCTCATACAAGTCTTTTTAGAGATTCCAATATAAACTACATACAGAGCAAAATGAGTGAATCTACACTACTCTAAAATATGTTTATATACATCCATATGTATTCGTATTGCAATCCGTATGTTTATACTTGATTGCTTTCATTGTGCCAATTGACCTTGTTCTTCCTGCACCTATGCATATTCTTCGCTGAAACTGTCATTGCTTGTTTCAGGGATGCATTTCTGATCTGAAGGGCAGGGTTGCCAGAGGGGGAGATCAGATCCTACACAGAGGGAGAACCTGGACTGAGCACTCTGTTTTGGACTGAGCACTCTGTTTTGTTTACGGTGCAGACATGCAAATCTTTAGGCTTGTACAGTAGCTTACAAGTGCAATTTTTCTGGATGAGATAGATCCCTAACCTATGTTTCACATTCATTATCTGTTACAGATGGAGCCACTAGCGGAAAGTAACCAAGTTGATCCACTTGCTGAACGAAATCTACAGAGACAAAGCTGATGTAAGTTCATACTATACCTTGATGAACCTGACATTGACATATATAGCTGTTGTTAGCTCTAAGTGAAAACAAATCCAAGTTCAATGTGATTCATCAAATCCATGAAAATAAAACAGAAGCTCCTGAAGAAGACACAGAAATTATTAGTACAGTAGTGAAGGTTACCTTTGGGACTAATTCCTCTCAAGCCTCTGTGCACATTAGATTTCGGACTTTGTAGTCCCTCTATCTATCTAAGCACTCTTATATTTCTTTACAGTGAGAGTACTTGGTATGAATGTTTCGCCGGCGAATGATGCTACCTATGTTCACATGACAGAGAACCAGTTGAAAAGAAGTTGCTGTTACAGAAACCTGAAGGTGCGCAATTATTTATCGACTTGGGAAAAGTTACTCGCTTCCCTACAAGATTTTCGAATAGGTAAACATAAATGCATTGAGCTCGAGTGAATGGACAGCACTAACTCGTTTTGTTACTCCACAAAATAGCATGCTCGTCCACTTCACAGCAATACCCATACCATGACTATGTCATTGACACACTTACAATAGATCGATACCATCAAATAAGCTTGTAAAGGTACCTTCCCCGATGCCTATCAGGCCATCAACAATGCCATTGCCTAGCCACGAACATAATTTGTCAGTATTTTGATGAAAAGCAATCGAAACTGGAAGGAAGGGATTACAGGACAGTTCAGATTCAGAGATTCAGAAACTACACTTGGGAAAAGTTACTTGCTTGGGTACCAGATTAGGAGTAGATAAGCAAAAATTGCACCGAACTAGCAAATACAGGGCATCCATATGTGCTCAGAAATTGACTAGTAACTCATTTTGGTACTCCACATCCACCTCACAACAATACCCATGGAAATTTTCATGTACTAGTCATAAGTTTCCAACTTATACTACATCTATCCACATACAAATACCAACTTAGCTGCAGAACCCATGCCTCCAAGAGGGATGAAGAATTATCAAGATGGAGGTGATGATGGTGGCAGCAAGCAAAGCAAAGTCGAGCAGGCACGCATGGAGGATCCTGAACCACCTAGGCACAAGTCTAGAAAATTTAGAACAGCTGACAAATTTGTGGGCAAGGTAGAGAAACCTGAAGTTTGATAGAGGACCACATCTTTGTGAGAAACCTGAAGCTCTGGAGGTTGATGTTTGTATGATATCCATCTCTATTACAGCCAGTCCTCATTTGCACAAAACATCCATGCTCAGTGCACGATAAACTCAATCATCCAGAAAACTGGAAGGGGTTACAGATGAACTCATTCACTCATGCAGATAAAAGGTAGTTCATCTAGACCAAGGACATGGATTAAAAGGGGGAACATAAACCAAAGTCTTCCAACACAAACATCAGTACATAAAAGCTAGTTCATCCGGAGTCTTAGACCTCAGTGTTGGTCATACTCAACTTGCTGACAACATATCCTGCTTACATTCATACTGATGCAGACATATCAAACCACAACAGCACAATCTTGAACATCCGCCATCCAACACCAGGTGTAGATCGCCCAAGCAAGACCAAAACGACTAGCAAGCGAGCTCAGATCTGCATAAATGTACTTACTTAGAAAACTGAAGCAACTGCAGTTGATGCAATGGGAAAATTCCCTATCCCAATTTCTTAGGAAGGAGGCATGTGCTAAACTACAGAGTACTACATAGCTTAAGAACAAAGGTGCACACGCTGCTCATTTTGCAGTTTGGAAGCAATATACATAAAAAATGGCAGACCATAACAGGTGAACCCTATCTGTTCATGGAAACAGAACATGGCAAATAAGGAGTGCTCACAGATAGAAGACTCAGGGCCTAAGGTTATGCAACATTCTTGTTTTGAACATCTTCGCTCAACTGAATGAATGATGTGTAGTAAGTGCTAAGTATGACTAACGATGTACTCCTACATAAAGACGCAAGCGTGAAAGCCATTTCTGTCCTATCGAACAATAAAAACTAACTGTCAAAACTAGCATGTAATCTTTCTTTTCGGTTAGCATTCTCAATCACATACATGGGAGTTAAACATGCATGCTGAATCAAACCATGAATTGACTAGCAGTCCTAGCTAGTTTGACAAGGTAGTCAAGCCTTATATAACCATGGGAGTAGAATTTTGAGGCAACTGCAGTTGATGCAATATAGCTTAAGAACTAAGGGACAAAGCTGTTTATTTGTGCTTCCCAGGAATCCTAGACCCATCTTATTCCAGTGAAGCAAGATAAACAGAAGTGGCAGACCATAACATGTGAACTCTATGCTCTTGAAAAAACAACAAGGTAAAAATAAAGAGTGTTCAGACATCAGCTTAAAACCATCAATTTGAGCTACCTCTTCTAGCTAGTTTGACAAGTTAGCCAAGCCCAATAGAATAATAATTAAATTTCTACATAACCATGTGAGCAGAATAAGCAACGCAGGCACCCAATGGCAATATAAAATAAAATAATTAGGCTTACCAGTTGATCAGATAGTTGGTTCTGATAACAGTAGTGGGAAGCTAAAGTATGGGAGGGCACGTCTGGGATTGAAGGTATTCTCCATCTTTGTGCAGACTTTGGTAATTTCATAAGTCTTGACCTCCATTGAGTAACAATCCACATCCCCAACATGAATACCTTCTGGAGCGCCTCGGAAGAACAAGAATCCCTCGGCTGCACGCATTGTGCAAATGGAATGATACTGCCCAGGAAGCTGTATGATCTTCTCTAACTTCCATTGCTGCGAATTATTCTTTAGAGAGGTATGGTAGATGGCAAAGGATCCATGTTGACAGACAAGGGAAAACATCTCAAGGGCTCCTTCCCTGCCCATCACAACGGCATTTAGGCTACGACGGCCACAGCTCTTGTCAGGCAGATGGCTGAGCTCCACATGGCAGCCGGTGAGAAGGTCGACAGTGGAAAACCTCATGGTGCGCGTGTCCAGCACCATCAAATGGTCACTCCAGCCAGCAGGCTGTGTCCAGTAGAAGCAGCCACGCACGCAGTCAAAACAGGACATGTGTTCCAAAGAAGGTGAAATGGGAGGCACGACCATAGACCATTGCATAGTTGTGGACGGGAGCACAAAGAGGACAAGCTTCGTCGTGTATCTTGCTACGCATATCACCTTCAAGGGCTGTTCCTCGCCGTCGTCGGTGGTGTTGGGAGCAAGCACGGCCTGGAAATCCCAAAGGCACTCCTGCGGCTGGGTGGCGAGGTCCTCGGGTATGGTTGGAAGCAGCACGTATCTGCTGGACAGGGGGTCACAGACGGCGAGGTGGAAGTCGGCAGCATTGCAGCGCTCCCGTTTGGTCCACGTGAGGCGGTCACAGAGTTCGTTGTCACCTCGCGGCCGTCTTCGCGGTAGGTCCATATTTGGATGTAACGGGGGTAGAGGGATCTCCAATCGAGGAGGACGCGGCCGTCGCGGACGTCGCAGGGGCGCCAACGGGGGCCTTCCCCGTCGTCTTGGACGCCCGGCGGCATGAAGTAGGAGGACGAAGAGACGACGGCCGGGACGAAGGAGAAATCGGCGGCGGAGGGGGCGAGGGCGTCGGCGAGCGGGGCGGAGGGGTGCGGAGCCTGGGCGGGGTGGAATCCGCCCGCGTCCATGAAGCCGAGGAAGGGAGGGCGATGCAGCGTGCGGAAGCGGCGGCGAAAGGCGCGGCCTTTGATGACCCGGCGGAAGGAGGTGCAGGCGGCGGAGGCGCGGGCGAGCGCGTCCGGGGTGGGGAGACGGATGAAGATCTCCTCCAGGAGCTCGTCGGGAATGGTCGGCGGCGGCGGCGCGGCCATGGCGGCGGGGCTGGAAGAAGGGGATCGAGGGTTAGGGTTGGGGTTCGGGGCAGTGGGAGTGACGAGTGAGTGGGATAGTGAGCTCTACGAACCCATTTTATTTAGCTCCATGGATTCAAAACTGTCGCTTTAAGCTTCAAAAAACGTTTGGAAAAAAATATTGTCTGTTAAATTTCATGGATTGGAAAATTGTCGCTTTAACCTTCAAAAACATTTAGAAAATTAGGGCGACCAGTCACCAGTGAGTGGGGCACTGAGCACTGCGAAGCCATTCAGCTCCATGGATTGAAAAATTGTCGCTTTAACCTTCAAAAACGTTTAGAAAACAAATTATAGCTTAAAGCTCCATAAATATGTCTATTAAATTTCATCTGTGGGTTGGATAAAAAGGGGAAATTCATCTAGACAACATCCATATATACATCACTTGTTGGAATCTTTCTGTCGTCAGGAATGGAAACGGAGTCCCGGGTACACATGGAAGCAAACTTGGTGCCATCAATGCTCAGGGATCTGCTGAGCGGGCTTAGGAGGTGCTCGGGGGCTTGTCGTCGAGCACTTACTTTCTTGGGCACGGGAACTCTCGTTGCGGCCAGCCCCCCTGAGATTGGAAAGGGGGTGCGTGAGGAGAGGCCCATGCCAATGGCGGGATACACTATTTGGTGCGGTGCGGGTAAGGGATTGTGCAAAACACGCACTCTCCCTTCCCCCCGTTGCACAAGTTTGGGTCGGCCCATTTGCGGGCCCCTACGTGCCCTATTATTTTTTTCATTTTCCATTTTTTTCTGTTTTCATTTTATTCTTTGTTAAAATAATTCAGGGTTAAATAGTATCTCAAATTTTTAAAAATTGTAAATTATGAAAAAAATGTTCAAGCAATCTTAAATATTAATAGATTAAAAAATTTGTGATTTCAAAAAATGTTAACATAGTTCTAAATTGTTCAAGAAATTCAAAACTAGTTCATGAATTAGAAAATATGTATGCGTATTCAAACACTGTTCACAATTTCGTAAAAAATGTTCGAATATTCCAAAAATATGTACGCGTCTTCAAACACTGTTCACGTTTGTCGTTTTTTAAATGTTTCGAAAATTTGAGAAATGTTCACGAGTTTCAGTAAACTGGTTTGCCAATTCAGAAAGATGTTGACAGTTTCTCAAAATGTTTGTGAATTTTAGAAAATGTTCACAATATTCAAAAAAAGATCAGGAAATTTTCGCAAAAAAGTTATCAAATTTAAAAACAAATCACAGATTTGAAAATTATTCATGAACTCAAAAATGTTCTTGAATTACAAAAATTCTTCCCAAATTTCAACAAATAATCGCCGGTTCAAAAAAATATTGTTCATGTATTCCAAAAATGTAGAAAATTTTAGAAAGGTTCATGAATTTAAAAAAATGTCACGAGTTTGTAAAAAATGTTCACAAATTTAAAAAATGTACACGATTTCAAAAACAATTGTTCATGTATTTGTAAAGTGTTCATGATTTCGAAAATTGTTCACAAATTCAAAAAAATTCACGAGTTTTAAAGTTTTTTGCAAATGGAAAAAGAAGAAAATATAAAAAATAAAAAGAATAACAATAAAAAAGATAAAAACGAAAAAAATAAAAAATAAAAGGAAGAAAACCTGGTTCATGGAAGGTTCTAGAACCTACCCGAGACGAGCGGAAAATGGGCCGTCCCCTACGAATACCATTGCTGAGGGGGGTACGCGTCAGGTCACTGTACGCACCAAATAGGAGCCGCCACCATTGGCGGGAGGAGTGACGTGACGACACATGTCGGAGTGGGTCGCATATGGTCTTTTCTTGGACCATACGAAGGAACACGAGCTGGGAGGCCTCGAAGAGCAGGTGAGCCCATAGAGCATATGTCAAGGAGTGGTCACCTCTAAGGATAGTTTTCTCTATCCTCTAGGGCACGGAGGCATCATACCCTCTATGTACAAAGGAGTCGTTTCTCCCCGATGTACCATCGTCATGGTCGCAGGATGGGAGGGTGTGTGTCCAACCGTATAGGTTTAGAGACATTGAGATAATATATAGGAGATTGTATGTTGTTAAGTCATACAAATTGTCATGAATAGCATTGGCAAGCTCCTGTATTTTGTGATAACTTGCTTGTGAAAGTATATTGTTCCAAAGTTACAATATATAAGGAAATTTGAAAATGAAAGATCTGACCAGGTCTCATTTGAGAAGGATGTATTCTACTGCCTGTACTACTTATTGACCTCAGTGCAGAGATTTGATCATTTATTCATGTGACTATCCAAAAATATGCTTTAACACCAAAATTCTAGGTTGTGGCAGAATTTGCTATTAATTTCCCTAAAAAGCAACAATTTATCTGTTTAATATAGTTGGCTAGTGAGTTTAATGCCTATCGGCATGAATATTATTTAATATATTTGTAGTTACTATCGTAGAAGTAGTTCAACCTATGGTTGTCTATGGGCATAATTTTCTATCCGTCAAGAACTGCAGAGCTCTTGTTCATATTCTGGTTGTGTACCAAACATAGTGCATCACTTTTGCACAAGCCTTGCTTAATTTATTACCTACGATTTGAATTTTCAAGAAATATAAAAATAGTTCTATTACTAATTGCATTTATAAAATAATGGTCAAATATGAGGGTATAGGACCTTGCTAGTTTCTAAAATGTCAGAGTGTTTCAGTTGTGGTTTATGCATTTACGAATGTGTTCAATGGATTATAAATTAGTACATTAAAACAAGTACAATAGGAATTTACTCATCAGAATTATATGATATTTCAGTTACTTATTGTAATGTTCTTTTAAAAAAAGTGCTCCACGCTATTTTTCCTGTCAAATGTCCTGCAAGAGATACTTGTTCGTAGGTACATAAGAATTCATTCATGTTACCATAGAATAAGTTTATATTGTCGCAAGAAAGTTAGTATATGGATCTTGAGTTCTAATGGATCCATTGAGTGGGCTTTGGGGGTGCTCGGGGGTTTGCCGCCGAGCACTTCCTTTCTTGGGCACGGGAGCTCTCGCTGCGGCCAGCCTCCCTAGGGATTGGGGAGGGGACGTGTCAGGAGAGGACCATGCCAATGGCAGAACCCACTATTTAGCGAGGTGCGGGCCTGGGATCATGCAAATGCGCACCCTCCCTTCCCCCTACGTGTCAGTTTGGGCCGGCCCATTTGCGGGCCTTGACACCCCCCCTTTTTATTTTACTTTTCCTTTTTCTATTTTTTGCTTTTTATTCTTTGATAAAATAATCCCGGATTACAAAAAGGTTCTTAAATTTCAAATAATTTGTGAATTATAAAAAATGTTCAAGAAATCTTAAATCTTACTAGATTTAAAAGTATCCTGATTTAAAAAATGTTAAAATATTTCAAAATTATTCAAGAAATACAAAAATATTCAGGAATTTGAAAAAATGTTCACGAATTCAAAAAATGACCACGAATTAGAAAAGAAGCCCGCATATTCTAATAATGTTCACTATTTCACAAAAAATGCTCAGGACAAAACATTTTTGCATATTCAAAAAATGTTCATCAATTTGAAAAAAAATATGTGAATTAAAAATTGTTCATCATTTTTAGAAAATATTTTTATTTTTTTGTAAAATGTCCACGACTTTCACAAAAATGTTTGCTGATTCAAAAATATGTTACAGTTTCAAAAAATGTTAGTGAATTTTGTAGAAAATGTACACAATATTAGAAAATGATCCTTGATTTTTCTCAAAATTTTAAAGTACTCAGTTGATTTACCTCTAGATCGTAATGCAGGGTCTAACTCTAGGGCTAGTTGAATGATTTTGTGTAACCCTATGACTTATATACACGCCAGGAAGGGTATCCAGGGTTACAAGGTTGGTAGCTATGAGCTAGGCGGCGGCAGGGATCTTGGAGTATACGTCAAGTCTTCGGGGGAGGCAATCTTGAACACGCCTCCTACGCGCGGCCTCCGGAGTGCATCTTGATTACGAATGGTGGCTCACCGGCCCAGTCCGAGGAGAATGGGCCGGCTGGGTTAGTACCCCCTTATCCAAGACACCGTCACAGTCCATTTCTCACCAAATCCTCTAGAAGTAAGCATTTCCAAATGGAAATCGCAATTTACTTTGTCATAGGCTTTTTCTTAATCCGGCCTAACAATAAGGGCACTAGAGTTAGAGGTATGAATCTCATGATGACCTCATGAGCCATCATGCACGTTCAGAAATGACCCCCCACCTAATGAATGAGTGCAGTTTGATTAGAAAGAAAAACAACCTATCACTAACAAGGAGACCCTATAACTCATAGCCTTGGTTGATAGGTCTAAAATTCCTCATTTCCTTAATATTACTATCTTTAGGAATCAAAGTAATAATAGAAAGGGTTTTTACCAGTGCGCCACTAGTTGTGCTACACTACTCAATTTTCCACTAGAGTTTTCACTGCTAAAAAATGCCATTGTTCCGCCGTACTAAAAAAATGCTATTTTTCACCATTATTGTCCGGTCAAAGCACGTTGCGTAAGATATATGACCAAAATACCCTTGTTCCCGCTTGTTGATACGTCTCCGTGGTATCTATAATTTTTTATTGTTCCATGCTAATATTCTACAACTTGTACATTCTTTTGGCAACTTTTTATACTATTTTTAGGACTAACATATTGATCCAGTGCCCAGTGCCAGTTCCTGTTTGTTGCATGTTTTTTGTTTTGCAGAAAATCCATATCAAACAGAGTCCAAACGGGATAAAAACTCATAGAGATTTTTTTGGAACATATGTGAATTTTGGGAAGTGGAATCAACACGAGACGATGCTGGAGGGGCCCACGAGGGTGAGGGGCACGCCCCAGGGGGTCAGGCGCGCCCTGGGCCCTCGTTGCCACTCCTTAAGGCGGTTGGTGCCCTTCTTTCGCCGCAAGAAAGCAAATATCCGGATAAAAATCGTGTCCAAATTTCAACCCAATTGGAGTTATGGATCTTGGGGAATATAAGAAACGGTAAAAGGGCAGAATCTGGAACGCAGAAACAGAGAGAGACAGAGAGACATATCCAATCTCGGAGAGGCGCCGCCGTGGAAGCCATGGACCAGAGGGGAAACCCTTCTCCCATCTAGGGGGAGGTCAAGAAAGAAGAAGAAGAAGGGGACTCTCTCTCCACCTCTCTCCTGGTGGCGCCGGAACGCCGCCGGGGCCATCATCGTGTGACCGCGATCTACACCAACACCTCCGTCATCTTCACCAACATCTCCATCACTTTCCCCCATCTATCTACAGCGGTCCACTCTCCCGCAACCCGCTGTATCCTCTACTTGAACTTGGTTCTTTATGCTTCATATTATTATCCAATGATGTGTTTGCCATCCTATGATGTCTGAGTAGATTTTCGCTATCCTATCGGTAAGTGGTGAATTGCTATGATTGGTTTAATTTGCTTGTGCTTATATTGCTGTCCTTTGGTGCCCATCATATGAGCGCGCGCGTGGATCACACCGTAGGGCTACTTGTATATTGATAGGACTATGTATTGGAGGGCAAGAGTGACAGAAGCTTCAACCTAGCATAGAAATTGATGCATACGGGATTGAAGGGGGACCAATATATCTTAATGCTATGGTTGGGTCTTTACCTTAATGAACGTTAGTAGTTGTGGATGCTTGCTAATAGTTCCAATCATAAGTGCATAGAATTTCAAGTCAGGGATGACATGCTAGCAGTGGCCTCTCCCACATAAAACTTGCTATCAGTCTAGTAAAGTAGTCAATTGCTTAGGGACAATTTCGCAACTCCTACCATCACTTTTCCACACTCGCTATACTAACTTTATTGTATCTTTATCTAAAGAGGCGCTAGTTTTTATTTACGTGCTCTTTATATTCTTGCAAACCTATCCCACAACACCTACAAAGTACTTCTAGTTTCATACTTGCTCTAGGTAAAGCGAACGTCAAGCGTGCGTAGAGTTGTGTCGGTGGTCGATAGAACTTGAGGGGATATTTGTTCTACCTTTAGCTCCTCGTTGGGTTCGACACTGTTACTTATCGAAAGAGGCTACAATTGATCCCGTATACTTGTGGGTTATCACTTGTCAGCTCTCTCTCGCTCTCTATCCCTTTGTAATGTGTGGACCCCATTAGTTGGTGAAGTAGGCAAAGAAATTAGGAGGAAAATGGGAGCCGCGGTGGTTCAAACTTAAGAGAGAACAACTCAACCCAAATAAAAAATTTGACACACAAGGAGATGTCACCTTAATAGTATTTCTTCTATACGAAAACCTCGAGATGTTTATAAATAAATAAAAGGTATCGTCCCCTCCCAGCTCCATTTCCATTAATGAAACCATGCAACAGAGTTCAAAGCTCCCAGGCATAACCAAAGTTAGCCATCCACGTAAACATCTACCAAACGGATGTTTAAATAACATGCTAGAACAACTCCAAACTTAGAAACCTTGAGAACGGAAACGAATACATAAACGAAGGAAAATAGAGAGTGGAATCAGCCTGGCTGAAACTTGTCAGAATTGATTATCACAAACTCTCATTGTTCTTCATCGTTTTGTTGAAATATGCCCTAAAGGCAATAATGAAGCTGTTATTATCATATTTTTTTGTCCTGGATAAGTGTTTATTCTCCATGGTATAATTGTATTAACCGGAAACTCAAGTATATGTGTGTGGATACATAAACAAACACTATGTCCCTAGTAAGCTTCTACTTGACTAGCTCATTGATTAAAGATGGTTAGGGTTTCCTAACCATAGACATGAGTTGTCATTAATAACGAGATCACATCATTAGGATACTGATGTGAAAGACATATCCAATCATAAGTTTAGCATCTGATCTTGTCACTTAGTTTAATTTGCTAAAACTTTCTTAATTTCAAGTGTTTGTTCCTTAGACCATGAGATCGTGCCACTCCCTAATACCGAAAGAATACTTTGTGGGTATCAAACGTCATTCCATAACTGGGTGATCATAAAGGTGCTCTTTAGATATCTCGTAAGGTACTAGTTGGGTTGCATGTGACGGAGAGATATCTCTGGGCCCTCTCGGTAATACAACATCCTAAGTAGCTCGCAAACATGTGACTAATGTGTTTAGTCATGGGGATATTGTATTACAGAACGAGTAAAGGGAACTTGTCGGTAATGAGATTGAACTAGGTAAGGTGATATCGACGATCGAATCTCAGGCAAGTGACATATTGCTAGACAAAGGGAATTGTATACGAAATCCTTCACATCATGGTTTAAACCGATAGAGATCTACATTGAATATGTGGGAGTGATTATGGGCATCTAGTTCCTGCTATTGATTATTGATCGGAGAGGCATCTCGATCATGTCTGCATGTTGTCGAACCTGTAGGGCCACATGCTTAACGTTCGGTAATGCTAGGGTAGTAATGGGATATTCATAATGGTGAGACTAAAGGTAGTTCGGAGTCTCGGATGGGATCCTGGACATCACGGGGAGCTTCGAAATGGTCCGAAGACAAATAAAACATATATGGAAAGTATTTTTTAGGTTACCAAAAAAGTTCGGGATTTTTCGGTATTGTACTGCGAAGGTTGTAGAATGTTTGGGAGTGGGGTCCACCTGCATGGAGGGACCCACATGGACGTGGGTGGTGGGCCAAGGCTCCACACCTACAGTCTATGTGCATCAAATCCCTCTCTTAAAGGAATAGGATCAAATCCCCCGAAGATTAGATTAAGATCACTAAAAAGGAGGATTGCGATCGATGGGGAAGTAAGGAGGGCATTTCATTACCCCGTTTTGGTGCATAGCCCTTAGAATTTGGAGGACGGGTCATGACTCCTCCCCCATGCCTATCAATAGAGGAGGGAGGGGCTGGCTGCAGCACCTGACATCCAGGTTGCTGGCCGCCTCCCTCTCGTTCCATACGTTCCACCTCCGCAGCCACTTGGTGGAGCCCTTTTGGAGCTCCACCATAAAATCCACCATCACGCCATCGTGCTGGCCTAAATCCCATCTACTTCTCCCTCTTGCTTGCTGGACCAAGAACGAGGAGACATGACCGACTCGTACGTGTGCATATCTTGGAGGTGCCGGTCGTGCGACGCTTGATCGGCTTGGATCACGAAGAAACTACGACTACATTGACCACGTTCATTGTACGTTTCCGCTCTTGGTCTACAAGGTATGTAGACTTACTGCCACTCGTTGCTAGCATCTAGTAAATTAGATCTTGGATGAATTCGTTATCTCGTAGGGAATGTTTTTTGTTTTCCATGCAACGATTCCCAACACGTTTGCACCCACAAGGAGAGCTAGGTCCAGGAGAGGCGCAGAGCTCCCCTCGCCGATGGTCCAACAAGCGTATGCAGCGTAGTAGGAGAGCCGATTGAGCATTGTTGCGGAGAACCTTTCACTGATTGATATACGCCCTCAGTTTGGATAGAATGCACCTGACACTTCTCCAAACCCTTCCCTGAAAACAGATATCATTACATAAGATCCACAAACTCCACAGGGAGTACAAAGCAGTTAAATCCAGATTATGAACAGATAGGTTCTAAATTAAAGCAATTAGACACAAGGTCCAAAGAATTCTAGCCACTATGCAGTCAAAGAACAGGTGCTATACTGATTACCTCAAGATTAATTGGGTACAAAAATTTCTCAAAAACCAACGGTACATTTCCTGATTCAGGATCGTCATCCTAAGCCATTTATGCCATCACAATACCTAAGGGCATTTGGTCTAGTGGTATGATTCTTGCTTGGGTTGCGAGAGGTCCCGAGTTCAATTCTATTATTATTTTTTACCATTTTTACATATACTAGATTTTCCTTTTACCAGTTTTACATACAGTGCATTTTGTTTCCTTTTACAATTTTTACATATAGTAGTATTTTTACAATTTTTTTGTACATGTATAGAAGAATTGCTTTCATATACCTACCGAATTTGATGTCATGGAAATCAATCTGTGTGAAGTAGCATGCATTCAGACAAATACACTCTTCTCTTATCAACGAGCGAGGCTCCTTTACTGTCCAATGGCAGAACTGTCTTCTTCCTTCGAAGCTTAATTTGCTATTAGCTGCGATGCCAATATCACACAGCAGCCAGCGAGCTTCCTTCTGCAATACTGACAAGTGTACACCACACCTACCGACTTACTGCAATCGGTCTCTCAAGATATTTAGATCCCACACAAAATTCCCCTTTTCAAGGGGCTTTCCCCCCTAATTTTATAAAAAACAATTCATCATCGTCTCATCAAGTGAGTCACGCTTTGACTCCCAACAGAGTTAAACAGCAGTATGGTAAACAAACGGCCACACGATCTTCATAATCACGTTGAAGATCGATTGTGCGGCAGCAATTAATCCAACCGGCCAACAACCCAAAATGGCCAGCAATATTCTTGATGTCTACTGCCAAAGCATATATATGGTTTCTGAAATTAGCTGTTCGAACAGGTGTATATAGTTACTTCCAATAAAGCAACCTGAAAAAATAGTGTGTACGCCTCAGAAATCACAGTACGTAAGAGGCTAAGAGCTTATTCATACTTCCATGAGAATAACAAAAAAAATCATGAAGCAAAACCACTGCAGCTTGGCAGCCTCAAATAGCGAACCAGCCTAGATAAATATCGACAGACAACATCAAAATTTTCCAGGAGACAATCTTATGCCACCAGGGCATAGCAACCAGCAATGTATATCCTGCCAAAAAAAGAACCATCTTATGTATCGTCCAATGCTTCACTTTCACCGTGCCCATCCCCGATGCCGTTGCCTAGGCAGAAACATATATAACCTGTCAATTCAATAACCAATGCGTATTCTGAAGAAAAGCTGTCCGGTAAACAAAAAAGCATTTGACGTTCCAGTTGGTTTAAGCTCAGCTTTTCCACCTCAACTAGTTTTTGTTTTGTTTTTAGGTTGCTCACCACATATGTCATGCGGTCACCTCAACTAGTTCTCTCTTCAGTTTCAGATCTCTAGATGTATTACTATGTCAAAGCGAATACTATGTCAAAGTGAATACACATAGTAAATTATCTAGGCTGAAAAGAGCTCTAGCTGCATTACTGCCACTGAAAAGACCTCTAGCTGTATTACTATGTACATGCACATAAAGATGGTGCCCCAGCACAATTTATGCAAGACAAAAGTATGATCTGGAAATTATTTTCAGCACAAAAAATTCCTTGTATGTCAAAGCAAACAAAACAGAAACGTGCCATATCTCGAAGCGTATGTGCTCATTGGTAATTAGGTATTCAGATCTGACAAGAGGCAAAATGAAGTGAATTTCATTTTCACATGTACAAATGGAGCACTTGCAGCAGGGTTGTTCGACTTGTGAAAAAAAGGGAACCATCTAAAGTATATATTCACCCAACCGGACTTGAATCTCCGACAGCGAAGATGGCTCGAATTGGTCAAAGATTATGATCTTGGAATAAATTACCATCCCGGTAAGGCTAATGTGGTTGCCGATGCCCTCAGCCGCAAGCCTGCCAACCTGAACACCATGATGGAGTCCTGGCCCCCAGAACTATAAGAAGAGATCACTCAGCTTAACCTGGTTATTGTGGAGGCTAACCTCGTCAATATGTTGGAAGTCACCCCTACCCCCGAGAAAGAAATCCGCATGGCCTAGCTGGATGATGTCGTCCTGCAACACCACGTCAAGCGTATGCAAGAAGGCAAGACCGAGGATTTCTCGAAGGATCAACAAGGTACGCTAAGGTTTCGAGGTCGGATTTGCGTACTTGGGCAAACAGACCTGAGAAGGAAGATCTTGGCAGAAGCGCACGAATCTTCATACTCGATTCACCCAGGAGATACCAAGATGTACGAAGACCTTCGGCAGATATTTTGGTGGGATGGAATGAAGGACATTGCCTATTTTGTCGCTTGTTGCAACATATGTAACAAGGTAAAGGTGGAACATCAGAAACCCGCCGGACTTCTTCAACCTTTACCCGTTCCGCAATGGAAGTGGGACAATGTCTGCATGGATTTCATCACAGGCCTGCCAAAGACGCACCGAGGCAATGATGCAGTATGGGTTGTGGTGGACATGCTGACGAAGGTAGCTCACTTCATTCACATCCGGACCACCTACCGAGCCGATCAACTCGAACTGCTCTATGTGTCCAGAATAGTCAGTTTACATGGAGTACCAATAACTATCACTTCCGGCTGAGGTTCTCTCTTTACCTCAACATTCTGGTCACGTCTCCATCAAGCTTTGGGGACCGCACTAAAGTGCAGCACCGCCTATCATCCTCAGGCAGACGGGCAGACTGAGCGAGTAAATCAAATACTCGAAGATATGCTCTGAGCATGTGCACTAGCCCAAGGACCCAAGTGGGAAGATTGTCTACCCTACGCAGAGTTCTCATACAACAGTTTCCTGACCAGTCTCAAGATGTCATCTTATGAAGCTCTGTATGGCTGTAGGTGCCACACTCCGTTAAACTGGTCTCAAACCGGAGATAGACGCATTTTCGGAACCGACTTAATGATGGAGGCTGAAAAACAAGTCAAATAGATCCGAGACAGACTACAAGTGGCTAAGTCCCGACAAAAGAGCTACCATGGTTCCAAGCACCGCCAGATCAGTTTCGAACCTGGAGAGTATGTTTACCTCCGAGTCACACCCATGAAAGGAGTCAAGAGGTTTCAGACCTGCGGAAAACTTGCACCCAGATATATTGGCCCATTCCCAGTTATGTCCAGAGTTGGTACAATGGCTTATCAGTTGGAACTACCACTGGAATTGTCAGAAGTGCACCATGTGTTTCATGTCTCACAGTTGAGAAGGTGTATCTCGCCACCCGTGAAAAGGACTGGTATGGCTGAGATAGAGCTTGCTAAGGATTTAAACTATGAGGAGAAACCATTTCAAATATTGGAAGAAATGGAAAGAGTCACTCGCAGTAAGGTGATTAAGTTTTATAAGGTAAAGTGGGAGCATCACACCGAGGCAGAAGCAACCTGGGAAAGAGAGGACTTATTGAGAGCGTCTTATCCAGACTTGTTTTCCAAGCAACCGAATCTCAAAGACGAGATTCTTCTTAAATGGGGGAGGTTTGTGACACCCTGGTTTTTGCCATCACGAGTTTCCCTTGCCTTTTTGCTTTTATTTACTTTTATTTGGATTTTGAGTTAATTTATTTGGACTTAGCACTTGGGCATTATTTTGATTTTCACCCAAGTTACTCCTCTTACCTCTTTCAACCTCTCTTGACCTCTCATTCATCACCACAAAGCTTTGGAAAAATTTCTTCTATGGAAAATATTCATTTTCACCCTGAAAATGAAATAATATTCATTTTCACCCTGAAAAATGAAATATTTTAGCTTTCCCTCCAAAGCAACCCCTCTATTTCTTGCCCACAAAAATCTGAGAAAATTCACACACACCCTTTGGGTAGTGCCTCATCATCCTATGCAAAAATATCAAGTGGTCATGTGGCCCAATTTTGCTAGGAAAATTCATTTGCATTCTGACCTAAAAATGCAGTTTGTACAGCAAGTGCATTATTCCTTGATCTTCTGGAGCTGAATTTTCTTGAGCATCGTCACCTTAGTAACTCAACACTACACCCGAAAGCTCAGCTCCTAACTAATTAAGCCACAAGTTTTTGTCCAGAAACTTTCAGTAAGCGCTGTGATCATCTCACTGATCCTGGTGTTTTGCTAAACCCTTTCCTACCCTAAACACTCCATTGTCGACAACCTAGACATAGTTTGGCATCGCCTGGGCATCATGTTGCCACAGTGCGCGTGTGGACATGGGCTCAGACACGCTGTCGACGCGCTCTGAGCTGCGCCCGAGCCTCTGTTGAACTTGTGCTCGTCTCAGCGTCAAGCCCAGCATGCCGCACCGCGCCACCGGCCTCGCTTCACCTCCCCAGCGCCCTTGCTGCCGCTCGCCGACGCTGGAGACGGCGTAGCGATCACGCGTGTGCCGCGCCAGAGGAGCACAGTTCCCCCTGTGCTCGACCCTGTGCCCTCCCGTGCGTCATGTGCTCGTCCCCGAGCTCGAACAGTGGCCGCGTGAGCCCTGGCCACTTCTCCCTCACTCACTGACGCCTCTCGTCGCGGTGCGCCGCATCCAGAGACTCCGGCGAGCTCTCGAGCTCCACCTCGGCCTCGCCTATAAATAGACCCCTCCCGAGCTCATTTATCCTCACCTCTCCACCCACTCGACCTCCACGACACCGTAGGAAGCCGCAGCCCGGCCGGGCAGGCCTCTGGCCGCCGTCCCCGACCCGAGCTCGCCACCGACCCCTTTATATGTCCCCCGCCTCTCCACTACTTCTCGAGCTCGACCGACTGTGTGAGCGTGTTCCTAGTGGTCCACTGGTGCTCGCTGATGCCGCTAGAGCCACCGGAGCGACCTCACGATGCCGTCTTCTTCATCTCTGACAAGCTCCACCCACTGCAGCCGCTGGAGAAGCTCTTGCCGACCCCGTCCGTCCACCCCTCGCCCTGTTTCGGGTACATGTGTGTTCGCCGTAACCTTGCGCACCTCCCCCTCCTTTCCACGGTGGCCGCCGACCTCTCCTCGCCGGAGAAACGCCGGTGACGCGCCACCCCTCCTCTGTTATTCTCTCTCCCTCTCCAGTTCTGACGCGTGGGGCCCGCTTGTGACAGCCTGGATTTTGCCTTCTCTCTTTTTCCGGACTTGGTTTTTGCCTTTGCCTTGATTTGGATTTTTGTTATCAATTCGAATGGACTTGTCACTTGGGCATGCCCTTGACTTTCACCCAAGTGACCTATCTACCTCTCATTCAACCTCATTTTGCTGATAAATCCCTAAAATAATCAAATGAATATTTTTGTAAAAGAAAAATATTCATTTTCCTCTCTTAAACTCTTTTCAGAAACTAGTGCTCCAAAGCAACCCTCATTTTTATTGCTCCTAAAAATCTGAAATAATTCCTGAATATTCTTTGGACCTTGGCACACCTTCCCAAGCAAAAATATTGCATGCCTTTTTGTAATATTTTTGCTATAGAAAATAATTTCTCTTCTGGTCCATAAATGCACTTTGTACAACAAGTGCATTTTTCCTTAATCTTTTGGCCCTGATTTTTCTTGAGCCTAATTACCCTCCTAAGAAACCCTTAACCCCAGGAGATAAGCCCCAATTGCCATCTAGAAGCTAGCCAAACTTGGCGGCCAAGTTCCTAGTAAGAAACTTGCCAAGTTGGTTGCGTCAAATCTGGTTGGCCTGGTGATGTGTCCTCAGCTCCTCTAGACTAAACACTGTGTGGATTTTAGCCCACACATGGTTTGGCCGTGCGTGGGTGCCGTTTTGACCATGCCAGGGCGGTGACGGCGTGAGGACACGACGTCTGGCACGCGTTCAACGCGCTCTAGGTAGCGCCAACGTTTCTGTTCGGCGCACGCTCGAGTCAGAGCTTGCCGATGACAGCCGCGCCGCGCCACCAGCCTTGACCCATCATCCATGACCCCTCCCTGGCGCTCGCCGAAGCCGGAGACACCGCAACGAGCACGAGCACGTCGTGGCCAAACGCCACAGTGCGCTCATGCCCTTGTCCTCTTCTCCGCTGCTACCTGTGCTCGTCCACGAGTGTGGACAACCTCCGCCTTGACACTGAAACCTTGCCCCCTCATACTGGCGCCTTTCGTCGCCGTTCGCCGGCTTCCAGAGCACTCTGGCGGTGCCACGTTACCCCCTCTCGCTCCGGCTATATATAGAGCCCCTCTCCTCGCTTCCAAGCCTCACACAATTCCTCACCACCGCCACGACCACGTAGGAGCACCGTAGCCCGGTCGGGCAGGCTTCTGGCCATCGACCCCGACCAGCGATCTCCGGCGACCTCCGTAGCCACCTCGCTCCGGTGCCCCTCGAGCTCTACCAACCTCTCGGGCGTGGCATTGGGGATCCTGTGATGCCGCCTGGACGTTGCTGAGCCCTCAGAGCCGCCTCTCGCCGTCGCCTTCTTCCTCTCCGACAAGTCCCGTCCACCACCGTCACTTGCGAGCTTGACTGCGAGCAGCTCTGGCCATCCCACGGAAGCCACGAGTATGGGCAGGTGCGCCATGAACCCCTATTTGTTTCCATCCCTCTGGTTTAGCCCCAAACCCACTCCTCGCTGGCGTGAGCACCGGCAAAGCACCGTCGCGCTCTCATCTCTCTCTGCCTCTCTCTCTCTCCTGACGGGTGGGGCCCAGCGTCAGCCTCACCACTCGCGCCCGAAGCGGTACGAGTGGAGGCGTACTCCCTCTTTACGCCTTCGAGGTCACCCCACCGGATTTTCTGAATTATTCAAATTTAATCAGATTTTGACTAAAACTTTGACCAGCCACAACTTCTGATCTATAAGTCCAAATGAGTTGATTCTTTTTGCATTTTCTTTATTTCAGAAAGCTCTAGTAGCACACCAAAATGTGGATTTTCCCTTGCTGTCTAGAATGTTTGGTGCTATTCAGAGAGGTTTTTGATATTTGTTTTTATGGTTTTCAAATATTTTCAGAAGGAGAGCCTTGTCTTGAAGCCAACCAGGAGGAGTGTGATCCTCCTCTGCACTAAGGCAAGCCACACCAGCATTTAGATGGTGTTATTTCAATATCTATGATTTTCTACTTGAATATGAGCTCTTATTTGCATTTCAAATTTGTTAAATAAATTTTGTTGAGTGCTAGTTACTTCATCATGCTTGAAATTCTAGTTTAAGTTACTGGTTGAATGCATGAACTATTTTGGTCAAGTAGAATAAAACTTTGCCTTAGTTATATTGCTATGATAAATAATGATAGTTCTTTTATTAAGTGATTTTCATATGAATTATGAGTTAATCAAAATATTGCATGATAATAAAAATGAGGTAGAACTAGTAAAGTTTTTGATCCTGAGTAGTGCAAGATAATTATGTTGATCCGTATCTATGAGTTGCTAGCTTTGCATGTCGATTAGTTGCATCACCATGGCATAGTATGGGTTTTTATATAAAGTTTTTATTTCAAAGTTAAACCGGACTAAGTTCAACTTGAATATGATGTTGATCACGTCATGGTGTCACTGAATTGGATTTTACTAAGTGCGACCACATTTACCTTATGGGGGGGGGGTCTTGATTAGGTCCTTTGTTGTGCCTCTCACCGGTGCCTCCCGCGAGGGAAGGTTATGGGCATGCATACCCTGGCCCGGTAAGCAGACATAATCTTGTGTGCTCGTTTTGTTTTTATGGTACCTTGTCCCCGTTTGGGAATGTTTTTGCCACGACGGTGGCCGTTGGTGCCTTTGGTAGGCACGGGCCACCCAAGACCTAGCCCTGAGAGGGAGTTGGTCGGAGTGGCCGGGAGAGTGTCATGACAAGGGGAGGGTTTCGTCGAAACACCGTTGGTCCACCCGAATGGGAGTGCGAGGCCATGGGTTCTGTGGTGTGGGTAAAGTGCACTACCTCTGCAGAGTGTATTTAACCTATCGATAGCCGCGTGCTCGGTTATGGGCATAGCTCGGAAGTAAGTCACACCATGGATCAACTCTTATAATTAATCTTGCACACTAAATGATTGTTGTTGGCACTGATTTCGTGATGATTCATGAACTCATGAGTTGCATCATGAGTGATTGGTTTCAATTGTGACCCAGGTATGATCACCGTTTGGTTACGAGGTAACCCGTATGGTAAGAGAGTCTGCGAGACTCGGTGCACATGTTGGTTTCACCGCATTCCTAGTATTTTATGTATTGCATTAACTTGATTAATTGTCATGATATTTTTTGTCATCATGCTTATGTTTGTTGTGTGCTTGCAAGTACATTCAATGTACTGAACTGGCGTGTCATGCCAGCTTTCAGGCAAGTCGGTTCGCATCAGAGCACATCTCGCATCTAGGCCGTGCCCACGTCAATGTCCCTGTGCTTTTGAGTTTCCACTTCGTCGTTCTTCTGCTGCCGCGTAGTTCGTGGGATCGAGGCCCTCGTCATGTTCATTAAATAATGTACATACTGTTCAGCCGCACCAAGTGTGCAGCTTGGCCTCGTATCTTGATGTAATATCAGACTTATGTAATCCGCTAGCATCAATAAAGCGGTTGTTTCTGTACCATATTGTTGTGTATTGCCAGAAGACTTGATCTCTGGGCTGGCAATGCAAGGTAAACCGGTTGCTCTGAGCCGGGGTGCCACAACGCTTGGTATCAGAGCCGCGCTGATTGTAGGACACGCTAGACCATTAGTGCGTTAGTGGAACGGTAGATAGCTTCGTCTGAGGGCCGGTAGTCATAGAAATTGGTTGCTGCATTGCATGCATGTTTATCTATTGTTATACTAACCGTATGGTTTGTGAGTGTAGATGGCTCCAGTACCGATCTTGTACCATCCTGAGCCAGCTCCATACGCATCGCACACCTGCTTCAGAATGTGTGGCGACGACTCTACCCAGAGTGTGCTGATCCAGAGTATCGGGTGTATTGGGAGCATCTGGCCGGTGCATTGTATGAGTATTATGCTGAGGTCACTCTACACCTCAGTTCCCCTTCCGGCGGTTACACTCGTTCTACTAAGGGTGGTCTCGCTTCTACACCATCTCAGGCGGTCCAGTTTGCTGCTATCGAGGCTCTTGTAGACTTGCGCTACAACGAGGTTCACATGCACACCCACCCAGGTCTCTTTTACTACCCATCTCTGCACGAGAATGGGCGTATCCGCTTTCCTTTGATTAATTCGGCGTGCGATCGTCCCACTAGCCACCTTTCCCGTTATATCACTGCCAGTTATCTCCTAAACTACGAGTTAGCCCGGGAGCAAACCCGCGCCCGGACAGCTCTCGTCACTGCTTGTACTAGGAACCCTCTCCCTACTGTCGGTTTCGCTCCTCCAGTTTCCGTTCCTCCGGTGACTTCGCAAGGTACCGTTAACTCTCTAGCAGTGACCCCTCGTAGTGCTCCTGCTGCGTGGGCTTCCCTTGTCGCTACTCCTGCAGCTTCTATGCTTAGCTCCCATCCCATGCCTGCCCCTGAGGGAGAGCCCTCGAGGCAGCGCAGTCGTGTCTCTCTTAACCCGGAGGTCTCTACTATCAGTTCAGGATCTGGGTCCGGCTCAGGAGAGGAGCCTGCAGCAGCACCGTCTGAGCAGTAGACCGTTAGAGTATCTCTTTCATCATGAGTATGATGTATGGGTGTAATCGCACATGTCATGATGCTTAGTTTCATGTATGAGGGGTAGTAGACCCGTTCTGATGTTTACTTTCATGTTGAGTCTATGTATAATTATGTTGGAACCTTTTATTCGCCTTGGTTTTCTTTCGCTGTTTTCTTCCGGGATTTGTCAATTGCTTTCCTCCCATGTTGGATTTTTCTCATCACGGTTGCTATGTATTGGGAAAATAAATAATAGGATGACGCGGGGGAGGCAGTAGCAACCAAGCTTGTGAGGATGTCCATGTCCGTCGCTCCGCAAGACAGGCAGGACATTCCCCCGAGCCATACCAGCCACCTCCGTCTCCACCGCCACATCTGCCCTCCAGTGAGCAAATCCTGCGAATGTTTGAAGAAAGAAGGAGCAATGATCTACTGGAAATATTGAAAAGTGTGCAAGTTATGGTTGGGAAGAATGGAAATCAGAATGGTCATCACTCCAAGTTGTGAGATTTTCAGCGAACCAAGCCTCCCAGCTTTAGTCAAGTTATTGATCCACTGGACACCGATGATTCGGTAAGAACTATTGAGAGGAAACTGGAGATTGCTCGAACTGAAGAGAGAGACAAGGTTCCCTTCGCAACGCATTATCTCGAAGGAGCTGCCGCTATATGGTGGGATAATGCTAAGGCCATGTGGCCCGCGGACGAGGAAATTACTTGGACTAAATTCAAGGATCATTTCCGCAAGTATCATATTCACACCGGGATTATGAAAATCAAGCAGCGCGAATTCCTCGCCCTCACTCAAGGTAGCATGAAAGTCGGCGAGTACGTGAATAAATTCAACCATTTGGCCCGCTATTCTCTCCATGATGTGGCCACAGAAGAACGGAAGGTCGACAGATTTCTTGGAGGACTGAATCAGCATCTCAGGTGCACTCTCAGCATGTTTGACTTTCCGGACTTCCTATCTCTGCTGAACAAGGCCCTCATCGCAGAAAGGGAACACAAGCTCCTACACGACAACAAGCCAGCTATTAATGACCTCAAGCACAAATTCGAGCCGAAGAAGGATATGCAACCGGTGCAGAAGGCTCGTACTTGGCAACAGACTCAGGTTGAGTACAAACCCAACTGGTAGCAAAATGTCAACAAGACCACCACTCAACTCAAGAATGTCGTGACCCGCCTGGTGCGCAAAGATTGTCAGCGCAACAATTCCTGTTTCAGCTGTGGGCAAACTGGACATTACACTAGACAGTGCCCCAAGAACAACAAACAAACAGCTCCATTCCACCTGCAAGTCAACTACATGGAGCCGTATTACGCCCCAAGTACCATCCAAGGGAAAATCCATCATATCTCTGCAGACGAAGCCCAAGAGGACCCAGAAGTAGTCATCGGTATGTTTCTTGTTAATGACATACCCGCAGTAATTTTATTTGACTCTGGGGCTTCCCACTCTTTTATTTCGCGGAGTTTTGCTGCCCAAAAAAAATTTCCTTGCTCGATTTTGGGAAACACATGCTGGTCCAATCCCCGGGATCCCTGCTCAGAAGCAATCTGGTCTGCCGCAATTTGGAAATTGACATCAAGGGCGTCAAGTTTCCAACATCTCTGATAATCATCGATTCTCGCAAATTGGATATTATTCTGGGCATGAATTGGTTAACCCAATATCAAGTAGGCATCAACTGTGCGACCAGAGAAGTTACCATGACAAATACGGTATGCCCGCAAAAGCATACCCAAGAAGGATATGATTTTCACAGCCGTGGCAGAAGAGGTGGAACTAATTCCAGTGGTCAGTGAGTATCCAGATGTATTTCCTGAAGAATTACCAGGCATGCCGCCAGATAGAGAACTGGAGTTTGCAATTGACTTGGTGCCTGGAACCGAACCGATACACAAGAAATACTATCGGATGCCTTCATTAGAATTGGTGGAATTGAAGAAACAGCTGGATGAGATGTTGTAGAAAGGATACATCCACCCAAGCTCTTCACCATGGGGATCACCAGCCATATTCGTGGACAAAAAGAATGGCAGTCTACGAATGTGTGTAGACTACCGACAGCTGAATGACGTCACCATCAAAAACAAGTATCCACTACCAAGGATTGACGATTTGTTTGATCAACTCAGTGGGGCCAAAGTATTCTCCAAAATTTATTTGAGGACCGGATATCATCAACTCAAAATAAAGAAGGAGGATATTCCCAAGACCGCGTTCACCACTCGGTACGGTCTTTATGAGTATACTGTTATGTCTTTCGGCCTCACCAACGCCCCGACCTTCTTCATGCATATGACGAACAAGGTGTTTATGGATTTCTTAGACAAATTTGTGGTGGTGTTCATTGATGACATCCTCATTTACTCAAAAAGCAAAGACGAACACAAGGACCATCTCTGAGCAGTTTTACAAAGGCTCCGCGACCATCAGCTTTGTGCCAAGTTCAGCAAATGTGAGTTTTGGCTCCAGCAAGTTGGATTTCTCGGGCATGTCCTCTCGGCAGAAGGAATATTTTTGGATCCAAGGAAGGTGAAAGATGTACTTGATTGGTCCGCACCCACGACAGTCTCAGAAATCCGGAGTTTCCTTGGGCTAGCCGGATATTATCGCCATTTTATTGAAGGATTCTCCAAGATTGCTAAGACAATGACCGATCTCTTAAAGAAGGATAAGAAGTTTGAATGGACCGAGGACTGCAAACGGAGTTTCAATGAGCTAAAAATCAGGCTGACTTCAGCACCAGTATTGACTCTTCCAGACATCTACCGCAATTTTGATGTCTACTATGACGCCACCAGAAAAGGTCTTGGATGTGTCCTTATGCAAGATGGCAAGGTTGTGCCTTATGCATCCCGACAACTACAAGCACATGAAGGAAATTACCCCACTCACGATTTGGAATTGCCCGCGATGGTGCATGCTTTGAAGATCTGGAGACACTATCTAATTGGGAAGAAGTGCCAGATATTTACCGACCACAAGAGTCTCAAGTATATCTTCACTAAGCCCGATTTGAACCTTCGACAGTGAAGATGGCTTGAGTTGGTGATGGACTACGACCTCGGTATAAATTATCACCCGGGCAAAGCTAATGTGGTGGCTGACGCCCTCAGCCGCGAACCGGCCAACCTAAATGCTCTAATGGATTCCTTGCCTCCTGAGCTTTATGAAGAAATTACTCAACTCAACTTGGTGATTGCCAATGCCCGTCTTGGCAACATATTGGAAGTTGCCCTACTCTCGAAGGAGAAATTCGCAGCGCTCAGGCAGATGATCAATCATTGCAATTATATGCCAAGAAGATGCAAGAGGGGCATACACCGGATTTCTCTAGAGATCGACAAGGTACACTAAGGTTCCGAGGAACGATTTGCGTACCCAACCATGAAGGTCTGAGGAAGAAGATATTGACAGAAGCACATGAATCGCCATACTCAATTCACCCCGGTGGTACCAAAATGTATGAATACCTTCGTCAGGTATTTTGGTGGGATGGAATGAAGAAAGACATCGCCTACTTTGTGGCCTGTTGCGATATATGCAACAAGGTAAAGGTGGAACACCAAAAACCTGCCGGACTCCTCCAACCTCTACCCGTATCCCAATGGAAATGGGACGATATCTGCATGGATTTTATCACTGGATTACCAAGGACTCACCAAGGAAATGATGCAATATGGGTCATAGTGGACACCTTAACAAACGTGGCACATTTCCTTCCCATCCGGACCACCTACCGTGCCGATCAGCTTGCACATTTGTATGTGTCCTGAATCGCCAGTCTGCATGGAGTACCCAAGACTATCACTTCAGACCGGGGATCTCTCTTCACTTCAGCATTTTGGTCCCGACTACATCAAGCCTTGGGGACTGCTCTGAAGTACAGCACGACTTATCATCCCTAGACAAATGGACAGACTGAGCGAGTAAAGCAAATACTTGAAGACATGCTCCGGGCATGTGCATTGGCCCAAGGACCCAAGTGGGAAGACTGTCTGCCTACGCCGAGTTTTTCTACAACAACAGTTTCCAGACCAGCTTAAAGATGTCACCCTATGAAGCTCTGTATGGCCGTAAATGCCGCACTGCACTGAACTGGTCTCAAACCAGAGACAACCATATTTTCAGGACTGATTTAATACTCGAAGCCGAGAAGCAAGTCAAGGAAATCTGAGACAGACTGCAGCTGGCCAAATCGCGGTAGAAGAGTTATTATGACGCCAAACACCGCCAGATCAGCTTCAAACCCAGAGAACACGTATATCTCCGAGTCACCCCTATGAAAGGAGTCAAGAGGTTTCAGACCCGCGGAAAATTGGCACCTAGATACATCGGCCCGTTTCCAGTCATGGCCAGAGTCAGAACCGTTGCCTATCAGTTGGAATTGCCACCCGAACTGTCAGAAGTACACAATGTGTTTTATATCTCTCAGCTAAGGAGATGTATCTCGCGACTGGAGAAAAGGACTGATATGGTAGAGATAGAATTGATTAAGGATTTGACATATGAGGAAAAGCCAATCACTATATTGGATAAGACAGAGAGAGTCACTCGCAGCAAAGAAATAAGGTTTTACAAGGTTCAGTGGGAGCATCACACCGAGGAGGAAGCAACCTGGGAAAGAGAGGAATTTTTAAGGACTGCACACCAGAATTGTTTTCCCAAGCAACCGAATCTCGAGGACGAGATTCATCCTAAGTGGGGGAGGTTTGTGACAGCCTGGATTTTGCCTTCTCTCTTTTTCCGGACTTGGTTTTTGCCTTTGCCTTGATTTGGATTTTTGGAATCAATTCAAATGGACTTGGCACTTGGGCATGCCCTTGACTTTCACCCAAGTGACCTATCTACCTCTCATTCAACCTTATTTCTTTGATAAATCCCCAAAATTAACTCTTTTCAGAAACTAGTGCTCCAAAGCAACCCTCAATTTTATTGCTCCTAGAAAACTAAAATAATTCCTGAATGTTCTTTGGACCTTGGCACACCTTCCCAAGCAAAAATATTGCATGACTTTTTGTAATATTTTTGCTATAGAAAATAACTAGCAAAAATGCCCGTGCGTTCCAACGGGGAAACAAATCCTTGCGTGCCCATTTGTCTACGAACATGAAACTGGTAGGACAGAGTAGTTGTCAATGTGGTCATAAGAAAGAGTAGACTTGTGGACAGATAGTAAGAGGCAGTGGTGGTGGTAAGATCGAACGATATGTGTTAGAATAATGGGGTAAAACATCCTTATTACCTTGCTCCCCCTCTCCCATTATTCTTCCTCCCGTAGCCTTTCTTCCTCCTCTTCCTCTTGGGCCATCCAAAGGTCCCAGACCCTCCCCCCCTTCGCCTCCACCTTCGCCACTTGCATCTCATCCGCATCTGATCCTGCTCTCGAGCCCCCGTCTCCACATCTACTTGTTTCTTCGGTCCTCCTCAATCTACAATAGCTGGGCCGACATCCCTGCCACCCAAGACCCCTTGGTCCTTCTATTCCTTCAGATCCCGTAATCCATCATTATTGCCCCAAAGTTTTGATCAATAAAAATATTGGCAATCATAATGAATTACTAACATGCGAGCAACGTCCTACCTCAATGCGGAAGCAACATTTATGTATGGTCAACTTTGTTGTATGATAAAGGACCTGGTGACCAACCGGGTGAGCCAGAAGAAATAGGACTCTTTTGGGCTAAGAAGAAATAGGTAAGCAGATAGCAACAGATCGATCCCTCCATTGGACTCCTTAAACAAACCGGGCGAGTCGGGGGAAATTTATCAGAAATTTTGTTCACCATATAATAAATTCACTTATTCTAAAAATTGTTCATAGTTGCAGAAAAACTGTTTGGGAATCAAAACTTGATCAGAATTTTTTGTTCATGTTTTCAAAATTTTGTTAGTTTTTCAAAAAGAATTCACGTTTTAGAAAATTATTCATTTTTAAAATTTATTATCTTCTTCGAATATGGTCCATCTTTAAAAAAAATCGTGTTTTCCAATTTTCATCACTTTTTGAAAAAAAGAATTATAGTTTATTATTATTATTATTTTAATTTAAAAACTTGTTCACTATTTCAAACATTCTTCGCATTTTTTAAGAAAACATGTTTACATTTTTACAACAAATGGTTGAATTTTAATTTTTTAAAATCTGTCGCTACATATAGTTCATAAATGTTCGGACTGCATAAGTTATTCATTTTTTAAATTTATTACTTTTTCGAATATGGTTCATCTTTAAAAAAATAAATCATGTTTTTCCATTTTCATCAATTTTACAAAAAGAAAATCTCGTTTGTTATTATTATTTTAAATTTAAAAACTTGTTCATTATTTCAAACATTATTTGCATTTTTAAGAAAAAATGTTTACATTTTTACAACAAATGGTTGAATGTTTTGATTTTTTAAAATCTACAGCTGCATATAGTTCATAAATGTTCGCGCTGCGTATTAATCACACACAGGCAGCAGCTCAAGTGGTAAGGGACAATGTGTCTCCTTCGAGGGATTGTGGATTGCTAGTTCGAATCCATTGAGAGCACATTTTTTGAGGGATTTTCGGCTCGCATGGTTCCACTAAATGGGCCGGCCTTTTAAGATCACGCCCTGCGCTCTGGCTTTTGGCGGGCCATTTTTTTTCCGCTGTGGGCTAGGAGCTGACTCGACCCAGGGGAGCGACAGAGGAACAGATCGAGGGGAGCGGACGACGTACAAAGCTTTTCTCCCCCATCAAAAAAGGAAAAAACGTATGAGACTTTTTTTTGACGAAAAAGATGGAGAAACAATCCTTCTTTTAATATTAGGTAGAGAGTTCACTATTTCAAACATTATTTGCATTTTAAAAAAAATGTTTACATTTTTACAACAAATGGTTGAATTTTTTGATTTTTTAAAATCTGCCGCTGCATATAGTTCATAAATGTTCGCGCTGCATATTAATCACACATAGGCAGCAGCTCGAGTCTCCTTCGAGGGATTGCTAGTTCGAATCCATTGAGAGCATATTTTTTGAGAGATTTTCGGCTCGCATGGTTCCACTAAATGGGCCGGCCTTTTAAGATCACGCCCTGCGCTCTGGCTTTTGGCGGGCCTATTTTTTTTCCTGTTGTGGGCTAGAAGCTGACTCGACCCGGGGGAGCGACAGAGGAACAGATCGAGGGGAGCGGACGACGTACGAAGCTTTTCTCCCCCATCAAAAAGGAAAAAACGTACGAAGCTTTTTTTTGACGAAAAAGATGGAGAAACAATCCTTCTTTTAATATTAGGTAGAGATAGAGAGTAGAGATAGAGATTTCTCTTCAGGTCCAGAAATGCACTTTGTACAAAAAGTGCATTTTTCCTTGATCTTTTGGCCTTGATTTTTCTTGAGCCTAATTACCCTCCTAAGAAACCCTTAACCCTAGGAGATAAGCCCTAATGGCCATCTAGAAGCTAGCCAAACTTGGCGACCAAGTTCCTGGTCAGAAACTTGCCAAGGTGGTTGCGTTGAATCTGGTCGGCCTCGTAATGTGTCCTAAGCTCCTCTAGACTAAACACTGCGTGGACTTTAGTCCAGACATGGTTTGGCCGCGTGTGGGTGTCGTTTTGACCATGTCAGGGCGGTGACCGCGTGAGGACACGGCGTCTGGCACGTGTTCGACTCGCTCTGGGTAGCGCCAATGTTTCTGTTCGGTGCGTGCTCGAGCCAGAGCTCGCCGACGACAGCCGTGCTGCACTACCAGCCTCGACCCATCATCCATGACCCCTCCCCGGCGCTCGCCGACACCGGAGACGCTGCAGCGAGCACGGGCACGTCGCGGCAAAACGCCACAGTGCGCTCGTGCCCTTGTCATCTTCTCCACTGCTCCCTGTGCTCGTCCGCGAGCGTGGACAGCCTCCGCCTTGACACTGAAACCTTGCCCCCTCGCACTGGCGCCTTTCGTTGCCATGCGCCGGTTTCCAGAGCTCTCCGGCGGCGCCACGTTACCCCCTCTCGCTCCGGCTATATATAGAGCCCCTCTCCTCGCTTCCAAGCCTCACACCACTCCTCACCACCGCCACGACCACGTAGGAGCACCGTAGCCCGATCGGGCAGGCCTCTGGCCGTCGACCCCTACCAGCGACCTCCGCAGCCCAGCCACCTCGCTCCGGTGCCCCTCGAGCTCTACCAACCTCTCGGGCATGGCATTGGGGATCCTCTGGTGCCGCCTGGACGCTGCTGAGCCCTCGGAGCAGTCTCTCGCCGTCGCCTTCTTTCTCTCCAGCAAGTCCCGTCCACCACTGTCGCTTGCGGGCTTGACTGCGAGTAGCTCCGGCCATCCCACGGCAAGCCACGGTACAGGCAGGTGCGCCGTGAACCCCTCTTCGTTTCTATCCCTCTGGTTTAGCCCCAAACCCACTCCTTGCCGGCGTGAGCTTCGGCAAAGCGCCGTCGCGCTTTGATCTCTCTCCCCCCTCTCTCCTAACGGGTGGGGCCCAGTGTCAGCCTCACCACTCGCGCCCGAAGCGGTACGAGTGGAGGCATACTCCCTCTTTACGCCTTCGACGTCACCCCCAAGATTTTCTGAATTATTATATTTAATCATATTTTGACTAAAACTTTGACCAGCCACAACTTCTGATCTATAAGTCCAAATGAGTTAATTCTTTTTGCATTGTCCTTATTTCAGAAAGCTCTAGCAGCACACCAAAATGTGGATTTTTCCTTGCTGTCTAGAATGTCTGGTGCTATTCAGAGAGGTTTTTGATATTTTTTTATGGTTTTCAAATATTTTCAGAAGGAGAGCCTTGTCTTGAAGCCAACCAGGAGGAGTGTGATCCTCCTCTGCACTAAGGCACACCAGCATTTGGATTGTGTTATTTCAATATCTATGATTTTCTACTTGAATATGAGCTCTTATTTGTCTTGAAGGCAAAGTTTTATTCTACTTGACCAAACTAGTTCATGCATTCATCCAGTAACTTAAACTAGCATTTCAAGCATGATGAAGTAACTAGCACTCAACAAAATTTATTTAACAAATTTGAAATATTGCTACGATAAATAATGATAGTTGTTTTATTAACTGATTTATTCATATGAATTATGAGTTAATCAAAATATTGCATGATAATAAAAATGAGGTAGAACCAGTAAAGTTTTTGATCCTGAGTAGTGCAAGATAATTATGTTGATCCGTATCTATGAGTTGCTAGCTTTGCATGTCGATTAGTTACATCACCATGGCATAGTATGGGTTTTTATATAAAGTCTTTATTTCAAAGTTAAACTGGACTAAGTCCAACTTGAATATGATGTTGATCACGTCATGGTGCCACTGAATCGGATTTTACTCAGTGCGACCACATTTACCTTATGGGGGGGGGGGTCTTGATTCGGTCCTTTGTTGTGCCTCTCACCGGTGCTTCCCGCGAGGGAAGGTTATGGACGTGCATACCCTGGCCCGGTAAGCAGACATAACCTTATGTGCTCGTTTTGTTTTTATGGTACCTTGTCCCCGTTTGGGACCTTTTTGCCACGACGGTGGCCGTTGGTGCCTTTGGTAGGCACAGGGCCACCCAAGACCTAGCCATGAGAGGGAGTTGGTCGGAGTGGCCAGGAGAGTGTCATGACAAGGGGAGGGTTTCGTCGGAACGCCGTTGGTCCACCCGAATGGGAGTGCGAGGCCATGGG
Organism: Triticum monococcum; assembly: GCA_034509565.1. Lineage (NCBI taxonomy): Eukaryota > Viridiplantae > Streptophyta > Magnoliopsida > Poales > Poaceae > Triticum > Triticum monococcum. The sequence goes on from CM067847.1 coordinate 788,949,351, forward strand.
TTCCATGGTGTGGGTAAAGTGCGCTACCTCTGCAGAGTGTATTTAATCTATCGATAGCCGCGTCCTCGGTTATGGGCATAGCTCGGAAGTAAGTTACACCATGGATCAACTCTTATAATTAATCTTGCACACTAAATGATTGTTGTTGGCACTGGTTTGGTGATGATTCATGAACTCATGAGTTGCATCATGAGTGATTGGTTTCAGTTGTGACCTAGGTATGATCACCGTTTGGTTACGAGGTAACCCGTATGGTAAGCGAGTCTGCGAGACTCGGTGCACATGTTGGTTTCACCGCATTCCTAGTATTCCCTGTATTGCATTAACTTGATTAATTGTCATGATATTGTTTGTCATGGTGCTTATGTTTGTTGTGAGCTTGCAAGTACATTGAATGTACTGACCTGGCATGTCATGCCAGCTTTCACGCAAGTCGGTTTGCATCGGAGCGCATCTCGCGTCTAGGCCGTGTCCACGTTAGTGTCCCTGTGCTATGGAGTTTCCACTTCATCGTTCTTCCGCTGCCGCGTAGTTCGTGTGATCGAGGCCCTCGTCATGTTCATTAAATAATGTACATACTGTTCAGCCGCACTGAGTGTGCCGCTTGGCCTCGTATCTCGCTGTAATATCAGACTTATGTAATCCGCTAGCATCAATAAAGCGGTTGTTTCTGTACCATGTTGTTGTGTATTGCCAGAAGACTTGATCTCTGGGCTAGCAATGCAAGGTAAACCGGTCGCTCTGAGCCGGGGTGCCACACCGCTGTCAGCCTCTCCACTCGAGCCCGAAGCGGTACGAGTGGAGGCGTATTCCCTGGAATTACGAGTGGAGGCGTATTCCCTGGAATACGTCTTCGACGTCACCCTCCTGGATTTTCTTTTTACTCAAATTTAATTCAAATTTGACCAGAAACTTTGACCAGCCCTAATTCCTAATCTATAAGTCCAAATGAGTTGATTCTTTTTTGCATTTGTTTTGTATTGAAATACTCTAGCAGTACACCAAATTTGGGATTTTTTCCTTGCTGTTTAGAATTTCTGGTGAATTTCAGAAGGTTTCTTGATATTTTATTTTGTTGTTTTTAATTATTTTCAGAAGGAGAAGCTTGTCTTGAGAAGCAGGAGGAGTGTGACCCTCCTCTGTGCTAAGGCAAGCCACACAAATATTTGCATGGTGTCATTTCAATAACTATGATTTTCCAACTTGAACATGGTTTATTTCTTGCATTTAATCATTTAGTAAATATTGATTATGTTAGTTCTTTTGTTATGCTTGAATTTCTTAGCTTGTTGTAGTACTTGAGTGCATGGACTAGTGTGATGCAGTAGAGTTATCTTTGGTAGCATGACTATGGTTTGGCTATGATCGGCATTATTTTCATGAATGATTTATCATTTTCACCATTCTTATGTCATAAATAAAAATGATTGGGTTCAAACGAGTGAGTTAAAACCAGTGTCTCTAAAGTGATTAGTAGTGCATGCAGGATTCTATGATGCTCATCCGTTTCATTTCAGTGCTATGTAAATATAGTTGCATGTCAAATATTTGCATGTTCATGGCATACTATGCTCGAGTTCTTTTATTTCAAGGTAAAACTGATGATAATTCAACTTGAACATAATGTTGATCGAGTCATGGTGCCACTGAATCGGGCTTCGCAGTGCAACCACATTTGCCTTTATGGGAAGGCTTTTATTCGGTCCATTGTCATGCCTCTGGTCGGTGCCTCCAATGAGGGAAGGTTATGGGCGTGCGGTACCCTGGCCCGGTAAGCAGACATAACCTTGTGTGCCCGTTGTTGTTGTTATGGTACCTTGTCCCCATTTGGGACCGTTTAAGTTTTGCCACGACAGTGGCCGTGGATGTCACAGGTTGACATCAGGGCCATGATGACCCACAAGTATAGGGGATCTATCGTAGTCCTTTCGATAAGTAAGAGTGTCGAACCCAACGAGGAGCAGAAGGAAATGATAAGTGGTTTTCAGCAAGGTATTCTCTGCAAGTACTGAAACAAGTGGTAACAGATAGTTTTGTGATAGGGTAAATGGTAATGAGCAACAAGTAACAAAAGTAAATAAGGTGCAGCAAGGTGGCCCAATCCTTTTTGTAGCAAAGGACAAGCCGGAACAAACTCTTATATAAGAAAAAGCGCTCCCGAGGACACATGGGAATATCGCCAAGCTAGTTTTCATCACGTTCATATGATTCGCGTTCGGTACTTTGATAATTTGATATGTGTGTGGACCGGTGCTTGGGTGCTGTTATTACTTGAACAAGCATCCCACTTATGATTAACCTCTATTGCAAGCATTTGCAACTACAACAAAAGTATTAAGGTAAACCTAACCATAGCATGAAACATATGGATCCAAATCAGCCCCTTACGAAGCAATGCATAAACTAGGGTTTAAGCTTGTGTCACTCTAGCAACCCATCATCTACTTATTACTTCCCAATGCCTTCCTCTAGGCCCAAATAATGGTGAAGTGTTGTGTAGTCGACGTTCACATAACACCACTAGAGGCTAGACAACATACATCTCATCAAAATATCGAACGAATACCAAATTCACATGACTACTAATAGCAAGACTTCTCCCTTGTCCTCAGGAAAAAACATAACTACTCACAAAGCATATTCATGTTCATAATCAGAGGGGTAATAATATGCATAAAGGATCTGAACATATGATCTTCCACCAAATAAACCAACTAGCATCAACTACAAGGAGTAATCAACACTACTAGCAACCTACTAGTACCAATCCCGGACATGGAGACAAGAATTGGATACAAGAGATGAACTAGGGTTTGGAGATGAGATGGTGCTGGTGAAGATGTTGATGGAGATTGCCCTCTCCCGATGAGAGGAGCGTTGGTGATGATGATGGCGATGATTTCCCCCTCCCGGAGGGAAGTGTCCCCGGCAGAACAGATCTGCCGGAGCCCTAGATTGGTTCCGCCAAGGTTCCGCCTCGTGGCGGCGGAGTCTCGTCCTGAAAGGCTGCTTCTGGTTTTTTTCTTGACGAAGGACTTCATATAGCAGAAGATGGTCATCGGAGAGCCACCAGGGGGCCCACGAGGTAGGGGGGAACGCCCTAGGGGGGGGGGGGGGCGCCCCCCACCCTCGTGGACAGGGTGTGGGCCCCCTGGCCTTCATCTTTGGCGAGGATTTTTTATTATTTATTGTAAGACATTCCGTGGAGTTTCAGGACTTTTGGAGTCGTGCAGAATAGGTCTCTAATATTTGCTCCTTTTCCAGCCCAGAATTCCAGCTCCCGGCATTCTCCCTCCTTATGTAAACCTTGTAAAATAAGAAAGGATAGCCATAAGTATTGTGACATAATGTGAAGTAATAGCCCATAATGCAATAAATATCGATATAAAAGCATGATGCAAAATGGACGTATCAACTCCCCCAATCTTAGACCTCGCTTGTCCTTAAGCGAAAAGCCGATAACAATAAATATGTCCTCATGTTTAGAGGTAGAGGCGTCGATAAAAATAAAATACGGACATGAAGGCATCATGATTATTCTCATAACAGCAACATATATAGATTTTGTCATATGATCACATATATTCAAGTTATGACCTATTCACAATGCAAAAGTATGAATCAGAAACCTTATTGAGCACCAACAAACTATAACCTCAGCCATTGAATCAATTGCAATTTATCATAACATCGGAAAGAGTCTATGTCAGAGCTAAAAAGCAAGTCCACATACTCAACTATCATCTAGTCCCTCATAATTGCTAACACTCACGCAATACTTGTGGTTACGGAGTTTTAATCGGACACAGAGAAAGATAGAGGCTTATAGTTTTGCCCCACAACCTTTTACCTCAAGGGTAATGTCAACAATAATAACTCATGCTCCCTACATCCAATTAGAAATCTTTATTATATATATATATATACTTGACAAAGGATAAAATCTCAATGTGAAAGAACGTCACTTTATATTGCCCCTTGTGATATGAACCTTTATTATGCAGTCCGTTGCTTTTATTACTTTCACATCACAAGATCGTATAAAGCTTATTTCTCCCACACCAATCAATCATACATATTTAGAGCAATTTTTATTGCATTGCACCGATGACAACTTACTTGAAGGATCTTACTCAATCCATAGGTAGATATGGTGGACTCTCATGGCAAAACTGGTATAAAGGTATTTGGAAGCACAAGTAGTATTTCTACTTGGTGCTGAGAATTTGGCTAGCATGAGGGGGAACGGCAAGCTCAACATGTTAGAGGATCCATGACAACATACTTTATCTCAGATATGAGAAAACATAACTCATTACGTTGTCTTCCTTGTCCAACATCAACTCTTTAGCATGTCATATTTTAGTGAGTGCTCCCAATCATAAAAGATGTCAATGATAATATATCTATATGTGAAACCTCTCTTTCCTTATTACTTCCTATTAATTGCAACGATGACCAAAGCTATGTCTGCCAACTCCCAACAACTTTTAATCATCACACTCTTCCTATGTGAAGTCATTACTCTCAATAAGATCAATGTGAACTCTTTGTTTCTTTTTATTCTTTTTCTTCTTTTCTTTTATCCACTCAAGATCATGGCAAAACAATCAAGCCCTTGACTCAACACTAATCTTTATTATATATAGCTCACAGACTCGATTACATAGAGAGATCATAAAGCAAAACTCAGAACTAGATCATGCCATAAACTTTATTCTACTAGATCAAAATACTACTAATAGGATTGAACTAAGAAAGACGGTAAAGATAGAGGTTGTGATTGTGATGCGATACCGGGGCACGTCCCCCAAGCTTGGCAGTTGTACCCATGTGATTATGTCTCCTTTTTTGGTGAAGAAGGTGGAGGTGTTGTCGATGATGCGGGCTTGTCCATCTTCCAGGGCATAGGCTCACCATCATAGAAGGATGATCGAGTCTCCGGGATCCTCAAATCCGCAGCCAAACTCATCCTTTTGAATCTATATTCATACTCATAGTTTTGGTTTTGCAGGTCATAGATTTGGGCTTGGAGGTGCTCGATCTTCTCATGAAGCTTGAAGATGGCCTCCCCGATGTTGTCGGCATCCAACTTGTGGTTACTAGTGAACTCCGCGATCATCATGTGGTTGGAGTTGAGTCCACGTTCCACCATCCCTTGACACCTGAAAACTTGTTGCTCCACTACTTCAAGCCTTGTCTCCATGCTTCCGATCCCCTTTGGTCCCTCTTCATCGCGGATGTGCAGCAACCCATCATGTAACTCAATGGTTTGAGGGTGTCGCAGCACCTCCGCGAGGTAAGGGTTGATGACCTTCTCGAAGAACTTGTCCTTGGAAGCACTTGGGGACGTCATGATAATCTAGATCTGTCAGAAAAACAGCTCGAAACAAGAACAGAGGAGATTTGCGTGATACGGGAGTCAAAACCTTCGGGAGAATATATAATGAATTTTTACCGACCAAAATATGTATCGTGCAAGAAAACGGAGTCCGGAAGGCACACGAGGTGCTCACGAGGTAGGGGGGCGCGCGCAGGAGGGGTAGGGCGCGCCCACCACCCTCGTCTCCTTCCCGTACTGCCACTTATTTTTGTCTCCACGCTTCCGGTCCCCTTTGGTCCCTCTTCATCGCGGATGTGCAGCAACCCATCATGCAACTCAATGGTTTGAGGGTGTCGCAGCACCTCCGCGCAGTAAGGGTTGATGACCTTCTCGAAGAACTTGTCCTTGGAAGCACTTGGGGACGTCATGATAATCTAGATCTGTCAAAAAAACAGCTCGAAACAAGAACAGAGGAGATTTGCGTGATACAGATGTCAAAACCTTCGGGAGAATATATAATGAATTTTTACCGACCAAAATACGTATCGTGCAAGAAAACGGAGTCCGGAAGGCACACGAGGTGCTCACGAGGTAGGGGGCGCGCGCAGGAGGGGTAGGGCGCGCCCACCACCCTCGTGTCCTTCCCGGACTGCCACCTATTTTTCTATTTTTCTAAATATTCCAAAACGGAGGAATATTGCCTTAAAATTGTTTTGGAGTCGGCTTACTTAACGTACCACATACCTATTCCCTTTCGAAGTCTGAAACGGTATGGAAAGTGTCTCTTATGTATTCCTCCGGGGTTACGGTTTCAATAATATTGGTTTCAATATTTATGGGATTACCTGAGATATAATGTTTGATTCTTTGACCGTTTACCACCTTCGGATTTGTGCCTTCGAAGTTGTTGATTTTTATGGCAATGGAATGATAGACCTCCTTGATAACATATGGGCCTTCCCATTTAGAGAGAAGTTTTCCTGCAAAAAATCTTAAACGAGAGTTGTATAGCAATACATGATACATTAAACTCACGCTTTTGTATCCTTTTGTCATGCCATCTTTTAACTTTTTCTTTAAACAACTTGGCATTTTCATAAGCTTGGGTTCTCCATTCATCAAGTGAGCTAATATCAAATAACCTCTTCTCACCGGCAAGTTTGAAATCATAGTTGAGCTCTTTAATAGCCCAATATGCCTTATGTTCTAGTTCGAGAGGTAAGTGACATGCTTTTCCATATACCATTTTATATGGAGACATACCCATAGGGTTTTTATATGCAGTTCTATAGGCCCATAATGCATCATCAAGTTTCTTAGACCAATTCTTTCTAGACCTATTAACAGTCTTTTGCAAAATTAATTTAAGCTCTCTATTGCTCAATTCTACTTGACCACTAGACTGTGGGTGATAAGGAGATGCAATTCTATGATTAACGTCATACTTGGCAAGCATTTTACGGAAAGCACCATGAATAAAATGTGAACCACCATCACTCATTAAATATCTAGGGACTCCAAACCTTGGAAAAATAACTTCCTTAAGCATTTTAATAGAAGTGTTATGATCAGCACTACTAGTTGGAATAACTTCTACCCACTTAGTAACGTAATCAACAACAACTAAAATATGTGTATATCCATTATAGGCAAGAAAAGGTCCCATATAATCAAAGCCCCAAACATCAAATGGTTCAATAACAAGTGAATAATTCATAGGCATTTCTTGACGTCTACTAATATTACCAATTCTTTGGCATTCATCACAAGATAAGACACACTTACGGGCATCCTTGAAGAGAGTAGGCCAATAAAAACCGGATTGCAATACCTTATGTGCAGTTCTATCTCCAGCGTGGTGTCCTCCATAAGCTTCGGAGTGACACTTGCGTAGGATCTGTTCATGTTCATGCTCAGGTACACAACGTCTAATAACACCATCTACTCCTTTATAAAGATGTGGGTCATCCCAAAAGTAATGTCTCAAATCATAAAAGAACTTTTCTTTTGCTGGTATGTGAAACTAGGTGGTATAAATTTAGCAACAATATAATTAGCATAATCAGCATCCCAAGGAGTACTACGAGAAGTACTTATAACATTTAATTGTTCATCAGGAAAGCTATCATCAATAGGTAGTGGGTCATCAAGAACAATTTCTAACCTAGACAAGTTGTCTGCAACGGGGTTCTCAGCTCCCTTTCTATCAACAATATGCAAATCAAATTCTTGTAGCAAGAGAACCCATCTAATAAGTCTAGGTTTAGCATCTTTCTTTTCCATAAGATATTTAATATCAGCATGATTAGTGTGAATAGTTACTTTAGAATCAACAATATAAGGTCTGAACTTATCACAAGCAAATACAACTGCTAAAAATTCTTTTTCAGTAGTAGCATAATTTCTTTGAGCATTGTCTAGAGTTTTACTGGCATAATGGATAACATTAATTTCTTATCAACTCTTTGCCCTAGAACAGCACCTACAGCATAATCACTAGCATCACACATAATTTCAAAGGGTAAATTCCAATCAGGTGGCTGAACAACAGGTGTAGAGACTAATACTTTCTTAAGTATTTCAAATGCTTCTACACAATCATCATCAAAGACAAATGGTACATCTTTTTGTAATAAATTAGTCAGAGGCCGAGAAATTTTTGAGAAGTCCTCAATGAACCTCCTATAAAATCCGGCGTGACCAAGGAAACTTCTTATACCTTTGATGTCCTTGGGACATGGCATCTTTTCAATAGCATCAACCTTGGCTTTATCAACTTCAATACCTCTTTCAGAAACTTTATGCCCCAAGACAATACCTTCATTAACCATAAAGTGGCACTTTTCCCAATTCAAGATAAGATTAGTTTCTTCACATCTCTGCAAAACTCGATCAAGATTGCTTAAGCAATCATCAAAAAAGGATCCAAAGATGGAAAAGTCGTCCATGAAAACCTCACAAATCTTTTCACAAAAGTCAGAGAATATAGCCATCATGAATCTTTGAAAGGTAGCAGGTGCATTACATAAACCAAAAGGCATACGTCTATAAGCAAAAGTACCAAAAGGGAATGTAAAAGTAGTCTTTGATTGATCTTTAGCCGACACAGGTATTTGAGAGAAACCAGAATAACCATCTAGAAAGCAGTAATGTGTATGTTTGCATAATCTTTCTAGCATTTGATCAATAAAAGGTAAGGGGTAATGATCTTTCTTAGTAGCTTTATTTAATTTGCAAAAATCAATTACCATCCTATAACCTGTAATAATCCTTTGTGGAATCAATTCATCTTTATCATTAGGAACAACACTAATACCTCCCTTCTTAGGGACACAATGGACAGGACTTACCCACTGACTATCAGCAACGGGATAAATTATACCTGCCTCTAGAAGCTTTAGTATTTCTTTTCTTATCACTTCTTTCATTTTAGGATTCAGACGTCGTTGAGGATCACGAACTGGTTTGGCATCCGCTTCCAAACTTATTTTATGTTGACATAGAGTGGGACTAATGCCCTTAAGATCATCAAGAGTATATCCAATAGCGGCACGGTGCTTCTTCAGAGTTTTCAATAATCTTTCTTCTTCATGCTCTGAAAGGTTAGCACTAATAATAAGCACTAATAATAACATGATATATCTTCTTTTCATCAAGATAAGCATATTTAAGATTATCAGGCAACAGTTTAAGCTCAAACACAGGATCACCCTTGGGTGGAGGGGGATCCCCTAAGATTTCAACAGGCAAATTGTGTTTCAGAATAGGTTCCTGCTCAAAGAATATTTCATCTATTTTCCTTCTTTCATTCATGAACATATCATTTTCATGGTCTAGCAAATAATGTTCTAAAGGATCACTAGGAGGTACGGCAATAGAAGCAATACCAATAATATCATCCTTACTAGGTAATTCTTCTTCACGATGTTGTTTACTAAATTTAGATAATAAACTCATGAATCATATCATCCAAGCCAATAGTAACAACATTCTTTTCACAGTCTATCTTAGCATTAACAGTGTTCAAGAAGGGTCTACCAAATATAATGGGACAAAAGCTATCTTGTGGGGAACTAAGAACAAGAAGATCAGCGGGATATTTAGTTTTCCCACACAAGACTTCAACATCTCTAACAATTCCCACTGGTGAAATAGTATCTCTATTAGCAAGTTTAATTGTGACATCAATTTCTTCTAACTCAGCAGGTGCAATTTCATGCTTGATTTCTTTATACAAGTCATAAGGTATAAGACTAGCACTAGCACCCATATCACATAAGCCATGATAACAATGATTTCCTATTTTAACAGAAATAACAGGCACGCCTACCACAGGTCTATGTTTATCTTTAGCACAAGGTTTAGCAATTCTAGCAGTTTCACCGCAGAACTGGATAACATGCCCATCAATATTATCAGACAAGAGATCTTTAACAATAGCAATATTAGGTTCTACTTTAACTTGCTCAGGAGGTGTATCAGTTCTAATATTGCTTTTACGAATAACAGTTGAAGCTTTAGCATGATCCTTTATTCTAACAGGGAAAGGTGGCCTCTCAACATAAGAAGTAGGAACAATAGCATCATTATAAGTGACAGTCTTTTCTTCAACTTTAATAGGTGCAGCTACTTTTACTTCTATGGGAGGATGATATTTAAACCACTTCCCCTTGGAAGTGTCCCTGGCAGAACAGCTCTGCCGGAGCCCTAGATTGGTTCCGCCAAGGTTCCGCCTCGTGGCGGCGGAGTCTCGTCCCGAAAGGTTGTTTCTGGTTTTTTTCTTGACGAAGGACTTCATATAGCAGAAGATGGTCATCGGAGAGCCACCAGGGGCCCCACGAGGTAGGGGGGCGCCCCTCCTCGAGGATAGGGTGTGGGCCCCCTGGCCTTCATCTTTGGCGAGGATTTTTTATTATTTATTGTAAGACATTCCATGGAGTTTCAGGACTTTTGGAGTTGTGCAGAATAGGTCTCTAATATTTGCTCCTTTTCCAGCCCAGAATTCCAGCTGCCGGCATTCTCCCTCCTTATGTAAACCTTGTAAAATAAGAGAAAATAACCATAAGTATTGTGACATAATGTGAAGTAACAGCCCATAATGCAATAAATATCGATATAAAAGCATGATGCGAAATGGACATATCAGGCCACCCATGACTTAGCCCAGAGGGGAGTTGTTCGGAGTGGCCAGGAGAGTGTCATGACAATGGGTTGGTTCTATCGGAATGCCGTTGACCCACCCGAATGGGTGTTTGAGGCCATGAGTTCCGTGATGTGGGTGCAATGTACTAACCTCTACAGAGTGTGTGTTAAATCTATCGATAGCCGCGTCCTCGGTCACGGACCCAGTTCGTAGTACGTCACACCATGGATCAACATAAGTAATTTAATCTTGCACACAAAAGTTATATGATTGGCATTGGTTATGTGATGAGAATGTTGAAACCATGAAGATGGTTGTTGATGGAACCAAAGAGTTGGTTTTCATTGTGGTTGTTGTCGGAACCAATGAGTTGGTTTCCGTTGTGATCCGGGAGTGATCACTGCATTGATGATATTGTTTAGGAGGTAACCCGTATGGTAAGTGAGCCCGAGGGACTTGGTGCACAATTGTCATGGTATTGTTTGTCATTAGTAGTATGTTGAATCATTGCATTTAACCTGCTTAATTGTCATGGTATTGTTTGCCATTATGCTTTTATTTGTTGTGAGCTTGCAAGTACATTCAATGTACTTACCTGGCGTGTCATGCCAGCTTTCAGGAAAGTCTTACCGGATCAGAGTGCTTCTCGTGTCTAGACCGTGTGTCCACATCGGTGTCCCTGTGCTGTGGAGTTCCGCTTCGCCATCGTTCCGCTGCCGCGTAGTTGTCATGATCGAGACCCCTTTGATGTTCACTAAATAATGTACATACTGTTTAGCTACACCGTGTGTGCCGCTTGGCCTTGCTATCTAATGTAATATCAAACCTATGTTTCTGCTAGCATCAATAAAGCGGTTGTTTCTGTACCAAGTTGTTGTGTGTTGCCAGAAGACTAGATCTTTGGGCTGGCAATGTAAGGTAAACAGGTTGCTCTGAGCTGGGGTGCCACAGTTACCTGGTCCGGTACTTCTACTTCGAGAGTGAGTTCGTAAACAGGATCAACTTTATGATCCATTTAGAGAAATTGCAATCACAGAATCGGAATGAGTGGGTCTAGAGTCCATCCTCACACAGTTGAAATACTGCTTCTCCCTTCTCCTTTCCAAAAGAAAGTGGATCTCATAGCCTCTGACAATTCAAAAAGTAGGTCTCACTCTCATTTTCAGATGCAATTTTCCACAGGAAAGAGAATCCCATATTCTTTAAGCCAAGCTGTCAATCCTAGGGTCCATGCGGAACAGGAAACCATTGCTATTTGAGCAGTTAGAGAATCAAAATTCCACTCATCTAGAAATCGATTGGCGAATGCCCGAGTAGGATAAGGGGAGCCTACACCAACATAGTCTTAGCCCTAGAACACATGGAGCTTGGAGCACTGATAATAAGTATGTCTGATTTTCAAGGAGTTTATGAACAACCCGAGTCTAAGTCCAACCCGAGTCTGTTACAAGTTACTTTAATCTAAGTCGCCTACAACTAAGGTTCTGGGCTGAATATAAACGCGACGGAGCTCCCTACCACTGTCCATCGCCTCGCCTCCCTTCATGAACATTAAGATCGTCGCTGCTACCGGTCTCCTCCATCCCTGGCGAGGGGATACCCCATGGGTCCCCATGATGAGGATACCCGGTGCGTGTCAAGATCAGTGGCCCACTAGAAGCCTCGATAGGCCCAGCTTCAGCCTGCCTGGCCCAACCTAGGCAAATTCTATCTTCCACTACAATTTCACGCGGTCCGATGAGTATTGTTCAAGAACCTCCTTCTGCACAAGAATTTCGATGGATTGATCCAACATGGATAAACTATGCAAAGATTGAACATGTTTTTTTCTCTCACAAGGACATTCATGAACAAATATGTATTGCAAGAAACGGGAAGACATCTGGGAAAATAGAAGTCAGCTTAACATCTATCTTTGGGGTATCTATCTTTTGACAGGTTGCATCAGGATGCTCGCTGGAATCAGCCATCTACAAGAAGTGAGACAACTTACAAGTTATGGGGGCAAATTGTAGTGCGAGTTGAGAACACTAGAGGAGGCGGAGGAAGGTACCTACCTCGCCGGTGGAAGAGGACTGGGTCTCACCGGAGTGGAATAATTCCTCCAGGAAGGATGTGGCGAATCATTAGCTTTCTCAAGCGAAAGAGGCGTGGAGAGTGAGGGGTCGTGGTGCGAGAGATAAAGGGGCTTGTAGAGCTGCTTAAGTAGCCCGCGATGGAGCAGAATAGAGGACAGTGGAGATTTAATTCCGGGGCAGTGTTCAACATGCGCTCACATTTACGATGCAAAACTGAAGACTCAACTTCTGCGCAGAATTCAAATGAGTGAATCGCTCCCGCACACCCTCATATGGGCCGGCCTTGTCTTTCTAGTTTTTAGTGGGCATCATGCGGACTACATAAACATAGCACTAAAAATGTGGCTACTCACTTGCAGTCAAATATCACTCACTTCTTTTTAATGTTAATCCCTTCCTCAAGTAATCCATGGTGAGCAAGGAGGTATAATATTTTGTGAATCCCACCCTCGTTTTTGAAATAATTGATTTCAACGGTTTTGAGATGTTTTGATAGCGAGAATTCTTTCTTTGGCTCGTAATATTCTTGTTGTGGACAAAATATTTCTCAGGAATGAATCAGCAATACAAGGCAACTTCAAAGTATGATGATTACACTTGAACTTACTAGGATATCCAAGTTATGAATTATTTATATGTATGAAGTACGATGCTTTATCTTTCAAATTGCCTTGTATTGCTGATTCATTCTGGTGTTTTGTCCGCAACAGGAATATTACGAGCCAAAGAAAGAATTCTCGGTATCAAAAGATCTCAAAACTATTGAAATCAATTATTTCAAAGACGAGGGTGGGATTCACAAAATATTAAACCTCCTTGCTCACCATGGATTACTTGAGGAAGCGATCAACATTAAAAAGAAATGAGTGATATTTTGACTGCAAGTGACTAGCCACATTTTTAGTGCTATGTTTATGTAGTCTGCATGATGCCCACTAGAAACCAGAAAGACAAGCCGGCCCATATGAGGGTGTGCAGGAGCGATTCACTCGTGTGAATTCTACGCGGAAGTTGAATCTTCAATTTTCCATCGTAAATGTGAGCACATGTTGAACTCTGCACCGGAATTAAATTTTCACTGTCCTCTGTTCTGCTCCGCCACAGGCTATTTAAGAAGCTCTACGAGCCCCTTTATCTCTCGCACCATGACCCCTCACTCTCCACGCCTCTTCCTCTTGAGAAAGCTAAAGCTTCGCCACAGCCTTCCTGGAGGAACTATTCCTCTCTGGTGAGACCCTGTCCTCTTCCACCGGCGAGGTAGGTACCTTCCTCCGCCTCCTCGGGTGTTCTGAAGTCGCACTACAGTTTGCCTTCATAACTTATAAGTTGTCTCACTTCTTGTACATGGCCGATTCCAGCGAGCACCCTGATGCTGCCCGTCAAAAGATAGACACCCAAAGACGGATGACCAGCACAAGGTTCTCGAGGAAGAGAGGAAGATCGCAGCGACCGAGGTCATCCCCACCGCTCTACTTCCAGAAAAGAAAAGAAAAAGAGAGAAGAACCCCCCACCCCCCCCCCCCCCCCCCGCAAGAAGAAGAAACCCTCCTCCAAGAAGAAGAAACCCTCCAGCAAGCATGCCTTCGTTCTCCGGCACACCAAAGAGGTTGAGTACTGTTTTCTCCCTGATGGACTTAGATATTTCTCCATGTATTGCAGTCTGTGTCCTTGTGATGGTTCTTATAAAAGCAGTGTGATGTTAAGCTGACTTCTGTTTTCCCAGATGTCTTCCAGTTCCTTGCAATACATATTTTTCATGAATGACTCTATGAGAGAAAAAACATGTTCAATCTTTGCATAGTTTATCCATGTTGGATCAATCCATCGAAATTCTTGTGAAGGAGGTTCTTGAACAATACCCATTGAACCACGTGAAATTGTAGTGGAAGATAGAATTTGCCTAGGTTGGGCCTGGCAGGCTGAAGCTGGGCCTGTCGAGGCTTCTAGTGGGCCATCGATCTTGACACGCACCGCGTATCCTCATCATGGGGACCCATGGGGTATCCCCTCGTCAAGGATGGAGGAGGATACCGGTAGCAGTGACGATCTTCATGTTCACGAAGGGAGGCGAGGCGACAGACAGTGGCAGGAAGCTCCGCCGCATTTATATTCAACCCAGAACCTTAGTTGTAGGCGACTTAGATTAAAGTAACTTGTAACTGACTCGGGTTGGACTCTGGGACTCGGCCTCACATTTAAAGGCCGGCCGGAGCCACCAAGGAGGGAACCTGCAATATTGTTTATGTTAGCCACATTGTAGATTGGATCGCAACCCGAAGTCTGCCACCGGCCTCCCTGGTCTACACATTGCCAACCTGAAGCCGATACTGAGGCTGAGGTTCTCAACCATGAGGGCTAGTACTGCACAGGTCCAACATTCCAATGTCAGAGACTCCATCCTGCTCCGGAAGGAGAATTGCACTTTGCCGGTGAAATACATCTACTATTATTACCCCTGTTCCTTTTTAGGTTAAATTGATGCTGGTCACTTTTTAAATTCATAGATGACTCCTTTAACACTCTTTCAAAGATGATAGAGCATCCTACAAGAAAAATAATATTTTCATATTATGTTATTTGCACTTTGGGTTTTCCTCTCTCGCTCCTGGACTCTTGTTTAGCTGGTTAGAGGGAACGATCCGCCTGGGGATCCGGGTTTTTTCCTTCCTACAATGAAGGTGCCTTAAACCAAATGAATATCTCAAGCATTCAAGTAAGCTATGGACGCACATTGAGGACGAAGGAAACACGCTTCTGTCCTTCTGTCATTGGACTGATAATTTCTTTTGGCTTTCTAGGATATAGATTAGTGAACTTTCTCTTCTAATGAAATAGATCTTTCAAGTTTTCGTATGATTCTACTAGTCATAGGTTTCTATTTTGTTAGTTCTACCGGAGATAGGTATGGAAGCCACTATGAGTATGTATCCAGGTACGCTTCTAACTTCACCTCATGCCATAAACGGAATCCCTATCATGAGCGCAACAATATTTACAAGTTCAGTAGCCTCGGTGAGCTTTCTCCTCAATATTAAAGTTTAGTGCTCCAAGCTCCATGTGTTCTAAAGACTACGTTGGTGTAGGCTCCCCTTATCCTTCCGCCAGCACTGAAACCGCCAATTCATGGCACAACAAGGCGTGCGCACCATGGCAGGAGCACCAGGGCAAAGTATTCGATCATAAGTGCAACATATTACTTCTACCACATTAAATAATCCCATTGAACAAGGTTAAGATTTAAATGATGTGGTAGCACTCTAAGTTATGTGTCACCAATCACTAGACTAAGTCACCAATTATGCAAAGTTATGTGCCACCGCTCACTAGACTAAATCGCCAACTATGTCGTGGCATTCGTTATCTAAGTGAAAACAAGGAGAGGAGGTGAAGGACATACCAGCGCCGAAACTGCCATGGAGTGCCCAACCAAGACAGGAGCACCGCTACATAATCTTCGATCATCGCAGCAACATATTACTTTCCCCACGTCAGAAAAATCCCACCGAACAAGGTTAAGCAACCTTCTTGCCATATCTGAATAGTAAGTAACAATAAGTATAAGATGGGTCAGTACTCTTAACTAATTAGTTTAGTTCTGTTGTACTCACAAAATTTAAACTTGACACTACTGTTTGGAGAAGTATATTGATGTAGACACTTGGTTGATATTTTATCCATTTATTTCCACATAAAGACACCAACTATGTACAATCTAGAAGGACACCAACATGGAAATGCTTAACTTGCAGAAATATTTTGAAAATTGGGTGCTCTTGATAATTAAACATATAGTCAAAGATTAAATTGACAAACAAGTTGCAAATAGAAAACAAACAAGTAAAACGAACAGGGCCCAGCAGAAAAATGAAGATGAAAATTAATGCCATGTGTAAGATTTGTAGAGTAGCAAAGAATAGCAGGCACTATCGCTAATCATAAAACCCAGATACAATTTCATCTTTACAGGCGGTATAAGTGTCAAACTAGGAAAGCCAAGTAACACAAGAGTGCAAATAATCTATGCAAAAGAACTACTATAAGCAAGTAAAAAGGCTCACTACTGCAAAGTAGCCTAAGCCTTGATTTCAGGCATATACTACTAATGGACTACTATAATCTTAATTCAAATCTAGATGTAGAAGAAATTAACAGTGTGAAACACTACTGTTGTGACAAATGGCTTGTTATAGGCAACTAAACACTAATTCGTAATGAAATAATATACAACATGTGGGCATCTCACAAATCAGGGAGTTATCATAACCCCCATAAAAACAAAATACAACCTAAATTTGCATTGTTTGGATAGCATCAAACAACAAAGTAAGATAGGTCTTGATGGAATGTAAAATTGTTCTAACCAAATCCACCACAGTAAAAGCCTAAAACACAACAACCTTTTCAAGCTGCAAATTCCATGACTGGGCAGTGGATCTGTACTTGCGTGGAAAAAAATTCTATATATTAAGTATCGCTAAGCCACAAGGGTTATTTCTGTTCACTGATTATTGACATTTTTAAACATCTGATTGACATTTCCAATAAAAATCCAAATGAAATTTCAGTTATTTATGTTCACTGACTGTTGACATCTTTAAACAAAATTTATATTACAGAGTTCAATATTGCAGTCAACATATGCTAAACTAGATAAAGAGTCATTTCAGAATGAGAATACTTATTTATTACACAAATGAACAGAAATGGGAGCACAACAACAGCAAAGCAAAACATGGCAACCAATTACACTTTAGCTTTTCTTTTGATAAACACTCTATGTGTAGCAAGTGCTCGCCTATCATGTGTGCATACATAACTGCATTACTCAGCCCATGTAGCAGCTAATAATCCATAATAGATGCAAACAATAGAATCATAGCAGATTTATTATGCAACTAACAAGAAAAACATATGAACTGGCTAAGCCAGCATGCCAAAACTAAGTTTGAATGTGAGCCTAAACTAATGCTACTGCAGGAAGGGCAGTTGGTTCACATTCATGAATTTCGTTTTTTGTTCTACAAGCCAGTGGCTGTGGGTTTTTAGTAGTTGATTGGCACAGAATTCAAGAATGAAAAGAGGGATTTAGTTTACAGCAGAAAAGCGTCGCAGCTGAAAATGAATGCAAAATCCAGATGGTTCGACCACCAGATAAGGGAAAGGTCATCGATCATATGCAGCACGCACCTCGAATGAACGAGGAGCAGCCTGTGCATCCTTAGTAGCAGGGTCAAACTGAGAAAACCACCAAGGACCCATCAGACTTGTGATGTGGAGATAGACCCTTCCTGAAACAGAGAGTTTAACATCCATAACCATTGAAGATTGAAAGAATCCATAACCATAGCAAACAATTTTTTTCAACAAATTGTTCTCATGAACAACAATCGAGAAAAATAATGGTTACCATTTATTTATAACTAATCACCTAATGTGAATATTTTTCTATCATTTATATTTGATAATACCATTGAAGATTGATAAAAGGGTATCCATCCATCAGTCAGCACGCACAACATGAAAAACTGAAGGGCAAGGAGAATTCATTAGCAGGGATAAGACCAGCTCATGTTCATATAAGAACTTAACCCATGTAGTGTAGCACCTGACTCCTAATATGACATTTTTAAAGATTCATTAACATGCAAGTTGGGTTCAAATCAAACACACGAATCCTAGCACAAAATCTTGGTCAACAATTTTTAAATACGCTGCTAGAAATCTAACAAACACACATACAGCCCCCGTCCCTACCCTAAACATAAAAGACAGTGCATAATTTGGAGGGGAGGATTGGACACATGGAACCAGACTTGCAGGCACCTAATTTGATTAGCATAACAGTCAATTAAAATCATCTTATTCTTAGATCCTCCCTAATCACAGCTACAAAAACTTCCAACTAGTGAGCCACATAGATAGTAGAATCTGCTCATGCTCATGCTTAGATCAGAAAGAGAGAAAGAAACACTGCCCATAACTGTGCAGAAGTAGAAGAGAAGGTGAAGGGGAGGAGGGTTCTTACCTGTGCTGCAGTCGGTCGCCATGGCGGAGATGGCTGGGTGTGGTCGTATAGCTGCTGGTCTTCACTGCCCATGGCGCTTCTGGTGCTGGCCAAGATGGGTCTACCTTGGAGGATGCCGAGGTATGGCGCTTGTGTGTCCCTAGGTCTCCGTTGGTGTTGGATCTGGCGCAGGGATCCGTCGCCATGCCATCGTGGTGGATGCCCGTGGCGCCATCATGGTTGGTCCGTCTCGAAGGTGGTGCACCCGTGGCGCAGGGAGGCAGATCCGTCGGCATGGTGGTGAGAGAGAGGCGCTCCGTGGCGAGAGAGAGGAGAAATGGAGGCCAACCTCGCAAGAAAAAGATGCTTGGAGATGGAATGCGTGGTGTCGGGCTGTGGCGGAGATGGAATGCGTGGCGGCGCGCGCGAGATGCGCCATCCCATCGACCGCCCGCATCCTCCCCCAACCGTTCGTCTCTCGAGCAGTTTTTATTTATGGAACCGGGAGCGCAGCGACTTGGACCGTGCTTGTTAGATAAATGGGCTGTTTTAAACGGCCCAGTTTATCAGATTTGACACACTTGGGACAGATTTACATACAGGATCCGACGGCCAGAAACGCCCAGATAGCGAAAACGGACGGCCAAAAACGTAAATCGCTGAAAGGGCTCAGTTCAGACTTTAGTATTACTGTCCTAAAAATGAGTTAAACCACAACGACACCATGCAAGGTACTGCTAACACAATGCTTCTTGCTGATAGTAGCGATGCACAATAGTACTTTGAAATTGTGTGCAAGTGAAAATTTCCTTTCTTTACTTAGTACTTGAAGGAAACGCACGCCTTGCCGCGCCGTTTTTATCATTATCGTTGTAAAATTGGTTCTATATGCAATCAATCTAATTTATTGAAAAAAAGATTCATATCTTAAGCTTGCAATGTACTTGAGGGAAAAATCATCACATAAAGTATGTTGACCAAAACAAAAGTAGACAATCAGCCAAACTCTGGGACATAATACTACAGGAAACTCCATTAGGTTATGATTATATTTTTTACGGAACATTACTTCCCGTCCCCATATTAATTGCTTGTAGGAGCACAAATCAGGATGAAATATATTGCAAAACAATTATTTTCCACAACTCTTCCAGCCTCAACCAATCCACCAATCCCGCATGCCATCCCAAAAGAGCAATTCCAACCAAGTGTTACCAAGAAATAATATTAGTCAGTTAAAAAAAACTCATCTTCAGACAGAAAATAGGTACTCCTCCAAAGGAAAATATACTGATGTCCCTTCTCGTGGTGCACGCCAAAAGGAGCGGTGGAGAAGACTTGTGTGGTGGCGTAATTTTCTGGAATGGTACGAAACCATATGATGTGGCCGCGGCTAGGGTAGACGTCTGCCTGTTTATGTAATGTGGGTCGGGTAGGTCGTGAGAGTAAACCCTCATCCAAGTCGGTAACAACCCCACAATCCAAAAGAACCAAAAATGTCTGAGTAATTAATGCGTACGTTAATTATTAATGACTCATTAATTTCCCCGAGTAACAAAAATATAGACAACATGCATAGCTTTGTCCTCGGCTGCCCGGCCCAGCCTGACGAGGAGTTCGCGTATAGGTCTTCTCTTCTGATGCTCATACAAGTGCTAAAAGAGTTCACCTCTTATAAGATGGTACAACTCCCACTCAACTAGCAATGTGGGACTAAACATTAGTCCCACTCACACCACACATAACCATGCATGAATGGGCCATGAGAATTTCAAATTTTAGTTGAGCTTTGGGCCAAAAGCCTACTAACAAATTCCAGCACATCTTAGCTATATGCAGAGACTGGGTGTGTGCTCATTGTGATTGTATCTTTTGATGCCATTTTGAGCTAATAAAATCCACCCTTTATAAAATAATAAGTTGGTTCAAGCTTGGCTTTGCACGTTAATATGCAACTACAACGTACCACCTAATTTTTTTTGATACCCTTCTTTTCTGTCGGTAGGAACCAGAAGGGCCAGTTTCTAAAAAGTTGCGGAAATCGTGTGTTGGGGAACGTAGTAATTTCAAAAATTTCCTACGCACATGCAAGATCATGGTGATGCATAACAACGAGAGGGGAGAGTGTTGTCTACGTATCCTCGTAGACCGTAAGCGAAAGCGTTATATCAACGCAGTTGATGTAGTCGTATGTCTTCACGACCCGACCGATCCAAGTACCGAAAGCACGGCACCTCCGAGTTCTGCACACGTTCGGCTCGGTGACGTCCTCGCCTTCTCGATCCAGCAAGAGGGGCGAAGTAGTAGATGAGTTCCGGCAGCACGACGGCATGGTGACGGTGTTGGTGAAGAACAATCTTTGCAGGGCTTCGCCTAAGCACTAGGAAAACTATGACGGAGGATAAACTAGAGGGGACGGGGTTGCCGGCACACGGCTTGGTGTTTCTTGATGTGTCTTTGGTGTCCCTCTAGTTATATGTTGAGCCCTGGGGTTGAAACTTGGAGCAAAAGCCTCCTCGAAGTCGGTTTTGCCCGAAAGGCAAGAGTCCCACTCGGACTCCAGGACCAAACGCCACAAACCTTGGCGTCTGGCCCAGACGCCATGGGCCTCGGCGTCTGGCCCAGGGCCAGACGCTAGGGTCTCAGGCGTTTGGCCCCCTGGCCTCCGCAAAACTCCTTTTGCATCGACTTATAGCCCTGTGGGCCTGACCCCTTGGCCTAACCATATCATCCAATATATGAATCTTTACCTCCGGACCATTCCAAAGCTCCTTGTCATGTCCGTGATCTCATCCGGGACTCCGAACAACATCCGGTGATCAACATACATAACTCATAATACTATATTGTCAACGAACGTTAAGCGTGCGGACCCTACGGGTTCGAGAACTATGTAGACATGACCGAGACACGTCTCTTGTCAATAACCAATAGCGGGACCTCGATGCCCATATTGGCTCCTACATATTCTACGAAGATCTTTATCGGTCAGACCGCATAACAACATACGTTGTTCCCTTTGTCATCAGTATGTTACTTGCCCGAGATTCGATCGTCGGTATCTCAATACCTAGTTCAATCTCCTTACCGGCAAGTCTCTTTACTCGTTCCGTAATACATCATCCCGCAACTAACTCATTAGTTGCAATGCTTGCAAGGCTTATAGTGATGTGCATTACCGAGTGGGCCCAGAGATACCTCTCCGACAATCGGAGTGACAAATCCTAATCTCGAAATACGCCAACCCAACAAGTACCTTCGAAGACACCTGTAGAGCACCTTTATAATCACCCAGTTACGTTGTGACGTTTGGTAGCACACAAAGTGTTCCTCCGGTAAACGGGAGTTGCATAATCTCATAGTCATAGGAACATGTATAAGTCATGAAGAAAGCAACTAAACGATCGAGTGCTAAGCTAACGGAATGGGTCAAGTAAATCACATCATTCTCCAAATGATGTGATCTCGTTAATCAAATAACAACTCTTTGTCCATGGTTAGGAAACATAACCATCTTTGATTAACGAGCTAGTCAAGTAGAGGCATACTAGTGACACTCTATTTGTCTATGTATTCACACATGTATTATGTTTCCGGTTAATACAATTCTAGCATGAATAATAAACATTTATCATGAAATAAGGAAATAAATAATAACTTTATTATTGCCTCTAGGTCATATTTCCTTCAGTCTCCCACTTGCACTAGAGTCAATAATCTAGATCACATCGCCATGTGATTTAACATCAATAGTTCACATCACCATGTGATTAACACCAATTGTTCACATCGTCATGTGACCAACACCCAAAGGATTTACTAGAGTCAATAATCTAGTTCACATCGCTATGTGATTAACACCCAAAGAGTACTAAGGTGTGATCATGTTTTGCTTGTGAGAGAAGTTTAGTCAACGAGTCTGCCACATTCAGATCCGTATGTATTTTGCAAATCTCTATGTCAACAATGCTCTGCATGGAGCTACTCTAGCTAATTGCTCCCACTTTCAATATGTATCCAGATTGAGACTTAGAGTCTTCTGGATCAGTGTCAAAATTTGCATCGATGTAACCCTTTACGACGAACCTTTTTGTCACCTCCATTATCGAGAAACATATCCTTATTCCACTAAGGATAATTTTGACCGCTGTCTAGTGATCTACTCCTAGATCATTATTGTACTCCCTTGCCAAAATCAGTGTAGGGTATACAATAGGTCTGGTACACAGCATGGCATACTTTTATAGAACCTATGGCTGAGGCATAGGGAATGACTTTCATTCTCTTTCTATCTTCTGCCGTGGTCGGGCTTTGAGTCTTACTCAATTTCACACCTTGTAACACAGGCAATAACTCTTTCTTTGATTGTTCCATTTTGAACTACTTCAAAATCTTGTCAAGGTATGTACTCGTTGAAAAAACTTATCAAGTGTCTTGATCTATCTATATAGATCTTGATGCTCAATATGTAAGTAGCTTCACCGAGGTCTTTCTTTGAAAAACTCCTTTCAAACACTCCTTTATGCTTTGTAGAATAATTCTACATTATTTCCGATCAACAATATGTCATTCACATATACTTATCAGAAATGCATTAGTGCTCCCACTCACTTTCTTGTAAATACAGGCTTCATCGCAAGTCTGTATAAAACTATATGCTTTGATCAACTTATCAAAACGTGCATTCCAACTCCGAGATGCTTGCACCAGTCCATAGATGGATCGCTGGAGCTTGCATATTTTGTTAGCACCTTTACGATTGAAAAAACCTTCTAGTTGCATCATATACAACTCTTCTTTAATAAATCCATTAAGGAATGCAGTTTTGTTTATCCATTTGCCAGATTTCATAAAATTCGGCAATTGCTAACATGATTCGGACAGACTTAAGCATAGATACGAGTGAGAAACTCTCATCGTAGTCAACACCTTGAACTTGTCGAAAATCTTTTGCGACAATTCTAGCTTTGTAGATAGTAACACTACTATCAGCGTCCGTCTTCCTCTTGAAGATCCATTTAATCTCAATGGCTCACCAATCATCGGGCAAGTCAATCAAAGTCCATACTTTGTTCTCATACATGGATCATATCTCGGATTTCATGGCCTCTAGCCATTTCGCAGAATCTGGGCTTATCATCGCTTCCTCATAGTTCGTAGGTTTATCATGGTCTAGTAACATGACTTCCAGTATAGGATTACCGTATCAATCTTGTGCGGATCTCACTCTGGTTGACCTACGAGGTTTGGTAGTAACTTGGTCTGAAGTTACATGATCATCATCATTAGCTTCCTCACTAATTGGTGTAGTAGTCACAGGAACAGATTTCTGTGATGAACTACTTTCCAATAAGGGAGTAGGTATAGTTACCTCATCGAGTTCTACTTTCCTCCCACTCACTTCTTTCGAGAGAAACTCCTTCTCTAGAAAGGATCTATTCTCAGCAACAAATTTGCCTTCGGATCTATGATAGAAGGTGTACCCAACAATTTTGTTTGGGTATCCTATGAAGATGCACTTCTCTGAGTTGGGTTCGAGCTTATCATTTTGAAACTTTTTCACATAAGCATCACCGCCCCCAACTTTAAGAAACGACAGCTTAGGTTTCTTGCTAAACCACTGTTCATACGATGTCGTCTCAATGGATTTATACGGTGCCCTATTTAACGTGAATGCAGTTGTCTCTAATGCATAACCCCAAACGATAGTGGTAAATCGGTAAGAGACATCATAGATTGCACTATATCCAATAAAGTACGGTTATGACGTTCGGACACACCATTATGCTGTGGTGTTCCAGGTGGCACGAATTTGTGAAACTATTCCACATTGTTTTAATTGAAGACCAAACTCGTAACTCAAATATTCGTCTCCGCGATCAAATCGTAGAAACCTTATTTTCTTGTCACGATGATTTTCCACTTCACTCTGAAATTCTTTGAACTGTTCAAATGTTTCGGACTTATGTTTCATCAAGTAGATATACCCATATCTACTCAAATCATCTGTGAAGGTCAGAAAATAACGATACCCGCCGCGAGCCTCAACACTCATTGGATCGCATACATCAGTATGTATTATTTCCAATAAGACAGTTGCTTGTTCCATTGTTCCGGAGAACGGAGTTTTAGTCATCTTGCCCATAAGGCATGGTTCGCAAGCATCAAGTGATTCATAATCAAGTGATTCCAAAATACCATCAGCATGGAGTTTCTTCATGTGCTTTACACCAATATGACCTAAAGGCAATGCCACAAACAAGTTGCACTATCATCATTAACTTTGCATCTTTTGGCTTCAATATTATGAATATGTGTATCACTACGATCGAGATCCAACAAACCTTTTTCCTTGGTGTGTATGACCATAGAAGGTTTTATTCATGTAAACAGAACAACAATTGTTCTCTAACTTAAATGAATAACCGTATTGCAATAAACATGATCAAATCATATTCATGCTCAATGCAAACACCAAATAATACTTATTTAGGTTCAACACTAATCCCAAAAGTATAGGGAGTGTGCGATGATGATCATATCAATCTTGGAACCACTTCCAACACACATCGTCACTTCACCCTTAACTAGTCTCTGTTCATTCTGCAACTCCCGTTTCGAGTTACTAATCTTAGCAACTGAACTAGTATCAAATACTGAGGGGTTGCTATAAACACTAGTAAAGTACACGTCAATAACATGTATATCAAATATACCTTTGTTCACTTTGCCATCCTTCTTATCCGCCAAATACTTGGGGTAGTTCCGCTTCCAGTGACCAGTTCCTTTGAAGTAGAAGCACTTAGTCTCAGGCTTAGGTCCAGACTTGGGCTTCTTCACTTGATTAGCAACTTGTTTGCCGTTCTTCTTGAAGTTCCCTTCTTCAATTTGCCCTTTTGTTGAAACTAGTGGTCTTGTCAACCATCAACACTTGATGCTTTTCTTGATTTCTACCTTCGTCGATTTCAGCATCACGAAGAGCTTGGGAATCGTCTCCGTTTATCCCTTGCATATTATAGTTCATCACGAAGTTCTAGTAACTTGGTGATAGTGACTAGAGAACTCTGTCAATCACTATCTTATCTGGAATATTAACTCCCACATGATTCAAGTGATTGTAGTACTCAGACATTCTGAGCACATGCTCACTATCTGAGCAATTCTCCTCCATCTTGTAGGCAAAGTACTGTCAGAGGTCTCATACCTCTCGACACGGGCATGAGTATGAAATACAAATTTCAACTCTTGGAACATCTTATATGTTCCGTGGCATTTCAAAAAACGTCTTTGAAGCCTCGATTCTAAGCCGTAAAGCATGGTGCACTAAACTATCAAGTAGTCATCATACCGAGCTTTTGTCAAAACGTTCATAACGTCTGCATCTGCTCCTGCAATAGTTCTGTCACCTAGCGGTGCATCAAGGACATAATTCTTCTGTGCAGCAATGAGGATAAACCTCAGATCATGGATCCAATCCGCATCATTGCTACTAACATCTTTCAACTTAGTTTTCTCTAGGAATATATCAAAATAAAACAGGGGAGCAAAACGCGAGCTATTGATCTACAACATAGATATGCTAATACTACCAGGACTAAGTTCATGATAAATTTAAGTTCAATTAATCATATTACTTAAGAACTCCCACTTAGATAGACATCCCTCTAATCCTCTAAGTGATCACGTGATCCAAATCAACTAAACCATGTCCGATCATCACGTGAGATGGAGTAGTTTCAATGGTGAACATCACTATGTTGATCATATCTACTATATGATTCACGCTCGACCTTTCAGTCTCCGTATTCCGAGGCCATATCTGTTATATGCTAGGCTCGTCAAGTTTAACCTGAGTATTCCGCGTGTGCAACTATTTTGCACCCGTTGTATTTGAACGTAGAGCCTATCACACCCGATCATCACGTGGTGTCTCAGCACGAAGAACTTTCGCAACGGTGCATACTCAGGGAGAACACTTATACTTTGATAATTTAGTGAGGGATCATCTTATAATGCTACCGTCAATCAAAGCAAGATAAGATGCATAAAAGATAAACATCACATGCAATCAATATAAGTGATATGATATGGCCATCATCATCTTGTGCTTGTGATCTCCATCTCCGAAGCACCATCATGATCACCATCGTCACCGGCGCGACACCTTGATCTCCATCGTAGCATCGTTGTCGTCTCGCCAATCTTATGCTTCTACGACTATCGCTACCGCTTAGTGATAAAGTAAAGCATTACAGGGCGATTGCATTGCATACAATAAAGCGACAACCATATGGCTCCTGCCAATTGCCGATAGCTCGGTTACAAAACATGATCATCTCATACAATAAAATTTAGCATCATGTCTTGACCATATCACATCACAACATGCCCTGCAAAAACAAGTTAGACGTCCTCTACTTTGTTGTTGCAAATTTTACGTGGCTGCGACGGGCTTAGCAAGAACCGTTCTTACCTACGCATCAAAACCACAACGATAGTTTGTCAAGTTGGTGATATTTTAACCTTCGCAAGGACCGGGCATAGCCACCCTCGGTTCAACTAAAGTTGGAGAAACTGACACCCGCCAGCCACCTGTGTGCAAAGCACATCGGTAGAACTAGTCTCGCGTAAGCGTACGCGTAATGTCAGTCCGGGCCGCTTCATCCAACAATATCGCTGAACCAAAGTATGACATGCTGGTAAGCAGTATGACTTATATCGCCCACAACTCACTTGTGTTCTACTCGTGCATATGACATCTACGCATAAACCAGGCTCTGATACCACTGTTGGGGAATATAGTAATTTCAAAAATTTCCTACGCACACGCAAGATCATGGTGATGCATAGCAACGAGAGGGGAGAGTATTGTCTACGTACCCTCGTAGACCGTAAGCGGAAGCGTTATATCAACGCGGTTGATGTACTCGTATGTCTTCACGATCTGACCGATCCAAGTATTGAAAGCACGGCACCTCCGAGTTCTGCACACGTTCGGCTCGGTGACGTCCTCACCTTCTCGATCCAGCAAGAGGGGCGAAGTAGTAGATGAGTTCCGGCAGCACGACGACGTGGTGACAGTGTTGGTGAGGAACAATCTTTGCAGGGCTTCGCCTAAGCAGTCCGAAAACTATGATGGAGGATAAACTAGAGGGGACGGGGTTGCCGACACACGGCTTGGTGTTTCTTGATGTGTCTTTGGTGCTAGCCCTGCCCCTCTATTTATATGTTGAGCCCTGGGGTCGAAACTTGGAGCAAAAGCCTCCTCAAAGTCGGTTTTGCCCGAAAGGCAAGAGTCCCACTCGGACTCCAGGACCAAACGCCACAAACCTTGGCGTCTGGCCCAAACGCCATGGGCCTCGGCGTCTGGCCCAGACGCCATGGGCCTCGGGGTCTGTCCCAGGGCCAGACGCCAGGGTCTCCGGCGTTTGGCCCCCTGGCCTCCGCAAAACTCCTTTTACACCGACTTATAGCCCTGTGGGCCTGACCCCTTGGCCTAACCATATCATTCAATATATGAATCTTTACCTCCGGACCATTCCGGAGCTCCTCGTCATGTCCGTGATCTCATCTGGTTTCTGAACAACATTCGGTCACCAACATACATAACTCATAGTATTATATCGTCAACGAACATTAAGCGTGCGGACCCTACAGGTTCGAGAACTATGTAGACATGACCGAGACACCTCTCTTGTCAAAAACCAATAGCGGGACCTCGATGCCCATATTGGCTCCTACATATTCTACGAAGATCTTTATCGGTCAGACCGCATAACAACATACGTTGTTCTCTTTGTCATCGGTATGTTACTTGCCCGAGATTCGATCGTCGGTATCTCAATACCTAGTTCAATCTCGTTACCGGAAAGTCTCTTTACTCGTTCCGTAATACATCATCCCACAACTAACTCATTAGTTGCAATGCTTGCAAGGCTTATAGTGATGTGCATTACCGAGTGGGCCCAGAGATACCTCTTCGACAATCGGAGTGACAAATCCTAATCTCGAAATACGCCAACCCAACAAGTACCTTCGGAGACACCTGTAGAGCACCTTTATAATCACCCAGTTACGTTGTGACGTTTGTTAGCACACAAAGAGTTCCTCCGGTAAACGGGAGTTGCATAATTTCATAGTCATAGGAACATGTATAAGTCATGAAGAAAGCAATAGCAGAATACTAAACGATCGAGTGCTAAGCTAATGGAATGGGTCAAGTCAATCACATCATTCTCCTAATGATGTGATATAGTTAATGATATAACAACTCTTTGTCCATGGTGAGGAAACATAACCATCTTTGATTAACGAGCTAGTCAAGTAGAGGCATACTAGTGACACTCTGTTTGTCTATGTATTCACACATGTATTATGTTTCCGGTTAATACAATTCTAGCATGAATAATAAACATTTATCATGAAATAAGGAAATAAATAATAACTTTATTATTGCCTCTAGGTCATATTTCCTTCATCGTGGCCCTATTAGCAACACAAAATGCGCCTGGCCATGCTGTTGGTGTAGCTTGTCTCTTCACACACGTCACTGGTTCCAATTCTGTAATGTACCTAGTTTTTTCCTTTCTTAAACCACGAAGGTATCATGTGTGTGTGTGTGAGAGAGAGAGAGAGAGCATCGTAGAAAACACGATATGGATGGGATTCGATAACAGGACCATGACATGCACATGAAGGATCGATAACACCACACCACGGGATGCTACAACTTAGAAGTAACATATGGATGCTATTTGACCCTTTTTTTTGTTTTTCAAATTAAGGCAAATTAGAACGGTAAATCCTTTTCTCGGTAAGTAGTGGAAATACTTTCCTGTTTCGTGCCCTTTGTCCATGCCGTCCTTGACTGGCTCCTTTGTTTCTCAGTTTTGGCGCCAGTCTGAATGATTGTGATGATTTTAGTTCTTTGGTTTAAATATTCGGTTGGTGATGGCTCCTTGGTTAGATTTTGGACTGTTTGGTGGACAGGGCAGGGCCCCTTGGCGGTGGCCTTCCCTATTTTGTTTTCGTTTGTTTCGTCTCCTCTGGCCACCATCGCGGAGCTCGCGGTCAGTGACTGGGACTTCGGTTTTCGCCGGGCCCTGTCTCGAGTGGGAGGACTGGCAGCGCCTCGTTGCCTCCCTCCCTATGGTCTCAGAGTCGTCGGATGTGGTTTCTTGGCCACACTCGGCCTCTGGCCGTTTATTATTAAATCATGTTATTGTATTTTGTCTGTTGGGTCTCTTGTCTTTAGGTTTAAGCCTATTTGGCGCGTGAGGGTGCCGCTCAAAATCAAGATTTTCATGTGGCAGGCTATGCGTGGCCGGTTTCCTGCGGCTGATCAGATCAAAAAAAGGAATGGGCCTGGCTCAAAATTTTGCTCCCTTTGCGGAGGTTTCCAAAACACTGATCATATCCTCTTCCGCTGTCCTTTCGCCAAGCTTTTCTAGAGTTGTTGTGAATGGATGGGCGTCTCCTGGGACCCAAATAGCTTTGGAGAGCAGTAAGCCCAGGCGTCGTTTCTTTTCAGGCAATCCAAGTGGTTGTTCTGGTTCGGTTTCTCTGCCTTGTGTTGGACGCTATGGACTACCTGGAATAAATTTACCACTGGACAGGTGTCCCCTAACAGAGTTGTTGACTACATCTTCAAATTTTCTATCTTTTTGCAGCAGTGGAAATCTCTGATTAAAGATGGCGACATGGTGATTGTGGAGCTCCTCATTTCTCGTGTTTGCACGTCGGCTGCTAATCTTCTGGCTGGGTCCCAGGCTCCTCCACATTACTTGGTGCTTACCATGGTCATCATTATCTTTCTTCTTCTTCTGAGTGCTCCCTCCTTAGTTAGCTTTGGGCCTGCATGCCTTGTTGAGGGTTGTGGCTTGTTGCTACATTTTGTGTACCTTATACTAGTGTGACCTTTTGCTACCTGGGTGTTGTCTCGCTACCTCGTTGGCTCTGTTGGGCTTTATTAATTTAAAGTCGGGCCTCGCTCTTTTTTGTAAAAAAAAGCAGTGAAAATCCAGTAACAGGTCTCTTATGAAAATCAGAAAAAATTAACCTTGTTCACACCACAACACATCATGGAAATAGCTCATAATCTCAAACTTACATGCTGAAGGAGGTCATGTAAGTGGGACGATGAGGACTGATGGGAAGGAGAGGTGCGTAGAAACTCCTGGCCATAGGCGCTCTAGGAGCCTCAGGCAAGCCACAGGATAGCGCCGAGAAAGAGTCAAGATTCCGGCTACCACCAGCATGAAGCACCATGTCTCCTTGTCACCTTGGATCGACAACGATGTCATCATGATGAGCAAATGTCCTCTTGTGGGTCTAAAGAACAAAGCACTAGTGCAGAACCGGGCAATAGCACCGGTTCGTAAGGCCCTTTAGTGCCGGTTCCGTAACCGGCACTAAAGTGTGGGCACTAAAGCCCCCCCCCCCCCCTTAGTACCGGTTCAGCACGAACCGGTGCTAAAGGGCAACCACATGGCACGAGCCAGCTCCGGGGGCCGGGAGCCCTTTAGTACCGGTTGGTAACACCAACCGGTACTACAAGGTTTGGGTTTTTCTTTGGTTTTATGATTTCTTTTTCATTTAATTTTGTGTTTTCCACTTAATTCTTTTTCGTTTGTTGGTATTTTACGATACTACACATTGTACATGTTATGCATATATATATATATATATATATATATATCATCAAATGTCTCACAAACCACCATATTAATTCACACATACACACATGTGTATAGCTATATACAATTTCTCCTACATGTTGCCTTCGGAGCCAGTGGCATTAGCCTAATTGGTGCCTTCAGAGCACGATGACAATTGGAAGTGGTTCATGGGGACGGTAGCGGGTAATGGTATTCTCCCTTCGGATCTATGACCTGATCGAGAAAAAAATCCCACTATTTCCTCTTGAAGTGCTTGTACGCGCTCTGTTTCTAGGAGCTTGTCCCGCACCTCTGTGACCTGTTAAGAAGGAGATCAATATGCATGTGTATTAGTTGTGTGACTAGATATCGATAATGGTGTAAAAATTGTGAATAGTGTTCTGACAAATGTACCCATTCCTGTCTTTGAGATTTGCTCCTTTCGGACGCCATCATGCGAATGTTCTCGCAAACGCAGTATGCACACAGATCAGTCCCCTGCGTCTGCTTCAGGGCCTTTACGAGAATGGAATTTGATCAGATAATAATTAATCAAGCATGATAATTAAAGAGATGGCAGCTAGCTAGCTAGCTAGCTAATACTACTTAATTACTTACCTTGGGTCGAAACCATTTCAGCTTTTGTTTCCATTCGCCTGGAGTGACGCTGATGAACCTTGCCCAAGCCCTGCCCGCCGACAAAGAAAATGAATAAAGGGGTTATTAAATAGTTGATATCATTAAATGACGAACTAAATAGGCCGAGATATATAGTTAATAATGATTGAAATTACTTGTTGACTATCCCAAACAAGTTGTTATAGTCAGTATTTGCTTTGAGTAGCGAGTCCAGTATTTCAACTATTCCGGCGTCAACTTTAATGATACACAAGATCCAGTGAAATCTGCATGCACACACGTTTGCATGTCTTAATTAAGCGGGCATATGTAAGCAAAAACATGTAGCTAGCTAGTAGGCAAAAACAGAGAATTTGTATAGTACAAGACAGTGTGACTCACTGCAAGTTGTAAGGAAGTAGTATATCTTCATTGTATTTGAGGCGCTTCAAGAACTCTAGCATGATGTCCTCTACATGCTTTTCATGTTATGGATCTATTTTCCATGTGTATTCATTAACGGTGTTTGGGTCAATGAACCCAATGCCATAGCGTCCACCTTTTTTTTATTTCATATATCTTCATCCTGCATAATACCACAGAAAAGAATATAGTGAGGATAATTACAGGTAATGATTGATCAAAAGGATCACTACAGCTAGCTTGAGACTTAAATTACAGAAAGAAATCACTTACAGACAATAGCAACTGACGATAGATTTGTCGAGTGCGTCTTGATAGTATAACTGAAACAGTTCATTATACTCAACGGCCACAGCTTTCTGATGGTAGTAATGATCCTTCTTGACTTCCACCATGAGGGACTCTCGATTGGAACTCTTGGTAATGTTCATGTACCATTGATGCAATTCATACATTCTCGTTGGGAGCTTCTTGACCTCGTCTGGTTTGACCAAAGGTTCGCCCCGGACATATTTCCGTTTTATTTCCTCCTCTGTAAGCACAGGCATGGGCTCGATCTCGAGGAGTTGTCCAACAGTGATGCTGAGAATTTCAGCCTGCATTCTATGCTCCTCGGTTATTACCACATTTCCCACCTCGGGAATGTAAACTGTTTGCCCACAATAATATTGGGCGCGCGTACTGCCACGTGTTGTTGGCACAACAAGCGCGGGGATCGATTGCGCCGCCTGTTCTCCCAGCCGGGGAACAGTTTTCCTGCATTTTTTGACAGCTGCTTGTTGTTTGCTCGAGCTCCAGCTCGCCTCCTTCTGTAGATGTGCTCGATTTAGCTTCCTGATGTGGCGCTCATAGTCTATGTCAACAGGCTTGGGAGGTGGTGGTTGAGCCATACGAATGAAGTGGTCAATCTTTTCCGCAGGCACTTTCTCCCTTGGCGGCGGTGGCGGTTTCGGTCCAAAATGGGCGTCCACTTCTGCCCGCACTATGGCATTGGTTTGCTCCTCGGTCCTGTCGTAAGCCCTCTGAGGAAGAGGAGTAGTGAGGCTTGGACCATATTTATATCGCTTGCCTCCGCCTGTACTTCATGTACTACCTCGACTCATACCGCTACGCACCATAGCTGCGGGGTGTCTCTTCTGCGATTGCTGAGGCGGCGGAGACGGCTGACGGGGCTGAGTTGGACGAGGAGGAGTGGCCTGAAGCTGTGCCGGACTTGGAGGAGGAGTGGCCTGAAGTTGTGCCGGACTTGGAGGAGGAGTGGACGCCTGACGTGTTAGGGAACGTAGTAATTTCGAAAATTTTCCTACGTACACGCAAGATCATGGTGATGCATAGCAACGAGGGGGAGAGTGTTGTCTATGTACCAACGCAGACCGACTGCGGAAGCGATCACACAACATAGAGGAAGTAGTCGTACGTCTTCTTCCCGATCCAACCGATCCAAGCACCGTTACTCCGGCACCTCCGAGTTCTTAGCACACGTTCAGCTCGATGACGATCCTCGGGCTCCAATCCAGCAAAGCGTCGAGGAAGAGTTCCGTCAGCACGACGGCGTGGTGACGATGTTGATGTACTACCGACGCAGGGCTTCGCCTAAGCACTACAACGGTATGATCGAGGTGGAATTTGGTGGCAGGGGGCACCGCACACGGCTAAGGAACGATCAACAATGATCAACTTGTGTGTCTATGGGGTGCCCCCTGCCCCCGTATATAAAGGAGCAGGGGGAGGGGTTCGGCCGGCTAGGGAGAGGGCGCGGGAGGAGTCCTACTCCTACCGGGAGTAGGACTCCCCCCCCCCTCAATCCTATTCCAACTAGGACTCCCAAGGGGGAAAGGAGAGAGAGGGGGGCCGGCGCCTTCTCCTAGTCCTAATAGGACTTGGGGAAGGGGGGGGGGGGGCGCGGCCAGCTATGGGCTGCCCCTTTTCTCTTTTCCACTAAGGCCCAATAGGCCCATTTGCCTCCCGGGTGGTTCCGGTAACCCTCCCGGTATTCCGGTAAAATCCCGATTTCACCCGAAACACTTCCGGTGTCCAAACAAAGGCTTCCAATATATCAATCTTTACGTCTCGACCATTTCGAGACTCCTCGCCATGTCCGTGATCACATCCGGGACTCCGAACAACCTTCGTTACATTAAAATGCATAAACTCATAATAACTGTCATCGTAACGTTAAGCGTGCGGACCCTACGGTTCGAGAACAATGTAGACATGACCGAGACATGTCTCCGG
Organism: Triticum monococcum; assembly: GCA_034509565.1. Lineage (NCBI taxonomy): Eukaryota > Viridiplantae > Streptophyta > Magnoliopsida > Poales > Poaceae > Triticum > Triticum monococcum. The sequence goes on from CM067847.1 coordinate 788,983,831, forward strand.
TCAATAACCAATAGCGGGACCTGGATGCCCATATTGGCTCCTACATATTCTACGAAGATCTTTATCGGTCAGACCGCATAACAACATACGTTGTTCCCTTTGTCATCGGTATGTTACTTGCCCGAGATTCGATCGTCGGTATCCAATACCTAGTTCAATCTCGTTACTGGCAAGTCTCTTTACTCGTTCCGTAATACATCATCTCACAACTAACATCTTAGTTATAATGCTTGCAAGGCTTATGTGATGTGTATTACCGAGAGGGCCCAGAGATACCTCTCCGACAATCGGAGTGACAAATCCTATTCTCGAAATACGCCAACCCAACATCTACCTTTGGAGACACCTGTAGTACTCCTTTATAATCACCCAGTTACGTTGTGACGTTTGGTAGTACCCAAAGTGTTCCTCCGGTAAACGGGAGTTGCATAATCTCATAGTCACAGGAACATGTATAAGTCATGAAGAAAGCAATAGCAACATACTAAACGATCGGGTGCTAAGCTAATGGAATGGGTCATGTCAATCAGATCATTCAACTAATGATGTGACCTCGTTAATCAAATAACAACTCTTTTGTCCATGGTTAGGAAACATAACCATCTTTGATTAACGAGCTAGTCAAGTAGAGGCATACTAGTGACACTCTGTTTGTATATGTATTCACACATGTATTATGTTTCCGGTTAATACAATTCTAGCATGAATAATAAACATTTATCATGATATAAGGAAATAAATGATAACTTTATTATTGCCTCTAGGGCATATTTCCTTCAGTCTCCCACTTGCACTAGAGTCAATAATCTAGTTTCACATCGCCATGTGATTTAGCAGCAATAGTTCACATCACCATGTGATTAACACCCATAGTTCACATCGTCATGTGACCAACAATCAAAGGGTTTACTAGAGTCAGTAATCTAGTTCACATCTCTATGTGATTAACACCCAAAGAGTACTAAGGTGTGATCATGTTTTGCTTGTGAGATAATTTTAGTCAACGGGTCTGTCACATTCAGATCCGTAAGTATTTTGCAAAATTCTTTGTCTATAATGCTCTGCACAGAGCTACTCTAGCTAATTGCTCCCACTTTTAATATGTATCCAGATTGAGACTTTTAGATTCATCTGGATCAGTGTCAAAAACTTGCATCGACGTAACCCTTTACGACGAACCTTTTTGTCACGTCCATAATCGAGAAACATATCCTTATTTCACTAAGGATAATTCTGACCGCTGTCTAGTGATCTACTCCTAGATCACTATTGTACTCCCTTGCCAAAACAGTGCAGGGTATACAATAGATCTGGTATACAGCATGACATACTTTATAGAACCTATGGCCAAGGCATAGGGAATGACTTTCATTCTCTTTCTATCTTCTGCCGTGGTCGGGCTTTGAGTCTTACTCAACTTCACACCTTATAATACAGGCAAGAACTCTTTCTTTGACTGCTCCATTTTGAACTACTTCAAAATCTTGTCAAGGTATGTACTCATTGAAAAAACTTATCAAGCGTCTTGATCTATCTCTATAGATCTTGAAGCTCAATATGTAAGCAGCTTCACCGAAGTCTTTCTTTGAAAAACTCCTTTCAAACACTCCTTTATGCTTTACAGAATAATTCTATATTATTTCCGATCAACAATATGTCATTCACATATACTTATCAGAAATGTTGTAGTGCTCCCACTCACTTTCTTGTAAATACAGGCTTCACCGCAAGTCTGTATAAAACTATATGCTTTGATCAACTCATCAAAGTGTATATTCCAACTCCGAGATGCTTGCACCAGTTCACAGATGGATCGCTGGAGCTTGCACATTTTGTTAGCACCTTTCGGATTGACAAAACCTTCTGTTGCATCATATACAACTCTTCTTTAATAAATCCATTAAGGAATGCAGTTTTGTTTATCCATTTGCCAGATTTCATAAAATGCGGCAATTACTAACATGATTCGGACAGACTCAAGCATAGATACGAGTGAGAAGCTCTCATCGTAGTCAACACCTTGAACTTGTCGAAAACCTTTTGCGACAATTCTAGCTTTGTAGATAGTAACACTACTATCAGCGTCCGTCTTCCTCTTGAAGATCCATTTATTCTCAATTGCTTGCCGATCATCGGGCAAGTCAACCAAAGTCCAAACTTTGTTCTCATACATGGATCATATCTCAGATTTCATGGCCTCAAACCATTTCGCGGAATCTGGGCTCATCATCGCTTCCTCATAGTTCGTAGGTTCGTCTGGTCAAGTAACATGACCTCCAGAACAGGATTATCGTACCACTCTGGTGCGGATCTCACTCTGGTTTACCTACGAGATTCGGTAGTAACTTGATCTAAAGTTACATGATCATCATCATTAGCTTCCTCACTAATTGGTGTAGTAGTCACAAGAACAGATTTTTGTGATGAACTACTTTCCAATAAGGTAGAAGGTACAATTACCTTATCATGTTTTCTACTTTCCTCCCACTCACTTCTTTCAAGAGAAACTCCTTCTCTAGAAAGGATCCATTATAAGCAACGAATGTCTTGCCTTAGGATCTGTGATAGAAGGTGTACCCAACAGTCTCCTTTGGGTATCCTATGAAGACATATTTCTCCGATTTGGGTTTGAGCTTATCAAGATGAAACTTTTTCTCATAAGCATCGCAACCCCAAACTTCAAGAAACGACAACTTTGGTTTCTTGCCAAACCATAGTTCATAAGGCGTCGTCTCGACGGATATAGATGGTGCCCCTTTTTAACGTGAATGCAGTTGTCTCTAATGCATGACCCCAAAAATGATAGTGGTAAATCGGTAAGAAACATCATAGATTGCACTATATCCAATAAAGTATGGTTATGACGTTCGGACACACCATTATGCTGTGGTGTTCCAGGTGGCGTGAGTAGTGAAACTATTTCACATTGTTTTAACTGAAGACCGAACTCGTAACTCAAATATTTGTCTCCGCGATCAGATCGTAGAAACTTTATTTTCTTGTCACGATGATTTGCCACTTCACTTTGAAATTCTTTGAACTTTTCAAATGTTTCAGACTTATGTTTCATCAAGTAGATATACCCATATCTGCTCAAATCATCTGTGAAGTTCAGAAAATAACGATACTTGCCGTGAGCCTAAACACTCATCGGACCGCATACATCAGTATGTATTATTTCCAACAAGTCAGTTGCTCGCTCCGGAGAACGGAGTCTTAGTCATCTTGCCCATAAGGCATGGTTCGCAAGCATCAAGTGATTCATAATCAAGTGATTCCAAAATCCCATCAGCATGGAGTTTCTTCATGTGCTTTACACCAATATGACCTAAACGGCAGTGCCACAAATAAGTTGCACTATCATTATTAACTTCGCATCTTTTGGTTTCAATATTATGAATATGTGTATCACTAAGATCGAGATCCAATGAATTATTTTCATTGGGTGTGTAACCATATAAGGTTTTATTCATGTAAACAGAACAACAATTTATTCTCTTACTTCAATGAATAACCGTATTGCAATAAACATGATCAAATCATATTCATGCTCAACGCAAAAACCAAATAACACTTATTTAAGTTCAACACTAATCCCGAAAGTATAGGGGAGTATGCGATGATGATCATATCAATCTTGGAACTACTTCCAACACACATCGTCACTTCACCCTTAACTAGTCTCTGTTTATTCTGCATCTCCTGTTTCGAGTTACTACTCTTAGCAACTGAACCAATATCAAATACTGAGGGGTTGCTATAAACACTAGTAAAGCACACATCAATAACATGTATATCAAATATACTTTTGTTCACTTTGCCATCCTTCTTATCCGCCAAATACTTGGGGCAGTTCCGCTTCCAGTGACCAGTCCCTTTGCAGTAGAAGCACTTAGTCTCAGGCTTAGGACCAGACTTGGGCTTCTTCACTTGAGCAGCAACTTGCTTGCCGTTCTTCTTGAAGTTCCCCTTCTTCCCTTTGCCCTTTTCTTCAAACTAGTGGTCTTGTCAACCATCAACACTTGATGTTTTTCTTGATTTCTACCTTCGTCGATTTCAGCATCACGAAGAGCTTGGGAATCGTTACCGTTATCCCTTGCATATCATAGTTCATCACGAAGTTCTACTAACTTGGTGATGGTGACTAGAGAATTCTGTCAATCACTATCTTATCTGGAAGATTAACTCCCACTTGATTCAAGCGATTGTAGTACTCAGACAATCTGGGCACATGCTCACTAGTTGAGCGATTCTCCTCCATCTTTTAGCTATAGAACTTGTTGGAGACTTCATATCTCTCAACTCGGGTATTTGCTTGAAATATTAACTTCAACTCCTGGAACATCTCATATGGTCCATGACGTTCAAAACGTCTTTGAAGTCCCGATTCTAAGCCATTAAGTATGGTGCACTAAACTATCAAGTAGTCATCATATTGAGCTAGCCAAACGTTCATAACGTCTGCATCTGCTCCTGCAATAGGTATGTCACCTAGCGGTGCATCAAGGACATAATTTTTCTGTGCAGCAATGAGGATAAACCTCAGATCACGGATCCAATCCGCATCATTGCTACTAATATCTTTCAACACAATTTTCTCTAGGAACATATCAAAATAAACACAGGGAAGCAACAACGCGAGCTATTGATCTACAACATGATTTGCAAAATACTACCAGGACTAAGTTCATGATAAGTTTTAAGTTCAGTTAATCAAATTACTTAGGAACTCCCACTTAGATAGACATCCCTCTAATCCTCTAAGTGATCACGTGATCCAAATCAACTAAACCATAACCGATCATCACGTGAGATGGAGTAGTTTTCAATGGTGAACATCGTTATGTTGATCATATCTACTATATGATTCACGCTCGACCTTTCGGTCTCCGTGTTCCGAGGCCATATCTGCATATGCTAGGCTCGTCAAGTTTAACCTGAGTATTCTGCGTGTGCAAAACTGGCTTGCACCCGTTGTAGATGGACGTAGAGCTTATCACACCCGATCATCACGTGGTGTCTGGGCACGACGAACTTTGGCAACGGTGCATACTCAGGGAGAACACTTCTTGATAATTTAGTGAGAGATCATCTTATAATGCTACCGTCAATCAAAGCAAGATAAGATGCATAAAAGGATAAACATCACATGCAATCAATATAAGTGATATGATATGGCCATCATCATCTTGTGCTTGTGATCTCCATCTCCGAAGCACCGTCATGATCACCATCGTCACCGGCGCGACACCTTGATCTCCATTGTAGCATCGTTGTCGTCTCGCCAATCTTATGCTTCCACGACTATCACTACCGCTTAGTAATAAAGTAAAGCATTACATCGCGATTGCATTGCATACAATAAAGCGACAACCATATGGCTCCTGCCAGTTGCCGATAACTCGGTTACAAAACATGATCATCTCATACAATAAAATCAGCATCATGCCTTGACCATATCACATCACAACATGCCCTTCAAAAACAAGTTAGACGTCCTCTACTTTGTTGTTGCAAGTTTTACGTGGCTGCTACGGGCTTAAGTAAGAACTCATCTCACCTACGCATCAAAACCACAATGATAGTTCGTCAAATAGACTCCGTTTTAACCTTCTCAAGGACCGGGCGTAGTCACACTTGGTTCAACTAAAGTTGGAGAGACAGCCTTCCGCAAGCCATCTGTGTGCATAGCACGTCGAGGGAACCGGTCTCGCGTAAGAGTACGCGTAAGGTTGGTCCGGATCGGCTCGTCCAACAATACCGCCGAACCAAAGTATGACATGCTGGTAGGCAGTATGACTTGTATCGCCCACAACTCACTTGTGTTCTACTCGTGCAAATAACGTCAAACCATAAAAACCTAGGCTCGGATGCCACTGTTGGGGAACGTAGTAATTTTGAAAATTTTCCTATGTACACGCAAGATCATGGTGATGCATAGCAACGAGGGGGAGAGTGTTGTCTACGTACCAACGCAGACCGACTGCGGAAGCGATCACACAACATAGAGGAAGTAGTCGTACGTCTTCTTCCCGATCCAACCGATCCAAGCACCGTTACTCCGGCACCTCCGAGTTCTTAGCACATGTTCAGCTCGATGACGATCCTCGGGCTCCAATCCAGCAAAGCGTCGAGGAAGAGTTCCGTCAGCACGACGGCGTGGTGACGATGTTGATGTACTACCGACGCAGGGCTTCGCCTAAGCACTACAACGGTATGATCGAGGTGGAATTTGGTGGCAGGGGGCACCGCACACGGCTAAGGAACGATCAACAATGATCAACTTGTGTGTCTATGGGGTGCCCCCTGCCCCCGTATATAAAGGAGCAGGGGGAGGGGTTCGGCCGGCTAGGGAGAGGGCGCGGGAGGAGTCCTACTCCTACCGGGAGTAGGACTCCCCCCCCCCTCAATCCTATTCCAACTAGGACTCCCAAGGGGGAAAGGAGAGAGAGGGGGGACGGCCCCTTCTCCTAGTCCTAATAGGACTTGGGGAAGGGGGGGGGGCGCGGCCAGCTATGGGCTGCCCCTTTTCTCTTTTCCACTAAGGCCCAATAGGCCCATTTGCCTCCCGGGGGGTTCCGGTAACCCTCCCGGTATTCCGGTAAAATCCCGATTTCACCCGGAACACTTCCGGTGTCCAAACAAAGGCTTCCAATATACCAATCTTTACGTCTCGACCATTTCAAGACTCCTCGTCATGTCCGTGATCACATCCGGGACTCCAAACAACCTTCGGTACATCAAAATGTATAAACTCATAATAACTGTCATTGTAACGTTAAGCGTGCGGACCCTACGGTTCGAGAACAATGTAGACATGACCGAGACATGTCTCCGGTCAATAACCAATAGCAGGACCTGGATGCCCATATTGGCTCCTACATATTCTACGAAGATTTTTATCGGTCAGACCGCATAACAACATATGTTGTTCCCTTTGTCATCGGTATGTTACTTGCCCGAGATTCGATCGTCGGTATCCAATACCTAGTTCAATCTCGTTACTGGCAAGTCTCTTTACTCGTTCCGTAATACATCATCTCACAACTAACATCTTAGTTATAATGCTTGCAAGGCTTATGTGATGTGTATTACCGAGAGGGCCCAGAGATACCTCTCCGACAATCGGAGTGACAAATCCCATTCTCGAAATACGCCAACCCAACATCTACCTTTGGAGACACCTGTAGTACTCCTTTATAATCACCCAGTTACGTTGTGACGTTTGGTAGTACCCAAAGTGTTCCTTCGGTAAACGGGAGTTGCATAATCTCATAGTCATAGGAACATGTATAAGTCATGAAGAAAGCAATAGCAACATACTAAACGATCGGGTGCTAAGCTAATGGAATGGGTCATGTCAATCAGATCATTCAACTAATGATGTGACCTCGTTAATCAAATAACAACTCTTTTGTCCATGGTTAGGAAACATAACCATCTTTGATTAACGAGCTAGTCAAGTAGAGGCATACTAGTGACACTCTGTTTGTCTATGTATTCACACATGTATTATGTTTCCGGTTAATACAATTCTAGCATGAATAATAAACATTTATCATGATATAAGGAAATAAATAATAACTTTATTATTGCCTCTAGGGCATATTTCCTTCATGACGTTGTGTCGGACTTGGAGGGGGAGTGGCCTGACACTTTGCCGGACTTGGAGGAGGAGGAGTGGCCTCATGCGTTGGTGGACTTGGAGGAGCGGGAGTCTGCTGACTCGGTGGCGGACTTCGACGAGGAGTCGGGTGACGCGGTGTCGGTGGCCTTCGAAAGACGATGCAATCCTTTCTCCATAGGATGACACAATCTATGGCCTCTCCCAATGTGTGCTCGTCGTCACCTCCAGGAATGTCAAGCTGTAGCCTCGAATACGGGTCCACCACCTCATCAATCAAGACACGAGCATAGCCCGTTGGAATCGGGTGCAATGGAAGGTTGCCTCGGGGGGATTTGTAAAAGCAACGACGTCCGCCACCTTCATGGATATGTTCTTCATTTTGAAGTGTAGCTCGCAGTTAGTGTTCTCCATGATGTCATCCACGGGGTATCTATCCAGCATTGTGTCGCCCAGGGCGGAACCCACACTGCTTCTCGGCATGGATGGGGCGGTGCTATCGAATGCTGGATCATCCGCTTGCCGCTGCAGCTGCTGAGACCCCCTTTGCTGGCTAAGTGAATCGATCTGCTCCTGTTGCCGCAGGAATTTGACTGCTAAGTCCGCGTGCTTTGATTCTAGGCCTTGAAGGCATTCATAGTCTAGCTTCCTCTGCTCCTCCTCCATCTTCCTCTTCTTCTCCTCCGCAATCTTCCTTCTCGCACGGGTTCTGTAGTCGGCGTTCCGGTCCGAAAACCCCTCATACCACGGAATAGCGCCATTGCCTCGTGTTCTTCCCGGGTGTTCAGGATTTCCCAGGGCACATGTAAGCTCGTCGTTCTCTCTGTTGGGCTGGAACACCCCCGTTCGAGCCTCTTCTATTGCAACAATTAGCGCATCGTTGGCTCCGTTCAGAGATGCCTTCGTCGAAACTTTGCCTGTCTTCGTGTCCAACTCCCCCCATGCACATAGAACCAAGTCCTGCACCTGGGGGGCCTGCTCCTAGTAACCGGAGTGACACCTGCATCCTCCATCTGTTTCTCAAACTTATCCCACTTAGGCATTGCCACCGCGTAGCCACCTGGCCCCAGCTTATGGAACTTATCCTTTTTTTCGGCATTCTTCTTGTTTATTCTCAACCGTTCCTTAGCTAATTTTGAATCCTTGAATTTCACGAAATCGTCCCAATGAGCACTTTGCTTCTCTAGTGTTCCCTCGAATACTGGAGTCTTCCTTCCTCCCTTGACGTACCTGTCCCATTCATGATTCTTGTGGTTCTTGAATGCAACCGCCATCTTCCTAAGAGCAGCGTCCTTGACTTTCTACACATCTGCTTCTGTGAAATGATCTGGTAGGGTGAAATGTTCCATGAGAGTATCCCAAAGCAGACCTTTTTGTCTGTCATCGACAAAAGTCAGATCTGGACGTGGCTTTGCTGGCTCTCTCCATTCTTGAAGGGAGATCGGGAGTAGGTCCTTCACAAGAACTCCGCACTAACGAACGAACTTGTTCGCAATCTTCTTAGGCACTAATGGTACGCCATTAGGTCTGATTGCCTCGATATTGTACTTTACGCCCTCCTTCAACTTTTTGTTCGGGCCTCGTATCGTCCTGTTGCCTGAAGATTTGCTCGATCCGGATGGCTGAAAGAAGAAAGATCAATTCGTTAATATATCTTCAAGTCATTTAAAACATGTGATGATCACCAGATGCCTGCTTATATAAATATATATACCTCGTCGGTCTTTGTTGTTTCAAGATCAACATTTTCTTCGTCATCATCATAATCATAGTTCATGACTTCATCAATTCGGTCGTCGCGATCGAATATCATATCACCCTCCCCGGTGTTGTTTAGAAATTCGGAGCCGTCATAATCTTCTTCATTCTGATCATCATCTGGCCCGCGAGGATGGCGTATCATATCGAACAGGGCCTATTCTCCCTCTCTGCCGGTATTGTCTGCCATAGCTTTTATTTAACTAATCCAAAAGAAATATAAAACAATTTAGTATTCAAATTACATCGTCTCGAATAATAGATATAATCTCGAATACATCATCTCGAATAATAGATATAATCTTGAATACATCGTCTCAAATAATAGATATAATCTCGAATACATCGTCTCGAATAATAGATATAATCTCGAATACATCATCTCGAATAATATATAATCTCGAATACATCGTCTCGAATATTATATATCGAATACATCACTGGCTAGGTAGCTAATAAAGATCGAATACTACAGAAGAATCTAGGACACTCGCGGTTCCTGCAGCGCGGGCGGTGGACACCCAAAGAGAAGGAACCCTCACAGGATCATAGTTGAAGTGAGATCCCTGAAGAAACTGCCAGGTATTGGAGAACCTGCCGCCCTCTAACGCAACCATGTAGCGATGGACGTGCTCGTCCTCCTCCCTGACACGGCGACGTACCACCTCCGGCGGGGCCGGCTCCCTTCGCACCAAAACCGGCCCACGCGAACGCCACCAAACGAGATCAGGGTCGACGACGGGACCCGGGGCCGGGTTCCTCATCAAGCGGCGCGCCCCTCCAGGCAGCACGTCCCAGTGCCAGCCCGGCGGAGCCCAGTCCCAGACATGGGTCGTCCGGACGTCGTCGTGGACGGGTCGACGGTGAGGATGCGGGCCGGGCATCGTCGAGAATAAATACTAGCTATATGCCCGCAAAAAGTAACATTTTTTAATGATTGGATTTTGATAACTAAAATTTCTAACATTTCTATATAACTAACATTCCTATAACATTTCTAACAATGCTATATAACTAACATTTCTAATATTTCTATAACTAAAAAACAGAAAAAAAAATTATAACATTTCACTAGTAGAAAACCGGGCAATAGCACCGGTTCGTAAGGGCCTTTAGTGCCGGTTAGGAACCGGCACTATCATTTCGGCACTAAAGGCCCCTCCCCCTTTAGTACCGGTTCAGCACGAACCGGTGCTAAAGGGGTACCACGTGGCACGAGCCAGCTCCGGGGGCCGGGAGCCCTTTAGTATCGGTTGGTAAAACCAATCGGTACTAAATGGTTTGGGGGGTTTTTGGTTTTATGATTTTTTTTCATTTAATTTTGTGTTTTCCATTTTAATTCTTTTTCGTTTGCTGATATTTTACAGTACTACACATTGTACATGTTATGCACATATATATATATATATATATATATATATATATATATATATTTATATTTATATATATATATAGAATTTCTAGCAGAACCAATCATATATATATCATCAATCATATCTCACAAACCACCATATTAATTCACACATACACACATGTATAGCTATATACAATTTGTCCTACATATGCATATGTTGCCTTCGGAGCCAATGGCATTAGCCTGATTGGTGCCTTCAGAGCACGATGACAATTGGAAGTGGTTCATGACTTGGTCGATGGGGGCGGTAGTGGGTAATAGTATTCTCCCTTCGGATTTATGACCTGGTCGAGCAAAAATCCCGCTATTTCCTCTTGAAGTGCTTGTACGCGCTCCGTTAGTAGGAGCTTGTCCCGCACCTCTTTGAACTGTTAAGAAGGAGATCAATATGCATGTGTATTAGTTGTGTGACTAGATATCGATAATGGTGTAAAAATTGTGAATTGTGTTCTGACAAGCGTACCCATTCCTGTCTTTGAGATCTGCTCCTTTCGGACGCCATCATGCGAATGTTCTCGCAAACACAGTATGCACACAGATCAGTCCCCTGCGCCTGCTTTAGGGCCTTTATTACGAGAATGGAATTTAATTTGATCAGATAATAATTAATCAAGCATGATAATTAAAGAGATGGCAACTAGCTAGCTAGCTAGTACTACTTAATTACTTGCCTTGGATCCAAACCATTTCGGCTGTGGTTTCCATTCGCCTTCTGTGACGCTGATGAACCTTGCCCAAGCCCTGCCCGCCGACAAAGAAAATGAATAAAGGGGTTATTAAATAGTTCATATCATGAAATGACGAACTAAATAGGCCGAGATATGTAGTTATAAATAATGATTGAAATTACCTGTTGACTATCCCATACAAGATGTTGTGGTCACCTTTTGCTGTGAGTAACGAGTCCAGTATTTCAACTGTTCCGGCGTCAACTTTAATGATACACAAGATCCAGTGAAATCTGCATGCACACACATTTGCATGTCTTAATTAAGCGAGCATATGTAAGCAAAAACATGTAGCTAGCTAGTAGGCAAAAACAGAGAATTTGTAGTACAAGAAAGTGGGACTCACTCGAAGTTGTAAGGAAGTAGTATATCTTCATTGTATTTGAGGCGCTTGAAGAACTCTAGCATGCTGTCCTCTACCTCTTTTTCATAATATGGATCTAATTTCCATGTGTATTCATTAACGGTGTTTGGGTCAATGAACCCAATGCCATAGCGTCCACCTTTTCTCATTTCATACATCTTCATCCTGCATAATACCACAGAAAAGAATATAGTGAGGATAATTACACGTAATGATTGATCAAAAGGATCACTACAGCTAGCTTGAGACTTAAATTACAGAAAGAAATCACTTACAGACAATAGCAACTGACGATAGATTTGTCGAGTGCGTCTTGATTGTATAACTGAAACAGTTCAGAATACTCAACGGCCACAGCTTTCTCATGGTAGTAATCATCCTTCTTGACATACACCATGAGGGACTCTCGATCGGATCTCTTGCTAATGTCCATGTACCATTGATGCAATTCATACATTCTCGTTGGGAGCTTCTTGACATCTTCTGGCTCGGCCAAAGGTTGGCCCCGGACAAATTTCCGTTTTATTTCCTCCTCTCTAACCGGAGGCATGTCCTCGATCTCGAGGAGTTGTCCAACAGTGATCTTGAGTTCTTCAGCCTGCATTATATGCTCCTGGGTTATTACCACATCGCCCACCTCGGGAACGTAAACTGTTTGGCCACAATAATATTGGGCGCGCGTACTGTCACGTGTTGTTGGCGGCACAACAAGCGGGGGGATCGATTGCGCCGCCTGTTTTCCCAGCTGGGCAACGGTTTTCCCGCATTTTTTGACAGCTGCTTGTTGTTTGCTCGAGCTCGAGCTCGCCTCCTTCTGTAGACGTTGTCGATGTAACTTCCTGATGTGGCACTTATAGTCTGAGTCAACAGGCTTAGGAGCTGGTGGTTGAGCCATACGAATGAAGTGGTCAACTACTTCCACAAGCACTTTCTCCCTTGGCGGCGGTGGCGGTTTCGGTCCAAAATGGGCGTCGACTTCTGCCCGCACTATGGCATTGGTTTGCTCCTCGGTCCTATCGTAAGCCCTCACAGGAAGAGGAGTACTGAGGTTTGGACCATATTTATATCGCTTGCTCCGCCTGTACTTCCTGTACTATGACCTCGACTCGTACTGCTACGCACCATAGCTGCGGGGTGTCTCTTCTGCGATTGCTGAGGTGGCGGAGACGGCTGACGGGGCTGAGTTGGACGAGGAGTGGCCTGAAGCTGTGCCGGACTTGGAGGAGGAGTGGACGTCTGACGCTGTGTCGGACTTGGAGGAGGAGTGGCCTGACACTTTGCCGGACTTGGAGGAGGAGGAGTGGCCTCACGCGTTGGTGGACTTGGAGGAGCGGGAGTCTGCTGACTCGGTGGCGGACTTCGACGAGGAGTCGGGTGACGCGGTGTCGGTGGCCTTCGAAAAATGATGCAATCCTTTCTCCATAGGATGATACGATGTTTGGCATCTCCGAGTGTGTGCTCCTCGTCACCTCCAGGAATGTCAAGCTCTAGCCCCCAATATTGGTCCGCCACCTCATCAACCAAGACACGAGCATAGCCCACTGGAATCGGGTTGCAATGGAAGGTTGCCTCGGGGGAATTTGAAAAATCAACGACGTCCGCCACCTTCATGGATATGTTCTTCATTTTGAAGTGTAGCTCGCAGTTAGTGTTCTCCGTGATGTCATCCACGGGGTATGTATCCAGCACTACTGCGTCGCCCGGGGCGGAACCCACGCTGCTTCTCGGCATGGATGGGGCGGTGGTATCCAAGGCTGGATCATCTGCTAGCTGCTGGAGCTGCTGAGACCCCCTTTGCTGGCTAAGTGAGTCGATCTGCTCCTGCTGCCACTGGAATTTAGCTGCCAATTCCGCTTGACTTGCTTCTAGGCCTTGAAGGTGTTCATAGTCCCGCTTCCTCTGCTCCTCCTCCATCTTCCTCTTCTTGTCCTCCGCAATCTTCTTTCTCGCACGGGTTCTGTAGTCGGCGTTCCAGTCCGAAAACCCCTCATACCACGGAATAGCGCCCTTGCCTCGTGTTCTTCCCGGGTGTTCAGGATTTCCCAGGGCATGCATAAGCTCGTCGTTCTCTCTGTTGGGCTGGAACACCCCCGATCGAGCCTCTTCTATTGCAACAAGTAGCGCATTATCGGCTCCGTTCAGACATGCCTTCGTCGAAACATTGCCTGTCTTCGGGTCCAACTCCCCCCATGCGCATAGAACCAAGTCCTGCACCTGGGGGGCCATCTCTTAGTAACCGGAGTGACACTTGCATCCTCCATCTCTTTCTCAGACTTATCCCACTTAGGCATTGCCACCGCGTAGCCACTTGGCCCCAGCTTATGGAACTTATCCTTTTTTTCGGCATTGGCCTTGTTTATTCTCGACCGTTCCTTAGCTAATTCTGAATCCTTGAATTTCACGAAATCGTCCCAATGAGCACTTTGATTCTCTAGTATCCCCTCGAATACTGGAGTCTTCCTTCCTCCCTTGATGTACTTCTCCCACGTCATTCTCTTGTGGTTCTTGAATGCAACCGCCATCTTCCTAAAAGCAGCATCCTTGACTTTCCGCACATCTGCTTCTGTCATATTATCTGGTAGGGTGAAATGTTCCATGAGAGTATCCCAAGGCAGTTTTTTTTATTCTCATCGACAAAAGTAACATCTGGACGTGGCTTTGCTGGCTTTCTCCATTCTTGAAGGGAGATCGGGAGTTGGTCCTTCACAAGAACTCCGCACTGACGAACGAACTTGTCCGCAATCTTCTTAGGCGCTAATGGTTCGCCATTAGGTTTGAATGCCTCGATATTGTACTTTACGCCCTCCTTCAACTTTTTGTTCAGGCCTCGTTTCATCCTTTTGCCTGAAGATTTGTTCGATCCGGATGGCTGAAAGAAGAAAGATCGATTCGTTAATATATCTTCAACTCATTTAAAACATGCGATGATTACCAGATTCCTGCTTATATAAATATGTATACCTCGTCGTAGTTCATGACTTCATCTTCTCGGTCGTCGCGATCGAATATCATATCACCCTCTCCGGTGTTGTTTAGAAGTTCGGAGCCGTCAAAATCTTCTTCATTCTGATCATCATCTGGCCCGCGTATGATATCGAACATGGTCTGTTCTCTCTCTCTGTCGGTATTGTCCGCCATAGCTTTTATTTAACTATGCCAAAAGAAATATAAAACAATTTAGTATAATCTCGATTAATAGATATAATCTCGAATACATCGTCTCGAATAATAGATATAATCTCGAATACATCATCTCGAATAATAGATTTAATCTCGAATACGTCGTCTCGAATAATAGATACAATCTCAATACATCGTCTCGAATAATAGATATATATAGTCTCGAATACATCGTCTCGAATAATATATCACTAGCTAGCTAGCTAATAAAGATCGAATACTACAGAGTAATCTAGGCCACTCGCGGTTCCTGAGGTGCAGGCGGTGGACACCCAAAGAGAAGGAACCATCACTGGATCATAGCTCGGGTGATCTCCCCAAAGAACCTGCCAGGTATTGGAGAACCTGACGTCCATAGCAGCCATGTAGCGATGGACGTGCTCGTCCTCCTCCCTGACACGGCGACGTACCACCTCCGGCGGGGCCGGCTCCCTCCGCACCGAAAGTGGCCCACGCGAATGCCACTAAAGGAGATGAGGGTCGACGACGGGACCCGGGGCCGGGTTCCTCACCAAGCGTCGCGCCCCTGAAGGTAGCACCTCCCAGTGCCAGCCCGGCGGAGCCCAGTCTCGGACATGGGTCCTCTGAAGTAGGATGTTGTCGCGAACGGGTCGACGGCGAGGATGCGGGCCGGGCATCGTCGACAACAAATACTATATGCAAATTAAATGTAACACTAATTATGCTATCATTGCATATGTCAAAATTCTATATGCTATTTCATACTAATTAAGCATCTAACACTAAAAACAGAAAAAACAACTTCTATACATCCATTAAAAACAGAAAAACAACATTATATAAAAAATTCCATACTAATTAAACACTAATTATATCCGGGCTCACTAAAAACACTAAGCATCTAACACTAAGCATTGCATATGTCAAAATTCTATATGCTATTCCATACTAATTAAACACTAAGCATCTAACACTAAAAACAGAAAAACAACTTCTATGTGCGTGTGTGTGTGTTCATCATGCATGCTTGTGTGTGTATATGGGCTCGGGGGGCGGCGCCCATGGTGGCCACCGGGGGCGAGGGAGAGGGGTTAGAGGGGGAGAGCTCACAGCGGGGCGACATCGACGGCGAGGCGACGGGCCGGGGCGTGACGGGGCGGCGACGCGGGGACGGCGCGACGGGGACGGGCCCGGGGCGGCGACGAAGACGAGGGCGGCGACGGCGACGGGGGTGGCGATGGGGATGAGGGCGGCGACGAGGATGGGGGTGGCGACGGCAACGGCGCGCGACACGGGCGGCGACGGCGTCGAACGATCGAGAAGAAACAGAGGGAGAATGAAATTTTGC
The DNA here is from genome assembly GCA_034509565.1 of Triticum monococcum. Lineage (NCBI taxonomy): Eukaryota > Viridiplantae > Streptophyta > Magnoliopsida > Poales > Poaceae > Triticum > Triticum monococcum. Next base: position 789,000,208 of record CM067847.1, read on the forward strand.
GAAGTGCTGTATATATAGAAGGCACCTTTAGTACCGGTTGGAGCCACCAACCGGTACTAAAGGCCTGTTTTGGCCAGGCCAAGCAGCGGGAAGGGCAGGCCTTTAGTATCGGGTGGTGGTTCCAACCGGTACTAAAGGCCCCCCTTTAGTACCGGTTGGTGCCATGAACCGGTACTAAAGGGGGTGCGCTGGCGCAGGTGCGGTGCGCAAGTTTAGTCCCACATCGCTAGCCGAGGGGCGACCGCACTGGTTTATAAACCCCCGTGCGGTAGCTCTCTTGAGCTCCTCTGCAAAGCAGGCCTACTGGGCCTACATGTTCTATGTTGCCCTGTGGGGCCTATTGGGCTTGCGGGCCTGCATCCTGGCCCAATAACAGGTTGGGTTTCTAGTCGTATGCAGGCCGTTGTGGCCCGGTAGGTGGGCTTTTTCCATTTAGTTTTTTCTTTTCTGCTTTATTTATTTTGTTTTATTTATTTTTAGTTGTTTTTTGCTGTATTTAGAGTTTCTTTGTGAATATTTTTGATAGTTTTTAGAAACTTTCAGTTAGTGCCGGTAGTTTTTAAATTTCAATAGTTTAAATTTTGAATTATTTGAAATTTGTGTGAATCACTAGTTTGTGAATAACTTAACTTTAAAAATACATTTTCCAGTGATTCTTTTTTCTTATGTTTAATATTAGTGTGTTTTATCATTATATTCAATTTGGTAATGCTTAAGTTATTTAAAAAATGAAATGACTTTGTAACGGATGAGTTTTCGTCCGAAACCCTGATACTTCGAAACAGATTGTCCATTTTGTACACGAAGTGCATTCAGTTTTTGCGGTAACCCTCTCTACTTTTTTGCACATGCTATGTGGGTGAAATTATGATGCCATGCCAACTTTCATCCTTTTCTGAGTTCATTTGAAATGCTTTTCAACTTCAGGGTCATTTAGCTGAAAAAACAGTAAATGCATGAAAGAATTTGCTTGCATCCTAGATCACATCCCAGATCTTTGGGTGTGAAACTTTTTCTTCACGTGTGTCCCTTTGCGTCGTAGCCATGGAAAATCTTCATCATTTAACGGGATGCTCGGGTCAATATTCACTGTGAATGGAGAAATTTCATCAAACTTTTCATAATCTTCTGACTTGTCTGTCTTGTCATCCACTCCCACGATGTTTCTCTTCCTAGAAAGAACTATGTGCCGCTTTGGCTCATCGTACGATGCATTCGCTTCCTTATCTTTTCTTTTTCTTGGCTTGGTAGACATGTCCTTCACATAGAGAACCTGTGCCACATCATTGGCTAGGACGAATGGTTCGTCTGCATACGCAAGATTGTTGAGGTCCACTGTTGTCATTCTGTACTGCGGGTCTTCCATTACCCCGCCTCGTGTCATATTGACCCATTTGCACCGAGACAAAGGGACCTTCAAACCACGTCGATAGTCAAGTTCCCATATGTCCTGTATATAACCATAATATGTTTCCTTTCCTGTCTTGGTTTCTGCATCAAAGCGGACACCACTGTTTTGGTTGGTGCTCTTCTTATCTTGGGCGATCGTGTAAAATGTATTACCATTTATCTCGTACCCTTTGAAAGTCATTATATTCGAAGATGGTAACTGGGACAACAAGTACAGGTCATCTTCAATAGAGGTGTCATGCATGGTACGTGCTTGCAACCAGCTGGCGAAACTCCTGGTTTGTTCACGTGTAATCCAGTCATCAGACCGCTCCGGGTGTTTAGAGCGTAGCAAATTCTTGTGTTCATCCATATACGGAGCCACCAAGGTGGAATTCTGTAGAACTGTGTAGTGTGCTTCAGTGAGAGAATGTCCGTCCATACATATTATTTGTTCCCCTCCTAGCGTGCCTTTTCCATCCAGTCTGCCCTTATGCCGCGATTCAGGAACACCAATCGGCTTCAGGTCAGGAATAAAGTCAATACAAAACACAATGACCTCCTCATTTTGACGGCCCTTGGAGATGCTTCCTTCTGGCCTAGCACGGTTATGAACATATTTCTTTAAGACTCCCATGAACCTCTCAAAGGGGGACATATTGTGTAGAAATACAGGACCCAAAACGTTAATCTCTTCGCATAGGTGAACTAGGACGTGCGTCATGATGTTGAAGAAGGATGGTGGGAACACCAACTCGAAATTGACAAGACATTGCACCAAATCATTCTGTAACCTTGGTATGATTTATGGATCGATTACCTTCTGAGAGATTGCATTGAGAAATGCACATCGCTTCACAATGGCTAATCGAACGTTTTCCGGTAGAAGCCCCCTCAATGCAACCGGAAGCAGTTGCGTCATAATCACGTGGCAGTCATGAGACTTTAGGTTCTGGAACTTTTTCTCTGCCATGTTTATTATTCTCTTTATATTCGACGAGAAGCCAGGCGGTACCTTAATACTGAGCAGGCATTCAAAGAAGATTTCCTTCTCTTCTTTGGTAAGAGCGTAACTTGCATGACCCTGATGTATGCCGTCTTTTCCGTGCATACGTTGCTGGTCCTCCCGTGCATCAGGTGTATCTTTTGTCTTCCCATACACGCCCAAGAAGCCAAGCAGGGTCACACAAAGATTCTTCGTCACGTGCATCACATCGATTGCGGAGCGGACCTCGAGGTCTTTCCAATAGGGCAGGTCCCAAAATATAGATTTCTTCTTCCACATGGGTGAGCGTCCGTCAGCGTCATTCGGAACAGGTTGTCCACCAGGACCCTTTCCAAAGACCACCTTCAAATCCTTGACCATATCATGTACATCAACACCAGTACGGTGGCGAGGCTCCATCCGGTGATCCGCCTCACCTTTGAAATGCTTGCCTTTCTTTCTTACGGGATGCCTGCTCGGAAGAAATCGACGATGTCCCAGGTACACATTCTTCTTACAATTAGCCAAATATATACTGTCGGTATCGTCCAAACAGTGCGTGCATGCGCGGTATCCCTTGTTTGTCTGTCCTGAAAGGTTACTGAGAGCAGGCCAATCATTGATGGTCACGAACAGCAATGCCTTTAGGTCAAATTCTTCCCCCATGTGCTCATCCCATGCACGTACACCTGTTCCATTCCACAGTTGTAAGAGTTCTTCAACTAATGGCCTTAGGTACACATCAATGTCGTTGCCGGGTTGCTTAGGGCCTTGGATGAGCACTGGCATCATAATGAACTTCCGCTTCATGCACAATCAAGGAGGAAGGTTATATAAACATAGAGTCACAGGCCGGGTGCTATGGTTGCTGCTCTGCTCCCCAAAAGGATTAATGCCATCTGCGCTTAGACCAAACCATACGCTCCTTGCGTCATCTGCAAACTCCTTCCCGTACTTTCTTTTGATTTTTCTCCACTGCGACCCGTCAGCGGGTACTCTCAACTTTCCGTCTTTCTTACGGTCTTCTCTGTGCCATCGCATCGTCTTGGCATGCTCTTTGTTTTGGAACAAACATTTCAACCGTGGTATTATAGGAGCATACCACATCACCTTGGCAGGAATCTTCTTCCTGGGGCGCCGGCCCTCGACATCACCAGGGTCATTGCGGCAGATCTTATAGCGCAATGCACCACATACCGGGCAAGCGTTCAAATCCTCGTACTCACCGCGGTAGAGGATGCAATCATTAGGGCATGCATGTATCTTCTGCACCTCTAACCCTAGAGGGCAGACAACCTTCTTTGCTTTGTATGTACTCTTGGGAAATTCGTTGTCCTTTGGAAGCATATCCTTTATCATTACCAGCAACTTTCCAAATCCCTTGTCAGATACACCATTCTCTGCCTTCCATTGCAGCAAATCCAGTGTGGTGCCCAGCTTTTTCTTGTCACTACGCAATTCGGGTACAACATTTTTTTGTGATCCTCTAACATGCGCTGCAACTTCTTCTTGTTCAAATCACTTGCGCAGTTTCTCTTTGCATCGGCAATGGCCCAACCTAGATCATCAACGAGCTCATCTGATGCCTCTTCTTCGGCTTCTTCCCGCATTGCCGGCTCAGCTTCTTCCCGCATTACCGGCTCAGCTTCTTCCCCCATTGTTGTATCATCGTATTCAGGGAACCCATGGCCAGGATAGCTGTCGTCGTCCTCTTCTTCTTCATTGTCTTCCATCATAACCCCTCTTTCTCCGTGCTTGGTCCAAACATTATAATGGGGCATGAAACTGGACTTACACAGGTGGACGTGAATGGTTCTTGACGTAGAGTAATTGTGACCATTCTTACAGCGAGCACATGGACAAGGCATAAAACCATCCGCCCGCTTGTTTGCCTCAGCCGCAAGCAGAAAAGTATGCACGCCCTCAATGAACTGGGGAGAGCATCGGTCATCGTACATCCATTGCCGGCTCATCTTCATTACACAACACCGAATAGACCAAATTAATACAAGTTCATACAATTAATACAAGTTCATACAACACTTAAATCCAACAAACAAATAACTCTCTAGCTAAAGCATTTAAATGCAACAACAAATATGATCAAGATCGCAACTAAGGTAACAATGGATCCAACAGCATAATGATACCAAGCCTCACTATCGATGGCATATTTTCTAATCTTTCTAATCTTCAAGCGCATTTTCTCCATCTTGATCTTGTGATCATCGACGACATCGGCAACATGCAACTCCAATTCCATCTTCTCCCCCTCAATTCTTTTCAATTTTTCTTTCAAGTACTCGTTTTCTCTTTCAACTAAATTTAACCTCTCGGCAATAGGGTCGGTTGGAATTTCCGGTTCACATACCTCCTAGAAAAAATTTCTATGTCAACTTGATGGGCATAATTTGTCATAAACACGAAATGCAACTAGTTTTAAAAGAGAATATACATACCACATCCGAATCATAACAAGGACTAGGGCCGACGGGGACGGATATCAAAACCATGGCACTATATCTATAACAAACAACGTACGGGTAAGATAATTATATGAGTAACTATATATCCAAATCACACAAACATCAATTTTTATAAAATTTCATGAACAAGAGGCTCACCACAAGGTGGTGCCGGCAACGGGACGGTGCGGGCGATCGACGGTGGCTACGATGGAGATTTAGAAGGCACTAAGTAAACCACACCTACATATGCAAACTAAGTGTTATTTTTGACCTCAAATGGCATATAAATCAAATACTAGCACATATATATATCCTCCCAAATTACTAAACTCACAAATTAATCACTATATAAACCAATGCAAGAGCTAATCTAGCAATGAGAGATGAAAGGACAAAGTTGCTAACCTTTGTGATCATTTGAATGGATGAGGGCCTTCAAATCTTGACAAATTTTGGGCAAATTTTGTGATGAACTCGAGAGGAAGAATGGAAGAACAGAGGAGAGGGAGAGGGGAAAGGGGGAAGAACAGAGTGCTGGTGGACGAAGGGTCTATGTAGGACGACCTTTAGTACCGGTTCGTGCCAAGAACCGGTACTAAAGGGGCTGGAGGGGCCCCATTCTGACAACATCCTGCCACCACTCTCATTAGTACCAGTTCGTGGCACGAACCGGTGCTAAAGGTTCGCCACGAACCGGTACTAATGATGGAGGCCCGGCTAGCCGTTGGAACCGGCACTAAGGCTCAAATACAAACCGGCACTAATGTGCTTCACGTTTGACCCTTTTTCTACTAGTGTTTCTATATATATATATATAACTAACATTTGTATAACATTTCTAATATTTCTATAACTAAGAAAAAGAAAAATTTCTAAATTTTTTATAACTATTTCTATAACTAAAAAACAGAAAAGTTTCTAACAATTCTAACTTTTTATAACTATTTCTATAACTAAAAAACAGAAAAATTTCTAACAATTCTAACATTTCTAACAATGCTATATAACTAACTATTTCTATAACTAAAAAAGAAAATTTTCTAACATTTTTATAACTATTTCTATAACTAAAAAACTAAAAAAATGTATGTGTGTGTGCTCACCGGCGAGGCGGGAGGCGACGGGGGGCAGCAACGGGGACGGCGACGGGCGCGGCGACGATGGGGACAGGGACGGGGCGGCGACGACGGGGACGGGGACGTACGGGCCGGGGCGGCGACGATGGGGACAGGGCGGCGATGACGGGGATGAAGACGACGCGGGACGGGCCGGGACGGGGCAGCGGTGACAACGGGGACGACGGGGACGGGGACTGCGGGGACGGGGGCGGCGACGAGGGATATGGAGACGGGGGTGGCGAGCGACAGGGCAGAGGAGAAGAAGCAGATGAGAAACTGAAAATTTTGAAGTGTTTAGTTATATAAGATGGACCTTTAGTACCGGTTGGAGCCACCAACCGGTACTATAGGCCTGTTTTGGCCAGGCCAAGCGGCGGGAAGCGCACACCCTTTAGTACCGGTTCGTGGCACCAACTGGTACTAAAGGCCCCCCCTTTAGTACCGGTTGCGGCAAGTTTAGTCCCACCTCGCTAGCCGAGGGGCGTCCGCACTGGTTTATAACCCCCCCCCCCCCCCCCCCCCGTGCGGTAGCTCTCTCGAGCTCCTCTCCAAAGCAGGCCTACCGGGCCTCCATGTTCTGTGCTGCCCTGTGGGCCTACTGGGCATTTGCGGGCCTACATCCTGGCCCAACAACAGATTGGGTTTCTAGTCGTATGTAGGCCGCTCTGGCCCAGTAGGCGGGCTTTTTTTTGCTTTATTTATTTTTGAGTTGTTTTTTTGTGTATTTAGAGTTTCTTTGTGAATATTTTTGCTTTAGGTACAAAAAATTACAAACTTTCTGTTAGTGCTCGTAGTTTTCAAATTTGAATAGTTTAAATTTTGAATTATTTGAAATTAGTGTAAATCACTAGTTTGTGAATAACTGAACTTTAAAAATTAGTAAAGGCATGAAAGAATTTGTTTGCACAAAAAATTCTTCGCGTTTCAAATGCCAAAACACATAACTACCCTAACTATTACAAAGATACTCTCTTGGGTGTGAAACATAGAAGAAAGTGATGATAGTGAAGCCGATCACATCCCAGATCTTTGGGTGTGAAATTTTTCTTCGCGTGTATCCCTTTGCGCCGTAACCATGGAAAATCTTCATCATTTAACGGGATGCTCGGGTCAATATTCACTGTGAATGGAGCAATTTCATCAAACTTTTCATAATCTTCTGACATGTCTGTCTTGTCATCCACTCCCACGATGTTTCTCTTCCCAGAAAGAACTATGTGCCGCTTTGGCTCATCGTACTATGCATTCGCTTCCTTATCTTTTCTTTTTCTTGGCTTGGTAGACATGTCCTTCACATAGAAAACCTGTGCCACATCATTGGCTAGGACGAATGGTTCGTCTGCATACGCAAGATTGTTGAGATCTACTGTTGTCATTCCATACTGCGGGTCTTCCGTTACCCCGCCTCGTGTCATATTGACCCATTTGCACCGAAACAAAGGGACCCTCAAACCACGTCGATAGTCAAGTTCCCATATGTCTTGTATATAACCATAATATGTTTTTTTTCCCGTCTTGGTTTCTGCATCAAAGCGGACACCACTGTTTTGATTGGTGCTCTTCTTATCTTGGGCGATTGTGTAAAATGTATTACCATTTATCTCGTACCCTTTAAAAGTCATTATATTCGAAGATGGTAACTGGGACAGCAAGTACAGGTCATCTTCAATAGAGGTGTCATGCATGGTACGTGTCTGCAACCAGCTGGCGAAACTCCTGGTTTGTTCACGTGTAATCCAGTCATCAGACCGCTCCGGGTGTTTGGAGCGTAGCAAATTCTTGTGTTCATCCATATACGGAGCCACCAAGGCGGAATTCTGTAGAACTGTGTAGTGTGCTTCAGTGAGAGAATGTCCGTCCATACATATTATTTGTTCCCCTCCTAGCGTGCCTTTTCCATCCAGTCTGCCCTTATGCCGCGATTCAGGAACACCAATCGGCTTAAGGTCAGGAATAAAGTCAATACAAAACTCAATGACCTCCTCATTTTCATGGCCCTTGGAGATGCTTCCTTCTGGCCTAGCACGGTTATGAACATATTTCTTTAAGACTCCCATGAACCTCTCTAAGGGGAACATATTGTGTAGAAATACAGGACCCAAAACGTTAATCACTACTGGAATCAGCTAATTTGCCATCTGCCAGCTCTTTGCCGTTAGCTAGCTGACGGCAAAGAAGCTCTTTGCCATCAGCTACCCAAAAGCAGACGGCAAAGAAACGGCAGACGGCAAAGAAGCTCTTTGCCGTCCGCCAGCTCTTTGCCGTCTGCCAGCAGACGGCAAAGAGAGAGGTGGCCCCCACCCCCCGCCCATTTGGAAAAAACCTAATAGCCCACCTCTTTGTCGTGTGCCAGCAGACGGCAAAGAAGCAAAAGGGCGGACGGCAAAGAGAGGCGGACGACAAAGAGGACACTACCTAATGGCTCGTACCCCCCCGCCCGTTACTCTCTGTTCTCTCCTCGCCGACGCGCCCCGCCACCACTTCCCACCCCACCGCCAAGCGGTCGCCCCACCACCCGCTGCCCCACCGGCCCCCCGCCCCGTCGCCACTGCCGCCCGGCGCCGTCGCCCCACCACCCGTCGCCCCCGTCGCCCCACTGCCCCGCCCCCCCGCCGCCCCACCGCCCCATCCCCCCGCCGCCCGCCCCCCCCCCCCCCCGCCCTGGCCCCCCACCGCCCCGGGCCCGGCCCCCCCGCCGCCCCAGGCCGCCCCCGCGCCTCGGCCAGCTCCTCCACCGGGGGCCTCCTCCACCGCCCCGCCCCCTCCTCCACCGGCCCTGCCCCAGGTGAGCCCCCCTCCTTTTTTCTGTTTTTTCCTTTTTAGTTTTAGTTTAGATTTAGTTTTAGTTTTAGTTTTAGGTTTAGTTTTAGTTTAGTTTTAGGTTTAGATTTAGTTTTTTCCTTTTTTCTGTTTTATTAGTTTTAGGTTTATGTTTAGTTTAGATTTAGTTTTAGTTTTAGTTTTAGTTTTAGGTTTAGTTTTAGGTTTATTTTAGTTTGAGGAAAGAAGAAGAAGAAGAGAAAAAGAGGAGAGGAGGAGAAGAAGAAGAGGAAAAAGGAAAGGAAGAAGAAGAAGAGGAGGAGGAGAAGAAAAAAGAAGAAGAGGAAGAAGAAGAAGAAAAAAGAGGAGAGGAGGAGAAGAAGAAGAGGAAAAAGGAAAGGAGGAGGAGGAAGAAGAAGAAGAAGAAGAAGAAGGAAAAAAAGGAAGAATAGGAAGAAGAATAAAAGGAAAAAAGAGGGAAAAAACCTGACCCGACACGGCACCCCGACCCGACACAGCACCCCGACCCCGACACGGCACCCCGACACGACACCCCGACCCCTAGACCCCGACCCCGACACCCCGACCCCGACCACGACACCCCGACCCCGACCCCGACACCCCGACCCCGAGCCTGACCCGACACCCCGACCCCGACACCGACACGGCACCCCGACCCCGACCCGGCACCCCGACCCGACACCCCGACCCCGACACCGACACGACACCCCGACACCGACACCCTGACACCACACCCACCCTTACCACGACACCGACACGGCACCCCGACCCCGACCCGGCACCCCGACCAGACACCCCGACCCCGAGACCCCGACCCCAACCCGACACCCCGACCCGAGACCCCGACCCCGGGCCTGACCCGACACCCCGACCCCGACACCGACACGGCACCCCGACCCCGACCCGGCACCCCGACCCCAACACGGCACCCCGACCCCGACACCGACACGGCACCCCGACCCCGACCCCGACACCCCGACCCCGAGCCTGACCCGACACCCCGACCCCGACACCGACACGGCACCCCGACCCCGACCCGGCACCCCGACCTGACACCCCGACCCCGAGACCCTGACCCCGACCCCGACACGGCACCCCGACACCGACAGGACACCCCGACCACCGACACCTCCCAAAAAGGTGTTCTTTGGCTTTCCAGAGGCCGACGGGGTCATATATTTGTGAATTATTAGTTAGGTCATATATTTTTCGATTTTGTTATGAAAAAAATCATATATAATTGTCTTGATCGTGTAGTTTTGAATGTGCAGTTGTTTCATCGCTGCGAGGTTTGGTGTTCGACGACCTCGCCGTGCGTTTGACGAGCTCTGCCCCTTCGTTCGTGGGTGAGCACAAATGACAAGTCCTCCTCCCCCATTAATTATTTGATCTATTCCGATGAAACTTGATAGCTAGCTATATATGTGTCTTGAATCATCAGTATGCGTAACCAATATGTGTCTCCCGTTCGAAAGCGTCATAGTTATAAATATGCATGCATTTGCATATTTATAACCTTGATTCTTTCGAATTGTCCAACGCTATCCATGGACAGCCCGAGTATGTGTAGATTGGGTTCGTTTTCCCATATGCTTTGCTCCGGATCCGACGCATATATTTCGTCAGTGCCTCCCCTGTTGTTTTCCGGGTACACATCCTCTCTGTTTATTGCAGAGACGTGTATTAGGAGAACAGCGGGGAGGTGCTGCCGAAATTTTGCGTCGGATCCGGAGCATAGCATGGGAAAATGAACCCAATCTACACATACACGGGTGGGATTAGGACCTACCATTACCTATTAGAGTGTAGGTTGCATGGACGTAATAAAATTGACAAAGTAGATCAACTGATGAATATATACATGGTGAATTACATATATAATTGTTGTGTGCCCAGTAGCTCTGAAAGTCAAGATGAGTGACCGTGCGTGGATGTATACCAGTCACACTGGTCAGAACAAATGGAGCGCTGAATGGTTCACAAAAACTAAGGGGTTTGTGCAAGCCGCAGTTGCAAATGGCCAAAAGAAAACCTGGTGCCCCTGTTTCCGGTGCAGCAATTGGGAAAAGAAGACAGAGGCTGAAATGGGTAAACACCTGCAGAAGAGTGGTTTTACGCCCGATTATACGGTGTGGACATTTCATGGTGAGTCTGCCCAACGTGACCGAGCTGAGGTGGATCGTTGTCGCACCGACGAGCATGGTACCGGGATGGAAAACATGGTGCAAGGCTATGATGATGCTCGGGATTCGGTCGAGGAGATGGAGGAATCTGCAAAGGCCTTCAATGAAATGTTGGAGTCTTCGAAACGTCCGCTCCACGAGCACACTGAGCTTTGTTAGTTGGATGCCATCTCACAAGTAATGGCTCTGAAGGCTCAGTTCAACTTGGGCAGAGAATGCTATGACGCAATTATGACAGTATTTGGACGCTTTCTACCCAAAAGCCATGTAATGCCTGCAAACCTGTACCAGTCGAACAAAATCCTCCGTGCACTGAAGATGCCCTATGAGAAGATACATGCCTGTGAGAAAGGATGTGCCTTATTTAGGCTTGACTATGCGGACTTGAACTATTGTCTCATTTGCAAGTCTTCCAGGTATATTGTGGTAGACAACGGTATGGGTGAGAAGACACAGACCAAAATCCCCGTTGGTGTTCTTCGGTATATGCCAATCATACCAAGACTTCAACGTCTTTTCATGGTCGAAGAGACAACAAGACAGATGACATGGCACAAAACAGGCAAAAGAACCGAACTAGATGCAGATGGGAATCTGATGATGGTACACACATCGGATGGTGTTGCGTGGAAAAAGTTTGATGAATTACATGCTGACAAAGCGGCAGATCCGAGGCATCCTCGAGTCGGCATCAGCATGGATGGGTTCAGTGTGTTTGGTATGACGGCAGCCCAATACAGTTGTTGGCCCGTATTTGTCTTTCCACTCAATCTCCCCCCCCCCCCCCGGACAGATTATGCAAAGAAAGAACATTTTCCTGACGTTGATAATTCCAGGACCCAACTATCCGGGCAAAAATATGAATGTGTACATGCAGCCGCTTAAGGACGAATTGCAAGAAGCCTGGGATAATGGGTTCAAGACATACAGCGCCTTTAGCAAACGGAACTTCATAATGCGTGTCTGGTACATGTACTCGACGCATGACTTGCCGGCGTATGCGCTATTCGTTGGCTGGTGTGTGCATGGAAGGTTCCCGTGCCCCACATGCAAGGGAGCTCTTGAGTTTCGTTGGCTTCAGGCCGGTCGCAAGTTTTCTTGCTTCGACATGCATAGACAGTTCCTGGATCCTCGCCATAAGTTCAGCAAAGACAAGAAGAACTTCATCAGGGGTAGAGTTGTCAAAAACTCTGCACCACCTGCATTGACAGGCCAACAGACCCTGGATCAGTTAAACGCTCTCGAGCCAGATCCACAACGTCCAGGGTACTTCAAGGGGTATAATACTAAGCACGCGTGGACTCACAAAACATGCTTATGGGATCTGCCTTACTTCAAAGACCTCCTTTGCCCACACAACATCGACGTGATGCACACTGAGAAGAATATCGCCGAGGCACTTTTTTGTACATTGTTCGGCATAGATGGGAAGTCAAAGGATAATACTAAGGCTAGAGTCGATCTGGAGGCGCTATGTGATAGGCCGTTACAAAACATGAAAGAATCGAAAGGAAAGCAGAACTGGACGAAGCCAAAGGCATGGTTCAATCTTGGAAGGCCAGCTATGAGGGAAATTCTCTTGTGGGTGCAACAGCAGTTGATGTTCCCCGATGGGTATGCAGCAAATCTAAAGAGGGGAGCGAATCTTGATAAACTGAAGATATTTGGTCTCAAGAGTCATGATTGGCACATATGGATTGAGCGGGTAATGCCGGTGATGTTGCGTGGCTTCATCCCTGAGGATGAATGGCTAGTACTGGCAGAACTCAGCTATTTCTTCTGTGTTCTTTCTGCGAAAGAACTATCGCCTGGCGTGCTAGAAGAAATGGAAGATTTGGCGCCGGAGTTGATCTGCAAGTTAGAGAAGATCTTTCCACCGGGCTTCTTTAATCCAATGCAGCATTTGATTTTGCATCTCCCGACCGAGGCAAGATTGGGGGGCCCGTGCAAAATCGTTGGTGCTACCCAACTGAGAGGATGCAGAAGACGCTTCGAGAAAAATGTAAAAATAAACGTAGAATTGAAGCATCGATGGCTCAGGCATTCATCACAGAGGAGGCGGCAAACTTCGTAACAGCGCACTACGAAGCCAAAAATCGTCATTTGCATAATCCGAAGCCTCGGTACAATGCTGACGAGCCTAAAAAGGGTGGATCCAACCTCAGCCTATTCAAAGGGAATCTCGCACCAGCTAGTGTTTCACATCCAGTATCTTTGGATAACGAAGAATGGCGGACCATTTCGTTGTATATCTTCAGCAACCTGATAGAAGTGCAGCCGTACATCGAGTAAGTTCTCGGTACATTGTTTCGCAACTTCTATTTCCTTTGAACTACTCTTATTCCTGGATATGTCATACAGTCGATACGTCGCCGTATTCTCGTATGGAGCGGAGATCCAAAAGGATTCCGTCGAAGAGTATGAGCTTCTCGCAAAGCAAGGAGGTGGCTATCCCGGTTTCATCTCTTGGTTCAAACAAACGGTAATTTCTATTAGACAATTTCATTTCATTCGCTAATTTGTGCATAATGCAACAATCCTTTCATATTAAACTTGTAGGCTAATTCAGAGTCTATGGACGCCGAATTGAGACAAGTCGCTAATGGTTTTGACTATAAGGTCCGTTCATTTGACAAGTACGACATCAACGGGTATCGCTTTCATACCTATGGCAAAGAGCTATCTATGGCCGACCGAAAGTCTACAAATTGTTGTGTATCTGCTATCGGCGAAGGAGGTACCGAGTATTATGGGAGAGTTGAAGCAATTTATGAACTTCTATTGTATGGTGAAAACCCACCGAATGTCGTAGTCTTCAAATGTTATTGGTTTCAGCCGAAGGAGACTAGAAGGACTCATGAACATATAGGGCTAGTTGAAATCAACCAAAGCACTCATTTAGATGTTCCTGATGTCTATATTATGGCTCAACAGGCGACCCAAGTATTCTATCTATCGTGGGCCTGCCAAACTAATCCAAATCTGAAAGGTTGGGATGTCGTTTATGAAGTGCCTCCACGTGCTAGACTTTCTCCCCCAAAGGAAGAGGATTATGAACCTCACATTAACCCAGACACATATGAAGGAGAATTCTTCCAAGAGACACATCTTTCCAAAAAGCGTTTCAAGAACCGCTATACTTCACCCCAAAACATTGAAGTAGACAGCGATAATGAATCCGACATCACCCCAGAGGAGGAACAAGAAGAGCCGGAACAAGAAGAGGTTACTGCTGCGGATGACCTGTCAATGCTTGACCGATTACGTCAAGGTGGCCTTGCACATGTTGATGCCAATGAACCCTATGAGCCCATCATTGATTATAGTGATGATGATGATTATGCATTTATTGATGATACTGATCGAGATTATTAGTAGTGTCAGGTATTCAATTTTTTTATGTTGTACTTGATGATGATACACTTAAGTGATATACATATTATTATTCATGTCGGTACTTTTTTTATGTTGTACTAATTTCATTTATTATTTGTCATGGCAGGTGTTGAAAGATGGTGGGCGCTGGTCGGGAGCGCGCCGAGGCCCCTTCTTCGTCGGCATGTGGTGCGAGGTCTTCCATTCCACACGCACCTCTCCGCCGAGCGTTGCTGGACAGTATGGCGACACTGCCGGGCCCTTCTTCATCGACCGCGGTGCCCAGCAGGGGACGAGGTAAGAAGAAGAGAGGAGGTGGAGCACGTGGTCGCGGGAGAGGAGGTGGGGTGACTCTTACGGCGCCTTCCTCGCCACCGCCCCCAGCTGTTTCACCCGAGCACGTGACTGCTAGGGTGGACTCGTCTGAGGAGGAGGCTGCACGGACTCCGGTCCACGAGTCTTCGGCCCACGATCCTCGGGTCGACGGGCCTTCGGCCCACGAGACCCTAGAGGAGCACACGTCTGGATGGGGTACCTGGTCGGGTCAGCCTGAGCATGGCGGGGAGCCGAGTGGCCATGCTGATGATGGCGGGGAGCCGACTGATGAGGAGGGGGAGGAGGGGGGCAACGTCTACCAGCGTGGTGCTACACGGCTCCCGTCCGTGCCGGTGACCCACGAGCAGAGGTGGTTGATTTTCCCTGATGGGGAGAGGTACGTAAGTGCATTTAATATTTTTGTACCTTCTGCATTCATGTTTCTTCAAATAACTAATGCGTTAGCCTTGTCATGCTGCAGGGGTTGGGACCACCATCATAGTGTCCGCCGGCCCAACTCCGTCCTTGGAGTTCTTTGCCGGCAAAACTTCCCGGGGTTTGTCACGTTGCCTGGTGAGGGTCGGCTTCCAGCGCTTGGATTGAGCTGGGAGCACTACGTGGCTGCCCCGGCCCCACCGGATGAGATTATCGACGGTGTCATGTGTGACACGAGGGCAGACATGGTGATCAGAAAGTTCTAGGTAATTTCTCCTTTACACATTTAAAAATCTTCAACTAGCTAGTTATTAATTGTACTAATCAATATTGTCTCATTTGATTGCAGACATTCTACAGGTGTGAGGAGGGATACGAGGAGGACGCGGCACATGTTATCGAGAACGTCTGCAAGCGCCTACTCCAGAACTTACGGCACGAGGCTCGGGTGCAGGCTGTTCGAGACTACTACGCCTTGCGTGGTATCAAGAAGACCAAGCCGGCGTGCAGCGATAAGTTCCTGAGTAAGGAGCAGTACATGAAGGTAATTCTTAAGGCCTTCTCTACTTAAGTTCCTTCATTTAGTAATTCTTAGCCGTAGCGCTCAAGTTTCTATTTGCTAAGTTAGGCGCCTCCGAGATGGTGTGCGGATCGGATGGATTGTTGGGAGGTGTTGGTCGATGAGTGGTGCTCAAAACAATGGCTAGCCCTCCACAATGAGGCCAAGAACAAACGTGCCCAAATGGAAGGTGTGCCACACCATCAAGGCAGCTCCAACTTATATCAGTTCGGGCGCAACTGGGTATGTGGTTTGCCTCATGATTCATGCAATTCATTCATCATGCTAGCTTGAGCCCTTTAATTACTAATTTTCATTGTTTCTCTCTTTCAGGCACGCTACAATAAGGCGGATAAGGTGCCAGAGGTGTACGACCTGTATGCCATGGCCCACACTGCCTCTTTCAAGAAAGTCAAGGCTTTCTCTCAGTCTGACCTCGATGATGCAAACAACTTCACCAACATCTCCTCCCACAACAAGCTCGTGAGATATAGAGATGAGGGGAAGGCGAGGAAAGGGGAGGACTTTAACCTGAGCCAGGGTCCCATTGATCCAGAGCTGGTGATGATATCTGGTGGCGGGAGGTCCCATGGCTCCATAGCCATTGGAGATGGACTTATCCGTTGTCCTAACACTCTCCCGGAGATCAAGGCGCGCCAGTCGAGCTCCGCTCCTGAGATAAGGCCTCGTGAACGGCCAGTGCAACTCACCATCAAGGTTAGTGATACGTACTCAGTTATCTTTCTCCATTACATAGTGTGCGCTTCCATCAATGATTACAAATGGTCATGTGAGTGGTGTTGCAGGCTGCTATACAGAGTGCGAGAGATAGAACGGAGAAACTTCTGGCGGAGGCGGCGGAGAGGCAGCGGGAGTTGGAGGAGAGGACGACAAAGATGATGGAGGAGGAGAGGGCACGGAATGACATGCAGGCAAGGGCCATGTACGAGCTCCTTGTGGTAAGTTTCTTCTGCAGATTAGCCAAAACATTCATGTAGTGTTTGTCTCATTACTAACTAGTATGACTGAGTCGTCAAAACCAAATGTGCAGTCTGTGTGCAAGAAGACAGGTCAGACCGCTCCGCCGATGCCAGTGATTGCTCCTAGGACCACGGTGAGTTTTATTTGAATGGACATTACTTGCTAGTCTTAACATTTGAGTGTCATCATGCTAACAAGACATTGGAAATGATCTTTGGTGCAGCGTAACTCCAGACAAGCATCGCACGATCCTTCTCCAGCTACCGACACGAGCCACCCCGCTCCTACACCTCCTGGATCTTGGTAAGTTTATCTAGTGTTTTGCTTAACACATGCATAAAGACCTAGACTTAGCTTTATTTCCTCCAATGCTTACCATAATGACCTAGACTTAGATTCTTCTCCTCCAAAATGACTTAATAAGCTTACTGACCTCCAAAACCATCCATTTTACCTAAGTTAGCTCTAAAACGATCTGTACTTAGCTTACTTATGTCAAAAATTGCATAATTAGCTTAGTTAGCTCATAGACGATCCATTTTACCTAAGTTAGCTCTAAAATGACCCATTTTACCTAGGTTAGCTTATAAATGATCCAGTTCATCCAAGTTAGCTCAAAAATGACCCATTTTACCTAGATTAGCTTCTAAATGATCCATTTTACCTACGTTAGCTTTAAAATGCCCCATTTCACCTAGGTTAACTCCAAAATGACCCATCTTACCTAGGTTATCTCATAAACGATCCATTTCAACTAATTTAGCTCATAAACGACCCATTTCACCAAGTTAGCTAAAAAACGATCCATTTCACCTAAATTAGCTCTTAAATGATCCATTTCACCTAATTAGCTCAAAAAGATCCATTTCAACTAAATTAGCTCATAAATGATCCATTTCACCTAAGTTAGCTCAAAAACGATCCATTTCAACTAAGTTAGCTCATAAATGATCCATTTCACCTAAGTTAGCTAAAAACGATCCATTTCACCATAGTTACCTAAAAAATGATCCATTTGACCTTAGTTAGCTCATAAACGACCCATTTCAACTAAGTTAGCTCATAAATGATCCATTTCACCTTAGCTAGCTCATAAACGACCCATTTCAACTTAGTTAGCTCATATATGATCCATTTCACGTAAGTTAGCTCATAAATGACATACTCTTCTTGTTCTAGTCTTCTTCTTGTTCTACTCTTCTTGTTCTATTCTTCTTCTTGTTCTACTCTTCTTGTTCTAACTTTCTTATTTTTCATTTTGCAGATTTCATTCACTTGACGAAAGCTTGCATAGATGGAGTGCTCCTTATCCCTTTCTCTATTTCTTTTGTATCGTTGAACTATGCATGTATCGTTGGATGAAACTATTGTAATATATATGGTTGGATGCCTCTATGTTGAACTTGTTATGTATGATGGAACTATGCATGTAATATATATGGTTGGATGATGAAGTTATGTGTTGGATATCTTATATGTTTGCTCTGTAATGGCCTTTTGAAATATATCTATATATGTCATATATATTTGTGATGAAAATTGTTGGATTTAATAAAAAAACAGATAAAAGAGCCAATATGCAGGCTCTTTACCGTCTGCCACCGACGGCAACAGGCTCTTTGCCATCTGCCGCCGGCGGCAAAGAAGACACATGGCATCCAGCTGTGCTTCCTGGGAGCTGACCCATTTGGCCAGTTTGCCTACAGTGGCAGACGGCAAAGACTTTGCCATCAGTGGCAGACGGCAAAGAACCTGCCATGTAGTGACGTGTAGATGACATCATACGGCGGACGACAAAGACACTAGAAATTTTGCCGTCAGCGGCGGACGGCAAAGGCCTGCCGTTAGCCACTTAACGGACTAACAACACAATTATTGCCGTCCGCTCTCTTTGCCGTCCGCCGCAGACGGCAAAGGGCCTTTGCCGTCAGCCGCCAGGAAGCAGACGACAAAGTAGCTGTTTACCGTAGCCTACTTTGCCAGAGCCTTTTGCCGTCCGCAGCTGACGGCAAAGGCCTTTGCCGTCCGCCGTTCATGCCTTTGCCGTCTGCCGTGGAAGACGGCAAAATAGCTGATTCCTGTAGTGAATCTCTTCGCATAGGTGAACTAGGACGTGCGTCATGATGTTGAAGAAGGATGGTGGGAACACCAACTCGAAACTGACAAGACATTGCACCAAATCATTCTCTAACCTTGGTATGATTTCTGGATCGATTACCTTCTGAGAGATTGCATTGAGAAATGCACATAGCTTCACAATGGCTAATCGACCGTTTTCCGGTAGAAGTCCCCTCAATGCAACCGGAAGCAGTTGCGTCATAATCACGTGGCAGTCATGAGACTTTAGGTTCTGGAACTTTTTCTCTGCCATGTTTATTATTCCCTTTATATTCGACGAGAAGCCAGACGGTACCTTAATACTGAGCAGGCATTCAAAGAAGATTTCCTACTTTTCTTTGGTAAGAGCGTAGCTTGCATGACCCTGATGTATGCCGCCTTTTCTGTGCATACATTGCTGGTCCTCCCGTGCCTCAGGTGTATCTTTTGTCTTCCCATACACGCCCAAGAAGCCAAGCAGGGTCACACAAAGATTCTTCGTCACGTGCATCACGTCGATTGCGGAGCGGACCTCTAGGTCTTTCCAATAGGGCAGGTCCCAAAATATAGATTTCTTCTTCCACATGGGTGCGCGTCCGTCAGCGTCATTCGGAACAGGTTGTCCACCAGGACCCTTTCCAAAGACCACCTTCAAATCCTTGACCATATCATGTACATCAGCACCAGTACGGTGGCGAGGCTTCGTCCGGTGATCCGCCCCACCTTTGAAATGCTTGCCTTTATTTCTTACAGGATGCCTGCTCGGAAGAAATCGACGATATCCCAGGTACACATTCTTCTTACAATTAGCCAAATATATACTGTCGGTATCATCCAAACAGTGCGTGCATGCGCGGTATCCCTTGTTTGTCTGTCCTGAAAGGTTACTGAGAGCAGGCCAATCATTGATGGTCACGAACATCAACGCCTTTAGGTCAAATTCTTCCCCCATGTGCTCATCCCACGCACGTACACCTGTTCCATTCCACAGTTGTAAGAGTTCTTCAACTAACGGCCTTAGGTACACATCAATGTCGTTGCCGGGTTGCTTAGGGCCTTGGATGAGCACTGGCATCATAATGAACTTCCGCTTCATGCACAACCAAGGAGGAAGGTTATACAAACATAGAGTCACAGGCCAGGTGCTATGGTTGTTGCTCTGCTCCCCAAAAGGATTAATGCCATCTGCGCTTAGACCAAACCATGCGATCCTTACGTCATCTGCAAACTCCTTCCCGTACTTCCTTTCGATTTTTCTCCACTGCGACCCGTTAGCGGGTACTCTCAACTTTCCGTCTTTCTTACGGTCTTCTCTATGCCATCGCATCGCCTTGGCATGCTCTTTGCTTTGGAACAAACGTTTCAACCGTGGTATTATAGGAGCATACCACATCACCTTGGCAGGAATCTTCTTCCTTGGGCGCTCGCCCTCGACATCACCAGGGTCATCGCGGCTGATCTTATAGCGCAATGCACCGCATACCGGGCAAGCGTTCAAATCCTCGTACTCACCGCGGTAGAGGATGCAATCATTAGGGCATGCATGTATCTTCTGCACCTCTAACCCTAGAGGGCAGACAGCCTTCTTTGCTTCGTACGTACTCTCGGGCAATTCGTTGTCCTTTGGAAGCATATCCTTTATCATTACCAGCAACTTTCCAAATCCCTTGTCAGATACACCATTCTCTGCCTTCCATTGCAGCAATTCCAGTGTGGTGCCCAGCTTTTTCTTGTCACCTATGCAATTCAGGTACAACAATTTTTTGTGATCCTCTAACATGCGCTGCAACTTCTTCTTCTCCAAATCACTTGCGCAGTTTCTCTTTGCATCGGCAATGGCCCGACCTAGATCATCAACGGGCTCATCTGATGCCTCTTCTTCAGCTTCTTCCCGCATTGTCGGCTCAGCTTCTTCCCGCATTACCGGCTCAGCTTCTTCCCCCATCGTTGTATCATCGTATTCAGGGAACCCATGGCCAGGATAGCTGTCGCCGTCCTCTTCTTCTTCATTGTCTTCCATCATAACCCCTCTTTCTCCGTGCTTGGTCCAAACATTATAGTGGGGCACGAAACCGGACTTAAACAGGTGGACGTGAATGATTCTTGACTTAGAGTAATTTTGACCATTCTTACAGACAGCACATGGACAAGGCATAAAACCATCCGCCCGCTTGTTTGCCTCAGCCGCAAGCAGAAAAGTTTGCACGCCATTAATGAACTCGGCAGAGCATCGGTCATCGTACATCCATTGTCGGCTCATCTTCAACACACAACGCCAAAAACACCAACTTAATACAAGTTCATACATAAAGTCCATACAACACTTAAATGCAACAAACAAATAACTCTCTAGCTAAAGCATTTAAATGCAACAACAAATGCGGTCAAGATCGCAACTAAGGTAACAATTGATCAAACAGCATAATGATACCAAGCCTCACTATCGATGGCATATTTTCTAATCTTTCTAATCTTCAAGCGCATTTTCTCCATCTTGATCTTGTGATCATCGACGACATCGGCAACATGCAACTCCAATTCCATCTTCTCCCCCTCAATTCTTTTCAATTTTTCTTTCAAGTACTCGTTTTCTCTTTCAACTAAATTTAACCTCTCAACAATAGGGTCGGTTGGAATTTCCGGTTCACATACCTCCTAGAAAAAATATCTATGTCAACTTGATGGGCATAATTTGTCATAACACGAAATGCAACTAGTTTTAAAAGAGAATATATATATCACATCCGAATCATAACAAGGACGAGGGCCGACGGGGATGGATATCAAAACCATGGCTCTATGTATAACAAACAACGTACGGGTAAGATAATTATACGAGTAACTATATATCCAAATCACACAAACATCAATTTTTATATAAAATTTCATGAACAAGAGGCTCACCACAAGGTGGTGCCGGCGATGGGACGGTGCGGGCGATCGACGGTGGTTACGGCGGAGATTTAGAAGGCACTAAGTAAACCACACCTACATATGCAAACTAAGTGTTATTTTTGACCTCAAATTGCATATAAATCAAATACTAGCACATATAATTCCTCCCAAATTACTAAACTCACAAATTAAACACTATATAAAGCATTGCAAGAGCTAATCTAGCAATGAGAGATGAAAGGACAAAGTTGCTAACCTTTATGATCATTTGAATCGATGGGGACCTTCAAATCTTGACAAATTTTGGGCAAAATGTGTGATGAGCTCGAGAGGAAGAGGGGAAGAACAGAGAGGGAGGGGAAAGGGGAAGAACAGAGCGAGCTCGGCGGGTGGACGAAGGGTTTATGTAGGACGACCTTTAGTACCGGTTCGTGACACGAACCGGTACTAAAGGTGCTGGAGGGGGCCCAGACTGACAACATCCTGCCACCACTCTCATTAATACCGGTTCGTGGCACGAATCGGTGCTAAAGGTTCGCCACGAACCGGTACTAATGAGAGCGGCCCGGCTAGTCGTTGGAACCGACACTAATGGACACATTAGTGCCGGCTCAAATTCAAACTGGCACTAATGTGCTTCACGTTTGACCCTTTTTCTACTAGTGAAGGACGGTCTGAAGAACGGAGAACATGACTCCGACTAAGGAGAGCACAACGGAGGATGGCTTGAAGAACAGAGAACATGTGTACAACTAAGGAGAGTAAAATATAGAGCATGGCTATATCTGATGTTTGCATGTGGCGAGCTGTCACCATGTAATTAAGTCACAAAAGGTAACTAATTCACAAATATTTATCCAGATAAATAATAATCATCCATCACATTTAGCTGGCTCTAGGAGAACGAATCTTCAACTCGTTTCTTTCCCAAAAAAACATACACCAAAAAAAGCATGAAATTAAAAGCAATTGTCTAGCACATAGCTGGTGCAACTATGTCTGGAAAAACAAGGTGCTAACCGACGATTTCCCAACTGTCTGCTACAATAAGTTTTGCCCGGCTCTAGCGAGGGAGGGATGATGATGGAGGCATACCTTCAGCTAGCTTCAGTGCTTGTAGTCGTCACTTGGTGGTTTACAGATCTGGATGTATTTTTTTTATTTTTGGTATTTGTTGTACTATCATGATTGGTAATGAATAGACTGGAAGTTTTTCCAAAAAGAAAAACAAGGCGCCGATACAAAAAAATAGGTGCAACTCAAGATTTACGACCAACTAAACAACATAGATCAAACAAACAACCTAGGGAAGAGATCAACTGAATAACAATTTCAATGATTACATTGGAATTAAATATGATTTGGCTCAAAGAACACGATGAATACAACGAAGCTCGTAGAAGATTACCTTATTTAGTACTTGTGAACGCGATTTGGTAAGAGTTTATTGTGACAGGTACGAAGAAGATTACCTTATTTAGTACTTGTGAACGCGATCGAATATCTAGCAGATCTTTGACCCGACCTTAATTGTGCCCATATGTAAATTTGCCGTCAATTTAAACCTAATAACTTGGACGCTATAGCACATTACCGTTCCCCCATATGACGGGAGCGAGACATATCATACGCGTGCTAATGGTTTCCCTGCTATGTGTCCGCTCGCGCTGGAACGCTTCACGCGCGACACAATGACAACTTTCTAAGCCCATTAAGCTGCGCAAATGAATGGACCGAACACAAGCCTTGCTCCTATCGGTCAGGCCCATAAAGACACTAATTTTGTACGAAACAAGTAAAAATACTCACAGAAGAACCACATCGCTGGAAGGAACAAAGAAAGCTCGGAGGAAAAAAATTAACAGGTTCAAATCCTATTGCACTAACTCTCATACTCAAGCTTCAAAATATCAGATATCGGGTTCATATTGGTTTGGCTTCGACATATCAGATGTCGGATATCGGGTGATATATCTGACGATATGTAGATATATCGGTGAAAGCATGTCTAGTTTTTTTGTTCATTATTCTTGTTCGGAATATGTATTTTTAGTAAAACAAAATGTACGATGTCAATGCTTTAGCATAGAACTTTTAGATTCCTACTTCATTAACTTTTTGATTAAGAAACAATTAAAGAAAGATTCACAAAATCCTTACTTTTTGATTAGAACCAATACGATATATTTCCATTTGAACAAACATTGTGCATGAATTTGATAATATATGATGAAGTTGTAAATGCATAATCTTATTTCACTGCTTTCTAATAAAGAATTGTTGTCATCTACATATCATTCTATCTCGGTTGACATATCTGCCTAAATATCGGCCATATCAATCGATATTTCTGTCCATATTGGATGATATGTTCCAAAATGATATTTACAAAATGATATGTTATGTTTATATCGGTAGAGCCCCAAAAGTGATATGTCGGCCTATATATCGGTCGTATCGGCCTAGACTTAAAAGCTTGCTCATACTACTGAGACTTTCAAAGTATTCCACCAACCGGCTAAACAAAAAACGAGGCCAGAGAATACATGAAAAAGAAAGAATCCATTCATCTATCAAAAGGTTGCTATGATTGATTAGTCGTGGTTGACTAAGATGAGGTAAACAAAACAAGATGCGTTGCCATGCTTTGTGCGCCATAAAAGAAAATGACCAAACAAGATGAGGAAACAAATACAAAAATGACCCGCCTGTGATATCACGTTCCAAAGACAAAATCTGCGACAAAATCAATTCTCGGAATGCCCCGTAATTGTTTTTTTCTCTTTACTTTTTTGACCATTTTACCACGTATAGCAGAATTTCTTTCATATAGCTAGCGAACTATAGATGTCATGAAAATCAGTCGGTGTAAAGTAGCGATGCATTCAGAGAGATAGTCCAATGTCGGAATCATCTTCTTCGTTGGAGATTAGTCTACACGCTGCGATCTCCGGCGAACCAAGGCAGGCGGCATGGCTGCGGTCTCTCAGGATAGCTACCTACCACCGAGTCACACTTTGAATTCGAACAGAGTTGAACATCAGTCTGGCAAATAAATAAACGATTGCATGATCTTCATAACCATCGATCGGGACTCGATCGCGTGGCAGTAATGAATCCTTCCAGCAACGCAGAATGACCAACAATATTATTGATGTCTAGTGCCAAAGCATATATAGTTTCTGAATCTAGCTAGCTGTCTGAATAGGTGTATACAGTTCCGAGTTACTACTATGAAGCAACCTGATGAAAAGCAATGCATGGTCTGATGAAAAGCAACAGATACAAAAAAAAAAGAGAAAAGGGATTACATCATTTGATCTCATAGAATAAGTTCGGTCGTTTGGAAAATATATCAGAGAAAGGGCATTTGGTCTAGTGGTATGATTCTCGCTTAGGGTGCGAGAGGTCCCGAGTTCAATTCTCGGAATGCCCCTCTTTTTTTGGCTTTTTTACCGTCTTTACATATAGTAGATTTAGTTTTACCATTCTTACATGTACATCGAAATTTCTAGCGATCAAATGTCATGAAAATCAATATATGTGAACTACTATTTAATTCAGAAATATATACTCCCTCCTTCCATCTATATAAGGCCTAATGCGTTTTCAAGGCTAACTTTGACCAAATATTAGAGCAATAATATATGACATGCAACTTACACAAAGCACACCGTTAAATTCGTGTGTGAAAGGAGCTTTCAATGATATAATTTTCACATTATGCATGTCATGTACTATTAATCTTGTCAATAGTCAAAGGCGGTCTTAAAAAACACATTAGGCCCTATATAGATGGAAGGAGGGAGTACGTACTATTCTCTTCCAATCTGTGTGAATCGAACAGATGTAAAGAAAAAGAACAGGTGTTGGACGCCTTAACAATCAGAGTAATTGCATGGAGTTGGACGCCTTACCATTGCTCATACATTATCTGTTGCAGATGGAGCCACACAACCCTGGGGACCGAACCGCCGGCGACGGAAAATGATGGCACGGGGTTGATGCAAGAAGATATAGAACCGCCGCTGGCGGAAAGTAGCGACGTCGATCCACTGCATGAGGACTCTCTGAATGAAACCTACAAAAACAAAGCTGATGTAAGTTCATACCATACCTTGATGAACCTGACGTAGCTGTTCTTAGCTCTAAGTTGACACACATCTAAGTTCAATGTGATTCACCTCATCCATGGGAATAAAATAGAAGCTCCCGAAGGAAAAACAGAAATTGTTAGTAGACATTAGTTTTGGGACTAATCCCCCTCTAGCCTTTGTGCACATTAGTTTTCGGACTTCGTAGGTTAGTATGAATGTTTCCCAGACCAGTGATGCTCTGTGTCTCCAAAAGAGGGGGAGAAGCATGGAGATGGAGGTGAGAAGGGTGGAAGCAAACCACGCAAAGTGGAGCAGAAGGCATGCATGGAGGCTAACCGGCTCAAGGCGCTGGAGAAGGCGCTCGCGCATCCCTGTCGCAGCCTGCTACCGAAACTACCATGACATAGGCTGAGTCAATCTGCCTTGGATGTTAGGCTGTGTAGCATACCATATTGGGTTTTATTCAAGGGTCAAGATAGTGTTTTTTGAACTTGGCTGCAAAAGGCTCCAGGGAAACGTGCTCTTTTGCTTCAGTGATTGATTGTTTGTAGAAAAGGTTGTGGAAGTTGGTTTACTTGGTGCCCTTTGTGACTCAAATCTACCTTGGTGCTTGTGTTTGTAACCTTTTGAACATGGAGTTTTTTTTTTTGCGGGGGAAAGCTCTAAAATTTCTGGAAAAGAAGGTTCCTGGAATTCTGATGCTCCGAAAATTGATGCTTACAGGCATCAAGTTTGCATGATACCAGCCTCTGGTTCTATGTAATGGGACCATCTATTTGCCAACAAAAGCATCCATGCTCAGTGCTAGAGATGAAAAAACCCATCCACTCATCTAGAGAAAAACCAAATTCAGCACCACTAGCCTAGCCAATCTTCGAACACAAACAACATTACGGGTCTTACACGTCATTGGCAGGCAAAGTCAACTTGCTGATACCATATCCTGCTTTACATACACATGACACTTGACACGGACATATCAAACTACATCAGCACCATCTTGAACATCCGCCATCCTACTCCAGATGTATGGTCCAGGTCCATGCAAGATCAAGGCCAGCGAGCTCAGATCTGCATACATGTATTTAGTTAGAAAATTTTTGCAACTGCAGTTGATGAGACGGGAATCTTTCCCATCCCATTTTCTTAGGAAGGGGCCAGGTGCTAAATAGCAGAGTACAATATAGCTCAAGAACAAAGGGCCGCAAGCTGCCGTAGTATATTGCAGCTTGGAATCAATATACACAAAAACTTAGCAAACATAACAGACGAACAATCTCTATTCTTGAAAACATAACATGGTAAATAACGAGTGCTCATAAATACAAGACTCAAGGCCTTCAAACATCAACTCACTGGTTATGCAACATTCTTATTTTGAACATTGCCGTTGAATTAAATGAACAATATGTAGTAAGTGCTAAGTATGACTAACGATGTATTACATAAAGAAGCAAGCGTGAAAGCCATTATCTCCTAAGATATGGAGCAACAAAGATTAGCTTTCCAAACTAGTGTGTAATAATCTCTCTTTTCAGTTAACCTTCTCAAGCACATACAGTTGTTAAACATGCATGCAGAATCAAACCATGACCTGTCCTAGCTAGTTTGAAAAGGTAGTCAAGCCCAATAGAACAATAATAAATTTTCTATATAGCCACGGGAGTAGAAATTTGAAGCAACTGCTCAGTTGATGCAATGAGAATCTTTCCTATCTGCTAAATTGAAGAGTACAACACAGCTTAAGAACAAAGGCGCACAAGCTGTTTATTCGTGCTTCCCAAGAAACCCAGAGCCATCTTATTGCAGTTTGGAAGCAATATAAATAAATAAAAATAGCAGATCATAACATGTGAACTCTATGATTTTGAAAACACAACATGACAAATAAATAGTACTCAAATATCAGCTTACAGGTTGTGCAGCGTTCTTGTTTTGAACACCATCGTTCTGTTGAATGAATGATGTGAAACTGCTAAGTATGACCAAAGATCTACTCCCACTGTAAACTAATATAAGACGTTTAAGATCGCTAAATATAAATAAGCAAGCGTGAAAGCCATTTTCTCTCATAAGATATGGGGCAAAAGATATTAGCTTTCCAAAGTAGTATGTAATCTTTTTTTCACTAACCTTGTCAATCACAAACAATTATTAAATATGTGTGCAGAATAAAACCATGAATTGGCTACCTCTCCTAGCTAGTTTGACTAGGTAGTCAAGCCCAATAGAACAATAATTAATTCTCTATATAACCATGCGAGCAGAAAAAAGCTAAGCATGCACCCAAACCCAATGGCAACATAAATGAAATAATTAGGCTTACCAGTTGATCAGATAGTTGGTTCCAATAACAGAGGTGGGAAGCTAAAGTATGGGAGGGTACATGTGCGGTTGAAGTACTTCTCCGTCTTTGTACAGACTTTGGTAATTCCATATGTCTTGACCTCCATTGAGTAGCAATCCACGTTGACATTCTCAACAGGAATATCTTCTAAGAGTGCCTCGGAAGAACAAGAATCCCTCAGCCGCACCCACTGTGGAAATGGAATAGTCATGATATTGTCGAGGCAGCTGTATGACCTTCTCAAGCTTCCATTCCTGCGAATTATTCTGCAGAGAGGTATGATAGAGGGCAAACGATCCGTGTTGACGGACAAGAGAAAACATCTCAAGGGTTCCTTCTCGGCCCAAAACAACAGCATTTGGGCGCCGACGATCAAAGCTCTGGTCAGGCAGATTTCTGAGCTCCACATGGTAACCTGTGAGAAGGTCGACAGTGGAAAACCTCAAAGTGCGCGTGTCCAACACCATCAAATGGTCACTCCTGTCATAAGGCTCTGTCCAGTAGAAGCATCCGCGCACGCAGTCAAAACAGGACATGTGTTTCAAAGAAGGGAAAATAGGAGACTCCACCATAGACCATTGCATAGTTGTGGACGGGAAGACAAAGACGACGTGCTTTGTGTGGTATTTTGCTATGCATATCACCTTGAAGTGTTCCTCCTCGCCGTCGTCCCTGGTGTTGGGAGCGAGCACAGGCTCGAATTCCCGAAGGTAATCTTGAGGCTGGACGGCGAGCTCCTCGGGTATGGTTGGAAGCAGCACGTATCTGCTGGACAGGGGGTCACAGACGGCGAGGTGGAACTCAGCGGCGTTGCACCGCTCCCGTTCAGTCCAGGTGGGGCGGTCACGCGGGCCGAGCTCACCGAAATCCATGAGGATGCTTACTTCGTAGCCGTCTTCCATGTAGCAGCATATGCGCATGGCGCGTGGGTGGAGGGAGACCCAATCGAGGAGGACGCGGCCGTCGCGGACGTCGCGGGGGCGCCAGCAGGGCCCTTCCCCGTCGGCTTGGACGCCCCGCGGGATGTAGGAGGCAGAAGAAACGACGGGCGGGACGAAGGAGAAATCGGCGGCGCAGGGGGCGAGGGCGCCGGCGAGCGGAGCGGAGGGGTGCGGCGCCTGGGCGGGGTGGAATCCGGCCGCGTCCATGAAGCCGAGGAGGGGAGGCCGGTGGAGCGCGCGGAAGCGGCGGCGGGAGGCGCGGCCTTTGATGACGCGACGGAAGGAGGTGCAGGCGGCGGAGGCGCGGGCGAGCGCGTCCGGGGTGGGCAGGCGGAGGAAGATCTCCTCCAGGAGGTCGTCGGGGATGGGGATGGAGACCCGCGTCGGCGGCGGCGGCGGCGACGCCATGGCGGCCGTGGTGGAGAAAGGGGATCGAGGGTTTGGGATGCTGGGAGCGACGAGTGAGCGAGTGGGGAGTGTGGGCTGAGCGACACCCCCTACGAAGCCATAAAGCTTGGAAAATTGTACTCTACTAGTTTAGTAAATCTTCAAAACATTTGAAATGAAATTGTACTAGTTTTCTTTTTGCGAAATAAATGAAATTGTAATTTAAAGCCTCCTTTTTACATTAAAAAACTCATTTCAAGTTTGTTTACACACTATATCTCTGCTAAAGTGAAATCTCATTAAAAATATACTTACACATTTGAACTGTAAAGTGTAGTTTAAAACCCCATAATTCTCGTCCTTTGGTGACTCGACGGCTTCCCTAGTAGCGGTTTTGATGGGTGGTTGCTTTTGCGTCCGTCTACTTGGAGTTGCAGCATCGGCAGCATACAAGGGCCTCGACCCAAAGCCCTCATTAACGTGTTGAGCTCGCCATCACGCAACAACATCATGTCAGCCTTTGGTAGTGGTTTCTGCGGTAGCGTAGCCATAGTGAGATGGTAGATCCGACTGAGTTCCGGCTAGATCCTGCTTATTAGCAGATGACATGCACCAGTGCCTCCGTTAGCTACCTGGCGGTGGGTGGTCTACGATGCTGCCCGCTGCTGTTGCTGGCGTTCAGGTGCAAAGGTGGTCTCTCTATGGTGATGGTATGGTCATCATGTAGGGTTTGTGCGGGCCAAGCACAGATGCGTGAGATTGGTAGTCGAGATTCTTTAGGAGAAAGCCCGCCTGGATATTATCGGCGGTAGTGGTGGCGGCCGCCAGCGTCGCTGTTGGAAGTGCATTTATTCCTGAATGGTGTTTTGGTGTGATGACAATATGGTTAATAAAACTAATGATGGTTGCTAAAGTTTATATCAGTTCCTTGGTTCCTCGAAGGTTATTTTGAAGGAGATGGTTGCCCCCCCCCCCCCCCCCCCCCTTCAAAAAAAGGAAAAGGCGCCGTTCATCAACAACACATAGTTAAGAGGGATCGAGATGCTTGAATGAAGAGTATAAGATCTTGCTAAACTTGTACACCATGAACCCGGCCTATACCTACCACCTGAAAATATCTATAAAACCCATCACTAAGTGTCCATGATCAACCTACCCAGTTCCCACGTGTTCCAGCGCTCGCTCTCTGGACACCCGGTGCACATGGTCCTCCTGTACACATGTGCGCACGGGGCAAAATAAAGTGCATTTCATTTTCACTGGCACAAATGGAGCACTTGTAGCAGGGTTGTTTGACTAGTGAAAAAAGGAACTATCATCTAAAAAGTTAAGGGATTAAAGACAGTATTTATTATCGGCTTTAGAGTCATAGCAATATCAAATGAGATTAAACTACCGATGAGAGATTGTAACTAGCACCGAGGTTCCAATGTTTCAAATGTAACTGTCAACCAAGTTACTTGTTTGACATATAAGTTGGTCCAAGGATAATTTTTCAAATGCTAGCTTGATTTATAATTTTAAAATACAAGATAATTTTTATTTGAATTCATGGTCAATATTTTTTCCATACACACTTTTAACATTTTCAAATGGTTGGTTAATATTTTTTAATATACGGTCAACATTTTTTCTATACACATTCAACAATTTCAAATGCTTGATTAACATTTTATCAAATACAATTCTAATTTTTTTAATACATGGTTAACATTTTTCTATACACACTTAACATTTTCAAATGCTTGATTAACATTTTCAGATACAATATTAAAAAATTTAAAATTCTTGATTAACATTTTTTTAAATGCATGGTCAACATTTTTCACACATTGTACTTTTTGTGTGTATATTTCTTGTATACATGAGAAACATTTTCTCTATACGCATTTAATAATTTTCAGTTGCCTTGTTAACATTTTTTTAAATCTTTTACGCAAAGTATTATTTTTAATATGTTCATTTAGAATATTTGGAAGTACAAATAAACAAAAATATAAAAGGAAAGCAAAAAAGTGTTTAAAAACAAGAAACGAGGCTATGGCCTTCCGCGCGCCTGGGCCGACCATCTCGCGCCTCTTCAGGTGAAGCTTCCCTCCTCGGTCTCGCTAGAATCTAGGTATAGCATCTAAAAAAAAGCAGCGGATGTCTGAGTTTGTGTCTTTCTGTCAGGTGGAGGACCTTGCCAATCTGATCAAGCTTTATGTGCGCAAGGTTTTCAACTTGCTGGACACATCACTCTTCGTCTATCTCCAGGGCTCTGATACGGCATACTTGCTGCTTTATGTCGACAACATCATCTTGCCAGCATGTATGGCTGGTCTTCTTAGTCAGCTCATTGCCCGTCTCCGCGCTGGGTTCGCCATCAAGGACTTGGGTCATTTGCACTAATTCCTCGGTGTTGAGGTGGTGCGACGTCCGGATGGCTTCTTTCTTCACCAGCGGTCTACCTCTCCGCCAACCCGGTTCGTGTTGAGGTGGATGAGCTCCTGGATCGTGCTGGCATGCTTAACTGCAAGCCCGTCGCTACACCTGTTGATACGAAGGCCAAGCTCTCTGCCACGAATGGTTCTCCTACTTCGGATGCTGCCTTTTACCGGTCTATTGTTGGATCTCTTCAGTATCTCACTCTGACTCGACCAGAGATTCAGTATGCCGTCCAGCAAGTGGGTCTCCACATGCATGCTCCTCAGAACATTCATTGAGCCACTGTCAAGCGGATTCTCCGCTATGTTTGTGGCATTATGGACCTCGGCGCCACGCTTCACGCCTCCACCGACATCGTCCTCACCGCCTACTTCGATGCTGACTAGGCGGGCTGCTCCGACACTCGTCACTCCACCTCGGGCTACTGTGTCTTCCTTGGACCCTCGCTCATCTCGTGGTCGTCCAAGCAGCAGCCGATGGTCTCTCGATCCAGTGCGGAGGCTGAGTATCGTGTTGTGGCCAACGTCGTCGCCGAGTGCTCATGGCTTCGCCAGCTGCTTCGGGAGCTCTCATGTCCTGTGACCGTGCTACGGTGGTCTACTGCGACAACGTCTCCGCGGTCTACCTCTCCGCCAACCCGGTTCATCATCGTCGGTCCAAGCATATGGAGTTAGATATTCATTTTGTTCGGGAACATGTGGCTCTTGGCCATGTTCGTGTTCTACACGTTCCTACTTCCCAATAATTTGCAGATATCATGACCAAGGGCCTGCCTACGACGTCATTTGAGGAGTTCTGGTCCAGTCTTTGCGTTAGCAACGGTGCCGCTTCGACTGCGCGCGCGCGGGGGGGGGGGGGGGGGGTGTTGTATATATGTGTTGTGCATATTGTGTATTACGCTCACCTCCTAGTTTCCTTGTATAGTTGAGGTCGTGGTCCACCGTTGTATATCATATATACGCGCGATTGCACCTGAGTAATACATCGTGCAATTCTCATATCATACACCCTAAACCTATGTTTTGTTCCCTGGCATTGTCCTTAATTTTTTCAGAGATGCATTTCTGAACTGCAACAGGGTTGCTAGAGCCTAGAGGGGGAGATCCTACTTAACTGCATGAACCGCCAGTGGAAGAAGAGTCATACCAGAAGGAGAACCTGGTCTGAGACCTTTGTTTTCTTTACAGTGCAGACGTCGCAAATCTTTCGGCATTTAATTTAGAAGTGCGCGTTCCTGGATCCCTATTCTGTATTTCAGACATTCCCGTGATAACAATTGTTCATTATCCGTTGCAGATTGAACCACACAGGAAGACCCAATCCTTGGGACTAAACCTCCCTCGATGGACTATCATGTCATGGAGTTTGTGCAAGAAGATATAGACCACCAATGGTGGAAAGTAACGACATGGACCCCATGCAAGAGGATTTGCTGACCGAAATCTACCAAAACACACCTGGAAGTCGGGGCCTGGTAGGGATGCCGTGCACCACCACAGCCGGGAGGGATGGTAGATCGCCGTTGCATGCAAAAGTAGGATCACAATCGATCACGACCAACGGTGGGCACCAATGCAAGATTGCCCCAGAGTCGACCAACTTGATGCTCTCCCAATTAGCTGCCAATCCTTCTATGCTTGACCGAATATACCAAATACTGGAACAATATGCATTATTAAATCCATCACGAATTTTATTTTATAAAAACATATTTACTGCCTAGGAAGAATAACAGAGGCATTTGGTCTAGTGGTATGATTCTCGCTTAGGGTGCGAGAGGTCCCGAGTTCAATTCTCGGAATGCCAGGATACTGGATCTTTAAAAAAAAACCTTTGTGCCTATCCAACGGCATTGGTGATGTGAGTAGATAAACAAAATTGATTTAGTTATTTATTGACTTGGAAAAGTTAATCGCCGTGGCACTAGATTATGAGTAGATAAACAAAATTACACAGAATACATGGCATTTATATGTACCCAGATGTACCGAAAAAGGGTTTCACGCAAAAGCAGGAGCACACCAGGCCTGGCCGAGCCCTCCTAGGCCTGTAAAGCTCCTGCCCTCGCGCTGCTGCCGGCACGCCATCGGCGCTGCCGCCCTACTTCCGAGCCGCATCTTCTCCTGACAACGAGGCCACGCCAGGGAGGCGGCCCGCTAGGACCCAGATGGGGCCCGCCGGGCCCAGATCTCGGCCGGGGGCGCGACGCCGGCCACCCTGCTCCACCACGCCGCCCTGCCGCCAAGTAGCGACGCCGACACCGCGACTGCCGCCGGCCGCCGCCGCAGGGACGCCGGACCGCAGCCAAACCGGGCTGCACCGCGCCGCCTCCCTGCCCCTGGAAGGGAGCACACGCGCGCGGGGACAAGAAGGCCCGCCGCCACCGGCACCACCCAGGCTAGCGCCGGGGGCGTCCGCCGGCGGCGGCGGGGGGAGACGGGGGAGGAGGGAGCCCGTGGGAGAGGAGCTCGAGCTCCGCCCTGGCCACCTCCCGGGGAGGCGGCGCGAGGGCGGATCTGGACGGGGGAAGGAGGGTGAACCCTAGTCTCCTCTCAGGGAGCGAGAGGAGCAGCCAGAACGACACCATGTGCCCAGATATTGACCAACTCATTTGGGTACTCGGAAATACATTTTGACTAACTCACCCACCTCACAACAGATGGATACAATGTTGTTCACAGGCTTACAGTAGATGGATACAAGCAGTATTTATTAAGAGAGCAAGATGGACAGAGAAAAAAAGGGCATCAAATAAGCAATAAAGCGCCAATCAGATCTCTCATCATCATCATATAACGTCCCCGTTGGTTCAAGGTCAGCGTTCCACTTCAATTTTCGACTGCTATGTATCTATCTACAGCTGTATAAAAATGTACATGTAAATGTAAGTACAGCAGATAGTACCCCAGCATAATTTATGCAAGATAAAAATATGAGCTGGAAACATGGCTCAAAGCAAATCATTATTAGGACAAGAGTTATAGCGACATCGCAGGAGATTAATATGCCGATGATAGAATGTAACTAGCACCGAGGTTCCAAATATGACAGTTAATCGAGTTACTCATTTGATATTTTAGTTCGCTCAAGGATGATCTACATGCACTTGTCATCAGTTTCCAAGAGTTACCAAATCTGATGCTGAAAAGGTGTATACTTTATACTACAGTTATCCACATAAGAATGCCGACTTATGCATATGATTACTGTTTGTTGTTACAGAATTGCATCCGGCAGCAAAAGAAAACAATAAAAAGGCATGCTATTACCTGCAGCATAGAAATTTGGGAATGCATGATACATGGTGATATCCCTGGCCCTGCCACTGTTGCAAAGTCTCTTAAACGTCATTGACTAGAGATGGACCATGAAGACACCACAAGATGTCCTTACAAGTGTCACATTGTTTTCCTCATCGAACCCGAGTAAAGCCGGAGACTTCCTCCTGTCTGCTGCCCGAAGAGGAAGAAGCTTGTCTAGTTCAACACTTCTTCCCAAAACCCATATTTTGGGGGACTGAACCTGCGTCAACGGACAATTATGGCACGGAGTTGGTGCAAGAAGATATAGATCCACTGCTGGCGGACAGTAGCGATGTGGGTCCCGTGCAAGACGACTTATTGAACGAAATGTATACCAAAACACAACTGATGTAAGTACATACTATACCTTGATGAACCTTACATAGTTGTTGGTAGCTCTAAGTAAACACACATGTATGATCAGGCACTGGCTTCACAGAAGTAAGAACCTGTCCCTCCTCGTCAAGCTCTCGTCATCCGCAGTACTTTTGACTCTATTAGATGGGAATACATCATCGAGCTATTGCAAAAAGAGACTTTCCAAGCAAGTTCAGAGATTAGATCATCGCGCTTCTCTCTACCTCGTCATCGCTTTATTCTTCTCAATGGTGTGGCTGGCCGCCCAATTAGGCAGGGACGGGGCCTACGGCAAGAGGACCCATTGTCACCTCTTCTATTCGTCATCGTAATTCACCTCCTTAACCAACTCTTTGACTTGGCCACAAGAAGGGGCCTTCTACACAAGATTAGAGATCGACGAACCATCATGAGGACCATATGCGGATGATGCGATGGTTTTCATGGTGCCTATGAAGAGTTACATCGACATGCTCTCCAACACTCTCAAATGCTTCAGTGAGGTCACAGGGTTAGCTGCCAATGTTCTCAATTGTTCGGTGGTTTCATGAGATGCAGCCACCTTCATCTCGAGCATACCCTCCAAAGCTTGCCGGTGAAAAGAGCATACTTCCCTATGAGATATTTGGGTTTTCCTCCCTCTGTGTTACAGCGCAAGCGTGTTGACATCCAGTTCCTGGAAGACAAGGTTGCGGCTATGCTCACCCCGTGGGATGAAAAAACATCACCACAATCGGTCGCACCTCTTTGGTGAAACCAATGCTCTCCTATTAGGCCGTGTACTGTGTCACCCCCCTCATCGTTTCGTCGAGCACCCTAAAAAGCACCACCAAGCTGGAAAGGGGATTCCTTTTGGCCGGTTCGGATAAAGTTACCGGCGCGAAGTGCGCTCAATTGGTACTTGGTTTGTCGCCCCTTTGAGCGAGGGGACTGGGTGTGCTTAACACCGCCAAGTTCGCAAGAGCTTTCAGGCTTAGATGGCCATGGCATGAATGGAAAGAGCCAACCAAGCTTTTGTTCAGAATGGGGAATCCATGTGACATGCAAGATGAGAATCTCTTCTATGCATCTACCACTATCACTATTGGAAATGGGTCAAAGAGTCCTTTTTGGGATGCACCATGGATCCATGACCAGAAGACTAAGGATCAGTGGCGGAGCTTGGTAAAATCCCTTTTTTGGGGGGGGGGGGGGGGGGGCAAACAGAAATTGATGTTTGGGGGGGACCAAAAGTCTAATTTCTTTTCTTTCACATAATTTACACAGGCTGGGGGGGGGGGGCATGGCCCCTGCAGCATATAACATAGCTCCGCTGCTGCTAAGGATATTGCGCGTCTTATTTCTGATGCCTCTTGTAGGAAAAATTGAAACGTTAAAGAGGCCCTTAGTTGCGATGCTTGGGCGGCAAAGATCAACATTTCAGCAATCTTCTCCTTTGAGCACCTTCGCCAATTCGTGGACCTTTGGACTTATTTTCGCGGTTTCCAATTGGGCGAACATGCCGAGCATGGTATAGTTTGGAAAGCACACTACATATGGGCACTATTCAACAGCCTCTACCTATGCGGCACAATTCTTGGGGACTTTCTACTCCTCTATGGAGCATACGATGTGGAAAACATGGGCAACGTATAAGGTCAAATTCTTTGCTTGGTTGCCACCCAAGAGAGGATTTGGGATATGGATATATTGGGCAAGCGTAGAATGCCAAATTGTGGTCTTTCCCTCTTGGCAAGTGTCGGGGTTAAATCCAGCAGATCTCGGGTAGTGGTTCCCGAGCTATTGATCTTACCTAGTTGGTAACAGGACACTTGGCTTATATAGGGACCAGGGGTACATAGGTTTATATAGGGACCAGGGGTACATAGGTTTATATAAGGTCGGTTACATTTAGGGATAAGCATGCAAAAGATTCAAAACAAGTCTTGGAGTAGGCGTCAAGTCTTCGGAGGATTCCATCTTAATCACGCCAGGGGACATGGCAGTCCTGGCCCATTTATTAACGATCCAGGGGTCCTCGGCCTAGCCCACTATAAAGGGGCTGACGTGTTTTGCACCCTCTAGTCCACGACACCATCAGCAAGCAACAATAAGAATCCGGAGTACAATTCTTGTTCAAATTCTACCTCACGCTTTGTCTATGGAACTTGGTAAATGATTGGCTCCACATCAAAACCATTGACACGTTCACATGACACTTGGAGACTTCTGTCAAAGATTGGTGGGCAACCGGCCCGGCCAATATACCCCCACACTAGTAGAAAAAGGGTCAAATATGCGACACATTAGTCCCGGTTTGTAACAGAACCAGCACTAATGTGTCCATTAGTGCCGGTTCCAACGGCTAGGCGGGAGGAGCTCTTTAGTACCGGTTCCAACGCACTATGTATAACAAACAACGTACGGGTAACATAATTAAAACAGTGGTGTCCGCTTTAATGCAGAAACCAAGACGGGAAAGGAAACATATTATGGTTATATACAGGACATATGGGAACTTGACTATCGACGTGGTTTGAAGGTCCCTTTGTTTCGGTGCAAATGGATCAATATGACACGAGGCGGGGTAACGGAAGACCCGTAGTACGGAATGACAACAGTGGATCTCAACAATCTTGCGTATACAGACGAATCATTCGTCCTAGCCAATGATGTGGCACATGTTTTCTATGTGAAGGACATGTCTACCAAGCCGAGAAAAAGAAAAGATAAGGAAGCGAATGCATCATACGATGAGCCAAAGCGGCACATAGTTCTTTCTGGGAAGAGAAACATCGTGGGAGTGGATGACAAGACAGAAATGTCAGGAGATTATGAAAAGTTTGATGAAATTGCTCCATTCACAGTGAATATTGACCCGAGCATCCCGTTAAATGATGAAAATTTTCCATGGTTACGGCGCAAAGGGACACACGCGAAGAAAAAGTTTCACACACAAAGATCTGGGATGTGATCAGCTTCACTATCATCACTTTCTTGTGTGTTTCACACCAAGGAGGGAATCTCTGTAATAGTTAGGGTAGTTATGTGTTTTGGCATTTGAAACGCGAAGAAATTTTATGTGCAAACAAATTCTTTCATGCCTTTACTGATGTTTTCAGCTAAAAAGGCATTTCATTTTTTAAATAACCTAAGCATTACCAAATTGAATATAATGATAAAACACACTAATTTTAAACATAATAAAAAGGAATCACTGAAAAATGTATTTTTAAAGTTAAGTTATTCACAAACTAGTGATTCACACAAATTTCAAATAATTTAAAATTTAAACTATTCAAATTTAAAAATTACCGGCACTAACTGAAAGTTTCTAAAAACTATCAAAAATATTCACAAAGAAACTCTAAATACATCAAAAAATAAATAAAAATAAATAAAACAAAATAAATAAAGCGGAAAAGAAAAAACTAAATGAAAAAAAGCCCACCTACCGCGCCACAGCGGCTTGCATACGACTAGAAACCCAACCTGTAGTTGGGCCAGGATGCAGGCCCGCAAGCCCAATAGGCCCCATAGGGCAGAGTAGCAGAGGTAGGCCTAGAAGGCCTGCTTTAGAGAGGAGCTCGAAACAACAGCGGCGGCGGGGCTTATAAGCAGGTGCGAGCGCCCTTCGGCTAGCGAGGTGGGACTAAACTTCTACGCCCCTCGCCTGGCAGTGCTCCCCCTTTAGTACCGGGTCATGGCATCAACCGGTACTAAAGGGGGGGGAGGGTCTTTAGTACCGGTTGGAGCCACCACCCGGTACTAAAGGCCTGCCCTTCCGGCCGCTTGGCCTGGCCAAAACAGGCCTTTAGTACCGGTTGGTGGTTCCAACCGGTACTAAAGGTGCCTTCTGTTGGGGAACGTAGTAATTTCAAAAAATTTCCCACGCACACGCAAGATCATGGTGATGCATAGCAACAAGAGGGGAGAGTGTTGTCCATGTACCCTCGTAGACCGAAAGCGGAAGCGTTAGCACAACGCGGTTGATGTAGTCGTACGTCTTCACGATTCGACCGATCCAAGTACCGAACGCACGGCACTTCTGAGTTCAGCACACGTTCAGCTCGATGACGTCCCGCGAACTCCGATCCAGCAGAGCTTCACGGGAGAGTTCCGTCAGCACGACGGCGTGATGACGGTGATGGTGTTGCTACCGACGCAGGGCTTCGCCTAAGCACCGCTACGATATGACCGAGGTGGAATATGGTGGAGGGGGCACCGCACACGGCTGGGAGAGATCAACTGATCAACTTGTGTGTCTAGAGGTGCCCTCTGCCCCTGTATATAAAGGAGCAAGGGGGGAGGCCGGCCGGCCTTCTATGGGCGCGCCAGGAGGAGGAGTCCTCCTCCTAGTAGGAGTAGGACTCCCTTTCCCACTCCTACTAGGAGGAGGAAAGGAAGGAGGAGAAGGAGAAGGAAGGAGAAGGAGGAAAAAGAGGAAAGGGGGGCCGCCCCCCTAGTCTAATTCGGTTTGGGCTAGGGGGGCCGCGCGCCCTGCCTCGTCTCTTCCACCACTTGGCCCATGAGGCCCATTACTTCTTCCTCGTATTCCCGTAACTCCCCGGTACCCCCGAAAGTACCCGAATCACTCGGAACCTTTCCAATGTCCGAATATAGTCGTTCAATATATCGATCTTTACGTCTCGACCATTTCGAGACTGCTCGTCATGTCCCTGATCTCATCCGGGACTCCAAACTACCTTCGGTACAACAAATCACATAAACTTATAATACAATCGTCACCGAAACTTTAAGCGTGCGGACCCTACGGGTTCGAGAACTATGTAGACATGACCGAGACATGTCTCCGTTCAATAACCAATAGCGGAACCCGGATGCTCATATTGGCTCCCACATATTCTACGAAGATCTTTATCGGTCAGACCGCATAACAACGTACATTGTTCCCTTTGTCATCGGTATGCTACTTGCCCGAGATTCGATCGTCGATATCTCAATACCTAGTTCAATCTCGTTACCGGCAATGCTCTTTACTCGTTCCGTAATACATTATCCTGCAACTAACTTATTAGTTGCAATTCTTGCAAGGCTTAAGTGATGTGCATTATCGAGAGGGCCCAGAGATACCTCTCCGACAATCAGAGTGACAAATCCTAATCTCGAAATACGCCAACCCAACAAGTACCTTCGGAGACACCTGTAGAGCACCTTTATAATCACCCAGTTATGTTGTGACGTTTGGTAGCACACAAAGTGTTCCTCCGGTAAACGGGAGTTGCATAATCTCATAGTCATAGGAACATGTATAAGTTATGAAGAAAGCAATATCAACAAACTAAACGATCAAGTGCTAAGTTAATGGAATGGGTCAAGTCAATCACATCATTCTCCTAATGATGTGATCCCGTTAATCAAATGACAACTCATTTCTATGGCTAGGAAACATAACCATCTTCGATCAACGAGCTAGTCAAGTAGAGGCATACTAGTGACACTCTGTTTGTCTATGTATTCACACATGTATTATGTTTCCGGTTAATACAATTCTAGCATGAATAATAAACATTTATCATGATATAAGGAAATAAATAATAACTTTATTATTGCCTCTAGGGCATATTTCCTTCAGTCTCCCACTAGCACTAGAGTCAATAATCTAGATTACACAGTAATGATTCTAACACCCATGGAGCCTTGGTGTTGATCATGTTTTGCTCGTGGAAGAGGCTTAGTCAGCGGGTTTGCAACATTCAGATCCGTATGTATCTTGCAAATTTCTATGTCTCCCACTTGGACTAAATCCCGAATGGAATTGAAGCGTCTCTTGATGTGCTTGGTTCCCTTGTGAAATCTGGATTCCTTTGCCAAGGCAATTGCACCAGTATTGTCACAAAATATTTTCATTGGGCCCGATGCACTAGGTATGACACCTAGATCGGATATGAACTCC
The DNA here is from genome assembly GCA_034509565.1 of Triticum monococcum. Taxonomy (NCBI): domain Eukaryota; kingdom Viridiplantae; phylum Streptophyta; class Magnoliopsida; order Poales; family Poaceae; genus Triticum; species Triticum monococcum. The sequence continues at coordinate 789,041,543 of CM067847.1, forward strand.
TTCATCCAGACTCCTTCATTTGCTGCTTCCGAAGCAGCTATGTACTTCGCTTCACATGTAGATCCCGCCACGACGCTTTGTTTAGAACTGCACCAACTGACAGCTCCACCATTCAATATAAACACGTATTCGGTTTGCGATTTAGAATCATTCGGATCAGTGTCAAAGTTTGCATCAACGTAATCATTTACGATGAGCTCTTTGTAACCTCCATATATGAGAAACATATCCTTAGTCCTTTTCAGGTACTTCGGGATGTTCTTGACCGCTGTCCAGTGATCCACTCCAGGATTACTTTGATACCTCCCTGCTAGACTTATAGCAAGGCACACATCAGGTCTGGTACGCAGCATTGCATACATGATAGAGCCTATGGCTGAAGCATAGGGAACATCTTTCATTTTCTCTCTATCTTCTGCGGTGGTCGGATATTGAGTCTTACTCAACTTCACACCTTGTAACACAGACAAGAACCCTTTCTTTGCCTGATCCATTTTGAACTTCTTCAAAACTTTGTCAAGGTATGTGCTTTGCGAAAGTCCAATTAAGCGTCTTGATCTATCTCTATAGATCTTAATACCCAATATGTAAGCAGCTTCATCGAGGTCTTTCATTGAAAAACTCTTATTCAAATATCCCTTTATGCTATCTAGAAATTCTATATCATTTCCAATCAATAATATGTCATCCACATATAATATCAGAAATGTTACAGAGCCCCACTCACTTTCTTGTAAATACAGGCTTCTCCAAAAGTCTGTACAAAACCAAATGCTTTGATCACATTATCAAAGCGTTTATCCCAACTCGGAGAGGCTTGCACCAGTCCATAAATGGATCGCTGGAGCTTGCACACTTTGTTAGCTCCCTTTGGATCGACAAAACTTTTTGGTTGCATCATATACAACTATTCTTCCAGAAATCCATTCAGGAATGCAGTTTTAACATCCATTTGCCAAATTTCACAATCATAAAATGCGGTAATTGCTAACATAATTCGGACAGACTTAAGCATCGCTACGGGTGAGAAGGTCTCATCGTAATCAATCCCTTGAACTTGTCGAAAACCTTTTGCAACAAGTCAAGCTTTGTAGACAGTAACATTACCGTCAGCAGCAGTCTTCTTCTTGAAAATCCATTTATTCTCAATTGCTTGCCTTCGCGTACGAGGGCTAGGAAAGATGGAGCATGAGCAGGAGCATCGACTACGATGAGTTCATCGGAGTGACAGTGCACATCAACAAGCTATATCGGGAGGAGCACCTGTTGGCTGCCTTCGCGTACTTCAACAAGGACGGCAGCTGGTATATCACCGTTGAGGAGGTGGAAGAGGCTTGCCAGGAGTACAATAGATAAGCTGTCGTCAGTATCAACGCATTATCATGGAGGTCGACAATGACAACACGAGTATGTTTATTCACTGCAGTCTCTTCGTCAAATTAATTAATTGGTTTCAATTAATTATATTGATTAGTCTATACTATTACGCTAGTGATTAAAAATCTGAAATACAAACGGATCATGTCCTCGATATATAATGCATTTGATTAGGATGGTCGATTCGAAGCGCGACGACGGGAAGTTCATGGTGATGGTGAAGAAGGGAACCATCGGGAACAGAAGGTTGACCCAGAGGTACAGCTCTGACGTCACCATTCTCCATGGAGCGGACGTCCTCAGCCAGCATCATGGCTCCTCCCCCAATTGATCACCGTTGTGCCAATTGCATATCATACTAGCTCCGTATTGCCCGCCTTGGCGTGCGCCTGTCAGGCAGCAGATAGATGGCTTGGACGCCACATTACACAGCGACGCGGTTGTCTAAACCGAAGAGAAATACATGAAAAAGATAAAAAGTCAAATTTCTAAACTCAAAAGATCTAAGTATTTGCAATTGTCCTGAAACATGTGAGAATAAAATCGTTCATTAGTTTTATATATATATAGGGTTGCGCTATTCGTCACCCTAGGTGAGGAATAGTTATTTTTCACCCCCCTCTATTTTATCATCAATGCACCGTAATTTTACATTCCGTAAGTTTTATTTTATTTGCGACGCAAAAAGGGACCGTAAGAAAATATATAATCGCCGTAAAAAATATTTTATGTTATGTAAAATTACAAACGTAAAAACATAGTCTAAAATACACATAAACTGCAAATTTTCTTGTCTTATGACCTATAATTTTATTTTCTTATGTCAAATTTTACGTAATGAATCAATAGGAATGTAACTATTTGAATTTAAAACGTAATTTAATTATGAAATGATCATAAGATTATCTCGGGTGAAGAATAACTTATTCTGCACCCTGGTGATGAATAGCAAGGGTCGTTCATTAGTTACATTGCAAGGGTCGTTCATTAGTTATATGGTACCGAACGTTTGAGAAGCTAAAAACCAAAAAGCAGATGGGAGTTAGTTTCAGTTCTTACATTTGCTTGGTTAATGTACTCGGATAGCTACTCGCTTGTTGGCAATGTTTCTTCGAACACCCACATCTTTACTTCATCTGCGAACAATTCACCCCAAAATCAACACTAACAAACTGATTTTGGGGTGAATTTAGCAACCAAAAGTGCAACTTGTTCAAATTCCAGAGTTCTGTAGTATGCAGCAGGACACACCAAACAATCTCAAGGATGACTCGGAGACTACAACATGCCCATTCTCCAGCATCTTGCAAAGCAGAAATTCCAGTTTTTTGGTTGACATGTTCCTTTTTTTTGGACTAGGAGGTTAAAACCCCGTGCCTGCATCAATCGATGCATGCAGACATTTTTATTAATTATTTAATAAAGGTCTGACAAGAACCTACACCAAGCCACCTGAAGCCACCACTGACACCTACAAACACGATAATATTGAGTGCTCTCACTCCCCATATATAAAACCGGTGTCATTATCGATCCATCCACATAATGTATCGAAACCTACAGCCGGTGCAACTAACCTAAAGCGTACACCATATGCATACGTTTTAGAAGCCGCCATTATCATCGAACCGCTGACCCATCCTCATGAAAGAGATCTGGATCATCCATGCCAGTCTGGACATCCGTCAACGCCACCACGGTGTCCAATGGCGCCACCTCCATGCGCGCAAATTGCTGAGCACGTCATGGTCGGCGCCGGCACATCGCAGCACCATGCAGTCATGTACCACCCACTGACACAACTTGAAGTCTCTGAAAGATCTGTCATGCGTAGCTCCTGCGGAACAGGCATGACACAGCGTAGCACCTGTCGGCCATTAATGACTTGACATCTCCACCGAAACTCCGTGCAAGACGAAGCCGTTCCACCTCCTGCCTCTGTCTTCCAGCGCTGCTTCAAAAACGATAATCCCAAGAGAGAAATGACAGCACAGTGCCGTCCGATCTGAAAGACCAGATCCTAGCGTTTCCCCAGGAGCAGCACGAGCGGATCGACAGTAGTTACACGACGATGCCTTCATCAAGGTAACGGCGCAGACTGCCGGCATCGCCTGCCGTCGGCTCGGTTTTCACCGGCAACCATGTCTCCCCAACTGGCAACTAGCTAGGACTAGATGACGGATCTTGAGATACAACCACCCAGCCTCAGGCCGACCACCTTCGATGAAGGAGATGACCACCACCGCCAAGCCCTGGGCGCCCGCGTGATGCAGAATAAGACCAGGAGCATCACCGCGATCTAAAGCCGAACCGGAGATTGAGCGGCTACAGCATGGCTGCTGCAGCCACATGCCGCTGCGGCTACAGCCCCGCCGCCACACCCCAGCCGTCGTTGTCCTCCATTACTGCCGAGGAGATTGAGATCGGATCCGCCACATCGATCTTGAGCCACTGGCGCACGAGGAGAAGGCCGCCGCCACCGAGCCGCTCAGGCTTTGCCTTGGCATCGTCGCCGGCGGCGGCGGAGAGGAGAGTTGTGGCAGGGGACCGGAGGAAAGAGGCGGGAGCGCGGGGTTAGGAGTTGACACGTTTCTACAGATTGTTAAGCCGAAACGTCATAGTTAAATACATATAGCATACGGCAAGCCAATTTCACCTATGCTTTTGGACTACCAAAATAGAGAAGATGTGGTCACCTATTACATGTTGCAAAACAGACAAGATGCACGCCTTGGCATGCACCCATCAGAGATATCCGATGGACAATTGCCGGAAAATTGAGACAATTGAAAGGACATTGGCCGAACTTTATTAGATAGAAAAGAGAGTACAGCACAGACAGTCTAGGAAACTTAGACTGAACCCAGAGTTTACAAACAGCCCTGCCAAGGGTCGGCCTCCAAAAAACAGAGGCGCCCCCGCTACAGCAACGATCTCGGAAAATTGAGACAACCGATGGATGAGATGATACTAAACCTGATCCTAAAATACTAGAATCAGTATGTTGCAGGGTTAGCTGTAACCTGTATACTAAAATCGAACAAACATGCAAGCCCTGTAGTGTATAGACCTGGTCGTGATGGACATGAGCAAAGGAGAGAAAGCTGATCCACGAGCCCCCTCCTCGTCCTTGCAGGGTTGTGGGCGGCGTCCGGCAACACCGGGAGACGCGAGGAAGGAAACCCTAGTGGGTGGCGAGCGGAAAGGGAAGATGGTGGTGGCGCCCTACCGTCGTTGGCCCCTAGCTCTAGCGCGGCATGCTCCTGGTACGACGGCGCTCGTCTTGGGGCTGGGCGAGGGTGGCTGCGCGAGTGGCACGTGGGGGAGGGAGAGGGGACGTCGGTGACTGCATCAGCATCCTGTCCGGCGACTCTCCGGCAAGCTGCATCGCAACACTTTGCTTGTGCTGCCACCGATGCTCCGCTGGTGACCCCTTCGCAGCAGACTAGCCCCCTTGCAGCATGGTGCTCTCTCCTGCGAGCTGCATCACAGCACTCCATGGCAGCACCGACGGCCCCCCGGCGATACTACATTGCAGTCCCGGCCGATCGGCAACGTGCAATAATAGTGAACCATCGAGCGATCCCACTGTGGCTTGTCAGTCTGCAATAGTGAACCAGCCTAGATAAATATCCACAGAGAGCATCGAATTCTGCAGGAGACAACAATCTTATGGCCCTGGCCTTTACAGCCTACCAGCGAAGTATATGAGTATACCACACCAATGCTACATCATCCATGTAGGAACCTCGAATCAGACCAGGACCTGGCGTGGGAGGCCTCTGGTTCTATGGACTGAAAACATCTATGTTTGCACTGGTCAAGAAACTGAACCATAGCGTCTCATCCACAATTTGGGAGGCATTATAGATTTATAGATGAAATCATCAGCAGAATCTTAATAGAAGATATTAACTAACTCTTCCACTTATACAGAGAAAAACTAGCACTCTCAGCTACTGATAGACAATCTGGACTAACATAACCTGGCTGCCAATCTCCCAACACAAATATCAGTACGAGTCTTGTTGCCAGCATCTCTTGCTTACATAGATACATATGACACCCAATACAGACATATCAAACTACATAAGGACTATCTTGAACATTCGCCATCCAACTCCAGGTGTATGACCCAAGCAAGAGCAGAGAAACTAGAGAGCGAGTTCATGTCTGCACAAATGTATTTAGTCAGAAATTTGAAGGTACTGTAGTTGATGCAATGGGAATCTTTCCTATCCCAATTTCTTAGGAAACAGGCATGTGCTAAATTGTAGAGTGCATTAATTGTACCTTAAGATCAACAGAACAAAACCTTGTTATTCATGCCCCCCCCCCCCCCAAATTTTGTTGTTGTTGTGAACGACCGATTTCAATCAGAATCGGAAAATGGACTGCTTGGGTAATGCAATGTGTTTGCTCTGTCAGATACTCGATAAGATGCAATGGAGAACTCCTGACACCTTTTACTCCATCGAGGGGCCTGTGACACGGTGATCCGCTAAGCCCTTATCTTTTTCCGGTTGTCGCGGATGGCCTAGTGAACCTCATGAACAAGGAGATTGATGAAGGAAATTTGACTCCGCTAAAAATTGCAAGAAACAGCCCGGGTATATCGAACCTACTTTTTGCCGATGATAGTTTGATTTTCTTTGGGTCACGGTAGGGGAAGCTGTGACTATGAAGAAGGTGTTGGTCACCTTTCAGAAAAGCACGGGACAAATGTTGAGCGACAACAAGTGTTCCCTCCTCTTTAGTGAACAGCGCCCGGAGGAAACTAGAGAGGCCATTAAGAGGCCGTTGGTGTGGTGATCGCCTTTTTTGAAGGCAAGTACCTAGGGCCCCCGACCCCAGAAGGGAGGATGAAGGACAAAAATTTCCAACCAATTATGGATAGGTTCGGAAAGAGATGTAACAACTAGTCTGAGAAATGTCGTATGCCGCAAAGGAGGTGCACGTCAAATCGGTAGTTCAAGCCCTCCCTTGCTACACTATGGGTGTCTTCCTGCTTTCAAAAGGATTTTGTGCGAAATACGAAAGAATGATTAGAGATTTCTGATGGGGAGATGAAGATGGGCACCGGAAAGTTCATTGGACGTCCTGGGATCATATGCACCTTTTCAACTTAGCGCTCCTTGCCAAGTAGAGTTGAAGACTGCTTCAGAAACCAAACAATTTGTGTGCAAGAGTGATCAAGTCAAAATATTACCCACATGGAAACCTACTTGACATGGTGTTTGCGTCTGATGCATCCTCAGTTGGTGAGGAATTGAAACGGGTCTTGAGCTCCTGAAGAAAGGTATTATTTGGCGGGTGGGAGACGGCAAAAAAAAATCAGATTCAACGAGACCAATGAATTCCGCGTAAGGAAGGCCTTAGAAACCACAACTTTCATAAGGAGATCGAGACTTCGTTGGCATACCCAGCTAATGCACCCAAACAAAAAAGAGTGGAATGTTGATCTCATTAGAAGAACATTCCATGGTTTCGATGCAAATGAAATTTGCAAGATTGCCATTCCCTCTTCCGACGCAGAGGACCATATGGCTTGGCACTACGAAAAGAATGGGGTTTGCTTAGGCAAAAGTGCATATAAGTTGGCTTCTTCCATCCAAGGCCATGTACTCAAGGAGAGCCATCTGGCTCGTCAAGTGAAGCTCAAGACAGAAGTATCTGGGACATCATTTGAAAAGAATTCACAAAAAGAACTGCCGACCAAAAAATTGATCCAACTGACCCTTTTGTGTAGCGTTCAACAATTAAGTGTCACACTACATTGTGCAGCGCCTAACTGACAGATGCTACACACCTAACCAACGTCATATCCCAGATTGCTTAAAAATTACTAAGTCAGTGTGCGATGCTTAAAAGCTAGGCTACACTATACAGTGTAACGCCTAGCGCCTAGGCGCTGCGTACTCGACTCAGATACTGCAATCGATCGATTGGAGTTGGACATAGCGGTCTATGTTGCCTTGTAGTGTTATTAAGCCAACACGTATAATATCAACAAATGGCATATGGTCGGAGCTAAACTATCATCAAGGCGTCCTTAAACGCATGCACTTTTCAGGGGAGCAAATGCGCTGCAACATCATCAGGATAACTAGTCAGAACACAGTGACGGCACATGGCGAGGCAGTCAACAAATGCTAGTCAAACTCAGGAGATCCGCTTGCCCACGGCCATGGGTGTTTCGCGGTAAATCCTGCTATGCTAGCGCGTTTAGTCGCCGATAAATCGTTACAGAGGCCGGTCTGCAGGCAGCTCGGTATCACGCCCGCAGAGACAACATCGCGATATGTGTTGTCAGTCGTATTTGATTAGCCACCACCAAACGCGCTGCCGTATTTCACCGTATTCTTCAGCAGGCTCCAAGTGGATGGACAGCACGGTACATGGGCGGAGCAGCATCTATACCTTAACATGGGCAACTGTGTGTGGGGCCTCTGGGGTACTAGTGATTTTGATGGGTTTGCAGGTTCTACTAACAATCATGGAGCACGTTACATGTAGAACCATCGGTTGCTAGAACTCTAATCACGGATATGCATATAATTGTTTGCTCACAAATAGTATAGGGTTTGAACAATTTTTTTGGAGATAAGCTATGTGAAAATAGAGAAACCCTGAGAAGGAAAACAGCTATTTTTTTTTCTTTTAGAACAGTCGGGCGCATTTATTTCCAACTGGGAACTTGTATTTTTTCTCTCTCACCAATTTGTGAGTTTGGTATATATTTTTGAAATCGTAGGCGCACATTTACAGAAAACAAAAGTATTAACATATACATCACCGAATCAATACCAATGGATTCATAATTGAATATATTTTCACATCATATAGATTTGTCCTTGTAAATGTTCATATGTTTTCTACAATTTTGATAACTTTATAAAGTTTGATTACAGTCAAATCTAATATGCATAGTAAAAAAAAATTGAGGGAGTACCTCTTAGCAGGTAACATGAAGTAATAGATCATTAATCATGGCGTAGTATGGACATTGTTGTGGTATAATTATGGAAATAAATTATTATAATTTATTCCTTTCTTTTTATTTTTTTGCTGGACATACCTTATCATCATGTATAACAAAGGAAGTAAGATGTTTGTCATGTTCTATCATATATGTCTATGGATGTTTTATTTTGTCGGTTGGGACCTAATTAAACAATAGGAAATGCATAGATTTGTTTTTGGAAAACACCAAAAATGGATACTAGTTGACAAAATCATAGCAAAAAAAGTCAAAATACCATCCTAATTTTCCTGTAAACAAAGCAACCATGTGTACTAGTGTTCTTGCACATTTTTTTGTTAGATAAGAAATTGTATAACGGAGAACACTTTGTTTATTTCTCACACAAGAAACAATCATACAGGTTCCTAGCATTACATGTGTACATTTATTTTCTTTACCAGCTCTCTCAGAATGATATGAATACACATACTGAAGATTATTACGATGGAATCTAGATGAATTATAATAATGTTTTTTGTAGTGTGTGTATTATTTTTTATGATCACATGGATATGTATCATATTTTACAACACGAGAATTATTTGTCTTCTTATGGTAGATACAACATATATGTACGAGGTTCGCATCTGAACTTTTATTATATTAAAAGGAGATGTGGGAAATACTTAAGAAATTCTTTTTTTAAAATTAATTGCCATATTAGAATTTTTTGTGTGGTCAAACATTTCCTTGATGAATGGACGGTTCAAATCAAATATTTTCTTGCCTCTTAAGGGATAAGAGGGGCCCATCTTAAGAAAGTTCCTTAAAAAAGAGGCAGTTAATTGTTTCCTATAAATCAGTAGCTAATTACACGCTAACTTGAGTATTAGTTTTTATATAAAGAGATACGTTGGCTGTACATGTACGGAAATTGCCGAATAGAAAAATGATACTTTTTAAGCTACTTTTTGTTGGGCCAGTAGAACAATTATTGCACTGCAACTCTGCAGACGGGGCAGGCTTATCTTGTGCCATTTCGAAAACGCGGACATGCACCATCTATTTAACCTGTGCAACTCCCATACGTTTGTACTATTCACGCATAAGTATATTGGCTAGTATACCTCGGAAATGTCTGACAGGATAGAATCACGAAGTTGATTCTCACGAAGGGGATACCGAGCTACCTGACGCTCGGCCTCTGCAACGCCGCTCTCGTTTAGTCGCACACTGCCCTGAACACTGTATATTGTAGTGTCTAGCTTTTAGGCGTTGCATATTAATTTAGCATTTTTTGAACAGTTTGGAGTATGACGCTCATCAGACGTATAAAGCCTGTCAGTCAGGCGTTGTACAGTGCAGTGTGACGTCTAGCTGTCGGGCGCTACCCAAAAGAGTTAGTTGGATGAAATTTTTTCGTTAATAGTTTATTTTATGAATTCTTTTCATCCACGGATCAAATTTATCGTTTATGTCTGGAGATGTTGGCATCTTCGAGATGATTGTGTGCATGGGAAAGATAAAGAATCCACCAGACAATTTGTACTGTTTCTATTGTAGTACGTGGAAGACCTGCGAAATGCTACTCTGAACAATTCCCCGGAGTCGGGTAAAGAGATGTGGTCGCTGACCAATCACATGCCGTGCATGCCGCAACGATTGATGAAATCATGGACACCACCAGTACAAGGTTGCGCCAAAATCATCTCTGACGCAGCTTTCATGTCAGACAGTGGCGAGAGCTGGGCCGGTGCCATAGCCAGGGATCACAAAGGACTGTCTACTTGTCGATTGGTAGACGGCTGCCTGTGTGGGCGAGCGTGGAGGAAGCAGAACACCGATCGGCTTAGAGCATCTTCAGCCACGTCCCCAACAGCCTTCACTTCTTTTTCGGACCATTTTTCCGCACCGACGCCTAAAAATCGGCATAGTCGCGCACTCAGAAGCTCGTTTTTCGCCGGTTTGAGCCAAAGCTGGCGTCGGTGGACCCAGGCCAAACCCGGCGCGCTGGGGGGCGTCCGAGGGCGCTGGGGCGTGCGATTTTGGCGCGAACGAGGATGTGCCCGCCGAGTCAGAGAGACGCCGTTACGTCGTCCTCATTGCCTCGGTTCCCGCAGGAATTAATGCGAAGGCTGCCGTGTTGCCGTGCCGGTCAGCCTCCATTGATGCCTCACGGGCGGCGCAGTGAAGGCGCCGCGACGCGTGTCCCGCCCTCTCCCGCCACGCGTCGCCCGGCATGCAGCCTCCCGCCGCCCCGCTGCGGCTATAAAAGGCGACCTCCCCGCCGGTGGACGCCACAGTTCAGATTCCCCCCTCCCCGGCTCACAAAGCAACACTCTCCCCCTTCCCTCCGACGAATAAATGGCCGAGAGGTTTCTAGGCGACGGCGCGGCGGCGAATGGCTTCGGCCCCGCCATCTCCAAGAGCCGGGGGCCCGCCTCCTCTACGAGGCCGAGTATCCGGCGCCCCTCGGACATGCGTGTGCCGGGGGCGTGGAGGCTGAGCACCGGCGGCGTCCCGGTGCCGCCTGTGCTCGAAGGGGTGGCTTGGCGGGCCGAGATCGCCCGCATCCGCTCGTCCCTGACGAAGGAGCAACAAAACGAGCAGAGGTACGCCGCCGATAGCGAAACACTGTGGACGATGTACTTCGAGCGCCGCCGCCAAGAGGAGATTGCCCCTGTCAACGGTATCATCCCCCATGGCCGCCTCAACGCCGACGGGCGGCGTGAGTGGTGCGGTGTGCCAGGCCGCACCCTCGAGGCCGTCCTCGACCACATCGAGACCGGCAACGGGCCGCGCCTCGAGTACTCGACGCGGATGTCCTTCTCTCGCCGGCATGGCAACTCCTGGACGCCGTACCGAATGGAGCCGGGGAGGTCGTCGTCGTCGGGCTCCAGCTCGCTCTCCTCCGACTCGCCGGCTCTCCGTCCCGTCAAGCAAGAGCCGGAGGAGACGCCGCTCCGGCGCCGCACCCGCGGCGGCACCCTCGTCATCAACGAGGGTTCCCGGCCCTCCCCACACTCCCTCCGCCTGGTCCGGCTGAAGCCCGAGCCGGGGCTGCTCCCGATGAAGCCGGAGCATGCGGACATGGTGGCCCCCGATGACGAGGCCAACCCCAAGTGGGCGAGGGAGGACTACGTCCGCAAGTAGGTGCTCCGCCAGCGCCGGGCATACGCAGAGCTCCAGGCCCGGCGCCACGGGCGTGAGGAGGGCGACATCACTGTCCTTGACTGGGACGAGGAGGACGAGGCCGGGCCGTCCAGTGCCCCACCGCGCGTCGGCAACCCTGGCCAGGGGTTCAGCAGGGATGGTGGCGGCTCCGGCGGGGCGCGCGACGACGACGACGACGACGACGGCGGCGGCAGCGACGACTACACCCGCTTCTACAGGCTTCTCGACATGTAGATGGCAGGCGGTGAACGCGGGCGCAGTGGCTAGACGTAGTTTGGCGTAGTTTGCATGTTTTTTATATTTTTTGTATAAATTTCAATGAAATTTCGCCGAGTTCGTGAAAGATCGCCGAGTTTGCAAAAAATGTATGAAATATCGCCGAGCCCGCGACGACTTGTGGGCCGACGACTGGGAACGGAGTCGTCCCTACGTGTCAATCTAGCGCCGGTTCGCCCCCAGACGACACTTTTTCGGCGCCCTATGGGACCGAACGGCTGGAGATGCTCTTATATGTCTTGGCAGACGTGTACAGGGGATATATGGTGTTGAAGATGGACTAAACAATTATCAATGAATTGAACTCTGATGGACCCTGAGGGAGTGCCTTATCGATGTTTGCAGATTATAAAATCTCCTCTACCCTGAGGGAGTGCAATATTATGGCACACGAGCAGGCATCTGAGGCAAAACTAAAAGGCCAGCACTCAGCGCCGGCCGGTGGGCTAGGAGCCGTCCGATCTGAGCGAGATGGGCCGCAGGATCTATTCATTCTCCTTCCTCCCGCACGGGACAAAATCCCCCGCGTCTCTCCCTCGCCCGCAGAAAGCTTGTCCGCGCCATGGTGACCATCAAGCTCCCTGCGGTCGCTGGCTCCGGCATAAAACGAGGCATAGCTGCAGAACAGCCGACACTAGGTTGTAGCCCCTGCGTAGTTGCCGCCACGCCTCGCCGGTCGAGATTGCAGCTCGCCGCAAGCCCGTTGCAGTTCGTCGGCGACCGGTTGCAGCATCCGCCCCTACCCTCGTGCTGGATCTCACCCCCCGAATTCACAGCAGCCCACCACCGGCATCTTGCCGTCATGAAAAATGGATGTAGCAAAATTCATGGACAGTAGTGGCAAAAATCCACATGGTTGATGCCTTTTCACTCCGGTTGAAACTGCTTTCGCGGTTTGAAGCTTTTTTTTCACATAGATTGAAGCTTTTTCTATGGTTTGGAGCTACTTCGTTTGCCGGTTGAAACTTTTTTACACACTGGTTGAAGCTTTTTCTGTTATTGGAGCTCTTTTCCCTTTCATTGAAGCTTTTTTCCACGGGGTTGAAGCTTTCTTTCATGTCGGTTGCAGCTCCGACCTTCATGGTTGCAACCTCGCTGTTGAAGAGCGCAGCTCCTGTGAATTGAAACTTTGTGCGACACCGGATGTAACATTTTTGTTCTGCAGTGGTTGGTTGCAACAATTGTCGTCGCTGGTTGAAGTTTTTTTCCGCATCGGTTGTAGCTTTCCAGACCGCTCATTGCAACATCAGGGGGTGTCTCCCTTGGTGCTCCCAGCTCACCGTCCGCCTCGAGTTTGTACCTGTGAGCTTGCAGGTGATGCCTCCTGTCATGATAGCGCTGGTGCTCAGCCCAATCGCGCGTTTGGCCATGGCTTACGAGCTCGTCGACCCAATCACCCCTGGCCGCCGCACCCGTCGTTTTTTGCTAGGAGCACCGCCGCCCCGTCCTCGCCGGACTCGCAGACCATGGCGCCGCCTGCGCTCGTCACCCCTGACCACTCACGCTCGTCACGCCGGCCTCCGCGCTTGCCGTCCTTTGCTAGGGGCATCGCCGCCCTGTCCTTGCCTGACTTGCAAACCATGGCGCCGCCCGCGCTCATCACTCCCGACCACCCGCGCTTGTAACGCCAGCCGCCGCGCTCGCCGTCCCCGGCCGCCCGCACTCGCCAGCCATCCGTGGGCGGGAGTGTGGTCGCGCCGAAGAAGCAGCTATGGGGGCCCAAGCGCCAACGCCTCGCGGGCCGAAATATCGGCCAGCGTGTAGATGGCAAACGTTTCCCAAACTAAAAGGAGACCTGACGGAGTCCCTGACAAACTACAGGCTTGCTTGCTCACGGATTGTAGTTCCACTCTTGAGTAGTTCTTTACTCTTGACCCTGAGAGAAACCAAAAATCTAACTTTTTCTCTTTGCCGTGTGTAGGGCCCATAAACCATAATTTTCTAGACTAAAATACTACCGTTTTGGGTTAATTTTATCTTTGACCGCCCTTATTAATTAAATATCTCTTTCAAAAATAGGCATAATTAATCGTAGCTTATTACCAAAATAGTACAACAACATACACAAGGCAGCATATATTGGGGAATTACATTTCGGAAATATAAACATACTAGTAAGTGTGCACGTGCAACACACGTCTATTTGGATTAACACATTATACTAAACTTAATACAAGATAATTTATTCATAAATTTAAAATTTCCCTATAAAATACACAATCTCGTATTCCCAACTCGTTAACTCAACTCAACTGTATGTGGTCCACGTTTTCTATCAAGAAAACATGTTAACTCAACTGTAGATAAGGACGGTATGAAAATGCTCATGTAAAATTGCAATTGCCATGTATCTGCTGGACAAACGAATACACTTATGCAAACTTCAGGTTTTTTAGTAAAACTTATGCGAACTTTAGTTTTTTTTTCTTTCACTAAAACTTATGCAAACTTCTGCGGTTTTTTCAGTGAAACGTAATTTCATGACTGCAAGTAAGGTCTTGGTTCAGCGAATTTGTCTGTGAGTTCACTTTGTAGTCGTGAGTTGGCCATGTAACAACTGGTAGTCAGTACTTAAAAAAACAGGGATGTCTATTGCAGGTACGTGAAAATCAGTGAAAAATAAAGAAAGAAAAAAGGCATTGGTTGCCTGAAACCCAACTGTGTATGCTCCAGCGCGCCTCTGTTTCTCATTGTCTCATCTCTGGTTCCTGTACTTCTAGATGTGTCACCACCGGCGAGGTAGCGATGACAGTAAAAACAACACTCCGTACTTACCTGATTAGTGCGTGCGTGCGGTGCGTTCGCATGAAGGCGAGCGTCTTCGTCGTTCAGGCCTGCGAGCGGCCATGGCGACCATGTCCTCTCACCAGCTGGGCGGCATTATCGACGCAGGTGAATCAATATTCTAGCTTTGAGGCGGTGGCCTCGACGCACCGGGGCGTGGGGAGTTCCAGCGTCCGACAAAGGTAGGTTGTCTTTGAAGGAAATATGCCCTAGAGGCAATAATAAAGTTATTATTTATTTCCTTATTTCATGATAAATGTTTATTATTCATGCTAGAATTGTATTAACCGGAAACATAATACATGTGTGAATACATAGACAAACAAAGTGTCACTAGTATGCCTCTACTTGACTAGCTCGTTAATCAAAGATGGTTATGTTTCCTAACCATGGACAAAGAGTTGTCATTTGATTAACGGGATCACATCATTAGTTGAATGATCTGATTGACATGACCCATTTCATTAGCTTAGCACCCGATCGTTTAGTATGTTGCTATTGCTTTCTTCATGACTTATACATGTTCCTATGACTATGAGATTATGCAACTCCCGTGTGCCGGAGGAACACTTTGTGTGCTACCAAACGTCACAACGTAACTGGGTGATTATAAAGGTGCTCTATAGGTGTCTCCAAAGGTACATGTTGGGTTGGCGTATTTCGAGATTAGGATTTGTCACTCCGATTGTCGGAGAGGTATCTCTGGGCCCTCTCGGTAATGCACATCACTTAAGCCTTGCAAGCATTGCAACTAATGAGTTAGTTGCGGGATGATGTATTACGGAACGAGTAAAGAGACTTGCCGGTAACGAGATTGAACTAGGTATTGGATACCGACGATCGAATCTCGGGCAAGTAACATACCGATGACAAAGGGAACAACGTATGTTTTTATGCGGTCTGACCGATAAAGATCTTCGTAGAATATGTAGGAGCCAATATGAGCATCTAGGTTCCGCTATTGGTCGTGTCTCGGTCATGTCTACATTGTTCTCGAACCCGTAGGGTCCGCACGCTTAAGGTTTCGATGACAGTTATATTATGAGTTTATGAGTTTTGATGTACCGAAGGAGTTTGGAGTCCCGGATGTGATCACGGACATGACGAGGAGTCTCGAAATGGTCGAGACATAAAGATTGATATATTGGAAGCCTATGTTTGGATATCGGAAGTGTTCCGGGTGAAATCGGGATTTTACCGGAGTACCGGGAGGTTACCGGAACCCCCCGGGAGGTATATGGGCCTTAGTGGGCCTTAGTGGAAGAGAGGAGAGGTGGCCAGAGATGGGCCGCGCGCCTCTCCCCCCCTTGGTCCGAATAGGACAAGGAGAGGGGGCCGGCCCCCCTTCCTCCTCTCTCTCCTCTTTCCCCTCTCCACGAATCCTATTCCAACTAGGAAAGGGGGGAGTCCTACTCCCGCCCCCCCTTGAGCCTTTATATACGGAGGTAGGGGCACCCCTAGAGACACAAGTTGATCCACGTGATCATATTCTTAGCCGTGTGTGGTGCCCCCTTCCACCATAATCCTCGATAATATTGTAGCGGTGCTTAGGCGAAGCCCTGCGACGGTAGAACATCAAGATCGTCACCACGCCGTCGTGCTGACGGAACTCTTCCCCGACACTTTGCTAGATCGGAGTCCGGGGATCATCATCGAGCTGAACATGTGCTAGAACTCGGAGGTGCCATGAAGACGTACGACTACATCAACCGTGTTGTCATAACGCTTCCGCTATCGGTCTACGAGGGTACGTAGACAACACTCTCCCCTCTCGTTGCTATGCATCACCATGATCTTGCGTGTGCGTAGGATTTTTTTTGAAATTACTACGTTCCCCAACAGTGGCATCCGAGCCAGGTTTTTATGGTTTGATGTTATATGCACGAGTAGAACACAAGTGAGTTGTGGGCGATATAAGTCATACTGCTTACCAGCATGTCATACTTTGGTTCGGCGGTATTGTTGGACGAAGCGGCCCGGACCGACATTACGCGTACGCTTACGCGAGACCAGTTCTCCCGACGTGCTTTGCACATAGGTGGCTTGCGGGTGACAGTTTCTCCAACTTTAGTTGAACCGAGTGTGGCTACGCCCGGTCCTTGCGAAGGTTAAAACAGCACCAAGTTGACAAACTATTGTTGTGGTTTTGATGCGTAGGTAAGATTGGTTCTTGCTTAAAGCCCGTAGCAGCCACGTAAAACTTGCAACAACAAAGTAGAGGACGTCTAAATTATTTTTGCAGGGCATGTTGTGATGTGATATGGTCAAGACATGATGCTAAATTTTATTGTATGAGATGATCATGGTTTGTAACCAAGTTATCGGCAATTGGCAGGAGCCATATGGTTGTCGCTTTATTGTATGCAATGCAATCACGCTGTAATGCTTTACTTTATCACTAAGCGGTAGCGATAGTCGTGGAAGCATAAGATTGGCAAGACGACAATGATACTACGATGGAGATCAAGGTGTCGCGCCGGTGACGATGGTGATCACGACGGTGCTTCGGAGATGGAGATCACAAGCACAAGATGATGATGGCCATATCATATCACTTATATTTTGATTGCATGTGATGTTTATCTTTTATGCATCTTATCTTGCTTTGATTGACGGTAGCATTTTAAGATGATCTCTCACTAATTATCAAGAAGTGTTCTCCCTGAGTATGCACCGTTGCGAAAGTTCTTCGTGCTGAGACACCACGTGATGATCGGGTGTGATAGGCTCTACGTTCAAATACAACGGGTGCAAAACAGTTGCACACGCGGAATACTCAGGTTATACTTGACGAGCCAAGCATATACAGATATGGCCTCGGAACACGGAGACCGAAAGGTCGAGCGTGAATCATATAGTAGATATGATCAACATAGTGATGTTCACCAATGAAACTGCTCCATCTCACGTGATGATCGGACATGGTTTAGTTGATTTGGATCACCTGATCACTTAGAGGATTAGAGGGGTGTCTATCTAAGTGGGAGTTCTTAAGTAATATGATTAATTGAACTTAAATTTATCATGAACTTAGTCCTGGTAGTATTTTGCAAATTATGTTCTAGATCAATAGCTCGCGTTGTTGGTTCCCTGTGTTTATTTTGATATGTTCCTAGAGAAAATTGTGTTGAAAGATGTTAGTAGCAATGATGCGGATTGGATCCGTGATCTGAGGTTTATCCTCATTGCTGCACAGAGGAGTTATGTCCTTGATGCACCGCTAGGTGACAGACCTATTGCAGGAGCAGATGCAGACATTATGAACGTTTGGCTAAGCTCAATAGGATGACTACTTGATAGCTTAGTGCACCATGCTTGAACGACTTAGACGGGACTTCAAAGACGTTTTTGAACGTCATGGACCATATGAGATGTTCCAGGAGTTGAAGTTAATATTTCAAGAAAATACCCGAGTTGAGAGATATGAAGTCTCCAACAAGTTCTATAGCTAAAAGATGGAGGAGAATCGCTCAACTAGTGAGCATGTGCTCAGATTGTCTGGGTACTACAATCGCTTGAATCAAGTGGGAGTTAATCTTCCAGATAAGATAGTGATTGACAGAATTCTCTATTCACCATCACCAAGTTAGTAAAACTTCGTGATGAACTATAGTATGCAAGGGATGATGAAAACGAATCCCGAGCTTTTCATGATGATGAAATCGATGAAGGTAGAAATCAAGAAAGAGAATCAAGTGTTGATGACAAAATCACTAGTTTCAAGAAAAGGGCAAAGAGAAAAAGGGGAACTTCAAGAAAAACAGCAAGCAAGTGGCTGCTCAAGTGAAGAAGCCCAAGTCTGGTCCTAAGCCTGAGACTAAGTGCTTCTACTGCAAAGGGACTGGTCACTGGAAGCGAAACTGCCCCAAGTGATTGGCGGATAAGAAGGATGGCAAAGTGAACATAAGTATATTTGATATACATGTTATTTATGTGTACTTTACTAGTGTTTATAGCAACCCCTCAGTATTTGATACTAGTTCAGTTACTAAGAGTAGTAACTCGAAACGAGAGTTGCAGAATGAACAGAGGCTAGTTATGGGTGAAGTGACGATGTGTGTTGGAAGTGGTTCCAAGATTGATATGATCATCATCGCACACTCCCTATACTTTCGGGATTAGTGTTGAACCTAAATAAGTGTTATTTAGTGTTTGCGTTGAGCATAAATATGATTTGATCATGTTTATTGCAATACGGTTATTCATTTAAGTAAGAGAATAAATTGTTGTTCTGTTTACACGAATAAAACCTTATATGGTTACACAACCAATGAAAATGGTTCGTTGGATCTCGATCGTAGTGATACACATATTCATGATATTGAAGCCAAAAGATGCAAAGTTAATAATGATAGTGCAACTTATTTGTGGCACTGTCGGTTAGGTCATATTGGTGTAAAGTGCATGAAGAAACTCCATGCTGATGGGCTTTTGTAATCACTTGATTATGAATCAGTTGATGCTTGCGAACCATGCCTCATGGGCAAGATGACTAAGACTCCGTTCTCCGGAATAATGGAGCGAGCAACAGATTTGTTGGAAATCATACATACTGATGTATGTGGTCCGATGAATATTAAAGCTCGCGACAAGTATCATTATTTTCTGACCTTCACAGATGATTTAAGCATATATGAGTATATCTACTTGATGAAACATAAGTCTGAAAACTTCAAAGAATTTCATAGTGAAGTGGAGAATCATCGTAACAAAATAAAAGTTTCTAAGATATGATCGCAGAAGTAAAATATTTGAGTTATTAGTTTGGCCTTCAGTTAAAACAATGTGAAATAGTTTCACTACTCACGCCACCTGGAACACCACAGTGTAATGGTGTGTCCGAACGTCGTAACCGTGCTTTATTAGATATGGTGCGATCCATGACGTCTCTTACTGATTTACCGCTATTGTTTTGGGGTTATGCATTAGAGACAGCTACATTCACGTTAAATAGGGCATCATCTAAATTCGTTGAGATGACACCGTATGAACTATGGTTTGGCAAGAAACCTAAGTTGTCGTTTCTTAAAAGTTTGAGGTTGCAATGCTTATGTGAAAAAGTTTCAACTTGATAAGCTCAAACCCAAATCGGAGAAGTGCGTCTTCATAGGATACCCAAAAAGAAAAATGTTGGGTACACCTTCTATCACATATCCGAAGGCAAGCTATTCGTTGCTGGGAATGGATCCTTTCTAGAGAAGGAGTTTCTCTCGAAAGAAGTGAGTGGGAGGAAAGTAGAAAAGTTGATAAGGTAATTGTACCATCTCCCTTATTGGAAAGTAGTTCATCACAGAAATCTGTTCTTGTGACTACTACACCAATTAAGTGAGGAAGCTAATGATGATGATCATGTAAACTTCAGATCAAGTTACTACCGAATCTCGTAGGTAAACCAGGGTGAGATCCACACCAGAGTGGTACGGTAATCCTGTTCTGGAAGTCATGTTACTAGACCATGATGTACCTACGAACTATGAGGAAGCGATGATGAGCCCAGATTCCACGAAATGGTTTGAGGCCATGAAATCTGAGATATGATCCACATATGAGAACAAAGTATGGACTTTGATGGCTTTGCCCGATGATCAGGAAGCCATAGAAAATAAATGGATCTTCAAGAGGAAGACGGATGCTGATAGTAGTGTTACTATCTACAAAGCTAGACTTGTCGAAAAAGGTTTTTGACAAAGTTCAAGGTGTTGAGTACGATGAAATTTTCTCACTCGTAGCGATGCTTAAGTCTGTCCAAATCATGTTAGCAATTGCCACATTTTTATGAAATCTGGCAAATGGATAAACAAAACTACATTCCTTAATGGATTTAAAGAAGAGTTGTATATGATGCAACCAGAAGGTTTTGTCAATCCTAAAGGTGCTAACAAAATATGCAAGCTCCAGCGATCCATCTATGGACTGGTGCAAGCATCTCGGAGTTGGAATATACGCTTTGATAAGTTGATCAAAGCATATAGTTTTATACAGACTTGCGGTGAAGCCTGTATTTACAAGAAAGTGAGTGGGAGCACTACAACATTTCTGATAAGTATATGTGTATGACATATTGTTGATCGGAAATAATATAGAATTATGCTGCAAAGCATAAAGGAGTGTTTGAAAGGATTTTTTCAAATAAAGACCTCGGTGAAGCTACTTGCATATTGAGCATCAAGATCTATAGAGATAGATCAAAACGCTTGATAAGTTTTTTCAATGAGTGCATACCTTAACAAGAGTTTGAAGTAGTTCAAAATGGAACAGTCAAAGAAAGAATTCTTGCCTGTGTTACAAGGTGTGAAATTGAGTAAGACTCAAAGCCCGACCACGGCAAAAAATAGAAAGAGAATGAAAGTCATTCCCTATGCCTTGGCCATAGGTTCTATAAAGTATGCCATGCTGTGTACCAGACCTATTGTATACCCTACACTGATTTTGGCAAGGGAGTACAATAGTGATCTAGGAGTAGATCACTGGACAACGGTCAAAATTATCCTTAGTGGAATAAGGATCTGTTTCTCGATTATGGAGGTGACAAAAAAGGGTTACGTCGATGCAAATTTTGACACTGATCTAGATGACTCCAAGTCTCAATCTGGATACGTGTTGAAAGTGGGAGCAATTAGCTAAGAGTAGCTCCATGCAGAGCATCGTTGACATAGAAATTTGCAAAATACATACGGATCTCAATATGGCAGACCCGTTGACTAAACTTCTGTCACAAGCAAAACATGATCACACCTTAGTACTCTTTGGGTGTTAATCACATAAGCGATGTGAACTAGATTACTGAATCTAGTAAACCCTTTGGGTGTTGGTCACATGGCGATGTGAACTATGGGTGTTAATCACATGATGATGTGAACTATCGATGTTAATCACATGGTGATGTGATCTAGATTATTGACTCTAGTGCAAGTGGGAGACCGAAGGAAATATGCCCTAGAGGCAATAATAAAGTTATTATTTATTTCCTTATTTCATGATAAATGTTTATTATTCATGCTAGAATTGTATTAACTGGAAACATAATACATGTGTGAATACATAGACAAACAAAGTGTCACTAGTATGCCTCTACTTGACTAGCTCGTTAATCAAAGATGGTTATGTTTCCTAACCATGGACAAAGAGTTGTCATTTGATTAACGGGATGACATCATTAGTTGAATGATCTGATTGACATGACCCATTTCATTAGATTAGCACCCGATCGTTTAGTATGTTGCTATTGCTTTCTTCATGACTTATACATGTTCCTATGACTATGAGATTATGCAACTCCCGTGTGCCGGAGGAACACTTTGTGTGCTACCAAACGTCACAACGTAAATGGGTGATTATAAAGGTGCTCTACAGGTGTCTCCAAAGGTACATGTTGGGTTGGCGTATTTCGAGATTAGGATTTGTCACTCCGATTGTCGGAGAGGTATCTCTGGGCCCTCTGGGTAATGCACATCACTTAAGCCTTGCAAGCATTGCAACTAATGAGTTAGTTGCGGGATGATGTATTACGGAACGAGTAAAGAGACTTGCTGGTAACGAGATTGAACTAGGTATTGGATACCGACGATCGAATCTCGGGCAAGTAACATACCGATGACAAAGGGAACAACGTATGTTGTTATGCGTTCTGACCGATAAAGATCTTCGTAGAATATGTAGGGGCCAATATGAGCATCCAGGTTCCGCTATTGGTTATTGACCGGAGACGTGTCTCGGCCATGTCTACATTGTTCTCGAACCCGTAGGGTCCGCACGCTTAAGGTTTCGATGACAGTTATATTATGAGTTTATGAGTTTTGATGTACCGAAGGAGTTCGGAGTCCCGGATGTGATCACGAACATGACGATGAGTCTCGAAATGGCCGAGACATAAAGATTGATATATTGGAAGCCTATGTTTGGATATCGGAAGTGTTCAGGGTGAAATCGGGATTTTACCGGAGTACCGGGAGGTTACCGGAACCCCCCGGGAGGTATATGGGCCTTAGTGGGCCTTAGTGGAAGAGAGGAGAGGTGGCCAGAGATGGGCTGCACGCCTCTCCCCCCTTGGTCCGAATAGGACAAGGAGAGGGGGCCGGCCCCCCTTCCTCCTCTCTCTCCTCTTTCCCCCCTCCACGAATCCTAATCCAACTAGGAAAGGGGGGGGGGATCGTCATCGAGCTGAACGTGTGCTAGAACTCGGAGGTGCCGTAGTTTCGGTGCTTGATCGGTCGGGCCGTGAAGACGTAGGACTACATCAACCGCATTGTCATAACGCTTCCGCTATCGGTCTACGAGGGTACATAGACAACACTCTCCCCTCTCGTTGCTATGCATCACCATGATCTTGCGTGTGCGTAGGAAATTTTTTGAAATTACTACGTTCCCCAACAGTCTTTGGACGACGTCGTCCACGCATGAGTACTGGACAAGCATGTCCAACGGAGCAACACGCGTCAGAGCTGAGGGAGTCGGCGGTGGCTTCAGGCGAGTGAGATGGGGCCGTGATTAGCTTCACCTGCTGCGCAGTGGCCGAGACCTGCGCCGCCCTGGGGACGCCGATGGTTGGGACTAGGCGAATCTACATGCATGGCTGTGGGGGCAAATGCCCCCACTCGATTTGTTTGGCCCGCTTATACTGGTCCAGGATACTCAGCATTGCCCTCACTTGAAGGGCGTCGGCGGTGGGTGGGTGTCACTGTGGGAGTTGTGGACGGAGCTGAAGTCGATGCGGATGCCGGTGGTTCCCGGAGAGCATGCCAGGACGTGGACGGAGTCGTTGCAGTCAGTAGAAAAATGGTATGGCCTCCAGGCAGAAGACGAAAGCGGCGACGACACGTGTGTGTGTTCGGAGGAAGCCGCAACTCCTCCTCGCGTGTCTCCTACTCTGTCTCGCGTGGGTGGTGGGCTGGTGACGGCAGGCGACTCGCGATCGCGATTCCCTGATAGGAGACGATAGGATGCGCTCGCGATTAGTTCCCTAATAATTAGATGCGTTCATGATTAGTTATCTAATAGGATGCGTTCGTGATTAGTTTCCTAATAATTAGATGCATTTGTGATTAATTTCCTAAGAGGATGCGTGATTATTTTTCTGATAATAAGATGTGTCCGTGATTAGTTTCCTAATAATATGATGCGTTTGTGATTAGTTTCCTAATAATTAGATGCACCCGTGATTAGTTTATTAATAGGATGTGTCCGTGATTATAGTTTCCTAATTAACTAGGCGTGGACTTTCATATTTTTCTCCGCGGTGGAGTACGGTCAGTCAATGTAAATTGATAGGTGCACGCAGAGAACAGATTAGGCTAAGGCTAGCCGTTAGATTGAGTTTAGTAGGACTAATCATGCGATGGTAATGTATCTGCGTATGTTTTGTGGGGTGCACTTAGAGAAAATAATGTTTGCTCTTTTATAAGTAGTATAGATTAACTAGGCGTGGACTTTCATATTTTTCTCCGCGGTGGAGTACGGTCAGTCAATGTAAATTGATAGGTGCACGCAGAGAACAGATTAGGCTAAGGCTAGCCGTTAGATTGAGTTTAGTAGGACTAATCATGCAATGGTAATGTATCTGCATATGTTTTGTGGGGTGCACTTAGAGAAAATAATGTTTGCTCTTTTATAAGTAGTATAGAAGTATAGAGTAGGTGATGATTCCGACAAACAATATCTTCCTAATTACCTGCATTCATATTTATTTTGCAACCAAATTTTGGAAACATTTCTAAAAAAGGAGAAAGATAATCTTCCTTGATTTATGTGCTAGGGGATGTCCTTGAATGAGGCTTCATAGTCTAAAAAGATACTAAATAATTTCAATTTTATGGATGTTTACTGCAGTGGATCATGGTAAGTTATAGCACTGGATCTCTTCTCTCATCCTCTCTCTATATATGTACGAGGGTTGTCTTGTGTTGATTGCTACCAAATATTTCCCATCAACAACCCAAGTTATCGGCATCCTAGTGTTGTATCGGGTGGGGTATGGACAAGTACACGATTGGCATCGTTGCACTAGCCCTACTGTCTCTACATCTCGTATGCTGTGCTACTATTGCTCAATGTAAGTCGTGTTATGCAACCTTAATCTTTTTCAGTTGTCCTGGAAGTATAAGGTTAGTACTACAACTAGTGAAGGAAGCCTTTTTCTTTTGGTTATTTTTAATCTGTTGTACGTTTATTTATTCTACTCCAAAATATATAATCGCTTAACAGTTAATTCTTTATTTGTTATTCCATAGGCCGAATCATGGCTGACACAGATAGCGACAAGATCAATTTACCAAATGGGCTATGTGCTTATTTGCCTAAGCATCGATGCACCAATCCTGATGCGTGTGTCTGTTGTACTGTAGATGGAATATGCTACGTAACTATGGATGAGTGCAAGAAAGAGTGTATAAAAACGTCATCTTCAGAAGACATATTATTGGCGATGACATCCCCTCCTTTATCTGCTCCTTAATTTTCCAGCCTTGAGGCTTACAAGCATATTTACTTGTCCCAGCAAATAAATAATGCCTGGGAAATAAGATCATCATTGCTGAGTATTTGGTTTGGCAAAAGAATAAAATTACCATAGAAGTTATTTGCAATCATGTTCTCCACATGATCTATCTATCTATCTAATATCTATACTAAAAGCAAAATACGGAGGGAAAATAGAACAACCACGTTCGTCCAAATAGATAAAATTATACCAACCATTAAATTTAGATATGAACGGCCGAGATTTTCCAGTTTGGGCATGTTTGTAGAAGGGATAGAGAGGGATTGGCGGAATCGATGTTTATTGCTTGAGACTCGTGGACATAGGAGTACATGGTCAATTTGGAGTACAAGACAAGGCAGGAACAAATCCAAGTCTATCCTATAATTCCTAATAATCATAATACTCAACATCCCCCGTAGTCATAACTGTAGCGACGCAGATGGTGAGACTGGAGAAGAATCCGAAGGTAAGCCGACGGACATCCCCCCCCCCCCCCCCCCCCAATACACACCCATGGTCGTAACGGTCGATGCATTGCGCAAGTTGTGGCTGGAGTGGTAACCGACGAGGTTGCTCAAGCAAGGCGGTAGCCCTTTGTGTCGATGTCGATGTAGCCGAGAGCATAGGGTGGTGTAGACGTGGTCGATGTCGAGTCGGGGTAGCCGGTGTCGAGAAAGTCGCCATGCAGCCGCGGGCGCAAGGCGGTGCCGAGTTAGTCATGGGCGCAATGGTGTCGAAGTAGTGGTGCGCCGGGAAGAGGACATTGTTGACCGCGCTGATGTCTACTACACAACCTTCTTCTTGTAGACGTTGTTGGGCCTACAAGTGCACATGTTTGTAGGACAGTAGCAAATTTCCCTCAAGTGGATGACCTAAGGTTTATCAATCCGTAGGAGGCGTAGGATGAAGATGGTCTCTCTCAAGCAACCCCGCAACCAAATAATAAAGAGTCTCTTGTGTCCCCAACACACCCAATACAATGGTACATTGTATAGGTGCACTAGTTCGGCGAAGAGATGGTGATACAAGTGGTATATGGATAGTAGATAAAAGTTTTTGTAATCTGAAATAATAAAAACAGCAAGGTAGCAAGTGATAAAAGTGAGCGTAAACGGTATTGCAATGTGTGGAAATAAGGCCTAGGGTTCATACTTTCGGTAGTGTAAGTTCCCTCAACAATACTAACATAATTGGATCATAAAACTATCCCTCAACATGCAACAAAGAGTCACTCCAAAGTCACTAATAGCGGAGAACGAGCGAAGAGATAGGGTACGAAACCACCTCAAAGTTATTCTTTCCAATCAATCCGTTGGGCTATTCCTATAAGTGTCACAATCAGCCCTAGAGTTCGTACTAGAATAACACCTTAAGACACAAATCAATCAAAACCCTAATGTCACCTAGATACTCCAATGTCACCTCAAGTATCCATGGGTATGATTATACGATATGCATCACACAATATCAGATTCATCTATTCAACCAACACAAAGGACCTCAAAGAGTGCCCCAAAGTTCTACCGGAGAATCACGGCGAAAACGTGTGCCAACCCCTATGCATAGGTTCATGAACCCGCAAGTTGGTCACCAAAACATACATCCAGTGGCACGCGGTATCCCATTGTCACCACAGATATCCACGACAAGACATACATCAAGTGTTCTCAAGTCTTTAAAGACTCAATCCGATAAGATTACTTCAAGGGGAAAACTCAATTCATTACAAGAGAGAAGAAGGGGAGGAGAAACATAAGATCCAACTATAATAGCAAAGCTCGCGATACATCAAGATCGTATCATCTCAAGAACACGAGAGAGAGAGAGATCAAACACATAGCTACTGGTACATACCCTCAGCCCCGAGGGAGAACTACTCCCTCCTCGCCATGGAGAGCACCGAGATGATGAAGATGGCCACCAGAGAAGGATTGCCCCCTCTGGCAGGGTGCCGGAACAGGTCTAGATTGAATTTTGGTGGCTACAGAGCCTTCTGGCGGTGGAACTCCCGATCTATCGTGCGTTCTAGAAGTTTTAGGGTATATGGAGTTATATAGGCAGAAGAAGCACGTCAGGGGAGCCACGAGGGCCCCACGAGACAGGGGGCGCGCCCTAGGGGGGTGGGCACGCCCCCCACCCTCGTGGGCAGCTCCCGTATATTCTGACGTGGGGTCCAAGTCCATGAGGTGTGTTTCCTTCCAAAAATAACTTCTCCAGTTGATTTTGTTCCGTTTCGACTCCGTCTGATATTCCTTTTCTTCAAAACACCGAAATAGGCATAAAACAACAAATCTGGGTTGGGCCTCAGGTTAATAGGTTAGTCACAATAATAATATAAGAGTGGATAATAAAGCCCAATATTGCCCGAAACAGTAGATAATATAGCATGGAGCAATCAAAAATTATAGATACATTGGTTGGAGACATATCAAGCATCCCCAAGCTTAATTCCTGCTCGTCCTCGAGTAGGTAAATGATAAAAAAGATAATTTTTGATGTGGAATGCTAGTTGGCATAATTTTAATGTAATTCTTCTTAATTGTGGCAAGAATATTCAGATCCATAAGATTCAAGACAAAAGTTTATATTGACATAGAAATAATAATACTTCAAGCATACTAACAAAGCAATTATGTCTTCTCAAAATAACGTGGCTAAAGAAAGCTATCCCTACAAAATCATATAGTCTGGCTATGCTCCATCTTCACCACACAAAGTATTTAAATCATGCACAACCCCGATGACAAGCCATTCTCAAACTTTTTCAATCTTCACGCAATACATGAGCGTGAGCCATGGATATAACACTATAGGTGGAATAGAATGGTGGTTGTGGAGAAGATAAAAAGGGAGAAGATAGACTCACATCAACTAGGCGTATCAACGGGCTATGGAGATGCCCATCAATAAATATCAATGTGAGTGAGTAGGGATTGCCATGCAACGGATGCACTAGAGCTATAAATGTATGAACGCTCAACAAAAGAAACTAGTGGGTGTGCATCCAACTCGCTTGCTCACGAATACCTAGGGCATTTTGAGGAAGCACATCATTGGAATATACAAGCCAAGTTCTATAATGAAAGATTCCCACTAGTATATGAAAGTGACAACATATGAGACTCTCTATATGAAGATCATGGTGCTACTTTGAAGCACAAGTGTGGTAAAAGGATAGTAGCATTGTCCCTTATTATTATTATTTTTCTTTTTTTATTTGGCCTTTTTTATGGTCTTTCTCTTTTTTTTATTTGGCCTTCCCTTTTTTTATTTGGCCTTTCTTTTTTTATTTTTTATTTGGGACAATGCTCTATTAATGATGATCATCACACTTCTATTTATTTACAACTCAATGATTACAACTCGATACTAGAACAATGTATAACTCTATATGAATGCCTTCGGCGGTGTACCGGGATGTGCAATTATGCATGAGTGACATGTATGAAAGAATTATGAACGGTGGCTTTGCCACAAATACTATGTCAGCTACATGATCATGCTAAGAATATGACAATGATGAATGTGTGTCATAATAAACGGAACGGTGGAAAGTTGCATGGCAATATATCTCGGAATGGCTATGGAAATGCCATAATAGGTAGGTATGGTGGCTGTTTTGAGGAAGGTATATGGTGGGTTTATGGTACCGGCGAAAGTTGTGCGGTATTAGAGAGGCTAGCAAAGGTGGAAGGGTGAGAGTGCGTATAATCCATGGACTCAACATTAGTCATAAAGAACTCATATACTTATTGCAAAAACCTACAAGTTATCAAAGCAAAGTACTACGCGCATGCTCCTAGGGGGATAGATTGGTAGGAAAAGACCATCGCTCGTCCCCGACCGCCACTCATAAGGAAGACAATCAATAAATAAATCATGCTCCGACTTCGTCACATAACGGTTCACCATACGTGCATGCTACGGGAATCACAAACTTTAACACAAGTATTCTTTAAATTCACAACTACTCAACTAGCATGGCTCTAATATCACCATCTCCATATCTCAAAACAATTATCAAGTATCAAACTTCTCCTAGTATTCAACACACTCATACGAGAATTTTATTATTCTTGAATACCTAGCATATTAGGATTTTAAGAAAATTTCCATGCTATTTAAGACTCTCAAAATAATATAAGTGAAGCATGAGAGTTCATCTATTTCTATAAAATAAAACCTCCACCGTGCTCTAAAATATATAAGTGAAGCACTAGAGCAAATGACAAACTACTCTGAAAGATATAAGTGAAGATCAATGAGTAGTTGAATAATGATGCAACTATGTGAAGACTCTCTAACATTTAGTAATTTCAGATCTTGGTATTCTATTCAAACAGCAAGCAAAGAAAAATAAAATGACATTCTAAGAATAGCAAACATCATGTGAAGAAGCAAAAACTTAGGATCAACCAAAACTAACCGATAATTGTTGAAGAAGAAAGGTGGGATGCCAACCGGGGCATCCCCAAGCTTAGATGCTTGAGACTTCTTGAAATATTATCTTGGGGTGCCTTGGGCATCCCCAAGCTTGAGCTTTTGTGTCTCCTTAATTCCTCTCATATTATGGTCTCCCTAAATCTCAAAAGCTTCATCCACACAAAACTCAATAAGGACTCGTGAGATAAGTTAGTATAAACCATTGCCAAAACCTTATCATACTCTACTGTAGCAAATCACTAAACTTATTATTCAACATTGCATACTAAATGCCTCTGCAAATTTAATATTCCTATCCTCAAATAGAATCATTAAAGAAGCAAACATATGCAAACAATGCAAACATAACAGCAATCTACCTAAACAGGATATTCTGTAAAGAATGCTGCAACATCCATACTTCCCTAGCTCCAAAAATTATGAAATAAAATTCCCACTGTAGTAAATTTATCAGAGCTTAATATGCAAAAGGTTTCAACATTTTATCACATTCTGAATTTTCTAGGGAATTATTGCAACAGCGGTAAACTTTCTGTTTTCAAACAGCAACATGTATACTTGTAACATAGGCATAGTAAAGACTATCAATGCCACTTTTATTGAAATAAAATATGCAAAACATTGTTCTAAATAAAAGAAAGTATATCCTAACAAAGTAAATTGACACTCCAAGCAAAACACATATCATGTGGGGCATACAAATATAGCTCCAAGTAAAGTTACCGATGAACGAAGACGAAGGAGGGGATGCCTTCTGGGGCATCCCCAAGCTTAGGCTCTTGGCTATCCTTGAATATTACCTTGGGGCGCCTCGGTCATCCCCATGCTTAGGCTCTTGCCAATCCTTATTCCATAGTACATCGAATCCTTACCCAAAACTTGAAAACTTCACAACACAAAACTTAACAGAAAACTCGTAAGCTCCGTTAGTATAAGAAAATAAATCACCACTTCAAGGTACTGTAATGAACTCATTATTTATTTATATTGGTGTTAAAACTACTGTATTCCAACTTCTCTATGGTTTATAAATTATTTTACTAGCCATAGATTCATCAAAATAAGTAAACAACACATGAAAAACAGAATCTGTCAAAAACAGAACAGTCTGTAGTAACCTGGATCAAACGTATGCTTCTGGAACTCATAAAATTCTCAAATAAATTTCTGTACCTGAGGAATTTATCTATTAATCATCTTCAAAAAGAATTAACTAAATAGCACTCTCCAAATAAAAATGGCAGCAATTTTCGTGAGCGCTAAAGTTTCTGTTTTCTACAGCATGATCAACAAGACTTTCCCCACGTCTTCCCAAAGGTTATACTTGGCACAAACACTAATTAAAAGCATAAAAACACATATAAACAGAGTCTAGACGGATTATTTATTATTAAACAGGAACAAAAAGCAAGGACCTAAAATAAAATTGGGTTGCCTCCCAACAAGCGCTATCGTTTAATGCCCCTAGCTAGGCATGATGATTTCAATGGTGCTCACATAAAGGATAAGAATTGTAACATAAAGAGAGCATCATGAAGAATATGACTAGCACATTTAAGTCTAACATACTTCCTATGCATAGGGATTTTTTGAGCAAACAACTTGTGGGAACAAGAATCAACTTGCATAGGAAGGTAAAACAAGCATAACTTCAAAATTTTAAGCACATAGAGAGGAAACTTGATATTATTGCAATTCCTACAAGCATATGTTCCTCCCTCATAATAATTTTGAGTAGCATCATGAATGAATTCAACAATATAACCAGAACCTAGAGCATTCTTTTCATGATCTACAAGCATAGAAAATTTACTACTCTCCACATAAGCAAAATTCTTCTCATTCGGGATAGTGGGAGTATCATAAGAGACTTGAATACTATAAATTGTTTCCACATTAAAAGAGTAATGTTCATAAAAGGGGTAACCATAATCATGACAAGTTTTATAAATATAATCACTACTTTTTATAGCATAAGTATCATCACAATAATCATCATAAGTAGGAGGCATGCTATCATCATTATAAACTTGCATATCAAAACTTGGGAGACTAAAAATACCATCTTCATTAATCATAGCTTCCCCAAGCTTGGGACAAACATTAATTGCAGCAAATATATTCTCAAATATGTCATCCTCATCAAACATAGCTTCCCCAAGCTTGGGCCTTTTCATATCGTAAGCATAATCACTCTCATCATTAATAGTATAGATAGCACCGATAGTATAGCAATTATTATATTCTTCAAAGCAAGTACCGAAAAGATTTTCAAGATCATAAGAAGTATCATTATCTTCCACAATTATATTTTCATGAGGCACAATAGTAATAGGGGAAGCATTATTTGGGAGAGACATCTTTTTACCTATCTTCCTTTTTATTTTCTTCTTCTTCACCACATCATGTGTGGGTTCAATCCTCCTTTTGGAGCTCCTTATTAATGAGATTGGTTGAATAGGAGGCTCCTCCTCGTTACCTGATTCATCATAAGAAATAATAGGAGGATATTGGGAAATCTCTTCCCTTTCATTAGTATTCTCTTCATCTCCTATTTGTTTTCTTTTCTTTATGTAATTGGCAATATAAGGATTTTCAATGCAATTCACCGCACAATACATATAAATCTTCTCTAGATCAAAACCAAGAAGTTTATCGAGATTAAATTTTGGAATACCCTCAGTTATACGTTTCATTTCTTCATAACCCAAGAGCAAACTAAGTTCATTATGATGTTCAAGGGAAATCAAGTCATCACAATTTTTGGACACGATACGGTCATGAAACAATTTGCATTTGATATTTAAGTGACCATGTTCATTGCAAAGTTCGCAAGTATGGGTAAGATATCTTAAATTTTTAGCACATTCATCTAGCTCTTCTTGCAACAATTTAGTTTCTAAGTACTTATGCCTCTTGCAATATCTATCTTCCCTATTTGGTGTGTACTTGCAAACCCAGTCTACTCCACAAAAATTGACATGTTTATAGGAGGCATTTTCATCATAACTAGTGCAATCATCATTAGCATCATGGATATTCAAAGAATTCGTACTAACAACATTGCAATCATGCTCATCATTGAAATATTTAGTGCCAAACATTTTAGAGATCTCTTCTTCTAGCACTTGAGCACAATTATCCTTTCCATCATACTCACGAAAGATATTAAAAAGATGAAGCATATGAGACAAACTCAATTCCATTTTTTTGTAGTTTTCTTTTATAAACTAAACTAGTGATAAAACAAGAAACTAAAAGACTCAATTGCAAGATCTAAAGATATACCTTCAAGCACTCACCTCCCCGGCAACAGTGCCAGAAAAGAGCTTGATGTCTACTACACAATCTTCTTCTTCTAGACGTTGTTGGGCCTGCAAGTGCATAGGTTTGTAGGACAGTAGCAAATTTCCCTCAAGCAGATGACCTAAGGTTTATCAATCCGTAGGAGGCGTAGGATGAAGATGGTCTCTCTCAAGCAACCCTGCAACCAAATAACAATGAGTCTCTTGTGTCCCCAACAGACCCAATACAATGGTAAATTATATAGGTGCACTAGTTCGGCGAAGAGATGGTGATACAAGTGGTATATGGATAGTAGATAATAGTTTTTGTAATCTGAAATAATAAAAACAGCAAGGTAGCAAGTGATAAAAGTGAGCGTAAACGGTATTGCAATGTGTGGAAATAAGGCCTAGGGTTCATAATTTCGGTAGTGTAAGTTCCCTCAACAATACTAACATAATTGGATCATAAAACTATACCTCAACATGCAACAAAGAGTCACTCCAAAGTCACTAATAGCGGAGAACGAATGAAGAGATTATGGTAGGGTACGAAACCACCTCAAAGTTATTCTTTCCAATCAATCCGTTGGGCTATTCCTATAAGTGTCACAAACAGCCCTAGAGTTTGTACTAGAATAACACCTTAAGACACAAATCAATCAAAACCCTAATGTCACCTAGATACTCCAATGTCACCTCAAGTATCCGTGGGTATGATTATACGATATGCATCACGCAATCTCAGATTCATCTATTCAACCAACACAAAGGACCTCAAAGAGTGCCCCAAAGTTCTACCGGAGAATCACGACGAAAATGTGTGCCAACCCCTATGCATAGGCTCATGAACCCGCAAGTTGGTCACCAAAACATACATCAAATGGCACGCGGTATCCCATTGTCACCACAGATATCCACGGCAAGACATACATCAAGTGTTCTCAAGTCTTTAAAGACTCAATACGATAAGATTACTTCAAGGGGAAAAATCAATTCATTACAAGAGAGAAGAGGGGGATGAGAAACATAAGATCCAACTATAATAGCAAAGCTCGCGATACATCAAGATCGTATCATCTCAAGAACACGAGAGAGAGAGAGAGAGAGAGAGAGAGATCAAACACATAGCTACTGGTACATACCCTCATCCCCGAGGGAGAACTACTCCCTCCTCGTCATGGAGAGCACCGGGATGATGAAGATGGCCACCGGAGAAGGATTGCCCCCTCCGGCAGGGTGCCGGAACGGGTCTAGATTGACTTTTGGTGGCTACGGAGGTTCTGGCGGCGGAACTCCCGATCTATCGTGCATTTTGGAAGTTTTAGGGTATATGGAGTTATATAGGTAGAGGAAGCACGTCAGGGGAGCCACGGGGGCCCATGAGACAGGGGGGCGCGCCCTAGGGGGGTGGGCGCGCCCCCACCCTCTTGGGAAGCTCCCATATCTTCTGACGTGGGGTCCAAGTCCATCAGGTGTGTTTCCTTCCAAAAATAACTTCTCTAGTTGATTTCGTTCCGTTTTGACTCCGTCTGATATTCCTTTTCTTCAAAACACTGAAATAGGTATAAAACAGGAAATCTGGGCTGGACCTCCGGTTAATAGGTTAGTCCCAAAAATAATAGAAAAGTGGATAATAAAGCCCAATATTGCCCAAAACAATAGATAATATAGCATGGAGCAATCAAAAATTATAGATACGTTGGAGACGTATCACGCGCTTCGCGCCGGGTTTGCCATGCACGGGGACACATCATGGACGAAGGCACGCATCGGTGTTGCCAACACAGGGCATGCGTAGACGGACGAAGACGAAGTTGACGAAGCACCACACCATGCTTGCCAGGTCAGGGGACATGTCATGGACGATGGCACGCATCGGTGTTGCCAGCACCGGGTATGCGTAGACGAGGGCCTACACAAGTTGTATGCCATGTTGAGGAGTCAGAGGGGTCAGGACAGAAGGAGTCTCGACAACGGTTGTGGCATCAATCGGCACGGGGCCGATGTCACCAATGGTGGTCGGAGTAGACGAAGTGGTCGGGGAAGATGATGGCGACGCTGGCGACGGGCTGTTGCTAGACGAAGGCGAATGGGGTGGATGGGCGGCGGCGGCTATGGGGGTAGCAGTGGCGATGGCCGAAGAAGAGCGGCGGTGGCGGCCTGACGACAACGACAGCTAGGTTAGGAGCATCGCGGCGGTGCTCGAAGTACGCGAGAAACCCGACAGCCTGACGAAGACCAGCGCAGACGGTGGTGTTCCCGCGCCAAGGGAGGCTGCTCGGCCCATACCACGGGAAGTAGATGCATGGGGACGGTAGAGTGGACATTGGGCCACGGCACTCCAGCCCGAAGGGGCGACACAGCGGTAGCAGGCGGGCCAGGACAACGTCGGGAACGGCCTCGGGGCAGCGGCGTGGACCGCGTGTCACGGCACTATGGCCCAAATGAGCGACGCGCGAGTCGATGTAGCCACGGGGAGAACCACGGGGCGGTGGCGCTGCGGCCCGATGGGGCAACATGATGACCCACAAGTATAGGGGATCTATCGTAGTCCTTTCGAGGTAACATGATGACCCACAACATGATGATCCACCGATGTCCAAGTAAGAGTGTCGAACCCAACGAGGAGCAGAAGGAAATGACAAGCGGTTTTCAGCAAGGTATTCTCTGCAAGCACTGAAATTATAGGTAACATATATTTTTATGATAAGGTAATTTGTAACGGGTAACAAGTAACAAGTGTAAATAAAGTGCAGCGAGATGGCCCAATCCTTTTTGTAGCAAAGGACAAGCCTGGTCAAACTCTTATATAGAGAAAAGTGCTCCCGAGAACACATGGGAATTATCAGCAAGTTAGTTTTCATCACGCTCATATGATTCCCGTTCGGTACTTTCATAATTTGATATGTGGGTGGACCGGTGCTTGGGTGTTGTCCTTACTTGGACAAGAATCCCACTTATGATTAACTCCTATTGCAAGCATCCACAACTACATGTGGATTCAAATCAGCCCCTTACGAAGCAACGCATAAACTAGGGTTTAAGTTTCTATCACTCTAGCAACCCATCATCTACTTATTACTTCCCAATGCCTTCCTCTAGGCCCAAACAATGGTGAAGTGTCATGTAGTCGGCATTCACATGACACCACTAGAGGAGAGCCAACATACATCTCATCAAAATATCGAACGAATACCAAATTCACATGACTACTTATAGCAAGACTTCTCCCATGTCCTCAGGAACAAACGTAACTACTCACAAATCATATTCATGTTCATAATCAGAGGGATATTAATATGCATAATGGATCTGAACATATGATCTTCCACCAAGTAAACCAACTAGCATCAACTACAAGGAGTAATCAACACTACTAGCAACCTACACGTACCAATATGAGGTTTTGATACAAAGATTGGATACAAGAGATGAACTAGGGTTTGAGAGGGGATGGTGCTGGTGAAGATGTTGATGAAGATTGACCCCCTCCCGACAAGAGGATTATTGGTGATGACAATGGCGATGATTTCCCCGTCCCGGAGGGAAGTTTCCCCGGCAGAACAGCTCCGCCGGAGCCCTAGATTGGTTCTGCCAAGGTTCCGCCTCGTGGCGGCGGAGTTTCGTCCCGAAAGCTTGCTTATGATTTTTTCTCGGACGGAAGACTTCATATAGCAGAAGATGGGCACCGGAGGCCTGCCAGGGGATGCACGAGGCAGGGGGGCGCGCCCCACCCTCGTGGCATGGGTGTGGGCCACCTCTGATGGATTCTTTCGCCAGTATTTTTTATTAATTCCAAAAATAACTTCTGTGAAGTTTCAGGACTTTTGAAGCTATGCAGAATAGGTCTCTAATATCTGCTCCTTTTCCAGCCCAGAATTCCAGCTGCCAGCATTCTCCCTCCTCATGTAAACCTTGTAAAATAAGAGAGAATATGCATAAGTATTGTGACATAATGTGTGATAATAGCCCACAATGCAATAAATATCGATATAACATAATGATGCAAAATGAACGTATCACAACGCAATGGCAACCCCTTGCTCGATCGGTGCAGGGGCCGCACTGAACTCGGGGATGATCTGCAAAGGACCTGCGGAGGCGTGCGCAAGCAACTAGATAGGTCAGTCGCGAGGCGCAGATTGAGTAGAGCGGCGACCAGGTGACCAATTGGCTACTCGCAAGATCAGGGTCAACGGTCGATGATGAGGTGACCGAGCCACCGAGGCCACGCGCATGGGACGCACGAACAGCCGGTGCATGCACGCAGCCCACGCCCCAAAGGGACGCAAGTTGCACATCACAAGGCAGCCGGTCCATGGGTCAAGTGCGGCATGGCGCCAGTGCCGGCGGACCGATGTAGCCGAGCGGGGTGGATGTGAGGTGATGAAGGATACTGATCAGATGAGGGCAACAACGGTCGGCGCACAGCGAAGGGCAGGCAAACACGTGAACAACGGCCGGCACGGGCTGCCACATCGTGCAAGGCCGCAGGATCGGGGAGGAGGCCGTGTGGTCGCGCCGGTGTTAGAGTAGAGGCGCGCGAGTTTTGACGACATCGGTGGACGACGCAAACCGATCTTAGATCAGAAAACCAAAAAGTAAACTCCGATCAAAGCGACCGGAGAGAGAGAGAGAGAGAGAGAGAGAGAGAGAGAGAGAGAGAGAAACCCGGATCAAAGGATCGGGAAAAAGACTCTCTAGAGCAACCGGTCAACACGACCGGCGAACGAACCCTAGGTATGGGCGGCGCTGCCCCCGGTGGTGGTCACGGTGGCGGCGCACGAGGCGGAAGCAGTGGGCGGCGGCTAGGGTTTGGATCAGTTAGGTTGATCCTATGTTAGAAGGGATAGAGAGGGATTGGTGGAATCGATGTTTATTGCTTACGCCTCGTGGGTATATATATGGGATATGATCAACTTAGAGTACACGACAAAGTAGGAACAAATCTTAATATATCCTGTACTTCCTAATAATCATAATACTCAACAATGGTGGTAGACAAGCTGACGTGCAAAGCCATTCCAAATAAAAAACACTTTTTGAATTGCAAGGACTGCACTTTTTTTTTGACGTGGTACGATGGAAAGCAAGCACTGCTATTTTTTTAACCAAAGAGCTCTTTTTGAACGACAACAAAATTCAGGCCTGGGTGGCCAACGCTGCATGGTCACAAGTTCATCCTCATGCTGGGCTCTGTAACTTAGAGAATAGGCCCGTCTTACTTGATACTACTGAACGTCTTGCTGGAGTGGCAGAGAATCGATCGAGACGTGAGCTGAAGTTTGAGGCAATATGGCTCACCGAAGAATCTGTAGAAGAAATTGTCAAGAGTAAAGACTGCTTGGCAGAAGGCTTTGCACCTTGGCCTTTGCCTTACTGCTAGAGACAAACTAAGTTCTGTGCACCGCGATTTGCATGCATGGGACCGTCGCGTCATTAAGGCACCACCGGCCAGACTCCGTAAGGCAAGAGTTGATCTTGAGAAGCCTATGCGAGAACCTTATACTATTGAAGCCAAAATGAAGCAAAAAGAATTGTTAGTTCTTAATGAGAATCTACTTGAGCAAGATGAGATATATTGGGCCCAGAGGCGACATGTTAACTGGCTTCGCTGTTGGGATAGAAACTCCTCATATTTTCAGCAATTCGCTTCAGCTCGGAGGCATAGGAACTTGATAAAAAAGTTGAAAAATGACAGCCAACACTGGGTGGAAGGCAATGATAACCTCAAACCTCTTGTTAGTGACTACTTCCGTAATTTGTTTACTCCTAGTTCAGGAGAGGTTGATGATGGGCTTTTTGTCTTCCGTCCAAACTCTTGTTACCCGGGATATAAATGAATACCTTATTTCGCCATATACACGGGATGATGTGTGGAAGGCCCTCTTCCACATAGGTGATACGAAGGCCCCGGGGCTAGATGGCTTACATGCAATCTTCTTCAAGCATTTTTGGCACATATTGGGATAAGAATTAACTAATGAAGTTCTGGAAGCTATAAACAAGAGGAAGATACCTTCGGTTAGAATTCTCCAAACATTGTCTTGATACTGAAACTTGACATCCAAAGGTAATTATATTGGGATAAGCGCTCTGTGTGTCAGCGTCTTATTGATCGAGTGTGTCAGCGTCTCAAGGGGTGGAAAGAAAAACAGTCATGTCGATGCAGGGATAGGAAATCTTAATGAAATCAGTGGCACGGGCTATTCCTTCCTACGCTATGTCAGTTTCAAATTGCCCAAAGGAATATATGTAAAGCAATTACAGATGAAATATCAGGTTTTTGCTGGGGTGATGATGAGGATAAGAAGAATATGCTCTTGTTTGTGTGGTTATGTGCATAGTGAAGAACAAAAGGGGGATTGGGGTTTAGAGATCTTCACAGTTTCAACCTTACTATGTTAGCAAAACTGTGTTGTCGACTACTCCAAAACATAGACTCTTTATGTGTATGTGTGTTGAGTGCTAATTATTATCCGGATGCCAACATTCTGAAGGCCGGTCCAATGAAGGGATTGTCATGCACGTGCCAGAGTATTGTTTTTGGCATACAAACCTTTCAAAGGGGTTCTATATGGCGCGTGGGATCGAGAGCTCAAATAAACATATGGCAGGATCCATGGATCCTACCGAGTCTGTCACGAAAGGTCATTACCCCTAGAGGTGCAACTATGCTTAGATATGTAGACGAACTCATTGATCCGCATACGGGCCACTGGGATGAAAGTTTGATCGGAGAAGTTTTTTCTCCAGTGGATGCTTACAGAATCTTGCAAATCTCTCTTAACGTCCAGATGGTAGGGGATTTCGTGGCATGGAATTATACTAGATCTGGGACGTTCTTAGTTTGGTCTGCTTACCACAAGTGTTTGACCACCAGTATGCCCAATGACTAATTCGAGCGGATGGTCAGGGAAATATGCTAATTAATAACATTTGGAAGGAAGTGCCGAACATCAAAATCCATGGTAAAATCGAGCACTTTGCATGGAAAGCTATGAATGGACCACTCCCTTGCTTGGGAATCTTAGTGGATAGGCACATACCTCCAAGATCACAATGCCCGATTTATAAGGTTGGAGTTGAGGGCGTCTAACATGTCATCTTCACTTGCCATCAGGCTAAAGAAATCTGGTGTGAACTTCGACACTAGTGCAGAACCGGGCAATAGCACCGGTTCGTAAGGCCCTTTAGTGCCGGTTCGGTAACCGGCACTAAAGTGTAGGCACTAAAGGTCCCCCCCTTTAGTGCCGGTTCAGCACGAACCGGTGCTAAAGGGCAACCACGTGGCACGAGCCAGCTCCGGGGGCAGGGAGCCCTTTAGTACCGGTTGGTGACACCAACCGGTATTAAAAGGTTGGGGGGTTTTGGATTTATGATTTCTTTTTCATTTAATTTTGTGTTTTCCATTTTTTTTTCATTTGCTGGTATTTTACAATACTGCATATTGTACACGTTATGCATATATATAAATAGATTTTTTAGTAGAACCGATCATATATATATATATATATACATATATATAATTATCTAGCTATATACAATTTCTCCTAATTGGTGCCTTCAGAGCCAGTGGCATTAGCCTAATTGGTGCCTTCGGAGCACGATAACAATTGGAAGTGGTTCATGGGGGCGGTAGCGGGTAAAAGTATTCTCCTTTGGGATCTATGACCTGGTCGAGCAAAAATCCCGCTATTTCCTCTTGAATTGCTTCTATGCGGTCCTCTGGTAGGAGCTTCTCCCTCACGTCTGTGAACTGTTAAGAAGGAGATCAATATGCA
This sequence comes from Triticum monococcum, assembly GCA_034509565.1. Classification (NCBI taxonomy): domain Eukaryota; kingdom Viridiplantae; phylum Streptophyta; class Magnoliopsida; order Poales; family Poaceae; genus Triticum; species Triticum monococcum. The sequence goes on from CM067847.1 coordinate 789,082,109, forward strand.
TGTGTATTAGTTGTGTGACTAGATATCGATAATGGTGTAAAAATTGTGAATAGTGTTCTGACAAACGTACTCAATCCTATCTTTAAGATCTGCTCCTTTCGGACGTCATCATACGAATGTTCTCGCAAACGTAGTATGCACACAGATTATTCCCCGGCGCCTGCTTCAAGGCCTTTACGAGAATGGAATTTGATCAGATAATAATTAATGAAGCATGATAATTAAAGAGATGGCAGCTAGCTAGTACTACTTAATTACTTACTATGGGTCGATACCATTTCAGATTTTGTTTCCATTGGCCTGGAGTGACGTTGATGAACTTTGGCCAAGCCCTGTCCGCCGACAAAGAAAATGAATAAATGGATTATTAAATAGTTGTTATCAAGAAATGACGAACTAATTAAATAGGCCAAAATATAGTTAATAATGATTGAAATTACCTGTTGACTATCCCTTTCACGATGGTGTAGTCAGTTGGTTTATTAAGTAGTAAGTCTAGTACTTCAACTGTTCCTTCATCAACTTTAATGATTAACAAGATTCAGTGAAATCTGCGTGCACACACGTTTGCATGTCTTAATTAAGCGGGCATATGTAAGAAAAAACATGTAGCTAGATAGTAGGCAAAAACAGAATTTGTAGTATAAGACAGTGTGACTCACTCGAAGTTGTAAGGAAGTAGTATATCATCATTGTATTTGAGGCGCTTGAAGAACTCTAGCATGCTTTCCTCTACACTTTTTTCGTAATATGGATCTAATTTCCATGTGTATTCATTAATGGTATTTGGGTCAACGAACCCAATGCCATAGCGTCCACCTTTTTTCATTTCATAAATCTCCATCCTGCATAATACCACAAAAAAGAATATAATGAGGATAATTACAGATAATGATTGATCAAAATGATCACTACAGCTAGCTTAAGAGTTAAATTACAGAAAGAAATCACTTACAGACAATAGCAACTGACGATAGATTTGTCGAGTGCGTCTTGATTGTATAACTGAAATAGTTCTGAATACTCAACGGACACAGCTTTCTCATGATAGTAATGATCCTTCTTGACATTCACCATGAGGGACTCTCGATTGGAATTCTTGGTAATGTCCATGTACCATTGATGCAATTCATACATTCTTGTTGGGAGCTTCTTGACCTTGTCTGGCTCGACCAAAGGTTGGCCCCGAACATATTTCCGTTTTATTTCCTCCTCTCTAGTCAGAGACATGGGCTCGATATCGAGAAGTTGTCCAACAGTGATCATGAGGCTTTTAGCCTGCTCAATATGCTCCTCGGTTATTACCATATCGCCCAGCCCGGGAACGTTAACGGTTTGCCCACAATAATATTGGGCGCGCCTACTCTCATGTGTTATTGGCAGAACAAGCGGGGGAATTGATTCCGCCGCCTGTTCTCCCAGCTGGGGAACGGTTTTACCGCATGTTTTGCCAGCTGATTTGCTCGAGCTCGAGCTCGCCTCTTTCTGTAGACGTGCTCGATTTAACTTCCTGAGGTGGCGCTCATAGTCTGTGTCAACAGGCTTGGGAGCTGGTGCTCTAGCCATACGAATGAAGTGGTCAATCTTTTCCTCAGGCACTTTCTCCCTTTGGCGGCGGTGGCGGTTTCGGTGCAAAATGGGCTTCCACCTCAGCCTTTGATATGGCTGCGTTTTCCTCCTCAGACTTGTCGTAAGGCCTCTGCGGAAGAGGCGCAAGGCTTGGACCATATGGAAATTGCTTGCCTCCGCCTGTACCTCCAGTACTATCTCGACTTGTACCGCTACGCACCATAGCTGAGGCGGCTCTCTTCCGTGATTGCTGAGGTGGCGAAGACGGCTGACGTGGCTGAGTTGGAGGAGGAGGAGTGGCCTGAAGCTGTGCCGGACTTGGAGGAGGAGTGGCCTGATGCTTTGCCGGACTTGGAGGAGGAGGAGGAGTGGCCTGAAGCTATGCCAGACTTGGAGGAGGAGTGGCCTGACGCGTTGGTGGACTTGGAGGAGCGGGAGTCTGCTGACTTGGTGGCGGACTTCGACGAGGAGTTGGATGACGCGGTGTCGGTGGCTTTCGAAAGATGATGCAATCCTTTCTCCATAGGATGATACGATGGTTGGCCTCTCCTAGTGTGTGCTCCTCGTCACCTCTAGGAATGTCAAGCTCTAGCCCCGAATATTGGTCCACCACCTCATCAACCAAGACACGAGCATAGCCTGCTGGAATCGGGTTGCAATGGAAGGTTGCCTCGGGGGGATTTGTAAAAGCAAGGGCGTCCACCACCTTCATGGATATGTTCTTCATTTTGAAGTGTAGCTCGCAGTTAGTGTTCTCCATGATGTCATCCACTGGGTAGCTATCCAGCAATGCGTCGCCCGGGGCGGAATCCACGCTGCTTCTCGGCATGGATGGGACGGTGCTATCCAATGATGGATCATCCGCTAGCTGCTGCAGCTGCTGAGACCCCCTTTGCTGGCTAAGTGAGTCGATCTGCTCCTGCCGCCGCTGGAATTTGACTGCCAAGTCCGCGTGCGCTGATTCTAGGCCTTGAAGGCGTGCATAGTCCAGCTTCCTCTACTCCTCCTCCATCTTCCTCTTCTTCTCCTCCGTAATCTTCTTTCTCGCACGGGTTCCGTAGTCGGCGTTCTAGTCTGAAAACCCCTCATACCACGAAATAGCGCCCTTGCCTCGTGTTCTTCCCGGGTTTTTAGGATTTCCCAGGGCACGCGTAAGCTCGTCGTTCTCTCTGTTGGGCTGGAACTCCCCCGATCGAGCCTCTTCTATTGCAACAAGTAGCTTATCTTTGGCTCCGTCCAGACATGCCTTCTTCGAAACTTTGCCTGTCTTCGGGTCCAACTCCCCCCATGTGCATAGAACCAAGTCCTGCACCTAGGGGCCTAGCTCAATGTTTCTGCAGTGACACCTGCATCCTCCATCTCTTTCTCAGACTTATCCCACTTAGGCATTGCCACCGCATAGCCACCTGGCCCCAGCTTATGGAACTTATCATTTTTTGCGGCATTGGCCTTGTTTATTCTCGACCGTTCCTTAGATAATTCCGAATCCTTGAATTTCACGAAATCGTCCCAATGAGCACTTTGCTTCTCTAGTGTTCACTCGAATACTGGAGTCTTCCATCCTCCCTTAACGTACTTGTCCCATTCAAGATTCTTGTGGTTGTTGAATGCAACCGCCATCTTCCTAAGAGCAGCGTCCTTGACTTTCTCCACATCTGCATATGTGAAATGATCTGGTAGGGTGAAATGTTCCATGAGCGTTTCTCAAAGCAGAAGTTTTTGTCTCTCATTGACAAAAGTAACTCCTGGACGTGGCTTTGCTGGCTCTCTCCATTCTTGAAGGGAGATCGGGAGTTGGTCCTTCACAAGAACTCCACACTGACGAATGAACTTGTCCGCAATCTTCTTAGGCGCTAATGGTTTGCCATTAGGTTTGATAGCCTCTATATTGTACTTTACGTCCTCCTTCAACTTTTTGTTCAGGCCTCGTTTCCTGTTGCCTGAAGATTTGCTCGATCCGGATGGCTGAAAGAAGAAAGATCGATTCGTTAATATATCTTCAAGTCATTTAAAACATGTGATGATCACCAGATGCCTGATTATATAAATATATATACCTCGCCGGTCTTTGTTGTTTCAAGATCAACATTTTCTTCGTCATGTTCATAGTTCATGACTTCATCAATTCGGTCGTCGCGATTGAATATCATATCACCCTCCCCGGTGTTGTTTAGATATTCGGAGCCGTCATAATCTTCTTCATTCTGATCATCATCTGGCCCGCGAGGATTGTGTGTGATATTGAATAGGGCCTCTTCTCCCTCTTTGCCGGTATTGTCCGCCATAGGTTTTATTTAAGTAATCCAAAAGAAATATATTCAAATTACAATGCATGGATGCAATCAATTAATAAGGAAAAACTGAATCAATCGTAGTACATAATAAGCATCATTGAATATAATCTCGAATACGTCGTCTCGAATAATAGATATAATCTCGAATACATCGTCTCGAATAATATATATAATCTCGAATAAATCATCTCGATTATTATATATCGAATACATCAGTAGCTAGCTAGCTAATAAAGATCGAATACTAGAGAGTAATCTAGGCGGTGGACAACCAAAGTGAAGGAACCATCACTGGATCATAGCTCGGGTGATCTCCCCAAAGGACCTGCCAGGTATTGGAGAACCTGACGTCCATAGCAGCCATGTAGCGATGGACGTGCTCGTCCTCCTCCCTGACATGGCGACGTACCACCTCCGGCGGGGCCGGCTCCCTCCGCACCGAAAGTGGCCCACGCGAACGGCACCAAAGGAGATGAGGGTCGACGACGGGACCCGGGGCCGGGTTCCTCACCAAGCGTCGCGCTCCTGAAGGTAGCACCTCCCAGTGCCAGCCCGGCGGAGCCCAGTCCCGGACATGGGTTCTCGGAAGCAGGACGTCGTCATGAACGGGTCGACGGCGAGGATGCGGGCCGGACATCGTCGACAACAAATACTATATGCCGCAAAAGTAAAGTAACATTTTTAAATGATGGATTGTGATTTCATATATGCAAATTCTAAATTTTATAACTAAAACTAACATTTCTAATATTTCTATAATTAAAACTAACATTTCTAATATTTCTATAACTAAAAAACATTTCTATATAACTAACATTTCTAGTATAACTAACATTTCTAATATAACTAACATTTCTATATAACTAACATTTATAATATTTCTATATAACTAACATTTCTATAACTAAAACTAACATTTCTAATAATTCTATAACTAAAAAATAGAAAGACTGCTAACAATTCTATAACAATCTGTGTGTGTGTGTGTGTCGGCCGGGGTAGGACCTCACCGGCGAGGTGCGACGACGGGGGGCGGCGACGGGGAAGGGGACGGAGACGGAGACGACGACGGGAACGGGGCGGCGAAGATGGGGACGGGGCGGCGACGACGGGGCCGGGGCCGGGTCGGGTGGGGACGACGGGAGGACGGGGCGCGGCGCGGCAACGGCGACGGCGACGGGGACGGCGACGGACGGCGACGGGGGCGGCGACGAGGGGCGATGGCGACGGGGCAGAGGAGAAAGAAGCAGAGGGAGAGATGAGAAACTGACAAATGTTTTGAACGGGTTTCTTATATAGAACCCACCTTTAGTACCGGTTGGAGCCACCAACCAGTACTAAAGGTCTGTTTTGGCCAGGCGAAGCGGCGGGAACCGCAACCCCTTTAGTACCGGGTCGTGGCACCAACCGGTACTAAAGCCCCCCCCCCTTTAGTACCGGTTGGAGCCACGACCCGATACTAAAGGGTGTGCGCTGCCAGGCGATGGGCGCATAAGTTTAGTCCCACCTCGCTAGCCGAGGGGCACTCGCACCTACTTATAAGCCCCACCGTCGCTGCTGTCTCGAGCTCCTCTCTTAAGCAGGCCTTCTGGGCCTACCTCTACTGCGATGCCCTGCTGGGCCTACTGGGGTAGTGGGCCTGCATCCTGGCCCAACTAGAATTTGGGTTTCTAGTCGTATGCAGGCCGCTGTGGCCTAGTAGGTGGGCTTTTTTTCTTATTTTTTGCTTTATTTATTTTAGAGTTGTTTTTTTTGCTGTATTTGCAGTTTCTTTGTGAATATCTTTGCTTTAGCTACAAAAATTACAAACTTTCTGTTAGTACCGGTAGTTTACAAATTTGAATAGTTTAAATTTTGAATTATTTGAAATTTGTGTGAATTCACTAGTTTGTGAATAACTTAACTGTGAAAATAGATTTTTCAGTGATTTTTTTTCTTATGTTTAATATTAGTGTGTTTTATCATTATATTCAATTTGGTAATGCTTAGGTTATTTAAAAAATGAAATGTCTTTGTAACGGATGAGTTTTCGTCCGAAACCCTGATACTTCGAAAGAGATTGTCCATTTTGCACACGAAGTGCATCCAGTTTTTGCTGTAACCCTCTCTACTTTTTTGCACATGCTATGTGGGTGAAATTATGATACCATGCCAACTTTCAACCTTTTCTGAGTTAATTTGAAAAGCTTTTCAATTTCAGGGTCATTTAGCTTAAAAAATCAGTAAATACATGAAAGAATTTGCTTGCACATAAAATTTCTTCGCGTTTCAAATGCCAAAACACATAACTAGTTACCCTAACTATTACAGAGATTCCCTCCTTGGTGTGAAACACAGAACAAAGTGATGATAGTGAAGCCGATCACATCCCAGATCTTTGGGTGTGAAACTTTTTCTTCGCGTGTGTCCCTTTGCGTCGTAGCCATGAAAAATCTTCATCACTTAACTGGATGCTCGGGTCAATATTCACTGTGAATGGAGCAATTTCATCAAACTTTTCATAATCTCCTGACATGTCTGTCTTGTCATCCACTCCCACGATGTTTCTCTTCCAAGAAAGAACTATGTGCCGCTTTGGCTCATCGTACGATGCATTCGCTTCCTTATCTGTTCTTTTTCTCGGCTTGGTAGACATGTTTTTCACATAGAAAACCTGTGCCACATCATTGGCTAGGACGAATGGTTCGTCTCCATACGCAAGATTGTTGAGATCCACTGTTGTCATTCCGTACTGCGGGTCTTCCATTACCCCGCCTCATGTCATATTGACCCATTTGCACCGAAACAAAGGGACCTTCAAACCACGTCGATAGTCAAGTTCCCATATGTCCTGTATATAACCATAATATGTTTTCTTTCCCGTCTTGGTTTCTGCATCAAAGCGGACACCACTGTTTTGGTTGGTGCTCTTCTTATCTTGGGCAATCGTGTAAAATGTATTACCATTTATCTCGTACCTTTCAAGTCATTATATTTGAAGATGGTAACTGGAACAGCAAGTACATGTCATCTTCAATAGAGGCATCATGCATGGTACGTGTCTGCAACCAGCTGGCGAAACTCTTGGTTTGTTCACGTGTAATCCAGTCATCAGACCGCTCCGGGTGTTTGGAGCGTAGCAAATTCTTGTGTTCATCCATATATGGAGCCACCATGGCGGAATTCTATAGAACTGTGTAGTGTGCTTCAATGAGAGAATGTCCGTCCATACATATTATTTGTTCCCCTCCTAGCGTGCTGACGGTGTCCTGGACTAGGGGATACTCACCACGTCGTCTCTCGATCTATTAGATTGGGCCAAGGCCCCCGATGGCCGCATACTCATGGGCCAGTTCGGACAGGTGCCGCATACAAGGAAGATTCCACAAAGATATGGCGATCAAGACAAGGAATTCTCCCCGCCGGTGTATTCGGCTAGGACTCTTGTTAACCTAGCCTCTGGTGCATTATATAAACCAGGGCCAGGCTAGTCGATAGAACATACAGCATACAATCATACCATAGGCTAGCTTCTAGGGTTTAGCCTCCTTGATCTCGTGGTAGATCTACTCTTGTACTACCCATATCATCAATATTAATCAAGCAAGACCTAGGGTTTTACCTCCATCGAGAGGGCCCGAATCTGGGTAAAACATCGTGTTCCCCGCCTCCTGTTATCATCCGACCTAGACGCATAGTTCGGGACCCCCTACCCGAGATCCGCCGGTTTTGACACTGACATTGGTGCTTTCATTGAGAGTTCCGCTGTGTGATCGACAAAAGGATCGATGGCTCGCCTGCAAATCAACTGCGACTTCGGCATCTTCGTCACCAGCTCGACTGGTCACCTTGGTTCGACCAAGAATTGCGCCCCGTGTTTGGATCACTATGTTCAGACGAGGGCCTTCATCAAACATCAACTCCGATCTCTATCAAGATCACAGAGCAATTATCTATGGTGCTCGGGGGCTCAACGTCAACATTGCCCTCAAGCGACCGTGCTGTTTTTTTGGACAGCGAACTCGTATCTGCCGCCACCACCTCCTCGAATATCGCTTTGACGTTCGCTTTGGTGGAATTATGCGGAATTGGGTCTATAACAACCCTGGTAAATTTTGTCGAGTTCCGATGAAGGAATCTCTGGCAATCCACGATATACCGGAGCCCTGTCAAATCTGGATGGGAATTTAGATGAGTTTAGGGCGTGGTGTCCAGCTTCTAGCTCGGACGTCCTTTGGAAGATCCAACCGTTGATCGGCTGCGTAATTTCTATATCTACCACCTCTCAAAATTTCAGCTCGATCCGACCGTCCAAACTCTGGGAACCTTCCGATTAGTGCATCACTTTTCGGATCTATTTTCTGCGGGAAAACAAATCCGACCCGAGTTCATATTTTTTATGAACGGGATTTCGGACATCCCTTTTGAAGGAAGTTTTGTATGGGGTATTGTGTTTTGTTCCCGAACACACCCCACTAACTTTAAGATCTTTTGAACATGATCTTCAACATCATGCTGGTGTCAAACCAGTCCGGCAATATTACTCCACGGCTGCCGACCTGCGCTAGACACGTCGTCACTTTAGCCGAGCTCAACTTCTTCGGATCATCATCTCAGCAAGCCGAACAAGAGTCCGGCATCGCGAAGGATAAATCATCATCAACATCGCCGCCCCATGGATTACACGGAGCGGGCATACCGGCATCGCCGCACGGTCGCTTCATCAAGCCGGCATCGACCACGTCATGACCTGCATCGACAGGGCCGCACTATTGCTTCTTCAAGCTGGTGTCCATCATGCCGACCTACTTCGACTCATCGGCTGACGTCGAGGCTTCAACATCTCGGCTGGACCAGAGGCTTCGCCATCTCTTCATCAACCTACTCTGGAGGCTTCGGCGTCACTAGCCGACCAACTCCGTCACGTTAGCTGAGCCGAGGGCTTTGCCTCGGCGAGTCAACCTTTACCAGCATTGCCATGCCGTCGTTTTATCGCCCATCAGGCAATGGGTGTGTGGAGCGAGTACCAATTTTGGGAATCACCTTCCTTCGGATTGCTACAACAAATAAACCAGGTGCTATTAATCTCAGTATTTTTTGCTTGTTTGGGTTCATTTTTCCTAAGATATTATTACTCTGGTTTGTCCATGATATGTACACAGGTCTATCAAATGGTGACCGCATTAACAACGGTCGCGTGGTGGTTCGATCAGTTTCCGTACATAGTCCGGCGAATGCCGCATCGGAGCTCGGACCGACCTGTGAATTCAGGCTTTGCCACACCTTTACTACATCACGCCATATTTCTTCTATTCCTCACTTTGCATAAATTATTTATCATGCAACATTTTTTTTAATTATCATTATTACTATTATCTCCGGTTTGCACTATTTTTTGCGCACAGGAAAATCATCCGGGGACTTCGACGTCACTCTGCCGGTCTGCATTGACCGTGCTATGTCACCACTTCGGCGTGTCGAGCTCTCCGCTCCGCCACCTCGGCACCAGCTTGGGGGATGGAACCTTGCCCCGCATCAAGCTCGGACCGCATCATCAATATCGAACATATTAAGGAGCTAAGTCGCTTTCATGCTCAAAGCTTTAATTTCTAACTTGTGTTTGGTTCGACCAAGCATTATACTTTTTTGGAAAAAAGTTGCTTGTAAAATTTTTTCCTTGTCCAAACTTTGTTTGTGACGCATAAATTCAAATACCCAATTCATTTAGGGGCTTCCTTCATGAAGCTTTTCCACTTGCATATGATTATACTTGTACGGCTTCGTTCCTTGTTCGTGTATTACGCCACAATATGCACCATATTGACTTAAGCGATTTGCATGCTGGGTTGCCTCGCTCCTGTGTTTACCCCTACGTTCCCGATTGTTCGGCTAGGAAGTAAAGGGAGCACCTCTGTGATTGTCACGATCGAGTCGCCCGAGCCGGACCTCAGACTGGGTGAAGCCGAAAGCTAGCGCTCTTATAGTTTTCAATGATGGTCGGCACACAACGGAACTCATGAGTACAAAATATCTATTGCACAAGTCTCATAATAACAATGAGCACCAAAGAAAGGTATCGGTGGGGGTACTATTTTCTTCGAAGATGCTTCTTACACTTCACGGTAACATAGCATAAGTTCCCTGAGCGCGCTTTGTCTGTTACAACCTTATGGCCTGATTGCCTGGTTATTGGAAACACCATCGATATTCTCGACCGATGGAGTACATAACACTTTTCGGTACTTGACCGAAGAGGGAGAAGCGGACGGTCGGTTAAGACGCGTTTAAAGTTCAGCTGAACATAGATATGATATAAGTACTTCAGTACATGCAATTATTCTTCTACCCAAGTCACATGGGGGCTCTTAAGTTTATTTGAGTTGTTTTATAATAAGTGTTCTTCTTCTTAGTCGTTGCAACGTTTTATTATTATTATTTATCACTCCTTTTTTTGACACGAGTGTGCGGTCACTAGCCGGGGAGCCTAATTTCTCTCTCAAAGCCACTAGAGTTTAGTTTGCTAAACTGGCCTGATGAGAAGTACTCTGCCCTCGGGATAGGAGGTTGAAGCCGTAGGCTGACCCGCTCGAAGTCTTGAGATAGGATGTATCATGTTAAAGCACGACAGAAACACTTCTTTTTTCTAAGACCAACTTTCGGATTGGCACCGAACACTTGATATTGTTCGGACGTCATGTTTTTACTGACGTTTTTTGGTTTTCCAAGCTTTTTGGCACTTTTAAACTATTTGTGCTTTTCCAGCATTAGTCTCGCAGTGCAACGCCGGACACCTTTAGGGATTCGGCAAAAACATTCTCAGATATTGCTATATATGCATCGGTTTCGAATTGTGTGTTCGGTCAACAGTTGGGTTGCCCGGCTCCTGCACTTGCTTCCTATGTTCAGTTTTGTTCGGCTAGGCGTGCAAAGGAGAACCACTGCGATTGTGCTTCCAGCTCACATGGTTAAGCACCTCAGTGGAGAAAGCCGAAAACTGACTGTCACAATAAGCGTAAACTGGTCAGCGATCCGATGACTATGTTAAATGACGGGCCGTTCATAACATTGGCCGAAGTGTTTACGGCTTGACCCCGACTATCGCCAAACACTACTGGGGGCTATTAACTGGCCTCCCAAAGTAAATCCTCGATATTTTGCTCTTACATTAGAGCTGAGGTTTAATGATCATGCTTAGCATGACAACCCAAAGAAAGGAACGGATAGCGGGACTATTTTCTTTGGAAGACATTTCTTCTGTTAAACAGTAATATAACTCTCTGCGTACCTTTGTTTATAAAACCATATGGCCAGATTGCCTTGTTTGTTGTAAATCTTTGCCCTCATAAAGGTTTTATAAAGTAGGACAAACATTCCTCGGCTACTGGCCGAGGAGGTGGAAGCCGATGGTCGGTTAACAAAGTTTTGTACAATGCGGATCTGAGCATTAATGACGTAAAGTACTTGGATACATAGAGTCATTACACATAATTTGTGATTTTACTATGGATATTGATCCTTAATTCGTCCACCCGTGCCCGCATTAAGGCTCGGGGGCTACTGGGCTTCGGGCTTATTATTTACAAATATTAAAGGGGCACATTGATCCCCTGATCTGGTGTTACCACCCGACCAGTGTCTCGGGGCTACTGCATTGCTTGTCCAATGCAGAAAATTTTATGTGCAATATAGTTTCCGAGGAGATTTTGATCCTCAGGTTGGTCGGCCGCACCCAACCTGAGTCTCGAGGACTGAGCACGCCGCTTTTAGTATCCCGAAGTATTCTGCCGAGCTTGGACTTGATCCTCAGGCCGATTTTGCAAATCAACCTGAGTCTCAGCGGCTACTGGGATCAGCGGCCTTACGTCATCCTTTAGGTGCATCTCGGGTTTTAGACAGATACACACCTTGAGGGCTACTGGCTATATATCTCGGCAGAGAATAAATTGCACCAATAAAAATATTCACAAAAATCGGCCCACATTCGGGGTGGTGCACCACCTCGGAAGCAGCCCGGCATAAAGCTCGGGCGCTAGTGGCTGGCTCCAAAGAGGGCATTTCCGGCATTAAGCTCGGCTAAACTCCTTCAAACTTCTTTGAACCAAGGTGATTTCCGACACCTCGGATATAGTTCGGCGTTGGAGCTCGGACACAGTCCGGCGTTGGAGCTCGGGTATACAGTCCGGCGTTGGAGCTCGGATACATAGTCCGGCGTTGGAGCTCGGATACATTCCGGCGTTAGAGCTGGGAAGCGGTCCGGCGTTGGTGCTCGGTTGCAAAAGATACCTCGAATACAGTCCGGCGTTGGAGCTCGGACGCAAGAGGAGGCTGCCACCCGGGAACAACATCAAACCCGAGGTGTGGCATAAAAATAACAAGGCATTGGTAAAGGCCGGAAACTTAAAGGGGCTCCTCGGATACCCGACGTGTAAACTCGTCGAATGCATTTCGGCGATCCTCAAGATTGAAGATAAAGAAGATTTGTTGAACCAGTTTTCAAGACCAACGACCAAAGATGAAGAACAGTTCGGAAGAATCGAGGAGCGTACCTAACTTGAAGACCGGTTTAGGGGGCTACTGACGGTGTCCTGGACTAGGGGGTACTCACCACATCGTCTCTCGATCTATTAGATTGGGCCGAGGCCCCCCATGGCCGCATACTCATGGGTCAGTTCGGGCAGCTGCCGCATACAAGGAAGATTCCACAAAGACTTGGTGATCAAGACAAGGACTTCTCCCCACCGGCATATTCGGCTAGGACTCTTGTTATCCTAGGCCTCTGGTGCATTATATAAACCAGGGCCAGGCTAGTCGATACAACATACAATCATACCATAGGCTAGCATCTAGGGTTTTAGCCTCCTTGATCTCGTGGTAGATCTACTCTTGTACTATCCATATCATCAATATTAATCAAGCAGGACGTAGGGTTTTACCTCCATCGAGAGGGCCCGAACCTGGGTAAAACATCGTGTTCCCTGCCTCCTGTTACCATCCGGCCTAGACGCACAGTTCGGGACCCCCTACCCGAGATCCGCCGGTTTTGACACCGACACGTGCCTTTTCCATCCAATCTGCCCTTATGCCGCGGTTTAGGAACACCAATCGGCTTAAGGTCAGGAATAAAGTCAATACAAAACTCAATGACCTCCTCATTTTCATGGACCTTGGAGATGCTTCCTTCTGGCCTAGCACGATTATGAACATATTTCTTTAAGACTCCCATGAACCTCTCAAAGGGGAACATATTGTGTAGAAATACATGACCCAAAATGTTAATCTCTTCGCATAGGTGAACTAGGACGTGCGTCATGATGTTGAAGAAGGATGGTGGGAACACCAACTCGAAACTGACAAGACATTGCACCAAATCATTGTCTAACCTTGGTATGATTTCTGGATCGATTACCTTCCGAGAGATTACATTGAGGAATGCAGATAGCTTCACAATGGCTAATCGAACGTTTTTCGGTAGAAGCCCCCTCAATGCAACCGGAAGCAGTTGCGTCATAATCACGTGGCAGTCATGAGACTTTAGGTTCTGGAACTTTTTCTCTGCCATGTTTATTATTCCCTTTATATTCGACGAGAAGCCGGACGGTACCTTAATACTGAGCACGCATTCAAAGAATATTTCCTTCTCTTCTTTGGTAAGAGCGTAGCTTGCATGACCCTGATGTATGCCATCTTTTCCATGCATACGTTGCTGGTCCTCCCGTGCCTCAGGTGTATCTTTTGTCTTCCCATACACGCCCAAGAATCCAAGCAGGGTCACACAAAGATTCTTCGTCACGTGCATCATGTCGATTGCGGAGCGGACCTCTAGGTCTTTCCAATAGGGCAGGTCCCAAAATACAGATTTCTTCTTCCACATGGGTGCGCGTCCGTCAGCGTCATTCAGAACAGGTTGTCCACCAGGACCCTTTCCAAAGACCACCTTGAAATCCTTGACCATATCATGTACATCATCACCAGTACGGTGGCGACGCTTCGTCCGGTGACCCGCCTCACCTTTGAAATGCTTGCCTTTCTTTCTTACGGGATGCCTGCTCGAAAGAAATTGACGATGTCCCAGGTACACATTCTTCTTACAATTAGCCAAATATATACTGTCGGTATCGTCCAAACAGTGCGTGCATGCGCGGCATCCCTTGTTTGTCTGTCCTGAAAGGTTACTGAGAGCAGGCCAATCATTGATGGTCACGAACAGCAACGCCTTTAGGTCAAATTCTTCCCCCATGTGCCCATCCCACGCACGTACACCTATTCCATTCCACAGTTGTAAGAGTTCTTCAACTAATGGCCTTAGGTACACATCAATGTCATTGCCGGGTTGCTTAGGGCCTTGGATGAGCACTAGCATCATAATGAACTTCCGCTTCATGCACAACCAAGGAGGAAGGTTATACAAACATAGAGTCACAAGCCAGGTGCTATGATTGCTGCTCTGCTCCCCAAAAGTATTAATGCCATCTGCGCTTAGACCAAACTATACGTTCGATGCATCATGTGCAAACTCCTTCCCGTACTTTCTTTCGATTTTTCTCCACTGCGACCCGTCAGCGGGTACTCTCAACTTTCCGTCTTTCTTACGGTCTTCTCTGTGCCATCGCATCGCCTTGGCATGCTCTTTGTTTTGGAACAAACGTTTCAACCATGGTATTATAGGAGCATACCACATCACCTTGGCAGGAATCTTCTTCCTGGGGCGCTCGCCCTCGACATCACCAGGGTCATCGCGGCTGATCTTATAGCGCAGTGCACTGCATACCGGGCAAGCGTTCAAATCCTCGTACTCACCGCGGTAGAGGATGCAATAATTAGGGCATGCATGTATCTTCTGCACCTCTAACCCTAGAGGGCAGATAACCTTCTTTGCTTCGTACATACTCTCGGGCAATTCGTTGTCCTTTGGAAGCATATTCTTTATCATTACCAGCAACTTTCCAAATCCCTTGTCAGATACACCATTCTCTGCCTTCCATTGTAGCAATCCCAGTGTGGTGCCCATCCTTTTCTTGTCACCTACGCAATTCGGGTACAACAATTTTTTGTGATCCTCTAACATGCACTGCAACTTCTTCTTCTCCAAATCACTTGCGCAGTTTCTCTTTGCATCGGCAATGGCCTGACCTAGATCATCAACGGGTTCATCCGATGCTTCTTCAGCTTCTTCCCGCATTGCCGGCTTAGCTTCTTCCCGCATTACCAGCTCAGCTTCTTCCCTCATTGTTGTATCATCGTATTCAGGGAACCCATGACCAGGATAGTTGTCGTCATCCTCTTCTTCTTCATTGTCTTCCATCATAACCCCTCTTTCTCCATGCTTGGTCCAAACATTATAGTGGGGCATGAAACCGGACTCAAACAGGTGGACGTGAATGGTTCTTGAGTAGAGTAATTGTGACCATTCTTACAGCCAGCACATGGACAAGGCATAAAACCATCCGCCCGCTTGTTTGCCTCAACCGCAAGCAGAAAAGTACGCACGCCATTAATGAACTCGGGAGAGCATCGGTCATCGTACATCCATTGCCGGCTCATCTTCAACTACGTCCTACATACAAATATCTATGCCAACTTGATGGGCATAATTTGTCATAAACACGAAATGCAATGAATAGTTTTAAAAGAGAATATACCACATCCGAATCATAACCCGGACGAGGGCCGACGGGGACGGATATCAAAACCATGGCACTATGTATAACAAACAACGTATGGGTAAGATAATTATACGAGTAACTATATATCCAAATCACACAAACATCAATTTTTTATATAAAACTTCATGAACAAGAGGCTAACCACAAGGTGTTTCCGGCGACGGGACGTTGCGGGCGATCGACGGTGGTTACGACGGAGATTTAGAAGGCACTAAGTAAACCACACCTACATATGCAAACTAAGTGTTATTTTTGACCTCAAATTGCATATAAATCAAATACTAGCACATATATATAATTCCTCCCAAATTACTAAACTCAAAAATCAATCACTATATAAAGCATTGCATGAGCTAATCTAGCAATGAGAGATGAAAGGACAAAGTTGCTAACCTTTGTGATCATTTGAATGGATGGGGGCCTTCAAATATTGACAAATTTTGGGCAAAATGTGTGATGAGCTTGAGCGGAAGAGGGAAAAGAACAGAGAGGAGAGGGAAAGGGGAAGAACAGAGCGAGCTGGGGTGGACGAAGGGTCTATGTAGGACGACCTTTAGTACCGGTTCGTGATATGACCCAGTACTAAAGGTGCTAGAGGGGCCCCGGACTGACAACATCCCGCCACCACTCACTTTAGTACTGGTTCATGGCACGAACCGGTGCTAAAGGTTCGCCACGAACCGGTACAAATGAGAGCAGCCGGCTAGCCGTTGTAACCAGCACTAATGCACACATTAGTGCCGGTTCAAATTCAAACCGGCACTAATGTGCTTCACATTTGACCCTTTTTCTACTAGTGGGACTACATGACATCATAGCAAACATAGTACAAGAGGATCATTCAGGGTCTGTAATGTTGGAGATTTTTGGCACGAATTGTTTAGTCCATGAGATCTTGCAAATGTCCGAGCTAGTGATGGTAGCATCATGGTATATTTGCTGGCAACGCCGTCAATATGTGAAAGGGGAAACTATCCAAAATCTGGACAGATCTGCAGTCTCAGTTAAAGTCCTTCCGACGAACTACATTAGAGCTTACTCATCAAAGCAGCCGACAAGGAAGTAAGATCAAATGTGGAAGAAGCCATGCCGTGATGTCATCAAGATCAATGTAGATGCAGCTTTCCAATATGAAACATTGCCGGGTGCGACAGGTGTTGTTGCCCGTGATGGAAGAGGAAATTTCATAGCTGCAATAACTTGGTTTCTCCCACAAACCAGCCGTGTTGATTCAGCAGAGATCACAACGATAAGGAATGGGTTATACCTAGCAGGAAAAATTGGGTGCAATAAAGTTGATATCCAAACAGATTGCAGTTTTGCAGCAGAGGCAGAGCAAGAAGCTGAACATTATGTGGGCTTGGATGTCACAACTATGATCAAATGTAAGGAGATAGGGATGGATTTTGCGAAGATCTCGTACACCTACCATCTTCGAGCAGCAAATGAAGTTGCTAATAGTTCAGCAAAGAAATCCTTTAGTGAAAGAACTTCTAAATTTTGGGACACTACTTTCCCTTATTTTATTTCGTACTCCCTTGTAAATGACCTTTCGATTATCTGAGAAATAAAATCTTGATTCTACAAAAAACACACCTAAGAGTGCTTGCAAAGAAAATTGTACACTAGCATGCCTATTTTGCGATGATCTATACTAGCACTTACATGGAAATAACACCATACTAACTAGAACCTGTACGAGGTAATGATGCATATGAAGACAAAAAACACATATAATGTAATGCATTGTTTTCAATTTCAAGTATGTGTAGCTATCCATGGAAAAATATGTATATCACATTGTATTTTTTATTGATTATTAGTACAAAAACACAAAATAAGAATTAAGAGATATCTAATTAGGAACTAGTTCCTTGGGGAGGATTGCATCTATCACAACATGAAAACATGCAACCGGAATCCTAATTTTTAGTTGGACTACAAATATTATAAACGGTGCACTTAATTTAGGCATGCCTCTGAAGGAAATATGCCCTAGAGACAATAATAAAGTTATTATTTATTTCCTTATTTCATGATAAATGTTTATTATTCATGCTATAATTGTATTAACCGGAAACGTAATACATGTGTGAATACATAGACAAATAAAGTGTCACTAGTATGCCTCTACTTGACTAGCTCGTTAATCAAAGATGGTTATGTTTCCTAACCATAGACAAAGAGTTGTTATTTGATTAACGGGATCACATCATTAGGTGAATGATCTGATTGACATGACCCATTCCATTAGCTTAGCACCCGATCGTTTAGTATGTTGCTATTGCTTTCTTCATGACTTATACATGTTCCTATGACTATGAGATTATGTAACTCCCGTGTGCTGGAGGAACACTTTGTGTGCTACCAAACGTCACAACGTAACTGGGTGATTATAAAGGTGCTCCACAGGTGGCTCCAAAGGTACATGTTGGGTTGACGTATTTCGAGATTAGGATTTGTCACTCCGATCGTCGGAGAGGTATCTCTGGGCCCTCTCGGTAATGCACATCACTTAAGCCTTGCAAGCAATGCAACTAATGAGTTAGTTGCGAGATGATGTATTACGGAACGAGTAAAGAGACTTGTCGGTAACGAGATTGAATTAGGTATTGGATACCGACGATCGAATCTCGGGCAAGTAACATACCGATGACAAAAGGAACAACGTATGTTGTTATGCGGTCTGACCGATAAAGATCTTCATAGAATATGTAGGAGCCAATATGGGCATCTAGGTCCCGCTATTGGTTATTGACCGGAGACATGTCTCGGTCATGTCTACATTGTTCTCGAACCGTAGGGTCCGCACGCTTAATGTTACGATGACAGTTATTATGAGTTTATGCATTTTGATGTACCGAAGTTAGTTCGGAGTTCCGGATGTGATCACGGACATGACGAGGAGTCTCAAAATGGTCGAGACATAAAGATTGATATATTGGATGACTATATTCGGACACCGGAAGCGTTCCGGGGAAGTTTCGGATAAAACCGGAGCACCGGGGGGTTACCGGAACCCCCCGGAGGGTTAATGGGCCTCATGGGCCTGAAGTGGAGAAGAGGAAGGGGCTGCCAGGGCAGGCCGCGCGCCCCCTCTCCCCCTAGTCCGAATTGGACAAGGAGGGAGGGGCAGCGCCCCCCTTTTTCCTTCTCCTCTTCCACCTCTCCTACTTGGACAAGGAAAGGGAGGGGAGTCCTAATCCCGGTAGGCGTAGGACTCCTCCTGCGCGCCTCCTCTAGGGCCGGACGCACCCCCCCTTGCATCCTTTATATACGGAGGCAGGGGGGCACCCTAGGACACACAAGTTGATCATCGTGATCGTTCCTTAGCCGTGTGCGGTGCCCCCTTCCACCATATTCCACCTCGGTCATATTGTAGCAGCGCTTAGGCGAAGCCCTGCGACGGTAGAACATCAAGATGGTCACCACACCGTCGTGCTGACAGAACTCATCCCCGAAGCTTTGCTGGATCGGAGCCCGGGGAGCGTCATCGAGCTGTACGTGTGCTAAGAACTCGGAGGTGCCGGAGTAACGGTGCTTGGATCGGTCGGATCGGCAAGACGTACGACTACTTCCTCTACGTTGCGTCAACGATTCCGCTTCGGTCTACGAGGGTACGTAGACAACACTCTCCCCTCTCGTTGCTGTGCATCACCATGATCTTGCGTGTGCGTAGGAATTTTTTTGAAATTACTACATTCCCCAACAGTGGCATCCCAGCCTAGGTTTTATGGTTTGATGTTATTTGCACGAGTAGAACACAAGTGAGTTGTGGGCGATATAAGTCATACTGCTTACCAGCATGTCATACTTTGGTTCGGCGGTATTGTTGGACGAAGCGGTCCGGACCGACATTACGCGTACGCTTACGCGAGACCGGTTCTCCCGACATGCTTTGCACATAGGTGGCTTGCGGGTGACAGTTTCTCCAACTTTAGTTGAACCGAGTGTGGCTACGCCCGGTCCTTGCGAAGGTTAAAACAGCACCAACTTGACAAACTATCGTTGTGGTTTTGATGCGTAGGTAAGATTGGTTCTTGCTTAAGCCCGTAGCAGCCACGTAAAACTTGCAACAAACAAAGTAGAGGACGTCTAACTTGTTTTTGCAGGGCATGTTGTGATGTGATATGGTCAAGACATGATGCTAAATTTTATTGTATGAGATGATCATGTTTTGTAACCGAGTTATCGGCAACTAGCAGGAGCCATATGGTTGTCGCTTTATTGTATGCAATGCAATCGCGCTGTAATGCTTTACTTTATCACTAAGCGGTAGCGATAGTCGTGGAAGTATAAGATTGACGAGACGACAATGATGCTATGATGGAGATCAAGGTGTCGCGCCGGTGACGATGGTGATCATGACGGTGCTTCGGAGATGGAGATCACAGGCACAAGATGATGATGGCCATATCATATCACTTATATTGATTGCATGCGATGTTTATCTTTTATGCATCTTATCTTGCTTTGATTGACGGTAGCATTATAAGATGATCTCTCACTAAATTATCAAGAAGTGTTCTCCCTGAGTATGCACCGTTGCAAAAGTTCTTCGTTCTGAGACACCACGTGATGATCAGGTGTGATAGGCTCTACGTTCAAATACAACAGGTGCAAAACAGTTGCACACGCGGAATACTAGGTTATACTTGACGAGCCAAGCATATACAGATATGGCCTCAGAACATGGAGACTGAAAGGTCGAGCGTGAATCATATAGTAGATATGATCAACATAGTGATGTTCACCATTGAAACTACTCCATCTCACGAGATGATCGGACATGGTTTAGTTGATTTGGATCACTTGATCACTTAGAGGATTAGAGGGATGTCTATCTAAGTGGGAGTTCTTAAGTAATATGATTAATTGAACTTAAATTTATCATGAACTTAGTCCTGGTAGTATTTTGTAAATCATGTTGTAGATCAATAGCTCGCGTTGTTGCTTCCCTGTGTTTATTTTGATATGTTCCTAGAGAAAATTGTATTGAAAGATGTTAGTAGCAATGATGCAGATTGGATCCGTGATATGAGGTTTATCCTCATTGCTGCACAGAAGAATTATGTCCTTGATGCACCGCTAGGTGACAGACCTATTGCAGGAGCAGATGCAGACGTTATGAACGTTTGGCTAGCTCAATATGATGACTACTTGATAGTTTAGTGCACCATGCTTAATGGCTTAGAATCGGGACTTCAAAGGCGTTTTGAACGTCATGGACCATATGAGATGTTCCAGGAGTTGAAGATAATATTTCAAGCAAATACCCGAGTTGAGAGATATGAAGTCTCCAGCAAGTTCTATAGCTAAAAGATGGAGGAGAATCGCTCAACTAGTGAGCATGTGCTCAGATGGGTGCTACAATCGCTTGAATCAAGTGGGAGTTAATCTTCCAGAAAAGATAGTGATTGACAGAATTCTCTAGTCACCATGACCAAGTTAGTAGAACTTCGTGATGAACTATAGTATGCAAGGGATGACGAAAACGACTCCCGAGCTTTTCATGATGATGAAATCGATGAAGGTAGAAATCAAGAAAAACATCAAGTGTTGATGGTAGACAAGACCACTAGTTTCAAGAAAAGGGCAGAGGGAAGAAGGGGAACTTCAAAAAGAACAACAAGCAAGTTGCTGCTCAAGTGAAGAAGCCCAAGTTTGGACGTAAGCCTGAGACTGAGTGCTTCTACTGCAAAGGGACTGGTCACTGGAAGCGGAACTACCCCAAGTGATTGGCAGATAAGAAGGATGGCAAAGTGAACATAAGTATATTTGATATAAATGTTATTGATGTGTACTTTACTAGTGTTTATAGCAACCCCTTAGTATTTGATACTAGTTCAGTTGCTAAGATTAGTAACTCCAAACGGGAGTTGCAGAATAAACAGAGACTAGTTAAGGGTGAAGTGACGATGTGTGTTGGAAGTGGTTCCAAGATTGATATGATCATCATCGCACACTCTCTATAAATTCAGGATTAGTGTTGAACCTAAATAAGTGTTATTTGGTGTTTACGTTGAGCATGAATATGATTTGATTATGTTTATTATAATACGGTTATTCATTTAAGTAAGAGAATAAATTGTTGTTCTGTTTACATGAATAAAACCTTATATGGTTACACACCCAATGAAAATAGTTCGTTGTATCTCGATCGTAGTGATACACATAATCATAATATTAAAACCAAAAGATGCAAAGTTAATAATGATAGTGCAACTTATTTGTAGCACTGCCGTTTAGGTCATATTGGTGTAAAGCGCATGAAGAAACTCCATGCTGATGGGCTTTTGGAATCACTTGATTATGAATCAGTTGATGCTTGTGAACCATGCCTCATGGGCAAGATGACTAAGACTATGTTCTTCGGAACAATGGAGCGAGCAACAGATTTGTTGGAAATCATACATACTGATGTATGTGGTCCGATGAATATTGACGCTCGCGATAGGTATCATTATTTTATCATCTTCACAGATGATTTGAGCAGATATGAGTATATCTACTTGATGAAACATAAGTCTGAAACATTTGAAAAGTTCAAAGAATTTCAGAGTGAAGTGGAGAATCATCGTAACAAGAAAATAAGGTTTCTACGATCTAATCGCGGAGACAAATATTTGAGTTACGAGTTTGGTCTTCAATTAAAACAATGTGGAATAGTTTCACAAATTCGTGCCACCCGGAATACCACAGCATAATGGTGTCTCCGAATGTCATAGCCGTACTTTATTAGATATAGTGCAAATCTATGATGTTTCTTACCGATTTACCACTATCATTTTTGAGGTTATGCATTAAAGACAGCTGCATTCACGTTAAAAAGGGGCACCATCTAAGTCCGTTGAGACGACACAATCTGAACTGTGGTTTAGCAAGAAACCAAAGTTGTCGTTTCTTAAAGTTTAGGGTTGTGATGCTTATGTGAAAAGGTTTCATCCTGATAAGCTCAAAACCAAATTGGAGAAATATGTCTTCATAGGATACCCAAAAGGAGACTGTTGGGTACACCTTCTATCACAGATCCTAAGGCAAGACATTCGTTGCTTATAATGGATCCTTTCTAGAGAAGGAGTTTCTCTCGAAAGATGTGAGTGGGAGGAAAGTAGAACTTGATGAGGTAACTGTACCTACTCCCTTATTGGAAAGTAGTATATCACAAAAAACTGTTTCTGCGACACCTATACCAATTAGTGAGGAAGCTAATGATAATGATCATGAAACTTCAGGACAAGATACTACTGAACCTCATAGATCAACCAGAGTGAGATCCGCGCCAGAGTGGTACGGTAATCCTGTTCTGGAAATCATGCTGCTAGATCATGATGAACCTATGAACTATGAAGAAGCGATGGTGAGCCCAGATTCCGCAAAATGGCTTGAAGCCATGAAATCTGAGATGGGATCCATGTATGAGAACAAAGTATGGACTTTGGTTGACTTGCCCGATGATCGGCAAGCAATTGAGAATAAATGGATCTTCAAGAAGAAGACTGACGTTGACGGTAATATTACTGTCTACAAAGCTCGACTTGTCGCAAAAGGTTTTCGACATGTTCAAGGGGTTGACTACGATGAGACCTTCTCACCCGTAGCGATGCTTAAGTCTGTCCGAATCATGTTAGCAATTGCCGCATTTTATGATTATGAAATTTGGCAGATGGATGTCAAAACTGCATTCCTGAATGGATTTCTAGAAGAAGAGTTGTATATGATGCAACCGGAAGGTTTTGTCGATCCAAAGGGAGCTGACAAAGTGTGCAAGCTTCAGCGATCCATTTATGGACTGGTGCAAGCATCTCGGAGTTGGAATACATGCTTTGATAAGTTGATCAAAGCATATAGTTTTATACAGACTTGCTGTGAATCCTGTATTTACAAGAAAGTGAGTGGGAGCACTACAATATTTCTGATAAGTATATGTGAATGACATATTGTTGATCGGAAATAATGTAGAATTATTCTGTAAAGCATAAAGGAGTGTTTGAAAGGAGTTTTTCAAAGAAAGACTTCGGTGAAGCTGCTTACATATTGAGCATCAAGATCTATAGAGATAGATCAAGACGCTTGATAAGTTTTTTCAATAAATACATACCTTGACAAGATTTTGAAGTAGTTCAAAATGGAACAGTCAAAGAAAGAGTTTCTTGCCTATGTTACAAGGTGTGAAATTGAGTAAGACTCAAAGCCCGACCACGGCAGAAGATAGAAAGAGAATGAATGTCATTCCCTATGCCTTGGTCATAGGTTCTATAAAGTATGCCATGCTGTGTACTAGATATATTGTATACCCTACCACTGAGTTTGGCAAGGGAGTACAATAGAGAACTAGGAGTAGATCACTTGACAGCGGTCAAAATTATCCTTAGTGGAATAAGGATATGTTTCTCGATTATGGAAGTGAAAAAAAGGTTCGTCGTAAAGGGTTACGCCAATGCAAGTTTTGACACTAATCTAGATGACTCTAAGTCTCGGTCTAGATACATATTAAAAGTGGGAGCAATTAGCTAGAGTAGCTCCATGCAGAGCATTGATGACATAGAAATTTGCAAAATACATGCGGATCTGAATGTGGCAGACCCGTTGACTAAGATTCTCTCACAAGCAAAACATGATCACACCTTAGTACTCTTTGGGTGTTAATCACATAGCGATGTGAACTAGATTACTGAATCTAGTAAACCCTTTGGGTATTGGTCACATGGCGATGTGAACTATGGGTGTTAATCACATGATGATGTGAACTATCGATGTTAATCACATGGTGATGTGATCTAGATTATTGACTCTAGTGCAAGTGGGAGACTGAAGGAAATATGCCCTGGAGGCAATAATAAAGTTATTATTTATTTCCTTATTTCATGATAAATGTTTATTATTCATGCTATAATTGTATTAACCGGAAACATAATACATGTGTGAATACATAGACAAACAGTGTGTCACTAGTATGCCTCTACTTGACTAGCTCGTTAATCAAAGATGGTTATGTTTCCTAACCATAGACAAAGAGTTGTTATTTGATTAACGGGATCACATCATTAGGTGAATGATCTGATTGACATGACCCATTCCATTAGCTTAGCACCCGATCGTTTTAGTATGTTGCTATTGCTTTCTTCATGACTTATACATGTTCCTATGACTATGAGATTATGTAACTCCCGTGTGCCGGAGGAACACTTTGTGTGCTACCAAACGTCACAACGTAACTGGGTGATTATAAAGGTGCTCTACAGGTGTCTCCAATGGTACATGTTGGGTTGACGTATTTCGAGATTAGGATTTGTCACTCCGATCGTCGGAGAGGTATCTCTGGGCCCTCTCGGTAATGCACATCACTTAAGCCTTGCAAGCAATGCAACTAATGAGTTAGTTGCGAGATGATGTATTACGGAACGAGTAAAGAGACTTGTCGGTAACGAGATTGAACTAGGTATTGGATACCGACGATCGAATCTCGGGCAAGTAACATACCGATGACAAAAGGAACAACGTATGTTGTTATGCGGTCTGAGTAACTCGGAGGTGCCGGCTTTGCTGGATCGGAGCCCGGGGAGCATCATCGAGCTGTACGTGTGCTAGGAACTCGGAGGTGCCGGAGTAACGGTGCTTGGATCGGTCGGATCGGGAAGACGTATGACTACTTCCTCTACGTTGCGTCAACGCTTCCGCTTCGGTCTACGAGGGTACGTAGACAACACTCTCCCCTCTCGTTGCTATGCATCACCATGATCTTGCGTGTGCGTAGGAATTTTTTTGAAATTACTACGTTCCCCAACAGCCTCATGTGACACCATAAGATGACAAGGAAGAAGTCCCCTCTATTACTCTAATTGTGAGTTAATGCTTGAATGTACGAACTCTGATAATTTCAGATGTGCTAGATTTCATTGTCTTTTAGATATATTTTTATTTATATAGAAATTAAAAATCATAAAATTTTAATAATTAGAAGTTTGTTTATATAAATAACCTACGATCTTTCGTACAGGATGTAGTAGTTTAAACACATAATATTATTTCTATAGACCTCAATCAGTTTGAAAGCAAAAGTGTCTTTGAGTGCAACTGATTGGAAAAATAGCAATGGCCTTTGAGCCCTCATTCCTTTCTTGGTATACTCAAACACACTTTCTCTAATCAATGGTTTCTAATCCATTAAATATAAGAGATTGTACAAGCAGTAAAACATGTCACGTGCGAATAGTCATTCTTTTTATTTCCTCTTTTGTACCCTCTTGTACAAATAGTCCAACATGCCGAAGACGATCACACGTTAGGTAGCATTGAAGAGTTTTTCATTAGAGTTTTTTAGACGGTCACACGTTAGGCTTTTAGTTTAGTAGTGCACTTTCCTGGATCCTTAACCAGTATTTCATACATTCAAATGAAGACACAATCCTGGGGACTGAACCTCGAGTGACTGACAATCATGGCATGGAGTCAGTGCAAGATATAGATCCACCAGCGGTGGAAAATAATAATATGGAACCCATGCAAGAGGAATTGCTGAACGGAATCTACAAAAAGACAGCTGATGGAAGTTCATACTATACCTTGATGAGCCTGACATAGTTGTTGTTAGCTCTAAGTAAACACAAACTTAAGTTCGATGAGAATCATCTCATCCATGAAAGTTAACAGAAGCTGTGAATGATCTACTAGTATTGTTTATTTAAGGTGCGCCTCTACACTCTTTAGGTTAGTATGAATATTTTTTCGAATCTACGATGATGTGTGTTGATGGCACACAACAGGAACCTGGAATCACATCTTGTGAGGTAGGCCCTGGACATTCCTCGCCTCAAGAGAGGTAGAGAGTATCAAGATGGAGGGGGCAAGGGGTGTAAGTAAGCCAGAGAAGCAGAAGGCCCGCATAGAGGCTAACCGGCTCAGGGTGTTGGACCGGGCGGCAGCAGCTCGGGCTCATGCATTCCAGTCACAGCCTGCTACTGAAACTGCCACATAGGCGCTCGCAGGACTCTGAATCACTTTGCTTTGCCAGCTTAGGCTGTGTGGCATACCAGATTGGGTCTTATTGATGGGTCAAAAACTCAAAGTAGTTTTTGTTGAATTTGGGCTGTAAAACGCAGAGACCATGCTCTTTTCTGCACTGATAGTTTGCTAGTAAGACTGTTTTTGGAATTTGGTTCACTCTGGTGCTAGAAGAGTAGGCAATTTTGTGGGTGTGTTGTAGCTTTTATGCGAGAATGGACGTTTGACTCTCGGCTTCCATGGAGGCCTTTTTTTGAAAAAATTAAAATTCAAACATTTTGGTTTCACAATCTGACAAAATTTGTGCATGTAAACAAGGATGTTATGTGTATGTATGTAAAAGTTTAGGATGAAATACTTTGAAATGCAACCTGTACAAAAAAGACAAATTCATGGCCTGGGAGGATGAATAGTATCATGTGTTAAAAAGCTCCAGATTTGTTATTTTTGCACAACCCTCATTTCAACGTATTTTACACTGAAAATTTACACACATGTGTGTTATGCCTTCATGTATATCTGTATTTTTTGAGAATTTTTTGGAATGTAAAAACATGAATTTTGATGAAATTTGAAATTTGAATTTAGAGGCCTCCAAGGAGGCCGAGCTCCAAAGGCAATTTTCGCTTTTATGGCTCCTGTTTACAGCCTTTTAAACAGGAAAAGAATCTTTCTGCAATTTCTGTACATTTATGTGAGAATGCTCTGAAGTTTGATGGTAAAGGACCTGATGTTCTCAACTCAAATTTGAGTACATTTATGTGAGAAAGCTGAAGCTCTGAATTGATGTTTGATGAGTAAGTTGATGTTTGCACGCATCAGGTTTGAAGAGTCTGTTTGTATGCATCAGGTTCTATGGAAACATCCATCATCAGTAGTCAGGAAAAACACCCATGCTCATTGCCAAAGATAAAAATTCATGCTAGTACTCAAGAAACTAAACCACAGCAGCTCATCCAAAATTTGGCAGGAATTCTATATGAACTTATCAGAAGTACCTTCATTACAAAATTAACTCATTCATTTCATGCAGAACAAAGCTACTACTCTCAGTTCCTGATTGACCATCTGGACTAACATCATGGATAAAAGGAAGGAAGAGGAGGGGGGATACCATGCTTGCATACATACATACATGTGTCTTAATGACATACATTTTTGATAATAATAACAGGCACCAATTTGATCACGCTCTATTCATCTCCATATATTTAGTTAATTTTTTTTGAAGCAACTGCGGTACATGCAATAAAAACGTTCTAGTAAGGTGGCATATGCCAAACTGCAGCAGCTTAAGAATAAAGGCGCACAAGCTGCTTATTCATGCTCCCCAAAAATCCCAGAGTCATCTTTTATTGTTGTTTGGAAGCAATACACATAAAAATTAGCAGGCCATAGCGGTGACTCCTATGTTCTTGAAAATGTAACTAACATGGTAAATACGGGGTACTCATAAATAGAATATTCAAGGCCTTCAAACATCAGCTTACTGGTTATGCAACATTCTTGTTTTGAACATCATCGTTCAATTGGATGGATGATGTGTAAGTGCGAAGTATGATGACTAAAGCTGTACTATATGAAGATGCCAGCACGAAAGACAATTTCTATCCTAAGGAATGGGCAACAAAGAATAGCTTTCCAACGGAACAGGCGTGCAGAGACAAACCATGAATTTGCTACCTCTCATAGGAGAGAATTGCATATTTCAACCCCGAACTCTTGCCCTAGTCTAATTTACAATCCCGAACTTCAATACTGTCTAAATTACAACCCCCAACTCTCAAAACTGGTAAGGATTCAACCCTTCTCTACCTCTTGACCGGTTTTGCCATGTTGACCGGTTTTGACTGGGCAAATAGTAAATAAAAAAGTATTATTTTTTTTCACCTGGTGAACAGTAATTTCAAAAAAGTTCCAATTTTTTTAGCTTGTTTGGATATTTGAGTAGCAATCAGCAAAAAATACAAATGTGGGGTCTATGAAACATATCACTATTCATGCACTGTTCGGGCTGATTTTGTTTTTTTGGCTGAGAGCTACTCTGATGTCCGAACGTGATGAAAATTGGCACGGACCTCACACATTGATACATCTTCCATGCAACAAATATTCGGATTTTTTTAATTTTTTGGTTTTTTTTGAATTTACTGTTTAGCCAGTGAAAAAATCAAAATTAGTTTTTGAAATTTTACTTTTGTTCCACTTATTAATTTTTTTTGAATTTATTGTTCACCTTGTGGAAAAAAGGAAATTATTTTTTTTAAAATTTTTTCAATTTTATTTTAATTTACTGTTCATTAGTCAACGGGTCTAAACTGGTCACCTGGGTCAAAAACCGGTCAACAGAGAGAGAAGGGTTGAATCCTGACTAGTTTTCAGAGTTGAGAGTTGTAATTTAGACGGTATTGGAGTTCGGCGTTGTAAATTAGACTATGGAAAAAGTTCAGGGCTAAAATATGCACTTCTCTCCTCTCATAGCTAGTTTGACAAGGTAGTCAAGACCAATAGAACAACAATCAACTTTCTATATAACCATGCGAGTAGAGCAAGCAGAGCATGAAACCAATGGCAACATAAAATATAATAATTAGCCTGACCAGTCGATCAAATAGTTGGTTCCGATAACAACGGTGGGAAGCTAAAGTAGGGGAGAGCACGTTTGAGATTTAAGAAGTCGTCCATCTTTGTACAAACTTTGGTAATTTCATACGTCTTGACGTCCATTGAATAACAATCCACATTCTCTATGTGAATGCCGTCTGGAGCGCATTGGAAGAACAAGAATCCTTGGGCTGCACCCACTGTGGAAACAGAATAGTCATAATACTGCCCAGGCAGCTGTATGATCTTCTTCAGCTCCCATTCATCTGAATTATTCTGCAGAGAGGTATGGTGGAGAGCAAAGGTCCCGTGTTGACAGACAAGAGAAAACATCTCAATGGCTCCTTCCCTACCCACAACAAGTGCATTTGGACGCCGATTATCAAAGATGGGGTCAGTATCTGTGAGCTGCAGATGGTAGCCAGTGAGAAAATTGATAGTTGAAAACCTCAGAGTGCGTGTGTCCAGCACCATCAAATGGTCACTCCAACACCAAGGCTGTGTCCAGTAGAAGCAGCCGCGTACACAATCAAAACAGGACATGTCGTCGAAAGAAGGGAAGACAGGGGACTCGACCACACACCATTGCATAGTTGTGGACCGGAAGACAAAGAGGACGAGCTTTGTCCGGTATCTTGCTATGCATATCACCTTGAAGGGCTCCTCCTCGCCGTCATCACTGGTGTTGGGAGCAAGCACAGGCTCGAATTCCCATAGGCGATCCTGCGGCTGAGCGGCGAGGTCCTCAGGTATGGTTGGAAGCAGCACGTATCTTCTCGACAGCGGGTCACAGACGGCGAGGTGAAAGTCAGCGGCGTTGCACCACTCCCGTTTGGTCCACGCAAGGCGGAGACCATAGTCGTAGAAGTCAACGTGCTCTCTACTATCCATGAGGATGCTTACTTCGTAGCCTTCTTCGGGGTAGTTCCAGTACTTGAGGACGGGGGCTTGGAGGGATCTCCAATCAAGGAGGACACGGCCATCACGGACGTCGCGGGGGCGCCAGCGGGGGCCTCCCTCATCGGGCGAGACGTAGCAGGAGGAGGAAGAAACAACGGCCGGAACGAAGGAGAAATCCACGGCACACCGGCCGAGGGCGCCGATGAGCGGGGCAGAGGGGTGCGGCGCCTGGGCGGGCTGGAATCCGGCCGCGTCCATGAAGCCAAGGAGGGGAGGCCGGTGGAGCGCGCTGAAGCGGCGGCGGAAGGCGCGGCCTTTGATGATGCGACGGAACGAGGTGCAGGTGGCAGAGGCGAGGGCGAGCGCGCTCAGGGTGGGCAGGCGGAGGAAGATCTCCTCCATGAGCTCGTTCGGGATGGGGATGGAGATGGAGGCCATGGTTGTGGCCGGGGTGGAGGAAGGGGGTCGAGGTTACGGATGTGGTGGGAGAGTGGGCTACTGGCCTCTATATACTATCTAGCCGGCACCTCGTACGGCTGAGAGGCTATCGGGAGACTATAAAAAAACGAAATTAAAAAGAGATAAACTTGCACATTGTGTGCGTCGCCGGCATAAATAAACAACTACGCTGCCGCCGAAACTGGCAACTGAGAATTAAGTAATTCGCAGGCATTTTTCGATGGCCTCGCCGCCGCAACGAACCCGACGCGCGGCCGATGGTGGCTGTTTCCGCCGAAACAGATCCATAAATCTGATCGATAGCAACTATTCCGTCTAAAAATATAACAGCGTTTTTGGAACTAGTGCTTTCTACGAACGACTT
Source organism: Triticum monococcum (assembly GCA_034509565.1). Classification (NCBI taxonomy): domain Eukaryota; kingdom Viridiplantae; phylum Streptophyta; class Magnoliopsida; order Poales; family Poaceae; genus Triticum; species Triticum monococcum. Next base: position 789,112,945 of record CM067847.1, read on the forward strand.
ATCTGATCGTGAAATCGGGCGTAAAAGTCCGCCACCGCTCGCGCAAGGCGATCTAGGTCAGCGGCCGGCGGCCGCCACTTCAGCGGCTGCGGGGTCGCCGTTGCTCCTTCTGACCCTCCGCGCTGTGGCTATGTATGTAACTGTAGCACGAGGTGATTGTATTGGCAAATGAAAGTTGGATGCTTGCTTGATGTCCTGTCGATGGATTTCCCTGCGAGACCTATCGCCCCCCTAGGATTATAACTAGGGTTTGCTATTCTCCGATGGCTCCTATTGTTTGAGAGTTTTTCGTTCATTGTCATCTCCGCCGACCGGATGAGATTGGAACTGTCGTGCAATGCTTTCACCCACTGCAGTTAAAGAGCTCTTGGATCTTTAAGGGTGTGTGAAAGTGGATGAGATTTTTTTTGTCTGAATCCCATCCGAATACAGCTAAGGCAACTGAGTTAAGGGTGAAGTTAGGTTTTGATCTTTTTTCATATTGTTGATAGTGATGGACGGTCGGGAGGTCTTGCCCTTTTTCAATCTGTCAAATGAAGTGGTGTTAAATCCTTTTGACATGGATGACAATAGTGTGGCTTGGTGTTTGATACTCCATCCATTCCTAAATATAAGTCTTTTTAGATATTTCAAGAAGGACAATATAAGAATGTATATGGACATATTTTAGAGTGTATATTCACTTATTTTGTTCCGTATGTAGTCAGCATTGGAATCTCTAAGAATACTTATATTTAAGACCGGAGGGAGTAGGTTTTACGGAGAAGAAAATTGGGACATGAAGCACCTATCATGGACACATATGAGAACCCTGCATAATGATGCAACAGGGCCATGGATGATTATAGGGGACTTCAATGAAATTATGGTTGCTGGTGAAAAGGAAGGTGGAAAAACCATACCGCGACAATACATGCAGGACTTCAGAGACTGCGTGGATGACTGCGGGTTACAAAAAATGATGACCATTTGTGATAAATTTACATGGAATAGAGGTGTTATCAGAGAAAGGCCCGATAGAACTTCATGCAATGAACAATGGGCTGAGAAGTTCCCTTATATATGCGGATTTAATCCATGAGCATCATGTTCATTCAGATCAGACACCAATTCTGCATGAGACAACTTATTTTTCTACGGTCATGGGACAACAACTGAGAGGTGAAAGGAGGTTTGAAGCTAGATGGCAGAGTGAAACAATAGTTAATGAGATTATCAGTAGTGATTGGGAATGAACGAAGCTTGCAGGGGTGGGGCCCTCCCTTGCGGCTCGAACAAAAGCAGTGAAGGATGATCTATTTCTTTGGGACCGTGTGACACCCTAAAAGGGCCCAAAAAGATAATTAAGAAACTGAAGAAGCAACTGGAGTAATTAAGAAGAGGACCTTTCACAAGTGAGGTACAACAGAAATTTAAGGAATAACAAATACTCATTGAGAGTCTGCTTGATCAAGAGGAGCTGATCTGGCTCCTTCACGGAGACAGTAACACGTCTTACTTCCACAAGGCGACAACGGCTCGGAAGAAACAAAATTGTATTAGAAGGCTCCTTGATGACTCCTGCGTTTGGAAGGAAGAGTTGGAGGATTTAAACAACATCATCACGTGCTACTTTAAAGAACTATTTACCTCACAGGTGGTTTTGCCAGATAACAATGTCCTGAATAAAGACCACTGGCGGGTTTCAGAAGCGATGAATAATTCACTAATGGCACCATGCACTGCCGAAGAAGTGAAGAAGGGCCTATTTTCTATGAGTGATTTCAAAGCCCAGGCCCGGATGTTCTTCATGCGATCTTTATAAGAGGTTTTGGGCCATGTTGGGAGATGATCTTGTGATGGATGTTCTGAATGCTATTAACTCAAAGGTAGTGCCGCAAGGGTGGAATGACACTACGATTGTCATAATCCCAAAGGTAAATACTCCTGAAAAGGTTTCGCAGTTTAGACAGTTTATGCAATGTCGTTTATAAGGTAATATTCAAGATGATTGTTGCTAGACTCAAGGTTTTGCTTCTAGAGATTATTAGCCAAACCCAAAGTGCCTTCGTTCCTAGGAGGCTCATTAATGATAATGTGCTTATAGCATATGATAGTTTACATGCAATAAAATAAAATAAAGTTGGTAAATAGGGTTGGTGTGCGGTGAAACTTGACATGCACAAAGCCTATGACAGGGTTGAATGGGTTTTTTGGAAGCAATTCTGTTGAAGTTGGGGTTTCATGATGAATGGGTGAAGATGATAATTCTTTGTGTCTCTTCCGTGGATTAGAAAGTGAGATATAATTCAGTGGAGACAGAAACTTTTAAACCTGGCCGAGGTTTACGACAAGGGGACCCATTATCACCATACTTGTTCCTTCTGTGCATAGAAGGATTGATAGCACTGCTATCACATGTCGAGCAAACGGGAGACCTTATGGGGGTCAACGTTGTCGAGATGCACCAACAGTAACAAACCTTCTCTTTGTCGACGATTCCCTAATTCTGATGAAAGCTAATGTTCAAAATGCTGCTTGTTTGAAGTCAATTTTGGATTTGTATTGTGTTGCTTCTAGACAACTTGTTAGTGTGGATAAATCAAGTAAAGTTTTATGTCCAAGCACTAAGGTGAACATGAAAGCTGAGGTATGTTCCTACCTTAATATTATTACCGAGGCTTTAAATGGTAAGTATCTGGGACCCCCGGCAACACTTGGACTTGATAAAAGTGATTGCTTCAAATACTTCATTGATCGGTTAATTCTGAAACTCACTGGTTGGAAGGAGAAATACTTATCTTCAGGTGGTAAAGGGGTTCTAATTAAGTATGTTGCTCAAGCTATACTAACTTATGTGATGTCCCTCTTTAAATTTCCTAAAAAAAAGTTTGCAAAGGAATCACAGATGCTATACTCGTTTTTGGTGGGGTGATGATACACATGTGCAACCCAAAGAACAAAGGTGGCATGGGTTTTAGAGATATCCATTGTTTTAATGTTGCTCTCTTAGCTAAACAGGCTTGGAGGCTCATTGACAACCCGGATTCACTATGCGCCTTGATCCTTAAGGCAAAAAAAAATCGAGACGGAGATCTTATCAATGCAATTTTGAAAAGGAAAGCTTCTTACACATGGCAGAGTATTATGGCAGGAGTTGAAACACTGAGACCTGAACATATTTGGACAGTTGGTGACGGTGAGAAAATGATCAAGATATGGGAAGATTCTAGGATCGTGCAGAGCGCATCAAGAATGGCTATAACACCTAGAGGAAACAATCTTATGATGGGTTAGCGATCTTATTGATCCATCAACAGGAAATTGGGATGTACAATTGGTACAACAACCATTCTGGCATGTTGATGCTCAAAGGATTATGGCTATCCCTCTTTCCACTACATGAAATGATGGAATTTTTGGCTTGGAATTTGACAAAGACCAATGTTTTTTACTGTGCATTCGACCTATCATGTAGAATGGGAGATCCAGTTTGGCCATAAGCTGGAGGCTACGTCAGGAGCCTCTAACCCAACAGACACACAGGACTCAATTTGGAACTTAACTTGTTCAGCCAAGATTAAAATCTTCATTTGGAGGGCGCTCCATAGTGTTATTCCCTATCATGCTATTCTGGCAAACAAACATTTGAAGATAAACCCGAGCTTCCCTATGTGTAACTTGGGCCCGGGTACCATAAGACACCTACTGTTTGAATGCAATGCGACTGTGGAGGTTTGGAAGCTCCTTGGGATCGATGAGATCATCAATAAGGCGTTGCTAGTCGACAGGGTTGGTGAAGTGATTTTGGAGAATCTGTTGTGCCTTCCAGAGCAAGATGTCCAAGTGGTTGGTCTACCAAAGTTGAAAGAAACAATGGCAATGGCAGCCTGGTACTTGTGGTATGAGCGTCTTAAGTTGACACACAGAGAAGAAACACAATGCTGCTCAAATTAATATGGAAGTGAGATGTTTAGCAGCTAACTACATTATCTCATACAGTCCTAAGGCCAAGGTGTGATCAGACAATTGGTTAAAACCAAGATATGGTTAGGTTAAGGTAAACATTGATGTGGGTTTTGATGTGGACACGCTCCAGGGACGGTTAGAGCAGTCATCTGAGACCATCATGGAAAGTTCATGCAGCTGCAAATGAAAAGATTGATGTTTGCTTTGACTCATTCACGGCGGAGGCAGCTGCGGTGAGGTTTGGAATGAACCTCGCATGTACAGTTGGATACAGTAAGATCGAGGTAAACTTTGATAGTGTGGAGGTTGTTGCTGGCCTAATCGATGGTTACTCTTCTTCAGTAGGTTATGCTATCTTTGATGACTGTTATTTTATGTCGCTTGACTTTACTCATGTCATCTATGATCCTTGTAATAGAGAAAGAAATAAAGTTGCTCATGAATTGGCTAGGATAGCTACATTTTATCCTCCAAATATCTGGATGGACACCGCCCCAGGTGTGGTTATTCGTCTTATTGTAAGTGATGCTACGATCCTTATGAATGAATAAAGGATGAGATTTTTTGAAAACAAAAACTAATTTCAACTACACTTGCACACTTTTGCGAAAATAAAGCTAAAAACAAAAACGAAAGGAAAAGTATTCCGGCGTTTTCATCGGACACCTTGTGTGTGTGGCCTGCCACAATTGGAGCTCGCCGTGGTGACCGGAGGAGGAGGGAGAGAGTTAGCGTGTGCCCATTCTCGGCCTCGACAAGGCTCGAGGCTATAACTCGACATGCAAGACGGCATGGAGGATCAAAGGGCACGCATGGATATCCACCGACTCAAGGCATTAGACATAGTAGCAACACCATGAGATCGAGTATCCCAGTCGCAACCTTCTGTCGAAACTACCATCTAGGCGCATGCAGGATCCTGAGTCCTTTTGACATGGAAGCTTCGACTGTGTTTGTTGAAATTGAAGTGTAAAACACATGAAATATGTTTGGTTCTCCATTATGAAGTTAGTGATTTGTTTGCTAGAAGAAGTTATTGAAGCTTCTTTATTTTGGTGTCGTGCATTTGATTGTCATGGTGTGCAGGCATATCCCTTGTTTGCACGCACCAGATCCAATGTATACAAATCTGATCCCGAATATGTACTACCACACAATGCACTACTATTGCTAGTGAACGATTTTATAATGTATCATGCACGGTAGAAGAAGAAACACATGAAAATAAACTCAAAAGAATATAGTGAATGAGAAAATAGCCTAAATACAAATGAACATGTTTTATTAATTATTTTCGCATACATAAATGATTGAATTACAATAGAAAAACTTGAATAATTAGGTAGCAAGAACTAAATCAAACATAACAATCGAAGAAAACAAGTCTTTTTGCCCTTGATGTCAAGACAACACAAAGTCAATTGTTATGGACCTGGTTCATTCAGTTTCCTTCTTGGACCAATATCTTCCTCAACCAGTCTCTGATTGTCTGGAGCACCTTACTGACATCATTTAGTTTGAGTTGGATAATGTTCGGTCGGACCTTACGAAGAAGAAGAGGATCCTCCACCAGGTAGTCGATGTCGTCCCACTTGACAATTCCACTGAGCACAATGGTCTCGAGATATTGAAGGCCTGGCTCGGTGAAGACACATGAGGGGATCTCATCACCTAGCAATTTTAGGTGGCCAAAGAGATGCATGTTCTGGAGAGCAGATCCAAGGGTTGGCCCTCCATGTGTCTCATACAGGAAAACATTGTTCAAGAATTCATCCGAGTAATCAGTTAATGGGCCAATTCATCACTACTCGTTGGGTGGCCGATTCGAATAGCAAATATTCATCGCGTTAACATGTCATGCCGATTAAATGGCATGTTAGGCCAATTAGCTAGCCTGCCGGACCGATTAATCGGTTGTTAGGCTAATTAATCGCTACTGGCCTATTAACTTATGGGCAAACAAAGCCCAAATTATTGGCATGTAACCTCTCCCATCCTTCTGTCGCTCCTCAATAGTTAGGATTTGATCAAACAGTACCATATTTTGGTATATTACGTAGCTGAGAGCATGAGAGTAGGGTATAATACATAAAAAAATAGAAAATGTTCGCAGGTTCCTATTTAATCTACCGATTAATCCAGATAATAGGACGATTCACCGATTAATCGCTACTCCAAAGCCGATTGAAGCTACTCGGTACACATTGAAGCATAAATCGCTACATTGACCAATTAGACAAGTTTTCAATATCACATAGCCCTGTCAGCATGCAGTACCACTGGTAGAAAAAGAGGCTTCCATACGCCCCCATTAGTCCCCAAAACAACCGAACCGCGACCAAAGGGGTCTTTAGTCACGGTTCGGGAGAAGACCCGCGACCAATTACCTGGGCCCAGCGCGCTCGGTCGACAGCTGGCGGACGGGAGGGGCTTTAGTCCCGGTTGGCGTGGCCAACCGGGACTAAAGGTCCCAGAAGGCCTTTAGTCGCGGTTGGCCAGGCCAACCGGGACTAAAGCCCATCCAGCTGGCGGACGGGAGGGCCTTTAGTCCCGGTTGGCCTGGCCAACCGCGACTAAAGGCCCTATATATACTCAGCTCACTTCACTTCACTCGGCTCACTTCACAATTTTCAGAAGGTGGTGGTGGGGTGGTGGTGGGTTTGCTTTTGGTTTCTCCTATGCACACAAGGTGTTTGATGAAATGCCCGAGAGCCTGAAACAAGCCACATTTGAGCTTTCTCATTTATTTTTCCTCCGCGATCGCGGTTAGCAACTCGAACCTTTCATGTGTCATTGATAAAATACGCATGTGTGTAGTTTATTGTTTAATTTGTATTATTTCTAGCTAGTTAGTTTAACAAATGCATGATGGTTAATTATATACTTTATATAATAATAATGCAGATGAATCGGCAATGGATGTACGGTTCCCGACTCTCCGGCGAGTTCACTACGGGTTTGAAAGATTTCCTCGTAGTGGCAAATGCGAACAAGCAGCAAGGTTTTATTATCTGTCCATGTGCTGTCTGTAAGAATGAGAAGGGTTACTCCTCCTCAAGAAGAGTTCACATGGACCTGCTTAAGCATGGTTTCATGCCAAGCTATTATTGTTGGACCAAGCATGGAGAAAGAGGGGTTAGAATGGAAGAAGATGAAGAAGGGGATGATATCGATGACAACTATCGTGATCTTTTCGGTGATACTTTCATGGAGGATGATGCTGAAGGTGTGGAAGGGTTAGGTGAAGGTGAAGAAGAGGCACATGATGAGCCCGCTGATGATCTTGGTCGGACCATTGCTGATGCACGGAGACGCTGCGAAACTGACAAGGAGAGGGAGAATTTGGATCGCATGTTAGAGGATCACAAAAAGTCGTTGTATCCAGGATGCGATAATAGTCTGAAAAAGCTGGGCTGCACACTGGATTTGCTAAAATGGAAGGCACAGGAAGGTGTAGGTGACTCATCATTTGAAAATTTGCTGAAAATATTGAAGAATATGTTGCCGAAGAATAATGAGTTGCCCGCCAGTACGCACGAAGCAAAGAAGGTTGTCTGCCCTCTAGGTTTAGAGGTTCAGAAGATACATGCATGCATTAATGACTGCATCCTCTACCGCGGTGAATACGAGGATTTGAATGAATGCCCTGCATGCACTGCATTGCGTTATAAGATCAGAGGCGATGACCCTGGTGACGATGTTGAGGGCGAGAAACCCAGGAAGAGGGTTCCCGCCAAGGTGATGTGGTATGCTCCTATAATACCACGGGTGAAACGTCTGTTCATGAACGAAAAGCATGCCAAGTTGTTGCGATGGCACAAAGAGGACCGTTTGTCCGACGGGCAGTCGAGACACACCGCTGATGGAACGCAATGGAGAAAGATCGACAGAGTTTTCAAAGATTTTGCAGCTGACGCAAGGAACTTAAGATTTGGTCTAAATACTGATGGCATTAATCCTTTTGGCGAGCAGAGCTCCAACCATAGCACCTGGCCCGTGACTCTATGCATCTACAACCTTCCTCCTTGGTTGTGCATGAAGCGGAAGTTCATTATGATGCCAATTCTCATCCAAGGCCCTAAGCAACCCGGTAACGACATCGATGTGTACCTAAGGCCATTAGTTGAAGAACTTTTACAGTTTTGGGCGAAACCTGGTGTACGTGTCTGGGATGAGCACAAAGGAGAGGAATTTAACCTACGAGCGTTGCTTTTTGTAACCATCAACGATTGGCCTGCTCTCAGTAACCTTTCGGGACAGACAAATAAGGGATACAATGCATGCACGCACTGCTTACATGAGACTGAAAGTGTACGTTTGGTTAATTGTAAGAAGAACGTGTACCTGGGTCATCGTCGATTTCTTCCCCGAAATCATAACGTAAGAAAGAAAGGCAAGCATTTCAACGGGAAGGCAGATCACCGGCCGAAGCCTGCGGAACGTACTGGTGCTGAGATATTTGATATGGTCAAGGATTTGAAAGTCATCTTTGGAAAGGGTCCTGGCGGACAATCAGTTCCGCGGGGAGTTGACGGGCACGCACCCATGTGGAAGAAGAAATCTATATTTTGGGAGCTAGAATATTGGAAAGTCCTAGATGTCCGCTCTGCAATCGACGTGATGCATGTTACGAAGAATATTTGCGTGAACCTGCTAAGCTTCTTGGGCGTGTATGGGAAGACAAATGATACAAAGGAAGCACGGCAGGACCAGCAACTTTTGAAAGACCCAGATGACCGGCATCCGGAATGGTTTCAAGGTCGTGCCAGCTACGCTCTTACCAAAGAAGAGAAGGTCATTTTTTTTGAATGCCTGAGCAGTATGAAGGTCTCGTCTGGCTTCTCGTCGAATATAAAGGGAATAATAAACATGCCGGAGAAAAAGTTCCAAAACCTGAAGTCTCACGACTGCCACGTGATTATGACGCAATTGCTTCCGATTGCTTTGGGGGGGCTCCTACCGGAAAATGTTCGAGTAGCCATTGTGAAGCTATTTGCATTCCTCAATGCAATCTCTCAGAAGGTAATCAATCCAGAAGATCTACCACGGTTACAGAACGATGTGGTCCAATGCCTTGTCAGTTTCGAGTTGGTGTTCCCACCATCCTTCTTCAATATTATGACGCACCTCCTGGTCCACCTAGTCGAAGAGATTTCCATTCTCGGTCCTGTATTTCTACACAATATGTTCCCCTTTGAGAGGTTCATGGGAGTATTAAAGAAATATGTTCGTAACCGTGCTAGGCCAGAAGGAAGCATCTCCAAGGGCCATCAAAATGAGGAGGTAATTGAGTTCTGTATTGACTATGTTCCTGACCTTAAGCCGATTGGTATTCCTCAATCGCGGCACGAGGGGAGACTAAGTGGAAAAGGCAAGATCGGAAGGGATACCACGATATGTATGGACGGTCATTCTATGACTGAAGCACACCACACAGTTCTGCAAAATTCCAGCTTGGTGGCTCCGTACTTCGAGCAATACAAGAATATTTTACGCTCGGACAACCCGGGGAAGCCTGAATCCTGGATTAGAAAGGCCCACATGGAGACTTTCGACAGTTGGTTGCGAAAACATTTAATGAATGACAATGATGTTGGAGATCAGCTGTACATGTTGGCCAAGAAACCATCTTCGACTATAACGACTTTCCAAGGGTACGAGATAAATGGGAATACATTTTACACCATCGCCCAAGATAAAAAGAGCACCAACCAAAACAGTGGTGTCCGCTTTGATGCAGCAACCGAGAATGGGCAAAAGGTCACATATTATGGTTACATAGAGGAGATATGGGAACTTGACTATGGACCCTCCTTTAAGGTCCCTTTGTTCCGGTGCAAATGGTTCAAGCTAACAGGAGGTGGGGTAAAGGTGGACGAGCAATACGGAATGACAATGGTGGATTTCAACAATCTTGGTTACCTTGACGAACCATTCGTCCTTGCCAAAGATGTCGCTCAGGTTTTTTATTTGAAGGATATGAGTAGCAAACCGAGGAAACGGAAAGATAAGAAAACGATCAGTACATCATGCGATGATCCAAAGCGCCACATTGTTCTTTCAGGGAAAAGAAACATCGTGGGAGTGGAGGACAAGACAGACATGTCAGAAGATTATAATATGTTTGGTGAAATTCCGCCCTTCAAAGTGAACACTGACCCAAGCATTAAGTTAAATGATGAGGATGCTCCATGGATACGGCACAATCGTAAGCAAGCAGGGACGTACAAGGGAAGAATTGATGTGTAATAATTTATTGTACCAAACTTTGTATTTGGTCGAACCTTCAAGGGATTTTAAAATGAATTAGTTTTATTTTTCTGATTTTTTTGATATATAATTGTATTTTTAAGATTTTATAATGTCAGAAGATTTTAAAAAAGGAAAAAGGAAGAAAGGAAGAAAAAAAAGAAGAAAAACAAGAAAAAGGAAGAAGAAGAAAGAAAGAAGAAGAAAGAAAGAAGAAGAAAGAAAGAAAAAAGAAAAAGGAAGAAGAAGAAAGAAAGAAGAAAGGAAGAAGAAGAAAGAAAGAAGAAAAAAAGGAAGAAGAAAAAACAAGAAAGAAAAAGGAAGAAGAAAAAAATGAAAACCAAATAAAAATCAAATGAAAACCAAGAAAAAGGAAAAAGGAAGAAGAAGAAAGAAAGAAAGAAGAAGAAAGGAAGAAGAAGAAAGAAAGAAGAAAGGAAGAAGAAGAAAGAAAGAAGAAAAAAAGGAAGAAGAAAAAAATGAAAACCAAATAAAAATCAAATGAAAACCAAGAAAAAGGAAAAAGGAAGAAGAAGAAAGAAAGAAAGAAGAAGAAAGGAAGAAGAAGAAAGAAAGAAGAAAGGAAGAAGAAGAAAGAAAGAAGAAAAAAAGGAAGAAGAAAAAACAAGAAAGAAAAAGGAAGAAGAAAAAAATGAAAACCAAATAAAAATAAAATGAAAACCAAGAAAAAGGAAAAAGGAAGAAGAAGAAAGAAAGAAAGAAGAAGAAAGGAAGAAGAAGAAAGAAAGAACAGAAAGGAAGAAGAAGAAAGGAAGAAGAAGAAAGAAAGAAGAAAAACAAGAATTTAAAATGAATTAGTTTTATTTTCTGATTTTTTTGATATATAATTGTATTTTTAAGATTTTAAAATGAATTAGAAACAAAATAATATAAACTTTAATAAATAAAATAATTATCGTAAAGTAAAATAAATAAGTAATTATCATAAAGTAAAAATAAATAAGTAATTAGAAACAAAATAAAATAAAATAAATAAGTTTTTTGTTGTAAGTAGAAACAAAACAAAATAAATAAAGCAAAAATGAAAACAAAAAACAGGCAACAAAAAAAAGAATATGCCACCTACTGGGCCACCACGGCCTGAATACGACTAGAAACCCATTAATGGGCCAGGATTCAGGCCCGCAGAAGGCCCAGTAGGCCCACAGGCACATAGTAACACAATAGGCCCGTAAGCCTGCATTCGAGAGGAGCTCGAAGTGGTGAGCACAGCCGCGCTTATAAACCACTGTCGAAGCCTCTCGGCTAGCGAGGTGGGACTAAACATCCCACCGCACAGCACAGACCCTTTAGTCCCGGCTGGGGAGGCGGACCGCGACTAAAGGGTACCCTTTAGTCGCGGTTGTTGTCCCCAACCGCGACTAAAGGGTCTTTCTGCGCGGGAAAGGAAGCGGCGCCAAAACCCTTTAGTCGCGGTTGGGGAGGGGGACCGCGACTAAAGGGGTACCTTTAGTCGCGGTCCGCCTCCCCAGCCGCGACTAAAGGGTACCTTTAGTCGCGGTCCTCCTCCCCAACCGCGACTAAAGGTGCGTCTATATATAGCCGATCGATCTCCTCTGTCTCCCCAAACGCCGATCGACGCCGACGCCGAAGCCCTGCCCCGACGCCGACGCCGACGCCGAAGCCCTGCCCCGACGCCGACGCCGAAGCCCTGCCCCGACGCCGACGCCGAAGCCCTGCGCGCCGCCGCCCCCGTCCCCAGTGAGCGCCGCCCTTGCTCGCCGCCCTTGCCCGCCGCCCTGCCGCCCTTGCCCGACGCCCTGCCGCCCGCCGCCCGACGCCCTCCGCCCGCCGCCCGCCGCCCTGCCGCCCTCCGCCCGCCGCCCGCCGCCCGCCGCCCTGCCTGCCGTCCTCCGCAGGAAGGAAGAAAGGAAGAAGAGAAGAAAGGAAGAAGAAGAAAGAAAAAAGAAAAAAGAAAGAAAAAAGAAAAAGGAAGAAGAAGAAAACAAAAGAAAACAAAAAACAGAAGAAAACAAAAAACAGAAGAAAAAAACAAAAGAAAACAAAAAAACAAACAGAAGAAAAAAAACAATAAAAAGGAGGAAGAAGAAAAGAAAGAAGAAAAAAAGGAAAAAGAAAAAACAAGAAAGAAAAAGGAAGAAGAAAAAAATGAAAACCAAATAAAAACCAAATGAAAACCAAAAGAAAGAAGAAAGAAAAAGGAAGAAGAAAAAAAGAAGAAGAAAGGAAGAAGAAAGGAAGAAGAAGAAAGAAAGTAAAAAGGAAAAGGAAAGAAGAAGAAAGGAAGAAGAAGAAAGGAAGAAGAAGAAAGGAAGAAGAAGAAAGAAAGAAGAAAGGAAGAAGAAGAAAGAAAGAAGAAGAAAGGAAGAAGGAAGAAGAAGAAAGGAAGAAGAAGAAAGAGGAAGAAGAAGAAAGGAAAAAGGAAGAAGAAGAAAGGAAGAAGAAGAAAGAGGAAGAAGAAAGGAAGAAGAAGAAAAAAAGAATTTTTACTTAAAGAATCTTATTTTTTAATTCCTCCTCCTCTATGTCCCCTTAATCTTATTTTTTAATTCCTTTATACTTAAAGAATTTTTACTACATGCAGGAGTGACATATGGCGGACGACAGAACCGAGCCGCTTAGGGATCCGGAGGCTGAACGTTATTTAATGGACATCATCAACAACGAGATTCCTTATGTGCCGGGCTCAGAATATGAGCAACAAGAGGATGTAGTCTCTTCTTATATGAACCTTGACGGTGACGATGATCGAGAAGGTGAAGGAACGGACATTGTCGACGGAGGTCAACCGTCAACAACCGACGATCTCCAATTGCAAGAAGCAACCACCTCCGGCGAGGTATATATATACATTGAGAGCCTCTCGTGATACAAACTTACTGAAATGTGAATACATATGTATTAACGCGCGCGACTCTCTTTCTTTTTTTAGCCCTCCGGATCGAGTACGACAAAGCAGCGTGGCAAATCCAAGGCGATGAAAACAGGAGAAACATATGCCATTGAGTCTGTCAGTGAAACCGGCAAGCCCCTACAGCACACCTCAAAGTTTGTCAACCAATGCGGAGTCGTTGTTAGAGACAACGTCCCGATCACCGTCCAGGAATGGAAAGAGCCAAAGAAGGCACGTCTTGGTTTCAGTTTTGTCGACAAGAGAACGAAAAAGGATTGCTGGAGAAAGCTTATGGAACATTTCATTCTACCTCCGGAATACAACAAAGTCGATGAATTCGGTAACGAGGTTCCGGGTGGACGTCAGAGGAGGAGGCTAGTTAAAGAGTTCGCTCTTCAGAAGATGGCCGATGCATTCCGGAACTTCAAGAAAAATTTAACCCGTGACTATGTCAACAAGGGCAAGACTCCGGATTTCAATGGACAATATGAGAAACTGAAAGATGATTGGCCAGAATTTGTGAGGCAAAAGCAATCGGACCATTTGAAGGAAATATCGAAAAAAAATAAGGATAATGCGGCTAAGAAAAAGTACCATCATATTATGGGGCCAGGAGGATACCGCCTTGCGGACCCTAGGTGGCAGAAGATGGAGGAGGACCTGAGGGTGCGAGGAATCCCTCTAGGTACAGAGGGATGGGACCCAAGGGCCAAAAGCTGGTGGTACGGGCATGGGGGATCGCTAGACCCGGAGACAGGGGTGTGTGTTCACCGGCATCGACGCTTTGCTCCGACCCAAGCCCTTATTGACGCAATGACCCAAGCTCAAGAGGGCTTGATCAAGTTCAACAGAGAGAAAGACGCACTGACTTTAGCCCTCGGGAATGATGAACACGGAGGACGTGTACGAGGCAAAGGCAAAGTTTCGTGGAAAGTAGGGTTTTCCCAGGACAATGACCCGTACGGTTACAGAAGCCGTAAGAGAAAGACGGACCGGGATGCAGATCTTATGATGAAGTTTGCATCGGAACTCCATGAGTTGAAGCAGACCGTGCATGAACTATTGAAAGAAAAATCGGCTGCAGGGCCGCATGAAGATCATGAAGCGGATTGCGGAAGCCAGCAGCGGAGAAGCAGCGTGGCTTCCACGGATGCCCCGCCTGGTGCTAGTGCACCGATGATCGAGATTCGTGCACCGGAGCCTCACTACCCCGTGGATGATGTAAAGAAGATGAAAGACTGTGATCTGCATTATCCCGTGGGGAACATTTCCATGAAGGTAGCTAGCGGCAGTGCTTTACCCTGTAAACCTGGAGCACTCCACCACAACAACCCCATTCCATATGGCTATGCTTGTGTCACGGTGGAAGACATTGTCCAAGGGTTTGAGGACCTGGAGATTGACAAACCTACACCCGAAGGGGATAGCAGACTTGGAGATGTCAAGCGCCAGTTCATTCTATGGAAAAAGAAGTACATAGTGTTTCCAGACGAGGCGCCAAGGCTAGCAAGTCCACCCCCCTCCGATGGTGGTGGTGGTGGTGGCGGTGGTGGCGGTGGTGGTGGTCGTGGTGGTTCACCTACACCTCCTTCACGCCATTCGACGCCGTCCCCCGATCCACAACCTCCGGCGGGTACGACGCCCCCCAATCCTCCTTCGGCGGGTACGACGCCCCCCAATCCACCTCCGGCAAAGAAGCAGAAGCAGGCGGACAGCAAGGAAACCTGCTCCTGGACTATTAACCCGGACCCTTATGTACCTAAGACCACAAGGGTACCGGAGCCATCGCTGAAGCCTCTCCTCCCAAGGCCTGGGGAACTTAGTGAAGCTGACCTCACATTGGCCGCGTCTACTGATTATGAGAAATGGAAGGCGGATATGAAGGCGAAAAAAGTGCCTGAGCCCAAGCAAGTATTCACTGAGAAGCAAAAGAAGTGGGCTAAGGATTTTTTGACGACACCGTCCCAAGCCGAGCTGAATATGCCTGACGACTATGGACATGAACTTCGTAGGCAAGCAAAAATATTGAAGGAGGAAGAAAGTAAAAAAAGCGGGAAACAAGTTGACCAGCTCGGGATGCAGAAGAAACAATCGATCCCCCCGCTCATAGTGAAAGCCGGTCCGGAAGAGGACCCCGAGATCATAGCAGCTGCGGCAGCACTTGGATTGACTGTAGCGGCTGCCATGAAACAAGCGTCCGAGATGGGTTTGACTGTTCGTGCCTTCTTAGGCCTTGAGGAGGCGCCTGTAGGTGAGATAGCATTCCAATATGTGCTGAAGGGGCCTCTCGTCGAGCCTGAGAAGGAAAATAGTCTACCAACACAAATGCGAAATCTGCTACGTTGGTACAAGCAATTCATAACATGGGCCGACAAAGAATATGTTTATGCGGATGTTACACATGAGCATCACATCAAACGGTACTCTGTAGAAGTTCATATGAGTGAATTATTCCAGCTGTTCAATCTGCGCGCCCTCGACAAATCTATGCTGAGTTGCTACGTTCTGTAAGTGATTTATTTCTACCTCATCTCGTTCTTCATTGCCTGCACTATATATATATATTGTCCTAACTATATTGTTGCGTACGCTATTATGCAGATTGAAGATTTGGGAATGCAAAATAAGAAACATCCATGATGCTGGGTTCATTGACCCACATATCGTTAATGGACATGTGTTAGAACATCACCCCAAAGACATGGAGAAAGACCTGTACAAGTTTCTTAAAAAGCATCAACTCAAAAGTCATATTCTATTTCCTTACCATTTTGGGTGAGTGTTTCTCTCTTGTGCCCATTCTATTTTGTTTACTCCATGCATGGTATGTCTAATCGATGAGTTATGCATGACTGTGCATGTAACGTGTCCGCAGGTTCCACTGGATTCTGCTAACTATTGAACTTCACACCTCCACCGTTCTAATCATGGACTCTAAGGATTCGGATCCAAAGCGTTGGGCCGACATGAGAAAAATGCTGCAAAAGTAATTATTTTCAATCATTTGAGCTCTATATCGATCGGTCTCTTCATTTCCTAATATCAACTAACTAATAAATCCCTTATTCATTTAATTTTCTTTGCCCTGTAGGGTTTGGAGACGGTTCTCAGAAGAAACTGTCGGTGAATTCAAACATGAGCTAGATTTCAGAAAGTTAGTTAATGTGGATCAGCAGCCATCGGGGACCGATCTATGTGGATACTATGTTTGTGAGAACATCCGGAGACAAACCACTGAGCGGAAGGCATCAGCTAGCGTGCGGAACGCGACGGATAACTTGCGGAGGAGGCTTAGTCCAGAAGCTCGCTTCCGACCAATTCAAGAAGAATTAGCAGGATTTTTCATGAGGGAAGTCATCAATCCTAAAGGACAACACTATACCGAGGACGAAGAAATTTATATGCATACCCGAGGTTGAAACTTGTTCGAAGTTGTATATGGTCATCCATCCTAATTGTGTATGAAAACTTGTTCGAAGTTGTATATGGTCACCCGAGATTGAATATATATTATATATTTCTCTTGAATTCTTCTTGTTTGAAATTTCATATGCATGTATATAGAAGCGTAGAATATGTGTACTGAAACTTCATCCAAAATAAAATAAAACACAAAATAAAATATAAAACAAATAAAACACTACAAATTAAAAAGAAACCAGGTTTAGGGGGGCTAAAACCCTAAACCTGCGGAGGAGGCCTTTAGTCCCGGTTGGCCACGAGAGCCGGGACTAAAGGTCCTCGGCCCCGACGGACCACGGGCGCCCACGTGGCGGGCCTTTGGTCCCGGTCAGCCACAAGAACCGGGACTAAAGGCTTTTGTCGCGGTCCGTAAGAGCCGCGGCTAAAAGGGGGGGTCTTTAGTCGCGCTTATTTAGTCCCGGTTGCACAGCCGGGACTAAAGGCTGTTGCGAACCGGGACTAAAGACCTTTTTTCTACCAGTGTACAAATGCTATCATAATTCTTTAGCATATTTCAACAGGTATTCAGCCTCACAGAACGCCGGTGACCACCCACTGTTCGCCATCGTTCCTCCAGCCGATGCGGTTGCCAGCGATACCGTCTCTACCGCTCTACGTCGCGCGGACGATGTCCCGCTGCCACTGAGACCGTCTCTGCCTCATGTGGATGATGTCTCAACGCCACGGCCGCTACCCATGTCGACACCGCAAGCGAGACCGGCTCTGCCTCCCATGGCCGATGTACCAATGCCATGGCAACCACCCTCCTTCGCGATGCCGGAGGCATGCGATGCCGAAGTGCGCGATCACCAGGAGCCCTCGAACGGTGGGAGTGTAGGTTCAGGCTTGGTGTTAGGGATTTGGACAGAGGAATCGGGAATGGGAAACACAGGACCTTCTAATGCATCAACATAAGTCAGGGGGCTTTGTGCAAAAACAAATAACACAGGTGCGTGCCACTTGATAACATGGCGCCGATCTGGCAGCTAATCAACGTTTTGTATCAAACTGTTACCGCATCAAGACTTAAGTGACTAGTTTTCATGTTTTTTCAAGTTCTTGTATGGATCTGTTATAGTTGTGCAAGTTCACGTACTTATGGTAATATTAACTCTATTTTC
The DNA here is from genome assembly GCA_034509565.1 of Triticum monococcum. NCBI lineage: Eukaryota > Viridiplantae > Streptophyta > Magnoliopsida > Poales > Poaceae > Triticum > Triticum monococcum. The sequence goes on from CM067847.1 coordinate 789,130,600, forward strand.
ACCTTATTGCTAAGGGCATCTACAAAGAACACCCCTACTTTGTGTTCAAATGTCGGGACCGGATGATATGGGCACTTTTAAGCATCCAACGTGAATCCCTACTTTAAGGTAGACACGGCTAGAACTACAAACCCATCACCTTCCCGGCTAGAACTACGAACCCATCTGATAGCCCGGACCCATCACAACCCCCTCCCTCTTTTTCCAGATGCCGCCCTCCTCCTGTGCTCTCTGTTCCGCTCTTGGAGCTCACCACAACCACCTTCTCGGCTTCCCCATGTCGCCCGGGCCTTGCCGAACCTCCAACACTCCACCCAACCGTCGTTGTCGGATACACCCACCGCCTAGGTTACGTCAGATGCCATACACATTTTTTTGGCCTTTTTGTTGTTTACTTGAATTAAACACGATGGATTTAGCGGGGGGGGGGGGGGGGGGGGTACTTCTACGCTGAGTTCATGGATTCATCGGCGGCATATCATGTTGAAACAACAATAATGACGGCATTCCTTGAAGAAACGGAGAATGTGGAGGAGCATGCTCTCAACTTCAAGGTCCAAAACCGGGATATCAAGTCTTGAATCAGCGTTAGGATAGGGGCCTTGCTGATCGCTACAAGGACATCTTTGACCCCGATGTATATCATTAAATTCATCAAGAAATGTATTTATAAATAATATATTTATTCCCTTATAAATATATAAGAGTACAAAAGGGTATTTGGTTTATTGGTATGATTCTCGCTTTGGGTCTGAGAGGTCCCGAGTTCAATTCTCAGAATGCCCCGTTAGTTGTTTTTAATTTTATTTTTACTTTTCCTCGCTAGTGTCGCCTGATCTTCGTTAGGAACACTTTTTTTTTTGACATCGTCTTCGTCGGAAGCCTACGCAGCTTCCTTTTGAAGCACTCACGAATCTTGCCTCAGAGCAACGTCGATCCCACACGTACCCCATGTACCTCATCATCGTCTCAACAATTCACGCTTTTACTTCCTACGGAGTGAAACATCAGTATGACAAATCAACTACCACTCGGTCTCAGTAAGCACGTCGCCGACTAAAGGAATTCGTGTGGATGCATGTGTTGTTTCTGAATCTCGGCCTTCTTCAGGTGTAAGTAATATAGAGTTATCATCACTGGGTACCCCGCAAAAAAAAAGTTATCATCACTGGGTAAGCAGCAGCGATGCAGACTACCTAGCTCCACTATGCAGTGGCTAGTAAAAGCAAATCAATCGAGCTCAGTAGCCGTCCATCGACCGGGAATTACACAGGAGCTCATCAGTGCTCCACATCCCTATACAAATATTAAATTTAAAAAAATACCAAAAAACCTCAAAAAAATGGGAATTTAGGGATATCAAACCTGGGTGTCCAACCTACTTCCGTGTGTAGTTTCGTCAAAAAAATACAAGGAAACGTATCCGTGGCGAAGAAAATATTGTCTGAACTAAAATCCATCCAAACAGTTTTTTTATACACAAGATTTTTGTTGTTGTCTTTTTTCTTTGCCATGGATACGTTTCTTGATATTTTTTTCATGAAATTTCACACAAAAGTAGATCAGACAACCAAGTTTGATGTCCCAAAATCCTTGTTTTTTTTAATTTCTCGGTATTTTTTTGAACTTAATGTTTATATAGGGAGCGGAGCACCCAGGTGCTACAAATTCCCTTCCTCCATCGTCCCAGCAAACCTCAGTCTATGGCCCCACCACTGCCTGATAGCTGTTGGATAATGAGCAACTAGCTTTACTGAGGGCCAAAGGCCAATACATATACATGTGTAGTAAAATGCAGGAACCCCCTTATACAATGGGGATATACCGAAAAGAGACTATACACATCTAACACCCCCCTCAAACTCATGGTGGATCAACAATACTGAGTTTGGAGAGGAAAAAGCCATGCTGCGCTCGAGTCTGTGCCTTCATGAAGAAGTCAGCCAACTATAACTCAGAGGGCACATAGTGAAGAGCGAGAGTCTGATCTTGCACATCAGCGCGCACAAAGTGGGCATCCACACCGATGTGCTTGGTGAGCTCATGCTTCACTGGATCACGCGCAATACTGAGAGCACTGGTACTGTCTGACAGTACGGGAGTCGAGGTAGTAGCAGTCACACCAAAATCCTCAAGTAACCACCGTAACCAGATCACCTCGGCCGTCAACATAGCCATGGCTCGCAACTCAGCCTCTGTACTCGAACGAGAAATTGTAGTCTGTTTCTTTTTCTTCCAGGCAATAAGAGAGCCACCAAGAAAGACACAATAAGCAGATAACGAGCATCGATCAGAGGGATCACTAGCCCAGGTAGCATCAGAGTAGGCCTGGAGCTCAAGAGAGCTGGAGTGGGGAAAGAAAAGGCGTTGAGAGATCGTGCCACGAAGATATCGTAGAACACGGAGGAGATGACTATAGTGGACAGAGATGGGGGCTGAAACAAACTGACTCGGGATGTGGACGGGATACGAGATGTCAGGACACGTAACAGCAAGATAGACAAGACTGCCAACAAGGTGACGATAGCGAGTGGGATTAGGAAGAGGATCACCATCAGAGGCACGAAGCTGGACGCTGAGCTCCATAGGAGTCACGACAGTGCGCTCATCACCAAGAGCAGCGCGAGTAAGAAGGTCCTGAATGTATTTTTCTTGGGAGATGTAGAAGCCATCAGAGGTCGAGGAGATTTCAATCCCAAGAAAATAGCGAAGTGGACCAAGATCAGTCATGAGGAACTGGTCGCGAAGGCGAGCCTTAACAAAGGCAATGTAGTCAGAGTCGTCACCCGTGATGATCATGTCATCAACATAGAGAAGGAGAAGAGTCTGACCATGAGGAGACGTGTGAACAAATAACGCGGAATCATGATCACTGGGCAAGAAACTAGCGGCAGTCACCACAGAGGCGAAGCGCTCAAACCAGGCGCGAGGGGCCTGTTTAAGACCATAGAGGGAGCGACGAAGTCTACAGACCATACCATCAGGGGAATAGTACCCCGGTGGTGGCTGCATATAAACCTCCTCACGCAATTCGCCGTTAAGAAAGGCGTTCTGAATATTAAGTTGAGAGATAGACCAATGACGAACAGAAGCCACAACAAGAAGAGTAAGAATGGTGGTCATGTGGGCCACAGGAGCGAATGTCTCATCATAATCGCGGCCCTGCTCCTGCTGAAAACCACGGGCCACAAGGCACGCTTTGTAGCGCTCAAGAGAACCATCATAGTGAGTCTTAACCTTGTAGACCCACTTGCAGGTGATGGGACGAACACCGGAAGGAAGAGAAACCAGATCCCATGTGCCAGAGCGCTCAAGGGCAGCAAGCTCTTCGGCCATCGCAAGCTGCCATTCAGGCTGAGTCATGGCAGTCCGATAGGAAGTGGGCTCAGCAATAACAGAGAGGCCGTACCGATCAGGAGAGTAGCGATCAGGTGGGGGGCGAGGCCGACCATGGAGGTTATGAACCGGGGGAGGCGTGACGGGAGGTGCGCCAGAGGTGGAAGGCGCGTCAGGAGAAGCATCCTCAGAACGAGGGCGACGAGTATAGTGGAGAGGAAACGGTGAGAGAGGGCGACGGACTGGAGATGATGGTGGAGAGGTGGAGGAGGAGGATGGGGAAGATGGTGTCGGTGATGGATGAGAAGGAATGAGAGGTGCAGGAGTAGGAAGAGGTGAAACATGAGGCACATAGCGAGGTGAAGCGGTGAGAAGAAGAAAAGAAATATCGTCCACATAGAAGGTCGAGGAAGAAGGCCGTGTTCACCTATCCACCCATATCTGCCTGTCCGTTTGCCGACTCAAACGGACAAAAGGCGAAGAAAATTTAGGTATATGTGCATTGGAGCTTACCGAGGCACAATTAGGTTCAATTTTAATGGCCAAATTGTTGTGTTTTTTGGAGTTCTTTCTTTGGTTTTGTATTGGTGTCACTTCATTGAGAGGGTTTGGAGAGGATAGGTTTTCCATCATGTATATATCTCTGTAGCATGAAGAACTTTCATAAATGAATTTGATTTTTCTGCAATAAATAATGTATCCTGGATTTGCAAGCGTACCTGTTCCTGTAAGCATTTGACTGAATTAGGTCAACATGAAACACCGTACTTACTATTTAGTAGATCAGCGTGCTCTTATCATATTTGTGTATCCTTACTATATTTTTGTTTATTGAATAAAGGTTACAATTATGATGGTGAAGAGCTTAGAATCTGTTTTGTGTCCAAATATTCATCCAGTGTTGCGCTTCTTTTTCTCTTGTACTCAGCTCACTTTTTTCCATAGAGGCCTGCCACTCATGGACATACTTGTTGATGCATATCAACGCAACACTCACCCTGCTTCAACAAAATGATCATACTAGGGTGTTGGAGCATTTGTAATCATTGGATTATCATCATATTTGATGGAGATAATATTAGTTATGTACATGTTCCCTGTTACATTGATTATACAAATGGCCACCCCAGGATGAATGGGGTATAAAGGGGAGTTGGTGATTATATATATGTCTCTTTGTTGGTAAGTTGCCATCCCTACTCGTCATTTCTCTTGATATATATGCACCATTTCATAGATCTTCTAATGTTTTGAAGAATTGCCCAAGCAATAGTAAGGCGAAGTGACCAACATTTGAATTGAAAACAATGGTAGAGCAAAGATGGATTAAGACAATGGATGTGGAGAGGAAGGAACTGCCGCTTTTCTGGATGCAAGGGAAGTAGTGAAAGAGACGGTGACATAGGAAGTTAGGGACACACTTCTACTTTTTAAAATCCACATCAGGGGCCTCCCCTACTATTTCATGGTGAAATGCAGACATGATTAATGTCCAGGAGAAAAAAAAAGTGGGAGAAAGAATTGGTAGTTGTCGTTATATGGCTGAATATCCATCATGTTTGACACTTCCGGATTAAAACAATGACTGATGTATCTATTTTATGTCCCGTGGCAACGCACGGGTATTCAACCACTAGTAGAAAAAGGGCCTATAGTCCCGGTTCGTAAGGGCCTTTAGTCCCGGTTCCTAAACCGGGACTAAAGTGTCGGTACTAATGCCCCGACCCTTTAGTCCCGGTTCAATGCAGAACCGGCACTGATGGGCCTCCACGTGGGCAGTGCGCAGAGCCCAGGCAGGAGACCCTTTGGTCCCGGTTGGTGGCACCAACCGGGACCAATAGGCATCCACGCGTCAGCATTTCTGTGGCTGGGGTTTTGTTTTTTTTAAGGGGGGGGGGGGGGGGGGGGGTTGGGGGTTTTGGGGGGTTAATTTAGGTGTTTCATATATTGTGTTAGCTAGTTATAATTAATAGACAGAAGTGTCCTCTCTTATGTCCGTGCTTGGTTGACGCTACGTACTATACATACGTATAGAGAGGACTAGACATGCTAGCTAGCTAGTAAGCAAACGAAGGAAACAGAAGATCGTCATGAACATATATGCATACAGAGAGAAGTGATATCGACCACCTCTCCTTCTCCGAGAGATTGGTCGAACAACAAGTTCTCGTATATCTATCCGACACTACCGGCTACATATATACAATAATTATCTCATACAAATATAATCATACGGACTCATGGTTCACATAGTATTCTCCGTCTTCAGCGATCACGTGGTCAAGAAAGAATGCCGCCAATTCCTCTTGAATTGCTCGCATGCGAGCTGGTGCTAGGAGTTCATCCCGCTTCCGAAACATCTAATTTGAAGAAGGGGGTCAATATATATATATATATATATATATATATATATATATATATATATATATATATATATATATATATATATATATATATATATGAATGAATGAAACTCAACACAGATGATGGTAATAAAATAAAATTGTGAATGTTGTTATTTACGTACTTCATATTGTTCGTCAGAGTACCCGCCCTGCTCACAGGTCGTGTGGCGGATGGACTCGCAAACGTAGTATCCACAGAAATCATTCCCTTGTTCCTGCCACAACCACTTTACAAGAAATAGAGGTCAATCAAACTGATAAGCAAGAATGCTAAATGGTATTGATGAAACTAGTGCTTGAATCACTGGCTAGGAGATGCGCGGAACATACTACTATAGTACTTACTTTCGGGTGTCTAAATTCCAGCTCCTTCGGCAGTCCCGGAACTTTTCTGGTGAATTTTCTCCAAACCCTGCCGGACAAAGAAAACAATTACTTGATATCAGGAAATGAACAAAGTTGCTGATATGGTGGATAATGATCGATTTAACTTACTTCTTTAGGATTTCAGTCATGTCCGCATACTCCTGGGGATCTTTTCGTTTAGAGTCCAAGACAGTTACTCCTCCCCGCTCAAGCCTAATCTCTAGGACAATATAGTGGTACCTGCGCACGCATGCATAACTCATCAATTACATTACTATAACCTGGACTAATATATAAGGGAAACCGAATATGCACAAGACAGTAACACTCACTTGAAGTTGTTAGGAAAGAGTATTATATCTTTGTTTTCATTTTTTTGAATGATCGTAGCAAGTTGGCCTCGGTATCTTCAGGACGATGTTCAACCTCAGTTGCATCTATGAGATATGTGTTAACGAACCCAATATCACCGATTTGTCTTTTCTTCAATTCGGCGATCTTTAATCTGCATAATATAGTGAGGATAATTATAAATACATGCAATGAAAGAGATGAGCTATATAGAGAGACTTAATGAAAGAAGTAGTAGTACTTACAGACAGTAGCAGGTGACCGTTGTTTTATCGAGGGCCAATTGATTGAAAAATTGATAGAACTCCTCAAATGGAATAGGCAATAGTTCAATTCCAACGAGGTCATGCTCCGGTTTAACTCTCGCATACAAAGTATTCCTCCCCTCAGACTCTCTACAGATTTTCAAGTACCAATCATGTAATCTTCGCATCTTCGTTGTTAAAGATTCTTCATCTTTGACGAGAGGCTTCCCGTACTCGTATCTATGTATCTGCACCTCCATGGGATCATAATGTACATCATCGGGCAGGTAATCGTCAACATTGCAATAACCGAGCACCATCCTCGGATCAACGATGTCGCTAGGCACCTTGAGCGGGGGGCAGGATTGCTTCGCTTGTTCGCCGAGCTAGGCAATTTGTTTCCTAGCTGCTCGTCGTTCTTTCAGCCTTTGATCACTGACTGTACTTTCCGACCGCTCCGCTTCGGCCCATGTCTTTGCAATAATGCGCTTATAGTTGCCTTTCGGCGGAGACTTGGGTGGTTTTGCCAGGGCAGCCAGAGTGCGCTTCACTTTCACCGGATCTACCTTCTCCTCCGAAGGTGGATGTCTCTTTGCTTTCAACCCTTGAAACCAGTCATCCACTTTGGTTCGCGCGATCTTCGCGTTCTCCTCCGGGGTCCTCTCGTATGGTAACTTCTCTGGAGTCTTCAGAGAACGACCGAATCTGTATGTCCTCCCGCCTCTGGTTGTACTGCTAGACGCCGACCGAGTAGACGGAGTGGTTGTCTTCTTTACTTGCTTAAGAGGCGGAGGAGAAGGACTACGATGCGCCGGAGCAGCTGGAGCGGCGGCAGGTCTCTTCCGCCCTTGCTGACGAGGCGGAGAAGGAGGAGGCTGGCTGCTCGGGCGCGTCGGCGCAGGCGGAGAAGGGGCCGGAGTGCCGCCACGCGCCAGAGAAGGAGCCAGCCGAGGGCCCTGATCGTCACTCGCCGGAGGAGGAGGCGGTGGAGGAGGCGGAGTGCCCTGACTTGCCGGAGGAGGAGGAGGAGGAGGAGGCGTCCAGTTCGGAAGGTTGATGAGCTCCTTCCGCCATAGGGATGGAGTCTTCAGAGCAGACCCCAGCCGAGTCTCCCCTTCACCGGTAGGGTAGTCAAGCTGGAGGTCCTCAAATCCCTCCGTTATTTCATCCACCATCACCCTAGCATATCCTTCTGGAATCGGCCGGCAGTGAAAAGTTGCGCCACGTTCAGTAGGATAAACAGAGCCAACAGCCGCCTTGACCTTCAAATTCATCCATTGCGTCATAAGGTGGCAATTTTAAGACTCCATTATAGCATCCACGGGATAGCTGGCAGGAGCCGTCAAGGCATGCTCCGGCTAAAGCAGCTCAGTGGAAGCCACGCTGCTTCTGCGCTGAGATGGCCGGGTAGCTTCGGGGGAAGTTTCGGCAGTACGTTTGCTACGATTTGCTTCTCGTTCCTCTATCGCGTCTACCCTTGCTTGCAGCGCCTGCATTTGGGTCTGCTGCACTTTTTTCCTCCTCTCATGGGATTTGTAACCGCCTGCGTCCGGAAACCCAACCTTCCACGGAATGGAGCCTGGCGTGCCTCGTGTTCGTCCAGGGTGCTCAGGATTCCCGAGGGCCATTGTGAGCTCGTCATTCTCTCTGTCTGGAAAGAACTTCCCTTGCTGCGCTGCTTCGATATACTGCTTAAGCTTCCTGACTGGTATGTCCATTTGATCGTTCGTCCAAATGCACTTCCCTGTTACAGGGTCCAAGGTTCCGCCAGCCCCAAAGAACCAAGTCCGGCAATGGTCTCGACAGCTAATTGTCTCTGGTTCGATCCCTTTAGCAACCAGATCATTCTCAGTCTTGGCCCACTTAGGCCGGGCTACGAGGTAGCCACCTGACCCCGTGCGATGGTGAAGCATCTTCTTCGCAGCATTTTGCTTGTTTGTCGCCGACATCTTCTTACTCTTTTCCGATGTCTTGTGGGCCACAAATGCGGGCCAGTGATCTCTGATCTTCTCATATCTGCCCTTGAATTCTGGTGTCTCTTTTTTTATCGACAAACCTATTCAGCTCTTTCTTCCACCTCCTGAATAGATCTGCCATCCTCTTAAGAGCAAAAGACTTGATTAATTGCTCTGTAACTGGCTTCTCTGGATCATCCTCTGGGGGTAGGGTGAAATTTGACTTCAGCTTAGTCCAAAGATCATTTTTCTGCATATCATTGACATAAGACACCTCAGGGTCTTCTGTAGCCGGCTTAAACCATTGTTGGATGCTTATCGGGATCTTGTCCCTAACCAGAACCCCGCACTGAGCAACAAATGCGCTCTTTGTCCGGAGGGGTTCAATCGGTTGGCCGTCGGGCGCGATTGCTATGATCTCTAACTTTTCATCCGAGCTCAACTTTTTCTTTGGGCCTCGTCTCTTTACCGAAGTTGTGCTCGATCCGGAAGGCTAGAAAAAAGAACAAAGACTTAATTAATATGTGTACATACCAAAACAATGAATGCATCAATCAGCTAGTCAGCACAGGCTTAACTAATATATATACCTGGCCGGACTCGGTTCGGTCACCGGAGCCGTCATCACGGTCTCCTTCTTGCACCGGCATTGGGTCACCGGAGCCGTCCTCATGTTCTTCTTCTTGCATCGGCATTAGGTCACCGTAGCCAGCTTGTTCACCCTCTCCTTCCAGACCATCGGTGTCGTTGAGAAACAACGAGACGACATCACTTCCTTCTGCGATTATGTCCCTCAACAATGCTTCTTTTGCTTCGTCTCGGGCGGTGTCCATAGTTTCTACAAATATTTACAACATGGCAATTATTATTCAAACATGACAGATGGATATACTAGTGCCAAACATAGAACTAGCTACCTAATCATAGCAAGCTACCGGGAGGGGGTATATATCGACAACGACGACACTACATCTATGTCCCTCGACGACCCTCGTTCCTGATAAAAAAACGAGGAAGAAGAAGAAAAAAAAGTCATCTTCTTTTTTATCCTCTTCTTCCTCTCATGTTCGAGAGGATCACCGAGGGGTCGGGAGGTTGCGTAGTGTCAAAGGATTCAACAAAACCATGTCTTCATCATTAGGCGAAAGTAACATGTGCATGATGGTACGAAGCTCTTCAAAGTTGTTCTGGAACGGAGCCCCAGATAGGATAATTCGCTTTTTGGTACAAAGTTCAGCAAGAGCCTTCCGAATATCGCTATTTGGAAGGCCTTTGCTGAATTCGTACCAAAAGGCGGATTATTCTATCCGGGACTCCATTCCAGAACAACTTTGCAGAACTTCGTACCAACATGCCCTGGTTACTTCCGGCTAATGATGAAGGCATGGATTTCTTCAATACTTTGACACTAGGAAACCTCTCTCGACCCCTCGGCGATCCTCGACCCCTCGAACCCTCGACGACCCTGGAACCCTCGACCCCTAGACGACCCTGCTGGAACCCTCGACCCTCGACCCTATAGAACCCTCGAACCCTCGACCCTGAAACCCTCGACCCTTGACCCCTTAACGACCCTCGACCCTCTACCCTAGTTCCCGACCCTCGACCCCTCGGCGATCCTCGACACCCCCGTTCCCGATAAAAATTAAGAAGAAGAAGAAGAAGAAGAAGAAGAAGAAGAAGAAGAAGAAGAAGAAGAAGAAGAAGAAGAAGAAGAAGAAGAAGAAGAAGAAAGGAATAGCTAGAGGAGAAGATCGAAGAACAAAAGAAGAAAAAAAGAGGAGAAGAAGAAAGGAATAGTGGAGAAAAAGAGAAAGTTCTCTTCTTCTCCACTATTCCTTTCTTCTTCTCCTCTTCTTTTTCTTCTTTTTAATTCTTCTTATTTATTTCTCCTCTTCTTTTCCTCTCCTCTTCTTCTTTCTTTCCTCTTCTTATTTTCTTCTTTCCTATCCTTCTTTTTCTAAAATTGTAACTTTTGCATATATAAAACTTTTCTAAAATTGTAACTTTCTATATAAAACTTTCCTATCGGGAGGAGGAGAAGATCGAAGAAAAAAAAGAAGAAAAAAAAGAGGAGAAGAAGAAAGGAATAGAGGAGAAGAAGAAAAAATAGAAAATAATGACGACGGGGAGCGGGCGACGACGGGCTCGATCGGGGCGGCGACGACGACGACGAACGGCCTGGGGGCGTCGGGGGCGAATGGGAGCGGTTGGCGAAATTTTCACAAGTGCTACCTTATATACCCAGAGCAATGGTCCCGGTTCGTGGCACGAACCGTGACCAATGCCCCCATTTGGTCTCGGTTCGTGCCACGAACCGGGACCAAAGGCCAATTTTCAGCATCCCAAAGGGCGGGAAGCGGCGGCCTTTGGACCCGGTTGGTGGCACCAACCGGGACTAAAGGGGGGGCATTGGTCCCGGTTGGTGCCACGAACCGTGACCAATGCCCCCTTTAGTCTCGGTTGGTGCCACCAACCGGGACCAATGGCCTTGTGCTGCCCCGCGCCCAAAAGTTTAGTCCCACATCGCTAGCTGAAGGGCGCCGGCACTTGTTTATAAGCGCTGGTGTGCCTCCCCATTCGAGCTCCTCTCTAATGCAGGCTTTCGGGCCCAAACTTGCTAGTGCCTGTGGGCCTATTGGGCCTTCTGCGGGCCTGAATCCTGGCCCATGTAGGGTTTCTAGTCGTATTCAGGCCGTGGAGGCCCAGTAGGTGGCATTTTTTTTGGTTTTCTCTTTTTATTTCTACATTTTTTGGTTTTTAATTTTTTTTATTTCTACTTAAAACTAAATACTTACAGTTTTTTAGTGATTTCTTTTTGCTTTTAGGTCACAAAAATTATAAACTTTCTGTCAGTGCCATTAGTTTTAAATTTTGAATAGTTTAAATTTGAATTTATAAAAATTTGTGTGAATCACTAGTTTATGAATAACTTTACTATAAAAATAGATTTTTTTTCTATTTATTTTTTATTTATACTTACAACTAAATACTAATAGTTTTTTAGTGATTTCTTTTTGATTTTAGGTCACAAAAATTATAAACTTTCTGTTAGTGCCATTAGTTTTAAAATTTTGAATAGTTTAAATTTGTATTTTTTAAAATTTGTGTGAATCACTAGTTTATGAATAACTTTACTATAAAAATAGATTTTTTTTCTTTTTTTCTATTTATTTTTTATTTATACTTACAATTAAATACTTATAGTTTGATTTTAGGTCACAAAAATTATATTCTTTTTGCTATTGAAGAATATTATAGTTTTATTTTACTTGATCATAACATAATATTTTAATTGATTGTTTTTATTTTCATAAATTTTTTGTAGTTCATTCTGTTTGCTATTAATTCATTCTTTGAGCTAAATGACTCTGAAATTGGAAAGCATTTAAAAATAAACTCTGAAAAGGTTGAAAGTTGGCATGGTATCATCATTTCACCCACATGGCATGTTCCAAAAAGTAGAGAGGGTTACGACAAAAACTTGATGTACTTCGTGTACAAAATGGACAATCACTTTTGAAGTATCAAAGTTTCGGACAATAACTGCGCCACATCATTGGCTAGGACGAATGGTTCGTCTGTGTACCCAAGATTGTTTAGATCCACTATTGTCATACCGTACTGTGGGTCTACCTGTACCCCGCCTCCTGACATATTGATCCATTTGCCTCAACACATAAAACCTTGAACCATAAGAGATGAAAGCATTTCAAATGAACTCTGAAAAAGTTGAAAGTTGGGATGGTATCATAATTTCACCCACATAGCATGTGCATGTACAAAACGGACAATGATAGCATGTTCGTCTGTTACAAATTTGGCATGGTATCATCATAATAGTTGCGGGAGAAATTTGGCATGTGCCTCAGGTGTATCTTTTGTCTTCCCATACACGCCCAAGAAGCCTAGCAGGTTCACGCAAAGGTTCTTCGTCACGTGCATCACGTCGATTGAGGAGCGGACCTCTAGGTCTTTCCAGTAGGGTAGGTCCCAAAATATGGATTTCTTCTTCCACATGGGTGCGTGTCCCTCAGCGTCATTCAGAACAGCTAGTCCACCGGGACCCTTTCCAAAGATTACGTAGTGTAAATCATTTACCATAGCAAGCACGTGATCAGCGGCGCGCATGGCGGGCTTCTTCCGGTGATCTGCCTCGCCTTTGAAATGCTTGCCTTTCTTTCGACATTGATGGTTGGTCGGAAGAAATTGACGATGGCCCAGGTACACATTCTTCCTGCATTTTTCCAAGTATATACTTTCAGTGTCATCTAAACAGTGCGTGCATGCGTGGTATCCTTTATTTGTCTGTCCTGAAAGGTTACTGAGAGCGGGCCAATCGTTGATGGTCACGAACAGCAACGCCTTAAGGTTAAATTCCTCCTGTCTGTGCTCATCCCACGTACGTACACCGTTTCCATTCCAAAGCTATAAAAGTTCTTCAACTAATGGCCTTAGGTATACATCAATGTCGTTGCCGGGTTGCTTAGGGCCTTGGATGAGAACTGGCATCATAATGAATTTCCGCTTCATGCACATCCAAGGAGGAAGGTTATACATACATAGAGTCACGGGCCAGGTGCTGTGATTGCTGCTCTGCTCCCCGAAAGGATTAATGCCATCCACGCTTAAAGCAAACCATACATTCCTTGGGTCCTTTGCAAACTCATCCCAGTACTTTGTCTCGATTTTTCTCCACTGCGACCCGTCAGCGGGTGCTCTCAACTTCCCATCTTTTTTTCGGTTCTCACTGTGCCATCGCATCAACTTGGCATGCTCTTCGTTTTTGAACAGACGTTTCAATCGTGGTATTATAGGAGCATACCACATCACCTTCCCAGGAACCCTCTTCCTGGGGGGCTCGCCGTCAACATCACCAGGGTCATCTCGTCTGATCTTATACCGCAATGCACCGCATACCGGGCATGCGTTCAGATCCTTGTATGCACAGCGGTAGAGGATGCAGTCATTAGGGCATGCATGTATCTTCTCCACCTCCAATCCTAGAGGGCATACGACCTTCTTTGCTGCGTATGTACTGTCGGGCAATTCGTTATCCTTTGGAAGCTTCTTCTTCAATATTTTCAGTAGCTTCTCAAATCCTTTGTCAGCCACAGCATTCTCTGCCTTCCACTACAGCAATTCCAGTACGGTACCAAGCTTTGTGTTGCCATCTTCGCAATTGGGGTATAACCCTTTTTTGTGATCCTCTAACATGCGATCGAACTTCAGCTTCTCCTTTTGACTAATGCATTGCGTCCTTACATCGACAATGACCCGGCGGAGATCATCATCATCGGGCACATCGTCTGGTTCCTCTTGATCTTCAGCAGCTTCACCCATGGCAGCATCATTGGGCACATCGTCTGGTTCCTCTTGATCTTCACCAGCTCCCCCCGTTGCAGCATCACCGTATTCAGGGGGCACATAGTTGTCATCGTACTCTTCTTCTTTGTCGTCTTCCATCATAACCCCTATTTCTCCGTGCCTCGTCCAAACATTATAGTGTGGCATGAAACCCTTGTAAAGCAGGTTTGAGTGAAGGATTTTTCGGTTGGAGTAAGACCTCGTATTCCCACATTCAGTGCATGGACAACACATAAAACCATTCTGCTTGTTTGCCTCAGCCGCATCGAGAAACTCATGCACGTCCTTAATGTACTCGCGGGTGTGTCTGTCACCGTACATCAATTGCCGGTTCATCTGCGTGCATTATATATAATTAAGTGTCCAAATTAATAGAAGTTCATCATCACATTAAAACCAAAGTGCATACATAGTTCTCATCTAACAACATATAGCTCTCCAGAGCATCTAATTAATTAAACCATACATTGAAACTATGTAAAACATTTCAATGCGAAAACAAATGCGATCATAATCGCAACCAAGGTAACAATTGATCCAACGGCATAATGATACCAAGCCTCGGTATGAATGGCATATTTTCTAATCTTTCTAATCTTCAAGCGCATTGCATCCATCTTGATCTTGTGATCATCGACGACATCCGCAACATGCAACTCCAATATCATCTTCTCCTCCTCAATTGTTTTTATTTTTTCCTTCAACAAATTGTTTTCTTCTTCAACTAAATTTAACCTCTCGACAATAGGGTCGGTTGGCATTTCCGATTCACATACATCCTAGATAAATAAAATCTATGTCACGTTGGTCGGCATAATTTTCATAAACAATAAATGAAACAATAGTTATAAAGATAATATACATACCACATCCGAATCATAGACAGGACGAGGGCCGACGGGGGCGGATACCAAAACCATCGCACTATATAAGATGCAATAATAAATGTAAGAAAATGATACAAGTATCTATCTAAATATACAAGTAAGAATATTTTTCCTTTCAGAAAGAAGATAAGAACAAGAGGCTCACCACGGTGGTGTCAGTGATGAGATCGGCGCGGGTGATCGATGGCGGTGAAGACGGGGACGTGGCGTGATGGACCGCTAAATCTAGACAAATCTCGAGGAAAATGGAGTTTGGAGGTCGAGCTTCGAGAGGAGAAAGCGTAAGTAGTGTGGCTCGGGCATTCCATCGAACACCTCATGTGCGTAGGAGGTGAGCTAGAGCACCACAAAGCTCTCTCCCCCTCGGCCAGAAAAAACAGAGCACTGTGCTCTGCTCTTGCGCGAGGGGGTATATATAGGCACCTCATT
Source organism: Triticum monococcum (assembly GCA_034509565.1). Classification (NCBI taxonomy): domain Eukaryota; kingdom Viridiplantae; phylum Streptophyta; class Magnoliopsida; order Poales; family Poaceae; genus Triticum; species Triticum monococcum. The sequence goes on from CM067847.1 coordinate 789,145,941, forward strand.
GGTCCCGGTTGGTGGCATGAACCGGGACTAAAGGGGAGCCTTTGGTCCCGGTTCAAGCCACCAATCGGGACCAATGGTGGTGGACCAGGAGCGAGGCCCATTGGTCCCGGTTCGTCCCACCAACCGGGACCAAAAGGTCCAGATGAACCGGGACCAATGACCCACGTGGCCCGGCCGGCCCCCTGGCCTCACGAACCGGGACCAATGCCCACATTGGTCCCGGTTCTAGACTGAACCGGGACTAATGGGCTGACCCGGCCTGGACCAAAGCCCTGTTTTCTACTAGTGAACTAGTAAGTTTAGAAAGTGCCAATCGAGCAACTTATTTGACAGACCAGTTGGTTCAGTCTCATCTTCCGATTCACTTAGTTTTCCTCGATTTTCAACTGGTATGAATCGCACACGAAAAAGATCTTTAGTTGTTTTACTATGTAATAAATGAACATACACACAATACCCCAGCACATTTTATGCAAGACAAAAAACATGATCTGGAAATCATCTCAAGCAAACACATTCTTGTATATCAAAAGCAATCAAAATTAGAACATGCCATATCTAAAAAGAACACAAATGCTGATAGATAATTAGCTATTCAGATTTAAATAAGCCTGATAAGAGGCAAAACAAATTGAATTTATTTTTCCACTGGTCAAATGGAGCAGTTACAAGTTACAACAGGGTGCTTCAACATGGGGAAAAATTAAAGAAGAAGATGTGAGACCCAGCGTAAGAACCGATGTTCGAACCCACGCCGTCTCGGTGGCAACACTTCAGCCTGACCTCTGAGCTAAGAGCTCATCCAAATCTTCTTCTTTAATAAAAATCAGTAGAGGCTTCTCCCCCTAAAAATCAGCAGGGGACTATATTTTAACTACCATCTTCAATGGAAAAGGCAATGGCCTGCTATGCATCCACATGAAGAAATTTTATAGGCGAACATGAATATTTCATAAAGTACAGCAACACGCCTGAAAAGAAGGATCGGCCATGCTCCTCGTCTTGCCACTCTTGTTAGAAAGGAAAGGTAGAAGGGCTATGTGCAGAAACAGAACTGCTGTGTCATTGTGCTATTTCACAAATTTCAATAGATTTTTATGGCGTAACATGTCTTGACAGAACTGATGTGCTTTTGGTGGGCCTATGTATTCTTCATTGACACTATCCTTGCTTGTTTCAGAGATGCTAATTAAACACAAGTCTAAGTTGAGTGTGATTCATCTCATCCATGAAAATAAAATGGAAGCTCCCTAAGAAAAACAGAAGTTGTTAGTATTATACTCCCTCCGTTCCTAAATATTTGTTTTTCTAGAGACTTCAACAAGTGACTATATACAGAGCAAAATGAGTGAATCTACACTCTAAAATATGTCTATATACATCCGTATGTGGTAGTCCATTGAAATCTTTAAAAAGACAAATATTTAGGAACGGAGGGAGTAATTTAGTTTTCCGGACTAATTCTCCTCAAGCCTCTGTGCATTAGTTTTCGGACTTTGCAGGTTAGTATGAATGCTTTGCGGACCTGTGATTCTCTGTTATTGTTAATCATACAACAGGAACCTGAATCAGACCTGGAGAGGCAGAGGTGCAGTGGAAAATGTTGGATGAAGCCAAGCAAAGTCGAGCTGGCGGAGGAGCAGAGAGCTCGCATGGAGGCTAACCGGGTTAAGCGCTGAAGAGGGCGGTAGCAGCTCGGCCCGCACATCCCAATCGCAATCTACCACCGGAAAAAAAAACTTCCACAACGTAGGCGGCTGCCGGATCCTGAATCACTTGGCCTTGCCTGCTTTGGCGATGTAGCATATACCCATTGTGTTTGTTAAGATGCAAAGAACATCTATTTTCTCCTGATTTGTTTGCTAGAAATGTTTGTGGAAGTTGCTACTTTGGTGCTGATGGTGGTCACAGTAAATTCATGGGTGTGTACTGGTGTATCAAGTGCTTTTCTTTTGGCTCCTGTTTGCAGCCATTTTAACATGAAAAACTAAAGGTTTCTGGAATTCGTGTGCATGCTCTCAACTCACTTTTGAGTACATTTATATGAAACCTGATGCTTTGAAAGTTGGTGTTTGCATGCACCAGGTTTGTATGATATCCATCTGTATGCTTCATGAATAGCCAGCCTCTAGATGTTGTTGCTTCAAATTCCTAACTGAATATATTAGGTTCTATGGAACGGAACCATCCATTTGCACACAGTATCAACAAAAACATGCATGCTCGGCACGCAAGAAATTGGCAGCAACTATAGATGAACTAATCAGAAACATCTTAATAAAAGAAATCAACTGACTCATCCATTCATGCAGAGAAAAGCTTAGTTCTCACTTCTAGACCAGGGAACACACGGATTATATATTATATAACCAAAGTCAGCACAATTGGCCAAGCTAATCTTCCAACACAAACAACGGTACGATTCTTAGTTTCTTAGAGGCTAGTGTTGGTAAAAGCCAACATAATACGGACATATCCTGCGTACATACATACATGCATACGCTTAATACAGACATATCAAACTACATGCTGGCAGATTTGTAGCGCCATCTTGAAACTCCTCCATCCAACTACAGATGTTATGGCCCAACCAAGACCATAGAAGCAGCTCACAAGCGAGCTCAGATCTGCACACACATATTTAGGGGATCCTTATATTCAGTTAGGATTTTGAAGCAATAACAGAAGATGCAATGGGGATCTTTCCTATTCCATTTCCTAGGAAGGAGGCATGTCCTAAATTGTAGAGTACAATATAGCTTAAGATCAAAGGTGCACAATCTGCTTATTGCTGCTCCCCAAGAATCCCCGATCCATCGTATTGCAGTTTGGACGCAATATTTTCAAAAAATAGCAGAACATGACATGTGAACTCTATATTCTTGAAAACAGAACATGGTAAATAAGGAGTATTCACAAATAGAAGACTCGGGGCCTTCAAACTCAACTTACTGGTTATGCAACATTCCTTTTTTTTGAACATCACCGTTCAATTGAATGGATGACGTGTAAGTGCAAAGTATGACTAAAGATGTACTATACGAATATGCCAGCGTGAAAGCCATTTTCTCTCCTAAGATATGGAGCAATAAAATTAGCTTTTCAAACTAGCATGTAATCACATTTTTTCCATTAACCTTCTCAATCAAATATAATTGTTAAACAGGCGTGCAGAGACAATCGATGCATTAGCTACCTCTAGTTAGTTTTTTCTACATAAGTGTGCTAGTACAACAAGCAAAACATGCTCCCAATGACAACACAAAATAAAATAGTTAGGCTTACCAGTTGATCAAATAGTTGGTTCCGATAACATCAGTGGGAAGCTAAAGTATGGGAGGGCAAGCTTGCGATAGGACAAGTCGACCGGCTTGGAACAGACCTTGGTCATTTCATAAGTCTTGACCTCCATTGAGTAACAATCCGCATGCTCAATAGGATTACCTTCTGGAGCGCCTTGGAAGAACAAGAATCCCTCGGCTGCGCCCACCGTGGAAATGGAATAGTCATGATACTGCTTAGGCAGGTGTACGATCTTCTCCAGCTTCCATTCTTGGTAATTATTCTGCAAAGAGGTATGGTAGAGAGCAAAGGACCCGTGTTGACGGACAAGAGAAAACATCTCAAGGGCTCCTTGTCTACCCGCAACCGATGAAAGCTCTGGTCATCCAGATCCCTGAGCTCTTTATGGCAGCCGGTGAGAAGATCGACAGTGGAGAACATCATGGTGCGTGTGTCCAGCACCATCAAATGGCGACTCCAGTAATAAGGTTCTGTCCAGTAGAAGCAGCCGCGCACGCAGTCAAAACAGGACAAATATTCCAAACAAGGGAAGCTGGGAGACTCGACCATGGACCATTGCCTACTTGTGGATGAAAAGACAAAGAGGACGAGCTTTGTCGGGTATCTTGCAAAGCATATCACCTTGAAGGGCTCCTCCACTCCATCGTCCCCCGTAGAGGGAGCGAGCACGGGCTCGAATGCCCAAAGGCGATCTTGTGGCTGGGCGGCGAGGTCCTTGGGTATGGTTGGAAGCAGCAGGTATCTGCGGGATAAGGGATGGCAGACTGCGAGGTGGAACCTGGCGGCTTTGCACAACTCCCGTTTGGTCCGGGGACCATCGTCGTAGTCACCGATGAGGATCCTTTCTTCGGAGTAGCCCCAGTTCTTGATGATGGAGCGGTGGAGGGGGGTCCAATCGAGGAGGACGCGGCCGTCCCGGACGTCGCGGGGCCGCCAGCGGGGGCCATCCCCCAGCAGGACGCAGGAGGAGGAAGAAGAAACGACGTCCGGGACCGGGACGAAGGAGAAATCGGCGGCGGACGGGGCGAGGTAGACGGCGAGCGGGGCGGAGGGGTGCGGCGCCTGGGCTGGGTGGAATCCGCCCGCGTCCATGAAGCCGAGGAGCGGAGGCCGGTGCAGCGCGCGGAAGCGGCGGTGGAAGGCGCGGGCTTTGATGACGCGGCGGAAGGACGTGCAGGCGGCGGAGGCGAGGGCGAGCGCGTCCAGGGTGGGCAGGCGGAGGAAGATCTCCTCCAGGAGCTCGTCTGGGACGGGGATGGAGGCCGGCGGCGGCGCCGGCGCAGCCATGGCGGCCGTGGTGGAGGTCTGGAGGAAGGGGATCGAGGGTTCGGATTGGGGGGATATTGGGTTCACTCGCCATGGCCGCCATGACGAGTGAACCCATGCTGCCTTCATATTGAAGGACCCAACTAAAACTAAATCTAAATTACAAACTGGTCCATGACTCTTTCATAGAGGACCCCAACAACTAGATGGAAAACACAATCGGGTCCCTAGATTCTTCTTCTCGTATACAACCTTGTCGTCGCCAGGGACTCGCCACTTGTGACGGGACATACCTCCATGACACCTCGTTGCAGACTCCTTCAAGAAGAAGCATTGCAATACTTTTGGCTCCATGGCAGGGAGGTTGTTGAACGAGCGTCCTTCGACTGGCAGATGTGATGGCATGGTGGAGCCGGCCAACAGCCAGGCGCAATGGTTGTCAGCGTAGACACTCTCAAGCAAGCACCGGGTTTGAGTATGAACCCGGCCAGGATGTGCATCTCTTCCCAACTTCAACTCCACCACCTCGTGACTTTCGAAGCGAGAAAGGGAATGAAGCACCTCCAGAGGAGTCATCCAGGTGAGGTTATTGGTGGAGTTGTCGGCGATGAGCTACACAGCAACGATGAACTCATTGCCAATGCCACCAGGTCGCCCCCCGACGTAAGCCACCCATCGCTGCTCAGCTGGGAGAACTGTGCAATCCACATCGATATATTGCCAGGCGCCACACCAACATGCTATGACCTAGACCTAGGCACGCTATGTACATGACTACGCCGCACACTTCTCCCTTCTCCATTTTGATTGGCGGCGCTGTTGGAGAAGATAGGGGATCGGGCCGGCGCGGTGGCCCTCTCAACCAGCTCTCTCAAAGGCTCTCTGTCGGTGTCAAAACCGGCGGATCTCGGGTAGGGGGTCCCGAACTGTGCGTCTAGGCCGGATGGTAACAGGAGACTGGGGACGCTTTGTTTTACCCAGGTTCGGGCCCTCTCGATAGAGGTAAAACCCTACTCCTGCTTGATTAATATTGATGATATGGGTAGTACAAGAGTAGATCTACCACGAGATCAAGGAGGCTAAACCCTAGAAGCTAGCCTATGGTATGATAGTTGTGTATGGAGTTGATCCTGTCCTACGGACTACAACCCTCCGGTTTATATAGACACCAGATAGGGTTAGGGTTACACAGAGTCGGTTACAATGGTAGGAGATCTTGAATATCCGCATCGCCAAGCTTGCCTTCCACGCCAAGGAAAGTCACCTCCGGACACGGGACGAAGTCTTCAATCTTGTATCTTCATAGTCCTGGAGTCCGGCTGAAGGTATAGTCCGGCTACCCGAACACCCCCTAATCCAGGACTCCCTCAGTGGCCCCCGAACCAGGCTTCAATGACGATGAGTCCGGCGCGCAGATTGTTTGGCATTGCAAGGTGGGTTGTTCTCCAAATCTTGCGTACCTATAGGAATAATGTTTGATTTTTGTAATGTAGCGCTCCTCGGCTTCCACGTCCAATAATGACCGTCTTCCACGTGTCAAACGAATGCGAAAAGCCAGGGCATTTTTTACACATACACCCCTGGCCGTATAAACGAGCCGCCTATTTAACGGGATGGGGATTTAGGTCCAAACCATATCTCTTCCCTTCCGCCAGTTATCATCAGAGCGCTTCCAGCAAAGGTCCATTCTAACATGGCCAGCCGTCCCAGCTCCTCCTCTCGCCCCTCCAGCCCTAAACCTGGAGACTGGGAGAGGTGCTCCATCCCGCACAGCGAGCTAGTGTCGCTTCAGACCAAGGGATTTCTCCCTCAGGCCTACATGGTCCCGGTCCGAGCCGGACTCACCACCTATAACGGTGGAGAGCAAGCAGAGAGCACCCCCAATCCCTCTAAAGGAGAGCGGGTGTGCCTCGTCCCCTATCTAATAAGGGGACTGGGATTCCCAATTCATCCATTTCTCCGCGGGCTTCTGGAGTTCTACGGCCTCTAGCTGCACAGCCTCACGCCCGCCTCCCTATTGCATATTGCGGTTTTTGTCGCCCTTTGCGAGTTATTTTTAGGCGTTGAGGCTCATTTCGCGCTATGGAAGAGGTTATTCTGCCTGGTGCCCCGTTCTCAAAAGGGGTCCATATACCAAGTGGGCGGAGCCGAAGTATGGCGCATCGCCGGGACCGGATACCTATCCGGAACCCCAAAGGAAGCATCCGAGGACTGGACCTCGAAATGATTTTATATAGATGACGTCCCGCTACCGGACCCTATCCGGGTTGGTCTCCCTGAGTTCAAAAGTGCTCCATTGAAGAAGCGCTTGAGCTGGCGTGCGCGGAGCTCTCAGAGAGAAAGCGACAGAGACGTCCTTTACCTGATGGGCCGAATAAGATTGTTGGCTCATTCCGAACTAACCATGATTGGAGTCATGGTCGCATGCATTATGCGGGGGGTGCAGCCGCTTCAATATAGAGGCCACCCTATGTGGGAATTCAACGGGGAGGATGACGCCACCCGTTACGGTCGTAAAGGGCTGGACTCAGACGCTGCTCTCGAAAAGATCTTATCCTCTCTGTATAAGGGCGAGAAGGAGGAATTCCTCCGTGTCAACCCGCAGGCCGGATTTAGTATGTACGATCCTCCGAGTTGGGTAAGTTAACAATTGCGCTTGCCCGTCCGTTTGATACTCCCGTGGTTAGATAGGTAGTCTAACGACTTCACTGCAGGAATTGCGACAGGAGGTAAAGAATATAAGCAGCCGCCCTCCACAGCCCGAGGACCCAGAACGGTCCCTCGATCCGGACTTCGAAGAGGATCCAGACATATCGGTGGAGCTTATCGACGGGGTGTTTTATCAGTTAAGTAAGGACAATACCTTGGTAGCCATCACGGCTGATTACCTAGGGTTAATCCCGGCCTCCCAGGTGACGGAAACCGGAGTCTCATTCCCTTGAGAGGGATTCCACTCTTGCGCATTTCGGTGTTTCTGACGTCAACCGTGTTTTGCAGGGGAGATTTCCGAGGCAGGAAGCCGAACCCACGGCGGCCAGCCAACGAGGGGCCGCAGAGCCCCGAAGGGCAAAAAGGAATGAAGTCCGGACTAAAATGTCGGCGCAAAGGTATAATGCACCCTCTACTTTCCTGGAGTTATTCTATCAGGGCACATTAACGCTCGCGCTATCTTCAGGACGAAGAGACCTCGCCGGACTACATCCGGAGAGGTTGCCAATCGTGCCTCCACCAGCCAGGCTCCAACGTCTGGCCAGAAAGCGGAGGCGAGTACAAGGCGCGCTCCGGACGTTCCTCCGACAGAGGATGCGAACAGGCTGTCCGCCACAAATTCAGAAGTGGAGAGTGCCATGAACAACAGGCGTCGCCGGACAATTCTACGTGACGCTTGTTTCTCCCGAGAGGCTTTAGATGCCTTTAATTCGGGAGATGCGTACCTCCGTGCCGCTCAAAATGGTTTAGCCAGAGCCATGGAGCAGTATGTGAAAGACATACGGGTAAGAAAATTTTGGTTAATTATATATATATGCTAGTAGCCCCCGAGACTTGAAATAGTTAGAGCAACTGATTTAAGGATCATTTAATATGCAGGTTCTTACAGAGAAGAATACTGTACTATCCTAGGAGCTGGAAAAGTGCAAGGCCCAACTAGAGGCCGCACTAGCTGCAACAGGGGAGCCCAAAGGGACCCCCTCAGGTAGAATACTTCGAAAGATTAGTATTGTGCGGTATGGGCGTAAATCTGACAAATCAAATTGCAGATGGTGCCAGACTCGATCCGGACAAGCAAAAACTCTTACGCCAGCTAAAGGCCGGTGAGAGTATGTTGACAAGGGTGAGGCGAGAGAAGAATGATCTTCAGGATGCCAACACCAAGCTGGACGTTGAACTTAAAGATGTTCGTAGCCAGCTTTTGGACTCCACAAGGGAGAATCAGCGGCTTCGACGCGGCATTTTTAGTAAGTGCTTGAACGAACTTTGAAAAAATTTCGGCAAGGAAGTCGACTAACAGAGTAATGTCTGTAGGTATGCTCATAGGTCGTCCTGCAGAGGAGATGCCCGGTTCTACGGGTGACCTTCTACCCGAACTCATGCAACTGCACGAGCGAGTTCGGCAGGCGATGCGAGGCGTTGCCCGAGCCTTGTGGCCTGCCCACTCCGTGCCCGAGGGCCTTGGAGAGCTTGTGGAGAAGCTGAAGGGAGCTCGGCGGCGCTTCCGTTTGTGGAAGATATCGGCCTGCCGACGAGGCGCTCGGGAAGCCTGGGCCATGGTGAAGACCTGTTTTACGAAGTCTGACCCAAACCACATGGCTGAGGTTGGACCAGTGGGGCCTGACGGGAAGGAGATCCCTGTGAGCTTAGTATACGGCCAAGTAGAGTTGGCCGCGAAGTATTCCCAGCAGGACTGTAAATTAGACAGCCTGTTAGATGGTATAGAAGAGGAATACAATCAGTCAGAATGACTATGTAATTTTGAATTGACATGTGTAATGCCTTCTAGCCGGATTGTAGATCATTTGTCGTTGCCGACCTTTCCGCTTCAACCTCGGGACCTGACGGTCCGGAGTGTGTCAGAATACCATAGCGGTTATATAAGAACCGTGGTATGCATGGAGACCAGGCGTAGGGGTCATTTAGTGCTTTATCAGACAAGTGCCCGACTAGTTATGTTATATTACATGGGTAGTAAGAAACATCTTCCAGAGAGAATAGTTCCGTTAGGGGTTCCTTTCGCTGGGAGGCATGCCCTAAAGTGCATGTCCGGACTACGTAAAAGGACGCAGAAAAAGGCATCTGGGGGCGCATAAAATGGGTAAAAAGATCATCTTTTGTATCACCGACCGAATATTCCCTTAAGAACGCTAGCTTTCGGCTTCACCCAGTCTGAGGTACACATCCGGCTGACCCGGCAGTAACAATCGCAGAGGTGCTCCCTTTACCTCCTAGCCGAACAATCGGGAACGTAGGGGTAAGCACAGGAGCCAGGCAACCCAGCTTGGCCAAAACTTAAGTCATATCAATGCATATAATTGTGAAGAAAAAGGTACATGCGGAAGTTTGACGCATGCGTTGGGCATGAAGCCCGTATAAATAAGCTTCTGTTAAAGAAGCCCCCAGGTTTAATGAGCGCGAGTGGCGCGGCACTACATAAACCTTTACGGGCTGTAAAAGAAAATAGGGGAAGGAGAGAAATGTAAGATAGAAAAAAAATGGACAGAGGAAGGAGACGAACACAGAGTCCGGCGCTAGGCATAGAATCTTCGGAGACAGGTGGCGTTCCACGGGTTCGGCTCGAGTCGGTTATCCGACGCATCTCGCAGGAGGTACACCCCGCCAGTCAGGACTTGGTCGATTATAAATGGACCTTCCCACTTGGGCTTGAGTTTGTCCTTTTTCTTATCTGGCAGGCGTAGAGCGAGTTTGCCAACATTGTAGTTTTTGGCCCGTACTTCTCTGCTTTGATATCTTCGGGCCTGCTATTGATAAAATGCGGAACGGGCTTTTTCCACGTCACGCTCCTCCTCCAAGGCGTCCAAGTTGTCCTGCCGATCGAGCTCGGCTTCTCTTTCTTCGTACATGCGCACTCCAGCTGAGTCATGAATTATATTGCAGGGCAGAACTGCCTCTGCGCCATACACCATAAAAAATGGTGTGTATCTGGTGGTGCGATTTGGCGTGGTCTGCAGTCCCCAGAGTACGGAGTCGAGCTCCTCTACCCAGTGCGTATTAGATTCCTTAAGGGACCGCACTAATCTGGGTTTGATGCCGCTCATAATAAGACCGTTTGCACGTTCGACCTGGCCGTTGGTTTGTGGGTGACAGACGGAAGCATAATCGAGCTTGATGCCCATGTTTTTGCACCAGAGTTTTACCTCGTCGGCGGTAAAGTTCGTGCCGTTATCAGTTATGATGCTGTGGGGGACGCCATAACGGTGTACAACCCCGGATATGAAGTCTATCACAGGTCCGGATTCGGCTGTTTTAACAGGCTTGGCTTCTATACATTTGGTGAATTTATCCACCATGACCAGTAAGTATTTCTTTCTATCGGTCCCGCCTTTAAGAGGTCCGACCATGTCAAGCCGCCAGACCGCAAAAGGCTAGGTGATTGGTATAGTTTGGAGTGCGGTGGGTGGCATATGGCTTTGGTTGGCAAAAAGTTGGCAACCAGCGCATCGTTGGACTAAGTTCTGAGCGTCTGCCCGGGCCGTCGGCCAATAAAAGCCTGTACGAAAAGCCTTGCTAACAAGGGACCGATCAGCGGCGTGGTGACCACCGAGTCCGGCGTGAATTTCAGCCAGAAGGTTCCGCCCTTCCTCTTCGGAGATGCACCTTTGAAGGACTCCGGTAGTGCTTTTCTTATAAAACTTCCCTCATGGACTCTGTAGGCTTTAGATCGCCGCACGATGCAGCGGGCCTCGTTTTGATCCTCCGGGAGCTCCTGCCTAGTAAGGTAGGCTAGGAATGGTTCTGTCCACGGGGCGATGATCGCCATTATTACGTGGGCTGAAGGTGTAATTTTATTGGCAGAGCCTCCAATTGTGTCAGATTGTTCAGCGTTAAGTGGTGCGGCTGGGTCCGGGCTGTTATTTGCGGGTTCCCCCTCCCATGCCATGGATGGCTTGAACAATCTTTCTAAAAAGATGTTGCGGGGGACTGCATCGCGTTTTGCTCCGATGCGTGCCAGGACGTCCGCTGCTTGATTGTTTTCTCGGGCTATATGGTGAAACTCCAGCCCTTCGAATCGAGCTGACATTTTTAGGACGGCGTTGCGGTAAGCTGCCATTTTTGGGTCCTTGGCGTCGAAGTCGCCATTTATTTGGGATATCGCGAGGTTCGAATCCCCGCGTACCTCTAGGCGTTGAATGCCCATGGATACTGCCATCTGGAGGCCATGTAGAAGGGCCTCGTATTCGGCTACGTTGTTGGAGTCCGTGTACATAATTTGGAGTACATACTGGACTGTGTCTCCTGTTGGGGACGTCAAAACGACGCCGGCCCCCAGTCCGGCCAACATTTTGGAGCCGTCGAAATGCATGATCCAGTTTAGTATGTGTCGTACTCTTTAGGGAGTTCGGCCTCCGTCCATTCTGCGACGAAGTCGGCCAGAACTTGCGATTTGATAGCTCGTCGTGGCTTATAGGTTATATCAAATGGGAGGAGCTCGATGGCCCATTTTGCGATCCGGCCCGTTGCATCGCGGTTGTTGATAATATCGTTAAGTGGTACTTCCGAGGCTACTGTTATGGAACATTCTTGAAAGTAGTGTCGTAGCTTTCGGGATGCCATGAATACCGCGTATGCGATTTTTTGATAATGCGGGTACCATGATTTGCGTGGAGTGAGGACAGTGGACACGTAGTATACCGGCCTTTGAAGGGGGAATTTGTGTCCGTCCGTTTCCCGCTCGACAACGAGCACTGTGCTGACAACTTGATGTGTTGCTGCAATGTATAATAGCATTGGTTCGCCGGTGTTAGGCGCGGCCAGGACTAGGTTTGTTGCCAATATGGCTTTTATCTCATCGAGTCCGGCCGTGGCGGCATCCGTCCACTTGAAGTGTTCGGTACGCCGGAGTAGGCGATAAAGGGGCAGTGCCTTTTCTCCCAAGCGGGAGATGAAGCGGCTTAGAGCCGCCACGCATCCGGTTAATTTTTGTATTTGTTTGAGGTCCTTTGGGATATCCAATTGTGACAAAGCTCGGATCATGGCTGGATTTGCTTCAATTCCTCTACCGGATACAATGAAGCCCAAGAGCTTTCCGGTTGGAACGCCGAAGACGCATTTTTCCAGGTTGAGCTTGATGTCGTATTTTCGGAGGTTATCGAATGTGAGCCTCAAGTCATCTACTAGAGATTCGACATGTCTTGATTTGATGACCACATCATCCACGTATGCCTCCACTGTTTTGCTGATCTGATTTGCCAGACATGTCTGGATCATGCGCTGATATGTTGCGCCGGCATTTTTTAGCCCGAAGGGCATTGTGTTGAAGCAGAATGGGCCGTATGGTGTGATGAATGCTGTTGCAACTTGGTCTGATTCTGCGATCTTGATTTGATGGTAACCGAAGTATGCGTCGAGGAAACACAACGAGTCGTGTCCTGCGGTGGCATCGATAATTTGATCGATACGGGGGAGGGGGAAGGGATCCTTCTGGCAAGCCTTGTTAAGGTCTTTAAAATCGACACACAGGTGCCAGGATTTGTCCTTCTTTGGTACCATCACCAAGTTTGCTAGCCAGTCTGGATGTTTTATGTCTCTAATGAATCCGGCCTCCAATAGCTTGGCTAGCTCTTCTCCCATAGCCTGTCTCTTGGGTTCGGAAAAACGCCGAAGGGCTTGTCTGACCGGTTTGAATCCTTTTAGGATATTTAGGCCGTGTTTGGCCAGCCTGCGTGGGATGCCTGGCATGTCTGAAGGGTGCCAGGCGAAAATATCCCAATTTTCTCGTAGGAATTCTCGCAGTGCGGCGTCTACATCGGGGTTCAGTCGTGCCCCGATGGAAGCTGTTTTATTGGGGTCCGTTGGATGGACCTGGAATTTGATTATTTCGTCTGCTGGCTTGAAGGATGTGGATTTAGATCTTTTGTCGAGTATCACATCATCCCTGTTAACCGTGGAGCGCAGCGCCGTCAGTTCCTCGGCCGCTAAGGCTTCGGATAGTGCCTCAAGGGCTAATGCGGCCGTCTTGTTTTCGGCGCGGAGTGCTATGTCCGGATCACTAGCTAGAGTGATAATTCCATTCGGCCCGGGCATCTTGAGCTTCATGTACCCGTAATAGGGTATTGCTTGGAAGATTGTGAATGCTTCCCGCCCTAGTAAGGCGTGATGTCCGCTTTTGAACGGGGCCACCTGAAACGTGACTTCTTCGGACCTGTAATTATCCGGCGTGCCGAACACCACATCTAGTGTGATTTTTCCCGTGCAGCGCGCTTCCCAACTGGGGATTATTCCTCTAAAGGTTGTGCTACTTCGCTCGACGCGGTTCCAGTCTATTTCCATTTTTTGAAGGGTCTCCTCATAAATGAGGTTCAGCCTGCTGCCTCCATCCATGAGCACCTTGGTAAGGCGAAAGCCGTCCACTATGGGACTGAGGACCAATGCGGCTGGTGCTCGGGTTGTTCGGAATCTAGGTTCATCACTTGCGTTGAAAGTAATGGCAGTGTCGCTCCATGGATTTATTGTTGCAACTTCATAGACTTCGGCGAGGTTGCAGAGTGTTCTTTTTCGCATATTGTTTGATGCGAAAGTCTCGAAGACTGTGAGAACGGTACTGGTGTCCTCGGGCTGGCTTTCCGCGGCCTCCCGATTTAAGAGGTCCTCGTCAATTTTGGCTACCTTCCGGAGTATCCAACATGCTCTAAGGCTGTGAGTTGGTGTGGGGTCCTCTATACTGTGAATTCTACAGGGTCCATCAAGCCACCTTTCCAGTACGGTTCCATGCCCTGTAAAGGGTTTTGGCTTTTTGCTATTTATTCCGGGTGTCTTATGATGATGCACCCTCTTAGTTCGGACGGGATTATTATTCAAGGCCGGATTATCCCAAAATTTTGTTTCGGTTTTTCAGGCACTTTCCATCGCACAGTACTTTTGTACTATGGACGCCAAGTCAACGAAGCGTGTAATATCACGACGACTTATGGCATTAAGGATTCCCTTGTCCGTGCAATTACTGCAGAAGAGTGATATTGCGTCTCCCTTGCGGTAATCCTTTATCCTGTTCATAACCAGGAGGAATCTGGCCCAGTAATGATGTACTGTTTCGTCGGGCCTCTACCGAAGAGTTTCCGAACTTTGAAGTTCGGATTCCTGGACGTTATCCAACGAATTCGGCCCGTTGCCTGATCCTAAGCTCGGGTCTTGAGTTACATCCTCCCTCCGCGGGTATCCGGCTTGGAGGGATCGGGAATTCGGACGTAACTAGTCCTTAGAATAGATGAAGGGTCGCCGCACTGCGCCTCTACCATGGCAACGTGGTGGGTGACTTGGGGAGAGTTAATTTCTCTTAGATCGGGTTTAAGCCCAACCTGGTCGTAATCCGTAGCGACCCCCAGGGCGGCGATGCGATCCAAGAGCTCGTTTACGAAAGAGAGCTCCATTGGATCTAACTGCTCGACGAGCTCCGAGCTGACGTGTAGGTTGCTTTTGATGACCTGAGAGGTCACCGTCGGCGCAACAGCCGAACATGCGGTCATGAGGAAACCACCTAGCCAGAGGGTTTGGCCGACAGCCAAGGCTCCCTTAGCAACGGCGTCGTCTTTGAAGACGGGAGAAGGCATCCTTCCTGATTGTGACGGCACAGAGGAACTCTCAATGAAAGCACCAATGTCGGTGTCAAAACCGGCGGATCTCGGGTAGGGGGTCCCGAACTGTGCGTCTAGGCCGGATGGTAACAGGAGACTGGGGACGCTTTGTTTTACCCAGGTTCGGGCCCTCTTGATGGAGGTAAAACCCTACTCCTGCTTGATTAATATTGATGATATGGGTAGTACAATAGTAGATCTACCACGAGATCAAGGAGGCTAAACCCTAGAAGCTAGCCTATGGTATGATAGTTGTGTATGGAGTTGATCCTGTCCTACGGACTACAACCCTCCGGTTTATATAGACACCGGATAGGGTTATGGTTACACAGAGTCGGTTACAATGGTACGAGATCTTGAATATCCGCATCGCCAAGCTTGCCTTCCACGCCAAGGAAAGTCCGCTCTGGACACGGGACGAAGTCTTCAATCTTGTATCTTATAGTCCTGCAGTCCGGCTGAAGGTATAGTCCGGCTACCCGAACACCCCCTAATCCAGAACTCCCTCACTCTCCTTTTTGACTTCACCACATGCACGCATGAAGCCATTTTAGAACTCCAAAGATTACAAAGAGTGACATATTCAAGCTTCAAAAGCGACTTTTAATTATGTTTCCACGTTATTACATGTAAAAGAAAAAAATGTGGCTACTAGCCATTTCAACCAACACCGTCTCTCTATCGCGTCGAATAGAATGATGGCCGATGGGAGTTCACCATGGACACCACGGAGGTGGAAGGGGGAGCGTGAGGGACTCAAAGAGATGCCACAACTCGATTCCTGGCGGCGCCACGCTCAAGCGCGTAGCTGGGCTCGCGGGTTGTTGGGGAAGATGCGGTAAGCAGAGGCTAGGAACCACGAGGGAGGTGCGCCGAAATGCGGGAGGAGGCTCATGAGTTAGCAATGGCTGGGTGCGATGAATGAAGCCACGAGCTCTAGTTCTGTGATGGGATATGGTGGCAGCAAGAGGAAATTAGGGTGGCGGAGAGAGAGATGGGGCAGGACCAGGAATGACATTATGTAGCCGGTGGGATGTCTCGCCAAAGCCGGCCGTGTAGCTAGACATCTCATCAATGACGATTGGCGGCAGCTAGAGGTTGTGGTTATAGAAGAAAATTACCTCCCGCCAAAGAATGTATTGGTAAATAAGAATTGAGATCCTACAATGTCTAACATATTTCGACCGATGAGGAGTTTTTTAATTTCCTCCAATATTTTTTTTTGGACTTAAGGGTCTTTTAGAACGGGTTAGACAACCTTTAAATCCACAAAATGTCACGTTTTGGGATTTTGAAGTTTGGTTGGGCTCTACCAGAGATGCTCTTAGACTTTGGCTTGGGCATGTCGGGTGTGGTGGGGATTTCACGGCAATATTCATGATTTGGAGATTTTGTGAAGGCAAGGCGCACCTGAATGATCAAGGTGTGACATTTCGCACGATGAGATTGTACTTAGGTTCGCATCCCTTGATCTTGGGGTAAGACCATACTCTTACTCGTATATTTTCTCTCATATGAACAAAGTGATTAAATTGTAGATGTCTTGTGATCTTGTTAATCTTCTCTCTATCTAGTGAATCTTGTCTAAATTCTACCCTGTCTTGCTTTATATAGGGGTGATGAAGAAAGTCATACAATGTTCGTATGGCCACCTCTCAATAACAGTGCAATGAAGATTGTCGTAGCTGTAGTCTTGGTGGTGTAAATGGGTGTGATAACCCCGTTTGTAATGCCATCTCTTAATGCCCCATGTTAGTTCAGTCAGACGAACATCACGGTCTTGACTAGCCAGATGGGCTTGGTGCTGCTAGCCAACCGAGTGATACCTAACAAGGAATATCCTCGTCATGAGCCTACCCTGGGGAGATCCCGCTGTTAACCGGCGAGCCATTTTTTCATTCTAGCTCCTTACGGTTTTCCTATTCTTGCTTGTGCGAGAGCATCTTTAGCAGATCCCCAAACTTAAATCAGAGAAAGCAGTTATTTGGATTAGCCATAAAATATTTTCAAGCTATTTGTTAGAATAATCCGAGGCACTCCGCCGATCTACCGAGGACCAAGCAATCACAGGAGGCACGACACCGAGATTTGTTAACGAGGTTCACCGATATGGCTACATCCCCGGGGTCTGACTACGGACGCTCCTCCCCGTGACACCGTCACAATACCGCACCCCGGCCATCCGGGCGCCGGGACACGCCGCCGGCTCCGCCACGTGCCTGTGCTATTATGTTGGCATAGATTACATCGTGTGTCTACCCCCGATATATATGAGAGGCCTAGGATATTTGTGTCCTATTAGGACACAACTCCTACCCTATCAACACACAGTCCAAAAACAAGTACAACTGTAACCTACCTTGTATAATAATATTCGACACAATTCTAACAAACTCCACCTTGGTGAATATTCTCCACCACCTTGAATTCGTATGTGCGTCAAACCTCCATGTACGTTGGACTTGAGATACGTCATGAGCTCCGCTGCTACTTCCAGACTCCACGTGACTCCACCTGCAACTGTAGTCTCTTCTTGTCTTCTTCACAGTCAACACTCGAGCAAAATTAAGTTCCTCATTACTCTACCTTATGCTTCCAACTTCCGGAGAATCCGTTCAATGCCATCACACACCGACCATTGTCTGCGTGAAAATGAACAACTCACATATTGGATGTCACATACAAGAGTTACCTGAACTCAACATCATCTTTTTTTCTTGACCATCTGTCTGAAACTTGAAGGAATTTCACCGTCGCCCTGTGTCACCCTGAGTCAAATTCACAGTTGTCTCATCCTTTTTCCCGGATAATCTCTGACATGTCCCACAGCTATAGCACTCCGCCTCCTTCTGTACTTGTCATCCGCACTTTGCCATGTGTACTGAACACCACAGAATATACGGCCATGTACTCTCTCCGCTTTTGACAATTCCAGACTTTCCGTCACTTTCACAGATTCTCCATGGTCTATTCCTGTCCATCTTCCGACACCGATAGACCCAGTCACCAACTTGAATCCGGTACTCGTCAACACTGCTTCAGCACCCTGCACAATTTGTCTGACCACATGTCTGACCACCAGTGCCTTGGCCTGTCGCTATGTCACCGTGCTTACCGCATGCCTCGCCGCTATCACCGCGTCAAGCCTCTGATGTCCTGGTCGAGTCTCCCGGGTAGCTAGCCCCCACTATGTCAACTCCCACTGCAGAGAACCATCGATCATCACCGACCGATGCCGAGTATCACGCCTCCATCAGACCACTGCTACCCAGTCCGATCCACGTGTCTCTCGCTATCCCGCTAAAATAGGCTTCAACTCTCCGAATTCTTACACAGTAGCCCCTCCATCAGCATAGAGTGAAGTCATCCGTCTGACTCCAGCTCCACCTTCAACATGACTCCATGGTGGTTGTACGTGCCACCCTCCCGCGCCCTGTCGACTCCAAGCTCTCATGTGCACCGTCTTGAATCAACCGTGCGCCATAGTCTGTCGAAGCCGCACAAGCCCTCAAGCCTGCACCACGTGTTTCCACGCCCCAAAAGCCGGCCACCATCAGCATCACGCTCCTGTGTCGTCATCGCTGAAATCACCGCCATCTTCTGCTTTGACCGACATTCCCGTCGATACATCAGACTGTCCAGTCCAACCCAGCCAAAATTATCCGACTGCAATCATGCTTCACCCTGCGTCGTGTCCGCCTGCACATCTTCATGCCTTGCTTAACGCCCTGTGTTTGCATGATCCTGTCCCGACACGCTCCAGACTCCTGCAAGCCTTATACGCACGTCGTCAGCATGCCTTTGCACGCTCCAAGCCCCCCTCAAACTTGTGCCCACCGCTTTGATAGCTCCACAATTACTTCTAACATCGCCCAGAGTTATGAAAAACTTTTGCGTCCAATAAACCAATTTACCATTGATTCTTCATGGAGCACCTTATTCTCAAACGTCGAGTAGACCTTAATCAAGCTTAGCCAGTGCACAATATTCCTGCAACCTTTCGTGTACCCTTAGCACATATGGATCAGTTCCCTTTTTAATCCACCTCAATGCTCCTGGACACTGGTGCACGTTGGGGTTTGCACCTTTTTTTCCTTGTAACAAATCTCATGTCTGCCTTCCTACCTAAGCACTTGAGCCACGTGCTGCTCCTGGGATCCCTGTGTACATGACCCCACGGCCCACCTGGATTGCAACCATTGGCCGGTGCAGCCGAGCCTGGCCGCTGCCTCTGCAGCGCTTGCTCCCTGCGCCTGCCCTAGCCGGCGATGATTCCTGCTTTGGATCGGACCCGATCTGATCTGCCGCCAAACACTGAAGACTCCCGCAACTGCACGTTCCAGCGCCGCCGTCGTTACACGCTTCCAATCTCGCCGGCTCCAGCATGCCTAGCTCCGATTGCTTCGACTCTACCGTGGTTACCATACACGCCGACACCTTTCGATCGAGCCGATCAAATATCAGCTTTATCTAGGCGCGAGATCGCTCCTGACGACAACCTCCACTGCCGTCTAATCACCCCGCCCATCGTCGGACTTCTCCACGGCCTCCTCTAGATCAACACCGCAGCCTCTTCGAACCTTGCTCATGATACCACTTGTTAGAATAATCCGAGGCACTCCGCCGATCTATCGAGGACCAAGCAATCACAGAAGGCACGACACCGAGATTTGTTAACGAGGTTCACCGATATGGCTACATCCTCGGGGTCTGACTACGGGCGCTCCTCCCCGTGACACCGTCACAATACCGCACCCCGGCCTCCCGGGCGCCGGCACAAGCCGCCGGCTCCCCCGCGTGCCTGTGCTGTTATGTTGGCATAGGTTACATCGTGTGTCTACCCCCGATATATATGAGAGGCCTAGGATATATGTGTCCTATTAGGACACAACTCCTACCCTATCTACACACAGTCCAAAAACAAGTCCAACTGTAACCTACCTTGTACAATAATATTCGACACAATTCTAACACTATTGGTAGGCTACCAACTAGCAGATCTCTATAACTTTACCTCACATTATTTTATTTTTTTGCTAATTTCCACCTCATATTGCATCCAAAAATCCATTTCAACTACATTTGGAGACTATTCAGAAAAGTGCTACAAGAAAAAGAAAAAGAAAAAGAAAAGCACATCCAAAGATCCATGTCAGAAATAAGAATTTGAAAAGTGTTCAAGAGTTAAAAGTTTTAAAAATTCAGCAATTTAAAACACATTCACTAGTTTGTAAAAAGTTCACCTTTTTTTAAAAATGCAGATTTTAAAAAATGTTTAACGAATTTTGAAAAAAATCACAAATTCAAAAGTAAATTTGTGAAAAATAAAAATAGAAAGGAAAATAAAGAGAAAAAAAGAGAAAACCATTCTTGAAAAAACAAAAGAAAAATCTCCTAGAAAAACCTTGCAGAACTTAAACGGCAAATGTAAACAACTAGAAGATGAAGTAGAACTGTTCACAACCGGTTATCATTCCTGACTGGTAACTGCGGTTCAACTAAAGTTGTGGGTTTCAAGTTTGAATCCCAAATGATGCAATATTTTTAGCCAGCAGAAGTGGAAGTACGTTGCTCGAGCCCCTTAGAGCATCTCTAGCAGACCTCTTATATCGGGGACCTTATAGTGTGTTTACAGTTCGTATAAAACATGTTTTGTGGACTGCGCCCGAGCAGAACTGTAAAACAGAATATTCTGCGACTTGGCCTCGCAAGCTTGCACTATGTTTACGAAAGAGGTGTGGCCGATACGTAGGGTTGTCCACGAAGTAGTCTTGAATCGACATCATGTTCCCGGGTGGCGGTTGAGAGGGATGCAAAGCAGCCGACGGTCGATCCTCGTCGTCTATTTCGGTTCCGGTCCTCGTGGTCCTTCACGAGAGGACCACCACCACCATCTGCTGCCGATAGCTCTCTAGCAGCATCTCTACTCTAGGTCCGAGTCGTCGCACGAGGACGAATCCTAGAACAAAAAAAATCCTCGCAAGGGCTCATATACAAATTGTTCGCTAAGTCGAACTAGAAGGGGCAGAAAAGGACTCACCGGCGGCGGCGGATCCGGGGCGGCGGCGACCCGGAGGCGGTTCAGCTCGGCGAATCCAGGGCAGGTGGTGGATCCGGGGCGGCGGCGACCCGGAGGCGGCTCAGCTCGGTGGATCCAGGGCGGGCGGTGGATCCAGGGCGGCGGCGACCCGGAGGCAGCTCAGCTCGGTGGATCCAGGGCGGGCGGTGGATCCGGGGCGGCTCGGCTCGGAAATATTTGTCTTTTTTGAGATTTCAAATGGACTATCACATACGGATTATATAGACATATTCTAGTGTTTCTAGCAAGATGCCCGCGCGTTGCACGAAGTTGGTGGAAAAGGTAAGCACAACTTATAAATTGACGGATGGAGTACTAGTTACAGTGATGCATATAATTAAGCAAAGGGATCGCACATGTCGGTATTGACCGGAACGAGAATGCAACAGCACCATAAGAATTAAGGCCACGATGATGCGATCACAGTGGTGGTTACAGAAGGCAAGAAGAAAGATGGATCCACGAACGTACGACCTCCTCCTCCTCAACTTAGTGCGCCGGGCCACCGACCGGCGGCTAAGGAGCGGCGGCTTTTGTGGTGAGGTCGAGGTGCTTCTCAGCAAAGGCATCCAAGGCTTTCAGCCAGTTGAGGAAGGCCAACGCCGTAGCGTCCTCACTGGCCTTGTAGCTACCTATGTACACGATTTCCTTGTACATCTGGATGTGTAGGTCGACGAATTCTTGCAGGGCAAGGCGCCTCGAGGCGAGCGCGACCTCCAGGTGGACATTCTTCATGGCATCGGTAGGCAGTCGCAGGGCCACCAGTGCTTGAAAGAGGTTCCGGCCATGGAGGCCGATTAGGGTGGCAGGCAATGAGGAGCCCGGGCGTGCGGGCTGGAGGAGTACGGCGACGTCGTCCATGAGCTTCTTGAGGACGGTGAACTTGTTGCTGGTGGCAATGATCATCTAGTCCAACTGAGGGTCGTAGTTTGCGTCGAAGGCGGTCATCCACCAGCCGGTCTCCAACACCGTCTGGATCCTCGGCGCCATGCCGCAGGCCGGCGTCGTGGACCATCTGGCGCAGCCGCTAGCCGCTCATGCGCATCGCCGCCATGGGTCTGGAGTGAGCTCTTTTGCGCTTAGTGTAGGTGCTTAGGCAAATGCTTAGGTGTGTACGATGGTAGATGCATTGGAATGGAGGGGCGCCTTTATATGAGGGCAATGAGGGCAAACTGCGTTGCATTCACATTATGCAGTCTCTTTTCCCGGACCTCCTCACATTACTTCCCTCATGCATTAATTGAAGGACGATGCATTGGCCGTTTAACATGTCGGGAACCGCTACTCCCTCCCTCGTCTGCATTGAAGCCGTATCGGGAACTGCGCCGCCCGCTGTCAAATCGAATACTCCCTTCGTCTAGGTGAGTATTAAGTCATCTTATGAAAACCAAATAGTAAACACATAGGCTGATGCATTAACTCTCACGTTGTTTCTTATTTTTTGACATAAATAGAGGAATCAACCAAGAAGATATGTGGGGCTTGTATGCTTTTAATGACTTGAGACTATCAAACATGACATGTAGTGGTCAGTTCGTTGCACAAGAACAAATACAACCCACGTCAGCACACACGCATCTTATATAGCATCACATCCAATGGCTATAAAAGATGAATGAGACCAAATTATATCTCATCTAGATGAGTTCTAGCAAAACTGTATTAATAATACTTAGTACTCCTGCGCCATTATCATATATTAGTATCATGTAGTACTTTATTTATTTATGAGGTACCCAGATGGCACTGCACCGCCAAGAAAAGAGGGTAACATCAAAATTATGGACTACTTTTTTGAGTATGTTGGTAAGGTCCGGTCATAGTCACTTGTTGAAATCTCTAAAAAGACAATTACTCCCTCCGTCCGGAAATACTTGTCATCAAAATGGATAAAAGGAAATGTATCTAGACGTATTTTAGTTTTAGATACATCTCTTTTTATCCATTTTGATGACAAGTATTTTCGGACGGAGGGAGTTGAAAACAGAGTTGGTGATGATGGTGTGCGTGCCATCCTGCGATATAGGTCGTCGGATTTATATCTAATGGATACGAAAGAAACTATGTCAATTTTGCAAAAATATAACCACACGTCTCTCCACGTTCGCAAATAAGGCCTTCCCTCGTTCAACCTTTTCTCTCACAAGATAAACTATTCATACAAATGCATCTTGATGTTCCGTGCAACGCACGGGCAGCTAGCTAATTTCTTTTGAAATAGTTGCTGCGATAATTGGGTTGAAGTGATATATTTTATGTCTGCCCCGAATGATTTCAGATTCACTAGTAGTAACAAAGAAAAGGCTGCCTTGTTAATTAACAAAAAACTGGGTGAAAACTATCACATGAGGCTGGTAAAAACAAGGCACACTGGGTTCAGCGTCATCGTCACTACAGCTGTGCGCGCGCGAGAAGTCTACATATCGAGGGGGCTACCGAGTGAGGCACCGAGACACAATGTTTGAGAGAGAAACCAATTGACAGATTATGATCAGATCGAGTTGTCACCCTTCTGCTGTCATTGTTGGGGGGAGAGAAAGACGTATCGAGAGTGTGCGCGGTAGGCACAGAGGCACAACTAGTGTGTGTGTGTGTGTGTGTGTGTGTCTGTGTGTGTGTGTGTGTGTGTTTGAAAGAGGAGTAGATAGATTATTATCAAGATCAATGTGCCACCCTACTCCTTCAGTGCCGGGTAGTGTGTGTGTGTGTGTGTGTGTGTGTGTGTGTGTTTGAGAGAGAAGCCAGTCGATAGATTAGTATCAAGATCGAGGTGTCACCCTGCTCCTTCGGTGTTGGGAAGTGTGGGTGTGTGTGGGGGGGGGGGCAATGACACTCACATATATCTACTCTTATAAAAACAGAGTTGGTGATGATGGTGTTCCTGCCATCCTGCAATATAGGCCATCCGATTTATATCCGACGGACATGAAGGAAACTATGGCAATTTTGCAAAAAGATACCCACACCCCTCTCCGCATTTGCATATAAGGCATTCCCTCGTTCATCCTTTTCTCCCACAAGATAAACTTCTCATACAAATGTATCTTGATGTTCTGTGCAACGCATGGGCATCTTGCTAGTAGGGAGAAGGAGTTTGTGTGACACATATCTAGCTATATTAAGGGATAGGTAGATAGCATATGTGTGATAGACATTATTATACTTTGAGACATTAGTGGTTGTGGGTGGGCGGAATTAAAGGGGTGGGCGTGTTAGACATAGAGAGCGTGTGTGTTTCTGTGAGAGAGACTTGTAGGACGGGATAGAAAGACGAATTTAACCCTGACGGAGGGAGAGAAATACATGAAGTGCGCATGTGTGATTCCAATGCCCACAGGGAAATGAGATATGTATGCGTGTGAGAGAGATTGCACAATTCATTCAGGTATCACTATCTAGCGATCGTGGACGTGCATCGCTTGAACATAAGTCAATATCTACTTCGTATCGTGGCCAAAGGTACAATATCGATTCAGCGCTATAATGATTGGACACTCACATATCACATTTTTTCTATTTAAATAAACCTTTTCAGTTGTGCATGGCAAAGTTACAATGATGTTTCTTCAAACAACCAATATAGCTATCATGTACATGCACCATTGTTACTCTTGCATTCAAATTCATTAGTCTTGGATGATTTAAGTTTGTATTTTGAAGTAATATATGTAATATTCATATATGAATTCAACAGGTACGCAATTTATGAAATGGAGGCTATGTAATCATATGAGGTAACACTTTTAAGTAGCTGACTACAATATCCATTTCTTTTTGTGCGCTTCTACACTAACACGTCAATGCATTATGTTTAAAGTAAATAACCAATGGCACTAAATTATCTATTTACACGAGAAATACATAGGCTGAGCGTTTGATCTCTTTTTTTGTGAACGTGGCACTACACCCGTATGATTGGCCGCGCCCGTGTGAACGTCCAAGTTATCGGCGCATCATCCCGAGTTATTGTCTTTTTTTGGGGTGGACTTCACACCAGTTATTAACTGCTGACGCGTGCCTCATGTACACAGTCTAGCATGACCTTCCCGCTAGCACGGTCCAAAATTAGTTGAAACTGGATACGAAAGATCCCGCGGGCGGCAAAATCTCCCGCCTCCTTCTAAAATTTCCGCCACCTTAGTCTTTAGCATGAGAAATCCCCCTTTTGTCCTTGGTGCACAGAGACCAACAGTTACAATACCGCCCTCATCTACATGATAGGTCGGCGTTGCTTTGGTAACTTCCGGTTCCCCCACTACACGGCACCCCCATTTCCTCTCTCCCTCCCACAAAAAATACTAACTCCACAACACCAGAGCATCTTACATCACGCCGTCCGTACTTCATCGCCCTTTCTCCCCTCCCCTGTCGAAACCCTAGACTGCTCATCCACCAGCGTACCATAGCCCATTCACTGCCAACGGCGTCCACCTCGCCGGATCTGCTTCTCCGGCCGCATCTACCCCTTCCACCTCCCTTAGAAACAAGTAGACTGCTCATCCACCACTGTACCACAGCCCATTCAGTGCCGACCTTGTCCACGGCGCCGGATCTGCTTCGTCGGTACTCTCGTCAACCGCCGCGCATCTGCAGCGGCTCATTCGTACTCCCCACCGGAGACGCTTCGTCCACACCCCCCGGAGCCGCCCCACCGACGCCCCCGTCGACGGCCTATGATCCTTTTCGCCTACACCTTCCTCAACCCTACCGGAACCGCTTCGCCGACACCTTCCTCAACCCTACCAGAGCCGCTTCACCGACACCATCGTCAACCCTACCGGAGTAGCTTTGCCTATACCATTCTCAACCCTACCGGGGCCGCTTTGCCAACTCACAAGTCCACGGCCTCATATTTGCTTCCTCGCACCCTCATCCAACCTACCGGAGCAGCTTCTGACGCCCCATCCACGGCCGCAAATCCGCATCATCGACACCACCCTTAACCCAACCACCGGAGCAGCTTCTGACGCCCCATCCACGGCCCCAGATCTGCATCGTCGACACCATTCTTAACCCAACCACCGGAGCATCTTTTGACGCCCCGTCCACGGCCGAAGATCCGCGTCGTCGACACCATCCTTAACCCAACCACCGGAGCAGCTTCACCTACGCCCTCATCCACGGCCACAGATCCGCTTCGCCCACACCGTAGTCCACCCTACCGGAGCCGCTCCACAAACACCCTACTCGACGGTTCTAGATCTCCTTACCGGACCCCGACAGCCAGCGCAACGTCATCACCCTCGACGTTTCTAACCTGATTCCCACCTTTTGGAGAGATGCCAAGCACCCTCCACGGCCTAGGTACTTGTCACCTTTAAACCCGTCCAACATCACCTGCCCGATGTACTTCAAATATACTAACTGGTTGCTATTACCTGTTATGCAGCTGGCAAAAACTACAAGGATGATGTTTCTTCTGGATCTAACAGCTTGGCTAACTAAGATCCTAGAATGAGGCATTTCTATGATCTTGTAAGCGCGTCTCTCTCTCTTGTATTGTTTTGTGCCTGCCAGCGTGCTTTGCTAGGATTTTCGACCAGTAATCCCTATATGCAGACAATGATTTCTACTACTGGCTGCTAAATTAGATATGATGATGTCATACATGATACTACCTCGTACCTCTGTTCCTAAATATAAGTCTTTGAGAGATTCCACTATAGGCTACATACGGAGCAAAATGAGTGAATCTACACTCGAAAATGCATCTATATACATATGTATGTTATCCATACTGGAATCTCTATAAAGATGTATATTTAGGAACAGAGGCAGTACATTACACAAAATCATAGGTGGCATGTAGGAATTCGAGTGCACTACATTAGGCTCCCTTAGAGTGCCTGCTAGTCCAGCATACAGAGTCATGGCTAGTTTATGGTACACACACAATCGTCAATTGGTGGTTTAAATATGCTCAAGGGATATGCAATGTAGTATCATATAGAGATGTCTGAAATTAGCCGTGTCAACTGCAGATAGGATTACACAATGAAAAAGTACAAGATGTATGTGGCAATTTCATGGAACATTGCAAAAAAAAGGAGAGGCAGCGGTGAGCCTATATAGTGTGCTATGGTACGTCACTCCTCCATTGCAATCATCGTGACGTGTTATTTGTATGCCAATTCTATTAGCCAAGTTTCTTAGGGATAGTTATTATGAGTTATCCTAAGAAAATAAGCACCTGTGAATATAAGCTCCATGTAATAAGCCAGCCAGTTCTTTTCATTGCATTTTCAGCTTATCTTTGGTATGATCAGTGGAAAGTCTAGAATGCATTATATTTTTCATTTTGCTGCCCATATGGAAATTAATTTGACTTGCAAACATCACAAATTGAACCCACTGCAGTAATTAATATGATAGGAAAACAGACCATCACTATTTGCTCAAAATGCAAATACAAAGATACCATCTACTTGGCACAATCTACTTTGGTCAATGTTTTCCATAGAGATTCCATTGCCTAATTTAAACGAAGAACGCATGACCCACATTTAAATGAAGAACAATTATTTATCGAAATTCGATGGTCCAAGTGGCTGGTTATTATCGTATAGCAGCACCACCTGAAAGCATCATATAGCAGCAGCAGCAGCTCATAGCAACTCATCATACATCAGCAGCAGTCTGCAATTCATCATATACCAGCAGCAGCTCATAGCAATTCATCATATAGCAGCAGTAAGGGCAGCTCATAGCAATTCATCATATAGCAGTAGCAGGAGTAGCTCATAGCAACCTATTATATAATTAAAACAAGAGGCAAACAAGCCATCACGTTTGTCCACATAGATTAAATTATCTCAATCGTTTATTTTAGATATTAACGGTCGAGATTTAAAAGAAGTAGCGTTACATACAAATATTATCATGTACAAATAATTTGACATGGCACGAGTAGGAATAGGTCAACACGTCTTATGTCAAACTCATATGCCTTTCCTACTAAAAAGGGAATAAAAAATATGTCCGATTGGGACAATCATGCATAAGCATGTGTGTTGGTATAGCAATATGGAAGCCAACTCCTATACGGACTCTTGATTAATTGGTGCTTCACTTTTTTTGAGTTGTAGTGCTTCGCCTAGGATTAAATTTCTCTACCTGGATAATAAAACAAAATAGATGTGTATGTAAATAGTACATACATAGCAATGAGTTTGGGGTGAAAAGAATTGGCAAGCTTTTTTTTTACATAATAAAGACGTTACCCTTGATAATTCATGCATCGGCAACTCATGACAAAAATACATGGATCTCTAAGTGAAAATAATTTATATTTCTATTCGCGCAAATTTTTAATAGTGAATCATGGCGTATTTTCTATTTTTTGTGATGATTGATGCATGTTCTAATTACAATGATTGGAATTATAAATATCAGTCAGCACAAATAAGGCTGAAATATTTCATCTGTTTATTGTAAAAATAATATCACAGATTAAAATTAATAACACATCTAAAATATGTACAGTTATATACGTACGTCAGGGCGTGATTGGTGCCCTTCAAAATAAAACACGTTATGGGATGAGAGACCTGATACGTGCAAACCGGAAATATAAAATGAACATGGCAAGTACGAGTAATAAGGAAGTTGCCCGACTAGATGGAGTAATAAAAAATGTACGCTCCTCTTCCTAAGAAAAAAAGAAGCTGCATGATTCTCAGCGAGCCTACACACTCCTGATCGTACTCCAAGTGGTGACATCATAATGATGCCAGTAATAATAAGAAAAAAGCGTCCATCATTGAGGAGGAAAGCTAAAACAAGAAAATAGTGAGTATCTAAACATGTGCGTCAGAAATCATATAAAACACTAGATTTATTTTTTACTGAAATTAGTAGTTTGGATTTGTGAATAAAATATTGAACAGAAAATAGAATAATATATTAGTGGGCTCAAAAAACATAACTATTGGTTATTATAGACTTAGAATAATCAAAACTATAAAATAGAGTTCAATAGTATAGGAAAAGAAGTCACATGAGTTCATCCGCAAAAAGAAGAAGTGAAATGAGTTAAACTGAAGAGGAGAAGAGTTGTGCTTTAGTTCACGGTTGCTAACAATGCATTGTATTATTATTATTATTTGCAAATTTAATCTGATCTATTATTAATCTTTACCGAAAGTACAAAACATCTCTATGTGTCAAAAAGTATAAACCATCTCAAACATATAAATTACATTGAGATTCCTAGTCCACCGAACGAGCACTACTGCCGCCAGAATGAGTTAGGATCAATGCATGCAAGACATTCAGTATTGTGGTACATGTGTGACCAACATATCATACAGAATCCTTGCAAAAAAAAACATATCATACAATAGAAAATGAACAACACGTAGTTCAAGTATCCATTAAATCATCTCAATTGTGTAAGAACATATATGTCACAGAACAATACTTATCCCTACAATAAGGGATAGAAAGCTATGATAATAGTCATAGAGGATATTCTTGAAAAGTTAGTTCGGTGGGAAAAACAGAGCAAGAGATAAACCATGCTGAATATTTTATACAATTTTTTGTTATGCCAAACAAATATAGATCAACACAAAATCAGATAGACTTGACAAAATAATTAGATGATGATTATAACAAGGGGAGAGAGAGAGAGGTTTTACAACTTTATTTAGCTTATAACGATAATGTAATGGCTTAGATTGTTGATCATGCGAAACAGATATACTAAGATGAGCCGCCAAGAAAGTATTGGGAGGGTGACATGTACCAAACGAACAATGCAAGTATTACAACCAATGAGGAAAATAGCAAAACATATTAAAATTTCAAATAAAATACATCAATTCTAGCCGCGCAATTGCGCGGGTGAACCCGCTAGTTCATCATATAGCAGCAGCAGGAGCAGCTTGTAGCAACTCATCATATAGTAGCAGCAGCAGCTCATAGCAATTCATCATATAGGAGCAGCAACAGCTCATAGCAACTCATCATACATCAGCAGTACCAGCTCATAGCAGTTCATCATATAGCAGCAACAGGAGCAACTCATAGCAATGCATCATATAGCAGCAGCTCATAGCAAGTCATCGTATAGTGGATCAGAATGAAAATTTGGCAAAAAATCAAAGGAGATCCTCACCTTGTTGGATGAGCTCATCCTTCAACAGCACCTCAAGGCCATGGCCTGGGAGGAGGGGAGGGGGAATAAGGTGCCTTCTGCCGCAGTGTGGCATCAGTCGTAGTTGTGCAGCGCCCGCCGAAGTAGTGCGTTGGACGAAACACAGTGGAGCAGCTGCTGGAGACCATGTGAATGAGGGGCGGCGCCAGAGGGAGGAGCAGCCAGGGAGATTTTCCCCTACCCGCCGGCCATGTAGCCTATCTAGACATAGCATCGTCGAGGACCAGGCCAGATGGGACCAGTGGCGACGGCTTGCTGGAGGAACCCTAGTGCTGCAGGCAGGGGATCGAGGTAGAGGGAAAGGGGAGAGGAGATGCAAGCGGGGAGGGAAATGAATGCTTGCGTGCTTGTTTTTACTTGAGAGTCAGGTGTGACACGGGCGTCAGCAGTTGCATTTTGAGTGTAATATAGGCAGACAACAGAGTCATTTCACTATTCCCCTTCCCTTCAATTTTTAGTGAGGTTCTACTCGAAACCCCCCCCCCTCCAAAGCGAAATTAGTTAAGCCCAAACCCACAACTCAAAAATG
The DNA here is from genome assembly GCA_034509565.1 of Triticum monococcum. Lineage (NCBI taxonomy): Eukaryota > Viridiplantae > Streptophyta > Magnoliopsida > Poales > Poaceae > Triticum > Triticum monococcum. Next base: position 789,176,579 of record CM067847.1, read on the forward strand.
ACTTCTTTACATCTTTTATGGCTTATTTTGACAATATGCCCTGAAAAGGCAGAATCGAACTGGACCTTAACCTGCAATTCAATTGTGCGTGCAATGATGAATCACTCCTGCCTGCTATCTGTACATTGAGGCATCATCATACATGGCATAACCTAATACATGTGCATTCCATTGTAGAATCTGGAATATGCAATGCTTATGTTAGTTCATACGTTGCACATGATGTTTAAATGCCCCTTAAATCTGGTCAGTCAAGTGATGGTCTTTAAGCCTCCTTATTTGCTTCTTTTCTTGATATGTAAGATTTGCTCACACATCTGTTCAATTGCTTTTTTGCATCAACCAGCCATACTAGGACTGTTTGCTTTGATTACTTGTTGTTCTTGACATAACACTCTAACAGAGCTTGTCAACGATTTAAACACTAAGGGCTGCTGTAGTGGGGCCTTGTCTAACTCATAGGTGACATGAAGGTTTGGCTGTACACTACAGTAGGCTCTCCAAGAGTACCTGAAGATCCAGTTCTAAGGTATGCCTAGTTTTTACATAGTGCAGACATAGTAAATGCTCATTTCATTGTGTGCAAGTGCAAGAGATGCGGCATGTTTCATTATGTGGTGTTGTTTTGTTATAATCTCATTCTTTTGTGTTCACAGACTGGAAAATATGCATATTTATCTTTCAAGGAGATGAGTAACTAGTTTGTGTCACCTTGCAGAGGGGTGCAATGAAGATAAGATTGAGGATTTCCAAGTACAAGATGTTAGGAAGGAGCCTTGCAAGAGAAGTAGGAGCTGCGCTGAGCCTCTTCAACCTGCTAAGGTAAGTCACTGTATGCAACTCAACAGTTCAATTCCTTATTTGTTTTAGGCATAGTTAATTTTCTCTTTTCAATTGCTTTATTTGTCCTCAGTTAACGAGATGCCCAAATAATCATGCCTGATATTCGGTACTTGTATCACTATTAGTTGACATAATTAAAGGCCTTACTATTTAATTACTCTGCCGAAGTGTGCCTGAAGCTTTGAAGTCTATTAACCAACTATTATTGCATGAGGCTCACAATCTAGTTTATACTACGCTAATGATTGTATAGTTTTGCCTGCTGTAGTATGTTTGTATGAAACCCTCTGTTGTTTATTATGCTCCCTAAGACTTTAATTGAGGCACAGAATGGCCAACTGCTTGCTTACTTATACGCAACGTGCTGTCTAAATTTGTAACTTGTCTATGTTTTCGATTGGGCCCCAACATCATGCTCCTCTGGTGAGCTAAGAGGGATTTCTGTATGCAGGCTGCACAGACTATCTTTTTTATAATTTTTAAAATATCACCTGCTTATGCTTCATGACATGTAAAAAAAATTTTGTAAGTGACGTGTAATATTATTGTTAGTCCTGTTTTGCCATGTAGTATAAAACAGTGTCTTGTTCGCTTCACTGTTGTAACTATATTTTTGCCCTAGTCATGTGTACTTACAGAAACATTTCAGGTTGAAGTGACATCAACACAAAGATCTGCGAGCAGTGTGGCATGACTGTTACCGGATGATTATGGATTGGAATTGGAATGTGCTGATGTTCTCGAGCATCAACTAGAGGTGGCAAGACATCAACTAGAGGTGGCAAGACAACGTGTACATGATTGTCAACGTATAATCAACAAGTTGAGACTGGACATACAGGTATTAGATGCAGGAGTCAAAAAAATGAAACAAGAGACTGAGGTAACCATGAAGGAATTGGAGATTTTGCAGACTGAAATTTGTGCTATCTGAATCCGACCAATCCTATTTTCTAAAGAGATTATAATTCAAATGGAGTTAAGTTGATGCGCGTCCATGATGTATGAGCTGTATTTTCCCAGTGTATGTAATTTGTTGTTTGTGTATGCTTTATTATCACCTGTGCCAAACCATAATGACCAGTGGGTATAATCGGCTGTAATTTCTTTATTGTATAGTGTAGGATTATTCTACCTTTCTATGCCTTGATCTCTTTGTTGTATAGTGTATGCTTTTTAGAGGTGATAGTATTGAGTAGGATAATTCTTTGAATATGCTATATTGTTCAAACGGGGGCCAACTCGCCCGACCATGGCCCTTCACGGGCCGTCGGATCCATGGGCCGTGTACGTCTCATAGGATCCATGGGCCGCCGACTCATTTATGGGTCTTGTACGGGCCTTTAATGGGCCGTAGACGGGCCTTTAATGGAAATCGTATGTTTTATGGGCTGACCATAACGGGCCGTTAATAGGCCGTATTTGGTGATGCTATGAAAATGGCCCAACAGACTAACGGTCCACAAACAGGCCGACTGTAACGACGGGTTGAATTTGGCCCACAAGCAGGAAATGATAGTAACGGGCCGTAAGTAACCGAATGCTGCAAATGAGCCTAAGAATAAATGGGCCCTCAGAAGGCCGAAAGTTAACTTGGGCTGGAAATGGCCCAACGGAATAATGGGCCATTAATGGGTATAAAGTGGTACACTGTTCATTACGGGCCAGTTTCACCACGGGCCGTTAATGGGTGTAAAGTAATACACTGTTCATTACGGGCCTGTTTCATCATGGGCTGCTAATGGGCCAAGAGTTACAAAGGGCCTCATATGGGCCGAAAGACGTCATGGGCTATACATGGGCCAGAAGTGAAAACAGGGTGGAATCATATTGGATGGCCCAAATGACGTTACCGGGCCTAATTCGAATAGGGCGTAACGGGCCTTGGGTTAGCGGGCTGTAAATGGACTATATGCGAACAGGCCATTAACAGGCTTTCCATGGGCCGGCCCGCCAGCTTTTGACCAAGTCAAACGGGCCGGCCTTTTCACAGGAATGGACCACTGTTGGGTCGTGCCACGTGTCGACGTATCATAGGCGCCTTCTGTCCAGTGAGTGGATGACATCTGTCCCAACGATGAGCTGACACGTGTTTCCTCTAGCCAATGATGATTTTTCACATGGAAAATCCCCATTGGTTGGGGCTGTTAACGGGTTATCGGATCCAAAACCCGACCCGATAGCTTAACGGCGTTCCGTTACGGTAGATGTCACGTGTCGGTCACCCTTGACGAAAGCACTTCTGTGACGCGCGATTTATCGTCCTGGAAGTGGACACTTCCGTGATGATAATTTTGGTAAGGTCATGGAACACTTCTACGACAGCACAGGTATGATTATCTTAATTCTGTCATAAATTTGTCATGGATGTACATGCCTGACAAAAAACGCGACCTACAGTATCATCACGGAAGTGTATTTTTTTATAGTGGATCCTCTCTCGCCGTATCTATTTCTCATATGTGCCGAGGGATTATCAGCACTGCTGCATGCTGCCGAGCGAGAGGCTATCGAGTGTCCGTGTGTGCCAAGGGGCACCAGCTATCACTCATCTCTTCTTTGCGGATGACTATGTCCTAATGATCAAAGTTGATAGGGATGAAGCCAGCGAGCTCAAAAGAATTCTGGACCTATATGAGGAATGCTCTGGTCAATGCATTAACACAGAGAAGAGTGCCATAATGTTTAGCGCTAACACCCGAGCAGAGCACAAGGAAATTGTGAAGCAAGAAACGGGTATTTCATGTGAGACATGGAACGAACGATACCTTGGGCTGCCAGTGTATGTGGGAAAATCACGCAAACATGTTTTTGCAGACATCAAAGATGCCATTTGGCGACGTATGCAAGGTTGGAAGGAGAGGCTTCTTGACAAGGTTGGGAAGGAAGTGCTTGTTAAAGCAGTAGCGCAAGCCATCCCAACATATGCCATGTCATGCTTCTATCTCACAAAGACTCTTTGCGAGGAGATAAGTTCACTCATTGCAAAATTCTGGTGGAGCCAGCAGGATAATGAGTCCAAGATCCACTGGATTGGGTGGCCAAAACTGACACAGTCTAAGGCGCATGGAGGTCTAGGGTTTAGAGATATTCATTCCTTCAACATTGCGATGTTGTCAAGGCGGATATGGCGTCTCATCCAAAGGCCAGAGAGCCTATGCGCACAATTTCTTAAGGCTAAGTACTACCCCGACGGCAATATTCTAAACGCAGCAGTGAAGGACGACATCTCGTACACGTGGAGGAGTTTACTTCATGGACTGGAGCTGGTGAAACAAGGTTACATTTGGCGCATTGGTGATGGCAAACAAGTTAACATATGGGATCCCTGGCTGCCTAGAGCTTGGTCGCGACAAGTACAAATGCCGAGGAACAGGGTCCTGCTGGATAAAGTACATGAGCTCATAAACCCGCTAACTGGGCAATGGGATGATGACCTGGTGAGGGATATCTTCGTCCCTCAAGATGCAAGCTTGATCCTTGGGATCCCGCTAAGAGACGGCATGCAAGACTTCATCGCATGGCACTTCGACGAGAAGGGTGTGCATTTAGTGAAACAGGCGTATAAACTCCCTGTCAAAATGCATGAGATCACAAATGAGCTAGAGGCAGGCAGGAGCTGAGATGTGCATGGGTCGCTGGACGCTTGCGAGAGCATGTTCTGGAGCCGTATTTGGAAGATGCCGTGGCAAAGCAAGATCAATATGTTCACATGGCGACTAGCACACAACTCACTTGCTCTGCGTACCAACCTTGCGGCGAGGGGGGTGGAGATTGAGGATACTAGCTGTCTGCTATCTCACACGAACGCCGAGAATGGTGGGCACCTGTTTGTACGATGCAAAGAAGTGAAGACGGTGTGGCGTGCAATGGGCATGGAAGCTGTGAGAAGCGACCTAGAAAGATACAATGCGGTTGGAGATGTCTTGGATCACCTATGGATGTTGAAAATGGAGGACAGAGTTGAGATCCTGCATTTCTGGTGGGAGTGGTGGAATGAGCGGAATAGGGCTAGGAAGAATGAGAAGAGAATGCAGCCAGGGGAGCTCGTGCATAGAACCAAACTTGCCACTACGGAATACTGGGATATTGTGGGCAAGCAGAAACAACAGAGCACAAAAGGGGCATCCACATGGCTACCACCAGAGGACGGGACCCTTAAGTTCAATATCGATGAAGCGCATATGCCGGGAAGCGCCCACTCTGCCTGGGGGATCATTGCCCGAGACCATGCCGGGGATGTGGTAGCTTGCATGGCTGGGAAGAGTGAGCATGTCTATGATGCCTTCGCAGCTGAACTACAAGCAGCCACGGCGGCGGGGGAGCTATCCACACATCTAGGAGCGATCAGGATATGCATAGAAACAGACTCACAGTTGCTGCAGGTTGCACTTGTGCAGAAGGAGCCAAGCTTCACGGCGTATGCATCGATCTTTGAAGATATGAAGGTCCAAATGAGGCTATGATTCTCAAAATGTGAAGTTCTTGCTTGTAGAAGAGACGCCAACCGTGCTGCGCACGAACTAGCTAAGCTTGGCTATGGTTGTAATGTTAACGAACCCACTGTGTGGGAGGTTGATATCCCGGCATCTGTGGCCGGGCCTGTTTTAGGCGATATGCCTAACATGGTTCAGTAATAAAGCAATTGCTTTGACCCTCAAAAAAAAACTGTTCTTGTCTTTCCTACGGTTACGCCTTTCGGGCGAGTGTACCGATCTCGGAGTGGATCGAGTAGCCAGCGATATCGTGGCGCTTTTTTGTTTCATGGAAGGTTTTTCAAGTTTCTAAAAAAAGTTTGGACCGTCCGCTGCTGGAAATAGCAATTCAAGGTGCGTGTGAAACAATATTTAGAATTACAAAACTTTTAAACCCAAAGCACAAAATCAAGAACATCAAGATTTTTCTTTAGCATTCAAGCAGTCTGTAGGAATTGTTCTAAGATCTGTGAAAAATATCCCGCGCATTAAAAAATATGGTTTGCACGGTGACGGGGACGCGCCCTGTTCCTTGGAGGGTGATATTTTAAATCCTTTATTATTTGCCACACTGACCACCACCTGTCAGCGAGACATGTTGTGGCAAATTATAAAAGTGGAAAAAAAACAAGTGGGCTCCTCTTTATTGTCAGGTCGGCAGCCACTCATGCGAGCGCACGTCGCGCCCTGCACTGCATGCCGCGGCGACTCGTCCATCCAACTACCCCACTTTATGAGCTAGTCGGCAGTCACCTGCCCATCCACTCACAAGAGCACACGTGGTGCTTTATCCACCCTCCAACGGCCTATAAATAGCGCCTCGTGCTGCACTTGCTTTACACAGCCACCTTCCTCACACAACCAGGACAAGCAAACAACAGAACCAGTGTCAGATTTCCCTAGGGACAAGTTGAGGGCAAGATGGAGCACCAGGGGCACGGCGCAGGCGAGAAGAAGGGCGTCGTGGAGAGCATCACGGAGAAGCTCCCCGGTGGCCATGGTGATCACCAGCAGGCCACCGGTGGCACGTACGGGCAGCAAGGACACACCGGAGTTACCGGCGCAGGCACCGGCACCGGCGAGAAGAAGGGCGTCGTCGAGAACATCAAGGAGAAGCTTCCCGGTGGCCATGGTGACCACCAGCACACCACTGGAATGACCGGCTCGAAGACGCATGCCACCACAGCCACCACCGATGGCAACTACGGGAAGTCGGGACACACCGGCACTGACGGCACCGGTGAGAACAAGAGCATGATGGACAAGATCAAGGACAAGCTGCCTGGACAGCACTAAGCCCAGCCGGTCTGCCCGCGCCCGCGCCCGACCCGCTACCTTTGCAGAATATATAATAAGATGGCCAACTTCCACCGTGTATACATGAATTTAAGCTTTCATGGAGGAGCGCCCCAATTCATCTGGGTTTAAGCTTTCATGGACAACAATGAGTCGAGGGTTTTCGTTTGTTTACAATTTGCATACTTTGACGTGGAAATTTCCTTTTGGTTCAACCGGTGCATGGTATGCTATGGCATCTAATATAAATATAAGCAAAATGTTAAGTTTGCAAGTCTGTTCTAACCGACTCATATGATGCATCACCCACTTCTTTTTACCTGGCAAGTAATTCTTGTAGATTTTTTTCTCACAAACTAATTACTTCCACGCGAAAAAAAAGCAAGCAAGGATGATCAACGACTGATGATGATGATGATGATAATGATGATGAAGGCAGGAAGCTGCAATCATTGGAACTGCGGTGAACAGTGGTGGAGGCAAGCAAAGACAAGTCAATGCTCCAATTAATGTACACAAACTTAAAAGGCTTAAAAATTCATAAGAAGTTAATTATTCATCCAAATAATAATATTTTCTTGGATGCAGTCCGGAATGTCTCCATTCTATATGTCGCATCAATTCTTAATTTAGAATGTTTTTCATGATTATATGTCTTAAAAGAAATACTCGTGATGCACTAAACAGAACATATGAAAATAACTGTACGTACACAAATTATGATTTTCCATAGATGATTTATAGAGTATTGTTGTACATAAACAGTCCATATAAGTTTATGTAAAGAAACTTTCACATAAAAATGAGTTCGTAAACTATACATCCAAAAGTGTTTGTTTAATATTTCAGTTGAAAAATTAATGTTCAAAAGTAAGCATGTCCCCGACGAAGGGAGCGCCGAGATGGAACTCCTCGTCCACAAGAAGTGGATGGAGCTCCCCGCCGATAAGAAGGTGGATCCTGCGTTCAGCGTCGACAAGCCGGCGTGGCCGGCCAGGCTCGCCGCAGAGTGTGCAGGGAGTCAGCCCCCTTGGTGTGCCGAAGAACCCCGAAGGCCGGTGGGAATTATGGAGGGGCCGCTCCCCTGATGAGGTTCTTAACGAACGGCGAGCACCATCGACGTGATCCTCCTCCACCACGAGTTGCTCGCACGTCTCCACCTTTGCCTCGAGGCACACGCGCGCTCCGTCGGCTGCCTCCCTGCATATCGGGTCGCCGTCCGTTCGTACACCACCACCACCAAGCACTAGTGCAGAACCAGGCAATAGCACCGGTTCGTAAGGCCCTTTAGTGCCGGTTAGGTAACCGGCACTAAAATTTCAGCACTAAAGTCCCCCCCCCCCTTTAGTACCGGTTCAGCACGAACCGGTGCTAAAGGGCAACCACGTGGCACGAGCGAGCTCCGGGGGCCGGGAGCCCTTTAGTACCAGTTGGTAACACCAACCGGTACTAAAATGTTGGGGGGTTTTTGGTTTTATGATTTTTTTTCATTTAATTTTGTGTTTTCCATTTTAATTCTTTTTCGTTTGCTGGTATTTTACGGTACTACACATTGTACACGTTATGCATATATATATGTATATATATAGAATTTCTAGTAGAACCAATCATATATATATATATCATCAATCATGTCTCACAAACCACCATATTAATTCACACATACACACATGTATAGCTATATACAATTTCTCCTACATATGCATGTTGCCTTCGGAGCCACTGGCATTAGCCTGATTGGTGTCTTCGGAGCACGATGACAATTGGAAGTGGTTCATGTCTTTTTCGATGGGGGCGGTAGAGGGTAATAGTATTCTCCCTTCGGATTTATGACCTGGTCGAGCAAAAATCCCGTTATTTCCTCTTGAAGTGCTTCTACGCGCTCCGTTGGTAGGAGCTTGTCCCGCACCTCTTTGAACTGTTAAGAAGGAGATCAATATGCATGTGTATTAGTTGTGTGACTAGATATTGATAATGATGTAAAAATTGTGAATATTGTTCTGACAAACGTACCCATTCCTGTCTTTGAGATCTGCTCCTTTCGGACGCCATCATGCGAATGTTCTCGCAAACGCAGTATGCACACAGATCAGTCCCCTGCGCCTGCTGAAGGGCCTTTACGAGAATGGAATTTGATCAGATAATAATTAATCAAGCATGATAATTAAAGAGATGGCAGCTAGCTAGTACTACTTAATTACTTACCTTGGGTCGAAACCATTTCAGCTTTTGTTTCCATTCGCCTGGAGTGATGCTGATGAACCTTGCCCAAGTCCTGCCCGCCGACAAAGAAAATGAATAAAGGGGTTATTAAATAGTTCATATCATGAAATGACGAACTAAATAGGCCGAGATATATAGTTAATAATGATTGAAATTACCTGTTGACTATCCCAAACAAGATGTTACAGTCACTATTTGCTTTGAGTAGCGAGTCCAGTATTTCAACTGTTCCGGCGTCAACTTTAATGATACACAAGATCCAGTGAAATCTGCATGCACACACGTTTGCATGTCTTAATTAAGCGGGCATATGTAAGCAAAAACATGTAGCTAGCTAGTAGGCAAAAACAGAGAATTTGTAGTACAAGAAAGTGTGACTCACTCGAAGTTGTAAGGAAGTAGTATATCTTCATTGTATTTGAGGCGCTTCAAGAACTCTAGCATGCTGTCCTCTACCTCTCTTTTTCATAATATGCATCTAATTTTCATGTGTATTCATTAACGGTGTTTGGGTCAATGAACCCAATGCCATAGCGTCCACCTTTTCTCATTTCATACATCTTCATCCTGCATAATACCACAGAAAAGAATATAGTGAGGATAATTACACGTAATGATTGATCAAAAGGATCACTACAGCTAGTTTGAGACTTAAATTACAGAAAGAAATCGCTTACAGACAATAGCAACTGACGATAGATTTGTCGAGTGCGTCTTGATTGTATAACTGAAACAGTTCAGAATACTCAACGACCACAGCTTTCTCATGGTAGTAATAATCCTTCTTGACATACACCATGAGGGACTCTCGATCGGATCTCTTGCTAATGTCCATGTACCATTGATGCAATTCATACATTCTCGTTGGGAGCTTCTTGACATCTTCTGGCTCGACCAAAGGTTGGCCCCGGACAAATTTCCGTTTTATTTCCTCCTCTCTAATCAGAGGCATGTCCTCGATCTCGACGAGTTGTCCAACAGTGATCTTGAGTTCTTCAGCCTGCATTATATGCTCCTGGGTTATTACCACATCGCCCACCTCGGGAACGTAAACTGTTTGGCCACAATAATATTGGGCGCGCGTACTGTCACGTGTTGTTGGCGGCACAACAAGCGGGGGGATCGATTGCGCCGCCTGTTTTCCCAGCTGGGCAACGGTTTTCCCGCATTTTTTGACAGCTGCTTGTTGTTTGCTCGAGCTCGAGCTCGCCTCCTTCTGTAGACGTTGTTGATATAACTTCCTGATGTGGCGCTCATAGTCTGAGTCAACAGGCTTAGGAGTTGGTGGTTGAGCCATACGAATGAAGTGGTCAACTACTTCCACAGGCACTTTCTCCCTTGGCGGCGGTGGCGTTTTCGGTCCAAAATGGGCGTCGACTTCTGCCCGCACTATGGCATTGGTTTGCTCCTCGGTCCTGTCGTAAGCCCTCACAGGAAGAGGAGTACTGAGTTTTGGACCATATTTATATCGCTTGCCTCCGCCTGTACTTCCTGTACTATAACCTCGACTCATACCGCTACGCACCGCTGCGGGGTGTCTCTTCTGCGATTGCTGAGGCGGCGGAGACGGCTGACGGGGCTGAGTTGGACGAGGAGGTGTGGCCTGAAGCTGTGCCGGTCTTGGAGGAGGAGTGGCCTGAGGTTGTGCCAGACTTGGAGCAGGAGTGGACGTCTGACGCTGTGTCGGACTTGGAGGAGGAGTGGCCTGACACTTTGCCGGACTTGCAGGAGGAGGAGTGGCCTCACGCGTTGGTGGACTTGGAGGAGCGGGAGTCTACTAACTCGGTGGCGGACTTCAACGAGGAGTCGGGTGACGCGGTGTCGGTGGCCTTCGAAAGATGACGCAATCCTTTCTCCATAGGATGATACGATGTTTGGCATCTCCGAGTGTGTGCTCCTCGTCACCTCCAGGAATGTCAAGCTCTAGCCCCGAATATTGGTCCACCACCTCATCAACCACGACACGAGCATAGCCTGCTGGAATCGGGTTGCAATGGAAGGTTGCATCGGGGGAATTTGTATAAACAACACCGTCCGCCACCTTCAAGGATATGTTCTTAATTTTGAAGTGTAGCTCGCAGTTAGTGTTCTCCGCGATATCATCCACGGGGTATCTATCCAGCAGTGCGTCGCCCGGAGCGGAACCCACGCTGCTTCTCGGCATGGATGGGGCGGTGGTATCCAATGCTGGATCATCCGCTAGCTGCTACAGCTGCTGAGACCCCCTTTGCTGGCTAAGTGAATCGATCTGCTCCTGCTGCCACTGGAATTTAGCTGCCAATTCCGCTTGACTTGCTTCTAGGCCTTGAAGGCGTTCATAGTCCCGCTTCCTCTGCTCCTCCTCCATCTTCCTCTTCTTCTCCTCCGCAATCTTCTTTCTCGCACGGGTTCTGTAGTCGGCGTTCCAGTCCGAAAACCCCTCATACCACGGAATAGCGCCCTTGCCTCGTGTTCTTCCTGGGTGTTCAGGATTTCCTAGGGCACGCGTAAGCTCGTCGTTCTCTCTGTTGGGCTGGAACACCCCCGATCGAGCCTCTTCTATTACAACAAGTAGCGCATCGTCGGCTCCGTTCAGACATGCCTTCGTCGAAACATTGCCTGTCTTCGGGTCCAACTCCCCCCATGCGCATAGAACCAAGTCCTGCACCTGGGGGGCCACCTCTTAGTAACCGGAGTGACACTTGCATCCTCCATCTCTTTGTCAGACTTATCCCACTTAGGCATTGCCACCGCGTAGCCACCTAGCCCCAGCTTATGGAACTTATTCTCGACCGTTCCTTAGCTAATTCTGAATCCTTGAATTTCACGAAATCGTCCCAATGAGCACTTTGATTCTCTAGTATCCCCTCGAATACTGGAGTCTTCCTTCCTCCCTTGACGTACTTCTCCCACATCGTTCTCTTGTGGTTCTTGAATGCAACCGCCATCTTCCTAAAAGCAGCGTCCTTGACTTTCCGCACATATGCTTCTGTGAAATGATCTGGTAGGGTGAAATGTTCCATGAGAGTATCCCAAAGCAGTTTTTTTATTCTCGTTGACAAAAGTAACATCTGGACGTGGCTTTGCTGGCTTTCTCCATTCTTGAAGGGAGATCGGGAGTTGGTCCTTCACAAGAACTCCGCACTGACGAACGAACTTGTCCGCAATCTTCTTAGGCGCTAATGGTTCGCCATTAGGTCTGATTGCCTCGATATTGTACTTTACACCCTCCTTCAACTTTTTGTTCGGGCCTCGTTTCGTCCTTTTGCCTGAAGATTTGCTCGATCCGGATGGCTGAAAGAAGAAAGATCGATTCGTTCATATATCTTCAACTCATTTAAAACATGCGATGATCACCAGATTCCTGCTTATATAAATATATATACCTCGCCGGTGTTTGTTGTTTCAGGATCAACATGTTCTTCGCCGTAGTTCATGACTTCATCTTCTCGGTCGTCGCGATCGAATATCATATCACCCTCTCCGGTGTTGTTTAGAAATTCGGAGCCGTCAAAATCTTCTTCATTCTGATCATCATCTGGCCCGCGTATGATATCGAACATGGTCTATTCTCTCTCTCTGTCGGTATTGTCCGCCATAGCTTTTATTTAACTATGCCAAAAGAAATATAAAACAATTTAGTATTCAAATTACATCGTCTCGAATAATAGATATAATCTCGAATACATCGTCTCGAATAATAGATATAATCTCGAATACATCGTCTCGAATAATAGATATAATCTCGAATACATCGTCTCGAATAATATATAATATCGAATACATCGTCTTGAATATTATATATCGAGTACATCACTGGCTAGGTAGCTAATAAAGATCAAATACTACAGAAGAATCTAGGACACTCCCGGTTCCTGTGGCGCAGGCGGTGGACACCCAAAGAGAAGGAACCCTCACAGGATCATAGCTGAAGTGAGATCCCTGAAGAAACTGCCAGGTATTGGAGAACCTGCCGCCCTCTAACGCAACCATGTAGCGATGGACGTGCTCGTCCTCCTCCCTGACACGGCGACGTACCTCCTCCGGCGGGGCCGGCTCCCTCCGCACCGAAACTGGCCCACGCGAACGCCACCAAACGAGATCAGGGTCGACGACGGGACCCGGGGCCGGGTTCCTCATCAAGCGGCGCGCCCCTCCAGGCAGCACCTCCCAGTGCCAGCCCGGCGGAGCCCAGTCCCGGACATGGGTCAGCCGGACGTCGTCGTGGACTGGTCGACGGCGAGGATGCGGGCCGGGCATCGTCGAGAACAAATACTAGCTATATGCCCGCAAAAAGTAACATTTTTTTAATGATTGGATTTTGATAACTAAAATTTCTAACATTTCTATATAACTAACATTCCTATAACATATCTAACAATGCTATATAACTAACATTTCTAATATTTCTATAACTAAAAAACAGAAAAAACTAGCATTTCTATATAACTAACATTTCTATAACATTAATACAGAAAAAACTAACATTTCTATATAACTCACATTTCTAACATTTCTATATATAACTAAGATTTCTGTAACATAAATACAGAAAAAACAGAAGAAAAAAACTAAAAACTAAAAACTAAAAACAGAAAAACTAAAAACATTGTGTGTGTGTGTGTGTTTGTGTGTATGTGTGTGTTTGTGTATGCATGCGTGTGTGCAGAGGCGACGGCGACGGCGAGCCAAGGCAACGGCGTCGACGGCGCGGCGGCTTCGATTGGAGGGAGGAGAGGGGGGACAGGGGCTCACAGCGCGGGCGAGAGGTCGAGGCGACGACTATGGCGACGGCGACGCGGGCAGGTGCGGGGACGTGGACGCGGGCCGGTGCGGCGACGGGGACGGGCCGGCGACGCGGACGGCGTGACGGGGGCGGCGCGACGAGGACAGGGGCAGCGCGACGGGGACGGCGCGACGGGGGTGTAGATGGTGCGACGGGGACGGCGCGACGGGGGTGGCGACGGTGCGGGACTAGGCGGCGGCGATGAAGCAGAGGAAACTGACGAAATTTTTCGAAGTGTTTTCTTATATAGAAAACACCTTTAGTACCGGTTGGAGCCACCAACCGGTACTAAAGGCCTGTTTTGGCCCGGCCAAGCAGCGGGAAGCACCCCCCCTTTAGTACCGGTTCCTGTATCCAACCGGTACTAAAGGCCTCCCCTTTAGTACCGGTTCGTGCCACGAACCGGTACTAAAGGGGGGTGCGCTGCCAGGCGAGGGGCGCAAAGTTTAGTCCCACCTCGCCTAGCGAAGGGCAGCCACACTGGTTTATAAACCCAGCCGCGGCTGCTCCTTCGAGCTCCTCTCAAATGCAGGCCTTCTGGGCCTACCTGTGCTGTGCTGCCCCGTGGGCCTACTGGGCCTTTGCGGGCCTGCATCCTGGCCCAACAACGGGTTGGATTTCTAGTCGTATGCAGGCCGCTCTAGCCTAGTAGGCGGGCTTTTTTATTTTTTTTGCTTTATTTATTTTTGAGTTGTTTTTTTGTGTATTTAGAGTTTCTTTGTGAATATTTTTTCTTTAGGTACAAAAAATTACAAATTTTCTGTTAGTGCCCGTAGTTTTCAAATTTGAATAGTTTAAATTTTGAATTATTTGAAATTAGTGTGAATCACTAGTTTGTGAATAACTTAAATTTAAAAATTAGTAAAGGCATGAAAGAATTTGTTTGCACATAAAATTTCTTCACATTTCAAATGCCAAAACACATAATTAACTACCCTAACTATTACAGAGATTCCCTTCTGGGTGTGAAACACAGAAGAAAGTGATGATAGCTAGTGAAGCCGATCACATCCCAGATCTTTGGGTGTGAAACTTTTTCTTCGCGTGTGTCCCTTTGCACCGTAACCATGGAAAATCTTCATCATTTAACGGGATGCTCGGGTCAATATTCACTGTGAATGGAGCAATTTCATCAAACTTTTCATAATCTTCTGACTTGTCTGTCTTGTCATCCACTCCCACGATGTTTCTCTTCCCAGAAAGAACTATGTGCCGCTTTGGCTCATCGTACGATGCATTCGGTTACTTATCTTTTCTTTTTCTTGGCTTGGTAGACATGTCCTTCACATAGAAAACCTATGCCACATCATTGGCTAGGACGAATGGTTCGTCTACATACGCAAGATTGTTGAGATCCACTGTTGTCATTCCATACTGCGGGTCTTCCGTTACCTCGCCTCGTGTCATATTGACCCATTTGCACCGAAACAAAGGGACCATCAAACCACGTCGATAGTCAAGTTCCCATATGTCCTGTATATAACCATAATATGTTTCCATTCCCGTCTTGGTTTCTGCATCAAAGCGGACACCACTGTTTTGGTTGGTGCTCTTCTTATCTTGGGCGATCGTGTAAAATGTATTACCATTTATCTCGTACCCTTTGAAAGTCATTATATTCGAAAATGGTAACTGGGACAGCAAGTACAGGTCATCTTCAAGAGATGTGTCATGCATGGTACGCGCTTGCAACCAGCTGGCGAAACTCCTGGTTTGTTCACGTGTAATCCAGTCATCAGACCGCTCCGGGTGTTTGGAGTGTAGCAAATTCTTGTGTTCATCCATATACGGAGCCACCAAGGCGGAATTCTGTAGAATTGTGTAGTGTGCTTCAGTGAGAGAATGTTCGTCCATACATATTATTTGTTCCCCTCCTAGCGTGCCTTTTCCATCCAGTCTGCCCTTATGCCGTGATTCAGGAACACCAATCGGCTTAAGGTCAGGAATAAAGTCAATACAAAACTCAATGACCTCCTCATTTTGACGGCCCTTGGAGATGCTTCCTTCTGGCCTAGCACGGTTGTGAACATATTTCTTTAAGACTCCCATGAACCTCTCAAAGGGGAACATATTGTGTAGAAATACAGGACCCAAAACGTTAATCTCTTCGCATAGGTGAACTAGGACGTGCGTCATGATGTTGAAGAAGGATGGTGGGAACACCAACTCGAAACTGACAAGACATTGCACCAAATCATTCTGTAACCTTGGTATGATTTCTGGATCGATTACCTTCTGAGAGATTGCATTGAGAAATGCACATAGCTTCACAATGGCTAATCGAACATTTTCCGGTAGAAGCCCCCTCAATGCAACCGGAAGCAGTTGCGTCATAATCACGTGGCAGTCATGAGACTTTAGGTTCTGGAACTTTTTCTCTGCCATGTTTATTATTCCCTTTATATTCGACGAGAAGCCAGACGGTACCTTAATACTGAGCAGGCATTCAAAGAAGATTTCCTTCTCTTCTTTGGTAAGAGCGTAGCTTGCATGACCCTGATGTATACCGTCTTTTCCGTGCATACGTTGCTGGTCCTCCCGTGCCTCAGGTGTATCTTTTGTCTTCCCATACACGCCCAAGAAGCCAAGCAGGGTCACACAAAGATTCTTCGTCACGTGCATCACATCGATTGCGGAGCGGACCTCTAGGTGTTTTCAATAGGGCAGGTCCCAAAATATAGATTTCTTCTTCCACATGGGTGCGCGTCCGTCAGCGTCATTCGGAACAGGTTGTCCACCAGGACCCTTTCCAAAGACCACCTTCAAATCCTTGACCATATCATGTACATCAGCACCAGTAAGGTGGCCAGGCTTCGTCCGGTGATCCGCCTCACCTTTGAAATGCTTGCCTTTCTTTCTTACGGGATGCCTGCTCGGAAGAAATCGACGATGTCCGAGGTACACATTCTTCTTACAATTAGCCAAATATATACTGTCGGTATCGTCCAAACAGTGCGTGCATGCGCGGTATCCCTTGTTTGTCTGTCCTGAAAGGTTACTGAGAGCAGGCCAATCATTGATGGTCACGAACAGCAACACCTTTAGGTCAAATTCTTCCCCCATGTGCTCATCCCACGCATGTACACCTGTTCCATTCCACAGTTGTAAGAGTTCTTCAACTAATGGCCTTAGGTACACATCAATGTCGTTGCCGGGTTGCTTAGGGCCTTGGATGAGCACTGGCATCATAATGAACTTCCGCTTCATGCACAACCAAGGAGGAAGGTTATACAAACATAGAGTCACAGGCCAGGTGCTATGGTTCCTGCTCTGCTCCCCAAAAGGATTAATGCCATCTGTGCTTAGACCAAACCATATGCTCCTTGCGTCATCTGCAAACTCCTTCCCGTACTTTCTTTCGATTTTTCTCCACTGCGACCCGTCAGTGGGTACTCTCAACTTTCCGTCTTTCTTACGGTCTTCTCTGTGCCATCGCATTGCCTTGGCATGCTCTTTGTTTGGGAACAAACGTTTCAACCGTGGTATTATAGGAGCATTCCACATCACCTTGGCAGGAATCTTCTTCCTGGGGCGCCGGCCCTCGACATCACCAGGGTTATCGCGGCTGATCTTATAGCGCAATGCACCACATACCGGGCAAGCGTTCAAATCCTCGTACTCACCGCGGTAGACGATGCAATCATTAGGGCATGCATGTATCTTCTGCACCTCTAACCCTAGAGGGCAGACAGCCTTCTTTGCTTCGTACGTACTCTCGGGCAATTCGTTGTCCTTTGGAAGCATATCCTTTATCATTACCAACAACTTTCCAAATCCCTTGTCAGATACACCATTCTCTGCCTTCCATTGCAGCAATTCTAGTGTGGTGCCCAGTTTTTTCTTGTCACCTACGCAATTCGGGTACAACAATTTTTTGTGATCCTCTAACATGCGCTGCAACTTCTTCTTCTCCAAATCACTTGCATAGTTTCTCTTTGCATCGGCAATGGCCCGACCTAGATCATCAACGGGCTCATCTGATGCCTCTTCTTCAGCTTCTTCCCGCATTGCCGGCTCAGCTTCTTCCCGCATTACCGGCTCAGCTTCTTCCCCCATTGTTGTATCATCGTATTCAGGGAACCCATGGCCAGGATAGCTGTCGTCGTCCTCTTCTTCTTCATTGTCTTCCATCATAACCCCTCTTTCTCCGTGCTTGGTCCAATCATTATAATGGGGCATGAAACCGGACTTAAACAGGTGGACATGAATGGTTCTTGACGTAGAGTAATTGCGACCATTCTTACAGCAAGCACATGGACAAGGCATAAAACCATCCGCCCGCTTGTTTGCCTCAGCCGCAAGCAGAAAAGTATGCACGCCCTCAACGAACTGGGGAGAGCATCGGTCATCGTACATCCATTGCCTGCTCATCTTTATTACACAACACCGAATAGACCAAATTAATACAAGTTCATACATAAAGTTCATACAACACTTAAATGCAACAAACAAATAACTCTCTAGCTAAAGCATTAAATGCAACAACAAATACGATCAAGATCGCAACTAAGGTAACAATGGATCCAATAGCATAATGATACCAAGCCTCACTATCGATGGCATATTTTCTAATCTTCAAGCGCATTTTCTCCATCTTGATCTTGTTATCATCGACGACATCGGCAACATGCAACTCCAATTCCATCTTCTCCCCCTCAATTGTTTTCAACTTTTCTTTCAAGTACTCATTTTCTCTTTCAACTAAATTTAACCTCTCGGCAATAGGGTCGGTTGGAATTTCCGGTTCACATACCTCCTAGAAAAAATTTCTATGCCAACTTGATGGGCATAATTTGTCATAAACACGAAATGCAACTAGTTTTAAAAAAGAATATAGATACCACATCCGAATCATAACAAGGACTAGGGCCGACGGGGACGGATATCAAAACCATGGCACTATATGTATAACAAACAACGTACGGGTAAGATAATTATACGAGTAACTATATATCCAAATCACACAAACATCAATTTTTATATAAAATTTCATGAACAAGAGGCTCACCACAAGGTGGTGCCGGCGACGGGACGGTGCTGGCGATCGACAGTGGCTATGATGGAGATTTAGAAGGCACTAAGTAAACCACACCTACATATGCAAACTAAGTGTTATTTTTGACCTCGGATTGCATATAAATCAAATACTAGCACATATATATATATATATATATATATATATATATATATATATATATATATATATATATATATCCTCCCAAATTACTAAACTCACAAATTAATCACTATATAAAGCATTGCAAGAGCTAATCTAGCAATGAGAGATGAAAGGACAAAGTTGCTAACCTTTATGATCATTTGAATGGATGGGGGCCTTCAAATCTTGACAAATTTTAGGCAAAATGTGTGATGAGATTGAGAGGAAGAGGGGAAGAACAGAGAGGAGAGTGGAAAGGGGAAGAACAGAGCGAGCTCGGGTGGACGAAGGGTTTATGTAGGACGACCTTTAGTACCGGTTTGTGCCAAGAACCGGTACTAAAGGGGCTGGAGGGGCCCCATTCTGACAATATCCTGCCACCACTCTCATTAGTACCGGTTCGTGGCACGAACCGGTGCTAAAGGTTCGCCACGAATTGGTACTAATGAAAGCGGCCCGGCTAGCCGTTGGAACCGGCACTAATGTATACATTAGTGCCGGCTCAAATACAAACCGGCACTAATGTATACATTAGTGCCGGCTCAAATACAAACCGGCACTAATGTGCTTCACGTTTGACCATTTTTCTACTAGTGAAGCGTGGTGAAGGAGGAGGCCCAGTAGTACGATGACGAGGAGGACACCAACTTCATGCAAGCGGTGGCAAACTCCCTCGAGACCGTCGACACCAACGAGCTCAATCGCTGGCAGGGGATCTTCGATGTCCTCCGCGGCACGCCGATGAAGGCGGCAGCGGCGGCGCAGCAGCACCCGGAGCCGGAGCAGGTGCGGGTGGAGCCGATGCCACCTGGCCTGGAGGGGCAGTAGTGGACGTGGACCTCCATGTTCCGGGCAACGCCAGCACGCACTTGGACACCACCGCCGGCACCACAAGACGATGATTGGCCATGGCCATGGCCGCAGCCCGTCTTCATCAACCCCACCCACGATTAGGATTGCCATTAAGGTCCGGCGGCGGCGGTGGCCACTATCCACTATTTTATCTTTTTTTGTAGAAGTATATTGTAAGCTACTTTTGGCACAAACTATATTATTCGTGCCGTTTTAATGAATATGAAGTTTGAATTTGAGTTTCAATTCCACCCAATTTTAATTTTAATTTTCGATTAAATTCTTCCCAAATTTGAAATTTCAATTCAATTCCACTAATTTGTATTTGTGGTGTGTCCAGTGCATGCCACAAATACCGTGTACTTGTGGCAGGCCCACTGCACGCCACCGGTCGCTGTTAACAGTGGCATTTGCTTTTGCACGCCACCGGTAGCTGTTATCAGTGGCGTGTCCAAAACACACCACTAAGGGCTAAATTCACATGCCACTACTAAGCTTTTTCCTACTAATGCAAAAAAGAAGCACCATAGGCAGTACCATGTGAAACATAATCATGACCAAGGCCATGGATTGATGCACCAATATTTACACCCACCATATGACTGTCGACAAATGCCTATGACCATGCAATCAACAAAAAACAACATGCTGGCAATAATAAAGATTCCAGATTTACGGGTTTGCGGCATATGCCCACAAACATTTTTGTTTCCAAAAAACTAAGCACTAACCAAAGCATACCATTCAACACAAACAAATGAATTTTGGCCCCTAAAACAATACGAACCATTGATGCAATGGTGCCTAATTTCAAGAAACTCGGCTGCCTGAACCTAGTAATGAAAAGTCAAACGGCCCACACGTCGCTTGTTCCGGGCGACTCGGGCGGCACCAGCGCCACCACCGCAACAACCCACTCGTCGGCCTCTCCTCCTCGCCGCCGCCGGTCATCACCTCCGGGGCAAAGCCCTGTGCGGTCGCCGGTGGCAGCGGGATCTCTCTCTCTCCTTGTTGCTTCTCCCCCAGGTGATTGTACGGCTGATCATCACGAGAATTGTTCCGCTGCCTTGGCTACGTCGTATGTCCTGCTGCCGGTAAACCGCTGGATCCCTACTGGATGCGGGATTAGCCTGCTGGTTGTGGATCTTTGTTGATGAGCGGTGGTTCCAATCTGACAGGTCTGGCCGGCCGGAAGTCGCCAGTGCGAAATGGCCCAAGGAGCGATCTGTCTCTAGCACATATAATTCCTTCCAAATTACTAAACTCACAAATTAATCACTATATAAAATATTGCAAGAGCTAATCTAGCAATGAGAGATGAAAGGACAAAGTTGCTAACCTTTGTGATCATTTGAATGGATGGGGGCCTTCAAATCTTGACAAATTTTGGGCAAAATGTGTGATGAGATCGAGAGGAAGAGGGAAAGAACGGAGAGGAGAGGGGAAAGGGAAAGAACAGAGCGAGCTCGGGTGGATGAAGGGTTTATGTACGACGACCTTTAGTACCGGTTCGTGACACGAACCAGTATTAAAGGTGCTGGAGGGGCCCCAGACTGACAACATGCTGCCACCACTCTCTTTAGTACCGGTTCGTGGCACGAACCGGTGCGAAAGATTGACCACGAACCGGTACTAATGAGGGCGGCCCGCATTGTTGAGGAAATCATTAACTGGTAGCTGCTCAGTTGGCCGACGAGTAGGGGATTAATAGGCTAATCGGCAAGTTAATCGTCCATTTAATCAATTAATCGGACGATTTATCGGTTTATCCGCTACTCGGTGACCCTACGAGTAGGGATTAATCGGCAAGTTAACTGGTTAATCGGACGAATTCTTGAACAGGGGCGGCCCGGCTAGCTATTGGAACCGACACTAATGGACACATTAGTGCCGGCTCAAATTCAAACCGGCACTAATGTGCTTCATATTTGCCCCTTTTTCTACTAGTGGAGTACGTACACTTTCCATGAACGAGTGCCAGGGAGAATATCTGATGCATTGGTGCTTGTGGCGCGTCCATTGCACCAAACTTTTGTAGAACATTTTAAAATGTTTGGAAAATTCTAAAAAAATAGCACATTCTCACAATATCAATGTACGTTGTCACAAAATTACAAATGAAAATTCAAAGTGTAGCTCGAAAAAAAATGAATTCAACACTGACTAATACATATCATAGGTTGCACCCTAAATTTGTCCATTAATAGATGCTATTTTTTTCATTTTTTGTATATCAAGCAATGTTTTGAATTTTGATATGAAATTTTGTTACGATATACATTGATATTTTGTCAATGTGCTGGATTTATCGAACATTTTCAAATGTGCTATGGCATCGGGTGCACTGGTAGCACCACAAGGGTGGGTGCACCGGATACATGGCCTACCCCCATGGCCGAGTTCACCATATCGAGTCTGACTTTCCAGATAGGCAAGTTTGTCTCCCCTATGGACAAATCTGTTGTTGCGAGTACGACTTCCCTGATAGCCAAGTCCGACCCCATGTCCTAGTCCAACTACCCAAATTTTCGAGAACAAACTGGTAGTAATGTTATGTTTCCTTTGCTGAGACCGACTTCCCAAATGGAAAATCTGACTCCCCATACCGAGCCTGACTTTCTACTGACGAGTTCGACTTCCCATCGTTTAGTCTATGTCCCAGTCCGACTCTGCAACTGTCAGAGAGAAAATTGATTATTATGTTCTATTTTCGTGGTCGTGTCCTACTCCCAACATCCGAGTCTGACTCCCCAATGGCTAATGGGTGTTCCTTTCTATTATGATTTCCTACAATTAGCCTCACTTCTCATCTTGATTTTATTTTTGTGCCATGGGCGCGACGAGTCATCTACTTTTCATAAATTTTTGCTACTTGTGGAAAGTACAACCAGTGTCCTATATGTATTTCTCGTGTCTTCTTTCCGGTTATTTTTTAGGTTGCACTTTTCAGAATATCATGGTTGCATATTTTCATAAATGTGCAACTGCCTTATGTTAAAAGTGCAACCATAAATGATTATTTTGAATTGTATTTCAAACATGAGTTTGGGATATTAATACCAAGCCTTCAACCACAATAGCAGTGCTTAGGGTCAACATTTGCGGAGTTGGTGATGGCGTCTGCACGAAAGCATAAACTAAAAGTGGAAAAAATGCACTTATTGAATTGTTGCAACAATTATATATATAACTAGATTGCCGTAATTTGTACTAACTTTTCTTACCAAGATATGTGCTTCATGCTCATATATACTTTTTATAGGAGTATACAACCTTTTATTAGTGGTTCCTTTTTGCAAACAACAAGCCTCCTTGTTGATTTCCATTAAAGGAAACACCACAAAATTATTACATGAAAACCAAGAAGGAGAATGAAAAAAAATAGGAATTCAAAAGAGGCATGAGAACATATCAGGTCAACAGAAGTTGCACGCACGCAACAAGAACATAGCCAAGACATACGTAAAGAAAAACCATAAGTTATTTGAGATCACGCAACCCAGAGCACTCAAAAAATAGAGTTTGTCAGGTGAAGAAAATAATCGAACATCAATATATCCTCCTAGCAAAAGGGTTCCAACCATACCCCCTAGCAAAAGCTTCTCCCGGCACCATCTTTATCCTACCTTGGGTATTTATATGTCTTTTTTTTGCAAGATTCTCTAAGTCTTTAAGATAATAGGATCGGCTAAAAGCAACAACATCATCATAATCAACAATTAATTTATCAAAGCATGCACTATATCTTGTCTTCCAGATAATCCAAAAAATTTCACCCTCCCCTGAGAACTAAATGTCTTTGATTTATAGGGAAGGAATGTAGCCAAGTTCCCAGTATAAAATCCGTCCCTTCAGGGGGTCTAGGTCGTCAAAGTCACATATGACAACTTGCCAAACTAATCTTGCAAGACTACATTTGACGAAAAGACAATCCACACATTCTCTTTATCCCACAAAAGTGTCATTTATCATTACCAATCTATCCCATTTTGACCAGGCTATCCTTTGTTAGAATGCTATTTCTAAGCATTAACCATAAGAACACCTTGATTTTCTAAGGTATTTCATCTTCCAAATATCTCTATAGCCTACCAAGGAAGTGGATTTAAGAAAGAGGTATAAATCCCTAACCAGAAACTTATTCTTCCTATTAAGATTCCACTTCACTCTATCTGTCACACACCACGACATTACCCACCAAGCTCTTCATTTTTCCCCATTGCTCGGCATACACTCCATGCAGGGTTGTCCTGAGGTTGATACACTCCCATCCAGCCTTCTTGACATGCTTAATAATTACCATCTTGGTAAAAGAGATGTTATAAATTTTGGGAACCTATTCAACAAGGGGTTTATCCCCTAATCACACATATTCCCTTCGTGGAGTTTTGGCCCCATGTCCAATCACTCTATTGGTGGGGCTAATGAAGGTTTCTCTGACTTTTATCACCCCTTGCCAAAAATTGGAGCTAGTACCTCCATCCGCATGTCCAGTGAGGGTTTGACCGTGCAAGTATATCCTAGTAAGTAACTCCTGCCATGTATACCATCAGAGTATTCAACCTCCAATGCCACTTAGTCAATAAGAATTTATTTATAACCTCCAAACCAAAATTCCCAAACCACCACAGCTCCTAGGCATGGAAAAAACTGGCCAATTCACTAGATGATGTTTTTTCTTGTCATGGCACTGCTAGAATTCATTTTATTCAGCACCCCTTTTTCAAACTTCCAAAAAGGACAACGTATACAGTGGAATACACATAACAATTCGGCAAAGTGATCCTATCTCCAATGGAAATTAAATTACCAATCCATCTAGCCTTCTGTTTCACTTCTGCAGGAACCCATTGTGAATTAGTCAATCTTTTAGCATCCACAAGGAGCCCCAAATATTTTAGATGTAAAATTCCAGCCTCACAAGTGAAGATCTCCTCATATTCTTACATTTTTCTCGGAGGACTCTCGTATATAACACAAACTCTAAACCACGGGCATGTACATTTTTTTTTTGATTTATTGTATCACTCTATTTTTGGGAACTCCTATGTGCCGCATTTTGCGGCAAATAGCCAGCACGACGAACAGGAGGTGTGCGACTGGGCCGGCCCACTAAGAGGACCTCGAGCCGTGTCTACAGCGGTAAAAATTCCAAAAACAAAATGACGACGCAAGGAATCGAACCAATGACGTCACTTTCCCCCACAAGGGCTGCTAGCCACCAAAGTAAATGACTACATGTGAACAATACCGCATCGCGATTGTATTTGAGAACTTTCTATTCTGGGATATTCCCCTTCCATGTTATTTTCTATACGTGTACTGTAGCATATAGATTTGAATATGTGAACAAATTTGGGAAAGCTGGAACATGTTTTGAAATTGCTGGATATTTTTTGAAGTTGTGAAAAAAATTCAAAACCTGACATTTTCCTAAATTACGAATAAATTTTCAAAACACGAACATTTTTTAAAATTACAAACAATTTTTACGAAACCCATTTTTCCGAAAACTCAAAAAACGTGAACATTTTTTAATATGTGTTTTTTAAAAAAGCTGGAGCATTTTTTTGAAATAACAGAACATTTTTCGAATTTATGACCACATTTTAGAAACGGGAACATTTTTTCAAACAACTCGAACATATTTGTTTCTGTGAACAAATTTTCAGAATTTTGTTTTTCAAATTTGTCGAAACATTTTGAAAGTGAGAGCATTTTTTGGAATTCCCCGTCATTTTTTGAATTTTTGAATAAAAAGATAAAATTTGATTTTTTATTGGAAATTTTGAAAAATTTCTGGAAAGTTGTGAGAAAATTGAACCAAAACGTTTTCTGAAAATCCCAAAATATATATTCAAAGTGAGTGTTTTTTGAATTTATGAGCAAAATTTGGACTGACAAACATTTTTTTAATATTTTATAACAGTTTTAAAAAATGGAAAAAACGACTGAAGAAAGAAAAAATAAAATTGAAAAAGGAAAAGGGACAGAAGAAGAAAGAAGAAAAAGAAACACAAAAATGAAATGAAAAAACGAAAAAACCAGAAAGAAAAGGGAAAACCGGAAAAAGGAAAAACTGGGTCAGCGACCCTTTTAGAAGGTTCCCAAAACTGGATAATGTTGTAGGCGAACTGTATACACAAAATGGGCCGGCCCATCGCATCGCTTGGTCTCTTTGTCTGTGCGAAGCCCTGGCAGTTTGACGCAACGCTCCTCAAATAGAGTTTTCCCTCAATTTAGTCCCTTTTCAAATTCATTACTGAAAACGTAATAGGGCATCTAATTTGGGACAAAGTTTGGTCTTTTATCTATTTTGGATCGCAACAATACCTGAGGAGGCCTTTATGTTGAAGGCATATGTGTGTGAGGCCCATAAGGCATGCACCATTCGAAATTAACCCACACAAACAATAAAACTTACCCAAAAGCCCACACAAGGCTAAAATCCACAAAACTCTGGATCAATCAAAAGACACTTGCAAGGCCACCACATCCAATAAAAGTTCGTTGAATTGCAGTCGATTTGGTCTTGCATAGCAATCCAATTCAGTGTGCTCAATACAGACATCCAACGAAACGTTAGGCTTTGCTTGGATTGAGTGTAATTTTTAAGCTAAATACTGGGAAGCGCAAAAAGGAAATTACCCTCGATCCAGTCAAGACCTTAAAAATTGAAAAGGGCCCTTTTTGCTTAATTCGGGGGAGAAGGGAGGAAAACGATAGAGTATACTCAAACTCTATTGTTTATCAGGGAAACTTTTTTTTGCGGGTATTTATCAGGGAAACTAACTATGATTTTTTTTTTTTGAGAATACTAACTATGAAGTTGGAACCCATATGCTTGGTTCTCTATCGATGTGACATTTGATCCATCCAGACTAGCAACCACCAACCGTGAATGTCCTATCAAGCCAAAGTGATGTGTATTGCCGCACTAACCAACTCCATCATTGCATGGGCCACTGCATCACCTACCATCTGTACTCCACTCAAAGAATGATGCTGCTTTTATCTAAATACCTATCATGAAAAGAGAACGATGCTGCTTTGATAAACGAAATACATCAACTTAATTATCCATGTCGAGAAGATGCCAACGGCGATGTGTAAACCTATGTAATCCACACGTCAGTGCGAGTGTGCGACGCAATATTCTTAGTGAAAAAGTATTAGTACAACTTAATATATGGTTTCAAACTTCGGATCATATATGATTATCACTAAGGCTTCATATATTCTTAGTGAAAAATAACCAATCCACAAAGACGGGTCCACAAAGGAACAAAAAGCAAAGAGTAGATAAGGTTTTGGACTTAATCATCACATCAGACAGTACGATTAGCGAATAACCACTCCCGCGCGCACATGCATAAGCATCTGCTGCAATATTCATGAGCCCGTGAGCGTACGTACGTGTCCTAGCCTTGCCTGCCGAACCTGTGCCCGCCCCACACAAAGTCACAAACAGTGCAGTAGCCGGTAGCGCCGCGGCACGCGATCCCAATCAGCGATGGCGGGTGGGCCGCCGGCCGCCGGAGCTGGTGAGGATGACACATGCCCCCCGTCAGAAAGCCACCAAAGTTGGCGCATACACGATCTACCGAGTAGTTGTTTGGTAGCACCTACAGTACAAAGTACCTCAACCAAAAGGAAACGCTCGCCATGTGACCTCACCTCACCTCACCGGCCATGCATGGATGTACCTTACACAATGGATGTCAGTGAGAGTCGGTGAACTTTCTTGGAAACCTTGATGAAGAAGCTGCTCATGGTGGTGAGTGGCGACAGCATAATACTCTTACTGGTCCTAGACAAGACAGGCGACCAATCTGGCTAACTAGCTAGGTGGCTACTAGTGAGAAATTCCCTGTGCGTACACATGTGCATGCGAATCTTGTCTCTTTGCTCTCTTCATTCTTGCCATGGTACCTCTGTCGAGAAATCTTGATCAGGAAATCATTCTCCTTACGTAGTGTTCAAGCGGCATCGTTAGATGCAAAATAAAAATAATAAAAATAGCGGCATCGTTCGGCACTCAAATTAATCGAACAGAAATTTACCCAAGGATGCATCGTTCGGCGCTAATTAATCCCAATTGTTGGGCTAGAAGTACCTAGAAGAAACAGTTTCTCCAAGAACCTGAAAGTTGAAAGCTGGAAGTTATATATCTTTGCAAGATACACTTTTGGGACATGCTCCTCATGGAGGCATGTGCTTTAGTTCCCAACCACTTTAACCAAATCATTGTCCTTTACTCCAAGGAAAGCTAGTGACCTGCGATCTTTAATCTTATCACATCAGTAACTAACAACCAACATCACCTCGTAAAGTCCCAACTACTGGCGGCTGAAAAAAGTGCCGACGGCACCTAAAATTTCTAATTGTTTTCATATTATTACGACATCATGACTGAACCTTAGCGCTTAAATCTTAGCTAGACTCCATTTGAAAACTAGTAGGACTATGTGAGATATTTTAATTTTTGAATTCCTGAAAATTTATCTTTCTTTTAAATCCTTATCATAACCCACTTCTTGTTTACTACTTTAACTTTACTAAGCCAACTCAATGTACCAAAATAAGAAAAAAATTACTGTTCATGTGCCTAATCTACATGGGAGAGGGTTGAATTTTCATATCTATTTTAGAACTTAATGCCACTTTTTGAACTTGAGTTAGTAATAGTGGATTCATGGAAATTTTTGCGGCTACTAGATAATGTATTTTATACATAGATTAGTCATCATGTTTAAGTCATTTGGATGTACTAAACATGATTTTGCAATTTGAACATCAAATTTATAAGACACAATGCATACAACAAAATTAGGCAAATGCTATAAACTTATGTGTCAACAGATATACCTGCATTCATATGTATGAGACATGAGAAGATACAGGGGATGCACCCAACAAGACCGACATAATCCTCTATCTCATGGTGTATGACATTATGGAAACTAGAAGCAGGTTTGAGATACTATGTAGAAGGGAAAATTACCTCTCTATTCTTAATGGACCTGATGGGCCAGTTTATTCCACTAAAGACATGCTTGAAATTGCTACAATCTTCTGTAAGTACCTTTTGGGGTTTGAACTTAAACCTAACATACACCAGCCGGGTGAAACTTTTTGGTCAGATGAGGAGTTGGTCTCTAAAAGTGAAAAAAAATCTCCTGGAAAAAACCCTTCTCCGAGGAAGAAATTAAGGAAGCTATCATGGGTCCATATGCTAGTGGGCCTCCATGGTCCAGATGGCTTGTTCTTTTTATTCAACATTTCTGGGAAGTGATTAAAAATGATTTTATGGCTTTAGTCGGAGATTTTGAGATGTGCTCTTTGGAAATACATAGGCTTAACTATGCTATTATTACTTTGATTCCTAATGAACCAGATGCTAGGGATATGAGGAAGTTCAAACCTATAAGTCTGATTAACTCTTCGGTTAAAATTTTCAGTAAGGCCATGACTAATAGAATTTCTCCTAATGGTCAAATATTATTGTCTCCATGTCAATCTATATTTGTGAGGGAGGTTCATTCTTGGGAGTGTTGTTACATCTCATGAAACTATCCATGATGTGTACGATGCTGCTGAGCCTGGGGTTATCCTCAAACTAGACTATGAAAAAGCATATGACCGGGTTAACTTGGATTTCCTAGTGGAGATGCTAACCTCAAGGGGGTTTGGAGAAGATGTAGATTCGGTGGATTCTTTCTATTCTACAACAAAGCTCCTTTTATGTTTAGATAAATGATGTTAATGGTTCCTACTTTGTTGGTGGCAAAGGCTTAAAGGAAGAAGATCCTATGTCCCCCATGCTTTTCAATTTACTAGCTGATGTTTTCTCTCGTATGCTGGCCAAAGCTTTCAAAGAAATTATTATTTCTGGGATTATTCAACATATAATACCTAGTAGTATAATTAGTTTGCAGTATGCTGATGATATGATACTATTTCTTGACCTGAACCGTAATTATGCTAGACATATAAAATTGTTATTGTCCTGTTTTGACGAGTTATCTGGTATGAATATTTACTATGACAAATGTGACTTATTGACATTTAATCTTGATGCTGAGCTTCTAAGCTTTTATCTCAAAATAATTTGTTGCAAGATTGGCTCATTTCCTCTCAAATATCTGGGTGTTCGCTTGCACTATCTTAAACTTCGAAGAGGGGACATTCAACCTATTATAGATAAGACAATCAAGATAATTTGTTGGTGGAGGGGCAGACTTCTTAGTTATGAAGCCAAATTTGTTTTGCTGCAAACACTAGCATTCCTGTGTATCTTATGTCCATTATTGAATTCCTAAGTGGGCAATTAACCCAGTCAATTCACAAATGGTTCAATTTTTCTAGGGAATCTTGGAGATACCCATAAATATCACTTGGCAAATTGGGTGCTTTTAACATAGTCAGTTCACAGTTTAGGAGATTTTAACATGGCTCTTTTACCTTCCTGGGCCAAGAGATTTTTTATGAGAGGAGACAAAAATTGGATTTCACTACTAAAATACAAGTGCAAAACGTGTAAGCATGTCTTTGGTCGAAAACAAACAGTGGTCCCTTTTTTGGGTGGGTGTGACTTGGGATCTAGCTAGGTTTCAACCTTTTTATAAATGTTATATTGGGAATGGTAACTGCATTAGCTTTTTCCATGATATTTGGGTAGGTGATACAACTTTAAAAACATATGTTTGGGATGTATTTGATATCTGCTGACAACAAAATTGTCATGTTGCCCAAGTTTGGTAAAGATATACTCTTAAGTTGACGTTTAGGAGGTGTGTGGATGTTGGTTTCCTAGTTAGATGGCATGACATGTTGGTTGTCTTGTTGACCTATATTCCTAATGCTAATGCTGATTAACCATTGTGGATGCTTAACCTTCTCGGGTGTATTTTGTTCGTTCCTTTTATAACATGATTAATTGGGAAGGGGGTTATACACCTATTTGGAAGAATTTTGGTAAATTATTGTTCTCTACAGATATTTGATTTTTGTGTGATTGGCTTTCTACAATGAAATTTATAAGAGTTAATAACTTGAGTAAAAGACAACATGTATATGATTTGACTTGTCTTTTCTGTGGTGAGGCCGAGTCTGCTCTCCACCTACTCTTTGATTGTCTTGTCACGAAAGAGATTTGGAGGGATGTTGCAAAGTTCTTTAACTTCAAAATTCCTTGTAACATGTCTGATCTATCTATTTTGTTGTGTGCCAAAAATAAAAGGTTTATGGTTGGTATATCGTATGTTGTTGTAATGTTGGGCTTATTGACAATGTGGAATTCATGATGTTTGTTTTTAGGGTGCGGTGTGGAGAAGTACCCAAATTCTTCTTGGAAGAGTAAGTGTGATGCTTCATCAATAGAGGATTCTTTCTGTGGATACTCAATCAATCTTATTGAGAAAGTGTATGTTGCTCTTGGATCAGCCAAGAGGAGAGCTTCCGAACATCGCTTTGAGATGATGATATGGGCATGCTAAAGGAGTCACAAGCAAGGCTTCATCTTGAGAGCGTTCAATCTAAAACGTTGATGGCCTATAATAGTTAGCCTGGCTGATTAATTTCCTTTCCTTCATTGCGTTTGAGATATTTCATACTGCCCCCAACATTTGTGGCTAGATGTAGGGGTTTAAGTTTTTTTAGGTCAGCTACTTTGGCTCAGTCTGAGCGATGTGAACGATTATGTGGCTTGTTTCCCCTTGTTTTTAATAAAATGGAGTGGGGGCCCTTTTTTCAAAAAAAAACTATGACATGGACTCCTGAGTCAAACAAACTAAGGAGATTTACTTTCCTTAGTCATTAAGGATTTGATGTCTGTGTCGGTTTCAATCTTGGGGGCCAATACAGGTCACATATAAAAGGACCCAAAGGCTTGAGAAGTAGATCTATCTTCTTGATATAGGGGAGTACAAGATCTATTTTTTCCACATCATATACAAGCCACAACCACTAGTAGAGAATCAGGCATTACACGCGGTTTGTTACATCCAGCGGTGGCAGTTTCCCATTCTGCCTCAAAGCCTGTGTAGCTCATACTCGATCCAACGCCAGCATTTTGGAAACCGCCTCCAGTACCTCAAATAGCATAGGCAATTTTAAATATATAACCGCTTGCAATGACCTGTGTTTTACATGCGGTTTGGTACCAATAACCGCTGTCAATTATGTATGTAAATGATCTAATATTTTATTACTTGTTATGTACCCATGCCAATGATATGAAACACTATAATACATAAGTACAAAGAAAATATATCATTCATTGTAGTATCCATAGTACAAGTCTATTACAAGTTTAGATGAATCAAAGATACTGAAATATTACAAAAAGTTTTACAAGTCCAAAGTCATCCTATGTTGTTATATATGCGGTGTCCTGAGAGGGTCTCCGAGTGCACCGACCGCAGCACGTTGGTCATGATTCGTGGCCTGCTTCGAGCTCTACCGGTAGCGCCTTCCGATGTCATTAGCCGGTTCTGTTTATATATCTAAAGCACACATCTAGCCATTTGTTCTTCTTGTGTTGCAACTAAAATCAAGCTACATGTACAACAAATAAGTAGGGTATTTATAATGTAATGTGAGCTAAATCCATGTAGCAGGTAACACTATTGCTCTGTAGAAGACAAAACAAAGAAGTTCTATCAATTTGCATTGTAACACGTTAGTGCAAACCAGTTTGCAGTTTATAGAGACGATAAAACAGAGAAAATGCAACAATTTTGATCGTAAGAAATAAGTGAAATCATTTAGCATTTTACAGAGAAAGTAAAGTAGAAGTTGTAGCAGCTTGAGTTTCATAGAGAAGATAAACACAGTGAAGTTCGAGCAATTTTCATTGTAACAAATAAGTGGAACCAGTTAGCATTTTCCAAAGAAGATAAAAAGGAGAAGTTGTAGTAGTCTTCATGTTAACAGAGAAGTTGAAGCAGTTCGCATTTCTCGTTCAATCCCTGACACTAATGACCTCGTAGGCCATGCCGCCCGATCCCCATACAACCGACCGACTATAAATGGAAGTTGTCGCCGCCTTGTACCCTAACCCTAGATGTCTAAGCACAAAAAAGTCGATCCAGATCGGCCATCGCGCTCATTGCTGCCGTAGCCATGGTCTACCATCATCCTACCTCTATGCACTGACCCCCTCCCCACAACGATCACAAATCGCGACGGTAGTAGCTAGGGAGGTCAGAAGTCATGACGCGGTCACCGCTACGGCTGCTGACCCGAGCTCCTCTTCGAAGTCGTTGTCGTCGTCGTTGTGCTCGAAGGTGGTAGTGGAGGAGGAGGAGGGGAAGGATATGGAGGTGGAGGAGGAGGGGATGGAGGTCGAGGTGGAGGGCAGCGGCGTTGGCTGAGCACGTCGTCGCCGAGAGCCAAATTGTTGCAGAGCTGGCATACGCCGCCATCATCACCACCAACCAAGCAGACCCCCAGGTGGTGGCAAAGGACTGTACCATTGTCGAATTGATTGACGACGAGCGCGAGGTCTCCGCCAAGCATGTCCTTTTGGTGAACGCGAGGCGCGAGACAGAGGAGATGATCCATAGCTTCAGCGATGCCGAGGACGGCGATGGCCACCGAATGCGAGCATTCCTACTGGCACCCATGACCACAGCGCCTCTAGCTCCGGCACCATTGACATATTTTCCGACAATGAGTAGTAAAGTGGTTTCTCTAGGTAAACCTCTACAAATTCCGGTAGTTGCAGTACCAATGAAGCAATAGATGTAGCACTACGGAATGATATCTACTTATTATGCAATTAAGCACTAGAATCTATCTAGGTTGAAATTTCTTTGTAGGGGTTTTGTGGTAAATTTGGAGGATATGTGGAGGTTCTTAGCACTAGCCTTACTCATTGATATGATAATAGTGGAGTTCGTGGCAATGGGAAGTCGGAGCACGATGGAGAGCACGCACAGCACGACAACAGATCGAGGGTTGGCATCACAAAATCTAGGATCTAGGGCTGATCAAGAGTGGGATGAATGAGCGAAATAGATATAAGTGAGTTGACTGCATAGTCGGTTATAGCTACAAAGTCACCTCTAATAGTTCCGAACTAGAGGCGGTTAGGTATTCGAGACCACCTCCTTGGATAATTACAGACAGTTTCATTTCCAATCACCTCCATGGCAAATATAACTGCCTCAGATGGAATATTAGAGGCGGATTTGTCCTCCTTGGTCACAACCACTTCCGGGGGCCAATGTTAATGCTCTTTTTTTACTAGTGAACATCAACAGAATATTTGACATTGACAATTATGCAATAGCGATTCAAGAGCTCTATGTTTAGGGTTTAGTTCTATTGCCACCATATAATCATGAAATCCTTACTCGGGGTAACAAGAGATCGAAAAAGGCAGGGAGTGCGGCTATTACCAATCTCGGGGGCCTGAACCTCGTCAAATCGCGTCTCTTCGCCTTTGCTATGAGATTTGTTGAAGGGATCCTTCCGTAGTCCCACTTCCATGTATTTTACTGTGTATACCCCTTATACACAGTTTACAAATTTGTGCATCAAAATCACGTAATTTTGAAGAATTGTGGTCACAATAAATGATTAAAATGCATAAAAAATGTTGGCGAAGAATTTTTGGCAGTCACAAATACTTCGTTAATGAACTAAATTATCAAGAAATACAAAACAAAGTACATTTCTTAATTTAGGTCTAAAACTTTTATTCAAGAGAAGCTAAACATATATATCTTAGAGAACATGCAAACAATGTAAAATGGTGATTACCTGTAGTAAGTATTTTAAAAAAATGATTAATATTCAACCTGTAACATAATAAGAGCCAGGAAGGGACGTGAAAAGCTTAGGTCGGTCCAATACCAGTCAACAAAATACTTAAAAAAAATTAGTGCAATAGCATATGTAATCAAACTATCTCAGCAGTTTGAGATGCGTTATATTTTATTCTCCATTCCAAATTCAAAATTAGTTTCTCCTAGACAATTGAGATGAGTTATCCTCAACATGCAGTCTCTTCTCGATGCATTAGGGTTGAATTTGCAAAGCAATACAAATCTTCTATTTCTAAAGAGCTGCCCCCACTAACTATTTCTCTCAACATACAAGCATGCCACATCATTGTACAACATGCATATGAAAAGGCCCAGGCCCTCTACCATATATCTCTCAACATGCAAGACTGCCACTTCATCATGCAACATGCATGAAAAAGAGACCCATTCAACATGCAAACATATATAAGAATTTTCATTCGATTATGATTCAATAAACATTTTACAACAATAGTAATCAAACATAATAAATTATATGTATTTCAGTTTTAGCCTGTTATATTATTACTTCAAATATTCAAGTTTAATCACATTGAAATTTGCAAAATATTCCCGCAACAATGTGCGGGGTATCATCTATTATCAATAGAAGTGGAAGACCAAATAAGGACAAACTAATTTATAGAATCCAGAAATTCAGAGAAATCCAGAAATTCCCCTTTTTTCCAGTTAGAGATGACAACAGAGTATCCTGACTTGAACAACAATTAGATAGAAAATATTATACCTGAAGTATTAACTTAAATCAATATTCTCTCTGTTCTAAAATATAGTGCATATAATATTTTTTGAAGTGTAAAATTTGACAAAGTTTATTGTAAAAATATAAACATCAATAATGCTAATTAAATACAGCATAAAAATACGGTGCGCTTTATTATCTAATAATATTTATTTGGCTCCATTTGTATCTAGATTTTTTGATTTCCTAATGGATTTTTAGTTGTTTTAGTAACTAAAGGAGTTTTAGTCTAGCAGTTTTTTCTGGGAACAAGACAAAAAATAAAAGAGAGAATAAAATACTGTAGACGCAGGCACCACATTCGGCCCATTCCAGGCCATCTACCGAAAAAGAGCCCCAGAAGACGAATGATCCATCCGTCCGCCCGTCTCCATCCATCCGTCCATCCATCCACCCTACACCAAAGTTTGCAGGTCTCTTGTCCTCGTCACCAAATCCCATCATCACAATCGATCTCAGCCTCCCTCCATTACCAATCTTTCAACGCCATTCCTTCAAGCATCATCATCGCCCGGCCCGCCTATAAACCTCTCTCGAACCAAGAACCGATTGGAGTAGGACGGGCAACAAGGAGAACCGTGGAGGCTTTCTTGGTCGCTCGCTGCCCGTCCGTATGTCCATGTCGAGCCCGGTGCACGCCCGGAAGGCCCTCCACCTAGTCGCCATGAAGGCCAAGCTGCAGAGCTTCCTCGGCCTCCGCCTCCTCGTCGTGGCCGCCCTCGCCGCCTTCCTCCTCCTCTTCTCCGCGCGGACGCTCTTCTCCTCCTCCTCCTCCCCCGGCTCCGCCGCCTCCTCGCACCTGCACCTTAGCGGCGACGGGTCGTGCTCCAAGCTGCCGGCGCCGGTGGCCGACGCGCTGGTGCACTACGCGACGTCCAACTCGACGCCGCAGCAGACGGCGGCCGAGATCGGGGTGTCGCTGCGCGTCCTGCAGCGCCGCTCGCCCTGCAACTTCCTGGTGTTCGGGCTGGGCCTCGACAGCCCCATGTGGGCGGCGCTCAACCACGGCGGCCGCACCGTGTTCCTCGAGGAGGACGCGTCCTGGATCGCCTCCGTCCGCGCCAAGCACCCGGGCCTCGAGTCCTACCACGTCGTCTACGACACCCGCCTCACCGAGGCCGACGAGCTCATCGCCCTCCGGGACCACCCGGGCTGCACCGCACAGCCGGACCTCGCCGCCGCCGCCGAGGCCTCCTGCCGGCTCGCGCTCCGCGGCCTCCCCGCCGCGTTCCACGAGGTCGAGTGGGACCTCGTCATGGTGGACGCGCCCACGGGGTGGGTGCCGGAGGCGCCCGGCAGGATGGGCGCCATCTACACCGCCGGCATGGTGGCGCGCGCCCGGCGGCCCGGCGACGGCGCCACGGACGTGTTCGTGCACGACGTGGACCGGACGGTGGAGGACAGGTTCTCCAAGGCGTTCCTCTGCGACGCGTACCTCGCGGAGCAGGTCGGCCGGATCAGGCACTTCGTCATCCCCAGCCACAGGGAGAAGCCCGGCACGCCCTTCTGCCCTCTCAATTGATTAATTGTTTTTATCATCATCCAGTCAGTGTAGCAGGACTGCACATCATATGTACTGAAGCTCATATCATACATACACCATTATATTGGAGGTAATTATGTCACACTTGATCTGGTCCGTCGGATCTAGAAACGATCGCATTGTCCAGAGAAAACAAGTGTGAATTTTTTTAATCTGCGGATGCAACTGTTAATTAGCGGCACCCATGGTTGCTGGTCGTTGATCAAGAGCGGAACCTATATCAGGCAAACAATGTGTTGTAATTATCCATTATCTTCATTGAAGTTTTTTTTTCAAGATACTTTCTTTTTTTCTATGTGGCTCATAATAAAGGAGATGCATGTGTAGTGAGGATAATGAGATTTATTTGTTTGTAGCAATAATACCAGCTGTGATGAATATGAATATTTGCATTCTTTTTGTAAGGCATGCTATACAAGTTAGTAATCTGCTGGAAAATGCAGGTTAATTGCATGATC
The DNA here is from genome assembly GCA_034509565.1 of Triticum monococcum. Taxonomy (NCBI): domain Eukaryota; kingdom Viridiplantae; phylum Streptophyta; class Magnoliopsida; order Poales; family Poaceae; genus Triticum; species Triticum monococcum. The sequence continues at coordinate 789,213,768 of CM067847.1, forward strand.
ATGTAAGTAAAATTTGAGTAATACAACAATCGGTAACGAGGTTAACATCGTACACTACTGGAATCGACTACCTTGCTGAGTTAGGGTACTCGGCAAAGCACGGATAAAACTTCACATTGTGTTGCTGAGATCTGTTCTCGGCAAACAAGACTTGGCTGGAAGTACGACGGCGCTCATTAATTTGCTCAGTTTTTATAACTAGACAGTTGACAAACACGTAAACAGCCTCTGCCGAGTTTCGGGAAACTAGAACCCAGCAAACTACCACGTCAGATGGAACGACCCGTAAACGACGGTGCATCACGGTAAGATCTTTCTGCTAGTGTGAAACCCAGCGGTCCTTGGATGATTAGCAGCGTGACGCGTGGTGCATGTGTTCACATGTTTTACTTTGTTTTTTGAACGAAAGTACTTTCTCCATGTGTGTTCTTCCTTTCTAAATGGCCAGTAGCAAGGGAGGTTGAGCTTCGTGGTGATCCGTGCAGCGGGTACACTCCCGACGCGATCTCACATGGATTAATGTGAGCTAGTCATCCCCATGTTAATACTACTACTACCTCCGTTTCATAATGTAAAAGCGATTTTGTCATTAAACACTTACATTAAAAGACGGAGGGAGCGTTTTTAGCACTAAACGTTTTTATATTATGAGACGGAGGGAGCAGAATTTAATATATGCTGTGAGCAGTAGTCTAGGTCACTTTGGCAACATGTGGCATTGGTTGCTGTATTCTGTTGCTCATCCATAGGGCAATGAAACGAAGAGATGACATTCACAAAAAAGAACATCTAGTCCTATCAATGTTACTGTCCGAGTCAGATGGCAGAATCTCGACGAGTGAACACTGACCGATTCGGCCCAGCCAGATTCTAGTCCACTGTCAGCGTTGATCTTTCGCCCGTCCTACTAACGATGGAAACATCAGCTGCGCCTCCCTAGGAAGAACCTCGAAATGGGTTTGAATCGTGAACGAGTTCCAAGAATTTGATGGTAACCATCGAGGTCAAGAACGTGCGTACGTGTTTCAAATGTGACATGCAAGTCTGTCTGCTGTTTCTTTTCCTTCTACAAGAGAGGCCCGGAGGCGTTCCAGTGTATTCTTTCTCTTTTCTATTAAAGAAAATACATACAGGAGACAGACCAGTACACGAAGATTCTTGCAAGACACAGAAAAGTCACCTCCAGTTGCCACGGAGGGCGGCTTTGAACGTAGCAATTGAGCATCGCCACGTGTGACGGGACCAAGCAGTTGCGGAGCGTGCGTTGGTCGGGGCCGTGCCTGCTCCTAGATACTACTGTTGCCTCGTCAACAGATCAAATCGGCCATAATAGCAACTCCAATGTGACCACCTGTTTTGTTCGCCGCCGTCCGTTTAGATCAGTGCGGACAGAAAAATCGGTCCAACGCGCTGACCCAAACAGACGCGTGTCCGCTTTTTGTCCGTGAGCGACTCACTTTCGGTCTATTTTTGAGCCAGAACGTCGGGGCGGACACGCGACGGACGCGCGCACGCTCGCCTTCTCCTTTCCCCGGGCCTGCTAGTCGGTGGCTCATTGGCCTCCCTCACCCGCCAGCCAACAGCAACCCTCGCCTGCCTCCTTCGTCGCCGCCGCCGCCGCCTTTTTTTGCCGGTGACTCTGCCAGCTGCCGGCGCCTCCACATCCGCCCAGCAACGCCGCTCACTCCCCCCGTTGCCCCGCCATCGCCGTCTTTTCGCCGGGGAGCAAATTGTTTCCCACCGCCGCTCCCCCAACCGCACAGCCGCCCGCGACCAAGAGGCCGTCTCGCCGCCCCAGCCAGATCCTTACCGGCATGCTCGTCGGACGCCGACCCACTCGTCGGACGTCGGCAGGGCAGCTAGCTGGTCCGTGCGCGCCGCGACTCCCCTTGCCGGCCGTCTCCTTCTTCGACGCACGCAAACTGTTCGATAGTTTGCCAAGGTACGAAAATGGACTCTGCCAATGAGTTCTTTTTCCACAATTTTCTTTGCGACTCCGACGATTCGTCGTCCGACGACGACGAGGAGATATTGGTTGCCGTGTTGGTCCATCACCACCTCAACAGCCAGCGGCCGTGGTTTCGTGGCTTCATTCCGGGCCACCTTCTAGCGTTGAATCGCAACCGAGAGAGCAGGCATTTCCTTCTTTGGAAGGACTACTTTGATACAACAGATCCGTTGTTCAAACATCAAAAATTTCGCCACCATTTCCGTATGAGTAGGCATCTTTTCAACCGTATTAGAGAGGGGGTGATCGGCTATAATGACTATTTTGAGTGCAAAGAGGATGCCGTCGACAAGATTGGTTTCTCCTCTTATCAGAAATGCACTACCGCCATCCGAATGCTTGCATATGGAGTGCCCGGTGATCTCATTGACGAGTACGTCTGTATGAGTGAGTCTACATGCCTTACAGTCCCTGTATAAGTTCTGCAAGGCTGTTATTGCTGTGTTTGGCCCTGAGTACTTGAGAGAGCGAAAAGCTTAAGATACAACCCGTTTGTTGGCGATGAATGCCAGAAGGGGCTTCGCAGGGATGCTTAGCAGCATAGACTGCATGCACTGGGAGTGGAAGAACTGTCCTTCTGCTTGATAAGGGCAGTATAAGGGACATGTCAGGGCTTGCACTGTCATATTAGAGGTCGTGGCGTCTCAAGATCTCAAGATCTGGCACTCTTTCTTTGGCATGGCTGAAGGAAATATGCCCTAGAGGCAATAATAAAGTTATTATTTATTTCCTTATTTCATGATAAATGTTTATTATTCATGCTATAATTGTATTAACCGGAAATATAATACATGTGTGAATACATAGACAAACAGAGTGTCACTAGTATGCCTCTACTTGACTAGCTCCTTAATCAAAGATGGTTATGTTTCCTAACCATGGACAAAGAGTTGTTATTTAATTAACGGGATCACATCATTAGGTGAATGATCTGATTGACATGACCCATTCCGTTAGCTTAGCACCCGATCGTGTAGTATGTTGCTATTGCTTTCTTCATGACTTATACATGTTCCTATGACTATGAGATTATGCAACTCCCGTTTATCGGAGGAACACTTTGTGTGCTACCAAACGTCACAACGTAACTGGGTGATTATAAAGGTGCTCTACAGGTGTCTCCGAAGGTACTTGTTGGGTTGGCGTATTTCGAGATTAGGATTTGTCATTCCGAATGTCGGAGAGGTATCTCTGGGCCATCTCGGTAATGCACATCACCTAAGACTTGCAAGCATTGCAACTAATGAGTTAGTTGCGGGATGATGTATTACGGAACGAGTAAAGAGACTTCCCGGTAACGATATTAAACTAGGTATTAAGATACCGACGATCGAATCTCGGGCAAGTAACATACCGATGACAAAGGGAACAACGTATGTTGCTATGTGGTCTGACCGATAAAGATCTTCGTAGAATATGTGGGAGCCAATATGAGCATCCAGGTTCCGCTATTGGTCATTGACCGGAGACGTATCTCGGTCATGTCTACATTGTTCTCGAACCCGTAGGGTCCGCACGCTTAAGGTTTCGATGACAGTTATATTATGAGTTTAGGAGTTTTGATGTACCGAAGGAGTTCGGAGTCCCGTATGAAATCGGGGACATGATGAGGAGTCTCGAAATGGTCGAGACGTAAAGATCGATATATTGGACGACTATATTCAGACATCTGAAAGGTTCCGAGTGGTTCGGGTATTTTTCGGAGTACCGGGGGGTTACGGAAATACGGGAGAAGAAGTATATGGGCCTTATTGGGTTTTAGGGGAGAGGGAGAGGCAGGCGGCGCGCCCCCCATTGACTAGTCCGAATTGGACTAGGGGGGGGGGGGCGGCGCCCCCTCCTTCCTTCTCTTCCCTCTTCCCCTTCCTTGTCTCCTACTCCTACTACATGGAAGGACTCCTAGTTGGACTAGGAAAAGGGGAATCCTACTCCCGGTGGGAGTAGGACTCCCTTAGGGCGCGCCATAGAGAGGGCCGGCCCTCCCCTCCTCCACTCCTTATATACGGGGGCAGGGGGCACCCCATAGACACACAAGTTGATCTTTGTGATCGTTCTCTTAGCCGTGTGCGGTGCCCCCTTCCACCATAATCCTCGATAATATTGTAGCGGTGCTTAGGCAAAGCCCTGCGACGGTAGAACATCAAGATCATCACCACGCTGTCGTGCTGACGGAACTCTTCCCCAACACTTTGCTGGATCGGAGTCCGGGGATCGTCATCGAGTTGAACGTGTGCTAGAACTCGGAGGTGCCGTAGTTTCGGTGCTTGGATCGGTCGGATCGTGAAGACGTACGACTACATCAACCGCGTTGATATAACGCTTCCGCTTTTGGTCTACGAGGTTACGTGGACAACACTCTCCCCTCTCGTTGCTATGCATCACCATGATCTTGCGTGTGGGTAGGAAATTTTTTGAAATTACTACGTTCCCCAACAATGGCATCCGAGCCTAGGTTTTATGTGTTGATGTTATATGCACGAGTAGAACACAAGTGAGTTATGGGCGATATAAGTCATACTGCTTACCAGCATGTCATACTTTGGTTCGGCGGTATTGTTGGATGAAGCGGCCTGGACCTACATTATGCATACGCTTACGCGAGACTGGTTTTACCGCCGTGCTATGCACACAGGTGACTAGCAGGTGTCAGTTTCTCCAACTTTAGTTGAACCGAGTGTGGCTACGCCTGGTCCTTGCGAAGGTTAAAACAACACCAACTTGAAAAACTATCGTTGTGGTTTTGATGCGTAGGTAAGATTGGTTCTTGCTTAAGCCCGTAGAAGCCACGTAAAACTTGCAACAAACAAAGTAGAGGACGTCTAACTTGTTTTTGCAGGGCATGTTGTGATGTGATATGGTCAAGACGTGATGAGACATAAGTTGCTGTATGAGATGATCATGTTTTGTGGAAGTTATCGGCAACTGGCAAACGCCTTATGGTCGTCTCTCTATTGCATAAGATGCAAGCGCCAAACAATTGCTTTACTTTATCGCTATGCGATAGCAATAGTTGCAAGAGCAATAGTTGGCGAGACATCCACGTGACGACACATTGATATAGATCAAGATGATGGAGATCATGGTGTCATGCCGGTGACGATAGAGATCATGACGATACTTTGGAGATGGAGATCAAAGGCACAAGATGATCATGACCATATCATGTCACATATTTTGATTGCACTTGATGTTTATCTTGTATACATCTTATTTTGCTTATTTCGACGGTAGCTTTATAAGATGATCTCTCACTAAATTTCAAGATAAAAGTGTTCTCCCTGAGTATGCACAGTTGCCAAAGTTCGTCGTGCCCAGACACCACGTGATGATCAGGTGTGATAAGCTCTACGTCCATCTACAACGGGTGCAAGACAGTTTTGCACACGTGGAATACTCAGGCTAAACTTGACGAGCCTAGCATATGCAGATATGGCCTCGGAACACTGGAGACCGAAAGGTCGAGCGTGAATCATATAGTAGATATGATCAACATAGTGATGTTCACCATTGAAAACTACTCCATCTCACGTGATGATCGGACATGGTTTAGTTGATTTGGATCACGTGATCACTTAGATGATTAGAGGGATGTCTATCTAAGTGGGAGTTCTTAAGTAATATGATTAATTGAACTTAAATTTATCATGAACTTAGTCCTGGTAGTATTAGCATATCTATGTTGTAGATCAATAGCTCGCGTTGTTGCTTCCCTATGTTTGTTTTGATATGTTCCTAGAGAAAAACTATGTTGAAAGATGTTAGTAGCAATGATGCGGATTGGATCCGTGATAAGAGGTTTATCCCCATTGCTGCACAGAAAAATTATGTCCTTGATGCACCGCTAGGTGACAGACCTATTGCAGGAGCAGATGCAGACGTTATGAACGTTTGGCTAGCTCAATACGATGACTACTTGATAGTTTAGTGCACTATGCTTAACGGCTTAGAATCGGGACTTCAAAGACGTTTTGAATGTCATGGACCATATGAGATGTTCCAGGAGTTGAAGTTAATATTTCAAGCAAATACCCGAGTTGAGAGATATGAAGTCTCCAACAAGTTCTATAGCTACAAGATGGAGGAGAATCGCTCAACTAGTGAGCATGTGCTCAGATTGTCTGGGTAATACAATCGCTTGAATCAAGTGGGAGTTAATCTTCCAGATAAGATAGTGATTGACAGAATTCTCTAGTCACCATCACCAAGTTAGTAGAACTTCATGATGAACTATAGTATGCAAGGGACAACGGAAACGATTCCCAAGCTCTTCGTGATGCTAAAATCGACGAAGGTAGAAATCAAGAAAAACATCAAGTGTTGATGGTAGACAAGACCACTAGTTTCAAGAAAAGGGCAAAAGGAAGAAGGGGAACTTCAAGAAGAACGGCAAGCAAGTTGCTGCTCAAGTGAAGAAACCCAAGTCTGGTCCTAAGCCTGAGACAAAGTGCTTCTACTGCAAAGGGATTGGTCACTGGAAGCGGAACTACCCCAAGTATTTGGTGGATAAGAAAGGATGGCAAAGTAAACAAAGGTATATTTGATATACATGTTATTGATGTGTACTTTACTAGTGTTCATAGCAACCCCTCAGTATTTGGTCCTAGTTCAGTTGCTAAGATTTGTAACTCGAAACGGGAGTTGCAGAATAAACAGAGACTAGTTAAGGGTGAAGTGACGATGTGTATTGGAAGTGGTTCCAAGATTGATATGATCATCATCGCACACTCCCTATACTTTCGGGATTAATGTTGAACCTAAATAAGTGTTATTTGGTGTTTGCGTTGAGCATAAATATGATTTGATCATGTTTATTGCAATACGGTTATTCATTTAAGTTAGAGAACAATTGTTGTTCTGTTTACATGAATAAAACCTTCTATGGTCATACACACCAACGAAAATGGTTTGTTGGATCTCGATTGTAATGATACACATATTCATAATATTGAAGCCAAAAGATGCAAAGTTAATAATGATAGTGCAACTTATTTGCGGCACTGCCGTTTAGGTCATATTGGTGTAAAGCGCATGAAGAAACTCCATGCTGATGGGATTTTGGAATCACTTGATTATGAATCACTTGATGCTTGCGAACCATGTCTCTTGGGCAAGATGACTAAAACGCCGTTCTCCGGAACAATGGAGCAAGCAACAGATTTGTTGGAAATCATACATACTGATGTATGTGGTCCAATGAATATCAAGGCTTGCAGCGGGTATCATTATTTTCTGACCTTCACAGATGATTTGAGCAGATATGGGTATATCTACTTGATGAAACATAAGTCTGAAACATTTGAAAAGTTCAAAGAATTTCAGAGTGAAGTGGAAAATCATCGTGACAAGAAAATAAGGTTTGTACGATCTGATCGCGGAGACAAATATTTGAGTTACGAGTTTGGTCTTCAATTAAAACAATGTGGAATAGTTTCACAAACTCATGCCACCTGGAACACCACGGCATAATGGTGTGTCAGAACGTCATAATTGTACTTTATTGGATATAGTGCAATCTATGATGTCTCTTACCGATTTACCACTATCGTTTTGAGGTTATGCATTAGAGACAGCTGCATTCACGTTAAATAGGGCACCATCTAAATCCGTTGAGACGACACTATATGAACTGTGGTTTAGCAAGAAACCAAAGTTGTCGTTTCTTAAAGTTTGGGGTTGTGATGCTTATGTGAAAAAGTTTCATTCTGATAAGCTCAAACCCAAATCGGAGAAATGTGTCTTCATAGGATACCCAAAGGAGACAGTTGGGTACACCTTCCATCATAGATCCGAAGGCAAGATATTCATTGCTGAGAATGGATCCTTTCCAGAGAAGGAGTTTCTCTCGAAAGAAGTGAGTGGGAGAAAAGTAGAAAACTTGATAAGGTAATTGTACCATCTCCCTTATTGGAAAGTAGTTCATCATAGAAATCTGTTCTTGTGACTACTACACCAATTAGTGAGGAAGCTAATGATGATGATCATGTAACTTCAGATCAAGTTACTACCGAATCTCGTAGGTAAACCAGAGTGAGATCTGCACTAGAGTGGTACGGTAATCCTGTTCTGGAAGTCATGTTACTAGACCATGACGAACTTGCGAACTATGAGGAAGCGATGATGAGCCCAGATTCCGCAAAATGGCTTGAGGCAATGAAATCTGAGATGGGATCCATGTATGAGAACAAAGTGTAGACTTTGGTTGACTTGCCCGATGATCGGCAAGCCATAGAAAATAAATGGATCTTCAAGAGGAAGACGGACGCTGATAGTAGTGTTACTATCTACAAAGCTAGAATTGTCGCAAAAAAATTTCGACAAGTTTAAAGGTGTTGACTACGATGAGAGTTTCTCACTCGTATCTATGCTTAAGTCTGTCCGAATCATGTTAGCAATTGCCGCATTTTATGAAATCTGGCAAATGGATAAACAAAACTGCATTCCTTAATGGATTTATTAAAGAAGAGTTGTATATGAGGCAACCAGAAGGTTTTGTCAATCCTAAAGGTGCTAACAAAATATGCAAGCTCCAGCGATTCATCTATGGACTAGTGCAGGCATCTTGGAGTTGGAATACATGCTTTGATAAGTTGATCAAAGCATATAGTTTTATACAGACTTGCGGTGAAGCCTGTATTTACAAGTAAGTGAGTGGGAGCACTACAGCATTTCTGATAAGTATATGTGAATGACATATTATTGATCGGAAATAATGTAGAATTATTCTGCAAAGCATAAAGGAGTATTTGAAAGGAGTTTTTCAAAGAAAGACCTCGGTGAAGCTACTTACATATTGAGCATTAAGATGTATAGAGATAGATCAAAACGCTTGATAAGTTTTTTCAGTGAGTACATACCTTAACAAGATTTTGAAGTAGTTCAAAATGGAACAGTCAAAGAAAGAGTTCTTGCCTGTGTTACAAGGTGTGAAATTGAGTAAGAATCAAAACACGACCACGACAGAAGATATAAAGAGAATGAAAGTCATTCCATATGCCTTGGCCATAGGTTCTATAAAGTATGCCATGCTGTGTACCAGATCTATTGTATACCCTACACTAATTTTGGCAAGGGAGTACAATAATGATCTAGGAGTAGATCACTGGACAGCGGTCAAAATTATCGTTAGTGGAATAAGGATATGTTTCTCAATTATGGACGTGACAAAAAGGGTTCGTCGTAAAGGGTTACGTCGATGCAAATTTTGACGCTAATCTAGATGACTCTAAGTCTCAATCTGGATACATATTGAAAGTGGTAGCAATTAGCTAAGAGTAGCTCCGTGCAGAGCATTGTTGACATAGAAATTTGCAAAATACATACGGATCTGAATATGGCAGACCCGTTGACTAAACTTCTCTCACAAGCAAAACATGATCACACCTTAGTACTCTTTGGGTGTTAATCACATAAGCGATGTGAACTAGATTACTGAATCTAGTAAACCCTTTGGGTGTTGGTCACATGGCGATGTGAACTATGGGTGTTAATCACATGATGATGTGAACTATCGATGTTAATCACATGGTGATGTGATCTAGATTATTGACTCTAGTGCAAGTAGGAGACTGAAGGAAATATGCCCTAGAGGCAATAATAAAGTTATTATTTATTTCCTTATTTCATGATAAATGTTTATTATTCATGCTATAATTGTATTAACCGGAAACATAATACATGTGAGAATACATAGACAAACAGAGTGTCACTAGTATGCCTGTACTTGACTAGCTCGTTAATAAAAGATGGTTATGTTTCCTAACCATGGACAAAGAGTTGTTATTTGATTAACGGGATCACATCATTAGGTGAATGATCTGATTGACATGACCCATTCTGTTAGCTTAGCACCCGATCGTTTAGTATGTTGCTATTGCTTTCTTCATGACTTATACATGTTCCTATGACTATGAGATTATGCAACTCCCGTTTACCGGAGGAACACTTTGTGTGCTACCAAACGTCACAACGTAACTGGGTAATTATAAAGGTGCTCTACAGGTGTCTCCGAAGGTACTTGTTGGGTTGGCGTATTTCGAGATTAGGATTTGTCACTCCAAATGTCGGAGAGGTATCTCTGGGCCCTCTCGGTAATGCATATCACCTAAGACTTGCAAGCATTGCAACTAATGAGTTAGTTGTGGGATGATGTATTACGGAACGAGTAAAGAGACTTGCCGGCAACGAGATTGAACTAGGTACTGAGATACCGACGATCGAATCTCGGCCAAGTAACATACCGATGACAAAGGGAACAACGTATGTTGTTATGCGGTCTGACCGATAAAGATCTTCGTAGAATATGTGGGAGCCAATATGAGCATCCAGGTTCCGCTATTGGTTATTGACCGGAGACGTGTCTCGGTCATGTCTACATTGTTCTCGAACCCGTAGGGTCCGCACACTTAAGGTTTCGATGACAGTTATATTATGAGTTTATGAGTTTTGATGTACTGAAGGAGTTCGGAGTCCCGGATGAGATCGGGGACATGACGAGGAGTCTCGAAATGGTCGAGACGTAAAGATCGATATATTGGACGACTATATTCGGACATCGGAAAGGTTCCGAGTGGTTCGGGTATTTTTCGGAGTACCGGGGAGTTACGGGAATACGGGAGAAGAAGTATATGGGCCTTATTGGGCTTTAGGGGAGAGGGAGAGGCAGGCGCCGCGCCCCCCCATTGACTAGTCCAAATTGGACTAGGGGGAGGGGCGGCGCCCCCTCCTTCCTTCTCTTCCCTCTTTCCCTTCCTTGTCTCCTACTCCTACTACATGGAAGGACTCCTAGTTGGACTAGGAAAAGGGGAATCCTACTCCCGGTGGGAGTAGGACTCCCCTAGGGCGCGCCATAGAGAGGGCCGGCCCTCCCCTCCTCCACTCCTTATATACGGGGGCAGTGGGCACCCCATAGACACACAAGTTGATCTTCGTGATCGTTCTCTTAGTCGTGTGCGGTGCCCCCTTCCACCATAATCGTCGATAATATTGTAGCGGTGCTTAGGCGAAGCCCTGCGACGGTAGAACATCAAGATCGTCACCACGCCGTCATGCTGACGGAACTCTTCCCTGACACTTTGCTAGATCGGAGTCCGGGGATCGTCATCGAGTTGAACGTGTGCTAGAATCGGAGGTGCCGTAGTTTCGGTGCTTGGATCGGTCGGATCGTGAAGACGTACGACTACATCAACCGCGTTGATATAACGCTTCCGCTTTCGGTCTATGAGGGTACGTGGACAACACTCTCCCCTCTCGTTGCTATGCATCACCATGATCTTGCGTGTGCATAGGAATTTTTTTGAAATTACTACGTTCCCCAACAATGGCTGGATCACACAATGATATCAACGTGTTTCAGCGCTCGCCGGTGTTTGCTAGGCTTGCCAAAGGCAACAGCCCACCGGTGAACTTTACTGTCAACGGACACAACTACGACAAAGGATACTACCTGGGTGACGGTATCTATCCTCAGTGGACCACTATTGTCAAGACAATACCCAACCCTGTCGGAGAGAAGAGGAAAAGATTTGCCCAGGAGCAAGACAGTGCCAAGAAGGATGTCGAGCATGCCTTTGGTGTTTTGAAATCTCGATGGGGCATCGTTCGGTATCCTGCTAATACCTGGAGCAAGCAGAAACTGTGGAAGGTGATGACTACTTGTGTGATCATGTACAATATGATCGTAGAAGATGAGCGCCCAGAACGTATGTACGATCAAGGGTTTCATTTTCAGGGTGAGAATGTTGTGCCTGAGCATGGAGTAGCGGCAACATTTGAACAGTTCACCCAATTTCATGAAGACATGCGTGATTGGGAAACTCACGTGCATCTGCAAAATGATTTGGTTGAGCATATGTGGGCTCATGTTGGCAACCAATAGATGTATCTTCTTTTATTCGTTTGCAAAGCTATGTGAAACATTTTTATTTATATCTGTCTTGTAAAATTATAAATATTTTTATTCGGTAAAACTATGTTATTTGACAATATGTTTGAATGCAAATCAATGTAAATATTGAGCGGCCAGCCAGCCACGCCGGCACATATGGATCAGCGTGTTGGGCACGCTGCCGACCTAAATCTAAAAGAGGGTGGGCGGCCGACCCAAACAGACGAAATCATCGTTCGTTTCGGTCAGTCCATTGGAGTTGCTCTCAATGTTTGGATCAGACTGTTCAGATCTTTTTTGTCATCCACCGACGGTAAAAAAAATGTTTGGATCGGTCCGTATGTCTGAAATCCCATAAATTGGCAGCAAATGAGGGTGAGTCTGGGCCTCCGCCATGCCTGCCCATCCAAATTCAAGTCGGAGCACACGCATCTGGACACTCACACCACTGTTTTCGCGTGAAATCCCATCCTTTCCCACTGCAATGTTGCCTTTTGTTTTTTGAAACGGAGGCAAAAGATTTGCCTCATCTATTAATTAAGATAAGAAGAGAGTTTGTTACAGAAGTCACTCTTACACGGCATGAATGATTACTCGCGTAAAATAATAACCCCTAATTTCTTTGCTCCGGTAGTGACCCAAAGGTTTGCCTCGCAAATGATGAAGTTGAGCAAGATTGGTGGAGGAGCGCTCTTCTGTCGAAAAACACAGACATTCCTCTCGTTCCAAATGGTCCATGACACGAGCATGGTAAGAGAGGCCATAGCCTTTCTATTGGGGACTCCGGCACTGGTTCTATTTGTCCACCACTCCTTTACCGAATCATGTAGCTGCCAAGTAGTAGTGTCCAAGTGGTGAAGGCCGAATCTTGCGATGACCGAGTTCCATAGCCGAATGGTGTAGCGGCATTTGAAGAAGAGATGTGATCCACTTTCTTGATCTCTCTTGCAAAGAGTGCAAAGCCCGCAGTTTGGCCATCCCCGCTTTGCAAGCCTATCCACGGTCCAAATTCTATTTTGGATAGCCAACCAAGCAAAGAATTTAGCCTTTGGCGGCGCCCAAGCCTTCCAAATCATTTGATCCATAGGGGAGAGGACGAAGCCTAGAAATTGGGCCTTGTAGGCGGAGGCCGTAGAGTAGTGCCCTCTTGTCGTGTGCTTCCACACAATTGTGTCTTCGGCATGTTCATCAAGGTGGACATCAGTTAAAAGCGCCCATAGAGTGAAGAATTGTCGAATGTGTTCAATGGATACGACCGTGGAGGTGTTGATCTTGAGGATCCACGCATTATTTTTTAGGGCCTCGTGCACCTACCAATTCTTCCTCGAGGAGGCCTCAAAGACGAGAGGAGCGACGTCCTTGGGCTTGCATCCATGGAGCCAAGGAGAATCCTAAAAAGGTGTTTTAGCACCATTCCCCATGGTGATGGTTGTGGACGCATAGAAGAAGTCAAGGTCCTCCTCGTCACATGGGTTTCCCAATCCCACCCACATCTTGTGAGGTGCTATCCATTCAAGCCATGGCCACCTCAAACATAAGGCCCTCGCAAATTTGTCGGTGTTGAGGACCCCTAGACCGCCACATTCACGCGGTCGGCAAACAATCTCCCAATTCACCTTGCACTTGGCACCCGCCGTCTTGTCCGATCCGAACCAAAGGAAGGCTCGCTCGATTTTGTTGATGCTTTGAAGAATGCTCGGCGGTATGATCAACGGCGTGATGAAGTAGATCACTTGTGAGGTGATGACGGACTTGACAAGGGCTGTGCGTCCAATGGTGGTGATATTTTGGCCATCATAGGTAACCAACTTGCTCGCAACCTTGTCCACAAGGAATTGCCAATCCACCAACTTAAGCTTCCAGACAGATAGAGGAAGGCCCAAATATCTTAAGGGGAAGGACGTCCTTTTCGCCGGCAAGCATTGAAGGATGTGCTCTAGATTGAGCTGATTGTATCGAATGGCCACAATAGAGCGCTTACGAAAATTGGTGCATAGTCCGGTGACCTCCCAGAATCCGCGCAAGATGGCTGAGAGGTTGTCAATATCATTTTTAATTGGGGCCATGAAAATGGTTGCATCATCTGCATAGAGTGAAGTTCTCACCATGACCCCTCTCCCCCGCACCTTGTGAAGAAGCCCTTTTCTGGTTGCCAACTCAAGCAGTTGTTGGACTGCATCAATTGCAATGACAAAAATGAGTGGTGATAGGGGATCCCCTTGCCGGAGGCCCCGGCCATGTTTGATGGGGTGGCCGGCCACACCATTCAGCAGGATCCTCGAGGATGATGTGCACAGAAGAGCCGCAATCCAATCCCGAAACTTGGGGGGAAACCCCTTCGCCGTAGGAGATCGAGGATGTATTCCCATATGACTGAGTTGAAGGCCTTGCGGATGTCAAGCTTGAACAACATAGACGGGGTCTTGCATTTGTGTAGTCTACGGGCCAAGTTGCGAACACACAAAAACTTGTCATGTATGCTTCTGTGCTTGATGAATGCGCTCTGGGCGTTGGAGACCAGCGGGTCCATGTGCGGAGCAAGACGGATTGAGAGAATTTTTGCGATAATCTTAGCAATGGCATGAATGAGGCTGATGGGCCTATAGTATGCAATCCCCTCGGCACCATCTTTTTTGGGCAGAAGGACCACATTTGCGGAGTTGAGCCAATGAAGATTTGCCGTGTGGAGGGCATCAAAATGGTGTACCACCCTCATCATCTCCTGCTTCATGATGCCCCAACACTTCTTAAAGAACGGACCCGTGAAGCCGTCCGGGCCCGGTGCCTTATCACTTGGCATGCCATTTATTGCCTCTCGCATCTCCTCCTCGGTGATGGGTGATACATATCCAACGTATCTATAATTTTTTATTGCTCCATGCTATATTATCTACCGTTTTGGACATTATTGGGCTTTATTATCCGTTTTTATATTATTTTTGGGACTAACCTATTAACCGGAGGCCCAACCCAGAATTGTTGTTTTTTGCCTGTTTTAGGGTTTTGAAGAAAAGGAATATCAAACGGAGTCCAAACGGAATAAAACCTTCGGGAACGTGATTTTCTCAACAAATAAGACCCATGAGACTTGGACCCTACGTCAAGACACAAAAGAGGAGCCCACGAGGTAGGGGGCGCGCCCACCCCCACCAGGCGCGCCCTCCACCCTCGTGGGCCCCCTGTTGCTCCACCGACGTACTCCTTCCTCCTATATATACCTACGTACCCCCAAACGATCAGATACGGGGCCAAAAACCTAATTCCATCGCTGCAACTTTCTGTATCCACGAGATCCCATCTTGGGGCCTGTTCCGGAGCTCCGCCGGAGGGGGCATCGATCACGGAGGGCTTCTACATCAACACCATAGCCTCTCCGATGAAGTGTGAGTAGTTTACCTCAGACCTATGGGTCCATAGTTATTAGCTAGATGGCTTCTTCTCTCTTTTTGGATGTCAATACAATGTTCTCCCCCTCTCTTGTGGAGAACTATTCGATGTAATCTTCTTTTTGCGGTGTGTTTGTTGAGACCGATGAATTGTGGGTTTACGATCAAGTCTATCTATGAATAATATTTGAATCTTCTCTGAATTCTTTTATGTATGATTGGTTATATTTGCATGTCTCTTCGAATTATCAGTTTGGTTTGGCCTACTAGATTGATCTTTCTTGCAATGGGAGAAGTGCTTAGCTTTGGGTTCAGTCTTGCGGTGTCCTTTCCCAGCGACAGTAGCGGCAGCAAGGCATGTATTGTATTGTTGCCATCGAGGATAACAAGATGGGGTTTTCATCATATTGCATGAGTCTATCCCTCTACATCATGTCATCTTCTTAAGGCGTTACTCTGTTTTTAACTTAATACTCTAGATGCATGCTGGATAGCGGTCGATGAGTGGAGTAATAATAGTAGATGCAGGCAGGAGTCGGTCTACTTGTCTCGGACGTGATGCCTATATACATGATCATACCCAGATATTCTCATAACTATGCTCAATTCCGTCAATTGCTCAATAGTAATTTGTTCACCCACCGTAGAATACTTATGCTATCGAGAGAAGCCACTAGTGAAACCTATGGCCCCCGGGTCTATCTTTTATCATATTAATCTCCTAGTACTTAGTTATTTCCTTTGCTTTTTACTGTGCCTTTATTTTACTTTGCATCTTTATCACAAAAATACCAAAAATATTATCTTATCATATCTACCAGATCTCACTCTCGTAAGTGGCCGTGTAGGGATTGACAACCCCTATTCACGTTGGTTGCGAGGATTTATTTGTTTTGTGTAGGTACGAGGGGACTCACGCGTAGCCTCCTACTGGATTGATACCTTGGTTCTCAAAAACTGAGAGAAATACTTACGCTACTTTGCTGCATCATCCCTTCCTCTTCGGGAAAAACCAACGCAGTGCTCAAGAGGTAGCAAGAAGGATTTCTAGCGCTGTTGCCGGGGAGGTCTACACAAAAGTCAATATACCAAGTACCCATCACATACCCTTATCTCCCGCAGTACATTATTTTCCATTTGCCTCTCGTTTTCCTCTCCCCCACTTCACCCTTGCCGTTTTATTCACCATCTCTCTCTCTCTCTATATCCTCCCTCTCTTTCTCTATTTGCCCGCTTGCTTTTTGTTTGCTTGTGTGTTAGTTTGCTTGCTTGTCGCAATGGCTCAAGATAATACTAAATTGTGTGACTTCACCAATACCAACAACAATGATTTTATTAGCACTCATATTGCTCCTCTTACCAATGCTGAATCTTGTGAAATTAATACTGCTTGCTGAATCTTGTCATGAAAGATCTGTTTTCCGGCCTTCCTAGTGAAGATGCCGCTACCCATCTAAATAGCTTCGTTGATTTGTGTGATGTGCAAAAGAATAAAGATGTGGATAATGATATTGTTAAATTGAAGCTATTTCCTTTTTTTGCTTAGAGATCGTGCTAAAGCTTGGTTTTCATCTTTTCCTAAAAATAGTATTGATTCATGGAACAAGTGCAAAGATGCTTTTATCTCTAAGTATTTTCCTCCCGCTAAGATCATCTCTCTTAGAAACGATATTATGAATTTCAAGCAACCTGATCATGAACATGTTGCACAAGCTTGGGAGAGAATGAAACTAATGATACGTAATTGCCCTACTCATGGTTTAAATTTGTGGATGATTATACAAATTTTTTATGCCGGATTGAATTTTGCTTCTAGAAATCTTTTAGATTCGGCCGCGGGAGGCACTTTTATGGAAATCACTTTAGGAGAAGCTACTAAACTTCTTGATAATATTATGGTTAATTATTCTCAATGGCATACTGAAAGATCTACTAATAAAAGGTGCATGTGATAGAAGAAATTAATGTTTTGAGTGGAAAGATGGATGAACTTATGAAATTATTTGCTAATAAGAGTGTTTCTTCTGATCCTAATGATATGCCCTTGTCTACTTTGATTAATAATAATAATGAATCTATGGATGTGAATTTTGTTGGTAGGAACAATTTTGGTAACAACGCATATAGAGGAAATTTCAACCCTAGGTCTTATCCTAGTAATACCTCTAATAATTATGGTAATTCCTACAACAATTCTTATGGAAATTATAATAAGATGCCCTCTGATTTTTAATCTAATATTAAAGAATTTATTACTTCACAAAAGAATTTTAATGCTTTGATTGAAGAAAAATTGCTTAAGATTGATGATTTGGCTAGGAACGTTGATAGAATTGCTCTTGATGTTGATTCTTTGAAACTTAGATCTATTCCACCTAAGCATGATGTCAATGAGTCTCTCAAAGCCATGAGAATTTCCATTGATGAGTGCAAAGAAAGAACCACTAGGATGCGTGCTAAGAAAGATGCCTTTATAAGAACGTGTTCTTTTAGTTCCTATGAAAATAATGATGAAGATCTAAAAGTTATTGATGTGTCCCCTATTAAATCTTTGTTTTGCAATATGAATCTTGATAATTATGGGACTGAATATGATCCACCTTTACCTAGAAGGCGTTCCAAGAATTCGGAATTTGTTGATCTTGATGCTAAAATTGATAAAAGTGGGATTGAAGAAATTAAAACTCTAGACGTTGCTAAACCCACTATTATGGATTTCAAGGAATTTAGCTATGAAAATTGCTCTTTGATTGATTGTATTTCCTTGTTGCAATCCATGCTAAATTCTCCCCATGCTTATAGTCAAAATAAAGCGTTTACTAAACATATCGTTGATGCCTTGATGCAATCTTATGAAGAAAAACTTGAATTGGAAGTTTCTATCCCTAGAAAGATTTATGATGAGTGGGAACCAACTATTAAAATTAAAATTAAATATCATGAATGCTATGCTTTATGTGATTTGCGTGCTAGTGTTTCCACGATTCCAAAGACTTTGTGTGATTTGTTAGGTTTCCGTGATTTTGATGATTTCTCTCTAAACTTGCACCTTGCGGATTCCACTATTAAGAAACCTATGGGAAGAATTAATGATGTTATTATTGTTGCAAATAGGAATTATGTGCCCATAGATTTTATTGTTCTTGACATAGATTGCAATCCTTCATGTCCTATTATTCTTGGTAGACCTTTCCTTAGAACGATTGGTGCAATTATTGATATGAAGGAAGAAAATATTAGATTCCAATTTCCATTAAGGAAAGGCATGGAACACTTTCCTAGAAATAAAATTAAATTAACTTATGAATATATTATGAGAGCCACTTATGGATTGCCTACCAAAGATGGCAATACCTAGATCTATCCTTGCTTGTTATGCCTAGCTAGGGGCGTAAAACGATAGCGCTTGTTGGGAGGCAACCCAATTTTATTTTTATTCCTTGATTTTTGCTCCTATTTAGTAATAAATAATTTATCTAGCCTCTGTTTTGGTTGTGTTTTTGTGTTTAATTAGTGTTTGTGCCAAGTAGAACCGTCGGGAAGACTTGGGGAAAGTCTTGTTACACTTGCTGTAAAAAACAGAAACTTTAGCGCTCACGAGAACTGCTGTAATTTTTATTTGGAAAGTGCTATTTAGTTAATTGTTTTTGCAGGTGATTAATAGATACATTACTCACGTCCAGAAATTTATTTTAGAATTTTTGGGGTTCCAGATCTTGCGCTAGCTACAGATTACTACAGACTGTTCTGTTTTTGACAGATTCTGTTTTTCGTGTGTTGTTTGCTTATTTTGATGAATCTATGGATAGTAAAATAGTTTATAAACCATAGATAAGTTGGAATACAGTAGGTATAACACCAATATAAATAAAGAATGAGTTCATCACAGTACCTTGAAGTGGTATTTTGTTTTCTTTCGCTAACGGAGCTCACGAGATTTTCTACTTTGAGTTTTGTGTTGTGAAGTTTTCAAGTTGTGGGTAAAGATTTGATGGATTATGGAACAAGTAGTGGAAAGAGCCTAAGCTTGGGGATTCCCATGGAACCCCCAAGATAATCTAAGGACACCTAAAAGCCAAATCTTGGGGATGCCCCGAAAGGCATCCCCTCTTTCGTCTACTTCTATCGGTAACTTTACCTGGAGCTATATTTTTATTCGCCACAGGATATGTGTTTTGCTTGGAGCGTCTTGTATGATTTGAGTCTTTATTTGTTAGTTTACCAAAATCATCCTTTCTTTACACACCTTTTGAGAGAGCCATACATGATTTGGAATTTGTTAGAATACTCTATGTGCTTCGCTTATATCTTTTGAGTTATGTAGTTTTGCTCTAGTACTTCACTTATATCTTTTAGAGCACGGTGGTGGATTTGTTTTATATAAAATATTGATCTCTCATGCCTCACTTAGATTATTTTGAGAGTCTAAAATAGCATGGTAATTTGCTTAAAATCCTAATATGCTTGGTATACAAGATTAATAATAAAACTTTCTTATGAGTGTGTTGAATACTATGAGAAGTTTGATACTTGATAATTGTTTTGATATATAAAGATGGTGATATTAAAGTTGTGCTAGTTGAGTAGTTGTGAATTTGAGAAATACTTGTGTTAAGGTTTTTGATTCCCGTAGCATGCACGTATGTTGAACCGTTATGTGACGAGTCGGAGCATGATTTATTTTTTGATTGTCTTCTTTATGAGTGGCGGTCGGGGACGAGCGATGGTCTTTTCCTACCAATCTATCCCCCTAGGAGCATGCGTGTAATACTTTGCTGTGATAACTTGTAGATTTTTGCAATAAGTATATGAGTTCTTTATGACTAATGTTGAGTCCATGGATTATACGCACTCTCACCCTTCCACCTTTGCTAGCCTCTCTAATATCGCGCACCTTTCACCGGTATCATACACCCACCATATACCTTCCTCAAAACAGCCACCATACCTGCCTATTATGGCATTTCAATAGCCATTCCGAGATATATTGCCATGCAACTTTCCACCGTTCCGTTTATCATGACACACTCCATCATTGTCATATTGCTTAGCATGATCATGTAGTTGACATCGTATTTGTGGCAAAGCCACCATTCATAATTCTTTCATACGTGTCACTCATGTCTCATTGCATATCCTGGTACACCGCCGGAGGCATTCATATAGAGTCATATCTTGTTCTAAGTATCGAGTTGTAATTGTTGAGTTGTAAGAAAAATAAAAGTGTGATAATCATCATTATTAGAGCATTGTCCCAGTGAGGAAAGGATGATGGAGACTATGATGTTGGGGAACGCAGTAATTTCGAAAATTTTCCTACGCACACGCAAGATCATGGTGATGCACAGCAACGAGAGGGGAGAGTGTTGTCTACGTACCAACGCAGACCGACTGCGGAAGCGATCACACAACGTAGAGGAAGTAGTCGTACGTCTTCTTCCCGATCCGACCGATCCAAGCACCGTTACTCCGGCACCTCCGAGTTCTTAGCACACGTTCAGCTCGATGACGATCCTCGGGCTCCGATCCAGCAAAGCGTCGAGGAAGAGTTCCGTCAGCACGACGGCGTGGTGACGATCTTGATGTACTACCGACGCAGGGCTTCGCCTAAGCTCTACAACGGTATGACCGAGGTGGAATTTGGTGGCAGGGGGCACCGCACACGGCTAAGGAGCGATCTCAAGGATCAAGTTGTATGTCTTGGGGTGCCCCCTGCCTCCGTATATAAAGGTTGGAGGGAGGGGGGCTGGCCGGCCAAAGAGGTGTAGGCGCAGGAGGAGTCCTACTCCTACCGGGAGTAGGACTCCCCCCTCCAATCCTAGTCCAACTAGGAATCCTTTAAAGGAGAGAGAGAGGTGGCCGGCCCCTCTCCTAGTCCTAATAGGACTAGGGAGAGGGGGGGAGGCGCAGCCCTATGTGGGCTGCCCTCTCACCTTTCCACTAAGGCCCATGTTGGCCCATTTGGCTCCCGGGGGGTTCCGGTAACCCTCCCGGTAATCCGGTAAAATCCCGATTTCACCCGGAACACTTCCGATGTCCAAACATAGGCTTCCAATATATCAATCTTTACGTCTCGACCATTTCGAGACTCCTCGTCATGTCCGTGATCTCATCCGGGACTCCGAACAACCTTCGGTACATCAAAATGCATAAACTCATAATAACTGTCATCGTAACGTTAAGCGTGCGGACCCTACGGTTCGAGAACAATGTAGACATGACCGAGACACGTCTCCGGTCAATAACCAATAGCGGGACCTGGATGCCCATATTGGCTCCTACATATTCTACGAAGATCTTTATCGGTCAGACCGCATAACAACATACGTTGTTCCCTTTGTCATCAGTATGTTACTTGCCCGAGATTCGATCGTCGGTATCCAATACCTAGTTCAATCTCGTTACCGGCAAGTCTCTTTACTCGTTCCGTAATACATCATATCACAACTAACATATTAGTTGCAGTGCTTGCAAGGCTTATGTGATGTGCATTACCGAGAGGGCCCAGAGATACCTCTCCGACAATCGGAGTGACAAACCCTAATCTCGAAATACGCCAACCCAACATCTACCATTGGAGACACCTGTAGTACTCCTTTATAATCACCCAGTTACGTTGTGACGTTTGGTAGTACCCAAAGTGTTCCTCCGGTAAACGGGAGTTGCATAATCTCATAGTTATAGGAACATGTATAAGTCATGAAGAAAGCAATAGCAACATACTAAACGATCGGGTGCTAAGCTAATGGAATGGGTCATGTCAATCAGATCATTCAACTAATGATGTGACCTCGTTAATCAAATAACAACTCTTTGTTCATGGTTAGGAAACATAACCATCTTTGATTAACGAGCTAGTCTAGTAGAGGCATACTAGTGACACTCTGTTTGTCTATGTATTCACACATGTATTATGTTTCCGGTTAATACAATTCTAGCATGAATAATAAACATTTATCATGATATAAGGAAATAAATAATAACTTTATTATTGCCTCTAGGGCATATTTCCTTCAGTCTCCCACTTGCACTAGAGTCAATAATCTAGTTTCACATCGCCATGTGATTTAGCAGCAATAGTTCACATCACCATGTGATTAACACCCATAGTTCACATCGTTATGTGACCAACACTCAAAGGGTTTACTAGAGTCAGTAATCTAGTTCACATCTCTATGTGATTAATACCCAAAGAGTACTAAGGTGTGATCATGTTTTGCTTGTGAGATAATTTTAGTCAACGGGTCTGTCACATTCAGATCCATAAGTATTTTGCAAAATTCTTTGTCTATAATGCTCTGCACGGAGCTACTCTAACTAATTGCTCCCACTTTCAATATGTATCTAGACCGAGACTTAGAGTCATCTAGATTAGTGTCAAAAACTTGCATCGGTGTAACCCTTTACGACAAACCTTTTTATCACGTCCATAATCGAGAAACATATCCTTATTTCACTAAGGATAATTCTGACCGCTGTCCAGTGATCTACTCCTAGATCACTATTGTACTCTCTTGCCAAATCAGTGCAGGGTATACAATAGATCTGGTATACAGCATGACATACTTTATAGAACCTATGGCCAAGGCATAGGGAATGACTTTCATTCTCTTTCTATCTTCTGCCGTGGTCGGGCTTTGAGTCTTACTCAACTTCACACCTTATAATACAGGCAAGAACTCTTTCTTTGACTGCTCCATTTTGAACTACTTCAAAAATCTTTGTCAAGGTATGTACTCATTGAAAGAACTTATCAAGCGTCTTGATCTATCTCTATAGATCTTGAAGCTCAATATGTAAGCAGCTTCACCGAAGTCTTTCTTTGAAAAACTCCTTTCAAACACTCCTTTATGCTTTACAGAATAATTCTACATTATTTCCGATCAACAATATGTCATTCACATATACTTATCAGAAATGCTGTAGTGCTCCCACTCACTTTCTTGTAAATACAGGCTTCACCGCAAGTCTGTATAAAACTATATGCTTTGATTAACTTATCAAAGCGTATATTCCAACTCCGAGATGCTTGCACCAGTCCACAGATGGATCGCTGGTGCTTGCACATTTTGTCAGCACCTTTTGGATTGACAAAACCTTCTAGTTGCATCACATACAACTCTTCTTTAATAAATCCATTAAGGAATGCAGTTTTGTTTATCCATTTGCCAGATTTCATAAAATGCGGCAATTGCTAACATGATTCGGACAGACTTAAGCATAGATACGAGTGAGAAAAACTCATCGTAGTCAACACCTTGAACTTGTCGAAAACTTTTGCGACAATTCTAGCTTTGTAGATAGTAACACTACTATCAGCGTCCGTCTTCCTCTTGAAGATCCATTTATTTTCTATGGCTTGCCGATCATCGGGCAAATCCATCAAAGTCCATACTTTGTTCTCATACATGGATCATATCTCAGATTTCATGGCCTCAAACCATTTCGCGGAATCTGGGCTCACCATCGCTTCCTCATAGTTCGTAGGTTCATCATGATCTAGTAGCATGACTTCCAGAGAAGGATTACCGTACCACTCTGGCGTGGATCTTACTCTGGTTTACCTACAAGGTTCGGTAGTAACTTGATCTGAAGTTACATGATCATCATCATTAGCTTCCTCACTAATTGGTGTAGGTGTCACAGAAACAGTTTTCTGTGATGTACTACTTTCCAATAAGGGAGCAGGTACACTTACCTCATCAAGTTCTACTTTCCTCCCACTTACTTCTTTCGAGAGAAACTCCTTCTCCAGAAAGTTTCCGAATTTAGCAACAAAAGTCTTGCCTTCGGATCTGTGGTAGAAGGTGTATCCAACAGTTTCCTTTGGATATCCTATGAAGATGCACTTCTCCGATTTGAGTTTTGAGCTTATCAGGATGAAACTTTTTCATATAAGCATCGCAACCCCAAACTTTAAGAAACGACAACTTTGGTTTCTTGCCAAACCATAGTTCATAAGGTGTCGTCTCAACGGATTTTGATGGTGCCCTATTTAACGTGAATGCAGCTGTCTCTAATGCATAACCCCAAAACGATAGTGGTAAATCGGTAAGAAACATCATATATTGCACTATATCCAATAAAGTACGGTTATGACGTTCGGACACACCATTATGCTGTGGTGTTCCAGGTGGTGTGAGTAGTGAAACTTATTTCACATTGTTTTTAACTGAAGACCAAACTCGTAACTCAAATACTCTTCTCTATGATCAGATCATAGAAACTTTATTTTCTTGTTATGATGATTTTTCACTTCACTCTAAATTTCTTTGAACTTTTCAAATGTTTCAGACTTATGTTTCATCAAGTAGATATACTCATATCTGCTCAAATCATCTGTGAAGATCAGAAAACAATGATACCTGTCGCGAGCCTCAATATTCATCGGACCACATACATCAGTATGTATGATTTCCAACAAATCTTTTGCTCGCTCCATTGTTCCGAGAACGGCGTTTTAGTCATCTTGCCCAAAAGGCATGGTTTACAAGCATCAAGTGATTCATAATCAAGTGATTCCGAAAGCCCATCAGCATGGAGTTTCTTCATGCGCTTTACACCAATATGACCTAAACGGTAGTGCCACAAATAAGTCGCACTATCATTATTAACTTTGCATCTTTTGGTTTCAATAATATGAATATGTGTATTATTAAGATCGAGATCCAATGAACTGTTTTCATTGGGTGTTTAACCATATTAGGTTTTATTCATGTAAACAGAACAACAATTTATTCTCTTACTTAAATGAATAACAGTATTACAATAAACATGATCAAATCATATTCATGTTCAACGCAAACACCAAATAACACTTATTTAGGTTCAACACTAATCCCGAAATTATAGGGAGTGTGCGATGATGATCATATCAATCTTGGAACCACTTCCAGCACACATCGTCACTTCACCCTTAACTAGTCTCTGTTTATTCTGCAACTCCCGTTTCGAGTTACTAATCTTAGCAACTGAACTAGTATCAAATACTGAGGGTTTGCTATAAACACTAGTAAAGTACACATCAATAACATGTATATCAAATATACTTATGTTCACCTTGCCATCCTTCTTATCCGCCAATCACTTGGGGTAGTTCCGCTTCCAGTGACCAGTCCCTTTGCAGTAGAAGCACTTAGTATCAGGCTTAGGATCAGACTTGGGCTTCTTCACTTGAGCAGCAACTTGCTTGCCGTTCTTCTTGAAGTTCCCCTTCTTCCCTTTGCCCTTTTCTTGAAACTAGTGGTCTTGTCAACCATCAACACTTGATGTTTTTCTTGATTTCTACCTTCGTTGATTTCAGCATCTCGAAGAGCTTGGGAGTTGTTTCTGTTATCCCTTGCATATTATAGTTCATCACGAAGTTCTATTAACTTGGTGATGGTGGCTAGAGAATTCTGTCAATCACTATCTTATCTGGAAGATTAACTCCCACTTGATTCAAGCGATTGTAGTACCCAGACAATCTGAGCACATGCTCACTAGTTGAGCGATTCTCCTCCATCTTTTAGCTATAGAACTTGTTGGAGACTTCATATCTTTCAACTCGGGTATTTGCTTGAAATATTAACTTCAACTCCTGGAACATCTCATATGGTCCATGACGTTCAAAACGTCTTTGAAGTCCCGATTCTAAGCCATTAAGCATGGTGCACTAAACTATCAAGTAGTCATCATATTGAGCTAGCCAAACGTTCATAACGTCTGCATCTGCTCCTGCAATAGGTCTGTCACCTAGCGGTGCATCAAGGACATAATTCTTCTGTGCAGCAATGAGGATAAACCTCAGATCACGGATCCAATCCGCATCATTGCTACTAACATCTTTCAACACAATTTTCTCTAGGAACATATCAAAAATAAACACAGGGAAGCAACAACGCGAGCTATTGATCTACAACATAATTTGCAAAATACTACCAGGACTAAGTTCATGATAATTTTTAAGTTCAGTTAATCAAATTACTTAGGAACTCCCACTTAGATAGACATCCCTCTAATCCTCTAAGTGATCACGTGATCCAAATCAACTAAACCATAACCGATCATCACGTGAGATGGAGTAGTTTCCAATGGTGAACATCGTCATGTTGATCATATCTACTATATGATTCACGCTCGACCTTTCGGTCTCTGTGTTCCGAGGCCATATCTGCATATGCTAGGCTCGTCAAGCATAACCTGAGTATTCTGCGTATGCAAAACTGGCTTGCACCCGTTGTAGATGGACGTAGAGCTTATCACACCTGATCATCACGTGGTGTCTGGGCACGACGAACTTTGGCAACGGTGCATACTCAGGGAGAACACTTCTTGATAATTTAGTGAGAGATCATCTTATAATGCTACCGTCAATCAAAGCAAGATAAGATGCATAAAAGGATAAACATCACATGCAATCAATATAAGTGATATGATATGGCCATCATCATCTTGTGCTTGTGATCTCCATCTCCGAAGCACCGTCATGATCACCATCGTCACCGGCGCACCATCTTGATCTCCATCGTAGCAATGTTGTCGTCTCGCCAATCTTATGCTTCCACGACTATCACTACCGCTTAGTAATAAAGTAAAGCATTACATCGCGATTGCATTGCATAAAATAAAGCGGCAACCATATGGCTCCTGCCAGTTGCCGATAACTCGGTTACAAAACATGATCATCTCATACAATAAAATCAGCATCATGTCTTGACCATATCACATCACAACATGCCCTGCAAAAACAAGTTAGACGTCCTCTACTTTGTTGTTGCAAGTTTTACGTGGCTGCTACGGGCTTAAGCAAGAACTCATCTCACCTACGCATCAAAACCACAACGATAGTTCGTCAAATAGACTCCGTTTTAACCTTCTCAAGGACCGGGCGTAGTCACACTTGGTTCAACTAAAGTTGGAGAGACAGTCTTCCGCAAGCCATCTATGTGCAAAGCACGTCGAGGGAACCGGTCTCACATAAGAGTACGTGTAAGGTTGGTCCGGATCGTCTCACCCAACAATACCGCCGAACCAAAGTATGACATGCTGGTAGGCAGTATGACTTGTATCGCCCACAACTCACTTGTGTTCTACTCGTGCATATAACATCAAACCATAAAACCTAGGCTCGGATGCCACTGTTGGGGAACGCAGTAATTTCGAAAATTTTCCTACGCACACGCAAGATCATGGTGATGCACAGCAACGAGAGGGGAGAGTGTTGTCTACGTACCAACGCAGACCGACTGCGGAAGCGATCACACAACGTAGAGGAAGTAGTCGTACGTCTTCTTCCCGATCCGACCGATCCAAGCACCGTTACTCCGGCACCTCCGAGTTCTTAGCACATGTTCAGCTCGATGACGATCCTCAGGCTCCGATCCAGCAAAGCGTCGAGGAAGAGTTCCGTCAGCACGACGGCGTGGTGACGATCTTGATGTACTACCGACGCAGGGCTTCGCCTAAGCTCTACAACGGTATGACCGAGGTGGAATTTGGTGGCAGGGGGCACTGCACACGGCTAAGGAGCGATCTCAAGGATCAAGTTGTATGTCTTGGGGTGCCCCCTGCCTCCGTATATAAAGGTTGGAGGGAGGGGGGCTGGCCGGCCAAAGAGGTGTAGGCGCAGGAGGAGTCCTACTCCTACCGGGAGTAGGACTCCCCCCTCCAATCCTAGTCCAACTAGGAATCCTTTAAAGGAGAGAGAGAGAGAGGTGGCCGGCCCCTCTCCTAGTCCTAATAGGACTAGGGAGAGGGGGGGAGGCGCAGCCCTATGTGGGCTGCCCTCTCACCTTTCCACTAAGGCCCATGTTGGCCCATTTGGCTCCCGGGGGGTTCCGGTAACCCTCCCGGTAATCCGGTAAAATCCCGATTTCACCCGGAACACTTCCGATGTCCAAACATAGGCTTCCAATATATCAATCTTTACGTCTCGACCATTTCGAGACTCCTCGTCATGTCCGTGATCTCATCCGGGACTCCGAACAACCTTCGGTACATCAAAATGCATAAACTCATAATAACTGTCATCGTAACGTTAAGCGTGCGGACCCTACGGTTCGAGAACAATGTAGACATGACCGAGACACGTCTCCGGTCAATAACCAATAGCGGGACCTGGATGCCCATATTGGCTCCTACATATTCTACGAAGATCTTTATCGGTCAGACCGCATAACAACATACGTTGTTCCCTTTGTCATCGGTATGTTACTTGCCCGAGATTCGATCGTCGGTATCCAATACCTAGTTCAATCTCGTTACCGGCAAGTCTCTTTACTCGTTCCGTAATACATCATATCACAACTAACATATTAGTTGCAGTGCTTGCAAGGCTTATGTGATGTGCATTACCGAGAGGGCCCAGAGATACCTCTCCGACAATCGGAGTGACAAACCCTAATCTCGAAATACGCCAACCCAACATCTACCATTGGAGACACCTGTAGTACTCCTTTATAATCACCCAGTTACGTTGTGACGTTTGGTAGTACCCAAAGTGTTCCTCCGGTAAACGGGAGTTGCATAATCTCATAGTTATAGGAACATGTATAAGTCATGAAGAAAGCAATAGCAACATACTAAACGATCGGGTGCTAAGCTAATGGAATGGGTCATGTCAATCAGATCATTCAACTAATGATGTGACCTCGTTAATCAAATAACAACTCTTTGTTCATGGTTAGGAAACATAACCATCTTTGATTAACGAGCTAGTCTAGTAGAGGCATACTAGTGACACTCTGTTTGTCTATGTATTCACACATGTATTATGTTTCCGGTTAATACAATTCTAGCATGAATAATAAACATTTATCATGATATAAGGAAATAAATAATAACTTTATTATTGCCTCTAGGGCATATTTCCTTCATATGATTCCCCCACGAGTCGGGATGAGACTCCGGACGAAAAAAAAGAGAGAAAGAAAAGAGGCCATAACAAAGGAAAAGGCCCAAATAAAAAAATGAGAGAAAAATAGAGAAGGGACAATGTTACTATCCTTTTACCACACTTGTGCTTCAAAGTAGCACCATGATATTCATAGTAGAGAGTCTCTCATGTTATCACTTTCATATACTAGTGGGAATTTTTCATTATAGAACTTGGCTTGTATATTCCAATGATGGGCTTCCTCAAAATGCCCTAGATCTTCATGAGCAAGCAAGTTGGATGCACACCCACTTAGTTTCTTTTTGAGCTTTCATATACTTATAGCTCTAGTGCATCCGTTGCATGGCAATCCCTACTCACTCACATTGATATCTATTGATGGGCATCTCCATAACCCGTTGATACGCCTAGTTGATGTGAGACTATCTTCTCCCTTTTGGTCTTCTCCACAACCACCACTCTTTTCCACCTATAGTGCTATGTCCATGGCTCACGCTCATGTATTGCGTGAAAATTGAAAAAGTTTTGAGAATGTCAAAAGTATGAAACAATTGCTTGGCTTGTTATCGGGGTTGTGCATGATTTAAATATTTTGTGTGGTGAAGATGGAGCATAGCTAGACTATATGATTTTGTAGGGATAACTTTCTTTGGCCATGTTATTTTGAGAAGACATAATTCCTCTATTAGTATGCTTGATGAATTATTATTTTTATGTCAATATTAAACTTTTGTCTTGAATATTTTGGATCTGAATATTCATAACACAATTAAGAAGAATTACATAAAAATTATGCCAAGTAGCACTCCGCATCAAAAATTATGTTTTCATCATTTACCTACTCGAGGACGAGCAGGAATTAAGCTTGGGATGCTTGATACGTCTCCAACATATCTATAATTTTTTATTGCTCCATGCTATATTATCTACCGTTTTGTACATTATTGGGCTTTATTATCCACTTCTATATTATTTTTGGGACTAACCTATTAACCGGAGGTCCAGCCCAGAATTGCTGTTTTTTTGCCTGTTTTCGGGTTTCAAAGAGGAGGAATATCAAACATAGTCCAAACGGAATAAAACCTTTGGAAACGTGATTTTCTCAACAAACAAGACCCGGGAGACTTGGACCCTACGTCAAGACACAAAAGAGGAGGCCACGAGGTAGGGGGCGCGCCCACCCCCACCAGGCGCGCCCTCCACCCTCATGGGCCCCCTGTAGCTCCACCGACGTACTCCTTCCTCCTATATATACCTACGTACCCCCAAACGATCATATACGGAGCGAAAAACCTAATTCCACCGCCGCAACTTTCTGTATCCACGAGATCCCATCTTGGGGCCTGTTCCGGAGCTCCGCCGAAGGGGGCATCGATCACGGAGGGCTTCTACATCAACACCATAGCCTCTCTGATGAAGTGTGAGTAGTTTACCTCAGACCTACGGGTCCATAGTTATTAGCTAGATGGCTCCTTCTCTCTTTTTAGATCTCAATACAATGTTCTCCCCCTCTCTTGTGGAGAACTATTCGATGTAATCTTCTTTTTGCGGTGTGTTTGTTGAGACCGATGAATTGTGGGTTTATGATCGAGTCTATCTATGAATAATATTTGAATCTTCTCTAAATTCTTTTATGTATGATTGGTTATCTTTGCAAGTCTCTTCGAATTATCAGTTTGGTTTGGCCTACTAGATTGATCTTTCTTGCAATGGGAGTAGTGCTTAGCTTTGGGTTCAATCTTGCGGTGTCCTTTCCCAGTGACAGTAGGGGCAGCAAAGCATGTATTGTATTGTTGCCATCGAGGATAACAAGATGGGGTTTTCATCATATTGCATGAGTCTATCCCTCTACATCATGTCATCTTTCTTAAGGAGTTACTCTGTTTTTAACTTAATACTCTAGATGCATGCTGGATAGCGGTCGATGAGTGGAGTAATAGTAGTAGATGCAGGCAGGAGTCGGTCTAATTGTCTCGGACGTGATGCCTATATACATGATCATACCTAGATATTCTCATAACTATGCTCAGTTCTGTCAATTGCTCAACAGTAATTTGTTCACCCACCGTAGAATACTTATGCTCTCGAGAGAAGCCACTAGTGAAACCTATGGCCCTCGGGCCTATCTTTATCATATTAATATCCTACTACTTAGTTATTTCCTTTGCTTTTTACTTTACCTTTATTTTATTTTGCATCTTTATCACAAAAATACCAAAAATATTATCATATCATATCTATCAGATCTCACTCTCGTAAGTGGCGGTGTAGGGATTGACAACCCCTATTCGTGTTGGTTGCGAGGATTTATTTGTTTTGTGTAGGTACGAGGGACTCGCGCGTAGCCTCCTACTGGATTGATACCTTGGTTCTCAAAAACTGAGGGAAATACTTACGCTACTTTGCTGCATCATCCCTTCCTCTTCGGGGAAAACCAACGCAGTGCTTAAGAGGTAGCAATGGGTGAGTCGAGGTCGTGCAAGTCATGCACCTCCAAGTTGAGCTCATCCCAATTGAAGTCTTTGCCGCTTGTGCTCCCTTTTTTCATCACTTCAGTGAAGTGTTCCGGAATGAGCTTCTCTTTAGCGTCGTGCTCGGTGACCCAACCTTGGTCATGCTTTAGCCTATGGATATGATCCTTCCTCCTTCTACCATTAATCCGGCGATGAAAGAACTTGGTGTTGGCGTCGCCCTCCTTGAGGTTAGCAATTCTTGAACATTGCTTTTTCTGAGCTCTCTTGAGTGCGGCCAAGCTAATAAATCTCCTCTTCAGCCGGGCCCTAAGGTCACTCTCATCGGGGGAGAGTTGCCGATTCTCTTGAGCAATGTCAAGGCGGAGAATCACCAAAAGAGCGGCATGAAGGTGAACTTTTGCCTTCGAGAAAAGGCCCCTACTCCACTCAGAGAGTCGGAGGGCAACCTTCTTGAGCTTATGGAATAAGACTTGATATGGCCCGGTGTGCTCGAGAGGCTCGTTTCACGCCTTATTTACCACTTCCATGAAACCGGGCATAGAGATCCAAAAGTTTTCAAACTTAAAGGTTCACGGTCTCCGCTGTCCCGGTCCCTTGTCATTGGCGAGAAGGAGTGGATAATGATCGGACAGAGATGACAAGAGGGCGTGCAGCAAATGAGTGTTGAAAGTGGTGTCCCATCCGGCGTTGCAGAAAAATGAGTCAAGTTTGCACATTGTAAGGTTTTCCCTCTCATTGCTCCAGGTGAACCTTCTGTTTTGCAAGTGTATCTCTTTATGTTCACAACTTTGAAGAGTGGTTCGGAACCGATTTAGTCGACTAGGATTAACATGCCTTTTAGTCTTGTCTCTTGCACGGTATATTTGGTTGAAATCCCCTGCAACGAGCCATGACATCCCATTGGGCGGTTTCTGGCTAATGAGCTCAACAAAGAAGGCATCTTTGCGGGAAGAGGCAGTGGGGCCATATACGGTGGTGAGCTTGTATTGCACTTCAGATTCACGAATGCGAACCATCGCTGACAAGCAGAAGGTGGTGGCAGTGATGTTGGACATTTCTACAAGGTGGTCGTCCCAGAGCATCAGCATACCACCTCGAGTGCCATCGCCGGCCTTTGCGCATAATTACGCAATCTGTTTCCCCCCAAGAAGGCAGCCGTGAAGGTGTCGACAACGTCGAGTTTTGTCTCCTGGAGACACACAATTGAGCTTGCACATCATCTTTGTGCTAACATGGATAACTGAGCTTCCCTGAACAATAGCGTTTTCAATTGGACGCCTGCAGAGCAGCAGCAGCGTCCTCCATCCTCTCCACATCCATGGCACCCGCTCCACCATGCTGGATGAGTGCATCCTCAACTTCTGTAGCTTGCACATCATCAAGCTTGAATAACTCCCGCATGGCTAAGATCACATCTTGTGGCAGCTTCTCCTTGAAACGCTCTGCAAATGCATCCAGAGCCGCAGCTGTGATGTCTTCTCCGTCCTTGACGATTCCCAGACTGGGACAAACAAGGATCTCAGCCGCCTTGGCCGCTGGCGCCAGTGGCATCTTGGATTTGCCAGCAGCTTTTAGCCTCGCACTGGTCCTGTGCAGGGAGAGCCCAGCGCTTGTCCTGACTATGTTCACACTGGCAAGGGTCTTGCGGCGCGCATCAGGGGGTCTTGGAGGCGTTGATGCAGGGGAGGGCAGCAGGGGCTCCTGCCTTTCTTCAAACAACATAGCCAGGCCAACACCCACCGGCTGTAGGTCCGCGGCAGCCCTGCGGTGCCGCACCGGTGAGGGTGTGCGCTGAAGCGGCCCAACGGAGATGAGCCGAGGCGTGGGCGAGGCCTCGAACCCCGGGGGCTTCACCGCAGATAAAGGCGGGAGCAGACTCGTGGGCGAGCACAGCCTTAGCAGCTCCGAGCTCGGGTCTGCCAGAGGGGTTGCCGTAGCCCGAGCCTCCTCCCTCCTGGAGCGTGCACACCTTGGCAACACTGACGTGGGGGAGAGTGGAGGCGAGACCGGTGGCATGAGACTCTCCTGGGAGCGCCTGCGCGCAGCCCGCGGCGAGCCCTAGCGCGCCGGGCTGCGACTGCGCACTAGCTGGAGCTCCATGGCGACGCCCCCTTCATAACTAGCGGAGCCCGAGCCCAGCAAGATCTGGTGCAGAGCGGGTGGCCCAGCCGTGCCCAGAGGTGCCGCAGCGACAGCCGCGTGCCCAAGGCCAACACCTCGGCGCCTCCCACCCGTGCCACTCGAGCGATCGCGGGAGTGCTCCTGGCCATCCTGGCACTGACGGTCGCGACCGCCCCTGGAGAGGGAGCGGCGTAGGTGGTCAGGCCATCCCTCCTGCGCACGCGGGCCGTCCCGCCCGAGGCGGCCGCCGCGGTCGTCGTCGTCGCCGCGCCGTGCCGGACGCCGCTCGTCGCATGGCTGCCCAGCACGACGATCGTCACGCCGTGCCGTGCCGTCCACCATATGAGGGAACCACGTGAACTCAAAGATGTCAGCTGGCAGCGGGTCGTCGTCGTCGTCGCGAGCCTTGAAGTGGTCCTCCTGCAGGTCAAGGTGGATCAGCACGCGGTGACGTAGGCCGCACCGGCCACGGCGCCGGTGACCGCGGGGGGGCAGCGTGAGCCACTTCACTTTAGGAATGGCGTTGGGGTTGGACGTCCACGCCCAGAGTCCCAGGTAGCGTGTATCCTCCCGGCGCAGCGACTTCTGCTCGATGTAGTCGAGGGAGCACCCATGGCCGATGACGAACGCGGCAACATACTCGTTCCAGCCATGGACAGGGATCCCCTCAATGCACAAGCGAACGTGGTGCATCATGTCCTCATTGTCAGTGTGCGCTTCGAGCCTCCAAGCGTGGACAAAGAGGGAGGAGTTGCCCACAGGAAGCCGCCGCGGGTGACCGCGTCGGCACAGTTGTGCTGGTACATAAACCTGACGAGATACTGCTCGGGGAAGTGCCGCACCACACTCACGTCCACCTGACGGAAGCCAAAGGTGGAGGCAAACGCAGCTGTGACGACGTGGCATGGGAAATCTTCATGGGCTCCTTCGAACCAAGCCACCGCAGCGTTGGTGACAAGCAGCGCCGACTCCGCCTGCATCTCCAGCGTGGCTGGGACGACGACGAAGTCCTCCTCCGGCCAGTTGGCCGCATCACCCAACCTTGGCATTGCAGGGTTGGAGCAGTCGGACAGCAGCTTCTGACGGGGTTGAGGGAGAGGCCAGCCCCGTCCAGGTCTAAAGACGGGAGCCGGGGCACAGGCTGCAGCAGTAGCTGGTCGGGGAAGCGGCGGTGGAGAGAAAAGGCGAGGCACGATAGGGAACTTAACGGGCGCCACTTGTTCTTGCAGCCCCGGGCGCGGTGACCATTTTGTAGGCAGCGAGAGCAGCGAAATGGGTCACGGCAAGCTGAGGTGAGGTGTCCAGGAGCAAGGCAACGGCAGCAGCGTCCTTTAAGCCGCCATGGGAGGGTGGACGGCGTGAATGCTTGGCCAGGCAAAGCCGGGCGGCGCGGGCCTCGTCGCGGCATGACGAGCTGCCAGGCTCCGGTCACATCCACCTCGTGCCCCGCGCTTGTCGCTGGCATTGAAGAGCCCGACGCTGCTGGAGATGGGCTGGAGAGCGCCTTCGACGTGGAGGAGTTAATGCCCGCACCCGCCTCGCAGTGAATGCCCGATCCAGGCGTAACTCGAGCCGATTCGGGGAGAGGAGCGACCGGGCCGGTCACCAGCGGACCGGAACCCAGCGGCGACTCTGGGACGAACTCGGATCCAGACGCGGCATTAGTGCAGCGACCATGGGACGGTGGCGACACCAGATCCGCCCACGAGTAGGAGCCCCTAGCAGAGGCAGGGGAGCAGCACGCGCCGAGCCAGCCGCCGGCGGCCCCGGCGGCGGGGGCAGGAGCGGCATGAACCAGGAGGCGGCAGGCAGGATGGCGTGGGAGGCCGAGGGGGCCACGGCCGCCGGCGCCGGGGCGGGGCTGGGAGGGAGTGGAGGGTGGGTCGGCCATGTTGTTGCCTTTTGTGACAAAGAGTGTAACAACCCTCTCAATTGTCTGTTACTGGTGGTTCTCAAAAAATTAGAAATATTTATTCAAGCCTGAAAAATGGTTTTGCACCTTATTTCGCATATTTAGTTCTAGATTTATTTTCAATTTATTTGCTTAATGATAGACTTTGTACAGTAACAAAAAAATTGTTCTCTTATATTTTTGTCCTCAAATATATGTTATAATGTGTTTCGTGTAAAAGATAATACCCCTCTTTGTTAAATGATAGGCTTGTAGAAAATGTATAGGCTAGTATTTTGTGACATGTTGTCACGTATTATGTACGTGTACATGTAATCTTGGGTATGCGGCAGGTTGTTAGCTAGGATAGGTTTATCCTTGTATAGCTTGGAGTAGAGGCCAAGCCTAGTAACAACCTGCGCAACCTATCTTGTATCTTGACATCTCTATATAACACGAACGCGTCCCTGCCGAACAACATATGCTTCCACAATTCTCTTTCTTTCATGGTAATCAGAGCAATCCTCGAGCTCATCCATGGTGACGTCTTCAAGTTCCTTCCTCTCCTCGCCATTCGCTCAGGCTGCCACAGAGAAGCTTACCAAGGGCAACCAAGCCCTGTGGCGAGCGACCGTGCTCTCTGCCATCCGGGGAGCCCAGATGGCGAAGTACCTCGACGTTGAGCAGCCGCCGCCACCCATGCAGATCGACGTGGCCTCCGCCGACGGCAAAACCACGACGAAAGCGGCGAACCCTGACTTCCAAACCTGGTATGCGCAAGACCAACAAGTCTTCTACTATCTCCTGACGACTCTTCCTCGTGAGATAGCCATCCAGGTTGCGTCCTGTCACACCTCGGCGGAGCTCTGGGACACGGTCGAGGGGATGCTTGCATCTCGCACTCAATCGCAGACCACCAACGTCCGCATCGCCCTCGCTAACTTGCAGAAGGGCAACCTTTCCATCACCGACTATGTCGGGAAGGTCAGAACCCTCAACGACGAGCTGATCGCCACGGGGAAGAGGGTGGACGAGAAAGACATTGTCTCCCACATCCTCGCCGGACTCGATGAAGATTTCGATCCGGTGGTTTCTGCTATGTGCTCCACGGTGGAGCCGGTCATTGCAGCTGTGCTTTTCTCGCAGCTGCTCAGCTTCGAGACGAGGCTGGATCTTTGTGGCGGCGGGTCGCAGTCCTCCGCCAACAGTGCCACCCGAGGCCGCAAGCAAGGCGGCGGTGGTGACCACGTGTAACGCACCATATGTAACTTTCCCAATGTATGAATTTGCCTATGCCTCATTCCTCTGAGTGTTGGTCCAACTGTCAGCTGCCGGTGGCCACCAGGGGCAACTCTGGGCTGGCCTACCCGTACCTAGGACAATCTGAGTGTGCCCTGAGAAAGAGATATGTGCAGCTCCTATCGGGATTTGTCGGCACATTCGGGCGGTGTTGCTGGACTAGTTTTGACCTGTCGAATCATCTTGTTGTACTGGGATACCGAGTCTGATCGGTGTGTCTTGGGTGGAGGTCTATTCCTTCGTTGACCGTGAGAGCTTGTTATGGGCTAAGTTGGGACCCCCCTGCAGGGATTGATCTTTCGAAAGCCGTGCCCGCGGTTATGGGCAGATGGGAATTTGTTAATGTCCGGTTGTAGATAACTTGAACCCTAATTAATTAAAATGAATCAACTGAGTGTGTTGCCGTGATGCCTCTTCTCGGCAGAATCCGGGAAGTGGACACGGCGTTGGAGTTATGTTTGCGTAGGCTGCTCTCTAGCTTTCCGCTCGTGCTTTGCCTCCTCTTCTCGCTCTCCTTTTGCGTAAGTTAGCCACCATATATGCTAGTCGCTTGCTGCAGCTCCACTTATACATTATCCCTTTCCTACCTATTAAGCTTAAATAGTCTTGATAGCGAGGGTGCGAGATTGCTGAGTCCTCTGTGGCTCACAGATTACTATTACACCAGATGCAGGGACAGATGATACCTCTCCGGATGGCGCGCTCGAGCTGAAGTGGGAGTACGACGAGGACTCTCAGCGTTACTATGTGTCGTTTCCTGATGATCAGTAGGGATGCCTATTCGGGGTTAGATTCAGGGCCTTGTCGCTTGTTGGGGGTCTTTTCTATTTTGGCGCCGTAGTCGGGCCATGAGTGACTGTATGATGGATGTTATTTATGTACTTTGATGTGACGTGGCGAGTGTAAGCCAACTATGCTATTATTCCCCTTTATATTATATATGTACATGGGTTGTGTAATGATTCCCGACTTGCGACATTGCTTTCAATGCGGCTATGCCTCTAAGTCGTGCCTCGACACGTGGGAGATATAGCCGCATCGAGGGCGTTACAAGTTGGTATCAGAGCCTTCCCCGACCTTAGGAGCCCCATTGCTTGATCGTTTTTAGCAGCCGAGTTGTGTCTAGAAAAATGTTTTGAGTCCTTAGGAATTATATATCGGAGAGCTTAGGAATTCTTTTTACTTCCCAGTCTCCTCATCGCTCTGGTAAGGCATCCTGACGTAGAGTTTTGACTCTTCTCTTCTCAAATTTCACTAAAAAAAAATTTAGGATCACGCGAGTATCTTGGTTTTGTTCCGATGGCTTATGATGAGAATACTGTCTTGGTGCCTCCTGTCAGGGGTTTAGTGGAAGTGTCCCGGGGAGTTGAGCTCTGAGGTGTTATCATCATAATTCTATCGTTGCAATTCTGGTATAGTTGAGATATGTGCGCGACATTGAAAATCTCCTTTATGCAGTTCGTTGGTGAGATAACCTCGATGCCACCCAGTACTGGGGCAGGAGTTCGGGAGTATCGCCATAACTTGTATAATGGATGCTATTCGAAGGTTGAGATAGATGGTTTCTGAAGGTTTCTTGGTTATGTGTTGAAGGATGGATGCAGCTGGATGTAGGAATTGCTAGCTTGGGTGAGATATTATGCTTCCCCTGTATCCCCAACACCTGATTGCATAACCGGAAAGTTTTGGGAGTTTCATAGGTGGGAATTCTAGTAGCTTTAGGATATCTTTCCAACAGATGTGTGATATGAAATTGGGGTTCGACGTCTAGTGATTCGCCTATTCACGGTCGATTTTACAGTGGCCTCATTGTGTCTTAAAGAGTCCTTGGCTATGCTGACTCGGGGACGCTTCGTATGTCATGTGCACTACCTTGTACATGATGGTGCTGTACGGTCGAGCCCGTGTAGGTCCCACCACGAAAACTTTGGACGAAATTTCTATCATGTGTTTGTTCCGGTTTATTCCGCAAGCCAACCCTTGGTTTTATTTCGAGTTGTGGTATTCGTTCTGCTTCGACGTCATATGTTGATTCCATCCCTCGTTGATGTACCTCTTCTACCTGATTCTTCGTGGCTTCGCAATTTAGGAATATGTGACCACTTCAAGAGAAGTGCATTCGTTCATTTTGTTCGGATGTGAAGACTTTATGTTGCAATTTTCATTCCGTTGGATTCACCCTCAATATTTCTCTACTTGTGTGCTAACGGTGGTCAACCTCTTCAGGATGGCTCCCGCTAAGAGCACCAGTCAGAACCAGAATCAAGATCCGCCGCCACCTCCGCCTCCTCCGGAAGCATGGCAAGCTGTGATGGCCGCTACTAATGCAAATACACAGCTGATCATGCAGATCATCCAAGAGCGGAACCAAAGCAGTCAAGCGAATCAAGGCAACAACCAGAACCATTTTGCAACTCTGAATCAGTTCCTCGCAAATGGTCCAAAGACGTTCAGCAACTGCGTTGAGGCTACCGATGCTGATGATTGGTTAGTCGATCTGGGCAAGCATTTTGAATGCAGCAACATCAGACCTGAAGATTTCGTCAAGTTCGCTTCTTTCCAGCTCAAGGATCAGGCCGCAGAGTGGTTTCAGCAGTACCGGGATTCCAGAGGTGGACGTTTGATCACTTGGGATGATTTCCGTCGTAATTTCCGAGCTCATCACATTCCTCAAAGTGTGACTGAAAGAAAACGTGAAGAATTCCGCAATCTGAAGCAAGGCTCTTTGTCTGTCTATGACTACAACAAGTTGTTCCAGAAGCTCGCCCGTTTTGCCAAGCAGGATGTTCCTGATGAGAAGAGCATGATCTATCAGTTCAGGGGTGGTCTCCGTGAAGAAATTCAGCTCGCTCTTGTCCTCTTCGAGCCGCTGAGATACGATGAGTTCTACAACATGGCACCGAAGCAAGAGGCTGCTCAGTTAAGGTGTGATGCTTCCAGGAAGCGAGTCAGAGACACTACGCCTTCTTCCTCTACTCAAGTGGCCAAGCAGCAGAAGTATTGGCTTCCTCCTCCTCCGTTCCGTCAGCCGTATCAGCAGAAGAGCAAAGGTGGCACTGGTTCATCCCACCCACCCAACCCAGGCTTTCAGAACAAGACTTCGTCGCAAGCTTCAAGATCGAGTGCTCCGTACCACCGTCCGCTCTCAAAGGTCACGTGCAACAAGTGCCAACAGAAGGGTCACTACGCCAACAAGTGTTTCAACCAGAGGCGTCTTCCTCCTCCTCCTCCTGTCAGATCGGCAAGTACAGCTGTGGTCAAGCATAACCCCAACTCCGCCAAGGTCAACTTGATGAACGTAGCTCAGGCAGAGGATTCGTCAGATGTGATCATGGGTAACCTTCCTGTTAATGATATTCCTGCAAAAGTTCTTTTTGACACGGGTGCTTCGCATTGTTTCATCTCAAGGCCATTTACATCTAGGCATGAATTGGTTTCACAAGTTCTGCCTAGCCCATTAGCGGTTGTTTCTCCTGGTAAGCGTATGCAGGCTAACTCCATTGTTCCGGATGTTACAATCACTTTGGGCGATTATAAGTTCTTGGCTTCTCCAACGGTTCTTGGTGATTCTGATATCGATCTTATTCTTGGGATGGACTGGCTCTCTAAACACAAGGCTCACCTCAATTGTGCAGCCAGGCAGATTCAACTGACTCATTCGTCTGAGGATGTAATTGTCTTTGCTGCTCGGGATAATACCATCCGGTTGTTCTCTCTCAATGAGAAGGGTGAATTGGATGCTATTTCACAGATTCCGGTTGTTTGTGAGTATCAAGATGTCTTCCCAGAAGAACTCCCAGGCATGCCTCCAAACCGGCCGGTTGAATTTGTTATTGAACTTGAGCCCGGTACAGAACCTGTGTGCAAACATCCCTACAAGCTCGGCCCCGAAGAGTTGAAGGAGTTGAAGAAACAACTCGATGTTCAAGAAAGAATGGGTCTCATTCGGCCTAGTACTTCTCCGTGGGGTTGTGGTGTTCTTTTTGTGAAGAAGAAGGATGGAATGGACCGACTTTGTGTTGATTATCGTCCATTGAACAAGAAGACCATCAAGAACAAATATCCACTTCCCAACATTAATGAGCTGTTCGAACAACTCAAGGGTGCCCAAGTATTCTCCAAGCTTGACCTCCGTATGGGTTATCATCAAATTCGCATTCGTGAGCAAGATATTCCCAAGACGGCGTTCAGAACAAGTTATGGGTCATATGAATAAACTGTCATGTCTTTTGGCCTCGCCAACGCTCCTCCGACGTTCTCTCGCATGATGAACTTCATCTTCAACCCCTACACCAACGACTTCATTTTGGTCTATCTCGACGACATTCTGGTTTTCTCGAAGAACAAGGAAGATCATGCCAAACACTTGCGTTTGGTTCTTGACAAGCTAAGGGAACATCAGTTCTACGCCAAGTTCTCCAAGTGTGAATTTTGGCTCGATGAGGTCCTTTATCTTGGCCATATCATCTCTGCCAAGGGCATTTCCGTGGATCCTAAGAAGGTGTCTGCAATTGTTAATTGGGAACCTCCTCAGAATGTGAAGCAACTCCGTAGCTTCCTCAGTCTTGCAAGTTATTGCCGAAGATTCGTTGAAAACTTTTCCAAGATCGCGAAGCCTCTCTCAAATCTTCTTCAGAAGCACGTCAAGTACATTTGGTCTCCGGAGTGTGATATTGCTTTCAACGCTTTGAAAGAGAAATTGATCACTGCTCCAGTTCTAACTCCGCCTGACGAAACCAAGCCGTACGAGGTCTTTTGTGATGCCTCTCTCCAAGGTCTAGGCGCTGTACTGATGCAAGAGAAGAAAGTTGTTGCTTATACCTCTCGCCAGTTGAAGCCTAATGAGAAGAACTACCCCACTCATGATCTCGAGTTGGCGGCAGTTGTGCACGCTTTGTTGACTTGGAGACATCTTCTATTGGGAAGGAAAGTGGACATCTTCACTGATCACAAGAGTCTCAAGTACATCTTCACTCAGCCTAATCTCAACCTCAGGCAGACTCGATGGGTCAAAATGATTCAAGAGTACAATCCGAGTATTGAGTATACTCCAGGCAAGGCTAATGTGATTGCTGACGCTTTGAGCAGAAAAGCATATTGCAACAGTCTGATTCTCAAGCCTTATCAACCCGAGCTTTGTGAAGCTTTCCGCAAACTTAATCTGCAAGTTGTTCCTCAAGGTTTCCTTGCCAACCTTCAAGTTTCTCCTACCTTGGAAGACCAGATTCGCCAAGCCCAGCTTCTTGATGCTATGGTGAAAAAGGTGAAGATTGGTATTGCAAAGAGTCAGTCCAAGTACAAGTGCTACCGACTTGATGACAAGGACACTCTCTTCTTCGAGGATCGAATTTTTGTGCCCAAAGGTGAACTTCGTAAAGTGATCATGAATGAGGCTCACAACTCTCTCCTCTCCATCCACCCTGGTAGCACGAAGATGTATCAAGATTTGAAGCAAACTTATTGGTGGACTCGAAAGAAGCGCGAGATCGCTCAATTCGTGAATGAATGTGATGTCTGCAGAAGAGTGAAGGCAGAACACCAAAGGCCAGCAGGTCTCCTCCAACCTCTTGCCATTCCAGAATGGAAGTTTGACCACATTGAAATGAACTTCGTGACTGGGTTTCCTAAGTCCAAGCGTGGCAATGATGCTATATTCGTTGTCATCGACAAGCTCACCAAATTGGCTCATTTCCTGCCTATCAAAGAGTCAATCACTGCAGCTCAATTGGCGGAACTCTACACCTC
Source organism: Triticum monococcum (assembly GCA_034509565.1). Taxonomy (NCBI): domain Eukaryota; kingdom Viridiplantae; phylum Streptophyta; class Magnoliopsida; order Poales; family Poaceae; genus Triticum; species Triticum monococcum. The sequence goes on from CM067847.1 coordinate 789,256,451, forward strand.
TCGAATTGTCTCTCTGCACGGTATTCCTCAAGTGATATCTTCAGACCGTGGCAGCATATTTACCTCCAAGTTTTGGGATTCTTTTCAGAAGGCCATGGGCACCAACATTCGCTTCAGCACTGCTTTCCATCCTCAAACAAGCGGTCAAGTCGAGCGTGTCAACCAGATTCTTGAAGATATGCTCAGGGCTTGTGTTATCTCCTTCGGCATGAAGTGGTAGGATTGTCTTCCTTATGCTGAATTCTCGTACAACAATAGTTTTCAAGCAAGTTCGGGCAAGGCCCCATTTGAAATTCTGTATGGAAGGAAGTGCCGTACACCTCTCAACTGGTCTGAAACCGGTGAACGTCAGCTGCTGGGTAATGACCTGATCACAGAGGCAGAAGAAATGTGCAAGGTCATTCATGATAACCTCAAAGCAGCCCAATCCCGCCAGAAGAGCTACTATGATGGTAAGCACCGCAATTTGGCTTTCGAGATCGGAGATCATGTCTACCTCCGTGTCTCTCCTATGAAACGGACTCGACGCTTCGGTATCAAAGGGAAGCTTGCCCCCAGATACATCGGACCTTTCAAGATTGTCAGCAAGAGAGGCGACCTCGCCTATCAACTCGGGCTTCCTGCAAACTTTGCCAATGTTCATGATGTGTTCCACGTCTCGCAACTCCGAAAGTGCTTCAAGACGCCTGAACGCACCGTCAACTTCGAGGACATTGAGCTCCAAGAAGATCTCTCCTATCGTGAGCACCCAGTTGCAATCCTTGAAGAGACTGAACGCAGAACTCGCAACAAGTTAATCAAATTTCTCAAAGTCAAGTGGTCACACCATTCCGACCGTGAAGCTACCTGGGAACGCGAGGATCACCTCCGTTCTGAGTACCCGGAGTTCTTTCAGTCCTAGATCTCGGGACGAGATCTTTTCGTAGTGGTGGAGTGTTGTAACGCACCATATGTAACTTTCCCAATTTGTACTCCAACTCTTGCCGTTTCCGGCATTAAGTTATATTTATTCCTCGGGTTCGGGTCTTTGTCTCCGTGTGTGGTTTTTGTTTTCGTGCATCTCATATCATGTCATCACGTGCATTGCATTTGCATACATGTTCATCTCATGCATTCGAGCATTTTCCCCGTTGTCCGTTTTGCATTCCGGCGCTTCGTTCTCCTCCGGTGGCCATTTCTAGCTTTCTTTTGTGTGTGGGATTAAACATTTCCGGATTGGGCCGAGACTTGCCATGCGGCCTTGGTTTACTACCGGTAGACCGCCTGTCAAGTTTCGGGTCATTTGGACTTCGTTTGATACTCCAACGGTTAACCGAGGGACCGAAAAGGCCTCGTGTGTGTGCAGCCCAACACCCCTCCATTTTGGCCCAAAACCCACCAAACTCTGCTCCATCGTCTCGGTCGTTCGATCACGATCGTGTGGGCGAAAACCGCACCTCATTTGGACTCTCCTAGCTCCCTCTATGCCTATATATAGACCCCCCTCCTCCAAATTCGCGGATCCCCTCCGAAACCCTAATCTCTCCATCCGCGCCGGCCGGACACGTCCGTCCGGGCCGGACGAAGCTGCCGCAGCCAACCACCGGTCGCCACGTGGCACTCCGCCGCCTCACCGCGCCGCCACCCGCGCGGGCCCGCCGTAGCCCAGGCCGGGCCCCCCCGGCCCGCATCGCCGCCGCCCGGATCCGCGTCGCCCCGCCGCCGCCGTCCTCCGCTCCGGTGGCCGGAGCAGTCGCCGGCCACCGCGCCCGCCATCGCCGGTCCCCGCCGCCTCGGCGTCCGCGCCCCTCGCCGCCAAGCTCGCCGCCGTCTCGCCGGCCGCGCCGCCCCGGCGTCCTCCCCGCGCCCCTCGCCGGCGTCCGCCGCCGCCTCCGCCGGCCGCCGTCGCCTTCCCCGGCGAGCGCCATCACCGGCGTCGAGCTCGGATCCGCCCGAGCTACAGTGTCCGCCGCCGCATCGGATCCGGATCGGATCGCTACAGTAAACCCTAGATCTATCCTCGGTTGACTTTCCCTCTCCTCTCTCAGAATTTTATGCAATCTTTGACCGCTCATAACTTTGCATCCGTGGCTCCGTTTTGGGCATATGATATATCAAAATCTTCGTCTCGGCGATTACATCATTTCATTCCATTGCATCATTTGCATTTGAGGTCATCTTGGTGCCCAAAATGCTGTTGGAAGGAGGCATCATGAGTTAAATTGCAGACCCGTTAGCTCTACATTGCCTTTTGTCATTTTTGCCATGATTATTGTGTGCATGATATGCCTGTGCCCCTTTGGGATGAATTGTTAAGCTTTTTGTCTTCTTTCCAGAGGTGCCTCCCATGCATTTTTAGGATATGTGTGTTGTCTTGTGCAAGCTTGCAAAGTAGGGTACCTGAGTTTGCTGATTTCAGGGACTTAGTGAAAATCACCAAGTCTGGGATGTTTTAGTTCACGATGCTATATGTCCAGCTTGTTTCCTAGTGATCCGTGCCTCTTTTGAGGATGATCAGTAAGAGTGATTTGTTATGCTTGTTGTGCTTAATCCATCCATGTCTTTAGTTGTTATGTTGGAGCACCCTAGGTTGACTCAATCGAGCTCAACTTTTGCATAGTTGTTGTTTTGGGCAGATCGTGAACTCTTTTGCGATTTTGCCGGAGCTATTGCTAGTGATCCATGCATGCTATGCCATTGTCCTTGCCATGTCTAGCTAGCATTTTGTGCCTTCTTTACGGATATATGCTTGCCTTGCCATGACTTGCTCCGTAGTGAGAGCATCAAGCTTGTTTACATGCCTCCGTGAGTTATAATTTCAGCATGTCCCAGTTTTCACTAAGTCTGAAAACTGATTGTGTTTCATCGATGTTCGTGTGCTCGTTAGAGTATTTTGTGAACCCTTTTGGCCCCAGGTCATTTTGGGTGTTTTGTTAAGCTTGTTGAGTAGCTCCATGCCATGCTCTTACTTGCCATGTTCAGGTTATGCTTCATGTTGTTTTGCTGCTCCGAAGAGAGCATCGTGATCTGAAATTCCAGGCTAGCGTTAATTTCGCTAAGTCTGAAATCTGTTTTGCTTATTCAGTTTTGCCATGCTTGTTTAAAGGCCTTAATGTATGAATTTGCCTATGCCTCATTCCGGGTGATTTGTTAAGCTTCTTGAGTACATCACTGCCATGCAATTTGTTTTCATGTTTGGTGGCTGTAGCATGTTCATTTTGCTGCATTTAGGAGCCTACTTGCTGTAAATCGCAGATCGCCTCGTTTCGTAAAACGCTTGCCATTTCCAAACCGTAGCTCTGATTGCCATGATCTTTATATTGTTTTCAGGGGATTTCTTCCCCTCTATCCAGTGGCATACTTGGTTTTCCAAGTTGAGGCCAGGTTCATGCATTTCCTGTCACGTCTTGCATTTTGCATCCCGCATCGCATCCCGCATAGCATACCATCTTTGCATATTATTGGTTTCCCTTGCACGTGGTTGATTGTATCCTTGTTGCTTGTTTGTGTTGTTGGGTAGAGCCGGGAGACGAGTTCGCTAACGAGGAGCCCGTTGAGTTTGCTTTTGAGGATCCAGTCAACTCTGACAACTGTGCAGGCAAGATGATCATACCCTCGAAATCACTACTATCTTTGCTATGCTAGTTTGCTCGCTCTTTTGCTTTGCCAATGCTACGATGCCTACCACTTGCTTGTCAGCCTCCCAATTGCCATGTTTGAGCCTCTAACCCATCTTTGTCCTAGCAAACCATTGATTGGCTATGTTACCGCTTCGCTCAGCCCTTCTTATAGCGTTGTTAGTTGCAGGTGAAGATTGGAGCCGTTCCTTATTGGAACCTTCATTTACTTGTTGGGATATCACTATATTGCTATGTTATCTTTATTCATCTATATACTTGGTAAAGGGTGGAAGGCTCGGCCTCTCGCCTAGTGTTTTGTTCCACTCTTGCCGCCCTAGTTTCCGTCATATCGGTGTTATGTTCCCGGATTGTTGCGTCCCTTACGTGGTTGGGCTATATGGGAACCCCTTGATAGTTCGCCTTGATTAAAGCTTTTCCAGCAATGCCCAACATTGGTTTTACCATTTGCCACCTACCCTTTTCTTTCCCTTGGGTTTCCGGAGCCCGAGGGTCATCTTATTTTAACCCCCCCCCCCCCCCGGGCCAGTGCTCCTCTGAGTGTTGGTCCAACTGTCAGCTGCCGGTGGCCACCAGGGGCAACTCTGGGCTGGCCTACCCGTACCTAGGACAATCTGAGTGTGCCCTGAGAAAGAGATATGTGCAGCTCCTATCGGGATTTGTCGGCACATTCGGGCGGTGTTGCTGGACTAGTTTTGACCTGTCGAATCATCTTGTTGTACCGGGATACCGAGTCTGATCGGTGTGTCTTGGGTGGAGGTCTATTCCTTCGTTGACCGTGAGAGCTTGTTATGGGCTAAGTTGGGACCCCCCTGCAGGGATTGATCTTTCGAAAGCCGTGCCCGCGGTTATGGACAGATGGGAATTTGTTAATGTCCGGTTGTAGATAACTTGAACCCTAATTAATTAAAATGAATCAACTGAGTGTGTTGCCGTGATGGCCTCTTCTCGGCGGAATCCGGGAAGTGAACACGACGTTGGAGTTATGTTTGCGTAGGCTGCTCTCCAGCTTTCCGCTCGTGCTTTGCCTCCTCTTCTCGCTCTCCTTTTGCGTAAGTTAGCCACCATATATGCTAGTCGCTTGCTGCAGCTCCACTTATACATTACCCCTTTCCTACCTATTAAGCTTAAATAGTCTTGATCGCGAGGGTGCGAGATTGCTGAGTCCTCTGTGGCTCACAGATTACTATTACACCAGATGTAGGGACAGATGATACCTCTCCGGATGGCGCGCTCGAGCTGAAGTGGGAGTACGACGAGGACTCTCAGCGTTACTATGTGTCGTTTCCTGATGATCAGTAGGGATGCCTATTCGGGGTTAGATTCAGGGCCTTGTCGCTTGTTGGGGGTCTTTTCTATTTTGGCGCCCTAGTCGGGCCATGAGTGACTGTATGATGGATGTTATTTATGTACTTTGATGTGACGTGGCGAGTGTAAGCCAACTATGCTATTATTCTCCTTTATATTATATATGTACATGGGTTGTGTAATGATTCCCGACTTGCGACATTGCTTTCAATGCGGCTATGCCTCTAAGTCGTGCCTCGACACGTGGGAGATATAGCCGCATCGAGGGCGTTACACCACGGCCGCAAGCAAGATGGCAATGGTGGTGACCGCGGCGGCCGTGGCTATTCCAAGCCAGGAGGTCGTGGCCGCGGTGGCCACGGCGCCAACAATGGAGGCGGCAGCGGAGGCAACTATATCAACCATGCCTCTGCTTCTCGGGTGCAATGTCAGATCTGCGGGAAGATGGGCCATCCGGCTTGGAAGTGCTGGAAAAGGTATGATGAGTCCTACCAAGGTATGGAGGAGAAATCGGCCAATCTTGCAGCTCCGCAGTATGGCGTAGACACCAACTGGTACCTTGACAGTGGTGCTACTGATCATATCACGGGTGACCTGGAGAAGCTGAACGTGCGTGATCGCTACAACTGCAATGAACAGACACATACTGCAAGCGGATAAGGTATGGATATTAAACATATTGGTCGTTCAGCAATTCATACCCTAGATCGTGATCTCTACTTGACCAATATTCTTCATGTACCTGAAGCTAATAAAAGTCTCATCTCTGCTAGTCATCTTGCCATTGACAACAACTCCTTTGTTGAAATTCACCCTTATTCTTTTTGTGTTAAGGATCGGGGAACGAGGAAGGTACTACTTCAAGGCAAGGGTAGGAGAGGTCTCTACCCGATTAGGCACACGAGCACCGACGTCAAGAAGCAAGTGCTAAGTGCTACCAAGTTATCTCCGGATAGGTGGCACCGACGTCTAGGGCATCCCTCTTCTGTTATTGTTAGCAAAGTCATTAGTCAAAATAATCTGCCGTGTGCCAGTTATTTCAATAAAGAGTCTGTATGTGACGCATGCCAAAAAGGCAAAAGTCACCAACTTCCTTATCCAAAATCAATAAGTGAGTCAAAATTTCCTTTAGAGCTTGTGTTCTCTGATGTTTGGGGTTCTGCTGTGGAAACGGTAGGAAGAAAGCAATACTATGTGAGTTTCATAGATGATTTTAGTAAATTTACATGGATCTATCTTATCAAACACAAGTCCGAGGTGTTTCAAAAGTTTCATGATTTTCAGAAACTTGTAGAGCGATAATTTGATCGCAAAATTCTTGCTCTCCAAACAGATTGGGGAGGGGAGTATGTTAAACTCAACTCCTTCTTTACCAAAATAGGTATATCTCACCATGTCTCCTGCCCTCATGCGCACCAACAGAATGGTTCAGCTGAGAGGAAACATCGCCATATCGTTGAAGTAGGTTTGTCTCTTCTTGCTCAAGCTTCTATGCCCCTGAAGTTTTGGGATGAAGCTTTCATTACCGCAACCTACTTGATAAATCGGATGCCTAGCAAAGTGATCAACTTTGAAACACCTCTTGAACGACTTTTTCATGAAAAACCCAACTATTCTATCTTGAGAATTTTCGGGTGTGCCTGCTGGCCCAACCTCCGACCTTACAACAATCACAAGCTTCAATTTCGCTCCAAGCAGTGTGCTTTTCTTGGGCATAGCAACCTTCACAAAGGATTTAAATGTCTTGACATTTCCACCGGGCGTGTTTATATTTCAAGGGATGTTGTGTTTGATGAAAATGTATTTCCTTTCTCTACACTCCATCCTAATGCCGATGCTCGTCTTCGTGCTGAGATCCTCTTGCTTTCACCAGCTTTATTAAATCCTACTGATCAAGGGGGTGAACATATTGCTAATGATCATTTGTTTAATAATCCTAAACCTAACGGAGACAGCAGTGAAAAGAACAGCACTCCAAATCATCATGATTTTATACAGCAACAGGAGCAACAGGAAACGCCTGGTACAGAACACGAAGCAGATTCATCTGCACCTGCGGACGCGGATCCCACGAGATTTGGTGGCAGGGGGCCAACTGATGCGCCGGAGGATCCCCAGGAAGATCTCCTGACGCCTCCTGGTCCCCGGTCCGGCGGGGCTGGTGATGATTGGTCGGACGGACCTGACCCGCCCTCGCCTCCGTCTGGCGCGCGCCACGCGTCAGGGCCCCGCACGGGGCGGGTGGTGCGTCGCCTGGCCCACGCGGACAGAACCTGAGCCCAGGCAGTGCACCCGCACGGGATCCAAGCCCTGTCAGGAGCGCGGCAGTCGAGGCAGATTCGCCCGCCTCTGCTCGGTCGGATCGAGTACGAGGTGATGGGCTTGGATCTTCTGTGGCTGGTGATTCAGTACATGACCATGCACAGTTACGGATGACTACACGTGCACAAAAAGGTATTTTGAAACCAGCAAAGCTTAAAGATGGAACAGTCAGGTATGAGAAAAACTTCAAGTTTGCAAACTTTGCATCTACTGGTGAACCTCAAAATCTGTTAGAGGCACTAAGCAATGATAATTGGAAAAAGGCTATGAATATAGAGTATGAAGCTCTCATGAAAAATCAGACTTGGCACTTGGTTTCTCCTAAGCAAAGGAGGAATGTGATAGATTGTAAGTGGGTATACAAGATTAAAAGAAAGCCTGATGGCACAATAGACAGATACAAGGCTAGGCTAGTAGCTAAAGGCTTTAAGCAACGTTATGGTATTGATTATGAGGACACATTTAGTCCAGTTGTTAAAGCTGCTACTATTAGACTTGTTCTGTCTATTGCTGTTTCCAGGGGATGGAGTCTTCGTCAATTGGATGTGCAGAATGCGTTTCTACATGGCGTTCTCGAGGAAGAGGTTTATATGAGGCAGCCACCTGGTTTTGAGGATGGCTTGAAACCACATCATGTGTGTAGGTTGGACAAGGCCTTGTATGGCCTAAAGCAGGCCCCCAGAGCCTGGTATTCAAGATTGAGTATGAAACTGCAGCAACTAGGTTTTCGAGCCTCAAAAGGAGATACTTCTTTATTCTTCTTCAAGAAAGGGAAGATGATCATCTTTATGTTAATCTATGTTGATGATATAATTGTTGCTAGTTCATCACAAGATGCTACCTCAGCTTTGCTAAAGAATTTGAGAAGTGAGTTTGCACTTAAAGACTTGGGAGAGTTACATTATTTCCTAGGCATTGAAGTTAAAAAAAATGCATGATGGTATTATGTTAACTCAGGATAAGTATGCCAGAGATATAATTAAACGGGTAGGCATGAAGGATTGTAAGCCTTCCAATACACCCATGTCTACCACTGATAAGTTGTCATTGCACGAACGGAAGGTATTGAGCACCGAAGAGGGAACTAAGTACAGAAGCATAGTTGGTGCACTGCAATATTTAACTTTGACTAGACCTGATATATCATTTGCAGTAAATAAGGTCTGTCAATTTTTGCATGCTCCTACCTCCTTACATTGGACAGCTGTCAAAAGAATACTAAGGTATATTCAAGGAAGTACTGGAATAGGGCTCAAGTTATGTAGATCTCCATCAACTGGAATAAGTGCATTCTCTGATGCGTATTGGGCTGGGTGTCCAGATGATAGAAGGTCTACTGGAGGTTTTGCTATTTTTCTTGGGTCTAATCTTATATCTTGGGCTGCTAAGAAACAAGCAACAGTATCACGTTCCAGTACTGAAGCAGAATATAAGTCTCTGGCAAATGCAACTGCTGAGGTAATGTGGATTGAAACTTTACTTAATGAACTAGGAATTGGAAGATCACATGTGTCACAACTGTGGTGTGACAACTTGGGTGCAACATATCTCTCTGCAAATCCTGTATTTCATGCCAGAACAAAGCATATAGAAATTGACTATCACTTTGTTCATGAAAGAGTAGCACAAAAGCTATTAGAGATACAGTTCATTCCAACAAGAGACCAAGTTGCTGATGGTTTCACCAAGCCTTTACAAATTCGACAGTTTCAAGCCTTCAAGAACAATCTAAACCTTGATGAGTTAAGATTGAGGGAGGATGTTAAATGATAGGCTTGTAGAAAATGTATAGGCTAGTATTTTGTGACATGTTGTCACGTATTATGTACGCGTACATGTAATCTTGGGTATGCGGCAGGTTGTTAGCTAGGACAGGTTTATCTTTGTATAGCTTGGAGTAGAGGCCAAGCCTAGTAACAACCTGCGCAACCTATCTTGTATCTTGACATCTCTATATAACACGAACGCGTCCCTGCCGAACAGCATACGCTTCCACAATTCTCTTTCTTTCACTATTTTCTTTGGAACCTACAAACAGGACTTGCTTATACAGTAGAGTAAATAAATGAAGCAACATATGTTGCAGTTAATAGTAACAAGGCAGTCTTTAATAGTCTGACAAACAATCCCGAAGTATGGTTTGATGGGAAGTGTTTCTCTTACAAGGTAAATGCATCGGTGATTATTTTTTAATCTTGTCAATGGATTTACACCTTTTGATTAATGAAATATCTTTTCATTGCCTGAAGTGGCCATCATGCTGACCAAACTGTATTCTCTCTTGATCATTGAACACTAAAGGAAGATAGCCATATAGTCTCTTATGGCTGTCAAGTATGGACTCCCAGGAAGACATCGCGTACCCAAATGATCCGAGATCAAAGATTATTGTTGATGCTGACTTGAAGCAGTTGTACCGGGAGATTGAGCTGCCATGGGGCATGACCGACATTGAGAAGGAGCTCCTGAAGAATGTCCACAAGCCAGCGATCGACACGACCAAGCGGCGTGCAACATCGTAGATCCATGGCCAACGACCTAAGCTCAAGGCCAAGAAGCAAAAAGAGATCACCAAAAGGATCAAGCTTACCAAGGCACATCTGTCTGGCTATTTGATTTTACACGCTAAAATCAATGGTGCGTAGAAGTTTCGAGGCATTTCCATCTTCGTGTCCGAGCTTGCAATAATAATACTCCCTCCTTTCATCTATATAGGTCTTAATGCGTTTTTTAAGACCGCCTTTGACTATTGACAAGATTAATAGTACATGACCTGCACAATGTGAAAATTATATCATTGAAAACTCCTTTCACACACAAATTTAACAGTTTGCTTTATGTAAGTTGCATGGCATATATTATTGCTCTAATATCTAGTCAAAGTTAGCCTTGAAAAACGGATTGGGCCCTATATAGATGAAAGGAGGGAGTATCTTAACTTCTGCTTTGGTACAACCCTCTAAGCACATCAATGGATGAGATATCTTCATATCCCTTTATATTAAAGGGTAGCATGGTCTTTTTACAAAATGCATCCCCCGCTTTGATACGCGGAAGTCAACTAGGCGGCCAGCAGCGAATGGTCTTTGTACTGAAACAGTGGAAAATCCAAAGAAAACATGTATGCAGCGGGAATCAAACACGGGAACTCCCAGTCTTAAGCAAACGAGCCAAACCATTAGATCCAGTTAAACTTACAATATAATCTACTTTTATTAAAAGATTTATTAGATAATCGAAAACAGAGGATCTTGAGTACTATTTGAAATTCAGAAGAATTGCGTAGAGGGACCATTTAGCAACTCAAAAAAGCTGGGATTCAATTACAGAAAGTCGAACTAGAAGCGGATGAGTATCGAATGAATGGATACCCTGAGATAGAACGAGAAAAAGTAAATTTGATTAATGCTACTTCTATTAGTTTGGAACAATTGAAAAAGTCTAGAAACGAAACCCTTCATTTTGAAAAAAAAAAGAGCAATGAATCAGGTCCGACAGCGGGTTTTCCAACAGGAGCTATATTGGCTAATGAGCAGCACGGAATTCTAAGAACTATGAACAAGGACAGATTGAAGGCCTTTTCAAATTTTGAATGTTACTTTTTCTAAACGCGAACATTTTTCAAAATTGTAGAAAAAAAATTGGAACACATTTTAAAACTCCTAAAAAATGAAAAATCCTTTTTGAAATTAGTATACGTACTGGCGTTATGCATCGAGGGAGCGACGCGTCTCGTCTCGTACAAGGGCGGCCTATGTGCGTGAGTTGGGCTATATGTGGGCTTGTCTCCTACAACTGGCTTTTGTCTTTTTTGTCTACAGAATTCGTCTATGCGGGATTCTTATTTTTTTCCCTACCCAGGGAAATCGGAGAATGGGAATCGTTGCTTTTGCATTCCTCGCATGTTATTGTCATTTGTTTATGTAGCTTCCAGGGTCCAGTTATTTGTACCAACTTTCTTTTACTTTATTTCTCACGATTAATTGCTTTTTTTATTTTTAGTTTCCTTTTTTTTCATATTTCACTATATTCAGTAGAACATTTTCCCCTTTCCTATTTTAGTACATTCATTTTTGGTTTTTTCACCTTAATTTTCATTTTACCAGATACCGTAAAATTGATTGTTTAAGTTTTTCAATGTTTTTTGCTTTTTCTCTTCTATTTTTTTCAATTTTCTATATTTTTTGTTTTCTACTTTACCATTTCATTTCATTTTATTTTCATTTCTATATCTCTTATTTGAGTCATGTGTTTTTGTTTATTTTTTTATTCTAATAATGACATAAAAACCCAAGCCTCCCCTTTCGGTACAAATGTTTTCTCCATGAGTTTTTTAGTCAAAAGAAATTGTGTGAACACAGTTTTAAAGGAGGGCCGTAACTGCAAGTTTTTAAATGGGGTTGTAACTGCAATATTTCAAGTTGGGTTAAAACTATAAGTTTTCAGATGGGGTTGTACCTATGAGGTTTTAAAAAAACAGGTCATAACTACATGCATTCAAATAGGGTCACAACTGCAATTTTTAAGATATGGTCACAATTACATCAAGTTGGGTTGCAACTAGAAGTTCACATGTCGGGTCGCAACTGCAAATTTCAAGTACGGTCGCACCTACAAGTTTTCAAGTGAGGTCGCAACTTTAAGTATTAAAACATAGTCGCAGCTGCAAGTTTTTAAATCTGGTTGCAATTTCAAGTATTCACAAAGGATTGCAACTGCAAGTTTTTTGAAATACGTCAAAATTTGCAATTTTGGAGTGAGGTTGTAACTCAGATGAAGTCTTATGGCCTACCCGAACACCCTTCATCGTACATGTCTATTTTTGGACATCCTTCAAATGACCTTAGTTTTGCAAGTAGGTGGGCATGCCCATGGTAGCCATCCATGTCAGGTATGAGCGATTTCCGACACCGTATGCAAGTTACTACACGTCCGACTATTATCGGCTTTTTTGACCGAGAAAATGCAAATTTTGTCGAAAAATAAAACAATTTGGCATGGTGCCTTGAGTTGGTCATATAAGGCCTTGAAAAAATTGGGACCATTTCAAGGATGTCGAAAACCAACGTACTCTCATTCAGACCTTTCTGGCCTACGCGAACACCCATGGATGAACATTGTTTTTTGGACATCCTTAAAATGACCCCAACTTTTGCCACTAGGTGGGCATGCCCATGGTAGGCGTGATTGCCAAGTTTGAACTACTTCCGACATTGTTTGCAAGTTGCACCACGTCCGACCATTTATCGGTCTTTTTTTACCGAGAAAACTCCAGAAAATGTAAAACTTATCGAAAACCCAAGCAACTTTGTATGGTGTCTTGAATTGTTCATACAAGGCCCTGGAAATATTGGGGCCATTTACGGATGTCGAAAAAAAGTGCTCTCGAACAGAGCCTTCTGGCATATCCGGCCACCATACATTGAACATGATGTTTTTTCGGAAATCATTGAAATGACCCCAACTTTTGCCACAAGGTGAGCACACCCATGATAGGCATCCATGCAAGGTTTGAACGAACTCTAACAAACTCTACATGTTTGCGACACGTCCGGTCATTTATCTGCCTTTTTTATCGAGAAAACTCTAGAAAATCCAGACTTGTCAACATCCTTGAAATGACCATAAGTTTTGCAAGAAGATGGGCGTGCTCATGGTAGGCATCCATACCAGGTTTGAACAATTTTATACACCGGATGTAAGTTGCGGCTGCCGACCGAAAAAATTCCCGAAAATGCAAAATTTGTCAAAAACCAAACCAACTTGGCATGGTGTCTTGAATTGTTCATACATGCCGACTGAAAAATTGGGGTCTTTTTACAGATGTCCTACCCGGATGCCCTACGGAGTCTTCTGGCCTACCCGGACGCCCTACGCTGAACAATGTGTTTTTTGGACATTCTTGAAATGGCCCTAACTTTTGCGGTAGAAGGGAAATGCCCATGGTAGGCATCCATGCCAGGTTTGAGCAAATAAGTATTTGAAATCATAATTTAAACATGTATCTATAACTGTTACTCCCTCCATCCCATAATATACGAGCATTTTCGACACCACACTAGCGTAAAAGAAACGCTTTTATATTATGGACAGAGAGAGTATTTAATTTTTAACATAACTAAAAAATACAAAAAGATAAAACTAAAACTGTAAATGCTTTTTAAAGCATTTAATAAATATTTGAAGGAAAAGAGTTTAAGGTCATAATATAAAGGAGATACTTAAAACTATTATTTTGGTACTGCAAACATATTTCAAATTTTGAACAGGTTTCAAAAGAATAATGAAGTTTAAATTGGAGAAAAATAATTAACAAAAAAGAGAGAAGAAGATCAAAAAATAGAAAAGAAAAAGGCTAAGGCCTTGGCCTAACTAAGCAACGACATCGGCACTACAACAAAAACCTCCCTATACCAACGGATGTGTACCAACGATTTTCAAAGATGTGTTGTTTGTCCCACCTCCCACATCCCACCTCCCGCACTTCGAGCTAACCGGTACCTCCATCGATGCCTCCCCCACCCAAATATCACGCAACAAAAAATTTGTACCCGCCATCTCTCCCCAGATTCCTCTCTACCTCTCTCTCTCCCGACTTCCATGACCAGCGGCCGCCACCTCCGATTCCGGCTAGATCCGGCGATGTCTCGCGTCGTAGGTCATAGGCCAGCATCCCCCCCAAACCTCCCAGTACTCTCCTCATATATTCCGCCGTGGCGACGCCCTCTGCGTTGGCAACCATAGTCGCCACGCGTTGCCGGCGCCCGGCGCAGCTCCCACGCCTCTAGTTTGGAGGGCCATCACCCAGCGTCTTAGCATGCGCTGCTGCCGGCTTGGGCATGACGGTGCTGCTCCGCCTCGGCTACCTTGTGTCGACGGTCAATCAGGATTGCAGGTTGGATCTGAAACAATTTGCGGTGTAGGGTGCTGCTCCCTTCTCTCGGTGCTGGCTGGCAGTGGAGACAGGTTCGAGCTAGGAGGAGCTCGGGCTGGAGCCCCGTCCCTCAATTACCAATGGGATCCCGCCTGTGTTGGTTGTTCTTGCGGCTCGCAAAGCCTTCGGCGGTGATGTGGCTCTTTTTTTATTTATTTTGGTGCCCGTCCTGGTCCTGTTCCGATTCCTGGCTCGCGTGCATGTGCCTGTGATGTGTGTGCGTGCTGATGGATATTACAACCCTTCGTGATGCTGTTTGTTTGCTACCACCGTTGTCTGCTATTGCTTTTGTCGCTGACTGCTATTGCTACTGCTGCTCATTTTTCTGCTATTTAGTACTAATACATTAGATAGAAGATGATCTGTATGTTTGAAAATTGTGAACTTAGCCAACTACTTGTTATCTCCTCTCTAAACTTTCTCTTGATCAGATTCTCTTTTGTGCTCTATTGCAAAAATTACTCAATACACATATAACTAATGTGTTCAGTAAAAATCATGGAACGGTCTAGCTCCTTATTGATTCCATGGTCCCTTTTCCTTACAATTGTTTGCTTTATGTGTCTCGCTTCCAATTGCAGAGAAAATATTTTTCAGAAAAGGAAAGAGGATTTCAACGCTGGCCGCCCGTGCTCCACCTGAGGTACGCCATCATATAAGATGAGTACTAGATTTTATATGATTAGATCATGAATATCCTTGAAGTCGCACACTCCCTTGCTGATGTAACTCCGAGCATGGACTTATGTTGTTGTATTATTGTTTGACAATCTTGTATGGATTTTTGGTAGGTACTAGTATGTGATTTGTACTTATGTGTTTTAAGTTTGATCCAACTGGAATTCGTGGTGTTCAAGAATGATGCCTCATGGTGTAAACAGGTTCAATTTAAGTGGGAGCCATGAATACGTTTTAAAAAGTAGGGTTGCAGACTTGTAGTCCATATAGAGACAAGAGCTGATCAATGTGGAGCAGACTGACAATGGAGATACCCAGTCTCGCATGCTTTATTCTTAGTTTATGCAATAACTGTGATGTTTACAAGAAACTGTCCTACATACAGGTCAGGTTTCAAACTGTTGACAATAGACGCGTAAATAGATAAGATTATGTCGAAATCTTTATTTTTTTTGGTCGATTGTGTAAGGAATAACTTGCTTTAATGTCGTGCAGCTTCAGGGGCAGATGGATATGTATGGCTTACTACCTCATCGCAGAATGTGGGGCAACCCAGTCGCTTCCTTGAATACCGTCCCCTCGTTCAGGCCACTAAGGTGCCTGTTTCCACATCTTCTCATGATGTAGCACTCTTATTTATTCCATATCTTTAATTTTTACACTAACTGGTCCAGCGAGTCTTTTTTAGTTAAGTGTGCCCATATATGTCTATATTTTCCGGACTTAACTTTTGTCCAATCCCATATTTTGTAGATTTATATTGGTATTTAGTTATTCAATGACATGACAAATGATACTCCCTCCGTTCCGGAATACTTGTCGTGGTTTTTTTAGTTCAAAAATTTGAACTAAAACCACGACAAGTATTTTGGTACAGAGGGAGTACATGATTAGGGAGCTGAGTAGTGACCAAAGATGAAATTCAATTGATTATATGATATGCCACATTGGCAGTAAATGTGCCTGGGTAGTGTTTCTTAAAACTGGGTATGTAATGACAAATAATTGTTCATTTAGCTGAATTATTCTCATCATTGATATAATATAAGCTTTGGATAACTATTAGTAGTGAATGCATGTTGATGCTTTTTCACATTGTGCAGGCACATCCGATTGGTCAAACATGATCGGTGTTCTAATATGTACGCCTATTAAGTTATTTATCAGTTATACATAGCTTATGCCCCCCGGCCCCAATGATCTTTTCTTGCACACTTGGTAATTTTGAATTTATGCCTAATAGCATCATGATTTTTCTTTGTAGGTTGAGAATTTCAATACTAGATGATTACTTGGATCCTTTGAAGAATATATGCTAATTCTTGGTACTTGGAGGAGAAAGAAGACAATTATATGACTATTTAGAAATTTGTATTCTATTTTTTTTCTAAGTGATGTACTCCTAATTGATGATACTTGCAATGTAATGTAACATATTGTTCCATTAAATCAATATATCAATTTCATTTATACTCCATTGTTTTTTAATAAAGTTATATACTACCTCTGTTCTAAATGATAGATGTTTTGGCAGTTTAAATTGCCAAAACGTCTTATATTTAAGAACAGAGGGTGTATCAGGAAGGGTGTACCTTGTACTGCCATTGGAACTACATGCTGTTATAAATGGATTATATATGGTGGTTATTCTATTTCTCAAGCACCAACGCATAGAAACGTTGTATGAATCTGTTGTTGCCTTGCAACGCATTATTTTGCAAGTTACCAACGGATCTATATATGTTGTTGAAGACGTTAGCAACGCCACCAACGACAACACATATGAATCCATTGGTGTAGACCTTACCAACGCTTATATGGACAAACGATAACGCATTGATGCGTTGCTAAAGGGGGGCTCTTGTTGTAGTGTGGGCGCCTGTCGGGCCGGCCCAAGCGTTCATGTATTTGAAAAAAGTTCATCGATTCAAAAAAGTCCTTGTTGTGAAAATTTGTTCCAAATTCAAAAGATGTCTTTTTTTCAAAATTTGCTCAAAAAATTTCAAAATGTTTGGGGAGTTTCAAATAATGTTTGCGCTTTAAAATTTTGTTTGAAATTTCAAAAGTGTTCACATTCCAAAAAATTATAGACAAATAATAAAAACTGTTCAGGGAAACTAAAAAAATGTTTCTGTTCGTATATTTCTGAAATGGTTTCGAAAGTCCAAACTCGTGTGGCAAATGACGAGCGGTCAGCAACGGGAGTTACATGGTTTGATCCCTTCCACTGCTGCACGCACAGGGCGAACCCCCTGAAGCAAGAAATGGGCCGGCCTACTCTCCCACAGCGAGCACCTTCTCTTTTTCTTTTACATGTTTTGGGATTTGTTTTTCTGCTGTTTTCCTTTTCTTTTCTGTTTAGTTTTTTTATTTTTCCAGTTTATTTTTTATTTTCAAAAAAATTATCTCTTTAAAAAAACTTTCGTCTTTTTCAAAAGTTGTTCATGTTCATGTGTTTCTCAAAAACACAAAAAAAGTTTGTCCTTTTGATTCTCTTTCAGATTTTCCAAAAAATGTGTTCATTATCAAATTTTGTTCACGAATTAGCAAATGTTGTGTTTTTAAAAAAATCGTTGGGATGTTGAAAACAGGTTCATGTTTTTGAAAAAATGTTGTTGTGTTCCAAAGAATGTTCACTTTCTCACTTAATTGCTTTATTTTAGAAATGTTCATATTTTCAATAAATTTTTCGAAAATACAGAAAATGTTCGGAATTTAAATTTTTTGTTCACATTGTCAAAGTTTGGTCCCATTTCAAGAAAACATTTAATGTTCCAAAAAATGTTTATGTTTTTTATTTTTTTGGAAAGTTCAAAAAGTGTTCACACTGTAAAAACTATTTGCGTATTTGAACAATTGTTAGTGTTCAAAAATATTTGGAATTCCAAATTTTTTTGACATTTTTTATTTTTTTGGAATTTTAAAAACTGTTTGTGTTTCTATGAATATTCTGCATTTAAAAATTGGTCATTAATTTGAAGAAATGTGTCGAAATCTTCCAAAAACATTTGCAAATCTTCGTGTCATAGTGTTCTTGAGACTTTTGGGCTTACTAGCAATCAACAAACAGCATCTTTCATTCGCAAAAAAAAAAAAACCCGGCACCTTTACTACTGGTTAGATGCGCAATTATTTGTTATTTTTTATGCGACGCGTTAAAAAGAAAAGCCGCCCGCGCCTTGCTGGGTCGGCTCAGTAGAGCAAACTCGGCATGTGCTCAGCTGAGTAACGTATATGTTCCGGCGGCAAGTACATATAAAAGTGGGTACAATTCGTCAAATGTCCATATTACGCTTTATACGTTTAATGGAACGGATTGTAAGTCATTCATCTCACCCATGGAAATAAAATACGTAGAATTTTCTAAAAAGTCACAGAAGCCATGCCTAGAAATTGTGTGCACAGTTTTTGGACTTTGTAGGTTAGTATGAATGTTTTGCATACCTGTGATGCTCTGTTTTCAATGATGATACTGCATAACAGGTACCTGGAAACAGAGGGAGCTGGCGTTGGAGAATCCTTGGCTCCAAAAGAGGGAGAAATACCTTTTCAAAAAAAAAGAGAGAGCGAGAGATAAGCCCAGCAAAATGGAGATGACGGACGAGCAGAGGCTGCGCATCGGCGCATGGACGGTAACTGGCTCAACGCATTGGAGAGAGCGGCAGCAGCACGGATAAAGGCATGAAACATTTGTGTTCTCCATATGAATCTGCTTGTGGCTCTCGATTGCGGTATTATGACATGATAAAGGAAGCCTGCATATTGGTACGATGCTCTGGAATTTGATGATTATACTCATCAGGTTCTACAAATGGTTCAGGTATTTGCACAGAATGACAACAGATACACCCTTACTCTGGCCGGATGCACAAGCATGCATGGTACAAGGAACACTACTAACTCACTCTTACTCTGGCCGGATGCTCAGGATTACTTCAGCAACACAAGAAAACAAACTCAAAAGAATGTAGTCGATGAGGAAAAAACATGAATATAAATGGACTTGTTTTCTTTTGTATTTATTTGATATACATAAATGACGGACTTACAACAGAAAAACCTGATAGAGATTCAGTTCAGAGCAAACAAATAATGGGTAGCAACAATGAAATTAAACACGGTAATTGTTTCCCCAAGAACATTTGAAAGCACAAAGCAGAAGGGGAACTCGTTCAATCAGTTCTCTTCTTGGACTAATATCTTGCCCAGCTGGTCTCTGATGGTCTGTGGCACCTTGCTGGCATGATTGAGTTTAAGCTGGATGAGGTTCGGACGGACGTTGCGAAGAAGAAGAGGATCTGTCGTCGGGTAGGCGATGTCGTCCCACTTGACAGTTCCATTCAGCACCATGGTCTGGAGACGTCGAAGGCCTGGCTCGGTGAAGACGCATGAGGGGATCTCATCACCTTGCAGGTTCAGGTGCTCAAGTAGATGCATCTTCTGCAGAGCAGCCCCGAGGGCAGGCCCTCCTTGTGTCGCATACTGGAAACTATGCATCTCCAGCGACCGTAGGTTTGCCATCCTGTCCAATGGACAACTCCTTATGCTCCACTCCCCTTCCGATCCTTGGGCGGCGGGCTTTACGCCATGGAGTGTCTGTAGCTCGCCACCTTCCTCATCATCTTCTTCCCCACCTGCCGGCATTGTCATTGTTGTTGGAAGTGTGAGGCTCTTAGCAAGCACATGCCGCAACGTCTTGATCTTCCAGAAATCCCGATGAATCTCCTCAACCTGGGTGTTGCTTACATCAAGCGTCTGCAAATTGGGAAGCCTAGCTATGCCATACGGGAGGTAGCATAGGTCGGGGCAGTCGATGCATAGATACCGCAAGTGGATCATGTCACCAAGCTCATCTGGCACCTCGTTGAGCCTCAACCCCTTCACAGAAACTACGCGAAGGAACTTAGACCAACGCAGAAACTTGATACCTTCATGCATAGACTTGTCTTTTGCCCACCTCCGTTGGACCTCCGCTTCTTTGTGCTTCTTCTCATCGACATGACATATGAAGGAACGCATCTTCAGGAACTTCTGGTGGGTGGTGTACATTGCGTTGTTGTCAGTCTGAATAAATATGCGGCGCACCAATGGCGGCACAAGAACATCATCTATGATGTTGTGGATGATCTCCATGAAGCCGACCTCTCTGACCTCTAACCGCAGGAGCCCTAGGAGGCTTATGTGAACTCTCACATGCATGATGCCACCATCGGGTTTTTTCTCCTCTAGCTCAACAAGGCATCTCAAGATGAGTTCTTTGAGGTAGTCATGTCCCACATCCTCAAGAGTCTTGTCATGGTGCAACTGCTTGTTGTTGATGAAGCCTTCCGCTATCCACATCCGAATGATCTCATTGGCATCTTGGCATGTATACTCGGGGCAGGCAGCGAGGTAGAGGTAGCACGACTTGAGGTCTTCAGGGAGGTCCTCAAAGCTTGCCCAGAAGATGGTTTCCATTGCCCTTCTTGTGCACAGTTGTTGCTGTTGGTAGTTGCACCTTGAAGTATTGAGTTGTTGCAGTACTGCATCCCACTGGACTGGCCTCTCCTTGAATCGGAGAAGTCCGGCTAGAAGCACTATTGCCATGGGATATCCTCCAGTTACATCATGCACAATTCTTTTGCAATTTTCATCTCTGAACTTCTCCTCGTCCTCCTCTTGCACCAACACTTGCTCATGTCGGCAGATGGCTCTGTAATTATCTCGATCATCCTCCTCCTTATTCCTTTCCTTTTTGTGGGATGACTCTTAATTATCTCGGCCATCCTCTTTGTTCTCCTCCTCCTTTCTTTCCATTTCATGGGAAATCTCATAATTATCTTGATCCTCCTCCTCCTTCTGATTGCTTCCCTTTTCATTGATCGACGATGATGAGTCATGTTCTCCTTTCCTAAAAACTTTCCAAGAGAATATCTGCCAACTTCTAGTCTTATCCAAACAGGTCATCATGTGTACTCCGTTATTACCACCTTTGTTCATGGTGTTTGCATGCCAAGCGACTTCTTCATTTTCGGTGTCCAATATTAGCACCACACGACTACCATTATTATTGTCATCTGGCAGGCTCGCCCTCAGATAGTTTAGGGTGGTTTTGGAGGATATCCCACCCAAAATCAACATGTACCTCTTCCCAGCAAGGAGGCGACGAAGCTTATCTTCTCCTTCTCCTTCATCTTCATGACAACGATCTGCCAACTGCCCCAATGCAATTTGGTACACATTTGTTAGAAGATCTCCTATGCTGGAGCCAGGCTTCATTTCATACCTTATTAAAGAATCCATATTTGAACATATGTCATCACAGACAATTTTTTTTATGAGTGTGTTCTTTCCAGCACCACTCTCCCCAACTATTGAGATGAACATTAGGTGGAGACTATCCTCATCTTTATGGACCAACATCCGCTTAAGAATCTCTTCATCCTTGTCAAACCCCATGGCGTTCTCCAGGTCATCCCGCCTGTACATCCAGTATAAAAACGCAATTAATGTATGTTATTAATGCCCATATATTTGCCTTAATTTAATTACTATTTATGCCTTATAAACATAGATCTTTTCAACAAAACATGTATATACAAACAATGTAATAAATATGACTCTACAAGAGCTTAAACCCAAATTTTCACTTTAACTTGGGACGTTCTACTAAAAACATTTGGAGGGTCAACTCAATAATTTGATTTTGCAAACCTAATGGGACCATTAAATATCTTATTATTGTGAGAACTATCGAACTGACATCAAAATTTTATAGTCCTGGACACATGGTTGGTAATTATAGGGGGCCAAGGGGTGTAAAAATATATGTGAGTGCTCTTACCCTATTTGTGGTTTGGCTCTATTAGGTGACTACGGATTTCTAGAAATGTTGTCATAAGAGAATATTTACTTCTCATGTATAGGCTATATACTCATGAGCATATTGTCTCCAGGCTTAGTATGTACATCAGTGAACGGAGATCTAGGAGCTCATGAAGGCGGAACATACCTTCTTACCTAGCATGGGTGACATCATAAAAAATTTCTCACTGTTTCTTGAGTGCTTTCTCCAAGTTAATTTATTTTCATCTTTCCTTTCTTGGCACTCTATATCGCTATATGGTTTGTCCCTAAGGTAGTATGATATGGATTTGTAATAAGCTGGTTGTGTGCATCTGGATAGTGAGTATGTACTTGCAGTCTCCTACTGCTTTTTATGCTTGAAATGACATGACACTCTGTACCACACGGTAAAACAATCTTTGGCAGACACCATATTAACCGCAACATATTTAGCCGAATCCACAAAACCATGCACAAAATAATTTTAGCGAGGTGTTGTACCTACTTTCATAGTTCAGGGTCTAATGGACTCGTTTTTAATTGAAGGATTATGTGGTCAAATAGTTAAATCTTAGTTAAAATTTCACTTCTTCCACTATGTAAATGCAAAGCTTATAGTTGTAAAATCAAGTGGTAACTGTTTACACCGACGGGTAACAATGATTATACAGGGTGTTGACACCACCTGGAAAATTTGGGCGAAACCCCACAATGTCTATTTTCCATTGCTCTTTATTATTTGGGAAATTAGCAAACACCATGTAGAATTGAAAACCCATTGTCACGTACCACGCTGCAATGGCTGTGGTGGAAGATGCCAGTGTCACCGATGGTGTACGCTCAACCATGAAGTCCATTTGCTCTTCCCTAGTGTTCTGTAGTGTACTCATGATCCTTCTGATTTGACCGGACAACCTACGGCGAACGATGATCCGGCCGAAGAAGCCAATGAAGTATCTTACTTGTGTTCTTGAGTTTCGACAACCTTGACTTTTTAAGGCCACCTGTTATTAACCAAGGAGAAAAAGAGCATGAGTAAAAAAAAAATCTCCGTAGCATATGCATGTTCACCTGGAGTAAATTTTATTGGGTCTCCTACAAATCAATAAATAATTATCCAACATCCTGAAATGGAGAGTTTCTTTTGTGGGGAGGGGGAACAGAGCATGCACATAAGATCTTCTTTGTTTGTAGACATATCTACTCCCTCCGATTCAAATCGTTTAAATTTCAAGCTTTGTTCCAAGTATACTGAAACATATATCAACATATGCATGTTTTTTCTACAGATTTCGTCGAATAAAGAGAAGTCCGCATATGAAATGGCCAGAACTACAAAGAATTGAGGGAGAGATAGGGAGAGGGGATGGAAGGTACCTGGTGGTGGAACATCACGTCGTCAAGCGCGTCCTCGGCATCAAAGGCGGTGTCACGCCTCCGACGGGCCCAAATGCGAGATTGGCCTTCGTGCCGACCGGCGCGGTTGCCCCGATCGGCGCCGCTCCGGTCAGTGTCGCGGATGACTGCCTGCAACCACCTGACACGGTCGCATAACAGCGCCGCTTCGTCGCCGACCCGACACAGCTCATCGGCCTCGTGGGCCGCCAGCTTCGACATTAGCGCCGCCATGGATATGTTAGCTAGCTAGCTATCTTGCTCCCGTTAGCTAATGAGAGGGGAGATATATAGTAAGAGCTTAATGAGCTAGTGCCTTGCTGGGCACGTCGACCTAGCTTTGCTAGTCAACCGAGGTTAGGCATCGAGCCTAAACATGGAAGCCTAGCTAGCCGTTAAGTATTTATTTCTTTTGTATATATGTATGTATGTATGTATGTATGTATGTATGTATGTATGTATGTATAGTGGGCAATAACATAGTGCCACTACTGCCTACAGGGAGCGTGCGGTGCAAGTTAGCTAGCCGTTGAGAATGGCCAGTTGGCCACGAGCCCATGTTGTGCACACC
The DNA here is from genome assembly GCA_034509565.1 of Triticum monococcum. Classification (NCBI taxonomy): domain Eukaryota; kingdom Viridiplantae; phylum Streptophyta; class Magnoliopsida; order Poales; family Poaceae; genus Triticum; species Triticum monococcum. The sequence goes on from CM067847.1 coordinate 789,280,101, forward strand.
AACTTGCTAGGTAATTAACTAATTAATCATCCTTAATTAGAATCACTTGCCAAATTGCGAGGAATTGAAAGGAAGAATCTTCCAACAAGACTAGAAAAGAATTAATTCTTGATTCCTTCTACGTTATGCAGTACATGGTTACTAAAGGTACCAGTTGAGTGAATCGTATATCAATTCCAAATGTAGCGCAAACTAAACCTGTGGTTAGGAGGACATACTGTGGTATCCCCTGCTCAAAAAATGTACCGCGAACCAATCTGTGGTTGGATGGTTAGAAGAAGCTACTGTGGTATCCCCTGTTCAGCAGAGTTCAAGTCCCAGACATAACATTGGTGCTCATATTTTTCTGCATTTATTTTTGGAACTCCGATGATGTGCGTTTAGTGGGAGGGAGTGAATTGCAAAAAAAATTGACATTGAAGGCCATGGTTGTATAAACCACACTTCTACAGTTTTAAGCCAAAACCCATTAATTAATTCTGAGGCTATTTTTTTGCAGAAACCACTAGTTGATGACATAGACCGATTTAACCACGATTATGACAAGTGGCTCCCACAAATGGTGACATGGCATAACGGTTTACGTTAGACGTTGTTAGATGAGGGATTCTATATATTTACAAAACAGTCCTCGTAATTTTACATGGACACCCTTCAATCAAGAACTGAAAAGGCAATCAACTCCTTCGGACTTGGGAGAGCAGCACCATGCCGGCCATGGGTCATGTCGCCGGCGAGGTGGCGCACCGCCGGACTCCTCCCCCTCATCTCTAGCGCATGAAGCCGCCTGCCACCATGGCCCAAGCCGCTGTTGATGGGCCACTGCAGGAGCGGCTCGACGACCTCATCTGGGTCGTGCGGTAGGGCGGGCACGAGGGCCTCCCACGCTATGGTTGCCGGGGAGGTCTGGCCGGCCGAGATGCAGGTCAATGACCTCGTCTATGTTAGACTATATATACGTAGCCTCTGTACACATATTGTAACATTGTATTGTATCCCTTGGTACATCTATGTAATGAGATAGTCACACCCCGTTTAGGGTGTCGAGTAGTTTCCCAAATCATATGTTTTATATGGTATCAGTTTAGGTTACGATGTCTTCCGCTGCCCCCGCCACCGCCGTCGCGCCGACCTTCGTCGCCGCCGCCGCCGCTGCCAATGTTGCGCCGGTCCTCGCCCCCACGTCGCCGTTCCTCACCTCCCGGCCCCTCGCGGCGGCCTATGGAGCCCTGCCGCCGCCAGGGTCCCCGATTGGATCGGTCGCCTCGGGGGATCCCTCTGCTTTGACCGAGATCGCCGCGCCACCGCCCTATGGCGTCGCCCCTACCTCGTACGTCGCCTCTTCGGTGGCCCATGGCTCATTGCCGCCGCCAGTCGTCTTCATGGCCGGTGGCATCCTACGGGGCGCCGCCCCCTCATCAACCCAACGCGGCGCCCCTGCGGCATCCCTATGGGCCGCCGCCGGTGCAGCCCTACTCGGCGCCGCCACTGCAACCCTATGCGGCACTGCCGCGCCAACCCTACCCCGCATCGACCGGGTCCGCGGCCACTCCACCGCAACTGTCCTACGAGGCCGCGGCCACTCCGTCGCAGCAACCCTACGGGGCCGCGAACTACGGCGCCCTAGCTGCTGGTCCTCCCGGCTTCTACTCGCCATACTCGGCGGTTGCTGCTCATCCCGAGACGACCCCGTCGATGGGCCTCTATGCACCACCGATGCATGCTCACGCTGATCAGGCCGCGGTGCCGTCGCCGTTTTACTGCTCGCACCTGCTGCCGGTGAAGCTCGCGCCAGACAACTACTTGTCCTGGCGTGCTCAGGTACTGCCTCTTCTGCGGAGCCGCTACTTGGAGGGCTATGTTGACGGATCCATCCTGTGTCCGCCCCCTCATCATCCAGCGTACCACACATGGGTGGCCCAGGATCAGGCCATCCTCTCCACCATCCAGTCTTCGCTCACTCCGAGTGTCTCGTCGGTGGTCATCTTCGCCGCTACGTCTCGGGAGGCATGGGCGGCGCTTCACACCAGCTTCGCCTCCCAGTCTCAGGCACGTGCTCATTCTATATGCACCGAGCTAGGTGAGACCAAGCTTGGTGACCTCAGCATCACGGACTACTTCAACAAGATGACCGGTCTCGCCGACACGTTGGCCTCCGTTGGCCAGCCGCTGCATGATGAGGATTTCACCACCTACATGCTTAACGGGCTTGACGATGACTATGACAATATCATTGAGAACGTCCATGGCCGTGATGATCCGCTCCCACCTCGTGAGCTTTATGCACGACTCCTTGGTCGTGAACAGCGCATCAAGCCGCGCCGTGTCTCCCCGGGCTTCGCCTCCGCCAATGCCGTGACTCGCGGCAAACCTCCGAAGTCGTCGCCATCAGGTGGCCAACTGGCGCCCTCCTCACAGCCGGCCTCGCAGGGCAATGTGCCGACCATCACGGGTGGTAGCCGCCCGGTTGCTTGTTGTCTTGCTGCGGTGCTCAGCAGGCCTGCCAGCTGTGTGGCATCGAGCGCCACATTGCCTCTCGCTGTCATCGTCGCTACAAGCAAGACTTTCTGGGCCTGGGGCAACAATGGCAAAGGGAATGATAAGTAGGCCGCCGCCGCGGTGACGAGTCATGAGCATGGCCGCACTCCGTCCTACTCCATCGATCCTATGTGGTATATGGACACCGGAGCTACCAACCACCTCACCGGCAAGATGGGCAAGCTCTCTACTCAGGAGCCATATCATGGTCATGATCAGGTGCAGACCGCCAGTGGAGCAGGTATGCGCATCTCCCATGTTGGTCAGGCCTCTCTCCTTACACACAATTTTCGCAAACTGCATCTTTCCAATGTCCTTCGTGTTCCCTCTGCTACGCGTAGCTTGTTGTCCATTCCTCAAGTTACTCGTGATAATAATGTCCTTGCTGAGTTTCACCCTTTTCATTTCTTTATCAAGGATCGGGACACGAGGGTCGTTCTGCTTAGCGATCGTCTTCGCCATGGCCTGTATTCACTTGATGCGCCGCTCACACCTTCCATGCAGTATTCTCCTCAGGCGTTCAGTGGTGTTCGTGTGTCGCCTACACACTAGCATGCGCGCCTTGGTCACCCTGCGGCTCCTATAGTTCATCATGTGTTGCATCGTCATGAACTACCAGTTGTGTCCAATAAAACTGCTGAAACTATCTGTGATGCTTGTCAGTAGGGCAAGAGTCATCAACTTCCGTTTTCAGAGTCTAGTCGTGTTGTGAAACATCCTCTTGAGCTTGTGTTTTCTGCTGTATGGGGTCATGCCCAGACGTCCGTTAGTGGTCACAATTATTATGTCAGTTTTATTGATGCTTATAGTCAGTTTACTTGGCTATATCTTATTAAGCGCAAGTCTGATGTGTTCGATGTTTTCATTTAGTTTCAAGCACACGTTGAGCGTCTCCTTAAGCAGAAAAGCATCCATGTTCAATCCGACTAGGGGTGTAAATACCACAACCTCAACTCGTTTTTAACAAACTTGGGATTTCGCATCGTGTGTCATGTCCTCATACACATCAGCCGAATGGAACTGCCGAACGTAAGCATCGTCATCTTGTTGAAATTGGCCTAACCTTGCTAGCTCATGCATCCTTTCCTTTTCGGTTCTGGAGTGATGCTTTCTCCATAGCCTATTTTCTGATAAATAGGCTTCCCTCACGACTTCTGAAAATGCCAACCCCGCTTGAACTCTTGCTCAATGAAATTCTAGACTACACATTCTTCAAAGTGTTTGCGTGTGCGTGTTGGCCTCACCTATGTCCGTATAACAAGCGTAAGCTAGATTTTCGGTCTAAGAAGTGCATTTTTCGGGTATAGTTCCCTTCACAAAGGGTACAAGTTCCTACAAATCGCGTCTACATCTCTCGTGACGTTGTGTTTGATGAAAATGTGTTCCCTTTTCGTGCACTTCCGAAAAACTCTACCATTCCCACACCACAAGTGCCCGTGTCTATACCTTCACATGATTAATTTGTGGATGTTGCATATGCCCCTGCGTTGCTGCCTAATCATGCTGCAGGTATTGGACGCGGTGCTCACCTTGAGCTCCTTGATGAACAGGCCACAGACGCGGCTCAAGATCGGGACATGCATGCGTCATGCATGCCGGGTGGCACCCGCCAACCCACCACTGCCTCGCCCGTGGAGGCTGCCCCGTGGGCGCCAGTCTCGCCCGGCCCGATGCTGGCCTCGCCAGGCCCACGGGCGCCAGTCTCGTCCGGCTCCACGCTGGCTTCGCCTGGCCCGACGGCTGCCGCCTCGCCCGGTCTGGTGCCGGCCTCGCCCGACCTGCCGGTCCCGTCGTCTGGGCCGGCTGTCGCCTCGACTGGCCCAGGGGTGCAGTCGCCTGCCCTGGCCAGTCCCGTCTCGACCTCTAGTGAGCCGTCCAGCCCTGTCTCGGCCTCCCGTGGGCTGGACTCGCCTGGCTCAACGTGGTCAGTTTCTCTGGCGCTGGCCTCATCACCGTCACCGGCTACATCGGTGTTGCCAGCATAGCCTGCTGTCACCCTTCGTCCTCGAACACGCAGCGAATCCGGTATTTTTCGTCTGAAGGAACGCAAGGATGGGACTGTTGCATGGCTTGCTACGTGCATGGCTCATACTGCTGCCGATCCCACTGCAGAGCCTCGTCACTTTCAGGTTGCACTGAGTATTCCTCACTGGCGTGCTGCAATGGAATGGGAGTTTCAGGCTCTACAAAAGAATGACACTTGGCAACTTGTTCCTCCAGTGTCTGGCGTCAACGTCATTGATTCCAAGTGGGTTTTTAAAGTCAAGAGACATGCTGATGGTTCTATAGAACGCTACAAGGCACGGCTAGTCGCCAAGGGCTTCAAACAGAGGTATGGTCTTGATTATGAAGACACGTTCAGTCCAGTCATCAAGGCTACTACCATTCGTTTGCTGATGTCTCTTGTTGTTACTCGCGGATGGTTTCGTCAGCTTGATGTGCAGAACGCTTTCCTACATGGAATTCTAGAGGAGAAGGTTTATATGTGCCAGCCGCCTGGTTTTGTTGATCCCGCACGTCCTCATCATCTCTGTCGTCTGGTTAAGCCGCTGTATGGACTCAAACAGGCTCCTCGTGCGTGGCATGCTCGCCTTGGATCTGTTCTTCGGGCTCTTGGGTTTACTCCCTCCACTAGTAGAAAACGAAGCTTTAAAACCGGTTCGTAAGGGCCTTTAGTGCCGGTTCCATAACCGGCACTAATTGGTGGGCACTAAAGGCCCCCCCTTTAGTACCGGTTCGCACGAACCGGCGCTAAAGTGCCACCACGTGGCGTGAGCTCGCGCCCTGATATGGGGGACCTTTAGTACCAGTGTTACCAACCGGTATTAAAGGTTTTTTTTTTGATTTTTTTTTGAATTTTTTGAATTTTATTTTTTCTGAATTATTTGGTGATTTAGTCTCTAATCACCTCTCTTAACTGCTCAAGTGTTGATCACTCATTTCAAATCATCTAACTTCCCGACCGGTCACCCATCCCTCTCACTACTCCAGCCCGAGCACGCTTAACTTTCGGGTTTTATTCTCCTTCGTTTCCAACTCTGCACTTGTTGTTTTCCTGACAATAGTAAGATGCCAATCCTATTAACCCTCAGGAGTTTAGCTTGAGCATGAAGTCACACATTTCATTGTTTGAGTTTGAAACTATTATTTAAAAAACAGTAATTATTTAGTAACACTAATATTTCTTGAATAAGTTTGACCATAGTTTGACCATAGTTTGACCAGATTTGATCAAAATTCAAAAAATTGAAATAATTATTTAGTAACACTAATATTCTTGAATAATTATGTAGTAACATTAATACTTCTTGAATAAGTAGTTTGACCAGATTTAACAAAAAGATTTAAAAAAACTTAAATTTGACCATATCTTTTTTCCTTTTGGAATTTGAGGATTCTAAAAAATTGCAAACAGGCCGTAGGCGGTCTCCATCAGATGCGGATTCTCGTGCTGAATTTTTTGATATATTATACATTTTTTCCGACATCGTATGCAAAAGTTATAGCCGTTTTACATTTCCCTACACTTTTTGCAAAACATGTCCAAATTTAAGTTTTCAATTTTTCCTAACGTGCAGATGTAGTAATATAACTACAAGCTTTGTTTGTAGGCAATAATAACTTTATTATTGCCTCTAGGGCATATTTCCTTCATCACCTTGCTGCACCTTATTTACTTTTGTTACTTGATATCTGTTATGAATTATCTTATCACACAATTATCCGTTATCAATAATTTCAATGCTTGCAGAGAATACCTTGCTGAAAATTGCGTGTCATTTCCTTATGCTCCTCATTGGGTTCAACACTCTTACTTATTGAAAGGACTACAATAGATCTCCTATACTTATGGGTCATCAGTTAGTCATGGGCACTCAGAAGTTGTGCGCTGGGTAGAAGAATTTGTTGACGAGACGGCGCCGGGTTTATCATGCCCAGGGACACGTCGTGGACGAACGCATGCGTCAATGTTGCCAGAACTGGGCATGTGTAGACGAACGAAATCAAGGTTGTCGAGGCGCCACTCCGGGCTTGCCAGGTTTGGCGACACAGATGTAGCGCGCTGGTCAGTGCAACCGCGGAGACGGCCTTGGGGCGGTGGTGTGGACCGCGCGCCGTGCTGCTATAGCCCGAAGAGGCGACACAGCGGCAGCGTATGGGTTGACGCTACTGGGGGGCGACGACGTGGACCGTGCGCCGACGTTACAGCCAAAGAGGCAACGCACCGCGCGCCACCATGGTACTACCCAAATGGGCGACACATCGGTAGTGCGCGGGTCGGTGCAGCGATGGGGTGAACCACAGAGCGGCAGCGCTACGACCTGTTGCTCAATCGGTGGAAGGTAGCGCTGGACTCGGGCACGGTCTTCACACAACCTGCGGAGGCGTGCTCAAGCGATTGATAAAAGACGTAGATAAAGCAAAGCGAGCGTTCAGTTGATCAATCCGATCGTTCGGAAGGTGAAGATAGTTGGCCGGACAAGCCAGTGGCGTGCGGCCGGATAGGACAGACGCGTGCATCCGGATGGAGACACACGCTGGGCAAGAGGCCGACGAACGTGTATAGATGCATATGTTGGAATAAGGCACGGCATCTGGCACGGTCGAGCTCCTCGGGCGTGTCTGGTGCGCGCAGAACGTGCGGGATGTAGCACCGTGGGGCGAGTGTGCGTGCTGGTGGAACTAGGCATCGGTTCGTGGACATATCGAGTCTGTAGGTGTGCGTTGTGTAGGTAGTCTGAGTTAGACTCCAGTTTGTTAATGCATGCAAGATTGTTCAAGTCGTGGAGTTGGTTAGTGGCCGTGAGAAATGGCCGTAGAGTTAGCCCATGCATTAGTTAGTTATTAGACTAGCTGTGCATGGTGGGCGTGGCGTGAGTTTAGGATTAGTTGGTAGTGGAGATAGTCTTGTAATGTCTATATAAGTCGAGTACGTGAATGAAAGCCGGTGCGGGCTTGAGAAACAATGTAGCCACGGTGTGATCACCAAGGGAGCCTCTTGGCAAAGCTTGTGTGTTCTTCCTTGGTGCATGTGTGAGTGGGTGTGTGTGGAGTTTGTTCTTGTGTGAGGCAAGAGGTAGAAGAAGAGCGGCGTCGTGCGAGGTGGCGCCAACATTTGGTATCATGAGCTGGTTCATCTTGGGTGTCGTTCTCCTTGCCGGAGGCGTGCCGGCGGTGGGGGAGTTCACCGGCGGCTGCGCGATGCTCCGGGTCGTGTGTCGGTCTATGGAGGAGCGCGGTGCGGCGAGGAAGCCGTGGTGGCTGCGGGGGCATGGTAAGGAGGCCGCAGAGGACCTGCGTGGTGGCGGCTTCAACGACACACAACGGCATGGAGGTGTCGCGCTATGGTTGAGGCCGCAGCGGTGCAGGGAAATAAGCCGTGGCGGCGAGCCGGGCGCGACCGGTGCGTGTTATGGGTGCGCACTGGACGCGTCGGGACCGCATGCGCGCGTACGAGCTTGCGGTTGACGTTGGGACATGCCGTATGTCGCCGTTGTGCTCGAATCTGTGCTCGAGTTCGGTTACATCCTCCCGGCGTTTGTCGCTGGCGGCTGCCATGGCAGACGTGGAGGCGGCGCGCGGTGAGCGTCTGGTGCGGTCGGGCTCATCGGGCGCGTTGGGTGCGCGCGGGACGTGCGGGATGCACTGGTGCGGTCGGGCTCGTCGGATGCGCGCGGGACGTGCGGGGTGTAGAGAGACGCCAGGCGGGTCTCGCTGGCGGAGAAGGAGCTCGACGTATGTCATTGGAGACGTGACGGAGCACGGTGTGACCGGCGTCAGTGCGCCAGGTCGGGTCCGCGGGCTAGGTCACGGTCATGGCAAGGACATCGACATGAGCTACTCCGGCGACGGCGAGGTCGTCGCTTAGGGGGGTGTATGTTGAAATAAGCCACGGCGTCTGGTGCGGTCAGTCTTGTCGGACGCGTCGGATGCGCGTGGAACATGCGGGACGCAGCACCATGGCGAGTGTGCGTGTTGGTGGAAACTAAAAAATGCTAAACGCACGGACCCATTACGGGCTGATTACGGGCCTTCTCTTTAATACTTTTCACCCCCCCCCCCGATTTCAGGTGGGTGGGGCCGCGTATCCCCCTTAAACCAATAACCATTTGCCATGTCAGCACCAGCCCCGTAATCAGCCCGTAAAACTCCGTGTGTGTAGCATCGCTGTCAACTGGGCATCGGTTCATGGCCATATCAAGTCTGTAGGTGTGCGTTGTGTACGTAGTTCACTAGTAGAAAAATGGTCAAACGTGAAGCACATTAGTGCCGGTTTGTATTTAAGCCGGCACTAATGCATTCATTAGTGCCGGTTCCAACGGCTAGCCGGGCCGCTTTCATTAGTACCGGTTCGTGGCGAACATTTACACCGGTTCGTGCCACGAACCGGTACTAATGAGATTGGTGGCAGGATGTTGTCAGAATGGGGCCCCTCCAGCCCCTTTAGTACCGGTTCTTGGCACCAACCGGTACTAAAGGTCGTCCTACATAAACCCTTCGTCCACCCGAGCTCGCTCGGTTCTTCCCCTTTCCCCTCTCCTCTCTGTTCTTCCCCTCTTCCTCTCGAGCTCATCACATATTTTGCCCAAAATTTGTCAAGATTTGAAGGCCCCCATCCATTCAAATGATCATAAAGGTTAGCAACTTTGTCCTTTCATCTCTCATTGCTAGATTAGCTCTTGCAATGCTTTATATAGTGATTAATTTGTGAGTTTAGTAATTTGGGAGGATATATATATATATATCTGTGTGTGTGTGTGCTAGTATTTGATTTATATGCAATTTGAGGTTAAAAATAACACTTAGTTTGCATATGTAGGTGTGGTTTACTTAGTGCCTTCTAAATCTCCATCGTAACCACCGTCGATCGCCCGCACCGTCCCGTCGCCGGCACCACCTTGTGGTGAGCCTTTTGTTCATGAAATTTTATATAAAAATTGATGTTTGTGTGATTTGGATATATAGTTACTCGTATAATTATCTTACCCGTACGTTGTTTGTTATACATATAGTGCCATGGTTTTGATATCCGTCCCCGTCGGCCCTAGTCCTTGTTATGATTCGAATGTGGTATGTATATTCTCTTTTAAAACTAGTTGCATTTTGTGTTTATGACAAATTATGCCCATCAAGTTGACATAGAATTTTTTTCTAGGAGGTATGTGAACCGGAAATTCCAACCGACCCTATTGCCGAGAGGTTAAATTTAGTTGAAAGAGAAAACGAGTACTTGAAAGAAAAGTTGAAAAGAATTGAGGGGGAGAAGATGGAATTGCAGTTGCATGTTGCCGATGTCGTCGATGATCACAAGATCAAGATGGAGAAAATGCGCTTGAAAATTAGAAAGATTAGAAAATATGCCATCGATAGTGAGGCTTGGTATCATTATGCTATTGGATCCATTGTTACCTTAGTTGCGATGTTGATCGTATTTGTTGTTGCATTTAAATGCTTTAGCTAGAGAGTTATTTGTTTGTTGCATTTAAGTGTTGTATGAACTTTATGTATGAACTTGTATTAATTTGGTCTATTCGGTGTTGTGTAATGAAGATGAGCCGGCAATGGATGTATGATGACCGATGCTCTCCCCAGTTCGTTGAGGGCGTGCATACTTTTCTGCTTGCGGCTGAGGCAAACAAGCGGGCGGATGGTTTTATGCCTTGTCCATGTGCTCGCTGTAAGAATGGTAACAATTACTCTACGTCAAGAACCATTCACGTCCACCTGTTTAAGTCCGGTTTCATGCCCCATTATAATGTTTGGACCAAGCACGGAGAAAGAGAGGTTATGATGGAAGACAATGAAGAAGAAGAGGACGACGACAGCTATCCTGGCCATGGGTTCCCTAAATACGATGATACAACAATGGGGGAAGAAGCTGAGCCAGTAATGCGGGAAGAAGTTGAAGAAGAGGCATCAGATGAGCCCGTTGATGATCTAGGTCGGGCCATTGCCGATGCAAAGAGAAACTGCGCAAGTGATTTGGAGAAGAAAAAGTTGCAGCACATGTTAGAGGATCACAAAAAATTGTTGTACCCGAATTGCGTAGGTGACAAGAAAAAGCTGGATACCACACTGGAATTGCTGCAATGGAAGGCAGAGAATGGTGTATCTGACAAGGGATTTGGAAAGTTGCTGGTAATGATAAAGGATATGCTTCCAAAGGACAACGAATTGCCCGAGAGTACGTACGAAGCAAAGAAGGCCGTCTGCCCTCTAGGGTTAGAGGTGCAGAAGATACATGCATGCCCTAATGATTGCATCCTCTACCGCGGTGAGTACGAGGATTTGAACGCTTGCCCGGTATGTGGTGCATTGCGCTATAAGATCAGCCGTGATGACCCTGGTGATGTCGAGGGCCGGCGCCCCAGGAAGAAGATTCCTGCCAAGGTGATGTGGTATGCTCCTATAATACCACGGTTGAAACGTTTGTTCCAAAACAAAGAGCATGCCAAGGCGATGCGATGGCACAGAGAAGACCGTAAGAAAGACGGAAAGTTGAGAGTACCCGCTGACGGGTCGAAGTGGAGAAAAATCGAAAGAAAGTACGGGAAGGAGTTTGCAGATGACGCAAGGAGCGTATGGTTTGGTCTAAGCGTAGATGGCATTAATCCTTTTGGGGAGCAGAGCAGCAACCATAGCACCTGGCCTGTGACTCTATGTTTGTATAACCTTCCTCCTTGGTTGTGCGTGAAGCGGAAGTTCATTATCATGCCAGTGCTCATCCAAGGCCCTAAGCACCTCGGCAACGACATTGATGTGTACCTAAGGCCATTAGTTGAAGAACTCTTACAACTGTGGAATGGAACAGGTGTACGTGCGTGGGATGAGCACATGGGGGAAGAATTTGACCTAAAGGTGTTGCTGTTCGTGACCATCAATGATTGGCCTGCTCTCAGTAACCTTTCAGGACAGACAAACAAGGGATACCGCGCATGCACGCACTGTTTGGACGATACCGACAGTATATATTTGGCTAATAAGAATGTGTACCTGGGACATCGTCGATTTCTTCCGAGCAGGCATCCCGTAAGAAAGAAAGGCAAGCATTTCAAAGGTGAGGCGGATCACCGGACGAAGCCTCGCCACCATACTGGTGCTGATGTACATGATATGGTCAAGGATTTGAAGGTGGTCTTTGGAAAGGGTCCTGGTGGACAACCTGTTCCAAATGACGCTGACGGACACGCACCCATGTGGAAGAAGAAATCTATATTTTGGGACCTGCCCTATTGGAAAGACCTCGAGGTCCGCTCCGTAATCGATGTGATGCACGTGACGAAGATTCTTTGTGTGACCCTGCTTGGCTTCTTGGGCGTGTATGGGAAGACAAAAGATACACCTGAGGCACGCGAGGACCAGCAACGTATGCACGGAAAAGACGGCATACATCAGGGTCATGCAAGCTACGCTCTTACCAAAGAAGAGAAGGAAATCTTCTTTGAATGCCTGCTCAGTATTAAGGTACCGTCTGGCTTCTCGTCGAATATAAAGGGAATAATAAACATGGCAGAGAAAAAGTTCCAGAACCTAAAGTCTCATGACTGCCACGTGATTATGACGCAACTGCTTCCGGTTGCATTGAGGGGGCTTCTACCGGAAAACGTTCGATTAGCCATTGTGAAGCTATGTGCATTTCTCAATGCAATCTCTCAGAAGATAATCGATCCAGAAATCATACCAAGGTTACAGAATGATTTGGTGCAATGTCTTGTCAGTTTCGAGTTGGTGTTCCCACCATCCTTCTTCAACATCATGATGCACGTCCTAGTTCACCTATGCGAAGAGATTAACGTTTTGGGTCCTGTATTTCTACACAATATGTTCCCCTTTGAGAGGTTCATGGGAGTCTTAAAGAAATATGTTCATAACCGTGCTAGGCCAGAAGGAAGCATCTCCAAGGGCCGTCAAAATGAGGAGGTCATTGAGTTTTGTATTGACTTTATTCCTGACCTTAAGGCGATTGGTGTTCCTAAATCGCGGCATAAGGGCAGACTGGATGGAAAAGGCAGGCTAGGAGGGGAACAAATAATATGTATGGACGGACATTCTCTCACTGAAGCACACTACACAGTTCTACAGAATTCTGCCTTGATGGCTCCGTATATGGATGAACACAAGAATTTGCTATGCTCCAAACACCCGGAGCGGTCTGATGACTGGATTACACGTGAACAAACCAGGAGTTTCGCCAGCTGGTTGCAAGCACGTACCATGCATGACACCTCTATTGAAGATGACCTGTACTTGCTGTCCCAGTTACCATCTTTGAATATAATGACTTTCAAAGGGTACGAGATAAATGGTAATACATTTTACACGATCACCCAAGATAAGAAGAGCACCAACCAAAACAGTGGTGTTTGCTTTGATGCAGAAACTAAGACGGGAAAGGAAACATATTATGGTTATATACAGGACATATGGGAACTTGACTATCGACGTGGTTTGAAGGTCCCTTTGTTTCGGTGCAAATGGGTCAATATGACACGAGGCGGGGTAACGGAAGACCCGCAGTTCGGAATGACAACAGTGGATCTCAACAATCTTGCGTATGCAGACGAACCATTCGTCCTAGCCAATGATGTGGCACAGGTTTTCTATGTGAAGGACATGTCTACCAAGCCAAGAAAAAGAAAAAATAAGAAAGCGAATGCATCGTACGATGAGCCAAAGCGGCACATAGTTCTTTCTGGGAAGAGAAACATCGTGGGAGTGTATGACAAGACAGACAAGTCAGAAGATTATGAAAAGTTTGATGAAATTGCTCCATTCACAGTGAATATTGACCCGAGCATCCCGTTAAATGATGAAGATTTTCCATGGCTACGACGCAGAGGGACACACGCGAAGAAAAAGTTTCACACCCAAAGATCTGGGATGTGATCGGCTTAACTATCATCACTTTCTTATGTGTTTCACACCCAGGAGGGAATCTCTGTAATAGTTAGGGTAGCTAGTTATGTGTTTTGGCATTTGAAACGCGAAGAAATTTTATCTGCAAGCAAATTCTTCCATGCATTTACTGATTTTTTCAGCTAAATGACCCTGAAATTGAAAAGCATTTCAAATGAACTCAGAAAAGGATGAAAGTTGGCATGGTATCATAATTTCACCCACATAGCATGTGCAAAAAAGTAGAGAGGGTTACCGCAAAAACTCGATGCACTTCGTGTACAAAATGGACAATCTGTTTCGAAGTATCAGGGTTTCAGACGAAAACTCATCCGTTACAAAGGCATTTCATTTTTTAAATAACTTAAGCATTACCAAATTGAATATAATGATAAAACACACTAATATTAAACATAAGAAAAAAGAATCACTGGAAAATGTATTTTTAAAGTTAAGTTATTCACAAACTAGTGATTCACACAAATTTCAAATAATTCAAAATTTAAACTATTCAAATTTAAAAACTACCGGCACTAACTGAAAGTTTCTAAAAACTTTCAAAAATATTAACCAAGAAACTCTAAATACAGCAAAAAACAACTAAAAATAAATAAAACAAAATAAATAAAGCAGAAAAGAAAAAACTAAATGAAAAAAGCCCGCCTACCGGGCCACAGCGGCCTGCATACGACTAGAAACCCAACCTGTTGTTGGGCCAGGATGCAGGCCCGCAAGCCCAATAGGCCCCACAGGGCAGAGTAGCAGAGATAGGCCAAGAAGGCCTGCATTTCATAGGAGCTCGAAGGAGCAGCCGCGGCTGGGTTTATAAACCAGTGCGGCTGCCCTTCGCTAGGCGAGGTGGGACTAAACTTTGCGCCCCTCGCCTGGCAGCGCACCCCCTTTAGTACCGGTTGGTGGCACCAACCGGTACTAAAGGGGGGCCTTTAGTACCGGTTGGAGCCACCAACCGGTACTAAAGGGGGTCGCTTCCCGCCGCTTGGGCTAGCCAAAACAGACCTTTAGTACCGGTTGGTGGCTCCAACCGGTACTAAAGGTGCCTTCTATATATACAATACTTCGAAAATTTTCATTCTCCCACTCTGTTTCTTCCCGATCGATCGACGCCGCACCCGTCCTATGCCGTCCCCGTCGCGCCCTCGTCCCCATCGCCGCCCCCGTCGCTGTCGCCGCCCTCGTCCCCGTCGCCGCTCCCGTCGCCGTCGCCGCCCTCGTTCCCGTCGCCGCCCCCGGGGCCGTCCCCGTCCCCGTCGCGCCGTCCCCGCGTCGCCGCCCCGTCACGCCCCGGGCCGTCGCCCCGCTGTGAGCTCTCCCCCCTCTGACCCCTCTCCGATCCCTCGCGCCCGGTGGCCGCCGCCCCTCCCCGAGCCCATACACACACACAAGCATGAACACACACACACACACATTTTTCTGCTTTTAGTTATAGAAATAGTTATAAAATAGTTAGAATTGATAGAAATTTTTCTAGTTTTTAGTTATAGAAATAGTTAGAATTGATAGAAATTTTTCTATTTTTTGTTATAGAAATAGTTATAAAATAGTTAGAATTGTTAGAAATTTTTTCTGTTTTTTAGTTATAGAAATAGTTATAAAAAAGTTAGAAATTTTCTGTTTTTTAGTTATAGAAATATTATAAATGTTATACAA
Organism: Triticum monococcum; assembly: GCA_034509565.1. Taxonomy (NCBI): domain Eukaryota; kingdom Viridiplantae; phylum Streptophyta; class Magnoliopsida; order Poales; family Poaceae; genus Triticum; species Triticum monococcum. The sequence continues at coordinate 789,295,203 of CM067847.1, forward strand.
ATGTTAGTTATATATATAGAAATGTTATAATTTTTTTTCTGTTTTTTAGTTATAGAAATATTAGAAATGTTATAGAAATGTTAGTTATATAGCATTGTTAGAAATATTATAGGAATGTTAGTTATATAGAAATGTTAGAAATTTTAGTTATCAAAATCCAATCATTAAAAAAATGTTACTTTTTGCGTGCATATAGCTAGTATTTGTTCTGGACGATGCCCGGCCCGCATCCTCGCCGGCGACCCGTCCGCAACGACGTCCGGCTGACCCATGTCCGGGACTGGGCTTCGCCGGGCTGGCACTGGGAGGTGCTGCCTGGAGGGGCGCGCCGCTTGATGAGGAACCCGGCCCCGGGTCCCGTCGTCGACCCTGATCTCGTTTGGTGGCGTTCGCGTGGGCCAGTTTCGGTGCGGAGGGAGCCGGCCCCGCCGGAGGAGGTACGTCGCCGTGTCAGGGAGGAGGACGAGCACGTCCATCGCTACATGGTTGCGTTAGAGGGCAGCAGGTTCTCCAATACCTGACAGTTTCTTCAGGGATCTCACTTCAGCTATGATCCTGTGAGGGTTCCTTCTCTTTGGGTGTCCACCGCCCACGCCGAAGGAACCGCGAGTGTCCTAGATTCTTCTATAGTATTCGATCTTTATTAGCTACCTAGCCAGTGATGTACTCGATATATAATATTCGAGACGATGTATTCGAGATTATATATTATTCGAGACGATGTATTCGAGATTATATATTATTCGAGATGATGTATTCGAGATTATATATATTATTCGAGACGATGTATTCGAGATTATATCTATTATTTGAGACGATGTATTCGAGATTATACTAAATTGTTTTATATTTCTTTTGGCATAGTTAAATAAAAGCTATGGCGGACAATACCGACAGAGAGAGAGAACAGACCATGTTCGATATCATACGCGGGCCAGATGATGATCAGAATGAAGAAGATTTTGACGGCTCCGAATTTCTAAACAACACCGGAGAGGGTGATATGATATTCGATCGCGACGACCGAGAAGATGAAGTCATGAACTACGACGAAGAACATGTTGATCCTGAAACAACAAACACCGGCGAGGTATATATATTTATATAAGAAGGAATCTGGTGATCATCGCATGTTTTAAATGAGTTGAAGATATATTAACGAATCGATCTTTCTTCTTTCAGCCATCCGAATCGAGCAAATCTTCAGGCAAAAGGACGAAACGAGGCCCGAACAAAAAGTTGAAGGAGGGCGTAAAGTACAACATCGAGGCATTCAAACCTAATGGCGAACCATTAGCGCCTAAGAAGATTGCGGACAAGTTCATTCGTCAGTGCGGAGTTCTTGTGAAGGACCAACTCCCGATCTCCCTTCAAGAATGGAGAAAGCCAGCAAATCCACGTCCAGATGTTACTTTTGTCGACGAGAATCAAAAAAATCTGCTTTGGGATACTCTCATGGAACATTTCACCCTACCAGATCATTTCACGGAAGCAGATGTGCGGAAAGTCAAGAACGCTGCTTTTAGGAAGATGGCGGTTGCATTGAAGAACCACAAGAGAATGACGTGGGAGAAGTACGTCAAGGGAGGAAGGAAGACTCCAGTATTCGAGGGGATACTAGAGAATCAAAGTGCTCATTGGGACGATTTCGTGAAATTCAAGAATTCAGAATTAGCTAAGGAACGGTCGAGAATAAACAAGAAGAATGCCAAAAAAAGGATAAGTTCCATAAGCTGGGGCCAGGTGGCTACGCGGTGGCAATGCCTAAGTGGGATAAGTCTGAGAAAGAGATGGAGGATGCAAGTGTCACTCCGGTTACTAAGAGGTGGCCCCCCAAGTGCAGGACTTGGTTCTATGCGCATGGGGGGGGGGGGAGTTGGACCCGAAGACAGGCAATGTTTCGACGAAGGCATGTCTGAACGGAGCCGACGATGCGCTACTTGTTGCAATAGAAGAGGCTCGATCGGGGGTGTTCCAGCCCAACAGAGAGAACGACGAGCTTACGCGTGCCCTGGGAAATCCTGAACACCCGGGAAGAACATGAGGCAAGGGCGCTATTCCGTGGTATGAGGGGTTTTCGGACTGGAACGCCGACTACAGAACCCGTGCGAGAAAGAAGATTGCGGAGGAGAAGAAGAGGAAGATGGAGGAGGAGCAGAGGAAGCGGGACTATGAACACTTTCAAGGACTAGAAGCAAGTCAAGCAGAATTGGCAGCTAAATTCCAGCGGCAGCAGGAGCAGATCGACTCACTTAGCCAGCAAAGGGGGTCTCAGCAGCTGCAGCAGCTAGCGGATGATCCAGCATTGGATACCACCGCCCCATCCATGCCGAGAAGCAGCGTGGGTTCCGCCCCGGGCGACGCAGTAGTGCTGGATAGATACCCCGTCAATGACATCATGGAGAACACCAACTGCGAGCTAGACTTCAAAATGAAGAACATATCCATGAAGGTGGCGGACGCCGTTGCTTTTTCAAATTCCCCCGAGGCAACCTTCCATTGCAACCCGATTCCAGCGGGCTATGCTCGTGTCTTGGTTGATGAGGTGGTGGCCCCTTATTCGGAGCTACAGCTTGACATTCCTGGAGGTGACGACGAGCACACATTGGGAGAGGCCATACATCGTGTCATCCTATGGAGAAAGGATTGCATCATCTTTCGAAGGCCACCGACACCGCGTCACCCGACTCTCGTCGAAGTCCGTCACCGAGTCAGCAGACTCCTGCTCCTCCAAGTCCACCAACGCGTGAGGCCACTCCTCCTCCTCCAAGTCCGGCAAAGTGTCAGGCCACTCCTCCTCCAAGTCCGACACAGCGTCAGACGTCCACTCCTCGTCCAACTCAGCCCCGTCAGCCGTCTCCGCCGCCTCAGCAATCGCAGAAGAGACACCCCGCAGCTATGGTGCGTAGCTGTACGAGTCGAGGTGATAGTACAAGAAGTACAGGCGGAGGCAAGCGATATAAATATGGTCCAAACATCAGTACTCCTCTTCCTGTGAGGGCTTACGACAGGACCGAGGAGCCAACCAATGCCATAGTGCGGGCAGAAGTCGACGCCCATTTTGGACCGAAACCGCCACCGCCGCCAAAGGAGAAAGTGCCTGTGGAAGTAGTTGACCACTTCATTCGTATGGCTCAACCACCAGCTCCTAAGCCTGTTGACTCAGACTATGAGCGCCACATCAGGAAGTTATATCGACAACGTCTACAGAAGGAGGCGAGCTCGAGCTCGAGCAAACAACAAGCAGCTGTCAAAACATGCGGGAAAACCGTTGCCCAGCTGGGAAAACAGGCGGCGCAATCGATCCCCCCGCTTGTTGTGCCGCCAACAACACGTGACAGTACGCGTGGCCAATATTATTATGGCCAAACGGTTTACGTTCCCAAGGTGGGTGATGTGGTAATAAACCAGGAGCATATAATGCAGGCTGAAGAACTCAAGATCACTGTTGGACAACTCCTCGAGATCGAGGACATGCCTCTGATTAGAGAGAAGGAAATAAATCGGAAATTTGTCCGGAGCCAACCTTTTGTCGAGCCAGAAGATGTCAAGAAGCTCCCAACGAGAATGTATGAATTGCATCAATGGTACATGGACATTAGCAAGAGATCCGATCGAGAGTCCCTCATGGTGTATGTCAAGAAGGATGATTACTACCATGAGAAAGCTGTGGCCGTTGAGTATTCTGAACTGTTTCAGTTATACAATCAAGACGCACTCGACAAATCTATCGTCAATTGCTATTGTCTGTAGTGATTTCTTTCTGTAATTTAAGTCTCAAGCTAGCTGTAGTGATCCTTTTGATCAATCATTACGTGTAATTATCCTCACTATATTCTTTTCTGTCGTATTATGCAGGATGAAGATGTCTGAAATGAGAAAAGGTGGACGCTATGGCATTGGGTTCATTGACCCAAACACCGTTAATGAATACACATGGAAATTAGATGCATATTATGAAAAAGAGGTAGAGGACAGCATGCTAGAGTTCTTCAAGCGCCTCAAATACAATGAAGATATACTACTTCCTTACAACTTCGAGTGAGTCACACTTTCTTGTACTACAAATTCTCTGTTTTTGCCTACTAGCTAGCTACATATTTTTGCTTAGATATGCCCGCTTAATTAAGACATGCAAACGTGTGTGCATGCAGATTTTACTGGATCTTGTGTATCATTAAAGTTGACGCCGGAACAGTTGAAATACTGGACTTGCTACTCAAAGCAAATACTGACTATAACATCTTGTTTGGGATAGTCAACAGGTAATTTCAATCATTATTAACTATATATCTCGGCCTATTTAGTTCGTCATTTCATGATATGAACTATTTAATAATCCCTTTATTCATTTTCTTTGTCGGCGGGCAGGGCTTGGGCAAGGTTCATCAGCGTCACTCCAGGCGAATGGAACCAAAAGCTAAAATGGTTTCGAGCCAAGGTAAGTAATTAAGTAGTACTAGCTAGCTAGCTAGCTGCCATCTCTTTAATTATCATGCTTGATTAATTATTATCTGATCAAATTAAATTCCATTCTCGTAATAAAGGCCCTGAAGCAGGCGCCGGGGACTGATCTGTGTGCATACTGCGTTTGCGAGAACATTCGCATGATGGCGTCCGAAAGAAGTAGATCTCAAAGACAGGAATGAGTACGTTTGTCAGAACAATATTCACAATTTTTACACCATTATCGATATCTAGTCACACAACTAATACACATGCATATTGATCTCCTTCTTAACAGTTCAAAGAGGTGCGGGACAAGCTCCTACCAACGGAGCGCGTAGAAGCACTTCAAAAGGAAATAGCGGGATTTTTGCTCGACCAGGTCATAAATCCGAAGGGAGAGTACTATTACCCGCTACCGCCCTTATCGAAAAAGACATGAACCACTTCCAATTGTCATCGTGCTCCGAAGGCACCAATCAGGCTAATGCCACTGGCTCCGAAGGCAACATGCATATGTAGGAGAAATTGTATATATATAGCTATACATGTGTGTATGTGTGAATTAATATGGTGGTTTGTGAGACATGATTGATGATATATATGATTGGTTCTACTAGAAATTCTATTTATATATATATATATATATATATATATATGCATAACGTATACAATGTGTAGTACCGTAAAATACCAGCAAACGAAAAAGAATTAAAATGGAAAACACAAAATTAAATGAAAAAAAAAATCGTAAAACCAAAAACCCCCCAACATTTTAGTACCGGTTGGTGTTACCAACCGGTACTAAAGGGCTCCCGGCCCCCGGAGCTGGCTCGTGCCACGTGGTTGCCCTTTAGCACCGGTTCGTGCTGAACCGGTACTAAAGGGGGGGGGGGGGGGCCTTTAGTGCCGAAACTTTAGTGCCGGTTCCTGAACCGGCACTAAAGGGCCTTACAAACCGATGCTATTGCCCGATTCTGCACTAGTCATCTGAGTTAGACTCCAGTTTGTTAGTGCATGCAAGATTGGTCGAGTCGTGGAGTTGGTTAGTGACCGTGAGAAATGGCCGTAGAGTTATTAGACTAGCTGTGCATGGTGGGCGTGGCGTGAGTTTAGGATTAGTTGATAGTGGAGATACTCTTGTAATGTCTATATAAGTTGAGTACGTGAATGAAAGCCGGTGCAGGCTTGAGAAACAATGTAGTCACGGTGTGATCATCAAGGGAGCCTCTTGGCAAAGCTTGTGCGTTCTTCTTTGATGCATGTGTCAGTGGGTGTGTGTGGAGTTTCTTTTTGTATGAGGCAAGAGGTAGAAGAAGAGCGGCGTGGTGCGGGGCGGCGCCAACAGCACACAGCCCACGACTGGGCACAGCAACCACACTCGTCACGGATGCAAAATGCGTGAGTACTAAGCAGCCAAGCCGTGCATGGCCCATGAGGAGCCACGGGTCTCGCAGCGAGGACGCGAGTCCAGCGGAGGACCAGCTCCACACGACCACACCATCTAGCCCAAGACGGTGAAGATATCAATGAAGTAGACGCGCATTGTGAAGGATAAACGGTGGTGGACGATGCAAAGTAAAAAAGAAACATCCATCAAAGCGACCGGTGCTAAATCCCAGTCTATCATAATTATTTGTGGTGGACGATGCAAAGTAAAAAAGAAACATCCATCAAAGCGACCGGTGCTAAATCCCAGATTCCTAAATAATTATGATACTCAAGAGTACCCAAACACCATATATGAGGCTTCGACAGACGTAGATGTGATGAGTTAGACAATCGCATGCATGTCCGCCCAATCCAAGACTATCAGGCCTTGGCATGGACCGCTTCCTAAGGTACGTCTACCATCAGTCACTTTACAAGATTATTTTGATGCGAGTAAGTGGACGACGGTATCGATGAGGAAAAGAGGAAGCTGGCCGGAACGACAGCAATAAGGTTGCCGACAATGGCGCTGTCGATACAGGCGGACCGGGCGGCATGAATCCGATCGCTGATCAAAGTAGTGGGTCGGCCTGGAAGCCCTGGAGGTTGAGCCAGAGGGGCATGAGGCCTGGGAGGTCTCTGCCAGTGCGGATGCGCCCGCATTTATCCAGCGGGTTGGGACGATTTCGGAGGCCGGGCAGGGGGCCTCTCTAGATCCTCCTCCTCTGAATACCCCAATGTGAGGGATTCACAAAGTAGGTCTCAAGGAGACGTTGATGCAATCCTGTCTGGCGGCAATCTGCTGGTTTCCTCCTCCAGATCATCGACAGAGTCCGAGTGCCCAGAACCAGCCTCCACCTTGCCTCCTGCCCTCCTGCATCCCGCGGCCACGCCACGCCATTGCCCCTAGAGTCGCCCGCCCGTAGAGTCGGCACAACATATTGAGTGTAGAATAGTTGATACTATAATTAAGTGTAGGCGCTGCAGAATCCTTAGTTCCAACCCACCAGGGTTCAAATCCTGGTGCTCGCATTATTCCTGGATTTATTTCAGAATTTCCGGCGATGCGTTTTCAGTGGAAGGAGACGTTCCCGTCGACGACGAGGCGCCTACGGTGACTTCGTAAATCTCAAGATGATATGCCGGCTCAGTCTTTCGGAGGTGCTCATAGGGGTAGGGTGTGCGTGTGTGCATTCATAGGGGTGAGTGTATGCGCGTGTATATGAGCGCTTGTGTCTGTACTGATGCTAAAAAAAATTTTCTTCAATTCAACTGTTCATTAAAAACCTTTTTAATTACATGGGCCTTGCATAATTGGTTTCGTGGGCCTAGCTAAACCAAGTCCAATGTCTTACTCATCTCAGTGCATTCCTCCCACGGTGGAGAAGAGTTGCTCACTAGTACAACAGGGTTATGCACACGGTTCGGACCCCCAATCACACAAACTTTTCGGAACCGTGTGCTCGAGTGGGTTGGTGATTGAAGGGTCCATCGTTGACAAATATGAAATCGTGTGTGACCGCCAATGCAAAATCACACAGTACATTATTACCGCAACCGTGAATGATAGTGTCCACAGGCACTCACGATGACTTTCACGGAAACGTTTGATGCCATTCATGTCACCCATGCAGATAAATTAGAAGTTTCCTAGAAAAATAACAAAAGACATGCCAAGAAATTCTGCGCACCATACCTTTTTGGACTTCGTAGGCTAGTACGAATGTTTTGCAGACGTCTGATGCTCTACTATCAATCATGGCACACAACATGTACCTGGAATCAGAGGGAGAGGCGCTGCAGAATCCTTAGTTCCAAAAGAGGCAGAGAAGTATAAGACAGAGGGGAGAGGGCGCGCAAGCCAAGCAAAAGTGGAGCTGACCGAGGAGCAGAGGGTCCCCATGGAGGCTAACCGGCTCAAGGCATTGCAGAGGGCAGCAACAGCAACAAGGATACTTGGTGGAAGAAGAAACTACTTACTCACTCTTGCTCTTGCCGGATGTTCAGGATTACCTCAGCCTTGTTGCTAGAAACACTTGTGAATAAACTCAAAAAAACGTAGTAAACATGAAAAAGGCCTGAAAAATGGACTTTTTTCTTTTGCATTTATTTGATGAACATTTACGACTGACTTACAACAGAAATAACTGAAAGCATAGAGATTCAGTTCGGAGCAAACAAGTAATAAGTAGCAGCAATGAAATTAAACAAGTAATGGTTTCTCTAAAGAACATTTCAATTCTCTTCTTGGACTAGTATATTGCTCAACTGGTCTCTGATTCTTTGGGGCACCTTACTAGCATCACTGATCTTGAGCTGGATGAGGTTTGGTCGGAACTTGCGAAGAAAAAGAGGATCTGCCATTCGGTAGGCGATGTCGTCCCACTTCACATTTCCATTGAGCACCATGGTCTGGAGATGTCGAAGGCCTGGCTCGGTGAAGACACATGATGGGATCACATCACCTTGCAGTTTTAGGTGACCAAGGAGGTGCATGTTCTGCAGAGTGGCCCCGAGGGCAGGGCCTCCGTGTGTAACATACTGGAAACCATGCATCTCCAGTGACCGTAGATTTGTCATCTTTCCCAATGGACAGTTCCCAATGCTCCACCTTCCTTCCGGCCCTGGGGTAGCAGGCTTTACACCATGAAGTGTCTGTAGCTCGCCACCGGCACCATCGTCATCTTCTTCCACATATGACATTGATATTGGTGTTGGAAGAGTGAGGCTCCTTGCAAGCACATGACGTAGCGTCTTGATCTTCCAGAAATTTCGGTGAACCTCCTCCACCATGGAGTTTCTTATGTCCAGCGTCTGCAAGTTGGGCAGTCTAGCGATGCTCGATGGGAGGTGGCATAGGTCCAAGCAGTCAATGCATAGGTACCGCAAGTGGACCATGTCACCAAGCTCATCTGGCAACTTCTTGAGCCTCGACCCCTTCACGGAGACTACGCGAAGGAACTTGGACCCGCATAGAAAATTGAGACCTTCATGCACAGACTTATCTTTCGTCCTCTTTCGTTGGGCCTCTGCTTCTTTGCGCTTCTTCATGTCGATGTGACATATGAAGGAACGCAACTTCAGGAATTTCTGGTGGGTGGTGTACATTGCATTGTTGTCACTCTGAATAGATATGCGGCGCGCCAATGGTGGCACAAGGGGATCATCTATGACGTTATGGATGATCTCCACGAAGCCGGCCACGATGACCTCTGATCGAAGAAACCCCAGGAGGCTTCTGTGAACTCTCACACGCATGATGCCACCATCCAGTTTTGTCTCCTCTAGCTCAATAAGACATCTCAAGACAAGTTCTTTGAGGTAGTCATGTCCCACTTCCTCTAGAGTCTTGCCATGGCGCAACTGCTTGTTGATGAAGCCTTCTGCTATCCACATCCGTATGATCTCATCAGCATCTTGGCATGTGTCCTCGGGGTCGGCAGTAAGGTAGAGGTAGCATGATTTGAGGTCTTCGGTGAGGTCTTCAAAGCTTGCCCAGAAGATGGTTTCCATTGCCATTCTTGTGTTGAATAGTGGTTGGTCGTGGTGGTAGTCACACCTTGCACAATCCAACTGCATCAGTGTTGCATCCCATTGCACTGGCATCTCCTTGAACCGGAGAAGTCCAGCTAGAAGCACTATTGCCATGGGATATCCTCCACTTATATTGTGCACAATTCTCTTCCAATTTTCAACTCTGAACTTCTCCTCATCCTCCTCTTCCACCACCACTTGCTTATGTCGTAAGATGGCTCTGTACTTATCTTGATAATCCTCCTCCTTATTCCTTTCCTTTCCATGGGATGGCTCATAATTATCTTGATCCTCCTCGTTACTTTCCATTTTATGGGAAGACTCATAATTATCTCGATCCTCCTCCTCCTTAAGGTTGCTTCCCTTTTCATAGGTTACTGACGATGAGTCATGTTGTCCTTTCCTATGAACTTTCCAAGAGAATATCTGCCAACTGCTAGCTTGATCCAAACAGGTCAGCATGTGTATTCTGTTACTGCCACCTTTATTCATGGTATTTGCATGCCAAGCAACTTCTTCATTTTCGGTGCCCAATATTAGCACCACACGGCTGCCATTATAACTGTCATCTGGCAGGCTCGCCCTCACATAGTTTAGGGTGGTTTTGGAGGATATCCCACCCAAGATCAACATGTACCTCTTCCCAGCCAGGAGGCGGCGAAGCTTATCTACTCCTTCTCCTTCATGTTCATGATGTCGATCTGCCAGCTGACCTAATGCAATGTGGTGCACATTGGTAAGAAGATCTCCCATGCTAGAACCAGGCTGCATGTCGTACTTGATTAAAACATCCATATCTGAACATATCTGATCATGGACAATCTTTTTTATGAGTGTGTTCTTTCCAGCACCACTCCCCCCAACTATCGAGATGAACATTTGTTGGAAACTATCCTCATCTTTATGGACCAACATCCTCTTAATAACCTCCATGTCCTTGTCAAACCCCATAGAGTTCTCCAAGTCATCCCGCCTGTTCATCGAGTATTCAAATTCAATTGATGTATGTTAGTAATTACCGTATTTTTGCCTTAATTTTATTATTTGTGCATTATGAAAATTTTCTTTTAAAAAATGTATATGCATACATCTTAATAAATATGAGAAAACCTATGCTCTAGTTGAAGAGAGATTAAATTGCTGAAGTGCATTTCAACTTAAAGCAATTTGAGGGTCAACTCAAGATGTTGCTTTTGCAATCCTAATGGGACTATTAAATATCTTCGTATTGTGAGGAATTCTCGAAGTGTCATCTAAATTATATACTCCTCGACATATTGCTAACATGTTTGGTAATTGATTGAACAGAAAAAATTTAAAAAATAATTAGTGCTCATATCCTAGTTAGGGTTTGGCTCTGTGCTAGTCACTATGGTGTTCACTATTCCTAAGAGAAAATTTATTTCTCATGTATAAGCTATATACTCATGAGTACATTGTCTGGGGGCTTGGTTTATGCATCAACAAATGGAGGACCGCGGTGAAGGCGGACCCATTATTATCACATAACTTTTTATCTAGCATGGGTGACAGGTAACTTTCGTCTCACACATACTGAGTGCCTTCTCCTGGTTAATTGTGTTCCTCTTTCTTCTGATGACACTTTATGTTTGCTACATTGTTTGTCCCTAAGGTAGTAACCTATGGCTATGTAATCAATTGCTTGTGTGCATCTAGATGTTCAGTATGTACTTGAAATCTCCTACACCTTGTATAAGATCATACTTATTTTATGTGTAAAATGATGTTGTAAAGCAATGTTAAATATGCGCCACTTTAACTTCCACATATTAGATAAAATCGGCTGAACCATCCACATAATTTTTTAATGGAGTATTGTACCTATTTTAATAGTTCAGGGTCTAACTGACACATGTTAAGTAGAAGGTTTATTTTATTTGGCAAGGTAGTTAAATCTTAGCGCAACAATTTACTTTCATCCTCTACATAAATATAGGCTTCTCTTTGTCAAATGAAGTGGTACTTTTTGTGCCAAGGGCCAATAATGGTTATATAGGGTGCTTATATGTCCTTGGAATTTTGAGCAATACAAGGTCTGTTTTTTCGTTTGCTCTTCAATATTTTGAAATTTTGGAAACATAGTGCACAATTGAAACACATGGGTCATGTACCAAGCTGCAATGGTTGTGGTCGAAGAGGCCAGGGTCACCCATGGTGTACGGTTGACCCTGCAGTCCATTTGGTGATCCACGGTATCATCTAGTGCAGTCATGATCCTTGAGATTTGACCAGAAAACCTACGACGAATAATGATCCGGGCAAAGAAGCCAATGAAGCATCTTACTTGTGATCTTGAGTTTCGGTAACCTTGACTTTTTAAGGAGACCTGCAATTAACCAAGGAAAAAACCATGCATGAGTAAAAAAAAGCCTATACAGCATACTACTCTAATCTTCACGAAGAGTGCATTTTATTTTCACTCCTCCATATCAATAAATATTTATCCAACAACCCAGGACGAAGAGTTATTTTCTACGTGAGGAGGAACAAAGAGTAGGTAAATAACATCTTGTGTGTTCGTAGATTGATAGTTCGTCCATTTTGAAAATAAGTCCCGCCATTTCAAATTATTTAAAGTTTTAGTTTTGTTCCAAGTCAAGCTACATTAAATTGAGTAAGTCTATTGAAACATGTATCAACATCTGTAAACTCCTGTCCATAAGGCTAGGAAGGCGGGAGCAAAAGGATTGAACTAGCCCACACAACTTTCTTTTGTTGCAACCATGAATTGGTAAAGTGACAAATCTTTCGATTCAGGTTCAAGGTGGGTGTGGGGTGGGGGGGGGGGGGTGGCTTGTGGAAAAAGAGGCACAGGTTTTATCCAGTAGCCTGATGCCAGCACTCGTTGTTCAAGTAATTTCGCTAAATTTCATCATAAAAAACATTTCCTTTAGATTCGTTCATATATAGAGAAGTTTGGCATATGACAAGGCTAGAACTACAAATAAATGAGGGGATGGGAGGTACCTGGTGGTGGAACATCACGTCGTCCAGTGCATCGTCGGCATCACAGGCGGCGTCGCGCCTCTGGCGGGCCCAAACACGAGGCTGCCCATCCGCCCGGTTGCTCCGGTCGGCGTCCTGGACAACTGCCTGCAGCCACTTGATCCGGTCGCGCAGCAGAGCAGCGTCGACGCCGACCCGGCACAGCTCCTCGGCCTCGTGCGCCGCCAGCTTCGACATTAACGCCGCCATGGATATGTTAGCTAGCTAGCTACCTTCCTCCCGTTAGCTAATGAGAGGGGAGATATATAGTAAGAGCTTAATGAGCTAGTGCCTTGCTGGGCACGTTGATGAGGCATCGACCGACTAACCACGAGCCAGCACATCCAAGTGTAGCTAGCTGTTACGAATTTATTTCTTTTGTATATATGTATAGTGGGCAAAAACAAAGTGCAACTAGCAAGAGGGAGCGTACTGTGCACGTTAGCTAGCCGTTGAGAATGCCTTTTTTTTTTTTTGAGACAGACCGTTGAGAAGAATCTTCCAACAAAGGATTGGAAAAGAATTAATTCTTGATTTCTACTAGGTTGTGCAGTACTTGGTTTACGAAAGATACCAGTTAAACTGTATATCAATTCCAAATGTACCTCAGTGGTAATCTCTCTAGTAATTCTAGCTACTTTTTAAATTATAAATACAGAGATTTGGCTGCGAAGATAGCCAAATGAACATGCCGTTCTAGGCGCATATATGTCTTTTTTAAAATTTACAAAATAAAAAACCGGATCTCTATGGAAGTTATTATTCAAGGTTTTTTTAGTTGTGATTTTTTTTGCCCAAAAGAACATCGATGTCATTTCTTCACGAAACTTCATATGTTAGTAGAACACTCGGCTATATTTGCCAAAAAAGTTTAGTATTTTCCTGATTTTCTCTAAAACTAGTGGGGTTATTAGCCGCGCATTTGCGCCGCCAGAAATATTTGTATATGATTTCATATGTAAAAAGCTATATTTCATCCTTTGAATTTTTTTCCATTTTTATATAAACATCATCTATATAATAATGATTTGTTAAATTATGTATTGAGATAACTTACTTTATTCGTAAGTTATGTTAAAACTCATAACGGTTACGAAAAAGGACATCTTCAATTCAAACATATTGTCCAAGAATGTTTGTACTTATGTGTATGCATTGGTGATGCCTTTGTCTGGCTACATAGGTTAAGTATATATCTGTTGTTTTATTAGGTAAATTGTACTACTAACTTGAAATATTTCTGACACCAATCACGATATGAAGTATAGAGTCGTCCATTCAGAATTTTTTGTTGTTTTGATATTTATTTGCAATTCTAGTTGTCATTTTGTAGTAATTTCTCCTTGATTATGTCTTGTTAACCTCCTGGCTAACTTGGTTTATTTATCCAGTGTAAAATCCATAATCCACAACATTTAACCCTGTAAGCTTAGTAATTAGTTTTTGATTGCACGTTGCTTTTGCCCAGTTTCCAAACTCAAGATGGGGTGGCTTGGATGTAAATTACTATATGGTTGACTGGGTTTCCATGTTAGTACGTAAGCTGGAGTTGGCTACATATAGACATCTCATCTCCTTTAGCCTACTGAGATTAATACATACAACTTGCACCTATTTGATTGAAGAACTTTTTTAATCCCATATGTGTTTTTGTCCTAGTTGGTGAAGCGTTTGCTACTTTTGGATTGTAAAATGTTGAACAGCCAGCGGATACTCTCCTAGATTTAATGTATACTTTCCACCACCGGAAATGACATTTCACTGAAAAAATAAATTTTAAATGCAATATTTTTATATATTAATGTGGAGAAATATTAGAGGACATAAAATATTTATAAAATAAATGGGAAAGTTCAGCACATATGAATTATAACATCACTTAGGACATGAAGATATGCAATATTACCTGGATTTTTCTGAGATGAATGCTACCCTGATATTCTCCATGCAGCTATAACTATCAGGATTATTACATATGAATCTACTATCGTGTAACGGATGTGACCTCACCGCAGATTTGCTTGGCTTGCTTGGCCGCATCCATGGTGTTTGATGTCAGGTAGGATATTCAGCGTCCTTGACATGGTGTCTGATGTTCCAATAGGGATAGTATGGTTGCCTGGTTTTGATGTGTTAGCCGCAGTCGCTTTGGCTCTAATTAGCACCGAGACCGTGTATATGATGTACTACCCATGTCATTCATGCATTCAAATCCATGCAGATGGTTGTAGATTAATATGCATTTTTTTTCTTGCAAAAAACTATATGCAGATGTACGTGCTAAGTTTCCTAGGATGATAGGACTTCGTGTATGCACATGTGACACAATCACGAATATGTAGCTACGTGAATGACCTTGATAATAAATTCTAAATCCGCCTGCATGCTCTCATTTGTTATCCACCGTATGTGATGCCCATCGACCATCTGACGGTTCCCCTATTTCCATCTGGCACCACATTCACATCCAATTGAAAAAAAATACATGCATACATCACGACAATATTTCTACATACATAATGTATGCCTTCACACCTTGTTCGTTTGATGCACACATCGTGGCTCCAACATGTTTTTTTTTTGAAACAGGCAAAAGACTTGCCATTTCATTGATTAAGAAGAAAAGGAGACACGGTCCGAATACAGCAGCCACATAGTGGCGAAAAAGAAAAACTACTCACGAGGCAGAATCACATCTAAACCCTTGGCCCCCGCAGAAACCCATAGGCTTGCCTCATCAAGGATCTTGTCCGCGATAATAATCGAAGGCGTAGAAGTATCTCTAAAAAACCTAGCGTTCCTCTCCTTCCATAGCTCCCAGGAGACCAACATAAGGAGCGAGGCCATTCCCTTCCGAGATGGCGAACACGCAAGGGAAAGCTTAGTCCACCAATCATTGACATTGTTCATAGTTGCCCAATCATGCGTCGAGAGGTCAACCAGCCCAATCCTCGCCTTAACCGTGTTCCAGACGGCGATCGAGAAGCGGCACTGGAATAGAAGATGGGCCGCCGATTCCTGGACCTGGTTGCAGAGCGGGCACAAGCCGCAATTTGGCCATCCCCTCCGTTGTAGCCTATCCACCGTCCAAACTCTGCTGTGGATGACTAACCAAGCAAAGAACTTGCATTTAGGAGTGGCCCACACCTTCCAAACGGTGTTAAGCAGAGGTGTGGTGGTATGCCCCTCGAACTGCATCTTGTAGGTTGAGGAAGTGGAGTAGGTACCGTTGTCCGTGAACTTCCAAGTGATCGTATCTTGCGTGTCGTGATCAAGAATAACCCCCTCCAGCTTCTCCCACAGAGTGGCGAACTCCTGAATATGCCCAACAGAGATGCCTTCTGTCAAGTTGATCTGGATGACCCAAAAGTCTTCATTTAGGGCCTTTTGTACATAGTAGTCTTTCCTTTTGGAGATATCAAATATTCTAGGAGCAATATCCATTGGCCTCAACCCATCAAGCCAAGGGGACTTCCAGAAGAGAGCTTTGGAGCCATCTCCAATCTTCACCGTTGTACACACGGCGAAAAGGTCCCTATCATCCTCGTCGCAAGGGGTGCCAAGCCCAACCCAAGGTTTGGGTGTAGCAGACCACTCGAACCAAAGCCAACGGAGGCGAAGCGCGGTAGCAAACTTCCACAAGTTCAGAATTCCAAGGCCGCCCATAATCTTCGGTCGACAGACCCGCTCCCAATTGATCTTGCACTTGCCTCCAGTGACCTTATCGCAGCCAGCCCATAGAAAGGCCTGTCTCAGGGCATCAATCCTCTTGAGCACCTCCACCGGTAGGACAAGCGATGTGATGCTATAAATGGTGATGGAAGTGAGTACCGCCTTAACCAGGACAGCCCTACCAGGGGCAGCCATGAGATGCCCAATCCAAGGAGCAAGTTTGTGTGCAACTTTATCTTCGAGGGGCAAGAAGTGTATTGCTTTGAGCCTTGACACCGTGAGGGGCAGCCCGAGGTATGTCATGGGGAAAAGGGTGAGCTTTGCCGGAAAGTGCTGCAAGATATCCTGTAGGTCAAGGCCGGCACAGCGGATGGGGGCCACAAGACTCTTATTGCAATTGGTGACCAGGCCTGTGACCTCCCCGAAAGCATCAAGGACAGAGGAGAAGTAGTGAACGTCCTCCTTGATAGGCTTGATGAAAACAGCAGCGTCATCAGCATAAAGGGAGGCACGGAGAGTGGCGGTGTTGGCCCGGAGTGGCTGAAGTTTGCCTTGCCTTGTGACCTTGTCAAGGATGTGGTGTAGGGGGTCGATGGCGAGCAGAAAGAGTAAAGGGGACGTCGGATCCCCTTGTCGTAGGCCTTTACCATGACGGATAGGATCACCAGTCGTGCCATTGAGCAAAACTCGCGAGGAGGCTGAGGAGAGGAGTGCCGAAACCCAGCCTCGGAAACGCACAGGGAAGCCAAGGTGCATCTGGTTGTGATATCTAGGGATTCTAGACCAGCCAAGTAGCATCTGGTTCTGGCCACAGTCCTGACCAATGAAGCTCGTAATCACCTAGAGGGGAAGTCCCTGATCCGGTTGTGTCGTCACATCGTCACTTTGCCGGCATGATCTATCTGGACCAGTAAGTGGCCGGGGCTGATAACCTGGTCGAGTCTTGCGTGGTGCTTCATGCCTGTAACCACAAACTCAGTGACCTTGGCTGTCCGGCCAGGTCTGGATTTGTCGTTGCAATAGCTTCTTTCTGGCGTCCCAGAACTCCGTCGTGCTTGATGCCTTGGCAATGGAGCATGTCGGCAAGCACTCCCGTCGTAATACATACCCAACTAACTCCTCTTCATGCCAACCAAGCCAACCTCAAGGCGGCGTCATGGTCATCTCCCTTGTCTCGACCTTGTATTATAGTATCTCTCATTGTGAGATTTCCTTCTTTTTATTTGCAAAAACCTGAGAGTTCCTATTTTATCGAGAGAGGAGGCTATTTTTCCTTGCTTTAGTATAATACTATCTCCTTGTAGGTTTGCCAAGTTATGCATGTGCGTTTTTTACCTAGAAAGCCTGGCGTTGTGTCCCTTTCTTTTTTCTACTATATAAATAAGTGAGTACGTAATCTGGCAGAAGTATTTTCTTTTATCACGTTGGCTCTCCTGGCTTTGAGACTCAAGCATGCATGCCTATCTAAGCTAGCTGCTTGGTTCCGATTCATATATGGCCTGCGTACCTTGTCTAGCTAGGCAGCCTAGCTAGATTTGTCCTACGTGTACCATGCCTACTTTTTATTGTTTATTTTTTCCATTATACTTCTCCTTGTCCAATACGTATTGTGCTTTGCACTTTTCATCCTAGCACACGAATGTGACAGACTTCTTATGTTCCAAACAAAGGCATATACACAATATTTGTATGTAACATAGACACCTTTAAATCTTAGCCTTTAATCTTCAAAATTAATGGTTGAGATAATTTAATAGATGTGGATGAACGTAATGGCTTATTTAGAAAACTAGAAGTTCATTTAGGTGCGCCTAAACCCGGGAACCAAAAATCCACGTCTGATTTGACTAATACTATGATTTTCTCTAGTTCAACTGTACATTATATACCTCTTCGACTACACGGGCATATCACTGGTTTCATGGGCCTAGCCAAACTTGGCCCAATCTCAAGGTTGTTATCTACACACGCTTTGTCAAGCATTCCTCGCATATATAGTAGAGAAGAGTGACATCCCTCACATCCATATCCGGTGGAGGCCTTCGCGAGCATCACCTGTCTCTGCCCTGACCACAATGCAACATGTGCATCTTCTCGGAGGCTATGTTTGGTGCACTGCCTCTGCCTCTTCGTTCTGCCGCTGCCATCGTCCACTCTGGTTCAAAGGAGGAGTAGGCGCCAAAGACTCATTTAGCGAAGAATGGCGAATCAAGGGAGGAGTGGCGGGGCAGGAGGAGGGCATGAAGATGGGGGAGCTATGCGTCCCACGAATATGGACCATAGGGAGGGAGGGGGTTGGCGATATTTAAAATGCTTCAAATTAAATAAAAATAGTACTTCAAATATATTTGGTAGTGGTCGATCATTTTGTTTTTTCGTCTAACAACATGTTTATAGACTTTTGTTGCGCCTCAAGCACAATGTATGGAGTTGTTTCTTTTTTGCCGCCCTTGTGAGTTCACCAGATGATAGATAGATATTGTAATGTAGGATGGAAATCTATTACCAGATTCCTTGAGTTGTAATATTTACACGTGACACTTGAATATTCAGTTGAAAGATTTACTTGCATAGCTTCCATGTCATGCTTTTGCAAGGCTGGAGAACAATTATTCATTTGCTGTGACGTTGATTCGAGCAAAGACTCACAATGCTTGCACCGAGATTGGTGAAAATCACATATATATGATATACTTCTTTTTGTGCTTGTGCTTGTAATATGTTTTTGCCCTAATGGTTGACATATTTGTTCTTTTGCTTTGTAGTTCTCGGTGTGAAGCAATGAATTTGGACAAGAGATTGTTTTATTTATAAATGTTCTTAAGATTATTTGCAACATATGACTATTAACCTGAAATTTGTACAAGAACATTTCCATAGTATCTACTTCGAACTTTTATGATTTACTTGATACATGTATTTTTTCCTGCGGGCAATGTGTGCATTTGCGTGTATAGATATACTAGTACCATAAGTAATATTTGTTGATAAAACATGCCAAGTTTGAAAGCACAAAGTGTATTGATCGACTTTGTTGAGTAAAGGGGGAATGCGTTGGTGGTACAACAATTTGGCACGCGGGTTCACTTAAGTTGAAAAAATTGTGACCTGTAGTAGATAGTCCACATAGTAGACTCGCATGTTCATTTTGGTCTAAAGTTTGTCATCACGGGTCATCCGTGCCTACATGGTGTGCTAGGGTGGTTAGGAACGCATGTCTGACGCAAGTGAGGCAACCGAAATGTTTCCCTACACCTTGTCCATCAATAGAATTTTATAAATAAAACCAGAGCTTTCCTTGAATAACACCAAAAGGCCCCTCTCTTATGTCTCCTTCCTTGAAGCGCTACTGTTACCACAACAATTTGGGGGCAAGGACAATGACATATTTAGGTGCAACTTAACGATTGCAGCGACTTGGGGGCATCCAATGGCCTCTAGATGATAGGTTGGCGACTCCCTCTCCCTGTTTCTTGCAACAGCAGGCTCGCAGCAACATGTTGGATCGAGGGTTACGGTCAGTAACTTCCAGATCATCTGCACCATCGCGATGGTTTGTCACCTTGCCAAACTAGAAATGAGGATAGAAAAAGGGTGATTCTAAATGCAAGAAGTGCACGACGTCCAGTTGGTTTTCTCATGCTACACCGCTCATTCACGACCCACGCTGTTCTACCAACACCACTTGGGGTTGGTAAAGGATGATGTGTGTCATGCGGTTCGAGATTTTATGCAGGGGGTTAATGCTCCAACTTCTTTCAATGGTACTGTTCTGGCGATGATCCCTAGCATTAACTCGTCGGAGCTTCTTTCTTAGTATCGCCCCATCAGTCTACGCAATTTTTTATACAAAATAGACGCGAAAGTGTTGGCGAACAGGTTAAAGGTTGTGCTTCCAATTTTGATCTTAGATGAACAAAGTGCGTTCATATGAGGTAGGTTAACAAATAATGTTCTCGTATGAATGCGTGCATGCAATCGGAACAAGGAAAATGAAGAAACTACTTGATGTTGTGAACTTAGATATGATGAAGGCTTACGATAGGGTGGAATGGATTTTCCTGGAGCAGATGGTGAAAAAATATGGCTTCTCGGGCATGTGGATAGCAATTGTTATGAGGTGTGTCGCAATTGCAACTTTTAATGTCAAATTGAATGGAGGATGCTTGAGAAGTTCCACTTCTTCAAGGGACCTCCAGCAGGGGGACCCACTCTCGTCATATTTACTTCTGTTTTGTGTAGAGGATTTCTCTGCTTTGCTAAAGAATGCACAAAGAGAACATGAGCTGAAGGGTTTGACGTTTGGGAGCATTGCCCCCAATGTTACCCCTTCTTTTCACTGATGGCAGTGCTGTGTTTTAGGAGGCATTATCGAGTAATTTCCTAGTGCTCAAAAGCGTCCCCAGTGTGTATGAAGAAGCCTCAAGCGAGAAGGTAAATCTCAACAAGTCATCTATATTCATAAAGGAATTTTGGATGAGAATTAAGATGAGCTGAAAGGAACTTTAGGTATTGATTCTTAGAAGCTTTTGAATGAACGGTATCTGGGCCATCCTACTGTAGTAGGTAGATCCCAAGATGGGACTTTCAAAAAATGTGAAAGAGTCCTCAAAGGGTAAAGTCATTGGATGGAAGGGCCAATGGCTATTACAGGCACTTAGAGAGGTGCTTGTCAGATCTATACTTCAGTCTACACCAACTCACACCATGAGTTGTTTTCAACTCCCAAAGAAAACGTGCCGGAACCTGACCTCTTCTTCAAACTTCTAGTGGGGTGCAGCCATGGTGATAGGGAGGTACACTGGTTTATGTGGTATAAGATGTGCACTACAAAAAGGGAAAGTGGTATGGTCTTCAAAATCATTGAAGTTTTTAGTCAAGCTTTGCTAGCTGAACAATCGTGCAGGATCCTCCAGGTCCCAAATTCTTTATGTTCAAGATTTTTGAAAGCGGGGGAAACATCATGAACACGACATGCCAAACAAACACTTCTTTCACTTTCAAAAGTATTTTGCATGGTAGAGACCTCCTTCGAGTAGGTGCAATCTGGAGGACTGGAGATGGAAGTAGTATCAATATCCATCACAATAATTGGATACCGAGGAGAGCCATCCTCAAGACACTAGGTCATGATTATATGCATGGAATCACAAGAGTATGTCACTTGTTGAATGATCATGGCACATATTTGGATACAACCAAAGTGGCACAAATGTATTCGGTCAATGACACTAATGACATTTTGCAAATAAAAATTGGAGGACCAAATAGGGAGGACTACATTTTGTGAAACTATAAAAAGAATGGGTACTTCTCTGTTAGATTCGCATAGCACTTGGGAATGGCTATAAAATGAGTGAGGAGTACTTAAAGATTTCGGTCAAGTTGTCGGTCAAACACATAGATCGAGCGAGACGAGCGATTAAATGGGCCGGCCTGTTGTGCGTTTCACTGATCCATGTCTAGGTTCCCAACCGTTCTAGGTCTGTTTTTTTCCTTTATCTTTTTTCCTACTGTTTCTTTGATGGTTTTCTTTAGCTTTTCATTAATTTTTATGTTTTTTTCTTGGGTTTTCTTATATTTTTTATTTTTCGTTTCTTTATAAATTTTTATAAATACTAATATCAATTTTTTTAAAATTTTGAAAACATGTTGAGAATATCAAATTTCGTTCTCTTCCATTAAAAAATGTTCAAAAATTTGAAACAAATCATGGATTTTAAAAACTGTTCATATTTTTCTAAAACAGAATTTTACAAAAATATTCAGAAATTTGAAATCGTATTAGTTTTTAAAAAACATTCGCTATTTAAAACTCATTCACTAATTCAAAAATTGTTCGGAAATATGAATTTTTTTGGCATTTTGAAAAAATGAATGGAATTTTGAAAATTGATGAAATTTTGAAAAATGTTCTAATCTTCAAAATCTCCTTGAAACATTTAAAATTGTTTTGTTCAAATATTTGTTTCACTCTTTTGAAATACATTTAGTATTTTGAAAATAGGTTCGAAACATGTTCAGAATTTAGAAATGATCACGCTTACAAATTTTGTTCTTGTTTTTTATAAAAAATTCCAGAATTTTTAAAATTTAATTCTAATTCTAAATTATGTTTGTGTAATTCAAATTTAAAACCTCAAATTTTCGGAATTTTTTTTCCTGTTTTCTAAAATGTTTTCGGATAATTCAAAAATCTGTGTGCTAGTTAATACCCTACCAATCAAAAAATGCAACTAGCTGTAATAGACCACGAGCACCAAATTGCTGTAGTGGCTTGCAGCGCTCGTAGTGACCGTGACAGCTCGACATTGATCCCTGCCGCCCTTCTTGTTACCATTTTTCTGCACTATAAATGGGCCAGGCTAGTCGGCGCGCTCCTGTGCGGGAGGCCGACTGTTTGCCGCATTGTGCGGCGTATAGGACCTCCCATGCAAGCGAGACAGAGTCAGCTCTCGCTGAAGGCAGCGGCCTGAATTGCCCAGCCCAGCTCGCGCGAGACCACTACCTCATTTTTGTTTGTTTGTTTGACCTTTTTTTTTCTTTTCTTTACATTTCCCAAAATTCTGAAAATATATATTACAAAATATACTTTTCATAACGTTTTGAAGAATGTTAGTTGTGCATTTGAATTTTTTCCAAATGTGTACAGAAACTATGTTGATAATGTATACAAAAAATACAACTGGCGTGAATTTTTTTGATGATGTATTTAAAATATGTTAAACAAGTGTTTGAAAAATGTTTAAAAAGCATTTGAAAAATGTTGAATGCGTATAGAAAAAATGTTGAATATGTAATAATAAATGATGAAATATTTTCATCATGTATATGAAAATATTAACCAATCATCTTAAAAGTGTTAAACAAGTATTTCAAAAATGTTAAT
This sequence comes from Triticum monococcum, assembly GCA_034509565.1. NCBI lineage: Eukaryota > Viridiplantae > Streptophyta > Magnoliopsida > Poales > Poaceae > Triticum > Triticum monococcum. Next base: position 789,318,181 of record CM067847.1, read on the forward strand.
CAAGAATTTGGAAAATGTGAAATGTGTATAGAAAGCATGGTGTCTATGAATTAAGAAAGGTTAATGTTGCATTTTATAAATGTTGATAAAGCATTTGAAAGATGTTAAATGTGTATAGAAAAATGTTGAGCATGTATACGAAAAGTGTATACAAAAATATACAATGGGTGTTAAAAATGTGATCATGTATTTAAAATATGTTAAACAAGTATCTCAAAAAAAATTAACCAAACATTTGATCAATGTTGAGTGCTTATAAAAAATGTTGAACATGTATTAAAAAATGAAATATTTCGATCATGTAGATGTAAAATATTAATCAAGTATTTCCAAAAATGTTGAACTAGTATTTAAACAATGTTAAGAAACTATTTGAACAATGTTTTATGTGTGTGGGAAAATTTTCTTGGCATATAGAAAAATGTAGATTGAAAACCAAGAAAACAAATAAAAATTGAAAAAAAGAAGGAAACTGATAAAAACAGTTAAAAAAACAAAATCCAAAAGAAAACAAAAAAGGAAAAACAATAAAGGAAAAACAAAAAATGGAGAAGAAAAGAGAAAAGAAAAGAAAGAAAAACAGGAGAACCCCGAATAAAACAAAGAAAAGGAAAAAAAACAATGAAATAACGAAAAAAATCGGTGAAAAAAGAAAGACAAAACAAAAACCAAATCACAGAAAAACCAAGGTAAAACCAGCTCTTTTACCCTCATATGTACGTCTTGCCCTGGTATGTTACACAATGCTGAAGCTGGCGTAGTGGCCAGCAGAGATGCCTGTGAGCTGGAAGACCAGGGTTTGAATCCTATTTCTCCCATTTTCTTCTTCTTTCTTTCTAAACGTACACTAACGGGCCGGCCCACTAGATTCAGCGCGGGGCATTCCCTCAGCGAGACAGAACAAGCACTGGCCTAAAACGAGATATAGCGCTGGCGCTAGAAATGGACCCCCTATTAGACGCATTTTCTGTCAAATAGGCCCGCGAGGCACGCGCGTAGCCTTGATGGGCCGACCCATTCAGAGCGTGTAGTGAGCTGCGTTGTAAATAATCCCAAAAAATGCTACCCCCGCAAGGTGCCGATCTCCGGACCCATCGCTAGTGAAGGACACTTGTCATCAGTGGACCTCAGATGTGTCAGTGGCTTATAACCAGCACGGAACATTAAGAAGTAGCGGCAGATCCAAAACTTTTTGTAATTTTTCAAACATTTATTGGAAATTATGATCAAGTAAAGGCAAATAATGTTTGAAAATATTTTTAAATAGCGTAAAAATTGAAATTTAAACTTTCCAAAAAAGCAAATATAATTTTTGGAGCCATAAATACGTCAACGGGAGCAACAGTGGCATCAAACCGGTCGACGACACTGCAGCCAGGTGTGTCGACCTCAAGAACGGCTAGGACGACGGCCCCGCCCTTGTCCGCAACGACAAGGCATAGTCATGCTACTCCCACACGTCCAACTGCTTCAAGCACGCGCCGATGATCTCCATCCATGTACGCCGTCCATCTTCCATGAAGTTAAGTGCGTTAAGACCAGTTTAATTATGTTATAGTAAGTTAATAAATTTGTAAACTTGATTGGTTCGAGCCCGTGAGATGTAAGCCAGAAGTGTGCCAATTGATGTAATTTATGTTATCTATGTTGTTCTTTGCACTAGTAGAAAAGGAGGCAAAGGTCCAGGCCGGGTCAGCCCATTATCCTGGTTCAGTCACGAACCGGGATTAATGTGAGCATTGGTCCCGATTCGTGCGGATAAGGCATTAGTTCCGGTTCACCTGAGCTCTTTAGTCCCGTTTGTGTCTCAAACCGGGACTAGAGATTAGATCTTGACTAAAGATTAGATCTTTATTCCCGTTTTTAGACACAAACCGGGACTAAAGGGTGCAATGCCCTTTAGTCCCGGTTTGTGTCTCAAACCGGAACTAAAGGTCCCATTTTCAAACTCTACCCCTCTGGATCGCCTTTTTTGTTTTGAAAAAAATCAAAAGAAAATGATAAAAACTTCAAAAAATAAAATCCTTCGAGAGGTAGTTATATTACTACATGTACTAGTTAGGAAAATTTGAAAACTTAAATTTGTACATGTTTTGCGAAAAAATGTAGGGAAAATGTAAAACGGTTATAACTTTTGCATACGATGTCGGAAAAAACGTATAATATATCAAAATGTTCAGAACGAAAATCCGCTTCCGATTTTGACAGCCCATGGCCTGTTTGCAAATTTTTAGAATCCTCAAATTCTAAAAGAAACACATTTTTTAAACGCAACACATTTTTTGAATTTGTGAAATGAAATATGGAACACAGAAACATTTTTTGAAAATTTGAATTGGGAACAAAATTTGAAAAAGGAAAGATTTTTTTGAAATTCCAATGAATTTTTCGAAACCATGATCAATTATATAACAATATGGTACAAACATTATTCATAATTTTTTAAAACATGTTAGTCATGCATTTGAAAAATGTCAATCTTATGTATGAAAAATGTTTATCAAATTTAAAAAAGATAAGATCTTCAAAGCATATGTACGTACCATATTAATATTCTTTTTACAATGTACAGAAAGTGTCCTTGTAATTCAAAGGAATGTATGTACCATTTTATAAAAAAATTCATGAGTTCGAAAAATATTTTCTAACATCTGACATTTTAAAAAAAGTATCAAACGTAAAAAAAAATTTGCATATGGTAAAAAATGTTTTGTACCAATAAACAAATGTACGTGCCAATTTTAAAGAAAAATTCAGGTGAGTCAAATAAGTGTTCGTGGTATTTTATTTTTTTAGGAAAACGTCCCTGAAGGATAAAAAACGTTTATTTATATTAATAATATGTACAACAAGTATTTGGAAAAAATTTATTGTGTACTCAATAAAGTGTTCAAAAAATGTATATAAAGAAATATACATCACGTTTTCGAAAAATATCCAAATTCTATCATAAGAGTGCTTCACATGTTCTCTAAAACCGTACATTTGCACTTAGAAAAAAAGAAGACATGTGTGGTAAAAAAGAAAACAAAGAACAAAGAACCAATAAAATCTGACAAAGAAACAGAAAAGAAAAGCGAAAACTGAATAGAACTTAGGAAAACAAGAAAGAAAGAAAAGAAAAGAAAAGTATAACAAAAGAAAACCAAAAAAACCAATGCAAAATGAAGGAAAAAAAAGAAAACTAATTAACTCGGTGAAAAAACAAATGAAACCAAAGAAACAAAAGAAGATGAAAACAGAAAAGGAAACATAGTAAACCGGACTTACATGAACCTACAGTTCGCCGCGAACAAAACCTCGCTACTGGGCTGGTCCGCTAGACGTTGCCCCGTAGGCTCCTATTAGGAACCACTGACTATATAGCCCTGGCGGTCGATGACAGTTTTACGTCTAACAGTTTCAAGTTAAAAGACTAAAAAGGCCTAACGGTAATAGGTCGGAAAACTATTTGGAATAACATCACACACAACTCATCTGATGCTGAGAGTAATAGAACAAGATTGTCTCAATAAAAACAGGAGTAATAGAACAAGATTTCTAGCAAAGTATTCTACTGGATAAGGGCGGAAATAAGACAAACTTAGTAGATGCACCAGCAACATAAATAAGAATTAACATCTCAGCCTCTGTCAATAGAATAACCTACTTTTCTTTAACACTTCCAGAACATCGTAGCTAATGCACTTCTGAGCAGGCTAACTGTGTACTGAATATTTTTTGAGTAGCTAAAGAATGTACTGCCCAACATCCTCTAACGTTGGAGTAGCCAAACTGGTGTACACGGGAAGGATTAGCTAGTGCCGTACGTGTGAAATCTATGTTCTCGTCCCCACCCCATCCCAATATATATATATATATATATATATATATATATATATATATATATATATATATATATATATATATATATATATATATATATATATAGGGATTGACTATTCGTCATCCTGGGTGAGGAATAGTTATTCTTCACCCCCCCTCTATTTTACCATCAATGCACTGTAATTTTACGTTCCGTATGTTTTGTCTTATTTCTGACGTAAAAAAAGACCGTAAGAAAATATATAATCGCCGTAAAAAATATTTTATGTTATGTAAAATTACAAACGTAAAAACATAGTGTAAAATACACATAAATTGGAAATTTTCTTGTCTTATTACCTATATTTTTATTTTCTTATACCAAATTTTACTTAATAAATCAATAGGAATGTAACTATTTGAATTCTAAACGTAATTTAATTATGAAGTGATCATAAGATTACCTCGGGTGAAGAATAACCTATTCTGCACCCTGGGTGATGAATAGCATCACTATATATATATATATATATATATATTTCTCCTCATTCGCTTGCTGGACCAAATCCAAATCATTTCATTCCACTTCCTTCGCTACCCAAGCTCCTGTCAGGCGATCTCCGTCCGTCTCCGGCATGGCTGGCAGCGGATCCGAGTCCTTCACCTCCAGATTTGTCCACCCCGAGCTCATCCCATGCGGCCCCGAGGGGGAGATGTCCGTGCGCTCGGACTCCTTCCGTCGGGAATCAATTGCGTCTGCCCAAATGGCGCATAGATCCAACATTAGGTGTGTTCTCGCTACCTCACCGGTGACGGTGCGGTCCGTTTGGCATCCAAATGCGGTGGCGGACGCACAACCCCTCTGTTGGTGTGCCGGGGCATGAATGCACCATGGGCGTCATCCGACGAAAACATTGGCGGCGTGCCTGTCGTGCGCGGCGACGGGCGCGGGAGGCGGCGATAGCCCTTGTGGCGGTGGACGTCGGTGAGGTAGAGTCGCATTCTTCGACGCCCCGTATGATGCAGCAATTCGGGCGCCGCAACAACGTCGCAGTGGACGTCCCAGGACGGATCCATCATTGATCCAACATCCACCGGCACCATTCGGGTTCCGGGCTCCGACAAGGAAGAGTACGGCATGGGAGACGGCGATGCCTTAAGTCCCGTGAGCCGGCTTGTGTTTCATGCCCTAATCTACCTTGCTGGCGACCGGACCAACACTCTGGGGAGCACAACCGGCCGCCGGACATGGCCCCGAAGGAACTGCGCGAGCTCCGCTTAGAGTAGGTTTCATGTTGCATTTAATAATACGGATTAGAGATTTCTAATTTGAGTTGTCCAGTTGTAGAATTGAATAGTTGAGACATGACCGGTCAGTGCCGCGGATTCGCTCGGCGCCCGGGTGTGTCCGTGAGTGTTTGACGGGTCGGATTTACCAAGTCCGGCTGTAGATGCTTTTTATAGTCTACTAACTTAAATTGATTGCACACTTTAGGCCAAAAACTCTGGAAGTGCATGATGAACAGTTAAACTTGTTTATTTGATCTAATAGTCAAAACCGATTTGGGAGAGATATCGCTGCCACGTTGTCGTACCTTGGACCGCTTACAAGATTAATCTGTACACGATTTTCTTGTTTGCAAGAGTGTCCATGGCTCGCTAGCTTTTCTTCTGTTGGCTCGATGCCTATTGTGTTCCCTTCTGTTGGCGATTGTATGGAGGAAAATAAATAAGTACCAATATATAACCTTATTAAGACAAGAATCGTATGTACGTGCAGTGCCTGCTACACAAGCTAGCTGCTACCTGGTAGTAGCTAGTAATAGTTTTCCTCCGGTTACAATATATAAATACCAATCAGCAGCTCAAAGAAAGTGTTTTTTTGCGGGGAGCACAAAGAAAGTGTAGTAATATATAATATTCTCTGTATATTTGTACGCAAAGCATTTAACATTCTAGTGGTTAGCAAGACGTTTGTTCCTTCGTTAGGCATTCATTCAAATCCAACCAAATGCAACACTTGATAGCTACTCTCTTGAGCGATCGAGTGTAACTTGAGCAAGCCATAAACACTCTTGCAAAAATGGCCCTGTAAAGATTAATCAGTTTATGGGCAGTGCAAGGTATACCAACGTGGCAGTCACATGGGCGGTTTTCCTCACCTAATTTGTTTTGGACTTATTAAATCAAATAAATGAGTTCATGGACTATATCATGCACTTTTCATGTTCTTAGCCTAAAGTGTGCAATCAGTTTGAGTTAATGGACTAATGACACATTTCACTCAAGATAGTTGATTAGCATCCTTAGAGTAAATTGGATAATTTGTGTCTTAGTTAGTTCAGAGGGTTTGCCGTGAGTCTAACTCATACTTGATTAGTATTTTTAGTTTTTTTAACACTGGTTCTATGAGTTGTAAGCACGAAAAAATGAGGAGAGAAATAAAGAAATTGAGAGGCGCGAGACGTGTGTTTAACAGAACTTTTGGAGCATACGTTTTCAGGTGTGTGTTTTTGGTATGACCGATGCATGGATAAGACCCAACAATTCATTCCAAGCGGGATTAAGGATTAAAAACCGGGCTTGCTAGCGCCGAGGAGGTGGCCACACAACAGTACCCCGGGTGAAGCAATCATAGTTCAGCAGAGCAACGAGGAAAAGATCGTGAGGAAGATGTCATGAGTGAGGTGATGGATGACCACCATTCGGTGGAGAAAGGAGGTGGTGGCAGAGTTAAGAGACATCGTCAAGATGTGCATGTGAGTTCTTGTAATGTGTTGAGAGCTCGAGTGCATGAGTATTCTGAGGTAGTTGAAACACATGGCTGGTGAGGAATAATTGTGGACGATATACAATGGCAAAGAAAAACTAGTGACATAAAGCCTCTAACACCATTGTGGGAGCTGAACCTAGAGAAATTGCGTCTCCGGTCTCCGTTGTCGTCACACAATTCGTTTTATAGGTCTCCCTAAAACGTACCTAGACAACCAAATCATAGAAGACCATGTACACATGCACTACAACCGACGCATCGTCGACGCGGCCTTGAAACCGTGTGCGATGAGTTGTTCTGTAATAGTGATAGTGCGTAGCTTGCCTTCAGCGCAATCTCCGACCCAGTCAGCACCAGTTAACAAGGGACAAGCAGATGGGTCCCCGCTTGTACCATATTATGCATATGTTATAATTTTTGTACTTAACTATACATTTCATCCTTACTCTATTAGCCGTCTGCTTCCTAACCTCCACCTAACGCTAATTATTGATGTATAACAAAGGCAGACCAACGCGGCGACGACCACGACCAATCATCTATCAATAACTAATCTATGTATTGAATATGCATATGAACTACATATATATCCAACAAAACAAAAGAGACTGACCGGTCGAACACGTCAACAACCCATTATGCTCCTATATATACATTTTCATCAATGTAGGCTTCCTCAACACAACAGGAGCAAAGCAAACACAACCTCCACCTCACTCAGCTCAGCTCACCTCATCTCGAAGAAGAAAAGAAAGAAGATCAAAATCGCGTCATGTTGCCAGGAAGGTTTCTTGGTCAGAAGAAGGCGAGGTCACCGGCGGGTCCGTCCACAACCCCAAGAACACCAACGCCGGCGGCTACCTCAAGACCGTCAACAACAGTGCCTCCGCTGGTTGCCTCAACAACATTACCAAGGGTGACTACACCTGGGGCCTCAAGATCGGCAGCAAGGGTGGCTTCTTCCACCACATCAAGAACATCAACAATGGCAGTTCCGCCCACAGGCTCAAGAATATCAGCAACGTCAGCTCAACCCGATAATTCAAGACCCGCTAACTCAAGACCACCAACAACAGCAAATCCTCATGTGACCTCAAGAACTTCAACGACGGCAAATTCGTATGCGACCTCAAGAACTTCAACAACTGCAAATCCGTATGCAACCTCAAGAACGTCAACAACGACAAATCCGCCCGCAACATCAAGAACGTCAACAACGGCAAATCCATACGCAACCTCAAGAATGTCAGCAGCGTCAGCATCCGTGGCTGCTTCTGCGACCTCAAGAATGTCAACAAGAGCCGCTCCATCAACGACCTCCAGAACGTCAACTAGAGCAACGGTGGCCTCAAACCAGTCGACGACACTGCAGCCAGGTGCGCCGACCTCAAGAACGGCTAGGACAACGGCCCCGCCCTTGTCAGCAATGACAAGTCGTAGTCATGCTGCTCCCACACGTCCAACTGCTTCAAGCACACGCCGATGATCTCCATCCATGTACGTCGTCCAGCTTCAATGAAGTTAAGTGCATTGAGACCAGATAAGTTATGTTACGGTAAATTAATAAATTTGTAAACTCGATTGGGTCGAGCCGGTGATATGTAAGCAGGTAGTGTGTCAATTGATGAATAGAGGGTCTACGGGCTTGGATGTAATTTATGTTATTTGTATGGTTCTTTGTACTGTAATGACATTGATGAATAAAATGGAATTTTTTCCAGCAATAAAAGAGAAGTGTGCCAGATCACATTGCGGCTATTTTTGTTTTTCATGGAGTTATCGAGTCATGTTGTTGGATGACCAAATAAAAGAACTTGCGTCAGAAAGAACGTACACATGATTAATTACACGTCAACAAGCAACGAAGGAGCTCCTCCCAAAATAAGTTAGGGTTCCTCTGCCTTCTGTCGGTGCTGCCGCCGGTCCGCCTCGTCTCCGCTGGCCTTAGGGCCATGGCGGGGTGGTGGGTCTCGCCCCTTGCCAGCGGGAGGGCTCCGTTTTCATATGTTCTTTCAAATTTTGTTAGGGTTTGTGTCCTCCTCAGGAAGACGATGGCGGCGACTCCCTGAAGATGAAATAAGGTTCTCCCTGCCTAGACCCCGTCTCGATGGTGCGTCTAGTGTCATCGGTGGGCGTGTGGAGGTATGTCTCTGGCAGATCTGTCATTGGTAGATTTGCTCGGATCTGGTCGTAGTTCGCGTACGTTCATGTCTCTTCGGGTTGGAGCCTTTTGGTGTACACTACTCTTCAACGATAGTGGTTGCTGTTCTGGTGTGCTGGTCCTATAGGGTCTTAGCACGACGACTTCCCGAGTTTCTACTACAACAAGTTTTATCCGGCTCCGGCGAGGGAGGCGCGATGACGGCGGCGCGCATTCGGCTCGCTTCAGTGTTTGAAATCGTCGCTAGATGGTTTACGAATCTGGATGTAATTTTTATAATTTCTGGTGTTTATTGTACTGTATGATTGGATAGATCGGAAGTTTTCTTGTATTTTTTTTAAAAAAAATTGACATGTCGCTGAACTACCTCTGTCCTGTGTTTCATCCCAGTTTCTTGCGATATTCGTTAGCATCGATCTAAGACTTGAGAAGTCCGGTGGTGGAGTTCAGAGTTTGTCTCACTGCCATATCAGTAACCAATTACCCCCACGGAAAATAAGCAGAACGGCTCAAGGTAGGGCGCTAGCAATTGAGCAGTGGCAAGACTCTAGCGAGGGGTTGAGCGGTGTTCTTATGTAGTGGTGTTAACACACTTAATTAACTTGCTCCAATAATACTCCCCGTTTTTAAATATAAGTCTTTTTAGAGATTTCTATATGAACTACATATTAATATATATAGATATATTTTAGAACGTAGATTCACTCATTTTGCTTTATATGTAGTTTATATTTAGGAACGGAGGGAGTAGTGGTTCATGCGATGCAGTGGTAGCAGGAAGAGCAAATTAAATAAGGAAGGCAGCTTGTGCGTGCGATGTGAAGGCCGGCAGACTCCAATTCGTTTTTGAAACTTGACATGATCTCTGCCTACTGGCCACCTGATCAACATGCCTTGTGCTTTCCGACTGAATCAACGCTAGGTATATATAGATCCATTAGTACAGTCAGTGCTTCGTTGGTATGGCTACTTCGTAGTAGGTAATTAGAATGCTTTTAAGAATCCCTGCATAATGGAGCCGTGGCAGTTAGGGTTTCAGAAGGAGAGATTTTTCGAAGTCAAAAGCATATCTTTTAAATGTTTGATGAACATCTATATGACTAATGTGTAATGCAATGCATTTTTTCTTAGTAAAATCTGTGAATTTTTGTCTTAAGATGTTAAAATTGTTGTGAAATACTAAGAAAAAAACTAGTTACAACAGAACGAATGACAAAAGAATCCATCACTAGAAGAGATAAGGGCACTGGGCGGTGTCGTAATGTGTCACGTTAGTGGTAGCTAATTAGCTATACTTCTGATGGACACCGACCACAGAATATTGTATAAGCTACGAGCTTTGTTGTCGAAACCACACTACAACACAGACGTCATTAGGAGGCACTTTATTAAGGGCGTTTTCTCTAAACGCCTCAAAACTATGTATTAGAAGGCATTTTTCAAAATCGCTTCTATCTAGACGCACCTTCGAAGGCACTTCTTTCAGAGCGCCTCGCATCGAACGAGCTTCGGAGGCATTTTTTCAGAGCGCCTCGCAATCAACAAGCTTCGGAGGCATTTTTTCAAGAATGCCTCGCATCGAAGAGCTTTGGAGGCGTTTCCCAGAACCCCTCGCAACGAACGAGCTTTGATCAGCTTGGACAAAAAATTAGGCTGCAATCAGACGAGAGCGGCTGCAATCTTTTACTGTACGTATTTGCGTCTGGAGCGTAACAGCTGGTGGTCGAGGTCGAAAGCTCCATCCTGGGCGGAGGAATTTGGCGGCGGCCTTTGACCCGTCAGTTCTTTGACCGCGTCTCTCTCCGCCTGAGCAGTTTTAGTCCCATACCGCTTAGGGAACAAGTGTTTGACCTTCTTATAAACAGAAAACGATCAACTAGCTTCAGAAATCAGCTACTACAAGAGAGGCGGCCTACGCTAATGGGCCTGACCAGCGCGGTGCCATTATTTGATTTGACAGCCCACCTTGAGTCGAGCTTGGGAGATAAGGGAAAGAGAGCCTTCCGTGGGCTTTTCCGATTAAAAGATTCTGAGACAGAAGGCAGCCAAGTTTAACGTGTTTCTAGGTACTGTAGCACTTTTGCACATGTCTCTATGAGCATAATCTGTATATCTGTATATATAAGAAAAAGAAGAATTCATTGTGACTATTGAAAAAATATCAGGCCAAAAGAACCTTCAAACAGACTGTAAAACTTCTATACAAATTATACAACATATTCATTGATGTTTGTGATAATCTATACTGATGTCATGTCGTAAACAATATTCTAACAGTTCTTGTTTTGTTTTGGACGCAGTATCAGTAGGACATCGACCTATATAGGATATAGGAAAAAGGCAAAAAAAAAGAAAAAAAGCGACATATCATGTAGCATAATATCTAAGAGAGAGGAGTTGTAGATATGCCAGGGACTACAACCAATTATCCTCAGAGCTTGTGACAAGCAGATGTGTTTAAACAATGTCCAGATCAAAATGAGATGCTTCCCGCAAAAAAGGTAAAAAATAAGATGCCCTTGTAGTGAGTCACTTGTGCGCGAGTCCTTAAGCCTACTCAATGCATGTCTTGGGGAAAGAGCTGATGTACAAAACGACGCAATAAACAATGATGAACAGTGTTTGTATACATGCAACAATATTTTTTTACTACCTATGATGTAAGCATCAAGTAGCATCAAGTAGGCTTATTTTAGCAATGTAGGGCTTCTAACCTTCACTAAACTATTGGCGCCATGCATATTTGTTTGCTATCGCGTGTAAACTATTCCCGCCATGCACATATCTCGAAAAATGGTGACTAAAGATCAATGGCGTGGAGCGTAGGTTCGGGTGGACCATGGTCCCATACAACATTCTTGTTACTACATCAATGATGCATGCAGTACAGTACATGCATATGTATGACTAACAACAAGTCACAAGCCGTGTGGCGTGTGCTACCAAAACTTAACCACCAACGCTTATTCTGAAGTATGTACTAGTGTAAGGAGGAGTAGGAGAAGAAATGAAGACCAACGCGGCGACGACCACGGCCACTGACCCAAGCGCATACCCATCCGTCAAGAACAAATGCATCAAATATACATATCTACTCCACCAAATGAAACAAAAGAGACCGAGTCCCGGTAGCACTGGCGACGCCACCAAACCATTCTCCTCCCGTGAAAGCGCGTCGTCTCGCTGGACCGCTTCCCTGTGTCCTTATCCCTCGGCTATATATGCAGGTGCCGCTGCTGCAGGCTTCCTCAACCCAACCGGTGCAGAGCAAACACCACATCCACCTCTCGCCTCAACCACCTGGCCGGTGAAGAAGAAGAATAAGAAGAGAAGGAGATCGCGTCATGGGCAAGGGCAAGGAACCTGCAAAGGATGCCCCTAACAAGACGAAGGCAGCGTCAACCAGTACGCAGTTGACAAAACCGCCATCGTTCAAGAAGAACAAGGTGCAGTCCAGGAATAACCCGATGCTGACTCAGAAGAACAGGAAGCCCCCGCCTAAGAATCAAAAGTGAGAGTAAGCGTGCAAAAGGGTGAGAGTAGCTGCCCCGTCCACCTGATCTCCGACGTCGTCCGACCAGGACGAAGTTAAGCAGTGTGTTTGCGTCAAGTACTCTAGTTTATATTGCAATGTGTTAATTTGAAAAACTCGGCTCAATGGAATCCGTAGGTACTTTGCTTGTAGGCCAGAAGCGTGCTAGTCCACGCTGCGGCCAAGTAAAAGTTTTTTTCCGGTTATGTTGTCGAGCCATGTGCAGGTTGTTGGTGGGCGACTGAATAAAAGGAAATAGTGACATACATGTACTGTGGGTTCATCCAGTTTCTTTCGATATTTCTAGCAGCAATTTGGCATTCGGTATCAAGGTCTGCATTTGTTATCACAGCGGCGTGTGCGACGCCGGTTCAGTGACTAGAAGATTCCCTCGGCTGGCAGAGGGCGAGTGCCCTAGCTAAGGTAGAGCGGTGGCAAGACTCCGATGAATCCAATACCCAAAACGGCTAACAACATAATCAGCGCAAGTTCATGCACGTTTCACATACTTAACTTACTCTAATACTAGTGGCCATTGGGAACCAAATTTATTACAAAACTACGGGTTGAGGAAGGTAGCTTGTGCGTGCTAACGTCGGACTCTTATTCTTCCTTGAAATTATAGAATAACATTTGACTAATATATGTCTGACGACTATAGTGGCCTGGTCATGGCGTGCCTTGTGACCATTTGTGCAGTTGGTGCCTGTTTAAAAGGGAAAAGATGAATCACCACTTTGTACTAATACATGCATGCATTATATGTGGTGTCGCTGCTATGGAAACAATAATGATTAATTATTGATACATGCATTTTGCATCATGATTTCATTTTCTTGACAAAGGGCGTTTTGTATTGACTCATAATGTAGCATCAAGTGGCACAATCACAATGAGCACACACCCGGCCTCTGCAAAACTAGGAATACACACAGCCAACAGTACGTGATTTCATAAGGTAAGTACTTCAATTTGATGCTTATTTGATCACCATAGCATCATTTTTACTTTAAGTTCATGTTATATTGCAGAGAATTACCTAAAGGACTTCCAAAAAAGCTGCCAGAAGGGGAATAAAAGTTTATCACCTTTTTCCTTAATTGTTGATCCTGAAGAGGGATTAACGATTAGAAAATAAATGTCAATTTTGTGGTTTAGATTAAATAGTTGATCTTTTTCCTTAAGTGTTCTCTTGCAAAACTAGTGTGGAATATTATGCAGTGTGCCTTCTACATTTAGAGATATCTGATTCAGACATTCAGTCCAATAAATGTTTACTTCCTGGATTTCTTGATTTTCAAGGCAAGTCAAACATTTAGTAATGGTTGGAATTGCTTATTTATTGACCATTTGAATAATTAGAAATATTGCTTGTTTTGATGATAAGAAAATTGATTGTTGATGTATTGTGATCAACGTGGTGGGGTTTCGAATTAAATCATGGCCAATTTTGCAGAGGAAACAGGAAAATAAAGAAGTGTCAAACTAGCAAGTGAAGTATTCCACTCTATGCATGGATGGTGTCATGGCACAAGCTTGTTTAGTGCTGGATGAAAAATTAGTTCATTGGACAAAGAACCAACATGTGGACCTCCTTTTGTTTCGATGTTGGCTCTTAACTTTGATGTTTGATCTGAATAAGGATTTTTAATATTTGACTGAAGTCTACGTGAACTGTGCCGCTTCTAAGTTTCTCTATCCTGCTTCTCGACGTGCACCATGAAGGGGGAGGGGAGCATGCCTTCGGAACACCCGTCTCTTGCAATCATGTACAAGGGAGAGGTGATTAGGTTTTTGGGGACCACAATACTGCTACTATTCCCATGACTACTCGAATGTTCATGCTCCATTAACTAGTTCATGGACTACTCGTTGGCTCCGCCCAACCACAATACTAAGGACACCGCCGCTGCAGCTAAGTTTGCTTACGCTACACCCATCTTGTAAGTAATCTTATCACTTCTTTTAATTAGGGTTTTCCATTGGTGTATTCGTAGTACAAATCAAGATGGACATCCTATGTTTTCGTATCTATCATATTGCGTGTCTAGATTGTTTAGTACTTATATTTGGTCGAATTATCATGTATGTTATGTTCATCATGCTCTATCATTCCTGATGATTCAAGTCCAAATTTACATTGTGGTCCATGCTTCGGAGCTCCAAGATGACGAAGACATATTCGCGAGTTATGTTTGTTTGAATTTTGTCGAATATTTGTTAGAGTTGTACTATTATTAGACTTGTACTTTGCGGAATGTAAGGTGTTTGAATCGAATACGCATAACCAAGGTCTAACATATAAAGGCACCACGGGGTTACCAAAATAGACTAGACGAAACTGGCAGTCTAGACATGAATGACACGAGGGATGGTGCGGGGGACATGGGCAGTGGCGGACGTACAGGGTGCCCCCTGGGATTTTGAGAAAGCCTATATACCTATAGATCAAATTAGTCTGGAGCTTGATAATCGGTTTGATGAGATCAATATGGAGCTGCTATCTTGTATGTCTGCTTTGAATCCCGCCAACTCATTTGCTCCTTTTGATGCATAAAAGGTATGCAAACTTGCTTCTAAAATTTGTATTGCTTTCAAAATTGGTACGGAATCTCTTTAACTCATTTGTTTCTTTTGATGCACACAAGGTATGAAGACTTGCTGAGTTTTATCCCAAGGATTTTTCAAGTGCCGACTTGATACACCTTGAACTACAACTTGATAACTATATTGATGACATGAGAAATGATGAGAACTTCCAAGGCCTTGGAAATCTTGTTGATCTCTCGGTTAAGCTTGTTCAAACAGGGAGACATATAGTTCATCATTTGGTGTACTTTCTTTTAAAATTGGTATTGATTCTACCGGTGGCAACGGCAAATGTTGAGGGAGCATTTTCTGCCATGAGTTTTGTCAAGAACAAGTTGAGAAATAAGATGGGTGATAGTCTTTTGGATGATTGCCTAGTCACATACATTGAGAGGGATGCTTTCTCCGAGGTGAATGAAGATGACATAATTGATACCTTCATGGCAATGCGAAAACGTAGGCTAGAAACATAGTCTTTTTGAACTTCTCAAGGTATGTGATATGGTCCATATACTATTTACTATGTAGACTTCTTTATGCAAAACTGAGATTTAATTGAGAATTTTAGTGCGTTCGTAAGACCATATTGATCTATTTCTTTGTGCCATTGGTAATTAGTTAGAACATCCACATGTCGTATTAGTTATCAAAAAAAATTGGGGCGGACCACCCTATTGTGAAATGCTAGCTCCGCCACTGGACATGGCAGGGATGGCCTGACTGGTAGTGGTGATTGGCTAGACATGTTGTCTGATTGCCTTAGTGGAATTTGTCGTCTCAATTTAGTACCTGGGGAGGAGCTCTCGTAACCATGCTTGGTGAGTAGACTAGTTTGCAAAACCTTGACAACAAATATTGATGTCATGCTTGTGGTTGCTTGTCCTCGGCCTCGATTTTCTACCAAATAGGTCCGCTCTTTGTTGTGCATCTGCTTTCTTTGGAATATTTGGAAGCAACACACCCCGAAGATTTAACAAAAAAAAAAGAGAGGCCTACCCGGTTCTTATTCCTAGTTGTGGAGATGACCTTCTGCTATGGGCAAGCATATGCCACAAGCCGTTCACTCATTTCTCTACTTTTCTATCTGATCTCCCGTTCTGTTCCTTAGTGACCTGTAGTTGTTTT
Organism: Triticum monococcum; assembly: GCA_034509565.1. Lineage (NCBI taxonomy): Eukaryota > Viridiplantae > Streptophyta > Magnoliopsida > Poales > Poaceae > Triticum > Triticum monococcum. The sequence continues at coordinate 789,334,165 of CM067847.1, forward strand.
CTGTAAGCTGTAATTCTTATTTCTTGGTTCTGTACTCTGTCTTCTTAGATCTCTTCCCCCTGTAATTATCTTATCTCCATGTTGTACAATAGCTCGTTTTGTTTTGGAATGATAGAAAATGGTTCAGGCCAGTAGTTGCTGTTCGTAGTAGGTCAAAGAAAGGATTTGCATAAAAATCACATATGTGTATGATTATGGTGTGATTGCAAGATATCTTAAGCTGATTTCTTGTAACTCAGTGCTGGGGCAAGCCTTGTATGAATGAGCCTGGCTGCATATTAACATAACAAACAAGACAAGGACATCATCCTTGTCTATTAGCAGTCTGCTACCAAAACTTTACCTAACGCTAATTCTAATGTACGTAGTAGTATGAGGAGGAGGAGATATGAAGACCAACGCGGCGACGACCACGACCACTGACCCAACCGCATCCATCCGTCAATAATAATGCATTGCATATACATATATACTCCCCAAAACAGAAGTGACTGACCGGCAACGGCCACCAACCATTCTCCCCGGTGGAAGCGGGTCTTCAGGCTATGCTGCCGTGCTTCAGGTTTCCTCAACCCAGCCAGAGCAAAGCAAACACTGTATAAACCTCACCTCACATTTGTGAAAGTACGTCACAAAAAAATAATGTTTTGAATTTTATTTTCTATTTTTTACTGTTCACACCAGTAGCATTTGCTTCTGGGTGTAGAATGGTATTTTCGGCTATTTATTTCATTCTTAGCCATCTGCAACCTAAACTTACCTAACGCGTATTCTAATATATGAGAAATGAAGGCGAACGCGGTGACGACCATGGCCTTTGACTTGACCCAATCGCATCCATCCGTCAGTAGTAATATGTGTGTGTCGTGTATATTGGAAATATTCAAGGAAACATAAGGGACAAACTGGCTTTCGTTGCAAGTGTGAACAGACGTAAGTTTGAGCGAAATAAGCAAGGACACCAAAAGAGATGACATCCCTCTATGTATATATATCGTTGCCGCAGCGCTTCCTCAACCCCAACCAACACAAAGCAAATACCTCACCCAGATCACACCAGCTCAGCTCATCAGCCAGAAGAGGAAGAGCAGGAGGAGGAGGACGAAGGCTAAGAAGAGAAGCAGATCACACCATGCCAAGACAGTTTCTTGGTCAGAAGGTGAGGTCACAGGAGGCTCCAACTGCATCTTCAACTACGCCAACAAGGGCGGCCACGCCGGCAGCCTCAAGAACGCCAACAACGGCGGACTCCAGCAATGTGCAGTCGAGGACATCGATGCCAAGTGATTGCTCCTCAAACATGACATCAATGGTTGTTCCGTCCATGGACTCAATAGCCTCGACTAACGCAATAGCGGCCTCAAGCCATATGCGGTCGATGGCGCCGACACCAGGTGGGGGTCCTCAAGAATGACATCAATGGTAGCTTCATCCGCTGCCAAGTCAACTGGCGCAACGGCTGCCTCAAGAGGGTCAAGGACGTCGACGCCAAGTGATCGGTTCTCAAGCATGACATCAATGGTGGTTCCGTCCATGGACTCAATAGCCTCGACTAACGCAATAGCGGCCTCAAGCCATATGCGGTTGATGACACCGACACCAGGTGAGGGGTCCTCAAGAATGACATCAATGGTAGCTTCATCCGCTGCCTCAATAAAGTCAACTGGCGCAACGGCTGCCTCAAGAGGGTCAACGACGTCGACGCCAAGTGATCGGTTCTCAAGCATGACATCAATGGCGGTTCCGTCCATGGACTCAATAGCCTCGACTAACGCAATAGCGGCCTCAAGCCATATGCGGTCGATGACACCGACACCAGGTGAGGGATCCTCAAGAATGACATCAATGGTAGCTTCATCCGCTGCCTCAATAAAGTCAACTGGCGCAACGGCTGCCTCAAGAGGGTCAACGACGTCGACGCCAAGTGATCGGTTCTCAAGCATGACATCAATGGCGGTTCCATCCATGGACGCAATAGCCTCAACTAACGCAATAGTGGCCTCAAGCCATATGCGGTCGATGGCACCGACACCAGGTGAGGGGTCCTCAAGAATGACATCAATGGTAGCTTAATCCGCTGCCTCAATAAAGTCAACTGGCGCAACGGCTGCCTCAAGAGGGTCAATGACGTCGACGCCAAGTGATCGGTTCTCAAGCATGACATCAATGGCGGTTCCGTCCATGGACTCAATAGCCTCGACTAACGCAATAGTGGCCTCAAGCCATATGCGGTTGATGGCACCGACACCAGGTGAGGGGTCCTCAAGAATGACATCAATGGTAGCTTAATCCACTGCCTTAATAAAGTCAACTGGCGCAACGGCTGCCTCAAGAGGGTCAACGACGTCGACGCCAAGTGATCGGTTCTCAAGCATGACACCAATGGCGGTTCCGTCCATGGACTCAATAGCCTCGACTAACGCAATAGTGGCCTCAAGCCATATGCGGTCGATGGCACCGACACCAGGTGAGGGGTCCTCAAGAATGACATCAATGGTAGCTTCATCCGCTGCCTCAATAAAGTCAACTGGCACAACGGCTGCCTCAAGAGGGTCAAGGACATCGACGCCAAGTGATTGTTCCTCAAGAATGACATCAATGGCGGTTCCGTCCATGGACTCAATAGCCTCGACTAACGCAATAGCGACCTCAAGCCATATGCGGTCGATGGCGCCGACACAAGGTGAGTCCTCAAGAATACCAACAATGGTGCGGTCCAGGAAGAGTCAGGTGCTGACTCAGAAGTAGTCACCGCCTAAGAATAAGAAGTGAGAGGAAGCCTCCAAAAGGGTGAGAGCAGCTTCTCGTCCAGCTGTTCTACGGCGTTGTGCGGATATGACGATGTTAAGTGTGTTTGCGTCAAAAAAGAAAACAAAAAAAATTGTGTGTGTCAAGTACGCTAGTTTAGGTTGCAACATGTTAATTTGTAAACTCGGTTCAATGGAGTCGGCAGGTAGTCTGCATGTAGGCCAGAAGCGTGCTATAGCTAGTCCACGTTCCGGTCAAGGAGAAGTGTTTTTCCCTTGCGTTGTCCAGCCATGGGCAGGTTGTCGTTGGGCAACTGAATAAAAGGAAATAGTGAAATACAAGTTCCGCAGGTTGCGTTTCTTGCGATATTTTTAGCAGCAATTCGACATTTGGTGTAAGAGCCTGCATTTGTGATCACAGTGGCGTTCCTGATGGCGGTTCAGCGACTAGAAGAGTCTTTCGGCGGCCAAGTTTGAGTACCCTAGCTAAAGGTAGAGCAGTGGTAATTAACGCTAGAGGATGCACGTTACTATGGAAACAATTATCCATGTTTAACCAATGATACGTGTATTTTACATCACAAATTCAGAAGATAAGTACTCTGATTTGATGCTTATTTGATCACCTCTGCATCATTTTTACTTTAAGTTCATCTTATATTGCAGAGAATCACCGGAGAGACTTTCGAAAAAGCTGCCAGGGTGGGCAATAAAAGTCGATCATCTTTTCCTTAATTTATTTTATCCCGATGAGGGATTGGCAATGACAACACTAAATGCCAGTTATGTGATTTACATGAAATAGTTGATCACTTTTTCCTCAGTTGTTTTCTTGCAAAATTAGTGTGACTATGAAGTGTGCTGTTACATTTAGAGACATACCTGATTCATTCCAAGTACTGTTTAGTTCCTGGATTTCTAGATTCGAAAGTAAGAGAACCATCTTGTAAAGGTTTGAATTGTTTATGTTTTCTCAATTAACTGGAGAATTAGAAAAAATGTTTGTTTTGACAATAAGAAAATTTTATGATCCTTGTACCATGATTAACATGGTGCAGTTTTGGCTTAACTCCCAGTCAAATCCACGAAGAAAATATGAAAACAAAGAGCTTCTGAAGTGCACAAATACAGATGCCCTCCTCCTCCGCCGCTTGCCTGGCCATGCCACATCACGATACACCTCGCGCTGTAAAGTAGTTTGGGAAGCGTAGAACCCTTTGTCTCGGGTCGCGTTGTATATATTGAGGCAAAGCTTTGGTGGACAAGTTACAGAGGAGATCGATCAGGGGGAGAGATCGACAGGAACAGAAAGAGATCGATCAGGGGGAGGTCGTTACAAGAGATAGAGAGAAGAGGAGATAGATACAATTTAAACACCTCTCCTATTCTATACAATAATTCTAACACTCCCCCTCAATTTAAACCTCAAGCCTTGCTAAGGTTGAGATTGTATTTGAACTCATCTAATCTTCTCTCTGTCAAGGGTTTAGTAAACCCATCGGCAAGTTGATCTCCTGTAGGAATGAATCATATCTCAAGTAGCTTTCGAGCTACTCTCTCTCTGACAAAATGAAAGTCCACTTCAATATGTTTTGTTCGTGCATGGAAGACAGGATTGGCTGAAAGATAAGTTGCGCCAATATTGTCACACCATAACCGTGCAGCTTTCGGAGCTTTAATTCCAAGTTCATAGAGTAATGTTTGTATCCACATTACTTCAGCTGTGGCATTTGCTAATGACTTATATTCAGCCTCTGTACTTGATCTTGAGACAGTAGCTTGCTTCCTTGCACTCCATGACACAAGATTAGATCCCAGAAACACAGCAAAACCACCAGTGGATCTTCTGTCATCAGCACACCCTGCCCAGTCTGCATCAGAATATGCAGTAACAAGCAAGGAAGGGGACTTGACAATTTGAAGTCCAAACCCTTGAGAATATTGAAGATACCTTAGGATTCTTTTAACTGCCGTCCAATGAGTAGTTCTAGGAGCATGCAAATATTGACATACCTTGTTCACTGAATAAGAAATATCTGGACGTGTAAGTGTCAAATATTGCAAAGCACCAACAACACTTCTATAATTTGTTGCATCTTCTAGACCAAGAGTTTCTCCACTATCAACCGTAAGTTTTTCTGAGGTGGAAATTGGTGTGCTGACAGGTTTGCAATTCTCCAATCCCACCCTCTTTAGAACATCATATGTATATTTTTCTTGTGAGAGTATGCCATCTCTGACTTGCTTTACTTCTATGCCAAGAAAATAGTGAAGATCACCTAGATCCTTGAGAGCAAATTCAAGTTTTAAATCCTTAAGCAAACAGGTGGTGGCCTCTTGACTTGAATTAGCAACAATTATATCATCAACATAAACAAGCACAAAAACAGTGATATTGCCTTTGCTATAAAAGAACAAGGATGTATCTGCTTTGGATGGTGTGAACCCAAGATGTTGTAACTGCATGCTCAGCCTAGAATACCATGCTCTTGGAGCCTGCTTAAGTCCATATAATGCTTTATCAAACTTACATACATAATGTGGTGTGTGCTATGACTTTCATAACCTGGTGGTTGCCGCATGAACACTTCTTCCTCAAGAACACCATGAAGAAACGCGTTCTGAACATCTAGCTGTCGTAAGCTCCATCCTTTGGAAATGGCAATGGACAAAACAAGGTGAATGGTAGTTGCTTTAACCACAGGACTAAAGGTATCATCATAATCAATTACAAACCTTTGCTTAAAACCTTTTGCAACCAACCTTGCCTTGTACCTGTCTATACTACCATCAGGTTTCCTTTTTATCTTGTATACCCACTTACAATCGATTATGTTAGCACCACGTTGTGGTGGCACTAGATGCCAAGTCTGATTTTTTATGAGTGCATTGTACTTATTATCCATGGCTTCCTTCCAATCCTTGCTAGCAAGTGCATCATGCAAATTAATAAGTTCACCAGTAGTAGCAAGAAAGGCACGCTTAGTCGGATTATACTTTATTGTACCATCACTATATTGTTTTTCCTTGACAATACCTGAACGAGACCTGGTGTGTCGACGAGGAGGTGAAGGAGCCACAAAATCGGTAGCTGTGGACTGCGGCACAGGAGATCCAGCAGCTTCGGCGGCGCCCACAGAAGATCCAGCATGGTGGATCGGCTCCTGATCCGAGGAAGATGCGGGCTGCTCCTTGGTCTGGCGGCGCACTGGATCGACCAACGTGGCAGATGAGGAGTCGCTCCCCCCCCCCGCGCCACGCTCGACAGCCGGATCAGACTGCGCGGGCGAGGATTGGTGAGGCGCGCCGCAAGTCGCGCTAGGACCCACGCCCGCACCTGGTCCGTTGTGGCCCGCCTGGTCGGCTTGGCGTGACTCGCCTGGACCCGCGCCAGGGTCCGCGCCTGGACCCGCGTGACCCACCTGGTCGGCTCGGCGTGGCGCGCCCGGAGCCGCCCCTGGACCCGCGCCTGGGGCGCTGTCGCTGTCGCCTGCCAGGGGCAAATCTGCATCGGATTGCGTGCCGCCCTGCTCTGCAGGCTGCCGCGGATCTGCCTGGGATCGCGCGCTGACAGATCCTCCTCGAAGACTGCGCCGTTGTCCTGTGTACACATAAAATGACGAGTAGAATTTGTACGAGACCCATTTGAGATGCATTTTTCTATGGATTTTTGCACATGATCATGATCATTTAATTCACCCCCGTGATCAGGATGTCTAGAATAATCTGGTAGGAGTGCAATTTCTGCACGAAGCAAGGCGCCAGCATTGGGATGAAGGAGAGAAAAAGGGAATAATGTTTCATCGAAGATAACATCACGGGAGATATAGATGCGTCCAGTAGATGGTTTAAGACATTTATACCCTTTATGAAGGTTACTATACCCAAGAAACACACATTGTGTGGAGCGAAACTCTAGTTTGTGTCAAATTGTATGGACAAAGGTTGGGGTAACATGCACACCCAAATTTTTTTAGAGAGTTGTAGTCTGGCTTTTGATGATACAATCGTTCTAAAGGAGTTGAATTGCCAATGACCTTACTGGGAAGACGGTTGATAAGATATGTAGCTGTGATGAAAGCCTCATCTCAATACTTGAGGGGCATAGATGCATGAGCTAAAAGGGAGAGACCAACTTCGACGATATGACGGTGTTTGCGTTCAGCAAAACCGTTTTGTTGATGAGCATGAGGGCAGGACACATAATGAGTGATCCCAATGCTACGGAAGAAGGAGTTGAGTTTTTCATACTCTCCTCCCCAGTCACTTTGGACTGAAATAATTTTCTTATCAAAGTGGCGCTCAACTAGCTTCTGAAACTCTTGGAAGATCGAAAAGACTTCGGATTTATACTTAAGCAAATAAATCCATGTGAACTTGCTGTAATCATCAATGAAGCTAACATAATATTTTTTTTCGACCAAAAGAATCTCGAGCATGACCCCATACATCACTGAAGATCAATTGTAATGGGGCATGAGACACACTAGTAGACTTAGGATTGGGAAGCTGATGGCTCTTGGCGCATTGACATGCTTCACAGACAGACTCTTTATTTGAACTATGTGACAAAGGAAGTTTGTCTTTATTGACTACTTGCCTAACTATGATTGATGAGGGATGTCCTAATCTTTGATGCCACCGCTCGAAAGAAGGCTTGACGATGGAGTAGACGCGAGGCTAAGAGCTCCGGATGAGATGGGGTAGAGGCTGTCGACGCATCTACCGTGATAGAGAGGTGCCCTCGTTGCCCGATCCTTAATGAAAAAATAGCGAGGGTGAGTTTCAAAGAAAACATCATTATCGGTGGCTAAACGAGACATCGAGGCAAGATTTTTGTCAGCTTGAGGAACATGGAGAACATCCTTAAGAACAAGATCACGTTGAAGACTAGGGGAATTAAGTGAAACTTGACCAATGTGACAAATCTCCATACCTTTACCGCTGGTTGTGTGGATCTGGTCGTTGCCGTGATACGTCTCACGTAGGGCAAGTTGCTCAAGCTCATTAGTGACGTGATCAGTAGCACCGGAGTCAACGTACCAGACACCGTCCCCGCCTTGCTCGCGCATAGCTACTGCAACTAGTTTGGAGTCAGGAACGAAGTTTTCATCGTACCGATGCCAGCAATCGATGAACTCATGGCCAGCCTTCTTGCAGAGTTGGCACCGAGGGCGAGAACGAGAGGGGGGGGGGGGGTTGCGGCGGCCAGTGTCTTTGTTGAAGCCGCCGTCCCCGTGGTTGTTGCCGTAGCCGCCGTCGTAGTTGTTGCCGTAGCCGCCTCCAGAGCGAGCACTGTCGCCCGAGGAGGCACCGCGGCCGCGTCCGCCACCACGGTTGGTGCCCTGGTGATCATGGCCACGACCACGCCCCCGGGAGGCGGAGTACGCAGAAGATTGCCGAAGGTCGCCACCGTGGAGGAGGGTGAGGCGGGCGTCGAAGCTGAGCAGCTGGCTATGCAGCTCTGGAACCGTGATGGGTTCCACTCGGGCCGCCAGCGCAGAGACGACTGGATTATATTCCATGTCGAGGCTGGCAAGAATCTTGGAGACGATCTCTGGGTCGGAGAGGGCCGAGGCGGTGCAGGCAACTTCATCGGTGAGGGTTTTGATCTTGCCGAGGTACTCTGCCATGGTCAAGTTACCTTTTTTAAGGTTGGTGATCTCGATGCGGGTGTTGATCGCCTGCGCCTGGCTCTGGGCGATGAACATGTCGTTGATGGCGGGCCACACCTCGGCCGGCTGGAGCGTGGCCACCTGGGACAGAATCTCGCGGGAAAAAGAACCCATCAAGAACCAGAGGGTGCGCATACCAGAGGGTGCGGGCGAAGTTGACAACTTGCTCGTCTTTGCCGTTCTTCGTGATGGTGAGGGTGGCCGGCGGTGGCGGGCTCGTGGCGTCAAGATGGTGCTCCATCTGAGCACCCTTGATCTGAGGAAGCACGATGGCTTTCCAGAGAAGGAAGTTCCCCCTCGTCAGCTTCTCCTGTGGTGGCGATCCGAGGAAGGTATTGGTAGTTGTGGATGAGGAAGCAAAGGTGGAGGCGGAGGAGGTGGTGGTGATTGCGCCCATGGTGCTGGGTGACATGGAGGCGGAGGTGGTGGACATGGCTCGGTCGCGAACGGTAGCTAGATGCGATCTCTCTTGATCTGACGAGGAAGAGGCTCTGTTACCATGTAAAGTAGTTTGAGAAGCGTAGAACCCTTTGTCTCGGGCCGCGTTGTATATATTGAGGCAAAGCCTTGGTGGACAAGTTACAGAGGAGATCGATCAGGGGGAGAGATCGACAGGAACAGAAAAAGATCGATCAGGGGGAGGTCGTTACAAGAGATAAAGAGAAGAGGAGATAGATACAATTTAAACACCTCTCCTATCCTATACAATAATTCTAACACGTGCGCACCGGATTGTTTCGGAAATGAGATGAGGTCACGTTTGTGGCCTGATAGAAGTCAAAATGGTTTGTGTGATTGTGGGAAGATGAATTCTCCTATAAGTGATTAGTTTCAACTATTCAAGTCTATAAAGACGCGAATCAACCTGTGGTTGAGTTGGTTAGGTGGACAGTGGTATCCCCAACCCATCAGGGTTCAAATCCTGGTGCTCGCATTATTTCTGGATTTATTTCAGGATTTTTGGCGATGCGCTTTCAGTGGGAGGAGACGTTCCCGTCGACGAGGCACCTACGGTGACTTCGTAAATCTCAAGATGATATGTCGGCTCAGTCTCTCGAAGGTGCTAATAGGGGTAGGATATGCGTGTGTGCGTTCATAAAGGTGAGTGTATGCACGTGTATATGAGCGCTTGTGTCTGTAGTGATGCTAAAAAAAAAGTCTATAAAGACAGGCGCGCATGTGCACACACTACCACCTACGAGTAATACAAATATGGCCGGAAACTGGTTAATTTGGATGCACCCCAAGTTAAACGTCCAGATCCATGCAAAAGTTTGTGCTTTACTCTGAGCCATATGAAATTATCATAATGACTATGATTTTAACAGAGCGAGAGTTCCAAAAACTTTGCAGGTTATCTTCAAAGCCATCAGCATGATCTATACGTGGTCCTTCGCCGGGAGGAGAACTGAGCATCGACGGTCTTTGAGTGCAACGAGTGGAAGACGGTAGCTCGCGATTTATTCAGCCAGTTTGGCTTGGGCCGTCGCCAAGTATTTTGGATACTTGGCACTGAAGGTTTTTCCTAGGAGAGTAGGCGAGGTTGGCAAACCTCGTTACAAATGTCTATGTTGTGCTGTGATTGCTTGCCGTCGGCCTCGGTTTACAAATGTCTATGTTGGCAAACCTCGTTTACAAATGTCTATGTTGTGCTGTGATTGCTTTCCTCCCGCTCGGTGATGGCTAGGACGAAGTCCTCGTCCCCTCGAGGCTTGAATAGTCAGCCCATGGATTCACCATCCATCTGTCTGCCAACCCCCAGCCCCCATGTTGTCCTTCTCCGGGCAACTCGGGCGGTGGCGATTTCACGCCTGCTCAAGGCCTCCGCCATGCTCCCACTCCCGCTCCCCTCGCCGCCGCCCCATGGTTTTCGTTGAGCAAAGCTCACGCGGACCTGGCGGCGACGGGGCTCTGGCGTCCCTGGGCAGCTACCATGCAGTTGGGCGCTCATGCGGCGGCTAACGGCGCTGCGCTCCTCCCCTAAGGTCGTAGGTGCCTGGGGGCGGTGGCAGGATGGTGGTGGTGGCCCGCATGCTGCAGCGCGTGGAGGTGTTGATCCCCCACTCTGGATCTGGATCTGTATCTAGGTGGGTTGGTGCTTGGACCATGGCTACGGTCGAGCGGCGGCAGGCTAGATCGAGGCGGCGTGGGGGGCTGCTTCTGTGATAAAGGTGGCGGTTCTTGTGCTCCTCTCGCGTCACGGTCACGGCGTGGGGGTATGAGGCTAGAAGCTGTGATGGAAAATGATAAGGACAAGGTGGGCGGTTTCGTGGGGCCCATGTGGGAGAGGACTAATCTTTCGTGTGTGAGTGCAAAGCACATCATGAGCGGGCCAACCGTAACTTTCGATGGGAAGGAAACATTTACGCATCTCCAAGGGGCTTCCTCAAACCTTCACTATATGTCCACTCGGAATTTTCAGAAACTGTCAGGACAACAAAATACCACCTAGAATGCTCCCCCAAACCTACCGTGTATCTCCGAACTTTGTGGACTCCCCCAAAGCTAGCTCGTATGTGGGAGAGTAATGGGGTTGTCTAGACTGTCCGCCAGATCACCCAAGAACCACCCAGCCCCACCACAACATCATTCCCCCCCCCCCCCCCCCTATCTCTCCTCAAATGTCCGGAAAACTGATGCAGGGCACCACCAAGTTTTGGGGAAAGTGTTAGTGGTCTCTGCAGACATGTTTGTACGTCTTCGGGATGAGATTTGATGAATGGCTTTGGGGATTCCCTAAGACCTGAAGCTTTTTTTCTATTAGAGCCTGATTACAGTGGTCTTTGTGGTGGTGGTTTGGGCTTCAGTCCTACGGCTGGCGGAGTTCGAGTTTCGTAGTTGAAGGTAGTGCAGTGGCAAGATTCCGGCCAATGAAAACAACTAAGCTATTGAAAGTAAGTTGAGGCACATACACATTTCACATACTTGACTTACTCGGTTACTCTAATACCAGTGACCAATGCAATGCAATGGTAGCTGGAGGACCAAACTATCAAGAATGGAAGGTTCGAGGAAGGCAGGTTGTGCATGCCAAGATCGGACTCCTATATTTTTGTAAAACTTGACATGGTCTCAATCTACATGCCTTATCTAATAAAATTTGACTAATATATGTTTGACGACAATATTGGTATGGCTGTGGCCTGGATAACTTCCGGTTGGTGATTAACAACAACTGAATAACAACAGCGACGGAGAGGCATCATCGTTGACTCGCCACACCCCTCACCCCCAGGGACCTCGTTGTATTTTCTTTATTTTTCAGGTCTGTATGTCCTACTAATTTGATCAATAGATTTGTGGTACTTTTCAAAAATAAATAAATGTGTAACTTCGTGGGGTAGGTGCACATTTTTCTATCCCTAGTTGCACAAGATAATAAAGGTGATACCTCTGTTTTTAGCTCGTTTCTTTATTAGTTAAAGAATTTCATAAAATTTATTAAACCTGTATTTTCTACACACCACAAGTAATAATAGTTGTTGAATAAAAAAACTAGCCAAGTTTGAAAGAACAAACAGTACCGATGGACTTTCCTAAATAATAAGCATCCATAGACTACCGATTTCAAACTAAAAGGCTGAAACAAAGCCCAACACTACCAAGATGGACCACCCATTGGAGTAACTTATTAGTTCGACATGCACATTCGAAAGAGGGAGCACATGTGCGCGGCACGTCGCGTCATGATGGCAAGGATTTGCACGGCCGGCCCATTGTAGTTAGCAGCATGCACTGAAGGAACCAGAACACTGTAGCAATCAGGCAATGTAGCGAGCCAGTTTAGGGTAACGGTCCGGCAGCAAAACGTTTTTAGTCATTCTTTTACAAAATTTCAACATCTTTTGAAAACACAAACCTTATTCTGAAGATTCTAAACATTTTTGGAAGATGTGTCTATTTTTCGAAAATTTTGAATAAATTTATAAACATATTTTTTTTCAAGTTTCTGATTTTTTTGAATTTGTGAACTATTTTTAAAAACAGCAACATTTTTAAAAGTGACAAACACGTTTTATAAAAACATGAACATTATTTTTTTTTGGTGAAGAAAGTTTGGAAGTGGAAACATTTATAAATTCCAAAAAACATGTAAAACAATTCCTTGTAACCTTTAATTTACTACGACCTACGAGAAGTACGAAACGTTCGGAAAACATGTTAGTTGGGTGCATACACACCAAGCTAAAGGCGTAGATTTGTGTGGAATTAGTCTCAGCCGCAGCCAATAGATAATATTCTTTCCTCAACCCTTCCAAATTCGCTTCACCGTCCACTTCTGAGAAAGACTGACTTGTGTACTGAATATTTTGAGAAGTCCATCCAATCAAAGGATGCATAGGGCAACATGCATCCTCAAAGAAACATGGCAGCTTAAATGCTATCAACAGATGCACTAGATGTACACGGTCTGAATTTGTTGCAATCATCTCCATCTTGTACAGGTGGCTCGTTTTGTTTTGGATTGATATAAAATGGTTCAGGCTGGCAGTTGCTGGTGTTAGCAGGTCAAAGAAATAATTTGCGTGAAAATCACATGTACCTATGACATGGTGTGATTGCAAGATATCTTAATCTATTTGATTATAACTCATAATATTTTTCGTCTGCTTCCTGAACTTAACCTAACACAAGTTCTAATGCAGTAGTACAAGGGAGAGGAGTTGGCGGAGGAGAAATGAAGACTGACGCGGCGACGACCACGACCGCTGACCCGACCGCATCCATCCGTCAATAACAAATGCATCGAATGTGCATACATACTCCACAAAACAGAACAAAACAAACGAGACTGACTGTGAATGCCACCAAACCATTCTCCACGGTGGAAGCGCGTCTTCCGGCCGGCCGTGCAGGAGGTTTCCTTGACCCAGCCGGAGCAAAGCAAACACTGCGTCCACCTGACCTCACCTCACATCACTTCCACAAAGAAGAAGAAGATAGGAAGAATATCGTGTCATGGTAAGCACTAGTCTCACGAAGATGAATGCTAAGTTGGCGAAGCGGGCGTTGCCACTGACACAGCAGGGGGTGTTTGGCCCGTCTAAGACAAAGCACCAGTCGTCTAAGCTGAATCAGGCGGCTACTACACCGTCTAAGATGAACCAATGGTTGGTTAAGCGGTAGCCCTAAAAAGGATGAGAGCAGCCGCCTGTGATTGACGTCGTTCGGCCATGATGAAGTTAGCTAAATGGGATTTTTTTCATTTGATTTTTATGTTGCAATTTTTAAACTCCCTTAGATCGAGCTCTTGGAGTCCATAGCTAGCTTACATGTAGGCCACAAATGTTCTGGTTCACGTTGCGGTCAAGTAAAGTTTATTCTCCCTTTTGTGTCGCATAGCAGGTTGTAGTTGGATGACTGAAAAAAAGGGGAAAAAAGACATACATGTTCCCTGCGTTTATCCAGTTTCTTACAATATTTATTGGCAGCAATATAAGGCATGAAATTAGCATTTGGTGCCTGAGTCTGCATTTGTGATCATGGTGGCATTTGTGGTGGTGATTCAGTTTGCATTTCGGCATAGAGAAACACTGACTTGTAATTGAAGCAATTATTTCGAAATTTCAAAACTTATTTGAATTCATGTGCACAGCTGGAATGACTGAGTATTTTTACCGAAAGGTAAATATTTTCTTGCCTATTGAAATTAGCGAATCTCAGTAAAAAAACCATGGAGCCTGGCTCACGTTGCGGCCGAGTAAACTCTTTTTTCGTCACTTGTGTTGTCTGAGTGGTGCGGTAGGTTGTTGTTGGGGGACCGAACAATGTTACCTCCATATCAAAATATAAGACATTTTTATGGGTTAGTACGACCTAGTGACATACATTTTTCTCGTATTCAACCAGTTTCTTGCAATAATTGGTATCCCTAGCATAATGCATGAAACTGGCATTTGATACATCATTGTGGCGTTTAAAAAACTATTTCCACGTATTACGGCTATAGGACAAAGAGTCGAAGACCTTGTCGGCTCCAGGCTCCACGGCCAGCATGTGGCTTGGTCACCACTCTGCATACGCTCCTGTGGTCAGTGGCGACAAAGGGAAACTCGGCGTCTCACTTCCGGCTAACAGTGTAAGTTAGAGATTTTAGTCCCTGCAGGGGCAGCGAATGGCTGGATGGCGATGCTCCATCTCCGAGTTGGTGTTGCAAGCTCAAATCGTGGACGGAGTCAACAGAGCTCTGACGTAGATTCATGATGTTTTCTTGGAACGGTGAAGTTAGAATTTATCGTCGTTCATACGCAATGAAGAGATCTAGTATCAGGTTTTTAGACTGTTCAACAACAATGCTTTAGGTCCTATGTCGGTCGAACACACCAGAGCGAACGGTGGCCGCACTGCACCCAAGCCTCAGCCAGACTCAAATGGGCCACAGATGCAGCATGCCAAATATCCATGCAACCTACCAATCACGACCATAGCCATCAGCTATTCATTTCATTCTTAGTTGTCTGTTACCTAAACTTACCTAACGCTAATTCTAATCTAATGTATGAAAAATGAAGACCAACCACGGCGTTTGACTTGACCCAATCGCATCTATCCGTTACAGGTAATATGTGCATTGAATATACTTCTATACTGCACATGTTCAAAAAAAACACAAGGGAGAAACTGGCGTCCGTTGCGAGTGTGAACAGACGTAAGTTTGAGCCAAACAAGCAATAACACCAAAAGAGACGACATCCTTCTGTGTATATAAGTCGTTGCCGTTGTGCTTCCTCAACCCCAACCAACACAAAGCAAACACCTTACCCAGCCCACCATATCAGGCAGAAGAGGAAGAGCCGGAGAAGGAGGACCAAGAAGAAGAAGAGAAGCAGATCACGCCATGGGAGGACCGTTTCTTCCTCAGAAGGCCCGCCACATCACACTAGCGGCTCCACACGCGCCCTCAAGTCCGCAAACAAGGCCACCAACATCGCTGGCCACGAGACCACCGACAGCACTGGCTCCATCGGCGACTTCAGTAAAATCAACTGGCACAAACCATGTCAAGTCCAGGACACGGACATCAACTGACGCAAAAGGGGCCTCAAGCCAAATGTCATCGGCAACGGAGAAGAAGAAGATGAAGTGGTAGTCACCCCCTAAGAATAAGAAGGTGAAAGGAAGCCTCAAAAAGGGAGAGAGAACCAGCTACCCATACACTTGTGCGGCGACCTTCGACGTCCCGCGACCATGACGAAGTTAACTGTTGTGTGAAATACGCTAGTCAATGTCGTTGCAATAAGTTAATTTGTAAACTCGGTTCAATCGAGCCCTTAGAGTCTGTATGTAGTTTACATGTTCCGTGGGTTCATCCAGTTTATTTCGATATTTTTAGCAGCAATTTGACACTTGGTGTCAGGCCATGCATGTGTGTTAATAGCATGGTTTTCAATTTCAGTTTCAGTAAAATTTCAGCGCCAACCGAAATCACCGAAATTCAGTGATTTCAGTTTCCATTTCAGCCAAATGACTGAAATATTTACTTGAGTTCAATTAAAATTTTGAAAAATATTTGAATTCCTTTGTTGTACTGAAATTGTTGAAATATTTTGGCTGAAATGTGATATTTCAGTGCTTACTAAAATTACTGAAATTCAGTGAATTTCACCGGAATCTCATTGAAATTGAAAACCATGGTTAATAGTGGCGTTCGTGGTGGCGGTTCAGTGACTGGAAGATTCCCTCGGCCGGCAGAGGGCGAGTGCCCTAGCTGAAGGTAGAGCAGCGGCAAGTCTTGGAAGAAATCCAATACGGCTAACTATATAAGCAAGGCAAGCTGACCATTGGGCCACTCTAAACCTATTTGCTGATCTGAACTACCAGTGCGTCAATCAAAATTAAGAGAAATCGTCATCACACGGCATGCCTCCACTGGCAGTCTAATCCGGATTCTCTGATGCCGGCGGGTCGAGCAGCTCTCTGGCGTACACACGCCGTTCGTGGGATGGGTGTTCACGATTGCCTCTCGCTCCTGCGCCGCCACCACTCCGCTGGACGGCGGAAGCAGATGTTGGAACCGCAGCCCTCTCTCACTCAGCTAGAGATAGAAGAAGACACAAGAAATTCCGGGCCGGCACATGAACGCCGCCGTGGGCGCACGCACACCCCAATCTTCTTTATCTTTTCAATGGCTACATGGCTGGCTCTCAGTACAAGCAGTACAAGGGGATGAAGTTTATACGGATGCACACGCACTACCCTGTACCCAACTCCTTCGGATCACCCGGCCACGATCCGCATGTGCTGCTGCGCACAGGACGCGCTCCTACGCGCCCACGCTGCTGCACTCCAATAGATCGCCAAGTGCCCAAGCCTATCCCGTGAGTCTCGCTAACGACCTGAGCCAACTATCCATACGACTCCTAACTCGAGCACGCCTCGGCCAAACACTGGCGTACCGACCTGGACTAGACACACACGCGCAAACACCCGCCGTGGACTCGGCCGTGCACTGACACCGGTCGCCACCATCACGAGGCATGGCTTGATGCTAACAGCAGATGGAGGATGGTGTTCAGTTTCGTGTCTCGTGAGACGATATCGCGGCATACCAATCGAGCCGAGCGGAAGTGCCTGCAGCGATGGAGCGATCGTGTGAGCCGACCTGGAGCAGCCGAGAGTGGGTGTCGTGGGAGGGATGCAATCTGGGGACACGCACACCCCCCTTAACTCCAGTCACAGTTTCCCAAGTCAAAAAAGTTCCGTTGATGCAGCATCTGGCGAAATCTTACATCGGTTATGCACAGGAGGAGCCGTCGAGACGGTCTTCGCGGATTTTTTTTCCACGTTTCCCATACTTAACTTACTGTAATACTAGTGGGCAGTGGCCATTGCGATGCACTGGTAGTTGGACGATTAAAATAATTAGTCGAAAAAGGAAGGGTCAAGGAAGGTCGCTTGTGCGTGCTAACGTCGGACTCCTATTCTTTCTTGAGATTTACCTGCCTCGTCGAATAGAGTTTGACTAATTGTATATGGTTGAGACTATAGTTGCCTGGTCATGGCGTGCCATGTGCTATCTGAAGCAGTTGGTGCTGGTTTACAAGCGACAAGATGGATCACCACTTGTTCGACCGCATGCATGCTTTTTTTTTTGTATGTGGTGTCGCTACTATGGAAACTATTGTATGATTAACCATCGATATATGCATTTAATTTTGCATCACAATTTCATAAGATAAATACTCTACTTGCATGCTTATTTGGTCACCATTGCATCATTGCTACTATAAGTACATCTTATATTGCATGGAATTGCCGGAGGGACTTCCAAAAAATCTGCCAAATCTTTATCTTTACCTAATATTAAAGAAAAGGAGTCTTTCACAGTTCTCCATACATCTGGTTTAACTGACTGGGCCTCCCTTCTCCTAATTGGGCCTTCAGGCGTCAGCCTTCTTTATCTAATATTAAAGGACAGAGCCTTTCATAGTTCTCCATACGTCTGGTTTAATCGACCGAGCCTCCCTTCTTTTAATTAGGCCTTCAGACGTCAGCCTTCTTTCATAGTCCTCCATATGTTTGGTTTAACCGACTGGGCCTCCCTTCTCTTAATTGGGCCTTCATACGTCAGCCTTTTGTACGCGATGAATCTCTTGGTCATTTATTAAAAAAATCTACTGGTCACACACAACCCTCCCCCCTAAAAAAGCGACCTCTTCTCTCCCAATTTCTCTCTCTTTCTTCTCGCCCTCGTGATTTCTCTCCCAATTTTCTCGCCCTCACAATTTCGATCAACCACCATCCCCATCGGAAAGGAGCTAGGCTGCATACACACCAAGCTAAAGGCATAGATTTGTGCGGAAGTAGTATGTACTTTACTTTGAGCCATGGAATTATTGTAATGACTATGTTTTAAACAGAGTGAGAGTTCAAACTTCTGCGGGTTATCTTCAAGTTCATCAACATATATGATGCATACATGAACCGCAAAATTGGGAAAAATAGTAAACAAATTTTAAAAATTTGATTTTTTTTAGATGAACATAACATTATGTATTTTTTTGTACAGGCCTCACTGGATGTCTTTGCTAGGCAAAATTTTCCAGCAGTTAGAACACTTGTTTATGTTCATCCACAAAAAAACATTCAGATTTTTTATATTTAATAAAATTTTACAATTTTACTGCTTATGCGTGTGCATTTGTGCTCGGGATTAGAGTAACACTTTCACTTTTCTTCTCGCTTCCTGAAACTTCACTCACTTGTTCTTACATTGTATCGGCATCGGCGAAGTTTGGGATGCTTTGCTCCTCTGTGTCTGACCTCTGGCTGGTCCATTGTACAGTGCTCATATGTAAAGAATTCTCTAGATCTATTCACCCTGTAACTGTCTCCTTGTTGAATAGGTGGATCGTTTTGTTTTGGATTGATATAAAACGGTTCAGGCTGGCAGTTGCTTGGTCGTAGCAGGTCAAAGAAATTTTTTGCATGAAAATCACATGTGCGTATGACATGGTCTGATTGCGAGATATCTTAATCTATTTGATTATATCTCACATATTATTTTCCTAGTGCTTCCTAAACATAACCTAACGCAAGTTCTAATAATGTAGTACTAGTATAAGGAGGAGGAGAAATGAAGACAACGCGGCAAGGACCACTGACCCAACCACATCCATCCGTCAATAAGAATGCATTGAGAATTACATATGTCCATATATATACTCCCTAAAACAGAACAAAACAAAAGAGACTGACCGGCACCACCAAACCGTTCGCTCCGGTGGAAGACCGTCTTCCGGCCGGCCAGAGTGCTTTTCCTATATATATGCTGCCGTGCAGCAGGTTTCATCAACCCAGCCGGAGCAAAGCAAAGACTGCATCCACCTTACCTCACCTTCCATCACTTTGCCAAAGAAGAAGAAGAAGAAGGAGGAGGAGGAGAAGGAGAAGAAGGAGAAGGAGAAGGAGAAGGAGAAGGAGAAGAAGAAGAAGAAGAAGAAGAAGAAGAAGAAGAAGAAGAAGAAGAAGAAGAAGAAGAAGAAGAAGATCCTGTCATGGCACCAAAGAGTCAGAAGATGGTTGCTTCGATGATGGCGAAGCGGGTGCAGTCAAAGCCACAACAGAGGCTGCTTGGGTCGCCTAAGACGCATAATCAAGGGGTGTCTACGTCGTCTAAGAAGAATCAGCCGTCTTCAATATCGTCTAAGGCGAGTAACATGTTTAAGTGGCAAACTAAAAAAGGGTGAGAGTAGTCGCCACTCGCCAGTCGAGCTACACAGTGAACAAAGTCGTCTGGCCACGATGAAGTAAAGTGCGTCTCTGACATGCAAGTCTTTGGCTAGCTTGCATGTAATCCAGAATCGTGCTGGTTCAAGTTGCGGCCAAGTAAAGTTTCTTCCTCCTTGTTCGTTTTGAGTGGTGCAGCAGGTTGTTGTTGGGTGACTGAATAAAAGGAAAGAGCGACGAGACATACATGTACCTTGTGTTCATCAAGTTTCTTGCAAAAAACGTTAGCAGCTACTGATATAAGAGCATCTATATTTGGATCACTCAAAACGTCTAGACGGACAGCCCCGGCTGAACAGGAAAGAGAAGAAAAAATACCATTCAACTGAATCCTTCAAACCCCTCCTCCAATGGTTGGGCTGTGCGGCACCCCTTAAACCCAGCTCGTATATATATATAGGGGCTATGAAGACCGCTCGGACACACATGTACAGGTCACGTCGGTTCCACTTTTCTAGGCCCATTCATCAGCCGCAAATTCCATAGTCTCTCTCATCTCTCCCCACTCTCTCTCCTCATCGTGTGCGTGCTTCCGAACTAGCAGCCACCACTGCCAAGCATCCGGAGGTTGTTGTTGGGGCTAAACCCGAACCCTAGCTCCGCGCAGCTCTCTCTCTCTCTCTCTCTCTCTCTCTCTCTCTCTCTCTCTCTCTCTCTCTCTCTCTCTCTCTCTCTCTCTCTCTCCGCTCATCTCTTTCGTTGGGGTGTGACGGGTCTCGGGTGAGGTGATGTCGAGGTCTTGGATGCTGGGGCGGCGGCCCTGGTGGTGGTAGCGCGGTGCTCGTGGGCAGAGCCCATGCCTTGGTGCTGCCCGGTCACCATGGCCGTGTGGGCGGCGTGGTTGCTGGGTCTGGCGTTCGGTGGCGGTGAGTGTTGGCCGAGGTGAAAACCTGTTCTATCTTTGGACGGACCGGCGGCGGCGAAGATCGTTCCCTTCTTGAAGGCGTCGTCGTGGCTTCCAGTGCCCGTCGTGCGGCTCCGAGGTGTTAAACAAAAGGTTTTGGGGTATTGTGGGCTTCGACACCTGATGGGTCGGCTACGACAATATATATAGAGAGGAAAACCTCTCTGAGTATAAATACAATTGTATATAAGTTATAGTACGTATTTACGTATAACTACAAGTCTAACACCCTCCTTCAATCTTAACCATGATCTGAAGATTTCAGAAGATTAAAATTGCGACGACAACCCTCAAACTGAGGCAATGGCAACGGCTTCGTGAAGATATCAGCAAATTGATCTTTAGAAGGAATGAACTTGATCTGAAGTAACTTCTGTAAAACTCGTTCTCTGACAAAATGATGAGAGAATTCCTTATTTAACATCGTGTCTAAATTTTATGCCCTATTTGACATCCACAAATAATTTCTTCACTATCTAACAATGAGTCTAAATTTTATGCCTTTTATAACACTTTTGTTTATTTTGAGCCAAAATTACATCTGAAAAGACTCTTGTGCCCTCAAGTGGTATGTTTATGTGCGCGCGTGTGCTGTTACGTGCGTGCGCGTGTACCTATACGTGTGTGCCACTGCTGAGTGTCTGTGTGTGTGCGTGTGTGTCTACTACTGCATGTGTACGTGTGTGTTTGCTAGTGGGTGTGTAGGTACATGTGTGTGTGGGCGCGCGTGCTGTTGCGTGCATGCGTGTTTATGCATTTCCAAAAGGTATTAGGTGTATTTGTTCTACCTACCTGACTCCTTAATTTTTGCCCTGGTCGGTCTACGGTAAAGATAAAAACGGCCCACGAATGGATTGCCTAACAAAAGGCCCCACCAATGCAGCGTGGTGATTTCATCTCTTCTCCAATTTTCACGCATGCAATCATCGGGCAGATCCGCATGCAGTTGGGAGTTCCATAGGAGAAAATAACATTCTCGCGAGAGATGGAAAGGAATCCCATGCATGCAGGGAGATAGTTAAGGGCATGTATAATGGTGGCATATGGATACATATGCCCCATGACAAAAAGTAATTTGAGGTATTTACATAAATTTTTTCTCTCCAATGCTAGCTATCACTAGTAGGCCTCATTAAGAAATAGAAAATAAAGATTATAATACACATGCATTTCTACTTTTCACTCAACCTTTTCAGCTTTTATCACTGGACCACATTTTTTCTCTTCAAGCACCCGCCTCCTACAGAGGATCCCGCTTCCCTATCCGAACCTACTTTACGTCATCCTACATGGCATGCGAGGCATCACCTTGACGCTATGCATTGTACATGCACTAAGGAGACCGCGGGGCCGTGAGTAAGCAGGAAATAAATAACTAGCTTGTTGCTACATGCGTATGTGCTGCTACGTGTATGCTACTGTCCTCACATTGATGCTACGTGTGTGCTACTGCCCTGTGCACACACATACCACATAAAGGGTAAAATAGTCTTTTTCGATGTTATTTAGGCTCAAAATGGACAAAAGTGTCATAAAAGGCATAAAATTTAGACTCGTTGCTAGATAGGGAAGAAAAAGTTTTTCGGTGTCAAATAAGGAAACAAAATTTAAGATAGTGTTAAATAAGGAATTCTTTCCAAAATGATAGTCAAGTTCGATGTGTTTTGTTCGGGCATGAAATACCGGATTTGAAGAAAGGTACATAGCACCGATGTTATCACACCAAAGAACAGGAGGATGAATCTGAGAGGCCCGCAACTCTCGAAGCAAGGATTGAACCCAAATCACTTCAGTAGTGGCATTGGCAACTGCTTTGTATTCAGCTTCAGTACTACTACGCGATATTGTAGCCTGTTTACGAGCACTCCAGACGATCAAATTAGGACCATAGAACACTGCATATCCCCTCGTAGATCGCCTGTCATCCGGGCTACCAGCCCAATCAGCATCAGAAAAAGCCGAGAGGCTACCAAAAGGATCAGACCGAAGATGCAGACCCAGAGCAGCAGTGAAACAAACATAACGCAGAATGCGTTTGACAGCGGTCCAGTGAGTATCTCGAGGAGCATGAAGAAACTGGCACACACTATTAACCGCATAGGAGATATCAGGACGAGTGATCGTCAAATACTGTAAGCCACCAACAATACTGCAATACGTTGTAGCTTCATCCGACGGAAGAAGAGTACCATCAAGTGCAGAGAGGCGATCAGAAGCTGTCATGGGAGTAGTAGCAGGCTTGCACTGGAGCATACCCGCACGACGAAGCAAATCCAGAGAATATTTCTGCTGAGTGATAGTCAGACCGGCATCAGAATGAGAGACCTCCAAGCCAACGAAATAATGAAGCCGGCCAAGATCTGTAATAGCAAAGTCACCACTCAAAGCAGAAACAAGACGATCCGCAGCAAAGGCCGACGAGCTGATCAAGATGATGTCATCAACATACATCAATAGGTACATAGTGACCGTAGGGCGCTGTAGCATGAACAAGGACGTATCAACAGTCGAAGGGACAAATCCATGTGCACGCAGAGCAGAACCAAGACGCGCATGCCAGGCACGAGGCGCCTGTTTAAGACCATAAAGAGCCTTGACGAGACGACACAAATGCTGCGGACGAGCAGGATCAACAAACCCAGGCGGCTGACGAATATAGACCTCTTCATCAAGAACTCCATGGAGAAAAGCATTCTGAACATCGAGCTGTCAAAGAGACCGTCCATGAGTAACAGCAAGAGACAAGAGCAGAAGAATAGTCGTAGGCTTGATCACAGGACTGAAGGTATCATCATAATCAAGGCCTTGACGTTGTTTGAACCCAT
Source organism: Triticum monococcum (assembly GCA_034509565.1). Classification (NCBI taxonomy): domain Eukaryota; kingdom Viridiplantae; phylum Streptophyta; class Magnoliopsida; order Poales; family Poaceae; genus Triticum; species Triticum monococcum. The sequence continues at coordinate 789,357,545 of CM067847.1, forward strand.
GAGCAACAAGCCGAGCCTTATACCGTTCAATAAAGCCATCAGCATGTCGCTTAACTTTGAATACCCATTTAGAGTCAATAATATTGACACCACTCTTCGGAGGAACAAGACGCCACGTACCATTTTTCAGCAATGCCTGATACTCTTGTTCCATCACAGAACGCCAGTGAGGGATACCCATAGCCGCCTGATAATGACGAGGTTCAGCGGAAGGATCAGTTTCGGAATGAGCGATGCAAGCCGCAAGCCACGCAACCGTGCCATCGGTGCGTTTGCGCGGAAGAACAATACCACTCTTGCTGCGAGTGTGTGGACGCTGAGCAACAGGAGCCATTGGCGCAATCGATGGCGCAGGAACCATCAATGGAGAGGCCCGCGTCTCTGGAGAAGAAGCGGCAAGTGGTGGTGGCAACAGGTGACGTCCAGCAGAGGGAGACTGCGGCGAGGACGGGCTATCAGGAGGCGACCCAATGGGGGCGGGCGTCCCCTGACGGGTTGAGGCAGGAGAGGCCAGCCCAGCCGCGGGTGAGTCCAGCCCAGGGGACGCCGGAGACTCCAGCAACAGCGGAGCCGGGTGCGGAGGCAGACGACCCTGCATGGCCCATGCAAGGGGGAGGCGACGCAGGATCGACCAGAACCGTCGAGGGCGAGCCCGCTGCTACCGGAGCCGGGTCCGAGTGCGTAGCGGGCGTGAGCGAAGGGGACCCTGCATGCCCCATGCAGGGAGTCGCAGCGGCAGGATCGACGTGATCCGTCGAAGAAGCCATCGGAGTAGCAGGGGAGTCCTCCAAGAGAACAAGCCGGGCACCTCTACCAGTTCCTGCACCATGGTTAGACAACAAAAGAGGCGAGTGTGCAGCATCTACAAATTGATCAGGCAATAAAGGAGATGAATGCACTGGTTCGGTGGGTGTGGTGACACGAATGGGAAGATTAGAGAAAGGAAAAACATGCTCATCAAAGATAACATCACGTGAAATATACACACGATTTGTGGGAACATGAAGGAATTTATAACCTTTGTGCAACGGACTGTACCCAAGGAAGACGCATTTTTTAGAGCGAAACTCAAGCTTGCGACTATTGTAAGGACGGAGATGCGACCAACACGCACAACCGAAGACTTTAAGAAAAGTGTAGTCAGGAGTCTTATGAAGCAAGAGTTCAAGCGGAGTTTTCATGCCAAGAAGTCGCGACGGAAGTCTATTTATAAGAAAACAGGCGGTAGTAAAGGCATCACTCCAAAATCGAAAAGGAACAGAAGCATGAGCCTATAGGGTCAAACTAGTCTCAACAAGATGACGATGCTTACGTTCAGCTGAACCGTTCTGCTGATGTGTATGAGGACAAGACACACGATGCAAAATCCCAAGTTTCTGAAAGAAGGTGTTTAGATTGCGGTACTCACCTATTGGGGAACGTAGTAATTTCAAAAAATTTCCTACGCACACGCAAGATCATAGTGATGCATAGCAACGAGAGGGGAGAGTGTGATCTACGTACCCTTGTAGATCGACAACGGAAGCGTTTGGTTGATGTAGTCGTACGTCTCCACGGCCCGACCGATCAAGCACCGAAACTACGGCACCTCCGAGTTCTAGCACACGTTCAGCTCGACGACGATCCCCGGACTCCAATCCAGCAAAGTGTCGGGGAAGAGTTCCGTCAGCACGACGGCGTGGTGACGATCTTGATGTACTACTCTCGCAGGGCTTCGCCTAAGCACCGCTACAATATTATCGAGGACTATGGTGGCAGGGGGCGCCGCACACGGCTAAGAATATGATCACGTGGATCAACTTGTGTTCCTCTGGGGTGCCCCTGCCTCCGTATATAAAGGCTCAAGGGGGGGTGCGGCCGGCCTAGGAGAGGCGCGCCAGGAGGAGTCCTACTCCCTCTGGGAGTAGGATCCCCCCCCCCCCAATCCTAGTTGGAATAGGATTCGCGGAGGGGGGAAAAGAGGAAGGGGGGCCGGCCCCCTCTCCTTGTCCTATTCAGACCAAGGGAGGGGAGGGGTGCGCGGCCCATCTCTGGCTGCCTCTTCTCTTTTCCACTAAGGCCCACTAAGGTCCATATATCTCCCGGGGGGTTCCGGTAACCTCCCGGTACTCCGGTAAAATTCCGATTTCACCCGGAACACTTCCGATATCCAAACATAGGCTTCCAATATATCAATCTTTATGTCTCGACCATTTCGAGACTCCTCGTCATGTCCGTGATCACATCCCGGACTCAGAACAACCTTCGGTACATCAAAACGTATAAACTCATAATATAACTATCATCGAAACCTTAAGCGTGCGGACCCTACGGGTTCGAGAACAATGTAGACATGACCGAGACACGTCTCTGGTCAATAACCAATAGCGGGACCTGGATGCCCATATTGGCTCCTACATATTCTACGAAGATCTTTATCGGTCAGACCACATAACAACATACGTTGTTCCCTTTGTCATCGGTATGTTACTTGCCCGAGATTCGATCGTCGGTATCCAATACCTAGTTCAATCTCGTTACCGGCAAGTCTCTTTACTCATTCCGTAATACATCATCCCACAACTAACTCATTAGTTGCAATGCTTGCAAGGCTTAAGTGATGTGCATTACCGAGAGGGCCCAGAGATACCTCTCCGACGATCGGAGTGACAAATCCTAATCTCGAAATACGTCAACCCAACATGTACCTTTGGAGACACCTGTAGAGCACCTTTATAATCACCCAGTTACGTTGTGACGTTTGGTAGCACACAAAGCGTTCCTCCGGCACACGGGAGTTACATAATCTCATAGTCATAGGAACATGTATTAGTTATGAAGAAAGCAATAGCAACATACTAAACGATCGGGTGCTAAGCTAATGGAATGGGTCATGTCAATCAGATCATTCAACTAATGATGTGATCCCGTTAATCAAATGACAACTCTTTGTCCATGGTTAGGAAACATAACCATGTTTGATTAACGAGCTAGTCAAGTAGAGGCATACTAGTGACACTCTGTTTGTCTATGTATTCACACATGTATTATGTTTCTGGTTAATACAATTCTAGCATGAATAATAAACTTTTATCATGATATAAGGAAATAAATAATAACTTTATTATTTCCTCTAGGGCATATTTCCTTCATCCCCCCCCCTAATCCGACTGTACATGAAGAATTTTGTGTTGGAGGAGACGCTCAACGTGTGTTTGGAACTTAAGAAAAACATCGAATACATCAGACTTGTGTTTAAGAAGATAAATCCAAGTAAAGCGACTATAAGCATCAATAAAACTGACATAGTACTCATGACCACTAACAGACATCTGAGCAGGACCCCACACATCTGAAAACACAAGCTCAAGAGGAGTTTTGACTACATGACTAGAAACAGAAAAAGGTAACTGATGACTCTTTCCCTGCTGACAAGCATCACAAATGGGAATATCTTTATTACTAGACACAGAAGGCAGCTCATGATGATGAAGAATATGGCGAACAATGAGTGTGGCAGGATGACCAAGATGAGAGTGCCATTGTGAGGGAGACACTCGAACAGCGCTGAAGACTTGAGGGACAGCTGGAGAGACAGAGCGCGACACATCAAGAGCATATAGTCCATGACGAAGGCGCCCTCTAAGAAGTACGTCCCGCGTAGCCCGATCCTTGATAAAAAGATGAAACGGGTGAAACTCACAAAACACGTTATTGTCATAAGTAAGTTTAGGAACGGATAGCAAGTTACGGGCAACAGTGGGAACTCGAAGAACATTCTTAAGACGCAACTGCCTAGATGTGTGTGTGAGGAGAGATGCCTGACCAACATGAGAGATGTGCATACCTGCCCCATTGGCTGTGTGAACCTTGTCAGGACCATTGTAGGCCTCACGGATAGCAAGCTTGTCCAATTCATTTGTCACGTGCTCGGTAGCGCCAGTGTCCATGTACCAGGTGGGATCAACGTTATAGGACTAAGTCTTCCCTTGATGCTGCGTCAATGGGCGCCCGTTCTCGATGACGATGGTGGGACGCGACTGAGTAGATGCAGCAGGAGAGACAGGACCCTTGCCTCCCGCAGGGGGGGCGAAGAAGCCGGCGGAGCAGCAGAGCGGGCGCCAAACCGAGCACCCCCCCCTTCCCTCCGCGAACAGCGGCGTTGACCGAGGGTGGCTCATCTGGATGACGACTGGCGAGGCGTTTCTCGGTGGAGAGAAGTCGCTGAAAAAGCTCCTGCGGTTTGATTGGAACCTTGCGTTCCTGGATCACCTCAACAAGAGAGTCATACTCGGCATCGAGACCTTGAATAATATACGTGGTAAACTCCGTGTCACGAAGGGGCTCGCCAATAGAGGCAAGTTGATCAGCAAGGCGCTTGATTTTGTTGAAGAAGACGGTGACGGAGTGATGATCCTTACGAGTCTCATTAAGCTGGGTACGAAGGGCCATATGCTGAGACGAGGACTGAGCAGAGAAGCTAGATTCCAGCGCGCTCCATACCTCATGGGATGTAGTAGCAAACAGTACCAAGCCGGCAACGCCCTCGGTGAGAGAAGACTGTATCGCCGAGAGAATCGTTTGATATTGAGCAATCCATGGTCTGAACATATGATGATCTGGGGAAGGGCATGGCAAAGTTCCATCCACAAAACCCTCCAGATAATGGCTGCGAAGGAGAGGAAGAATCTGTGCACGCCAGAACAAATAGTTGTCCATCTTCAGTTTCACCGGGAGGAGGTTGCTGAAGTAGAACGGCGGAGTTGTGATGACGTCGAGGGCAAAATCGTAGGGCGGTACAGCGGCAGCACCGGACAGGGCGGCATCCACCGCGGGCGAAGACTGCGGTGCAGCCGGAGGAACCGGTGGTGGTGGAGACGGTGACACGCCATAAGGAGCAGGCCTCGGGATCGCCGGGTAGCCGGAGCCGTACAGAGCACCATAGCAGCACCATGATGAGCGCCGTAGGGGGGCGCCGTAGGGTGCGCCGTAGGACATGCCGTAGGGGGTGCCGTAAGGAGCACCGTAGAACGCACCGTAGGCAGCAGGATCATGCGCGTACGGCGGCGGTGCGTAGGGCGCCAGCGTGCCATAGTTGGGGTGCAACGTCGGCGATCCTTGATGGGCCAAAGAAGTAGACCCAGAGAACAGGGCCCCCGTCGATCTCGTCATCAGCGGGGTAGATGCAGGTCCTCCTTGGAGGAGGGTAGACAGGAACGGCGGCACATGAGCCGGCGGACCGAGGACGGGCGCGCCCGATCCGATGGGATCAGCGAGCACTGGCAGGGCGGAGAGCTCGGTGGCGGCGGCAGGCAGGATGGCTGCGCCGGTGAGAGCAGCAAGAGTAGCCGCGCTGGAGAGGGCCGCAGCGGCGGCCGCCGAAGATTCAGCAGCGGAAGACGACACAGGCGGCGGCGGCGACGTAGCGACTAGGTCGGGCGGAGGCGACGTAGCGATTAGGTCAAGATCGAAAGATCGTATCTGATACCATGTTAAACAAAAGGTTTTGGGGTATTGTGGGCTTCGACACCTGATGGGTCGGCCACGACAATATATATATATATATATATATATATATATATATATATATATATATATATATATATATATATATATATATAGAGAGAGAGAGAGAGGAAAACCTCTCTGAGTACAAATACAATTGTATACAAGTTATAGTACGTATTTACGTATAACTACAAGTCTAACACGGGGAAACTCTGATCCTTGGATCGAACGGTGGCGGCGCGCCGATGTCGTTCCCTTTCTGAAGGCGCCGCCTTGGAGCGCATGGTTCGTCATATGTAGCTTCATCTCTGCGTGGTGGTAGTGCTAGGGGGACGAGGCGCGTGGCTCCGGTGGTGCGTGCTCAGCGTCTATGTATCCTGCCTTGGGTGTGTGCATGTGTTGCGGTGACGTGGTGTGTATTTGTACCGGGTGCTTGTTGATTGGTGCTTTATATATAAATCGGGTGCGAAAGCTTTTTTGGATAAAGTGGTGTGGTCGTGGCATGTCCTATGCTCTTCGACCGAGCCAGTGCTGGTTAACAAGCGACAAAATGGATTGCCACTTGTACTACAGCATGCATGCAGTATAGGTACACTTACTGCAAAGAAACAATCATCCATGATTGACCATCACTAACAGACCAACTTTCAACAATCATGCCGTGTGCACAATCCCCGACCGAGTCGGCACACAGATGGATTCCACATCATGCATGTTGTTTATAATTTTGTATGTAATTATACTCCTTTATCCTTACTCTATTAGTTGTCTATTTCCTAATCTCCACCTAACGCTAATTCTGATGTACTATAAAAAAGGAAGACCAACACGGCGATGACCACGACCATTTGACCAACCGCATCATCCATCAGTCCATTCATCCGTCAATCAATAACTAAAGCATGCATTGAATATGCATATCTACTTCCAAAAAAATAAAATAGACTGACCGGTCGAACACATCGACAACTTATGCTCCTATATATACATTGCCATCGATGCAGGCTTCCTCAACCCAACCGGAGCAAAGCAAACACCACATCCACCTCACTCAGAGGGTGTTTGTTTCCAGGGACTTATTGGTCTAGGGACTTAAATAAGTTCCTATAAGTCCCATTTAAACCAAACAGGAGGGACTTATAGGGACTTAAAGTGGGGATTTGGGACTTATTAAATAAGACTCTCAAGGAGGGACTTATAGAGACTTATAGTTGTAATATGGTTTTATAAAGATTTATAAGTCCCGGGAACCAAACAGGTAGAGACTTTTTAGGGACTTGGGACTTATAAGTTGGGACTAAAAAAAGTCCTAGAACTTATGAACCAAATAGGGCCTCAGCTCAGCTCACCTCATTTCGAAGAAGAAAAGAAAGAAGATCTAAGGCCCTGTTTGGTTCATAAGTCATAGGACTTTTTTTAGTCCTAAGTCCCTACTTGTTTGGTTCCTGTGACTTATAAGTCTCTATAAGACCATATTACAACTATAAGTCCCTATAAATCCCTCCTTAAGAGTCTTATTTCATAAGTTCCAAATGCCCACTTTAAGTCCCTATAAGTCCCTTCTGTTTGGTTTAGATGAGACTTATAGGGACTTATTTAAGTCCCTAGACCGATAAGTCTCTGGAAACAAACACCCTCTAAATCGCGTTATGTTGCCAGGAAGGTTTCTTGGTCAGAAGAAGGCGAGGTCACCGGCGGGTCCGTCCACAACCCCAAGAACACCAACGCCGGCGGCTACCTAGCTCAAGACTGTCAACAACAGTGCCTCCGTTGTTTTGATGTGATCAGTATACATATAGTATGATGTGTTGATTTGATTTTAAAAAGTCCATTGTTAGTGTGTCTAGATTAAAAAGAAGTGTCAATACAACTTACGTGCTGAACCTAGGCCTAGTTGTAAACTAGATTTATCAGTTAATTCACTTGAACTGCACGTGTGTAGAAACTTTAAACTCGGTTGGACATCCCTTTTATCGTCCTTCATGAAATACCACTTATTTGTTCATCTTGCCATACCGCACTCCCTTAAACCTCTGGAAGGTTACAAATGCAAATATGTAAAGAGCATACTCTCCTTTCCTTTATCTTGCACACTACAGGAATTTTGAGTTCCAGCTGTCCCAATGGGCTTTCTGTTCCTGATGCCACATTGCATCCCACCAACTCAACTACTGATGTTATTGAGTTAATGAGAACAGAAACTCTACAATCAGATCTGACAGGCCGCACCATAGGTAAAAAAAGTATTGTTTGTGAACTATCAAGCAACAACAACCATTTCTAATAGGTAGTTAAATATCACAGGTCAAAAATTAATTAGATCATCTTGTGATGGATGGGAGAGGAGGAAAAGATGGCCATTAATTCTTTCTTCTAGCTAGCTTGGGATGAATGGGAGAGGAGAAAGAAGCTACGAGAAGGCCACTGAGTCCGGTCAGGCCATCCATGGTTGCGACCGCGACAACAACAGTCCAATCCTTGAGGTGGAGTTAGAGGTAGATGGTGAGCAGCGCATAGTACTATAATGAATCTCATTCAGATCAGATTTCGGATAGTCCATGCAAAATCACGGAAAAATAGCACAAACACTACAGCAAGAACAACATAACTTCATTTACCCCTGCGCGGGTCGTCTTTGCATGTTGACTATTTTGTGTCCAGCACCGACAAGCTTAAGCCCCCGCATCACCAATGTTGTACTCAGCAGCCGTGTCCACTAGATTTGGTCCCGGGTAGCCGTCCGGTGTGCCCTCGGCACCTCCAAGATCCGGCAAAGGGACATGCCCAAAAATCAGAACACACGCCTAAGCCGCATGCCATGAAAGATTCAGCATCACTAGAACACCAAAAAGCAGTGACAGTAAGCATACATGTCAGCTGATCTGATAGGAACTCAAATCCATCGCCTCCGCCTCCACCTCCGTCGTCGCCATAGGTTTCAGCTTGTCGCCCCGTCCGGCGCAGAGCACCCAAGGGATAGACTACACTTTAATTTTCTCCTAACCGGTGTGGTACATGGACCCGCGGCGTCATTTATGCTTATCAGTTATGACCATGCCGTTGATGCGTCTGGTTATGCACGGTGTACCGTCATGCCATCTGTCATATCACACAGCAGGAGTCACCGTATGCCACTGTTCGAGGCTACGTATCTTCTCAGGCTCTCTACAATCACATTGAATTCACATCCGGACGTGTCCTTGTCCCATTGGTAAGCGCAGCGGGACCAAACAAGCTCGTGAGCTACATCGCCGCTCTCCGGGCTAAGTCCTCTATTCTAACTTTTAAGGTTGATCCAACAATGGTTTGTATAAATTTATGTGAGATAATTATTTTTATACTAAACTTTTATACTTCTTTAATCTTATTTTTATCATGTTGTAATCTTGAAGTGTATAACTTTTATTTTTTAACTTCTATTGTTAATCGTATAATGATGGTGTTAAATATTAATTATAATGCACTTTGTTAGGCAATTGTAATTTATGTCACTAAAAATCTTCTTCTGCTAAATTTAAATTTTTTGTAAAAGTTTTTTAATTAATTTTGACAAAAGCATAAATTGTATAGTGTAGAAATATTTATGTGTATCTTCATGTGTTTGTGCACATTTTAGCATCATCAAAGATCAATGGCGGAGCTACATGCACTGCTGCAGGGGCCATGCCCCCAACCTTTATAAAAAACATGAAGAAAAAAAAACTATGTACTACTTAGATTAGAACAAATATAGCCATTGGTCTTTGATGATAATTACAGTGATATATATCTTGGAGATATCTTCTTTGTGGTATCAAATTTTTACAAGACAAAATAATGTTTTCTTTGTCATAAACACTGATGGATGTTTCAATAGCGTGCAAAATTTTGCGATGAAATTATATTTGTGGAGGCCTGGGAAAAAAATTGATGCTCTAAAATGCTTCAAACAATAGTCTTTTCAAAACATTGATTTTGTTTTTTCCCACGCATCCATGAATGTCATTTCATCATGAAATTTTATACACGGGTGAAGAGTTCATCAATATTTATTAAAAAAAATCAGAATATGTTTTTACTATTTTTACTGTTCATCAGTGTGCATGTGACCTCGGGGTCAAAAATGCCATGTCCATTATTGCTCCACCGTATAGTACAGCCACACACTCTGATCTTTGAACATGGCATCACATATACTACATTGGTCCACCAAAAGGTTGGCGAGCACGAGACGAGACGAGTACAGTGGGCTTGACAGGAGCTGGGGCAAAGGAATTGCACGACGGAGATGGACGACGGTTTAACAGCTCGCTGAATGGCGGACCCGTGCGCGGCCACGTTGACCCAAAGTTTCCTGCTTTCTAACCATGTTTGACAGTTTGTTTGATCTGCCATGTATGTACAGCTGATTTTGTGTTTGTTGACAGTCTCTGGACTGAACCGAACCCATTGCGAGGCCTGTGCCGACCAAGAAAAAATGAAACGCCAGCAGTTTTTCGATGCCACCATCACAAAACTTAAGGAAAATTACAACTTCCTGCATTTTCCTGCTTGGCAAGATGGAAAGAAAAGAATAAACACAATCAAGAAATCTCGTGCTGGATAAATTGATGGCTCATTTTGATATAAGATCAGTTAACCAAATGGACTGTGCATCTGCAGAGCAGAGAGAGTTTTCAACCTGCAAACACAAGACGTTTTGTTTTCAACTCAGATGTCATCTTAACGAGTTGCCTTTTTGGAATCGCTTCAGAATGGAGTGCCTATTGTACATAGCAATTTATATATCTCTGGGTTTTCCGTTGAGCAATCTCTTAGGATGAAGACAGTTTATGCCATTATGATATATATAGGTCCTCTGCTCAACAAACTCACTCCTACGAGTATCTTTTTTTCTTGCTGCACCATGTCTGTTGTACTGTTCGTGGTTCAGTATGCCAACATGTATGTCTATTTGTGAACTACTATTTGGGCAAACATTCTTGTGGTCCAGACTTTTCTCAAGAGACGTGCATCGGACTGGCTGTTTTGGGTGGTGTGTACAATTGCACTTGTACTGTTAACACAGCCACAACCACCGGGTGCAGACTTCCCTGTGAGGCTGAGAATTAGGATACCAAAGAGATTTTTCGCGTTTTCCACACCAATCTCTTTCATATATGTGAAATCTAGACTTTAGTTGCTTGTAAACTAAGGAGATGCTCTGCAGCTTGCCATTTTCTCACCCAACAACACTACAATGGCGCCGCTGCAGAAACTCTTCCATGCCTCACTTCTCCTGCTAGTATGCGCAGCCAAGGCGGCCAACCCGGAAGCGGAAGCGGAAGCACTTCTCCGATGGAAGTCCACCTTAGTTGGCGCCAACTCGCTGTCCTCATGGTCGACCGCGAATTCCACCTGCTCTTGGTTCGGCGTCGCCTGTGACGCTGCCGGGCATGTTATGGAGCTCAGCCTTCCCAACGCCGGCCTCAACGGTACGCTCGATTACTTGTATTCGTCAGCGTTTCAGAACCTCACCAAGATCAAACTCAACAACAACAGTCTTGTTGGCGCCATCCCGGCAAACATATCCAAGTTGCTCACGGCCACCTTTCTGGACTTGAGCAGCAACAATCTTGTTGGCTCCATACCTCGCTCATTCTCGAGGCTCCAAAACCTCAAGGCACTGTGGCTCTCTGCAAATAATCTCACAGGAGGGATCCCAGAGGAGCTGGGGATGATATCTGGGTTGCGGAATCTTGTACTGTACAGCAATCCCCTTGGCGGGTCGATCCCAGCATCACTCGGGCAGCTTCAGTTGCTACAGATGCTCCACATACAAAACGCTAGTCTGGTTTCTACTCTTCCACCTGAGTTGGGGAACCTTACTAGTCTTAAGTACATGATCCTGTCACAGAATCAGTTATGTGGAAGTTTGCCACCATCTTTTGCCAGGATACAAACATTGTTATTTTTTCACATGCATGGAAATAATATCAATGGTAGCATCCCGTCAGAGATGTTTACAAATTGTACCAAGCTCGAGCATTTCATTGTATACGGAAACTTATTAACTGGAAGCATCTCATCGCATATCATCAAGTGCAAGGAGCTCGAGTTTTCTGATGGATCCGAAAACTTGTTAACTGGAAGCATCCCACGGGAGATAGGGAGCATGCGAAACTTGCATGTATGTTCTTGTGGAAAAATCACCTTACTGGAATTATGACATCAGATATTGGTAATGCAACATCTTTGAAATTCCTTGACGTCAGCTCAAACCATCTAGAGGGTGAGCTTCCTAAAACTATCTCCTTGCTGGTAAATCTTGTTGCTCTCAGCTTGTCTGGCAACAAGTTTACGGGTACCATTTGTGATACGATCATGCCTAACACTAATGTTGTTGAAGAAAAGAAAAGCTACGATGGGAAGGAACAACTAATTAGTGAAACTTGTGCGCGTGCCAATTCTATGCAAGAGATGAGCCGTGACTCTAGTCCAAAGCTACATGGCACGTCTACAAGTTCGCATGCACCAAGTCATTTTATGGATACAACAAGTGGGCTCAGCCTGAGATTGGTCACAAGATGTGCTATAGGGAGATCAAGCCAAGACAGAAATAATTTGATTTGCATTAGAGTTATGGGACATATTTCCTGGTTTGGGAAGGAGAATATTACGTGCCATGCAAGTGTAAAAATTCATGCAAGGATCACAGATTGGTTTGAAGTGCACACGGTGCAAACAAGGTTCTTGTTTTTATTCCTGCCACATAGGAAAAAATATTTACCATGCAATAAGATTACTAGGTACGTGGTGTGCTTTGTCCTTGAAAGATGCCGGCTGGGGTCCACCTGCAAATCACACGAGAAGGCCAGCAACCATCCAAATAAAGAGTCCTAATCCATCGTTTGTAAAGATTATACTGCTAAATTATAAAGCATATAATCTATTATTTAAATATAGTGTCCAGGTATCTAATTACTTGTCGGTTTGGTTAGGACGGCTTGCTTTTCAAGCCAAGTTAGATGGTCGTTTAGAATATAAAGAGCAACTATGCGTTGATGTAAAGGGAGGTTATATTTTTATGAAATAGACACGATGTGTTTTTAGGGTAGACACCCGTATCAAGTTTTGGAGGGATCTTTAGAAAACCTCTGTGTTGCGATTTCTCTTCATGAAAATTGTTTTGCGCGTGAGTACCTTCGTCGAGATTGGTTTTCTCGTGCTGGGCCGCAAGGTTCAAACCCTCTACATCGTGTACATCGCGTGCGCGGGCGAGAGGTTACTGCTATTGGTGGTGGAGTGTCGTGAAAGGTCGGGCCGCAACGACAGATCGGATCTCGCCACGAGGTTCGGTCTTTATCAGATGATGAGACCATCGATAGCAAAGTAAAGGATATCACATGTGTTATAGAAGCTCCGCCACACATTAATCAAGAGGAGGGAGATGCATGTAACGTCAAGGCTTCTGTGCATGCAACTATACAAACTCCATCTGTGTTTTACATCGGTTCTATTTTTTTTGCATCGAAAGGGGGATTTATTCAAGCAAAAATGGTTCGGTTACAATCAGCCCGAAGGCTACTAATTAAGAAGTCTGGGCTATGATCAATCCAGCTATCGGTACCCTCAAGCGTACAGGCACGCTGAGCACAAAGGTGAGCCGGAAAGTTTTGCTCCCTACCAAAATGACGAACCAAAAACGAAGAGAAACTAGGCACAATGTCCTCCAGTTCATTCAAGATAGGCGCTGCAATCGAGCGAGAGTTGCGGCGCGAATTCCATAGGTTGACAAGCCCCATGCAATCAACCTCCATTATCACATGTGAGTAACCTCGTAGATGTGCAAAGATCACCCCTTCGCGAAGAGCTAAAAGCTCGGCAACAAAGGGGTCGGACACACCTGGCAGCGGCTTGCTCCATGCTCCAAGGAACTCTAGGTGAGAGCGGGCCACTCCACCAGCGCCTCCTATTAAGGAGTCCGTGAAAACAGAGCCGTCGGTGTTTATGGTGATCCAGCCCGCCTCAGGCGGCTTCCAACCCTGCGCTCCCTGTGACTTGCGGCCCTTCGGGATGTCGAGGATGGATAGGGTTTCATGTACCCACTTGATGGCCTGAACCGGATCGAAGCCATCCCGGTCGTGAGTCCATCTGTTGCGCGAAGACCAAATGGTATGCATAATGGTGATGATCTTGCATCTTGCGTCCTGTGAGAACATCAGTTGGGCTGCCATCCAAAACTGTTTTGCATGTATGCATTCAATCAATGCGTGCATCAAACTCTCCTCCATTGCTTGGCATATATCGCATATACCAATACGTTTTATATGTCTGTGCTTCAAGGTCATTGAGTCCGGTAGGATGCCACGGAGAACCCTCCACCAAAAGACTTGTACTTTCGGCACGACATGCAGTTTCCATAGGGCAATCCACAACTGTTTATTTGTCGATGAAGATTCTGTAATCGCCCCTTCCTCATAAGCACGAAGCTCGTTTTGAGTCACGAGGGAATGATACGCCGATTTAACAGTGTAGTTGCCCGATTTTTCTAGAGCCCAAGCAAGGCTGTCTTCCCCACCATGTGCACTCAATGGGATATTGAGGATAGCTTCTGCATCTGGATGGAGAAAGTTTTGCCGTACTAGCTCAATGTTCCATGATCCTGTGTATTGATCTATCAAATCTGAAACATGTGGTAATGGTGCAGACCCTAGGCGTCCACTGGGTTTCAGAGTTGCAGTATTGGGGATCCATGGATCGGTCCAAGTGGATATGCTTGTGCCGTCACCTATCCTATGGACCAACCCCTGATTCAATGCCTCTCTGCCCGCTACAATGGCCTTCCACGTCGCCGAGGCCCTCGCCGGAACAGTAGCATGAAGAAAATCTGTATTAGGGTAGTGCTTCCCCTTTAACACACGAGCACAAAGAGATTGTGGATGTGTCAAGAGGCGCCACCCTTGTTTGCCAAGCATAGCTAAATTGAAAAGTGGGAGATCCTTGAAACCCATCCCACCTTTGATTTTAGGTGACGCCAATTTGTCCCAAGATAGCCAGTGGAGAGCCCTTTTATCAAGCGAGCTTGCCCACCAGTACTTGGCCATGCAGGATGAAATACTCATGCAGACTTTTTTTGTCAACTGAAAGCAGCTCATACTATAGGTTGGAATTGATTGAACAACTGATTTCAATAGTACCTCTCGGCCGGCGCATGCCAGATTCCTCTCAAACCATCCGCGGACCTTGCTGCGAATACGTTCATTTATAGGCATGAACGTTCCACTTGTAATTCTTCCAATTGCTGTCGGTAGCCCCAGATATCGCTCTGAGAAAGCTTCGACCGAGATCCCAAGAACAAGTTTTAGAGAGTCTTGGAGGGGTGCACCCGCATTAGCACTGAAGAAGACCGAACTCTTCTCCTTATTTACCGCTTGGCCGGAGCACTCGGCGTATATACGAAGAATTTCATTAAGCCTTTCCGCACTTTGGGTCTTTGCACTGATGAAAATAAGACTGTCGTCAGCAAATAGTAAGTGATTAACCCATGGTGCATGGATACTCACCCTGATCCCTCTATCGATGTATGCTCCACCATGGTTGTTGAGAAGTGATGTTAGTCCTTGAGCACATATGAGGAAGAGATATGGTGAAATAGGACAGCCCTGGCGCAACCCTCTCGAGGGATTGAAAAACGGAAGAAGTTCACCGTTGACCTTGATCGTGAACCGCACCGAGGTGACGCATTTCATGATCAACCTGATAAAGCGATCTCCGAAGCCCAGTCTAGTCAGCATCGCTTTGAGATAATGCCACTCCACCCTATCATATGCCTTGAGCATGTCAAGCTTGATTGCACAACATGGATTGTTTCCCCTTTTCCTCCTCTTGATAGCATGGATAGTCTCATAAGCCACTAGCACATTATCCGTGATCAGACGACCCGGGACAAATGCGCTTTGTTCTTCTCCAATTACTTCATCAAGTATAGTCCGGGCCCTATTGGCTACAGCTTTAATAGCAATCTTGTAGAGCTCCGGACAAAGCGCAATGGGCCTATACTGTGAGATTTTCTGCGGGTGACGAACTTTGGGTATCAACATAATAGCTGTATCATTCAGTCCGAGGGGTAGCTCACCACCATTGAGAAAACCCAGCACTGCCATGGTTACATCCTCCCCAACCACATCCCAGTGTCGTTGGTAGAAACCCGCTGTAAAGCCGTCAACGCCCGGAGCCTTGGACGGCACCATGTCAAAGAGTGCCTTCCTGACATCTTCGGCCACATAATCCTTCTCAATAAACTCGTTCATGGCCTTGGAGACACGGGGTTGCACGCATTCTAGGAGTTCTTCCATCAGAGAAAAGCCTTGCGATTGATACAACGCCTGATAGAAGCTCAATATTTCATGTTTTACCTCCCCTGGGTCGCTGCATATCTCGCCATCCGTTTTTTCCAGGGACGTAATTCTGTTTATGCGCTTTCAGTGAGCAGCCTGGGCCTGGAAGTATCCAGTATTCCGGTCGCCCTCCTTAAGCCATGTGACGCGGGATCGCTGCTTAAGCCATATCTCCTCCTGCCTAAGTGCTTCTCGCAACTGTGATTCCACCGCTCTCTCTTCCTCCGTTGGCCCACGGCCCAACGAGGTACTTCTTAGACGATCAAGACACTGCTGAAGTTTGCGTACTTTCTTCGCTAAGTTTCCGAACTCACGCTGACCCCAAGTGCCCAAGTCAATCTGGACCACCGAGAGAGCATCAGTCAAACCTTGGAGTCCACCTTGGCCAGCTCCTGTCCGCCATATTCTCCTGACCAAATCATTATAGTCAGGGTGAGATTGCCATACATTTTCATAGCGAAAAGAACGCTGAGCACGTGACCATCCCGAAGCCATTGTGGCCTGTAGCTCCGCCATTAAGAAGCAATGATCAGACTCGACACTACTGATATGCTTGACACATGAGAACTCGAACAAATCAAGAAACTTTTGGTTGACCGGTGCACGATCCAGTCTAGCCTTGATGTTTCGGTCTCCTTGCTGTCTATTGTCCCACGTGAAAGGGACTCCGCGCGACCCCAGCTCCTGGAGTGCACAATCAGCTACCACATCCCGAAATGCACGCATTTGTCCTTCCGGTCTTGGGTTAATCCCAAACTGCTCGTCCGCCTGAAGGATTTCGTTGAAATCACCCACGCATATCCATGCTTCATGCGGGACAGCAAATAGAGTGCGCATGAAGCACCAACTGTGGTGTCTATTTTCCACCCGTGGCTCGCCATAGAAGCCCGTGAGACGCCAAGTTTTATTTGCTTGTCTCACGGTGACATCAATATGGGAAGCACTATAATTCAGCAAAGTTACATTGACATCATTTGACCAAAAGAGGCCAATTCCTCCACTAAGCCCGTCACTATCGACGGCAAAACAACCTGAGAATCCTAAAGAAAGCTTCAGATCCTCAACTCTCCTACCCCTGATCTTCGTCTCCATGACAAATAACAGGGCCGGCCCTTCTTGCTTCACAAGCTTGCGAAGCTCACGAACTGTCCAGGGGTTCCCAAGCCCCCGGCAGTTCCACGACAAGGTGCTCATTGATTCGGGCAGGGCTGACTAGCAGCTCCTGCCGATGCTTCGGATGATGGAGGGGTGGGCTTCTTTTTCTTCTGTTCCCTCTCGGGGAAGGCCTCCTTGAGGTCTCCCACGTCCGTCTCTGTCCCAGTGGGCGTCACCTCCCCCGCATCCTGATCCATGTGTGCTTCTCCATGTGCAGTGATGGCAAGCTTCGGGGTTATCACCTTGCGATAGACTTGAGTGGGTTGAGGCCCTCCCTTGCACTTGTTCTGCTGGCTATTCTTGACAGCTGAGTTGACCTCTGTACCGCTCTGCTGCTTACTGTTGGACGAGCGAGACTCACGCGTGCTATGCTGTGAATCCGATCTCTCCTTTGTCGGATGCTCCCTTGAATTTGCTTTTTTCCTGTCCTCTGGCACCCTGAGACTGGATTTGAAGGGTAGATCCCCCTTCTCGTCACGGGTCCCCGGCGTAGGGCAGAATAGATCCACATGTCCCAAGCGGCCACACGAGAAACAGAAGTGCGGAATATTTTCATACTGGATGTCATAGCAGTCCGTGCTTTTCCTCTTTGCCGACTCGATCAAAATCCATCTACGGAGGGGTTTCTGTACTGCGATGGTTACCCGAGCTCTGAGAAAACCCCCCACAGGATCAATCTCCACCATGGTGGCCTTCTGATCAATCTGTTTAGCAATAGCCAGGCCCCAAGTGTTATTCCTCAGGTTGTAA
Source organism: Triticum monococcum (assembly GCA_034509565.1). Classification (NCBI taxonomy): domain Eukaryota; kingdom Viridiplantae; phylum Streptophyta; class Magnoliopsida; order Poales; family Poaceae; genus Triticum; species Triticum monococcum. Next base: position 789,375,295 of record CM067847.1, read on the forward strand.
GGGAGATTTACAACCCTAGCCCACACCATCAACCGATCGAACTTGAGTTATGATGGCTGCATGTGTGATTCAAAGTCCTCCAAAATCACTGCATGTTTGCTAATATTGAAGGAAATATGCCCTAGAGGCAATAATAAAGTTATTATTTATTTCCTTATATCATGATAAATGTTTATTATTCATGCTAGAATTGTATTAACCGGAAACATAATACATGTGTGAATACATAGACCAACAGAGTGTCACTAGTATGCCTCTACTTGACTAGCTCGTTAATCAAAGATGGTTATGTTTCCTAACCATGAACAAAGAGTTGTTATTTGATTAACGAGGTCACATCATTAGTTGAATGATCTGATTGACATGGCCCATTCCATTAGCTTACCACCCGATCGTTTAGTATGTTGCTATTGCTTTCTTCATGACTTATACATGTTCCTATAACTATGAGATTATGCAACTCCCGTTTACCAGAGGAACACTTTGGGTACTACCAAACGTCACAACGTAACTGGGTGATTATAAAGGAGTACTACAGGTGTCTCCAATGGTGGATGTTGGGTTGGCGTATTTTGAGATTAGGGTTTGTCACTCCGAGTGTCGGAGAGGTATCTCTGGGCCCTCTCGGTAATGCACATCACATAAGCCTTGCAAGCACTGCAACTAATATGTTAGTTGTGAGATGATGTATTACGGAATGAGTAAAGAGACTTGCCGGTAACGAGATTGAACTAGGTATTGGATACCGACGATCGAATCTCGGGCAAGTAACATACCGATGACAAAGGGAACAACGTATGTTGTTATGCGGTCTGACCGATAAAGATCTTCGTAGAATATGTAGGAGCCAATATGGGCATCCAGGTCCCGCTATTGGTTATTGACCGGAGACATGTCTCGGTCATGTCTACATTGTTCTCGAACCGTAGGGTCCGCACGCTTAACGTTACGATGACAGTTATTATGAGTTTATGCATTTTGATGTACCGAAGGTTGTTCGGAGTCCCGGATGTGATCACGGACATGACGAGGAGTCTCGAAATGGTCGAGACGTAAAGATTGATATATTGGAAGCCTATGTTTGGACACCGGAAGTGTTCCGGGTGAAATCGGAGGGTTACCGGAACCCCCCGGGAGGCAAATGGGCCTATTGGGCCTTATTGGAAAAGAGAAAAGGGGCAGCCCATAGCTGGCCGCCCCCCCCCCCCCTTCCCCAAGTCCTATTAGGACTAGGAGAAGGGGCCGGCCCCCCTCTCTCTCCTTTCCCCCTTGGGAGTCCTAGTTGGAATAGGATTGAGGGGGGAGTCCTACTCCCGGTAGGAGTAGGACTCCTCCCGCGCCCTCTCCCTAGCCGGCCGAACCCCTTCCCCTGCTCCTTTATATACGGGGGCAGGGGGCACCCCATAGACACACAAGTTGATCATTGTTGATTGTTCCTTAGCCGTGTGCGGTGCCCCCTGCCACCAAATTCCACCTCGATCATACCGTTGTAGTGCTTAGGCGAAGCCCTGCGTCGGTAGTACATCAAGATCGTCACCACGCCGTCGTGCTGACGGAACTATTCCTCGACGCTTTGCTGGATCGGAGCCCGAGGATCGTCATCGAGCTGAACGTGTGCTAAGAACTCGGAGGTGCCGGAGTAACGGTGCTTGGATCGGTTGGATCGGGAAGAAGACGTACGACTACTTCCTCTACGTTGTGTGATCGCTTCCGCAGTCGGTCTGCGTTGGTACGTAGACAACACTCTCCCCCTCGTTGCTATGCATCACCATGATCTTGCGTGTGCATAGGAAAATTTTCGAAATTACTACGTTCCCAACAGTGGCATCCGAGCCTAGGTTTTTATGGTTTGATGTTATTTGCACGAGTAGAACACAAGTGAGTTGTGGGCGATACAAGTCATACTGCCTACCAGCATGTCATACTTTGGTTCGGCGGTATTGTTGGACGAGACGATCCGGACCAACCTTACGCGTACTCTTACGCGAGACCGGTTCCCTCGACGTGCTATGCACACAGATGGCTTGCGGAAGACTGTCTCTCCAACTTTAGTTGAACCAAGTGTGACTACGCCCGGTCCTTGAGAAGGTTAAAACGGAGTCTATTTGACGAACTATCGTTGTGGTTTTGATGCGTAGGTGAGATGAGTTCTCACTTAAGCCCGTAGCAGCCACGTAAAACTTGCAACAACAAAGTAGAGGACGTCTAACTTAATTTTGCAGGGCATGTTGTGATGTGATATGGTCAAGGCATGATGCTGATTTTATTGTATGAGATGATCATGTTTTGTAACCGAGTTATCGGCAACTGGCAGGAGCCATATGGTTGTCGCTTTATTGTATGCAATGCAATCGCGATGTAATGCTTTACTTTATTACTAAGCGGTAGTGATAGTCGTGGAAGCATAAGATTGGCGAGACGACAACGATGCTACGATGGAGATCAAGGTGTCGCGCCGGTGACGATGGTGATCATGACGGTGCTTCGGAGATGGAGATCACAAGCACAAGAAGATGATGGCCATATCATATCACTTATATTGATTGCATGTGATGTTTATCCTTTTATGCATCTTATCTTGCTTTGATTGACGGTAGCATTATAAGATGATCTCTCACTAAATTATTAAGAAGTGTTCTCCTTGAGTATGCACCGTTGCCAAAGTTCGTCGTGCCCAGACACCACGTGATGATCGGGTGTGATAAGCTCTACGTCCATCTACAACGGGTGCAAGCCAGTTTTGCACAGGCAGAATACTCAGGTTAAACTTCACGAGCCTAGCATATGCAGATATGGCCTCGGAACACAGAGACCGAAAGGTCGAGCGTGAATCATATAGTAGATATGATCAACATGACGATGTTCACCATTGAAAACTACTCCATCTCATGTGATGATCGGTTATGGTTTAGTTGATTTGGATCACGTGATCACTTAGAGGATTAGAGGGATGTCTATCTAAGTGGGAGTTCCTAAGTAATTTGATTAACTGAACTTAAAACTTATCATGAACTTAGTACCTGATAGTATCTTGCTTGTTATGTTGATTGTAGATAGATGGCTCGTGCTGTTGTTCCGTTAAATTTTAATGCGTTCCTTGAGAAAGCAAAGTTGAAAGATGATGGTAGCAATTACACGGACTGGGTCCGTAACCTGAGGATTATCCTCATTGCTGCACAGAAGAATTACGTCCTGGAAGCACCGCTAGGTGCCAGGCCTGCTGCTGGAGCAACACCAGATGTTATGAACGTCTGGCAGAGCAAAGCTGATGACTACTCGATAGTTCAGTGTGCCATGCTTTACGGCTTAGAATCGGGACTTCAACGACGTTTTGAACGTCATGGAGCATATGAGATGTTCCAGGAGTTGAAGTTAATATTTCAAGCAAATGCCCGAATTGAGAGATATGAAGTCTCCAATAAGTTCTATAGCTGCAAGATGGAGAAGAACAGTTCTGTCAGTGAGCATATACTCAAAATGTCTGGGTATAATAATCACTTGATTCAGATGGGAGTTAATCTTCCAGATGATTGCGTCATTGACAGAATTCTCCAATCACTGCCACCGAGCTACAAGAGCTTCATGATGAACTATAATATGCAAGGGATGAACAAGACTATTCCCGAGCTCTTCGCAATGCTGAAAGCTGCGGAGGTAGAAATCAAGAAGGAGCATCAAGTGTTGATGGTTAACAAAACCACTAGTTTCAAGAAAAAGGGCAAAGGGAAGAAGAAGGGGAACTTCAAGAAGAACAGCAAGCAAGTTGCTGCTCAGGAGAAGAAACCCAAGTCTGGACCTAAGCCTGAAACTGAGTGCTTCTACTGCAAGCAGACTGGTCACTGGAAGCGGAACTGCCCCAAGTATTTGGCGGATAAGAAGGATGGCAAGGTGAACAAAGGTATATGTGATATACATGTTATTGATGTGTACCTTACTAGAGCTCGCAGTAGCACCTGGGTATTTGATACTGGTTCTGTTGCTAATATTTGCAACTCGAAACAGGGACTACGGAATAAGCGGACGCTAGCAAAGGACGAGGTGACGATGCGCGTGGGAAACGGTTCCAAAGACGATGTGATCGCGGTTGGCACGCTACCTCTACATCTACCTTCGGGATTAATATTAGACCTAAATAATTGTTATTTGGTGCCAGCGTTGAGCATGAACATTATATCTGGATCTTGTTTAATGCGAGACGGTTATTCATTTAAATCAGAGAATAATGGTTGTTCTATTTATATGAGTAATATCTTTTATGTTCATGCACCTTTGAAGAGTGGTCTATTCTTGTTGAATCTCGATAGTAGTGATACACATATTCATAATGTAGAAGCCAAAAGATGCGGAGTTGATAATGATAGTGCAACTTATTTGTGGCACTGCCGTTTAGGTCATATCGGTGTAAAGCGCATGAAGAAACTCCATACTGATGGGCTTTTGGAACCACTTGATTATGAATCACTTGGTACTTGCGAACCGTGCCTCATAGACAAGATGACCAAAACACCGTACTCCGGTGCTATGGAGAGAGCAACAGATTTATTGGAAATCATACATACCGATGTATGTGGTCCGATGAATATTGAGGCTCGTGGCGGATATCGTTATTTTCTCACCTTCACAGATGATTTAAGCAGATATGGGTATATCTACTTAATGAAACATAAGTCTGAAACATTTGAAAAGTTCAAGGAATTTCAGAGTGAAGTTGAAAATCATCGTAACAAGAAAATAAAGTTTCTACGATATGATCGTGGAGGAGAATATTTGAGTTACGAGTTTGGTGTACATTTGAAAAATTGTGGAATAGTTTCGCAACTCACGCCACTCGGAACACCACAGCGTAATGGTGTGTCCGAACGTCGTAATCGTACTTTACTAGATATGGTGCGATCTATGATGTCTCTTACTGATTTACCGCTATCGTTTTGGGGTTATGCTTTAGAGACGGCCGCATTCACGTTAAATAGGGCACCATCAAAATCCGTTGAGACGACGCCTTATGAACTATGGTTTGGCAAGAAACCAAAGTTGTCGTTTCTTAAAGTTTGGGGCTGCGATGCTTATGTGAAAAAGCTTCAACCTGATAAGCTCGAACCCAAAGCGGAGAAATGTGTCTTCATAGGATACCCAAAGGAAACTGTTGGGTATACCTTCTATCACAGATCCGAAGGCAAGACATTCGTTGCTAAGAATGGATCATTTCTAGAGAAGGAGTTTCTCTCGAAAGAAGTGAGTGGGAGGAAAGTAGAACTTGACGAGGTAACTGTACCTGCTCCCTTATTGGAAAATAGTACATCACAGAAAACTGTTTCTGCGACACCTATACCAATTAGTGAGGAAGCTAATGATGATGATCATGAAGCTTCAGGACAAGATACTACTGAACCACGTAGATCAACCAGAGTAAGATCCGCACCAGAGTGGTACGGTAATCCAGTTCTGGAAGTCATGCTACTAGATCATGATGAACCTACGAACTATGAAGAAGCGATGGTGAGCCCAGATTCTGCAAAGTGGCTTGAGGCCATGAAATCTGAGATGGGATCCATGTATGAGAACAAAGTATGGACTTTGGTTGACTTGCCCGATGATCGGCAAGCAATTGAGAATAAATGGATCTTCAAGAAAAAGACTGACACTGACGGTAATATTACTGTCTATAAAGCTCGACTTGTCGCAAAAGGTTTTCGACAAGTTCAAGGGGTTGACTACGATGAGACCTTCTCACCCGTAGCGATGCTTAAGTCCGTCAGAATCATGTTAGCAATCGCCGCATTTTATGATTATGAAATATGGCAAATGGATGTCAAAACTGCGTTCCTGAATGGATTTCTAGAAGAAGAGTTGTATATGATGCAACCAGAAGGTTTTGTCGATCCGAAGGAAGCTAACAAAGTGTGCAAACTCCAGCGATCCATTTATGGACTGATGCAAGCATCTCGGAGTTGGAATAAACGCTTTGATAGTATGATCAAAGCATTTGGCTTTATACAGACTTTTGGAGAAGCCTGTATTTACAAGAAAGTGAGTGGGAGCTCTGTAGCATTTCTGATATTATATGTGGATGACATATTGCTGATTGGAAATGATATAGAATTTCTGGATAGCATAAAGGGATACTTGAATAAAAGTTTTTCGATGAAAGACCTCGGGGAAGCTGCTTACATATTAGGCATAAAGATCTATAGAGATAGATCAAGACACTTAATTGGACTTTCACAAAGCACATACCTTGACAAGATTTTGAAGAAGTTCAAAATGGATCAAGCAAAGAAAGGGTTCTTGCCTGTGTTACAAGGTGTGAAGTTGAGTCAGACTCAATGCCCGACCACTGCAGAAGATAGAGAGAAAATGAAAGATGTTCCCTATGCTTCAGCCATAGGCTCTATCATGTATGCAATGCTGTGTACCAGACCTGATGTGTGCCTTGCTATAAGTTTAGCAGGGAGGTACCAAAGTAATCCAGGAGTGGATCACTGGACAGCGGTCAAGAACATCCTGAAATACCTGAAAAGGACTAGGGATATGTTTCTCGTATATGGAGGTGACAAAGAGCTCACCGTAAGAGGTTACGTTGATGCAAGCTTTGACACTGATCCGGACGATTCTAAATCGCAAACCGGATACGTGTTTACTTTAAACGGTGGAGCTGTCAGTTGGTGCAGTTCTAAACAAAGCATCGTAGCGGGATCTACATGTGAAGCGGAGTACATAGCTGCTTTGGAAGCAGCGAACGAAGGAGTCTGGATGAAGGAGTTCATATCCGATCTAGGTGTCATACCTAGTGCATCGGGTCCAATGAAAATCTTTTGTGGCAATACTGGTGCAATTGCTTTGGCAAAGGAATCCAGATTTCACAAAAGGACCAAACACATCAAGAGACGCTTCAACTCCATCCGGGATTTAGTCCAGGTGGGAGACATAGAGATTTGCAAGATACATACGGATCTGAATGTTGCAGACCCGTTGACTAAGCCTCTTTCACGAGCAAAACATGATCAGCACCAAGGCTCCATGGGTGTTAGAATCATTACTGTGTAATCTAGATTATTGACTCTAGTGCAAGTAGGAGACTGAAGGAAATATGCCCTAGAGGCAATAATAAAGTTATTATTTATTTCCTTATATCATGATAAATGTTTATTATTCATTCTAGAATTGTATTAACCGGAAACATAATACATGTGTGAATACATAGACCAACAGAGTGTCACTAGTATGCCTCTACTTGACTAGCTCGTTAATCAAAGATGGTTATGTTTCCTAACCATGAACAAAGAGTTGTTATTTGATTAACGAGGTCACATCATTAGTTGAATGATCTGATTGACATGACCCATTCCATTAGCTAAGCACCCGATCGTTTAGTATGTTGCTATTGCTTTCTTCATGACTTATACATGTTCCTATAACTATGAGATTATGCAACTCCCGTTTACCAGAGGAACACTTTGGGTACTACCAAACGTCACAACGTAACTGGGTGATTATAAAGGAGTACTACAGGTGTCTCCAATGGTGGATGTTGGGTTGGCGTATTTCGAGATTAGGGTTTGTCACTCCAAGTGTCGGAGAGGTATCTCTGGGCCCTCTCGGTAATGCACATCACATAAGCCTTGCAAGCACTGCAACTAATATGTTAGTTGTGAGATGATGTATTACAAAACGAGTAAAGAGACTTGCCGGTAACGAGATTGAACTAGGTATTGGATACCGACGATCGAATCTCGGGCAAGTAACATACCGATGACAAAGGGAACAACGTATGTTGTTATGCGGTCTGACCGATAAAGATCTTCATAGAATATGTAGGAGCCAATATGGGCATCCAGGTCCCGCTATTGGTTATTGACCGGAGACATGTCTCGGTCATGTCTACATTGTTCTCGAACCGTAGGGTCCGCACGCTTAACGTTACGATGACAGTTATTATGAGTTTATGCATTTTGATGTACCGAAGGTTGTTCGGAGTCCCGAATGTGATCACGGACATGACGAGGAGTCTCGAAATGGTCGAGACGTAAAGATTGATATATTAGAAGCCTATGTTTGGACACCGGAAGTGTTCCGGGTGAAATCGGAGGGTTACCGGAACCCCCCGGGAGGCAAATGGGCCTATTGGGCCTTAGTGGAAAAGAGAAAAGGGGCAGCCCATAGCTGGCCGCGCCCCCCCCCCCCTTCCCCAAGTCCTATTAGGACTAGGAGAAGGGGCCGGCCCCCCTCTCTCTCCTTTCCCCCTTGGGAGTCCTAGTTGGAATAGGATTGAGGGGGGAGTCCTACTCCCGGTAGGAGTAGGACTCCTCCCGCGCCCTCTCCCTAGCCGGCCGAACCCCTTCCCCTGCTCCTTTATATACGGGGGTAGGGGGCACCCCATAGACACACAAGTTGATCATTGTTGATCGTTCCTTAGCCGTGTGCAGTGCCCCCTGCCACCAAATTCCACCTCGATCATACCGTTGTAGTGCTTAGGCGAAGCCCTGCGTCGGTAGTACATCAAGATCGTCACCACGCCGTCGTGCTGACGGAACTCTTCCTCGACGCTTTGCTGGATCGGAGCCCGAGGATCGTCATCGAGCTGAACATGTGCTAAGAACTCGGAGGTGCCGGAGTAACGGTGCTTGGATCGGTTGGATCGGGAAGAAGACGTACGACTACTTCCTCTATGTTGTGTGATCGCTTCCGCAGTCGGTCTGCGTTGGTACGTAGACAACACTCTCCCCCTCGTTGCTATGCATCACCATGATCTTGCGTGTGCGTAGGAAAATTTTCGAAATTTCTACGTTCCCCAACAAATATGCCATGGGGATCCATCCCAGATGCGATCCCGATCTCTCTTAGACTCGAACTCCGCAGCGAACATGTTTTCCCCCAATGGACGAAAAGCCAAGCCCCTAGGGTTTCCCCATGCTGGACGAAGGGCGTTGGATATGGTGTTAATGTGGAAAAGATTTCGGTGCAGGACCTTGCCCGCCAGTAGCCACTTGGATGCCGCACCGTCATCTGTGTCGTCGATCACCAGAGGCGTCGCCTCCTCCTCTGAGATGTCGATCTTGCCGAGCGCCTCTTCCATTTGCGCCCGCGCCGAGCGCGGAGAGAGAGAGCCGCTTCCTTGCTTTCCGTTGCCCGCGCCTGATGTCGCCATCATCGCCGGGATCATGCGAGCGCCCCGCCGATGGGATCAGCGGGCGCCGTCAGAGTCGCCTAGCCCTAGTCGCCGTAAGGGTTTAGGGTTTTGGGAAAAAGTTAGAATCGATAATGATAGGCACGTGCTCCTCTCCGCATCGGTTCTATTTGCATGGAGGTGCCACCAGACGAGCCAACGAAAAATACGGTGACGCCAAATTTCAGAACTCCTCCAAGATGGTAGTCTAGAGCGTGCAAGGAATATATCATCTATCTTTATTTGATTAGATGCTATATGATCAACGTGGCCGGAGTATTTAATTAGTTTCCTTATACTAATTAGAGAGTCCTAGTACTAAAGTTGTTTTTGGAGTCTGCATACGTGAGCTTAAAAATAGGAAAAGATTAGAGATCGGTTGTTAGCTTTTGGGCAGGTTTGTTTTGATTCGTACGAGTCCAATTAATGCGAGCACCAGGATTTGAACCCTGGTGGGTTGGGGATACCACTGTCCACCTAACCAACTCAACCACAGGTTGATTCCCAAGGGGGGATATTTTGAGTTGAATAAAATACCAGAAAACACATCACTTTGGGATGCACCAAAATCCTTGTGTTTGCTGATCCTCAAGGGATTTCAAAGCTGCTACGCGTAGGATTTGATCCAGTTGAATTCTTGCGCAAGTCTTTTTGTTCTTTGGTCTTCTTGCGTTTTTGCTTGATCCGAAGAGCCGTACTACTACTTTTACATACGCTGCTGTTGGTGCGACGATCGTTCGTCGACGTTCTTGCTAATTCATTGAGTACCGTGAAAGATTGGACCTATGAATGACTCGCCGTCTAGTCGGGTCTCATCAATTCGTAATCGTGACAGCAAGCAGTTGCCAGTTGTCAAGGTTGCCAAAAGTACAAACAATAGCAGCTTCTCGGGAGAATCACGGCCTGCCATTTGTGGATTGACACTGCTGCAGCTCTTGGATCTATCAAACAATGAGCTGTTTGGAGATTTTCCTGGTTGCTTCTGGAATTTGAAAGATTTACAAGCCTTGGATTTGTCAGGCAATGCTTTTGCTGGGGAAGTCCCAACCTCAACTTTCAACAACTCTTCACTAAGGTCACTGCAATTGTCAAGCAACAACTTCACAGGTTGCTTTCCAGCGGTGTTGAAGAACTTAAAAAGCCTTGTTGTTTTGGATCTCGGGAACAATAAGATTTCTCGTGTAATTCCTCCGTGGATAGCGAAAAGCAATCCTTCGTTGAGGATTCTCAGCCTGCGAGCAAACATGTTCTACGGAAGTATTCCTTGGCAGCAGCTATCACACCTCTCCCGTCTCCAACTGCTTGATCTTGCTGAAAATAATTCTGTAGGTTCCATACCAGAAAGTTTGGTCAACTTCTCCTTGATGAGACAGACATTTGTGATGCAACCAGTTGTAACAAACGTCATAGTACTTACCACCTATAGATATTTCTATTTTTACAATGGAGCATGGATATAATTTGGATGTTGTACACAAGATGAAGCGTACCTGACTGTCTTTAGGACACTTATCTGCTTATATAAGATACATCTCTTTGTTTTCTTTCACCAATAATCTGCAAGTATATGTGCTTGCAGTGTGATAGATTGGCTTGTACGTAGTTGTATGATGAGACCCATTGGCGGACCTAGCGGGTGTGCCGGGTGTGCCGTGGCACACCCAGCATTTTGCAGATTTCTTTCACTACATGTCATCTTTTCCTGATTTTGTTGGTTTTACAGTCTAGAACTGAGTCAGCTTGACTGATTTTTCTACTAGCAGCACTACGTGTGTGTCCAGCCAAGACTCCAGTATATACATGAGCCCGGTAGAAGCTAGCTAGAGCAATTCCATCGATCAACTCGACGGTAACTCTATTGGCGACCCGCGTAGATTGCAAACACAAAAACCAAAAAAAAAAGAACTCTTCGATCTACCACATTATTTTTTGAGACAACTTCGATCTACCACGTCATATTTTCAACGCTGGCCCACAAATTTCCTCCTGCATCCATCCACAGACAAGTGGGGACCAGTCCACGGATACGAATGTGGAAGCCGGCCATCCAAACCTAATCATCTGGGTCGACTGCCCGTCTGAATTTTGGACATCGCCACTCCCCGTGCTTCCCTCCCCTCGCCTGCTTGCCTTGTCGCCTAGTCCCTTCCCCTCCTTCCGCCACCGGCTATCTACCCCGATACGCTTGCCATTGACCAACCGGATGCATGGATCACCCGCATCAGCCCATGTAAGAGCATCTACATCCGGGCTTTGCAAACCCGGCCCCTCAAACGCCCACGGAAACGACCGGGCGTGTTCGTGGATAGTGACCGGCCACGTCACAAATTAGCTGAAGAAAATATACTGCCCTAAGATTTGAACCCGGCCCCTCTACATCCAAGTCTCTCAGATTTGAACCACTAGATCCATACAAAGCATGCAAAAGAAAATATACGTACTACATACTGCCCTAGATACGTATTATGCCCATTTTGTTGAAAACATGAGGTCAAAATAAAGAAGGCTGTAGTTGAAGGGCAAACCGAAGTTATTCTTGTGTATCTTTCATGTAAGACTATTTGTATTGTAATTTCATAAATTTGAAATTATTTTTCTGAAACATAATATTGTGAAACTTGATTGAGCTTTTTTTAATTGATTGAGCTATTTGTGTTATTCTTTTGCCATATATGATAGGACACTTAGATTAGGCAGATTTATTTAAAGTGTGCACACCCTTCATTTTTTTTCCTGGGTCCGCCAGTGATGAGACCAATGTCCAACAGAATTGTATTAGTTTTTATTCTCTGAATTTGTGAGCTTTCCTAGTACCATTCCATATGGTTTTTGCGCTCAATCTAGTAAATTCTTGTGTTTTTCTTCATCTTCCCCTATTTTTTGAATCTTGTGAACCAAAAAAAGCCCTTAAGCACAAAGTACTACTATATGAAAAATGTCAAGATCGGCTTTCTGAATATCTCAATAGCAAAAAACAATGAACTCTAATAAAAAAATATATGTCGATAAGAAAAAATACCTCTTGGAAAAATGTGCATCGTGTACCCTCGGTGTGCAGCAGGTAAGCCATGAACTAGGCGGTCACTCCAAGAAGCGACACAATGCAAGCACCTGTTGAGGAGCTCTATGAATCATGGGCAGACTCGAGGGCAAGCGATAGCGTGGCGTGTAGGGTCAGGCGAAAGTGTGTGGTCCTCGGCGGCCAAGCGGAGGAGCAGCGGCGCAACAGGCAACGACCTACAACCCAGAAGAAAAGGCTGCTAAATAAAGATGGCATGTGTGGGGGCACTAGTGGAAAACCGACACACGGTGACCCTCTAGCCCATAGGACGGGCCGGGACCAAAAGGGCAGAGGCGGTGTGGGGAGCATGCTCTCGGAGGGGCCAGCGAAGGGGACGGGGGGGGGGGGGCTCGAGCACGGAGAGAGATCCCGGAGAGGGAGTGTCCAGGAGGATATCGGGGTGAGGAAGATCGTGGAATCGCTTGTGAAGCAGGGGGGTCGTGGAGAGGGAGATTGTGAACTCCATTTTAGCTTTGATTCCAACGTTTCCCCTCTTTAGACATATAGAAATCGTCGTTTCCTCTTAATAGAGATCATATTTAATTTATTTCAGTGTTGGTCCGCCAGGTTAATTGCTAATGGTATTTTTAGTCATGAGTTAGACAAATTTGAACGGTTAAATGTTTTAATTGGGTCAGGTCGTGAGGTGGTTAGTCTTATCTGTATGTTTAGTGGTTAGTCCTCTCTGCATGTTTAGTGGAGTTTAACAAACAGAGAAAATGTTTGCTCTTTTATAAGTAGGTACAGATGTAAAGACCGATGAGTTCTTTATCCAATTATATACCAATATCACCATTGTAATTATTATTATTTTCCATACCATAAATACTTGACTATAGAACACAACACGCTCTCGGTCGCTTCATTGATGAGCCTAAGTAATGTATTCTAACTTTGAAGATCAATCAAAACAAATTTTTGATTAAAATGTATTTGAGATTAATATTTTTATACTAAATTTTAATACTTTTTAAACTCATTTTTATCATGTTGTAGTATTAAAGCATATAACTTTTTATTTTTAACTACCATATTAGTCATATAATGATGGTGTCAAATATTAATTGTAATGCACTTTCTTATGCAATTGTAATTTATATCACTAAAGTCCTTCTGCTAAATTTAAATTTGTGAACAAAAACTTTTTAAATTGATTTTTGACAACTGCATTAATTATAGAGTGTAGAATATTTATGTGTGTCTTTATGTGTTTGTGTATATTTAGCATCATCAAAAATAATGATAGAGATCTCTAGTTTGTTGTCTAACTAATATCTTGATAGTGATTCTAGTATATTGTTGGTAAGCATAGATATAGAAACTTCTAAAGTATAAATTTGACCATTAAAAATACGACTTGTAAGTTGGGTTCGGTAATAAACTAACATGTACATGTTCTGTAATTTGTATTGAAATAACATTGCTTATACCAATTCCTGATGATAGATAAACATACTATCGACTTTACATCTGCATACATATGATGATATGCTCATTTGGTATGCATTTGGTTTCATCTGATTTATAAAAGTGGTCTTGAGAGTGTATGGATTAAAATGTTCTACACGAAACTAAACATGGAAAACCACTTAACATAGATTTTAGTGGAACATGCAAGTTACTCGTCGAAGAGAGATTAACATGCTAAATGAACTATGTTTTCTTCCTACGTGGTACACATTATAGGCCTGTGTGTAGACTTTATCCGATCTAAGGATATAACCCCGAGCTTTCTTCTAATCATGCCAAGGTGCCTCTCCTCTACTGTATTATTCTTCAAAACCATTGTGCAACGACACAGGACGATGACAACAACGTCTCCAGGGGCAATTTATCGGGACAGGGGGGTCAAGATTATACAAGCCCTTCATGGAGATATTGCTATTTGGCGCTTAAGGCGCTATATAGTAGCCAATTGGTACACACGCACATCTCTCCCCACGCTACTTCCGAAATGGGTCAGCCCTTGTAGGCTTCATTGCAATGGTTTTGGGAACTTACTGAAATGTTCCTTGCAGTTTATTATGGTAGGCTATCTCTTTTTTTTTCATCTGTTTTTTTGGTGGTTATGTTCTGGCTGTTTTCCTCATTTTCTTTCATCTCCATGTACATTATTTTAAAAAAATGTGAGAAACTTAAATTTGTAACTTTTCAAAAATTGTGATTTTTAAATTTGTGAAAATTCTCAGACTTGTGATCATTTTTAGTAATTTGTTCAACATTTTTCTAAAATTCACAAATATTTTCAAAATTCAGCAAAAAATTTCAAATTTATGAATATTTTTTTCTAGAATTATCAAATATTGTTTAAACTCATGAACTTTTCTGAAAAAATGGATTTTTTGTATTCTGTATTTTTTTTGTTAAATCTATCAAAAAACCAATAGTCTGATTTTTTTAAACCAGCGGTTGCTGGTTTTTAAGAGAAACAAGAAAGAAAACAAGCGACCGTAAATGAGCGAGGGGTGAACTGGGCCTGCCCAGATTGTTCAAACCCTAATTTATCGTGCATAGGGGCAATGAAAGAGCAAAGCAACAATAACCCCTCAAAAGAAAGTAAAGCAACAATAGGCAAAACGAAGACAATGGTACACCTGCGCGGCCACGTTTGACCCCCAAGTTTGCATCTTTTTTTTTTTTTGAGGAAATGCCATCATGGCGCACTTTATTTCAAGTTGAATAATGAAAAGACATTCACCCCTAAGTTTGCTGTTGGTAAACCATGGTGGACAGTTTGTTCGATCTGCCCCGTATGTACGGTTGGTTTTCTGAACTCTGTAACAGCTGCGGTGCAGGTTTTGAAACTCTGCAGCAGCCACGCGTGTATGCAGGGTCAGATTTTGTGTTTGTTGGCCCGATCTGAACTGAATCAAAACCATTGCAGGTCCGCTGCTGACGAAGAACAAAAAGGAAATGCCAGAAGTTTTTCCATGCCGCCATCACAAAACTTTGGCAAAATTACAAACTTCCTGCATTTTCAAAGGAGATTAGTATTATCATTTCAAACGATTGTAAGGCCCTGGTTGATTAAATGATATGCTTTCCCCCGCAAAAAAAAAGATGGAAAGAAAAGGAAAAAAAATCAAGTAACCTCTCGGTGCTGAATAAATTGATGGCTCATTTTGATATAAGATCAGTTCGCCAAATGGACTTTTGTGCAGCGGATTGTTGTGCACAAGATGAAGCGTACCAGACTATATTTATGACACTTATCTGCTTTCCACTATATAAGCTGCAGCTCTTTGTTTTCTTACACCAATAATCTGCAATTATATGTGCTTGTAGTGCGCTAGATTGCCTTGTATGTAGTTGTATGATGTGACCAATGTCCAACAGAATTGTATTAGCTTTTATTCTCTGAATCAAGTAATTTTTTGTGTTTTTCTTCATGTTCCCGGTTCGAGATGAGGGTGTCAAATCAACTCAACTAAAGAGAATATTTTGTAGACGAATATTACAGAAACAACCTGACAGTCTGTCTCCTCTGTAAAAAAAATCAACCTTGACAGCTGTGACCATCTCGAACCGGGTTACCCCTTTTCCATCAAGGCATTAACACAAAAATAACATGTTCTTACAAGCCAAGTGAGTTTGAGCCCCCAAGTCGGAACATCTTGTCAGTGATCCGGTACCTCCAAGGGAGCAGGCGACGCGGGAAGCTGCGGTTCCTACTACGGCCAGGCCTCGTTGCAAGCCTCAGCGGCCCGCTAGGCTTGCTGGGCCTGAGTGGGCTTAGGCCTCTGTTGTGGATACTTATACAGGCGTGTGTGGTGTGAGTGGCTAGGCTGGCAGAACGGCTAGAAGCCGAGGCACGGCAAGTGCGTGTAGCTCAACAACTCTCGATCCCCTCCTCGATCCCCAAATTGTACCCTGAATTGATTCGAATTCGGCCATGATTGAGCAATAGAGAGGCGTAGCGCTGACAATCTGGCATCAGATCCATTCGATCCGTCGGCCCTTTTGACTCACCACCAGCATACGCGGCTCGCCGGCCGGCTGCGTGCGGCGGCGATGGAGCGTTTCCGCCAGAGACGAAGGCCATCTACGACCTCTTACGCGCCAACTTCGACAAGGTCAGCCGCGAGCGCGACGACACCACCATGAAGGCCATCGCGCAGCTCGACGCCAAGCTCGACCTCCTCTCCGGGCGCCTCGACGAGGTCAAAATCTCGATCAGAGTCGACATCGACGAACTGCGGCAGGAGTTCGACAAGCCCGCACCGCCCGAGCCAGCCGCCGCGGATCCGCGTGTCGCGCCTGCTACTCCTTCACGAGCGCAAGGCGACAGCTCGTCCAACTCCGAGGCGTTCCGCTCCGACATCGAGAATCGGGGTCCCGTTCACTGGGCGTACGTCCCGCCTCCGATCAGAGGTACGCATCTGGACCAGACGTTGCAGCGCGTTCCATTCGCTCCTCTGGATTCGAGGCAGAATTCTACTGATGTGTATGGTGTCGGTCCTCGGATTGAGATGCCCTGTTTCGACGGTCCAATCCAAAACTCTGGCAGGCCCGCTGCGAGGACTACTTCAAGTTTTGGGGCACGCCACAGAATCAGTGGATCTCTCTGGCCACTTCCTTGTTCGAGGCATCTGCTGCTAGGTGGCTGGAGTCTGTTCGTCGCCGGGCACCGCACGCTACCTGGGACGAGTTCTGCAAGCTGCTCCAGAACAGGTTTGGCCGCAATTTGCACCAAACTGTGTTGAAGAAAAATTTTCACATCTCTCAGACGGGAACTGTGGAGGATTATGTCGAGAGGTTCTCTGAATTGTTCGATCAGTTGTCTGCTTACGAAAGTTTTCCCAACACGGTGCACTACGTTACCCGTTTCATGGAAGGACTGAAACCTGCCGTCAGGATGGCCGTCGGCATTCAACAGCCCGCAGATTTGGATACAACTTACCAGCTTGCTATCCTGCATGAGGAGTTGGGCACGAGTTCTGTCAGTCCTTTCGTGGCCAGTACCAGTCGTAGAGCTTCTGCGTTGCCGCTGCCGCCTTCGCCACCGTCCTCATCGACGCCTCTGCTTACTACTCGGACGACTGATGATAAGAAGGCTACAGACGGATTCAGAAAGGCTGTTGTTGATGACAAGTGGAGTGCTCTGCGTAACTATAGGAGAGCCAAGGGGTTATGCTTTGTGTGTGGAGAGCGGTGGGGCAAGGAGCACGTTTGTAAACAGGAAGTCCAATTGCATGTTGTGCAGGAAATGCTAGATTATGTACAGCATCTTCCACATGAGTTTGCGGATTACACTGAAACAGACACAGTTTCTGAAGCCAATGCTATGTCTCTATTGTTGGGGAACGTAGTAATTTCAAAAAAAAATCCTACGCACACGCAAGATCATGATGATGCATATCAACGAGGGGAGAGTGTGATCTACGTACCCTAGTAGATCGACAACGGAAGCGTTTGGTTGATGTAGTCGTACGCCTTCACGGCCCGACCCATCAAGCACCGAAACTATGGCACCTCCGAGTTTTAGCACACGTTCAGCTCGATGACGATCCCCGGACTCCGATCCAGCAAAGTGTCGGGGAAGAGTTCCGTCAGCACGACGGCGTGGTGACGATCTTGATGAACTACTGTCGCAAGGCTTCGCCTAAGCACCGCTACAATATTATCGAGGACTATGGTGGCAGGGGGCGCCGCACACGGCTAAGAATAAGATCACGTGGATCAACTTGTGCGTCTACGGGGTGCCCCCTGCCCCCGTATATAAAGGAGTGGAGGAGGGGAGGGCCGGCCCTCTCTATGGCGCGCCCTAGGGGAGTCCTACTCCCACCGGGAGTAGGATTCCCCTTTTCCTAGTCCAACTAGGAGTCCTTCCATGTAGTAGGAGTAGGAACAAGGAAGGGGCGCAGCCCCTCCCCTTAGTCCAATTTGGACTAGGCCTTGGGGGGCGCGCGGCCTGCCCTAGGCAGCCCCTCTCTCTTTCCCGTATGGCCCAATAAGGTCCAATACTTCTCCCGGCGAATTCCCGTAACTCTCCGGTACTTCGAAAAATACTCGAGTCATTCGGAACCTTTCCGATGTCCGAATATAGTCGTCCAATATATCGATTTTTACGTCTCGACCAGTTCAAGACTCCTCGTCATGTCCCCGATCTCATCCGGGACTCTGAACTCCTTCGGTACATCAAAACTCATAAACTCATAATATAACTGTCATCGAAACCTTAAGCGTGCGGACCCTACGGGTTCGAGAATAATGTAGCCATGAATGAGACACGTCTCCGGTCAATAACCAATAGAGGGACCTGGATGCCCATATTGGCTCCTACATATTCTACGAAGATCTTTATCGGTCAGACCGCATAACAACATACGTTGTTCCCTTTGTCATCGATATGTTACTTGCCCGAGATTCGATCGTCGGTATCTTAATACCTAGTTCAATCTCGTTATCGGCAAGTCTCTTTACTCGTTCCGTAATACATCATCTCACAACTAACTCATTAGTTGCAATACTTGCAAGGCTTATGTGATGTGCATTACCGAGAGGGCCCAGAGATACCTCTCCGACAATCGGAGTGACAAATCCTAATCTCGAAATACGCCAACCCAACATGTACCTTTGGAGACACCTGTAGAGCTCCTTTATAATCACCCAGTTACGTTGTGACGTTTGGTAGCACACAAAGTGTTCCTCCGGCAAACGGGAGTTGCATAATCTCATAGTCATAGGAACATGTATAAGTCATGAAGAAAGCAATAGCAACATACTAAACGATCGGGTGCTAAGCTAATGGAATGGGTCATGTCAATCAGATCATTCATCTAATGATGTGATCCCGCTAATCAAATAACAACTCTTTGTCCATGGTTAGGAAACATAACCATCTTTGATTAACGAGCTAGTCAAGTAGAGGCATACTAGTGACACTCTGTTTGTCTATGTATTCACACATGTATCATGTTTCCGGTTAATACAATTCTAGCATGAATAATAAACATTTATCATGAAATAAAGAAATAAATAATAACTTTATTATTGCCTCTAGGGCATATTTCCTTCAGTCTCCCACTTGCACTAGAGCCAATAATCTAGTTCACATCGTCATGTGATTTAACAGCAACAGTTCACATCACCATGTGATTAACACCCATAGTTCACATCGCCATGTAAGCAACACCCAAAGGGTTTGTAATCTAGTTCACATCGATATGTGATTAACACCCAAAGAGTACTAAGGTGTGATCATGTTTTGCTCGTGAGAGAATCTTAGTCAACGGGTCTTTCACATTCAGATCCGCTATGTATTTTGCAATTTTCTATGTCTACAATGCTCTGCACGGAGCTACTCTAGCTAATTGCTCCCACTTTCAATATGTATCTAGATCGAGACTTAGAGTCATCCAGATCAGTGTCAAAACCTGCATCGACGTAACCCTTTACGGCGAACCTTTTTGTCACCTCCATAATCGAGAAACATATCCTTATTCCACTAAGGATAATTTTGACCGCTGTCCAGTGATCTACTCCTAGATCACTATTGTACTCCCTTGCCGAAATCAGTGTAGGATATACAATAGATCTGGTACACAGCATGGTATACTTTATAGAACCTATGGCCAAGGCATAGGGAATGACTTTCATTCTCTTTCTATCTTCTGCCGTGGTCGGGCTTTGAGTCTTACTCAATTTCACCCCTTGTAACACAGGCAAGAACTCTTTCTTTGACTGTTCCATTTTGAACTACTTCAAAATCTTGTCAAGGTATGTACTCATTGAAAAAAACTTATCAAGCGTCTTGATCTATCTCCATAGATCTTTGATGCTCAATATGTAAGCATCTTCACCGAGGTCTTTCTTTGGAAAATCCTTTCAAACACTCATTTATGCTTTGCAGAATAATTCTACATTATTTCCGATCAACAATATGTCATACACATATACTTATCAGAAATGCTGTAGTGCTCCCACTCACTTTCTTGTAAATACAGGCTTCACCGCAAGTCTGTATAAAACTATATGTTTTGATCAACTTATCAAAGCGTATATTCCAACTCCGAGATGCTTGCACCAGTCCATAGATGGATCGCTGGAGCTTGCATATTTTGTTAGCACCTTAGGACTGACAAAACCTTCTGGTTGCATCATATACAACTTCTTCTTTAAATCCATTAAGAAATGTAGTTTTGTTTATCCATTTGTCAGATTTCATAAAAATGCGGCAATTGCTAACATGATTCGGACAGACTTAAGCATAGATACGAGTAAGAAACTCTCATCGTAGTCAACACCTTAAACTTGTCGAAAACCTTTTTGCGACAATTCTAGCTTTGTAGATAGTAACACTACTATCAGCGTCTGTCTTCCTCTTGAAAATCTATTTATTTTCTATGGCTTGCCGATCATCGGGCAAATCCATCAAAATCCATACTTTGTTCTCATACATGGATCATATCTCAGATTTCATGGCCTCAAACCATTTCGTGGAATCTGGGCTCATCATCGCTTCCTCATAGTTCGTAGGTTCGTCATGGTCAAGTAACATGACCTCCAGAATAGGATTACCGTACCACTCTGGTGCGGATCTCACTCTGGTTTACCTACGAGATTCGGTACTAACTTGATCTGAAGTTACATGATCATCATCATTAGCTTCCTCACTAATTGGTGTAGTAGTCACAGGAACAGATTTCTGTGATGAACTATTTTCCAATAAAGGAGAAGGTACAATTATCTTATCAAGTTTTCTACTTTCCTCCCACTCACTTCTTTCGAGAGAAACTCCTTCTCTAGAAAGGATCCATTCTTAGCAACGAATGTCTTGCCTTCGGATCTGTGATAGAAGGTGTACCCAACTGTCTCCTTTGGGTATCCTATGAAGACATATTTCTCCATTTTGAGTTTGAGCTTATCGAGATGAAACTTTTTCACATAAGCATCGCAACTCCAAACTTTAAGAAACAACAGCTTAGGTTTCTTGCCAAACCATAGTTCACACGGTGTCGTCTCAACGGATTTAGATGATGCCCTATTTAACGTGAATACAGCTGTCTCTAATGCATAACCCCAAAACGATAGTGGTAGATCGGTAAGAGACATCATAGATCACACTATATCTAATAAAGTACGGTTATGACGTTCGGACACACCATTACACTATGGTGTTCCGGGTGGCGTGAGTAGTGAAACTATTTCACATTATTTTAATTGAAGGCCAAACTCGTAACTCAAATATTTTACCTCTGCGATCATATCGTAGAAACTTTTATTTTCTAGTCACGATGATTTTCCACTTCACTCTGAAATTCTTTGAACTGTTCAAATGTTTCAGACTTATGTTTCATCAAGTAGATATACTCATATCTCCTCAAATCATCTGTGAAGATTAGAAAATAATGATACTTGTCGCGAGCCTCAATATTCATCGGACCACATATATCAGTATGTATGATTTCCAACAAATCTGTTGCTCGCTCCATTGTTCCGAAGAACAGAGTCTTAGTCATCTTGCCCATGAGGCATGGTTCATAAGCATCAACTGATTCATAATCAAGTGATTCCAAAAGTCCATCAGCATGGAGTTTCTTCATCCGCTTTACACCAATATGACCTAAACGGCAGTGCCACAAATAAGTTGCACTATCATTATTAACTTTGCATCTTTTGGCTTCAATATTATGAATATGTGTAACACTATGATCGAGATCTAACGAACTATTTTCATTGGGTGTATGACCATCGAAGGTTTTATTCATGTAAACAGAACAACAATTATTCTCTGACTTTAATGAATAACCGTATTGCAATAAACATGATCAAAACATATTCATGCTCAACAAAAATACCAAATAACACTTATTTAGTTTCAACACTAATCCCGAAATTATAGGGAGTGTGCGATGATGATCATATCAATCTTGGAACTACTTCCAACACACATCGTCACCTCACCCTTTACTAGTTTCTTTTTATTCTGCAACTCCCGTTTTGAGTTACTACTCTTAGCAACTGAACCAGTATCAAATGCCGAGGGGTTGCTATAAACACTAGTAAAGTACACATCAATAACACGTATATCCAATATACCTTTGTGAAGGAAATATGCCCTAGAGGCAATAATAAAGTTATTATTTATTTCCTTACATCATGATAAATGTTTATTATTCATGCTAGAATTGTATTAACCGGAAACATAATACATGTGTGAATACATAGACCAACAGAGTGTCACTAGTATGCCTCTACTTGACTAGCTCGTTAATCAAAGATGGTTATGTTTCCTAACCATGAACAAGGGGTTGTTATTTGATTAACGAGGTCACATCATTAGTAGAATGATCTGATTGACATGACCCATTCCATTAGCTTAGCACCCGATCGTTTAGTATGTTGCTATTGCTTTCTTCATGACTTATACATGTTCCTATAACTATGAGATTATGCAACTCCCGTTTACCGGAGGAACACTTTGGGTACTACCAAACGTCACAACATAACTGGGTGATTATAAAGGAGTACTACAGGTGTCTCCAATGGTAGATGTTGGGTTGGCGTATTTCGAGATTAGGGTTTGTCACTCCGATTGTCGGAGAGGTATCTCTGGGCCCTCTCGGTAATGCACATCACATAAGCCTTGCAAGCACTGCAACTAATAAGTTAGTTGTGAGATGATGTATTACGGAACGAGTAAAGAGACTTGCCGGTAACGAGATTGAACTAGGTATTGGATACCGACGATCGAATCTCGGGCAAGTAACATACCGATGACAAAGGGAACAACGTATGTTGTTATGCGGTCTGACCGATAAAGATCTTCGTAGAATATGTAGGAGCCAATATGGGCATCCAGGTCCCGCTAT
The DNA here is from genome assembly GCA_034509565.1 of Triticum monococcum. Taxonomy (NCBI): domain Eukaryota; kingdom Viridiplantae; phylum Streptophyta; class Magnoliopsida; order Poales; family Poaceae; genus Triticum; species Triticum monococcum. The sequence continues at coordinate 789,398,333 of CM067847.1, forward strand.
TGGTTATTGACCGGAGACGTGTCTCGGTCATGTCTACATTGTTCTCGAACCGTAGGGTCCGCACGCTTAACGTTACGATGACAGTTATTATGAGTTTATGCATTTTGATGTACCGAAGGTTGTTCGGAGTCCCGGATGAGATCACGGACATGACGAGGAGTCTCGAAATGGTCGAGACGTAAATATTGATATATTGGAAGCCTATGTTCGGGCACCGGAAGTGTTCCGGGTGAAATCGGGATTTTACCGGATTACCGGGAGGGTTACCGGAACCCCCCGGGAGGCAAATGGGCCTATTGGGCCTTAGTGGAAAAGAGAGAAGGAGCAGCCCACAAGCTAGCCGGCCGAACCCCCCTTCCCTAGTCCTATTAGGACTAGGAGAAGGGGCCGGCCCCCCTCTCTTCTCTTTCTCCCGAAGAGTCCTACTAGGAATAGGATTTGGGGGGAGGAGTCCTACTCCCGGTAGGAGTGGGACTCCTCCCTGCGCCTCCCTCCTAGCCGGCCGACCCCCTTGCCCCTGGCCTTTATATACGGGGGCAGGGGGCACCCCATAGACACACAACTTGATCCTTGAGATCGTTCCTTAGCCGTGTGCGGTGCCCCCTGCCACCAAATTCCACCTCGATCGTACCATTGTAGTGCTTAGGCGAAGCCCTGCGTCGGTAGTACATCAAGATCGTCATCACGCCGTCGTGCTGACGGAACTCTTCCTCGACGCTTTGCTGGATCGGAGCCCGAGGAACGTCATCGAGCTGAACGTGTGCTAAGAACTCGGAGGTGCCGGAGTAACGGTGCTTGGATCGGTCGATCGGGAAGAAGACGTACGACTACTTCCTCTACGTTGTGTGATCGCTTCCGCAGTCGGTCTGCGTTGGTACGTAGACAACACTCTCCCCTCTCGTTGCTGTGCATCACCATGATCTTGCGTGTGCGTAGGAAAATTTTTGAAATTACTGCGTTCCCCAACAGTGGCATCAGAGCCTAGGTTTTATGGTTTGATGTTATATGCACGAGTAGAACACAAGTGAGTTGTGGGCGATACAAGTCATACTGCCTACCAGCATGTCATACTTTGGTTCGGCGGTATTGTTGGTTGAGACGATCCGGACCAACCTTACGCGTACTCTTACGCGAGACCGGTTCCCTCGACGTGCTTTGCACATAGATGGCTTGCGGAAGACTGTCTCTCCAACTTTAGTTGAACCAAGTGTGACTACGCCCGGTCCTTGAGAAGGTTAAAACGGAGTCTATTTGACGAACTATCGTTGTGGTTTTGATGCGTAGGTGAGATGAGTTCTTACTTAAAGCCCGTAGCAGCCACGTAAAACTTGCAACAACAAAGTAGAGGACGTCTAACTTGTTTTTGCAGGGTATGTTGTGATGTGATATGGTCAAGGCATGATGCTGATTTTATTGTATGAGATGATCATGTTTTGTAACTAAGTTATCGGCAACTGGCTGGAGCCATATGGTTGTCGCTTTATTGTATGCAATGCAATCGCGATGTAATGCTTTACTAGATTACTAAACGGTAATAATAGTCGTGGAAGCATAAGATTGGAGAGACGACAACGATGCTACGATGGAGATCAAGGTGTCGCGCCGGTGACGATGGTGATCATGACGGTGCTTTGGAGATGGAGATCACAAGCACAAGATGATGATGGCCATATCATATCACTTATATTGATTGCATGTGATGTTTATCCTTTTATGCATCTTATCTTGCTTTGATTGACGGTAGCATTATAAGATGATCTCTCACTAAATTATCAAGAAGTGTTCTCCCTGAGTATGCACCGTTGCCAAAGTTCGTCGTGCCCAGACACCACGTGATGATCGGGTGTGATAAGCTCTACGTCCATCTACAACGGGTGCAAGCCAGTTTTGCACACGCAGAATACTCGGGTTAAACTTGACGAGCCTAGCATATGCAGATATGGCCTCGGAACACAGAGACCGAAAGGTCGAGCGTGAATCATATAGTAGATATGATCAACATGACGATGTTCACCATTGAAAACTACTCCATCTCACGTGATGATCGGTTATGGTTTAGTTGATTTGGATCACGTGATCACTTAGAGGATTAGAGGGATGTCTATCTAAGTGGGAGTTCCTAAGTAATTTGATTAACTGAACTTAAACTTATCATGAACTTAGTACCTGGTAGTATCTTGCTTGTTTATGTTGCTTGTAGATAGATGGCTCGTGCTATTGTTCCGTTGAATTTTAATGCGTTCCTTGAGAAAGCAAAGTTGAAAGACGATGGTAGCAATTACACGGACTGGGTCCGTAACCTGAGGATTATCCTCATTGCTGCACAGAAGAATTACGTCCTGGAAGCACCGCTGGGTGACAGGCCTGCTGCTGGAGCAACGCCAGATGTTATGAACGTCTGGCAGAGCAAAGCTGATGACTACTTGATAGTTCAGTGTGCCATGCTTTACGGCTTAGAATCGGGACTTCAACGACGTTTTGAACGTCATGGAGCATATGAGATGTTCCAGGAGTTGAAGTTAATATTTCAAGCAAATGCCCGAATTGAGAGATATGAAGTCTCCAATAAGTTCTATAGCTGCAAGATGGAGAAGAACAGTTCTGTCAGTGAGCATATACTCAAAATGTCTGGGTATAATAATCACTTGATTCAGATGGGAGTTAATCTTCCAGATGATTGCATCATTGACAGAATTCTCCAATCACTGCCACCGAGCTACAAGAGCTTCGTGATGAACTATAATATGCAAGGGATGAACAAGACTATTCCCGAGCTCTTCGCAATGCTGAAAGCTGCGGAGGTAGAAATCAAGAAGGAGCATCAAGTGTTGATGGTTAACAAAACCACTAGTTTCAAGAAAAAGGGCAAAGGGAAGAAGAAGGGGAACTTCAAGAAGAACAGCAAGCAAGTTGCTGCTCAGGAGAAGAAACCCAAGTCTGGACCTAAGCCTGAAACTGAGTGCTTCTACTGCAAGCAGACTGGTCACTGGAAGCGGAACTGCCCCAAGTATTTGGCGGATAAGAAGGATGGCAAGGTGAACAAAGGTATATGTGATATACATGTTATTGATGTGTACCTTACTAGAGCTCGCAGTAGCACCTGGGTATTTGATACTGGTTCTGTTGCTAATATTTGCAACTCGAAACAGGGACTACGGAATAAGCGGACGCTAGCAAAGGACGAGGTGACGATGCGCGTGGGAAACGGTTCCAAAGACGATGTGATCGCGGTCGGCACGCTACCTCTACATCTACCTTCGGGATTAATATTAGACCTAAATAATTGTTATTTGGTGCCAGCGTTGAGCATGAACATTATATCTGGATCTTGTTTAATGCGAGACGGTTATTCATTTAAATCAGAGAATAATGGTTGTTCTATTTATATGAGTAATATCTTTTATGTTCATGCAGCTTTGAAGAGTGGTCTATTCTTGTTGAATCTCGATAGTAGTGATACACATATTCATAATTTAGAAGCCAAAAGATGCAGAGTTGATAATGATAGTGCAACTTATTTGTGGCACTGCCGTTTAGGTCATATCGGTGTAAAGCGCATGAAGAAACTCCATACTGATGGGCTTTTGGAACCACTTGATTATGAATCACTTGGTACTTGCGAACCGTGCCTCATAGACAAGATGACTAAAACACCGTTCTCCGGTACTATGGAGAGAGCAACAGATTTGTTGGAAATCATACATACCGATGTATGTGGTCCGATGAATATTGAGGCTCGTGGCGGATATCGTTATTTTCTCACCTTCACAGATGATTTAAGCAGATATGGGTATATCTACTTAATGAAACATAAATCTGAAACATTTGAAAGGTTCAAAGAATTTCAGAGTGAAGTTGAAAATCATCGTAACAAGAAAATAAAGTTTCTACGATCTGATCGTGGAGGAGAAGATTTGAGTTACGAGTTTGGTATACATTTGAAAAATTGTGGAATAGTTTCGCAACTCACGCCACCCGGAACACCACAGCGTAATGGTGTATCCGAACGTCGTAATCGTACTTTACTAGATATGGTGCGATCTATGATGTCTCTTACTGATTTACCGCTATCGTTTTGGGGTTATGCTTTAGAGACGCCCGCATTCACGTTAAATAGGGCACCATCAAAATCCGTTGAGACGACGCCTTATGAACTATGGTTTGGCAAGAAACCAAAGTTGTCGTTTCTTAAAGTTTGGGGCTGCGATGCTTATGTGAAAAAGCTTCAACCTGATAAGCTCGAACCCAAAGCGGAGAAATGTGTCTTCATAGGATACCCAAAGGAAACTGTTGGGTATACCTTCTATCACAGATCCGAAGGCAAGACATTCGTTGCTAAGAATGGATCATTTCTAGAGAAGGAGTTTCTCTCGAAAGAAGTGAGTGGGAGGAAAGTAGAACTTGACGAGGTAACTGTACCTGCTCCCTTATTGGAAAATAGTACATCACAGAAAACTGTTTCTGCGACACCTATGCCAATCAGTGAGGAAGCTAATGATGATGATCATGAAGCTTCAGAACAAGATACTACTGAACCACGTAGATCAACCAGAGTGAGATCCGCACCAGAGTGGTACGGTAATCCAATTCTGGAAGTCATGATGCTAGATCATGATGAACCTACGAACTATGAAGAAGCGATGGTGAGCCCAGATTCCGCAAAGTGGCTTGAGGCCATGAAATCTGAGATGGGATCCATGTATGAGAACAAAGTATGGACTTTGGTTGACTTGCCCGATGATCGGCAAGCAATTGAGAATAAATGGATCTTCAAGAAAAGGACTGACGCTAGCGGTAATGTTACTGTCTATAAAGCTCGACTTGTCGCAAAAGGTTTTCGACAAGTTCAAGGGGTTGACTATGATGAGACCTTCTCACCCGTAGCGATGCTTAAGTCCGTCAGAATTATGTTAGCAATTTCCGCATTTTATGATTATGAAATATGGCAAATGGATGTCAAAACTGCATTCCTGAATGGATTTCTGGAAGAAGAGTTGTATATGGTACAACCAGAAGGTTTTGTCGATCCAAAAGGAGCTAACAAAGTATGCAAACTCCAGCGATCCATTTATGGACTGGTGCAAGCATCTCGGAGTTGGAATAAATGCTTTGATAGTGTGATCAAAGCATTTGGCTTTATACAGACTTTTGGAGAAGCCTGTATTTACAAGAAAGTGAGTGGGAGCTCTGTAGCATTTCTGATATTATATGTGGATGACATATTACTAATTGGAAATGATATAGAATTTCTGGATAGCATAAAGGGATACTTGAATAAAAGTTTTTCGATGAAAGACCTCGGGGAAGCTGCATACATATTAGGTATAAAGATCTATAGAGATAGATCAAAACGCTTAATTGGACTTTCACAATGCACATACCTTGACAAAATTTTGAAGAAGTTCAAGATGGATCAAGCAAAGAAAGGGTTCTTGCCTGTGCTACAAGGTGTGAAGTTGAGTAAGACTCAATGCCCGACCACTGCAGAAGATAGAGAGAAAATGAAAGATGTTCCCTATGCTTCAGCCATAGGCTCTATCATGTATGCAATGCTGTGTACCAGACCTGATGTGTGCCTTGCTATAAGTTTAGCAGGGAGGTACCAAAGTAATCCTGGAATGGATCACTGGACAGCGGTCAAGAACATCCTGAAATACCTGAAAAGGACTAAGGATATGTTTCTCGTATATGGAGGTGACAAAGAGCTCACCGTAAGAGGTTACGTTGATGCAAGCTTTGACACTGATCCGGACGATTCTAAATCGCAAACCGGATACGTGTTTACTTTAAACGGTGGAGCTGTCAGTTGGTGCAGTTCTAAACAAAGCGTCGTAGCGGGATCTACATGTGAAGCGGAGTACATAGTTGCTTCGGAAGCAGCAAACGAAGGAGTCTGGATGAAGGAGTTCATATCCGATCTAGGTGTCATACCTAGTGCATCGGGTCCAATGAAAATCTTCTGTGACAATACTGGTGCAATTGCCTTGGCAAAGGAATCCAGATTTCACAAAAGAACCAAACACATCAAGAGACGCTTCAACTCCATCCGGGATTTAGTCCAGGTGGGAGACATAGAGATTTGCAAGATACATACGGATCTGAATGTTGCAGACCCGTTGACTAAGCCTCTTCCACGAGCAAAACATGATCAGCACCAAGGCTCCATGGGTGTTAGAATCATTACAGTGTAATCTAGATTATTGACTCTAGTGCAAGTGGAAGACTGAAGGAAATATGCCCTAGAGGCAATAATAAAGTTATTATTTATTTCCTTACATCATGATAAATGTTTATTATTCATGCTAGAATTGTATTAACCGGAAACATAATACATGTGTGAATACATAGACCAACAGAGTGTCACTAGTATGCCTCTACTTGACTAGCTCGTTAATCAAAGATGGTTATGTTTCCTAACCATGAACAAGGGGTTGTTATTTGATTAACGAGGTCACATCATTAGTAGAATGATCTGATTGACATGACCCATTCCATTAGCTTAGCACCCGATCGTTTAGTATGTTGCTATTGCTTTCTTCATGACTTATACATGTTCCTATAACTATGAGATTATGCAACTCCCGTTTACCGGAGGAACACTTTGGGTACTACCAAACGTCACAACGTAACTGGGTGATTATAAAGGAGTACTACAGGTGTCTCTAGTGGTAGATGTTGGGTTGGCGTATTTCGAGATTAGGGTTTGTCACTCCGATTGTCGGAGAGGTATCTCTGGGCCCTCTCGGTAATGCACATCACATAAGCCTTGCAAGCACTGCAACTAATAAGTTAGTTGTGAGATGATGTATTACGGAACGAGTAAAGAGACTTGCCGGTAAAGAGATTGAACTAGGTATTGGATACCGACGATCGAATCTCGGGCAAGTAACATACCGATGACAAAGGGAACAACGTATGTTGTTATGCGGTCTGACCGATAAAGATCTTCGTAGAATATGTAGGAGCCAATATGGGCATCCAGGTCCCGCTATTGGTTATTGACCGGAGACGTGTCTCGGTCATGTCTACATTGTTCTCGAACCGTAGGGTCCGCACGCTTAACGTTACGATGACAGTTATTATGAGTTTATGCATTTTGATGTATCGAAGGTTGTTCGGAGTCCCGGATGAGATCACGGACATGACGAGGAGTCTCGAAATGGTCGAGACATAAATATTGATATATTGGAAGCCTATGTTCGGGCACCGGAAGTGTTCCGGGTGAAATCGGGATTTTACCGGATTACCGGGAGGGTTACCGGAACCCCCCGGGAGGCAAATGGGCCTATTGGGCCTTAGTGGAAAAGAGAGAAGGAGCAGCCCACAAGCTAGCGGGCCGAACCCCCCTTCCCTAGTCCTATTAGGACTAGGAGAAGGGGCCGGCCCCCCTCTCTTCTCTTTCTCCTGAAGAGTCCTACTAGGAATAGGATTTGGGGGGAGGAGTCCTACTCCCGGTAGGAGTGGGACTCCTCCCTGCGCCTCCCTCCTAGCCGGCCGACCCCCTTGCCCCTGGCCTTTATATACGGGGGCAGGGGGCACCCCATAGACACACAACTTGATCCTTGAGATCGTTCCTTAGCCATGTGCGGTGCCCCCTGCCACCAAATTCCACCTCGATCGTACCGTTGTAGTGCTTAGGCGAAGCCCTGCGTCGGTAGTACATCAAGATCGTCATCACGCCGTCGTGCTGACGGAACTCTTCCTCGACGCTTTGCTGGATTGGAGCCCGAGGAACGTCATCGAGCTGAACGTGTGCTAAGAACTCGGAGGTGCCGGAGTAACGGTGCTTGGATCAGTCGATCGGGAAGAAGACGTACGACTACTTCCTCTACGTTGTGTGATCGCTTCCGCAGTCGGTCTGCGTTGGTACGTAGACAACACTCTCCCCTCTCGTTGCTGTGCATCACCATGATCTTGCGTGTGCGTAGGAAATTTTTTGAAATTACTGCGTTCCCCAACACTTTGTTTACCTTGCCATCCTTCTTATCCGCCAAATACTTGGGGTAGTTCCGCTTCCAGTGACCAGTCCCTTTGCAGTAGAAGCACTCAGTCTCCGGCTTAGGTCCAGACTTGGGCTTCTTCACTTGAGCAGCAACTTGCTTGCTGTTCTTTTTGAAGTTCCCCTTCTTCCCTCTGCCCTTTTCTTGAAACTAGTGGTCTTGTCTACCATCAACACTTGATGTTTTTCTTGATTTCTACCTTCATCGATTTCATCATCATGAAAAGCTTGGGAGTCGTTTTCGTCATCCCTTGCATACTATAGTTCATCACGAAGTTCTACTAACTTGGTCATGGTGACTAGAGAATTCTGTCAATCACTATCTTATCTGGAAAATTAACTCCCACTTGATTCAAGCGATTGTAGTACCTAGACAATCTAAGCACATGCTCACTAGTTGAGCGATTCTCCTCCATCTTTTAGCTATAGAACTTGTTGGAGACTTCATATCTCTCAACTCGGGTATTTGCTTGAAATATTAACTTCAACTCCTGGAACATCTCATATGGTCCATGACGTTCAAAACGTCTTTGAAGTCCCGATTCTAAGCCGTTAAGCATGGTGCACTAAACTATTAAGTAGTCATCATATTGAGCAAGCCAAACGTTCATAACGTCTGCATCTGCTCCTGCAATAGGTCTGTCACCTAGCGGTGCATCAAGGACATAATTCTTCTGTGCAGCAATGAGGATAAACCTCAGATCACGGATCCAATCCGCATCATTGCTACTAACATCTTTCAACACAATTTTCTCTAGGAACATATCAAAATAAACACAGGGAAGCAACAACGCGAGCTATTGATCTACAATATAATTTGCAAAATACTACCAGGACTAAGTTCATGATAAATTTAAGTTCAATTAATCATATTACTTAAGAACTCCCACTTAGATAGACATCCCTCTAATCCTCTAAGTGATTACGTGATCCAAATCAACTAAACCATGTCCGATCATCACGTGAGATGGAGTAGTTTCATTGGTGAACATCACTATGTTGATCATATCTACTATATGATTCACGCTCGACCTTTCGGTCTCCGTGTTTCGAGGCCATATTTGTATATGCTTGGCTCGTCAAGTATAACCTGAGTATTCCGCGTGTGCAACTGTTTTGCACCCGTTGTATTTGAACGTAGAGCCTATCACACCCGATCATCACGTGGTGTCTCAGCACGAAGAACTTTCGCAACGGTGCATACGGGAGAACACTTCTTGATAATTTAGTGAGAGATCATCTTATAATGCTACCGTCAATCAAAGCAAGATAAGATGCATAAAAGATAAACATCACATGCAATCAATATAAGTGATATGATATGGCCATCATCATCTTGTGCCTGTGATCTCCATCTCCGAAGCACCGTCATGATCACCATCGTCACTGGCGCGACACCTTGATCTCCATCGCAGCATTGTTGTCGTCTCGCCACTTTTATGCTTCCACGATTATCCCTACCGCTTAGTGATAAAGTAAAGCATTACAGCGCGATTGCATTGCATACAATAAAGCGACAACCATATGGCTCCTGCCAGTTGCCGATAACTCGGTTACAAAACATGATCATCTCATACAATAAAATTTAGCATCATGTCTTGACCATATCACATCACAACATGCCCTGCAGAAACAAGTTAGACGTCCTCTACTTTGTTGTTGCAAGTTTTACGTGGCTGCTACGGGCTTAAGCAAGAACCAATCTTACCTACGCATCAAAACCGCAACGATAGTTTGTCAAGTTGATGCCGTTTTAACCTTCGCAAGGACCGGGCATAGCCACACTCGGTTCAACTAAAGTTGGAGAAACAGTCACCCGCAAGCCACCTATGTGCAAAGCACGTCGGGAAAACCGGTCTCGCGTAAGCGTACGCGTAATGTCGGTCCGGGCCGCTTCATCCAACAATACCGCCGAACCAAAGTATGACATGCTGGTAGGCAGTATGACTTATATCGCCCACAACTCACTTGTGTTCTACTCGTGCATATAACATCAAACCATAAAACCTAGGCTCGGATGCCACTGTTGGGGAACGTAATAATTTCACAAAAAAATCCTACGCACACGCAAGATCATGGTGATGCATAGCAACGAGGGGAGAGTGTGATCTACGTACCCTAGTAGATCGACAACGGAAGCGTTTGGTTGATGTAGTCGTACGTCTTCACGGCCCGACCCATCAAGCACCGAAACTATGGCACCTCCGAGTTTTAGCACACGTTCAGCTCGATGACGATCCCCGGACTCCGATCCAGCAAAGTGTCGGGGAAGAGTTCCGTCAGCACGACGGCGTGGTGACGATCTTGATGAACTACTGTCGCAGGGCTTCGCCTAAGCACCGCTACAATATTATCGAGGACTGTGGTGGCAGGGGGCGTCGCACACAGCTAAGAATAAGATCACGTGGATCAACTTGTGCGTCTACGGGGTGCCCCCTGCCCCCGTATATAAAGGAGTGGAGGAGGGAAGGGTCGGCCCTCTCTATGGCGCGCCCTAGGGGAGTCCTACTCCCACCGGGAGTAGGATTCCCCTTTTCCTAGTCCAACTAGGAGTCCTTCCATGTAGTAGGAGTAGGAAACAAGGAAGGGGCGCAGCCCCTCCCCTTAGTCCAATTCGGACTAGGCCTTGGGGGGGGGGGGCGCGGCCTGCCCTAGGCAGCCCCTCTCTCTTTCCCGTATGGCCCAATAAGGCCCAATACTTCTCCCGGCGAATTCCCGTAACTCTCCGGTACTCCGAAAAATACTCGAATCATTCGGAACCTTTCTGATGTCCGAATATAGTCGTCCAATATATCGATATTTACGTCTCAACCATTTCGAGACTCCTCGTCATGTCCCCGATCTCATCCGGGACTCCGAACTCCTTCGGTACATCAAAACTCATAAACTCATAATATAACTGTCATCGAAACCTTAAGCGTGCGGACCCTACGGGTTCGAGAACAATGTAGACATGAATGAGACACGTCTCCGGTCAATAACCAATAGCGGGACCTGGATGCCCATATTGGCTCCTACATATTCTACGAAGATCTTTATCGGTCAGACCGCATAACAACATACGTTGTTCCCTTTGTCATCGGTATGTTACTTGCCCGAGATTCGATCGTCGGTATCTTAATACCTAGTTCAATCTCATTATCGGCAAGTCTCTTTACTCATTCCGTAATACATCATCTCACAACTAACTCATTAGTTGCAATGCTTGCAAGGCTTATGTGATGTGCATTACCGAGAGGGCCCAGAGATACATCTCCGACAATCGGAGTGACAAATCCTAATCTCGAAATACGCCAACCCAACATGTACCTTTGGAGACACCTGTAGAGCTCCTTTATAATCACCCAGTTATGTTGTGACGTTTGGTAGCACACAAAGTGTTCCTCCGGCAAACGGGAGTTGCATAATCTCATAGTCATAGGAACATGTATAAGTCATGAAGAAAGCAATAGCAACATACTAAACGATCGGGTGCTAAGCTAATGGAATGGGTCATGTCAATCAGATCATTCATCTAATGATGTGATCCCGCTAATCAAATAACAACTCTTTGTCCATGGTTAGGAAACATAACCATCTTTGATTAACGAGCTAGTCAAGTAGAGGCATACTAGTGACACTCTGTTTGTCTATGTATTCATACATGTATCATGTTTCCGGTTAATACAATTCTAGCATGAATAATAAACATTTATCATGAAATAAGGAAATAAATAATAACTTTATTATTGCCTCTAGGGCATATTTCCTTCATCTATCTGCTGCAGCTATAGGTGACACTTCTCAAGCTCCTGCTATGACAATGAAGATGAAAATTCAGCTGCAGGGCCGTACCTTAACTTTCCTGGTTGATTCAGGTAGCTCTCATACATTTCTGAACTGTGCAGTAGCAAAGCTATTGTCAGGAGTGTCAGACATGCCTGTTTCCATGGTCAGAGTTGCCAATGGCAGTTAATTCCCTGTTCCAAACAGCTATTGCAAAGCAAATGGACTTGCAGTGGTCATAAGTTTGTTAGTAATTTTAGGATTTTTCCCTTGGGCTCCTATGATGGGATTTTGGGCATTGATTGGCTAGCTGCACACAGCCCTATGCAAGTGGATTGGTCTGCTCATTGGCTTGCGTTTCAGCATGATGGTGCTCTCATAACATTGCTCGAAGAAGATGCTACTCAGCCCGTTTGCACATTGTTCAGTCTGTACGCTATCACTTGTACAACAGATGCTGCTATGTCTGAAATACCACCTGAAGTGCAACTGCTGTTGGAAAAGTACGCTTCTGTATTTGAAGCTCCTACTGGACTGCCTCCCAGAAGGCAGTATGACCATACTATTCCCTTGGTCCCAGGTGCAGCTCATGTGTCCCTTCGACCATATAGAATTGCCCCTGCTCTGAAAAGTGAGATGGAAAGACAGGTGCAAGAGATGTTGGACAGTGGCATTATCAGACATAGTAACAGTCCCTTCTCTTCACCTATGATCATGGTGGAAAAGAAGGACACAACTTGGAGACCAGTAGTTGACTACAGACATCTGAATAATATCACTGTCAAGAGCAAATACCCCATACCAGTTATAGATGAGCTATTGGACGAGCTGGCTGGATCCCATTGGTTCACTAAGTTGGATCTTAGGGATGGATTCCACCAAATCAGAATGGCACTTGGGGAAGAATACAAGACTGCATTCCAGACACATATGGGCCATTATGAATTTCTGGTCATGTCCTTTGGTCTCACTGGTGGCCCCAATACTTTCCAGTTTGCAATGAATAGTGATCTAAAACTAGTCATGAGACGCCATAATGGAAAGAAATTTGTTCTTGTTTTCTTTGATGATATACTGGTCTTCAGTATCACATATTCTCAGCACCTGCATCATTTGGAAGAGGTGTTGCAACTCCTTCAAAAACAGCAGTGGCAAGTTAAGCTGTCTAAATGCACCTTTGCTCAGCAGCAGGTTGAATACCTAGGGCATGTTATCAGTGGATAGGGAGTTGCTACAGACCCAACTAAAATTGAAACTATTCAGAACTGGCCTGTTCCTGTTACTGTCAAGGAGGTCAGAGGATTCCTTGGTCTGGCAGGGTATTATAGAAAGTTTATCAAACTTTTTGGTGTGATTAGCAGACCCCTTACAAATCTTCTCAAGAAAGGGGTGTTCTTCCACTGGACAGACATTGAGCAACAATCTTTTGAGGCCCTCAAACAGGCTCTGGTTTCAGCTCCTGTTCTGGCCCTCCCTGATTTTTCTAAGAAATTTGTCATTGAGACATATGCATGTGATGTGGGGATTGGAGCAGTCCTTATGCAAGATGAGCACCCATTGGCTTATGTGAGTAAGGCCTTGGGCCCTAGGAATCAAACCTTATCTGTCTATAAAAAGGAATACCTGGCTATATTGCTAGCTGTCGACCATTGGCGTCAGTACTTGCAGTTGTCTGAATTTGTTATCAGAACTGATCAGCGTAGTCTATCTAGCCTGTCTGAACAACGACTGCATACCGTATGGCAATGGAAAGCTCTTACCAAACTCCTGGGGCTCAGCTACACAATCTGTTACAAGAAAGGCAGTGAAAATGGGGCAGCTGATTCGCTTTCGCGCAGACCACACAGTTCTTCCGAAGCTTTACCTGAAGTTTTGGCCATGTCAACAGTTCAACCACTCTGGCTCACAGAAATATTGGACAGTTACTTGGACGATTCCTTCTGTACTGGGTTACTGCAACGCTTGGCGACTGACCCTGAAGCTGACAAGAAGTTTTCATTAAAAGCTGGGTTGCTTCATGTTGATAACTGTATCTGGATTGGAAACATGCCTGCCTTACATCAGAAAATCGTCAGTGCCTTCGATGATAGCCCGGTCGGTGGCCATTCTGGTTTCCCTGTCACGTACAAACGAGTTCGTCAACTTTTCCGTTGGGCAGGAATGCGCGGATTTATTAAGTAGTTTGTGCACCATTGTGTGATCTGTCAGCAAGCTAAGCCTAAACGCGTACCTTACCCAGGGTTACTGCAGCCGCTGCCCGTTCCAAACATGTTGTGGGAGATGGTCACTATGGATTGTGGAGGGATTACCCACTTCGGGCAGATATAACTGTTTACTAGTAATCATTGACAAGCTGTCCAAATATGGCCACTTCGTTCCGTTGCATCATCCTTTCACCGCTCAAACAGTTGCTGAAGCGTTCCTGAATTCAGTTTATAAGCTTCATGGGATGCCGCTCTCCATTGTGTCCGATCGCGACCGCATTTTCACTAGCCTCTTCTGGAAGGAGCTCTTTACCATGTCTGGAATCTTGCTCCGAATGAGCTCTGCTCGACACCCTCAGTCTGACGGCCAGACAGAGCGTGTGAACCAACAGGTGGAGTGCTTTCTTCGCTGCTTTGTCAGTGCTCACCCTGCTCGATGGGCTCAGTGGATACCATTGTGTGAGTATTGGTATAACACCAATTGGCATTCTGCTACTGGCTCCACCCCGTTCGAAATCATCTATGGGCATTCTCCTCGTCACTTTGGTCTGACGACTGACGATACGATCCAATCTGAAGATCTTCAGCAGTGGCTGAAGCAACGCACAGTGGTTATCGATTCAGTCCGTCAGCACCTGTTACGTGCTCAGCAACGCATAAAAGCTCAAGCTGACAAACACCACACTGAAGGCAATTTTTCTGTGGGGGAGTCTGTCTTCCTGAAGCTGCAACCTTACCTCCAGTCATCCGTTGCCCCGCGCGCCAATCACAAGCTAGCCTTTAAGTACTATGGTCCCTTCCAGATCGTGGCTCGCGTGGGAGAGGTTGCATATCAGCTGGACTTGCCTGCTACCAGTCGCGTACACCCCGTGTTTCACATCTCCTTGCTGAAAAAGGTTTTGGCACCGGACTGTCAGGTTCGTTCTCAGTTACCTTCCACTGATGCATATTTGCAAGTCCCTGAACATGTGTTGCAGCAACGAGTGGTTCTTCGTGGCAACGATTCGATCGTCCAGGTCCTGATTCTACTGAAGATTTGGCTACCTGGGAGGACAAGGAAACACTCAAGCAGCTGTTCCCTCATTCACCGGCTTGGGGACAAGCTGTTTCTAAGGGAGGAGGAGCTGTTAGAATTATGTCGAATATTATTGTACAAGGTAAGTTACAGTTGGACTTGGTTTTGGACTGTGTGTAGACAGGGTAGGAGTTGTGTCCTAATAGGACACTTGTATCCTAGGCCTCTCATATATAGCGAGGGTAGACACACGATATAACCTATGCCAACATAATAGCACGGGCACGTGGGGGAGCCGGCGGCGTGTGCCGGCGCCCGGGCGGCCGGGGTGCGGTATTGTGACGGTGTCATGGGGAGGAGCGCCCGTAGTCATGCCCCGGGGATGTAGCCATATCGGTGAACCTCGTTAACAAATCTTGGTGTCATGCCTCGTGTGATTGCTTGATCCTCGGTAGAAGACGGAGCGCCTCGGTTTTATTCTAACAAGTGGTATCATGAGCAAGGTTGCAAGGTCTGAAGGTTGCGGATCGTTGATTTAGAGGAGAGCAACAAAGACCGGCGGCTGTGGAGGTACGGCGTACGTGCAGCAGCGATCGGAGATCGACGCGTATAAAGCAATCGGAATCAGAGAAGCAGTTCACGGTAGAGTCGGCGAGATTAGAAGTTGCAAAAGATCGGAAGTGCGTGCGGCGGTAGCTGTGTTCGAGGTGGCAGGATCCGAGCGGAACACGTACAGCCAGCGGCAGCAGGGAGGCGGCTCGCGAGGCTGGACACACGCGTGGTCGGCGAGCTAGCGTGCTTTCCACGCCGATCGCTCGATGGAGGCTGGGGCTGGGCTGGATGCAGCAGCAGGCCCATGGCACTCAGATGGCCCAGGCGCAGCAAGCTAGACACGCAGGCGGTCGATCAGGGAGCAGCTTTGGTCGCTACAGGTCTACAGAAGGAGCTTCGGTGCATGCAGGTGACAGGAGATTTGTTAAAAGGAAAAGAGCAATCAAAAGTCAAGGGCAGGATCCAGGACACGTTGTGTATTTGGTGCTGTTTGTGCTAGTCAAAAGTACATGGAGTGCATGCATCAGGAAGATACGTGATGTGTAAGAGGAGGACTGGTGTTGGCTGTTGGATTGCGATTATATTCTCGTGGTTCTAGACAATTACAAGGAATATCAAGGTGTCATGGGCAGCAGGGATGGTTCCTGTATAGTTTAGATGGTGTTGGCATGATCAGCTTGCTCAGGGGACTACGACAATCGGCAGAGTTAGGTTTGCAAGTGTTGTCAGGGCCGTAGAGCATGGACGACGTGGACAAACAAATACAGAGTCGTGCGAGTCCTGATGGTTTTAGCGAGAGAAGCCATTAGGTGAGCAGCGGGTGATCGGAGAGCCACACGGCAGGAGGACAACTGGTGGGGCGTGGTCGGACTGATGGCTTTTGGTCAGTTAGAACGTCCTTATGACAGAGACCACAGTAAATTGGCGACGTGCGTATAAGGCTTGTGGAGCCTGGAGTGCGTCGTGAGGGATCATGCAGACACAAGGCGTCAAGCAATGCACTGAGACGTGCGGGCGGACAAGATGCGGGGTGGAGCATGATTGCAATCGGATAACTTCGGCTGGGTCGGACTGGACTGTATGACAGATCGACGGGGATGTCGGTCAAAGCAGAAGACGGCGGTGATTTCAGCGACGACGACATAGGAGCGTGATGCTGATGGTGGCCGACTTCTGGGGCGTGGAAACACGTGGTGCGGGCCCGAGGGCTTGTGCGGCTTTGACAAGACTATGGCGTAGGGTTGATTCAAGGCAGTGCACACATGAGAGAGCTTGAAGTCGACGGGGCGCGAGGGTGGACTGATCATCTATCATGGAGTCATGTTGAAGGTGGAGCTGGAGTCTGATGGACGACTTCACTCTGAGCTGATGGAGGGGCTACGGCGTAAGAATTCGGAGAGTCGAAGCCTATTTCGGCAGGAATAGCGAGAGACACATGGATCGGACTGGGTACCAGTGGTCGGATGGAGACGTGATACTCGGCATCGGTCGGTGATGATCGGTGGTTCTCTGCAGTAGGGGTTTGAGTGGTGTGGGTTCGCGGCCCGGGAGACTCGACCAGGACAGCAGAGGCTCGACGTGGTGATAGCGGCGAAGCGTGCGGTAAGCACGGGACACAGCGACAGGCCAGGGCACCGGTGGTCAGATATGTTGTTAGACAAAGTGTGCAGGGGGTGCTGAAGCAGTGTTGACGAGTACCGGGTTCAAGTTGGTGACTGGGTCTATCGGTGCCGGAAGATGGACATGAGTTGACCATGGAGAATCTGAGAAAGTGGCGGAGGGTCTGAAATTGTCAAAAGCTGAGAGAGTACATGGCCGTATATTCTGTGGTGTTCAGTGCACATGGCAAAGTGCGGATGACAAGGCAGAAGGAGGCGGAGTGCTATAGCTATGGGACATGTCAGAGACTATCCGGGAAAAAAAGGATGAGACAACTGTGAATTTGACTCAAAGTGACACAGAGCGACGGTGAAATTCCTTCAAGTTTCAGACAGACGGTCATGAAAGAGCGGTGATGTTGAGTTCAGGTAACTCTTATATGTGACACCCAATATGTGAGTTGTTCATTTTCACGCAGATTAATGATTGGTGTGTGATGACATTGAGCGGATACTCCGGAAGTTGGGAGCACAAAGTAGAGTAACGAGGAACTTAATTTTTTGCTCGAGTGTTGACTGTGATGAAGACAAGAAGGGACTACAGTTGCAGGTGGAGTCACATGGAGTCTGGGAGTAGCAGCGGTGCTCATGGTGTATCTCAAGTCCAATGTACATGGAGGTTCGACGCACGGACGAATTCAAGGTGGTGGAGAATATTCGCCAAGATGGAGTTTGTTAGAATTATGCCGAATATTATTGTACAAGGTAAGTTACAGTTGGACTTGGTTTTGGACTGTGTGTAGACAGGGTAGGAGTTGTGTCCTAATAGGACACTTGTATCCTAGGCCTCTCATATATAGCGAGGGTAGACACACGATGTAACCTATGCCAACATAATAGCACGGGCACGCGGGGGAGCCGGCGGCGTGTGCCGGCGCCCGGGCGGCCGGGGTGCGGTATTGTGACGGTGTCATGGGGAGGAGCGCCCGTAGTCATGCCCCGGGAATGTAGCCATATCGGTGAACCTCGTTAACAAATCTTGGTGTCATGCCTCGTGTGATTGCTTGATCCTCGGTAGAAGACGGAGCGCCTCGGTTTTATTCTAACAGGAGCTGTCAGCGATCCGGTACCTCCAAGGGAGCAGGCAACGCGGGAAGCTGCGGTTCCTACTACGGCCAGGCCTCATCGCAAGCCTCAGCGGCCCGCTAGGCTTGCTGGGCCTGAGTGGGCTTAGGCCTTTGTTGTGGATACTTATACAGGCGTGTGTGATGTGAGTGGCTAGGCTGGCAGAACGGCTAGAAGCCAAGGCACGGCAAGTGCGTGTAGCTCAACAACTCTTGATCCCCAAATTGTACCTTGAATTGATTCGAATTTGGCCATGATTGAGCAATAGAGAGGCGTAGCGCTGACACATCTTTTTTTTCAAAACGGAGGCAAAGATTGTCTCATCTATTAATTAAGTAGAAGAGAATTGCCTGGTTAATTACGGGAAATCGGGCAAAAACCAGAACAACAAGGGCCAAGCCCGCTCCCATAGACTAAACAACACAGGGCATAGCTCACCCTTATTGACGACAAGTCGACTTGCGGTCAAACAACGCAGCTCCGACTCTGACGGAGAACTCAGAAGAACAAAACCAGGCACGGCTGGCGCCACGGAAGATCGCCGAACGAGCCACCTGCAGCCAGTCATCATACACCACAGGGCCCCGCCGCCGTAGCTTCGACTCCACATCAACAAGCAAACCGAGGCAAAATCGTGGACACGCCGGAGAAGAACTGACTACCGCAACCATTACCGCGTTGCCGACATTGCTCCCACCATCATCGTTGCCGCAGGAGTCTGGTCGCCACAATGATCCGCTTCGTCGCGCCCAGCACAATCAACCGGCACCGCCTTCCGGGGCCGCCGCCCCGACATACCACCGCTCGCCTCGAGCAGCAACGCCGCACAATCCAGCTGCCCGCAACCCACGCTGCTCAGGGCAACCGCTCGCTGACACATCTACATTTTGTAAGAAAATGGTCGAAATATCTAGTACTACAGGGCAAAAACCCATAAGCACAGATTGTTACAAGTCCAAAACAAGTGACAGACACACAAAGAGGTCGGCTACTATCTCAGAGAGGCTCAGCCACTCCAGTCTCCAGTCGCAGAAAGAAGCTGGCAACGATGCAGTCCAGGAAGTCAGCAAAGAACAAGCATAATTTACAACCTCAAGGGCAGAAAGCATCACATGATAACCCCAAGGGGGTTGTAAGAGCTTTTCAGCGTGACGCCGCGTGGAGTCGGAGTCGACTGGAACATTCCGACTTCAATGAAGTCCATTGTTTCAGAGTACAACAGCCACAGACGTCGAGAAAGTCTCCTAAAATCCAAACACCATCATTCGCTGTAGCACCCAAGCTCGAACGGCTTTGGTTTAGTAGTAACTGATTTGCAGTGCCAGTTGAAAATTCAGGATAGGGTTAGCTGATACCTGATAACTTGGCATGTTCGGTGTCGTTGATTAACCTTTGTGGGTAGTTTGATGAATCTTCCCTGTGTGTACTTTTGAACTTTGTAACCTTGCATGCATATTGCTGCCAATGCAGGGTTGGATTTTGTTCGGTTGACACACTCTGAACTGAACTGAACCCAATACAGAACCGTTGTTGTACCAAGAAAATATAAATGTCAGCAGTTTTCTGACGCCATCATCACAAAACTTTAGCAAAGCTAGAACTTCCTACATTTTCTGAACGGGGGTTGCATCTCAGAGCAGAGTTTTCAACCTGCAAACACGGGATGTTTTGTTTCTACTGTGTAGCAGAAGTCCTTCGGCCATCTTTCCATAGATAGTTGCAACCATGATGATTCTTCACGGCTTTCTTCTTCAGCATCAGGCATAATATATAGAGGCAATGAACAAAGTCTCGGAAAGAGCAAACGAACAGTGGACAAAACAAAGATGGACAACAGTTTCGACGGCTCGCTGACAGGTGCGCCCTGTGGCCACGGCGACTCAAGACAGATACCATATGTACAGGAAAATAAACTAGTGACCGCATTTTTACACCTTCCTGAATACAATGACCAAACTGAATAAAGCGGATAAGCCAGTAAACCAACTCAACATGTATTTTACTCCGGATATATTGTGATATACAATTATGTATAATGAATTACCATCAGATGCCAAATCAGAAAGAGGAACAAGGATTGACAGCTCCATAACCCCGTCCGTCGTGTGATCATCGCTCTGAGGAACAAGGATTGACGTGGCAGAAGATCATGTCCAACAAGTCTCTTCTTCCATTTCTCTATCAACTCACTCCAGAGCAGCTTTCATCCTGCAGCCCGTGGCGGGTTTTCGCAGGCCGTGGAGAAGAGGAATTTGGCAATGCTTCGCTGCCAACATTCAGGGAGCTGCCCTTGCTGTACAAGGACATTTCAGTAACTGCAATCCATGCCGTCTCCTCTTTGAGAACTCAGGACGTAGTACCTCTGCAAGCTGCTCATTGCAAGCGACGACCGCCATCCTCATCGGTGGCGATCAAGTTCCTGGATCTTGCCACATGTTTTCATAAGTATGAGTGTTAAGAGGAGATATATCTCCAGACCACAACCTGTTTTCAGGTTTTGCAGCAGGGAAGTAGGTACTGGCAGTCTTGATATATGGAGTTCTTTTGCACCTCATAAAATTCATCGCATATCAGCATTAGAGAAATACATAAATGTATGTGCTCATGTAGTACTGTACTGTATGCCTTTGAATGTTTGAAACAATCCTCGGTCAAATAACAGTAATAGACAGGTAAGATTTACACTCTCTTGCAGAAGTAAGAACGTCGGGACAATCAGCAGCCTTTCACATGTGCGTCTATATATGGATCATTCTTACATACAAAAAGGGTTTAGATAGCCATGGTTTTTATTTTTCCATTTCAGCCAACATATCGGAGCAAGACGCCGTCGTTTCCTAGCACGAAACCTTGGTTGTCTCCAATGAACCTGCAGCATCCAAACACACCCATTGTAAATTTTGGCAGATTTTCAGACATGAAACAGACTCAGACCCTGAACAGGTAAAATAATGATATCTCCTGCGGAATTCAGGTGATCCGGGTGCTTACTTTACGGAGTAGAGGTTGCCGGGGATGTTATCTGCGGCCCTGTCGCGCACCCAGGTCTTGCCGCCGTTGGTTGTTTTCAGCAGGACGCCACTCCCACCGGCAGCCCATGCCTCATCCTTTAAAACAGAACCACAGATCAGCTAGTTGTTCAATCTTACTCCCTCCGTTCCTAAATATAAGTCCTTTTAGAGATTCCACTATAGAGACTACATTCAGATGTATATAGACGCCTTTTAGAGTATAGGTTCACTCATTTTGTTCCGTATGTAGTCTAAGTTAAATCTCTAAAAGGGCTTATATTTAGGGATGGAGGGAGTACTTTGTAGTATCATGTAAACAGAGTACAGTTTGTTTTCTGTTAGTGTTACCTTTGAGCGGTAGCCCACGTCTAGAATTCCAAACCCGCGACTTTGCACCGATGCTTCCTCAAAGTCCTCAACTATCTGGAAATGGAACCAAATTATAGGATGTTGATGAGAGCTGAGAGGCAGAATTAGAACTGCATTATGCATTATGCTGCATTTGCCCATTCTGCTAGCTAAGCTGATCAAATCCAAAAAGAACTAGCACTCACCCCTGTTCCTTTACTGAGGAAGAGTCCACCGCCGCGGACGAGGAGCCAGAGCCCACCATCTGCTCTCCATCCCATGTTCTGTATCCGCCGCGCCACAGCCCTGTTGTGCGGTTGCCAATATAGCTGCAATTGCAGGTGTAAATAGATACTTCAGAGTTCAGAACAAAACCCTGGGCAGACAATTCACCCAAATCGACAATGCAAAGTAGTAGCTTAATATCATCGAACCTGCCCAGGCTCCCAAGTCAAGAAGAAGTTCCCGCGGCTGGAGACAGCGACGTAGCTGCCGTCAGGCGAGCGGTTCACCGTGTTGAAAGTGCCGGTGTAGTAACTCGCACCGCTAATGCCGCTTGAAACTGTTCTGCACCACAGAGAAAAACGGCGGAGCAAACCATGTTATGCCTTGATCATCGCCTAGCCACGCACGGCAGGAATTAGCACCAACCGAAATGCAACATGATGTTTAGTCAGACAATAATTTCCCTATCATTTTCATCAGAGTAACGTGGTCTGTGCACAACTAGGTACTGAATATTAAGGCATTGTAAGCAAACATAACCACTGCAACTGAACCTTAACATTGTGTGGCAAGTTTTGTTCCCCTACCTGTTGAGAGTGGCCGACACGGTCTCCTGCACGGCGGCCTTCCAGTTGTAGCCGCGGTTGGAGGTCACGTAGATGGCCCCCTCGTCGGTCACCATCTCCGCGCTCTGCTCCCCGGTAGCCTGGATGTACACCTGCCACCAAACGAACGATCAAACCAATCCCTACTCACTCCACTCAATCTGGATATATGCAATTGCAATGCAAAAAAGAGTGTTGCAATTCTGAAAATGCAGTTAAGAGGGGAATGAATTAGTCAGTCAGTTACCATGTCCCCTGGGAGCTGGGCGCTGAGCGGGATCCTCTCCCAGCTGTCGCCGGCGTCCTTGGTGTGAAGCAGGATGGCCGGCTTGCCGACGATCCATCCCTCCTTGCCGCTGAAGCTGACGGAGTTGAACCTGTAGTTGAAGTCCTCGTCCTCCGCCGACGGGATGGAGCGCGGGAACCAGGTGCGCCCGCCGTCCTTGGTCTCCAGGATCGTCTGCCTCGTTCCCAGGAGGAACCCTACGACACAACAGAGAATTGTTAGTGGTCGGCAATGGTGTTTCTTTTGCCACTCAATCGACGGACTGAACTTAACTGAACATCAATGGTCTTTGCTGAAGAATTTTATCTTACCGTGGGAGGGGTCGTCGGGGACGAAGGCGATGTCGAGGAGCACGACGCCGGGGTCGATGGGGAGCCCGACGCGCTCCCACTCGGACAGGTCCTCGGCGCGCGCCGCGGGGAGCCGGGGCAGCAGCAGCGGCGCGGCGGCGGCGGCGACGGCCGCGGTGGCGGTGTCGGCAATGAGGCCGCGGCGAGACGTGGTGGTGGAGGAGTCGGCCTGGCAGGCGCGGGGGGCGAGCAGGCGGCCCCGGCGGCGGGTGGGGAGGAGGAGGTGGAGCGCGGCGGTGGCGGTGGCCATGGCGGGAACGGGGAGCTGCGCTGCTGCTGTCTGTGGCTGGGCCTTCCGCAAGCCTGCTGCCCCTTATCCAACCTCTCTTCACCACGAGCTGCTCCATGCGTCTACGTGGCCAAACCATATGCTTTCTCAGTTATGTTATTTATTTATCCTCCGTCTAGATGCCACGTACCTTTGATTCATAAAAGCATCTCCAACAGCCGCGCTAAATATCACACGCGGAAAAAAGCAACTTTTAGCACACTCAGGCCGGTTTGGCGCGCTCCAACAGGCGCAAGGCGCGAAGAAAAGAAGTGCACGTGCGTGAAAAAACGGCCTGGAGCGCGGCATCAGGTGTGCTCTATAAAAATAGCGCGCACGAGCCCGCCAACCGCCACTCCATCGCCTCCTTCTTCCCCGCCGCGCCCTTCTTTCTCGCCTCCAGCGCCCCGCCGCCGACATGCCGCCGCAAGCCTGGAACAACTCTAGCTACCGTGGTGACCGCACCCGCCCCTCCGGCGTGTATTACACAGAGATCCGCTCCGATAATATACGTCTCGGTCTTGGGCCGTTCGAGACCATCCACAAGGCCTCCCGCGTGTACGACGTGGCAGCATGGTGCCTCAACCGGCCATGTTCACATATGAATTTCTTGGATGCGCCAGCAGGCACAGGACCTCGTGCCTCCGCCGCGACTCATCGTCGACGAGGACCGCCACATCCAGTGTAGGTGGGAGCGTCGCCTGCTCATCGTCGAGGCGGACGAGTACGCCATGGCGGAGTGGCGCCAGCGCTTCCCGGAGGATGTCGCCGCCGAGAACGACTTCTGGGCGCACAGGAGGGTGCTGCGAGCCGCGGATCGGGTGGATAGGCGTGCGCGGAAGGCAGTGGCGATAGCGCAGTGCGAATTGGGAACTGCGACGACCTTTGACGACAATGATCCTCAGTGGGATGACCCCTTTCTGTCGTCGGACTACACCGGGGAGGAGGACGACAACAATGAGGAGTAGTTTGTATCATGTGGACTAGTATATTTGCGTCGTAGTATCGTTTTTATCTATTTTTATTTTTACCGTATGAACTAGTTTGCGGTGTTGTGCTTGAACTATGTTATTTGAATTTTATCTATATGTTGTCATATTGTTTGTATGTATTGCATCGTAGTACCGGTTGCTTGCACGCACTGTTTTTTTAAGCACCTGCTGGAGCTGCTCGGGTGCGCCATATTTTGCCATGGCCGTTGGAGCCAACACTCTTCTGCATGCAAAAAAAAAAGCTATTTAGGCACTATAGTATCGGGATGGAAGGGACAGAGACAGCCAGGCAACACTTGTTGAGAGCACAACAACGAATGAAAATTCAAGCAGACAAGAACAAGTCTGGTCGAAGTTTTGCTGTGGGAGATCAGGTTTTCCTCAAGATGCAACCATATGCCCAATTGTCACTTTATTCCAGGGCAAACCATAAGCTTCCTTTCAAGTTTTATGGGCCTTTTCGTGTCTTGGAAAAGATAGGGGACAGAGCATACAGGTTGGATCTTCCAGCAACTAGTCGTTTGCATCCTGTGTTCCATGTTTCGCAGCTGAAACAATTTCTTCCACAAGAAGCTGTTGTCAGTCACTCACTGCCTATGCCTCATGCTGCACTTCAGTTTCCAGTTGCGGTTTTGCAACGAAAGATGTGTCAGGTTGGTAAGCGCACTGTCATTCGAGGACTGATATAGTAGTCTGATTCTTCTCCGTGGATGCAACCTGGAAAGACTTGGAGTATATCAAGCAACAGTTTCCCCGTGCTCCGGCTTGGGGACAAGCCGGCTCTCAAGGAGGAAGGATTGTCAGTGACGCTAACCAACAGGAGGCCAGCCTTGAAGATCCACGGGTCAAGTCCTAAAGATCAACATCAAGTGACAACAGGTTCAGATACTGTTCCTCATCCGGCAATGGACGAAACAGCTACGAGGCCCAAGACTCTGAGTGGACCTGCGGTGTAGCCCACTCGAATCAAGACGAAGCCCAGGTGGAACGACAGCCCAGAGTGGACTCGGTAGTTTAAATACAAACCTGTAACGTTCGGTTGTACTTGGCTAGGAATTGGACGGCGGCTTCGGCCGAGCTGTAAAGAACGGTGGCTGTGAGAAAGGTTGGGAGAAAATACACGCCATCGAATTCCCCTTTCTCCATGAACCCTAACTTCCCCTTCTAGATCGATCTCGGTGCTTACACTATGTTTTGTTGGGTTTTGTGGAGGTGCCGGCGAACAGTCGAGGGAGGAAGGCGTAGAGGAAGGAGGTTGGGCACGAACGGAGATAGTAGGAGGAGCCACGCAGGTCGAGGCGTGCAGAGGGTGAATTGGCCTTTTTTCTTGGGGTGGCCGGTGAATCGGCGTAGTGACGATGATGAATGACTCTATCCGGTCTGAGCCCATTCTCTACAGTCCACACTCAGCGAGCCCAATAACAAAACACCAGGTTGGCCCGTCAAAATTCCAAACCCCATCCTCCCACCGCGGCCCATCTATTTAGGCCCAGAAGAAACCCCACCGGCTGCCATATCCACTTCGGCCCCTCAATCTCTCTCTCAGAGCCGTCGTCCCGTGGCCATGGCTGTCGCCGTCGCCGTCATCGTCTTAACCGCCGTTGCAGGCCGGCGAGGCCGGTCCTCGCCCCTCGAGCTCCCCAGTCCAACGGCGTCCGCCCTCCCGTCGCCCTCTGCTCTTCACTGATCTCCCACCAAAGCTCGCGCATTGGCTCCCTCCCCGCAGGTCTGCTGCTGTTCTGCTGGCTCCAGTGCAGCGGATTCGTGGCCTCCTCTCTTCTCGGTAAGCAGCCCCTTCCTCCGTCTCGATTGAGATTACTGTTTTCTCGGTAGCAGTGAACAATTATGGTTGAATTGGATGTGGGCTGGTTTTCTTTTGCACGCGAGGTGCTCGTCATAATGCCGCGGAGAAGCTGAGAAAGGATACTCGTTTTTTCAGGCAGCTAATCTCAATCTGAATCTACTGGTGCAGGTGCTCGCTCTATCATGTGCTGTGAAATGAGGCCGGGGTTCGGGTTCGGGTTCGGGTCCGCGCGGCGCGGCATCTGGAGGAGCTGGCCCGCCCTGTGCTCACGGCAGCAGCAGCAGCAGCGCTTCTCCTCGTCTCTTTGCTCTTCAAAGAAGCTGCACGTCACAGCCACCACTCTGCCACTGGCCGACGTGAGGAAGAAGAGCAAGGTCATTGTGATATCAGGCCCTACGGGTGCCGGGAAGAGCAGGCTCGCGCTGGAGGTGGCCAGGAGGCTTGGGGGAGAGATCATCAGCGCCGACTCGGTGCAGGTGTACCGCAGCCTCGACGTCGGCTCCGCCAAGCCGTCCGCCTCCGAGATGAGCATGGTGCCGCATCACCTCATCGACATCATGCACGCGTGTGACGATTACTCCGCTGGGATGTTCTTCCACGACGCGCGAACAGCAACGCAAGATGTTCTTGGCAGGGGCTCTGTGCCTGTTGTCGCAGGAGGGACCGGGCTGTACCTACGGTGGTTTATCTATGGCAAGCCAAATGTCCCACAATCATCCACAGACATCATATCAAGTGTGTGGTCTGAGCTTGCTGGCTTTCGTGAGAGCGGCCGGTGGGAAGAAGCGGTGGAGCTCCTGCTCAAGGCCGGGGACCCCGAAGCTCGGGACTTGGATACAAATAACTGGGCCAGGTTAAGCAGAAGGCTCGAGATCATCAGGTCATCTGGTTCCCCTGCATCTGCCTTCACCCTACCATACAGCTCGTTTCAGAAGCAGCAAGACACGAAGCTAACTGATTCCCCAAGCGATGATGCAACCTGCGAAGCGAAGGAACTGGAGTATGATTTCCTGTGTTTTTTCCTAGCATGCCCACGGGTTGAACTCTACAGATCAATTGATTTGAGGTGTGAGGAAATGCTGGCTGACACAGGAGGCCTTCTTTCAGAAGCCTCATGGCTTCTTGATGTTGGGTTGCAGCCAAATATGAACTCTGCAACCCGTGCCATTGGTTACAGGCAAACCATGGAGTACCTGGTGCATTGCAGACAGAATGGAGGCAGTAGCTCCCCAGAGGAGTTCTTGGAGTTCCTGACCAAGTTTCAGCAGACGTCTAGGAACTTCTCAAGGAGGCAAATGACCTGGTTCCGCAACGAGAAGATTTACCAGTGGGTTGACGCATCGCAGCCTTTTGAAGAGATTGTTCAGTTTATCTGTGACGCTTACAATGGCTCTGATGCAATGGTGCTACCTGAATCACTTGAAATGAAAAGGGAAAGTTGCGTGCACACAAGCAAGGATCTCAAAACCTATCGTCCAGAGAACAGGGTGTTCCTTGGGCACGAAGACTGTTGCCACATTTTGGATTGGATTAGGAGGACGCAGGGGAAGTGAGGTCTAGTTCTTGTCTCTTCTCATACTTTGTTTTGTTTCCACCAGAAAAAATATCCGGCTATAGGATTTTGTCGTTTGAGAGATTACCACAGGATTTTTCAGTTCATTTTTGTTTTCTGTTTTCATCATATAAAAAAAGATGTCTTCTTCAGAGTGTTTGGAATGGAGTGATAAAATTGATGATCCAGTGGTGCTTCTTTGGAGTCTTTCTATTTGTTATTTAGATAAAACTTGGAAGTCGTTCTCTTCGGCAGACTGCATAATGCGAAAACAGAATCCTGAATCCCAAATAATATAAGGCAGAAAAACAATTCAAAGGGACATAAGGTTTAAGGATGACATGTGCTCTCCCTCTTTGATTAGATCCTTTTGGTAGTCAGAAACTATATACATTACCGGCTCTTGCTGAGCAATGAATAGTCGAAGAGTGCAACGATGCAGTGGTGTGGTAGATCAGTTAGTTCAGCATAAGTTTGACATTGGTGTATCTGTGACTGCATTTGCGCCTAACTGGACAAACACTGTACAGCATAAGTTTGACATTGGGAAGTGAGGTGTGGTCTCTTCTCATACTTTGTTTTGTTCCCACCAGCAATTTGTCCGACCATAGGATTTTGATTTTTTGAGAGATACCACAGGAATTCCAGTTTATTTTTCATCATCATAGATTCATAAAAAAGAGGTTTTTTTGGAGTGTTTGGAATGGAGTGGTAAATTGATAATCCAGTCATGGTTCCCTGGGAACTTGGAAGTCGTTCTCTGTGGACCTGCATGATGCCTAAGTCAGAACTCTGAATTCCTAATAATAGTATGTCAGAGTAACAAGTCAAAGAGACATAAGGTTTAATGATGGCGCATGCTCTTGATCTGTTTGATTGGCCCGATCTTTGTTTGGAATGGAATGATAAATTGATAATCCAGGGGTGCTTCTTTAGAGTTTCTGTTTGTCGTCTAGATGCAACTTGGAAGCCGTTCTCTGTGGCAGACTGCATGATGTCAAGTCAGAACTCTGAATCCCGAAAAATATAAGTCAGCAAAACAAGTCAGAGAGACACATCGTTTAAGGATGGCATGTGCTCTCCCTCTTTTAGTTATGTGCAGAAGTAAAGATAAAAGTGGTTGGGCACTAAAGTTAAAGTGTAAACCAACACAAATCATGTTGAATGTGGGTGTCTATTTTGGGCTAAAACTGCATGGTGACTTATCTGAATTCCCCTGAAATTGTGTTCAGGTTCCGCCAAATGAGAACATAAGCATAATTGAAAATGTAATAATGTAAGCATCCATACTTTGTTTCTGTGATGTAAGCCAGAAAGGAAGGAGAATAATGGAAATGTGCCTCTAATCTTAACTTAAGCACCCCAAAGCAGTGTGCTAGTCTGTGGTGTGCCCACCTTGATGGAAAGCACTAACCTCTGCCTTTGAAAATGATGCAGATTCTTTGGAAAACAGCAAGCGAGGTCTAGCTCTACTCTCTTCTCATACTTTGTTTTGTTTCCACCAGCAAAACTGTCTGTCCATAGGAGATAATTATTACCACAGGAGTTTTCAGTTTTCTTTCTCTGTTTTCATCATAGATTCATAACAATGAAGTTTTTTTTTTAAGTTTCTGGAATTGAGGGATAGATTTATAATCAGTGGTGCTTCTGTGTGGCAGACTGCATGATGCCAAGTCAGAACTCTGAATTCAAAAGTATATAACTCACAAAAAAAGTCAAATAGTGATGAGGTTTAATGATGGCGCATGCTCTCGACCTCGTTGATTGGATCTTTTCATAGTCGCAAACTATATATATATAACTAGCTGACTGGGCAAGAATCTAATGGAGCAGTGGTTTGGTAGATCTGTTAGTACAGCATAAGTTTGGCAATGGTGTATCTCTGACTGCATTGGCACCTAACTGAGAAAAACCCACATCACTGTCAGTTCTGCACATAAGTAAACATAGAAGTGGACGTGTACCAAACTGTAAACCATCACTAGTCATCTTAATTAGAGATATTTGGGGCCAGAACTGCATGGCGATTTATCTGAAATTGCAAGGTAATTTATCTGAACTCCCCTGAAATTGCCTAGGCTCCCCGAAGTGAGAACATAAGTAGCATCAAAATGTAAATGCATAATAATTTGTTTGCCATGAAGTAGCCAGAAAGGAAGGGGAATAATGGAATCATGCTGCTAATCTTAACCTAAGCACCTCAAGGCATTGTGCTATTCTGTGTTGAGCCCACCTTTGATGGAAAGCACCAGCTTCTCTGCCTTTGAAAACGATGCAAATTCTTGGGCAAACAGCGAGCGAAGTACTGCTGTTTCACATACTTTTTTCTTGATATAAATGTTTTACTTGCTTTTGTAAGGAAAAAAGAGGTGCATTTTAAGAAAAATCAGACTGTCTGTGTACCTAAGTTGTACAGCAGCACTGCATGCCTAATAGAGCTGCACGATAATTAAACATTAACAGCAGGTTGATTTTCTTCCTTCTGTCCAACAAACATGATGGTGCCAGGTAAAGGTAGCTTTTCTGTGAAGTCACGAAGATTCGATGAATCTTCTCATATATGCTTCTATATGATTTTTTTATTTTATTTTTGCTTTTCTCTCCTGCTGTTCTGTTAATAACTACTCCCTCCATTCCACAATGTAGTGCTTCCTCTATCCACGTGCTTCAACTTTGACCGTAAATTTAACTACCAAGACCAATTGCGGCGGGAGCAAAAATTATATCAGTGAATTTGTATTCGAAAGAAGTTTTTAATTATATAATTTTTTCTCCCGTCGCAGTTGGTCTCGTTGGTTAAATTTATGGTCAAAGTTGGACCTCGAGAAGCGTGGACGCACTATATTTTGGAATGAAGGGAGTAGATCTGATGCCAGTGAGTTAGATGCCCATGCATGCATGAACTGGCCGACCGACAAGTAAGCCAGGTTTGACTGGCCAGTCCAGGAAAAGCATCTCTATCTCTGTGGTCAATGCAACTATTTCATCTATATAGAAGTAGCAGCGCAATTTGCAGCGTAAGATGCACTGTGTCAAAGATGCGATCGATACCTTTGTCTTTGTAGTTGGGCACAATCTGGCGCAAACCATCTAACCAAAACAAAAGGTGGGCAGATGTCTTCAGATGGTGTATTCTAATTTTGATTATTCAGAAATCGAAAGAAATATGCATGGGGCATATGGTATATGCTTTTTTATTTTTGTTTTGAAGAAATTACATGTTTTTTTTAATAATTTCCGGTATTTCAGGATCTAAACAGCTTTGGCTTTGGCTACAGTTTGCACTAACTTAAAATAGTGACAAATTGTTTTGGTTTTTATTTTACCCAACTGATTACTGCCTGTACACAACTCTTTATGCTTTAATGTTTGAAAAGTATTGGAGTCGTAGAGTAGATTCTTGCTGGTTTGACATCTTCACCTTAAGCATCTTATTCTAAAGCACTGCATTTTTTTTCAGTTCTCTTTTTCTATTTTGAATATAGAGTATAGATTCATAAGAAAATTGTAGATGTTCTTTCAGAGTGTTTGGAATTGAGGGATAAATTAATAATCCAGTGGTGCTTTTCTGTGTGGCAGACTGCATGATGCCAAGTCAGAACTCTGAATTCAAACATAAATAACTGACAACAAAAGTCAAAAGAGTCATGAGGTTTAATGATGGCGCATGCTGTTGACCTCTTTGATTGGATCTTTTTCATAGTCCAAACTATATATACGTAACCAGTTAACTGGGCAAGAATCTAGTACAGATGGGTGGATCTGTTACTATAGTGTAAGTTTGACAATGGTGTATCTCTGACTGCACTCGCACCTAACTGAGAAAAAAGCACGTCACTGTCAGTTCTGCACATGAGCAATCATAAAGTTGAGTGGTACCTAAGCGTAAAATAACACAAATCTTGTGAACTGGAGGTAGGTATTTTGGGTTAAAACTGCATGGTGACTTATCTGAATTCCCCTGAACTGTTTAGGTTCTCCCAAGTGAGATCATAGGTAAACATTTGAATGTTGTGTAAGCACCATAATTTGTTTGCTATGAAGTAAGCCAGAAAGGAAGGAGAATAGTGCAAACATGCAAGCTAATCTTAACTTAAGCACCACCACGCATTCTATGGTGAGCCCACCTTGATGGAAAGCACCAACCTCTGCCATTGAAAGCGAGATGCAGATTCTTGGGCGAACAGCGAGCGAAGTACGTACTACTGTTTTTCACAACTTTTTTCCTTGATAATGCAAATGTTTCACTTGCCTTTGTAAGGAAGAAAAAAACAGGGGCATTTGATGAAGAATCATATTGTCTGTGTACCTAAGATAGTACAGCAGCACTGCACGACTAACAGGGCTGCACGATGATAATTAAAATTAAGGACTGGCAGGTTGGTTTCCATCTTTCTATCCAACAAACATGATGTTGTCTGCCAGGTAAGGTAAGGTAGGGTAGGGTAGCTTTTGCATGAAGGCATGAAGATTCCAAGGAAGGAGCTTCTCATATGCACTAGTAGGAGTAGTAGCACTACATGTTTGTTTCTTTTTGGTGTTGTTTCCTGCTGTTGTTGTGTTAACTACTACTTAGGTGTGATGCCAGTGAGATGGATGCCCATGTGTGCAACAACTGGCTGGCTGGTAAGCCAGGTTTGACCAGGGAAGGCAAGCACTCATGAAATAAGTCTACTTGGTCAATGCAACTAGCTCTCCTGTGTGGTGCTGGTGCCTTTGTACTAGTTTAGTAGAGTGGGATGCACTTGGTCAGATATGTGTTGCCTTTGTCTTTGCGGTTGGGCACAGTTTGGCACAATCTGGCCCCGGGCCATCTGACCAAAAACAAAAAAGGTGGGCAGATGTCTTCAGATGGTGTAATCCGAATTTCTAGCATTTTTTCAGAAATCGAAAGAAATGTGCATGGGGCGTATGGTGTACGCTATTTTTTTTATTATTATTTTGGAGAAGTTACATGCTCCCTTTACCGTTTCCCGTATGTATTCCTGGATCTAAACAGCTTTGGCTTTGGGTACAGTTCACACGAGTTCACACGAGCTCGAACAGTCAAAAAATGGGTTGGTTTTTCATTTTACCAAACCGGAATGCTGCCTGTACACAACCCTGGAAGCTGGCAGTTTGCTTCATGATTAAAAAGCGTTGGGATTCGTAGAGTGAGATTCCTGCTGATTTGACATCTGCAGCTTAAGCATCTTCTTCTTCTTCTTCTTCTTAAGCAGTGCCAGAAAACACGTACACTAAATTAATTAACTGTGCAATAGTTTAAGCAGCCACTTGCTCATTTCTGCCGCCAGTCGGTGCTCCCCCTCGTTGACCCACCCGTTCTTTTTCTCTCTTCTTCTTCTATTTATTTCTCAACCCAAAAATAAAAAATGATTTTTCGTTCTTTCTTGGCATGACATATAAAAAATTATTTATTTATTTATTTATGCCGGAGCGTGTGAAGAGGAAGCGGCAGTCGGCGACCGTGGAACACGCCGGCCACGTGCACCCCCAGCTCCAGCTGCAGCTCCCTCCGCGAACCGCGTAACGGCAACGGAACCAGCCGGAGTAGAATAAAAATCAAATCTTTGCACGGAGAAAGAAAGCGGCCGTCGGTTGATTAAGGGGCAGGGGAGAGCGGAGCAGAGGAGGCTTTGCTTTTGCTTGGCTCCTCTTCCTCCTCCTCCCCCGTCGACAAGCAAAGGCCACCCACCCTCCAACCCCAGCTACCCACCCGACGCCGCCCGCGCAACCTCCTCCTCCCCCTCCTCCGCATTCCCCTCCCAAGGCCCGAGCACCGCCCGGCCTCCGGGACGGGAGGGATCTGCCTCTGCCTCCCCTGCGCGATTTGATTTGGGGCCGCCGGCGAGAAGGGGGTTTCTTTTCCTGGCTGGTTGGTTGGGCGGCCGGTTGGCATGGGGATCTCGCACCCGCTGTCCGACGAGTTCTACGGAGGGCCCCGCGGAGGAGGGCTGGGCAGCGCGCTGCTGCTGTCGCCGGAGCGGACGCCGCCGCCCGCCTCCTGCTGCTCGCCCGTGGACGACGGCCAGGAGGACTTCCTCCAGCACCAGGTGTCCCGGATGGACACGCTCGCCGGCATCGCCATCAAGTACGGCGTCCAGGTAATTTTTACACCCTCTCTCCCATCCCCTGAACCCTGATGGTTCGGTTTGATTGCTGCCGAGCTGCATGTAGGAAACGGCGGTCATCTGTGTGTGCCGTCTTCTTGCTGAATGGAAGGAACGACACTATTATCAAGGAATTCTGGTAGAGAATATGCCATGGAGTTTGTGTCTTGTGGCAAATTTGCTGCACTTCAAAGACAGGAGAGGACTTGTCTCTGACAAAGATCCAAACATTTACCTATGTTTTCCGTAGTTTGTAGTTTGCGGCTGCCTAGTGCTGCTATGGCCTTCGTCTTGCTCCACCTGAAAATACCCTGTGATGAACCATGCCGTTCATGGCTGCGGGTGATGTAATCCTGCAATGTGATGCAAAGCTCTGATGAGTTTAGGGCGTCGGGCCGAGACATTTCTGTATTTGCATTGCATCACATTGTTCTGTGACAAGATCCAAAATCTTACCCATGTTTTCTCTACTATGTGGCTGCCATAGTGCGCTAGTGCTTGTACGTCCTTTATCTTGTGCCGCTTCAGAATACTCCGTCAGCTATGCGCTTCATAGTCACGGGCGATGTAATCCTGTCATGAGCATGGTTGCAAGCAAAAACACCGAGTTTCGACATCACGCCCCGTGCTTTCGCAGGGAGTTCGTTGGAGGAGTGAAACGATGAAAGGCGTATGCATTTGCACTGCAGATCAATTCAGACCTCCTATTGGTCCCAGTAGTTTATTTTAGTTGGACTTGTCATTATTGCCGTCTCCCAAAGTGCAAATGTACCGACTTTGGTTACCATGTTAAGATTACTTCTTTTGCGTGCAGATCTCGGACATTAAGAGGGCAAATAGTCTTGTGACTGACAGCCAGATGTATGCACACAAGGCATTGCTCATACCTCTGCCAGGAAGGCCCATGCCATCCTCTGTGAAGCTGAACGGCTCCAGCCTACGATCGAAGAGGTAAACATCTCCTCATGTTAATTTTTTCCATGTGTTTTTGGTTATTGTTCTTCCATGCTGTAGCACACAGTCCATAAGTTTTATTCTTATTGGTTTTTGGTCAGTTACATATAGTACACTGCAACCTGTTTTCTTATCGACGCTGATTTTCTAAGATCAAACTACTGGCAGATAAAGAGAACTCATTTTAGCAGTTCATAATATTGGCGCTGTCTGTCGTCTAGTGTTTCTTACTTGCCGTTGCATCATGACATTTCACCCATGTTTTGACTATTTAACTTGGTGTACATGGTTTGTAAATACAATAGTCTTTGTTCTTTCATACAAGACATTTTGAATACTGCATTGAACTTAAGAACACTGTCTAAGCTATTCTCTGCTTTTTTTCAGAGCGTGGGCTCCGAACAATCAGCAAAACGGGGACATTGTGAATTCACTAGATTCTGATAAGTCTAGGCAACAGCAGTCGTCACTTGCAATGAGCAGCTTGCAGAGCTACTATGGCCTGAGTTCTCAAGGAGGAGATGACATGGATCTGAGTACAGAAATGTCCTTGTACAGCAAGGGAAGCTCCCAAGGTATTGGAAGTGAAATACTCCCAATTTCTTCTTCTCCGCCTGACAGTACACAAAGCACTGGCAGAGGCAACGGGGCTACCAAAGAGAAGCAAGATGGTTCCATACGCCGGCGGCAGAAAGTGGAGGCGGATACCCAGGACGACCTTCTGTCGGACTCGATCAAGATGATCAAGAGCTTCCTGCCGAGGCCGGTCTCCAGCATGCGTCTGAATACGGACGCGGGCAGCCCGGATCCTGCCGCGAGGAGCAATGGCGGCTCATTCCTCGACGGGTTCAAGTCCGTGATGCGGAGGTCGCCGAGCGCCCCGAGCTTTGCGGACTCGGAGAACAGTGGGGTCTCCATGTGGTCGAGCTCCAAGTGGACATTCAACCACGAGTCCTTCACCCGGCCGTTGCTCGACGGCCTGCCGAAACCCGCGACGGTTCGCAGGATGAAAGCTGCCCTAGACTGAGTTTTAGTCCCCATGCCGGTGCAATAGTAGTTCTACTGCTGCAAACTCCGTTTGTGATCAGTCATGTCATCCATGCATGTGATCTGAGTTGAGAGGGAAATGGAAGAGGTGACTTGGTTTGCCATGATCTTCTGCCACCTCAATCCTTGTTCCTCATACTGATGACGATCACATTGACTTGCAGCTCCACACTCGGCCCGTCTGCCTTTTCTCATGTGGCTTCTGCTGCTAATTCATCATTCGTCCTGTATAATTGTATATCACATTATATACGAAGTAAAATGCATGTTTAACGTTGTTACTATGCTTGTCTGCCTTGTTTATTTGGTTTGGTCGTTGTATTCAGGGAAGTGCAAAAATACAGGCACTAGTTTATTTTTCCTGTGAATATGGTGCCTGTGCCGGGTCAACATGGCTGCAGGGCCCCACCTGTCAGCGAGCCATTGAAACCATCGTCCTTCTTCATCGTGCCCGTCGTTCGTTTGCTCTTTCCGAGACTTGTCCATTGCCTCTACTACGCCTGATGCTGAAGAAGAAAGCTTTGAAGAATCATCTTGGTTGCAACTGTCCATGGAAAGATGGCAGAAGGGCTTTTGCTAGACAGCAGAAACAAAACGTCTTGTGTGTTGTAGGTTGAAAACTCTGCTCTGCAGACGCACAGACCATTTGTTGAACTGATCTTATTATGTCTGAAATATTCAGTACCTAGGCAGCACGAGATCTCTTGATTGGTTTTTTATTCATCCTGCAACAGGGGAAAATGCAGGAAGTTGTAATTTTGCTACAGTTTTGCGACAATAGCATCGAAAAACTGCTGGCATTTCTACTTTCTTCGTACAATAGCGGCTCTGCAATGGCTTCAGTTCAGTTCAGTTCAGAGTGACAGCAATATGTATGCAAGGTTACAGAGGATCTGCACCGCAGCAGTTACCAAGATCAACCATGGTTCACAAGACTATGGAGCTTTTCTTGCCTGTTGTACTCTCAAACAACAGACTCCGACTCCACGCGCTGTTATGCCGACAACCCTAACACCTCCGCTGCCAATTTGATCGGCTGCTTCCATACACGGGCGGTTCCTGACCATTGATAACAAGTGGTTAGTAAGCAGTACATATGCCACTGGCAGATCGTTTCAGGCTTTTAGCGTAACTGATGCAGATGGCAAAAAACAAGGCTTCGGATGGTCACCATTGGACGCCTTCTCCCCTTGAGATCACCTATTGCGTATTCTGCCTGATGCTGAAGAAGAAAGCTTTGAAGAATCATCATGGTTGCAACTATCCATGGAGAAGATGGCAAAAGGGCTTTTGCAGACAGCAGAAGCAAAACATCTTGTGTTTGCGGGTTGAAAACTCTGCTCTGCAGATGCACAAGTCCGTCTGGTGAACTCATATTGTTATATCGAAATAAACCATCAATGTATTCAGTAGTCAGTACCGAGGCAGCACAAGATTTGTTGATTCTTTTTCAGTGTTTTAAATAGCGGGCTATGCCATTTAGCGGCGGCTCGGCCAGAAGCTATGAAAAGCTATAGCGAAGCTAAGCACCATTTAGGGTTTTCCTTAAATCATGAAATGTTTAGAAAATAAGTATGCAACCAGGCGTCATATATGATATATTGCATATACTTGACTTATACACATGTTCACACATCAAAACCCGAGCGCCAATCAGGTGCCTGGATAAATTTAATCGAAAACTCGCCTATTTATTCAACATAATCATGACCCGCATGCAGAGCCATATAGTTTGCTGAGAAATGTAAATCGGCACAAATACATCAGGAAATGGATATGCCAAATTCACAAGGGGAAAATATGCAGTGCTACAAACTCATAGGAGTGGATTTCTTGAGCAGAGGACATATATCATAATGGGAAAATCTGGAAGAGAGAAAAAACGAACATATTGAACTATCTACCGTTCTCACACAAACACAGTGGAAGTATGAAAATACAACAGACATGGCACAGCAAGAAAATATACTCGTATGAGTGAATTTGTTGTGCAGAGGACCTATAAGACAATGGGAAAATTTGTCTTCATCCTGATAGATAGTTTAACAGAAAACCCAAGATATATATTGCTATGTAAGGCACTCCATTATGAAGCATATACAGCAAAATATATAATCTATTAACTCGGTGAGATAACATCTGGGTTCATGTAATTCCAAAAAGGCAAAAAGGAACCTTGTTATTCCTGTTACCATAGTTTAGAATGGAGGGTGGGAACCTTTCGCTAGAGAGAGAGAGAGAGAGAGAGAGAGAGAGAGAGGCATGTGGTCATGGCTACGCCAACCATGTCCGGGGTCCTTTCGTGCACCACCTCCATGCATGTGCCTACTCCCCTCCGCCATATCATCTCACCCGCAGCTATGCATGTCCTAATCCTAATCCTGTTCGAGCCGTGTTGGGCAGTCGGTGTGCTCCTACTGCTCGCGATAGCATATCAACAAAAGAGCACCAAGCATTGTAAACTCTTTACAATCTAATGGGTCGCCTTATCTAAAATATGAATTTATAATAAGACGAAGAAGAATCTAACATATTGAGGGATAGAGCTCAATATTTCACCATGATAGATAAACTCTCGAATATCACGCAAACCCTGGAATTTATTTCATACCCGTTGTAACGCACGGGCTCTTTCACTAAAACGTTAACTTTTATTAAAAATAAGGAAATTCCCACTTTTAACAGTATATCAACGTTTATTAAAAATAAATATAAAAATGATGCACAATGGCACATGAAACAGGTTATGTCCATTTTTCTGCCCGGTGCAACGCATGGGCATTTGTCACATGATAAGTTTAACTTTTTTCCCCAACAAGTTTCCAACAACTTGTCATGATTTTTCCTTACTTTATAGAACATTTTCCATCAAAATTTTAGTTGTGCATGTTTACTCATACAATATCATGGAAATTTATCATCCACATGTTTTTGTCTGTATTGTTACATGGCAAATTTATTTTATATAGCATGGAAAATTTATTGAGCATACCATGGAAAGTTGTTTTAATGCAGTATGGCAATTTTACATTTACCTATAGGTGGATTATTTTTCATCATGTCATGGAAATTTATTCTCAGTTTTTATATTTATCCATTTATACGAAATCTGTAACATGATCAATTGTTTTGTTATATACAGGTAGATTTTAATCATGATCATGGCAACCTTACTTTTCTGTCATTTTTATCCCAATATCGATGTTTATGTATTTTCCCCTTTTTCACGATTGTTTTTGAGATGGAAATTTTATGGGCATGGCAACATTTATGTTTCTCTCTCCTATTAAACTTATGTCTTTTCTGCACAAAATATTTGACTTTTGCTGATGCTTTGTTTTTCAAAAAAGCAACTGATGGGGCATAGCCCTTTCTCTGGGCTAGCTTGCGTTGCTCTAGAATCTGCGCGTAGCGAACGTCTAAGGGAAATTAATTCATTCGCTCGGTTGACCCTTCTCGAGGAATAGTTCGTTCGCACAAGTCCCTTCCCCGAACATTTGTGATATCAATTTCGATGTCCAACAAAACCCGCCTTCAGTATCCTCAAAATTTCTTGCTTCTTCATTTTAATTACACCTACAAATATTTTTTCACGCATTAAGCGTGGGACCAACCATGTTTGCTATTACTTTAGCACATCACAAATCATTTGGATTGGGGTGGGGGCCATCCCCCCCCCCCCCCCCCCCCAAAAGCCCTTCAACAACCATCAAAATTATTGTAATTCCTTGATATTTACTCTACTATATTAAATTCTGCTGATTCCAGAGCTTCTTCCATATAGCAGTTGGAACAAGGAGAATGCGGTGAATGATCTCTATCTAGCTGAGAAAATTAGTTGGGATAGTTCCCATGTTTGTTCAACTACATATACTAATTAATGTGCTAGTTCTAGATTTAAATTAGCAAGATTAGTTGCATGCCCGTGGTCAAGCAGAGAGGTCCACGGCCTCCCGGTGAGACGCGCCGCCGCCGACCAGGAGGGCGTGCGCGTGGACCTCTCTGCTTCGACCTCGGGCATGCTAAAGCTCCTCCAAGCCGCGGTCGGCGGCGGGGCGGTTGACTAGCAGGGCATGCGCGTGGAGCTCTCTGCTTCGACCTCGGGCATGCTAAACCCCTCCGCCATGACCTTACCAAGGACGCAGGGAGCGAACATCATCAGCGTGAGAGGGCACCAGGCAGGTCACGCATGCTGTGAGGCACATGTTGGACTTGATGATGTCCTCGAGCAGAGCAAGAACCTCAAGGCTCAGCTCATCTGATGGAAGGATGTCCTCGCCAGCCTCGGCTACCATCACCAGGTGGCTGCTCCAGAGGAGAGCCAGAAAGAGCAGCACCCACATCACCTTAATCCGCGCATAGCGAACGTCTAAGGGAAATTAATTCATTCGCTCGGTTGACCCGTCTCGAGGAATAGTTCGTTCGCGCAAGTCCCCTCCCCGAACATTTGTGATATCAATTTCGATGTCCAACAAAACCCGCCTTCAGTATCCTCAAAACTTCTTGCTTCTTCATTTTAATTACACCTACAAATATTTTTTCACGCATTAAGCGTGGGACCAACCATGTTTGCTATTACTTTAGCACATCACAAATCATTTGGATTGGGGTGGGGCCATTGCCCCCCCCCCCCCCACAAAGGCCTTCAACAACCATCAAAATTATTGTAATTCCTTGATATTTACTCTACTATATTAAATTCTGCTGATTCCAGAGCTTCTTCCATATAGCAGTTGGAACAAGGGGAATGCGGTGAATGATATCTATCTAGCTGAGAAAATTAGTTGGGATAGTTCCCATGTTTGTTCAACTACATATACTAATTAATGTGCTAGTTCTACATTTAAATTAGCAAGATTAGTTGCATGCCCGTGGTCAAGCAGAGAGGTCCACGGCCTCCTGGTGAGACAAGCCGCCACCGACCAGGAGGGCATGCGCGTGGACCTCTCTGCTTCGACCTTGGGCATGCTAAAGCTCCTCCAAGCCGCGGTCGGCGGCGGAGCGGTTGACTAGCAGAGCACGCGCGTGGAGCTCTCTGCTTCGACCTCGGGCATGCTAAACCCCTCCGCCATGACCTTACCAAGGACGCAGGGAGCGAACATCATCAGTGTGAGGGGGCACTAGGCAGGTCACGCATGCTGCGGGGCACAGGTTGGACTTGATGATGTCCTCGAGCAGAGCAAGAACCTCAAGGCTCGGCTCGTCTGACGGAAGGATGTCCTCGCCAGCCTCGGCTACCATCACCAGGTGGCTGCTCCACAGGAGAGCCAGAAAAATCTTGAGGTTGGTTTGTACGGGTCATCTCGATATAAAAAAATAATAAAAAAAGCCATGGCCAAAGTCTAAAAGGTACGGTGTCGCGGGCGGACGAACAAACCGAGTTACCAAGTTGCCACGATCGAGCCACGACACCATGAACCAACCTTACCTGGTCTAAAGAGCTAGCTCTTTGAACTTGGAAGGCTCCTCCCTCCCTCCCTCTAGGATCACTATCTTGCTTACTTGGGAAGAGGAGCTTTGATCTCCTCCGTCTTGTTGGTGCGAGAGGAGAGGAGGGAAACCTAAGCTAAGACTAAGATGCGCCGCCTTATCATATGTATGTAGTATGAGGGAGCGATTCCAAATTACTCGCTGTGGTTTTAGTTCAAAGTGCAGTGACGCTGTTTTCTGCCGTCTCGTTAGTTCCCTGGTTTCGCCCCACTGGATTCCTCGCATGCAGCACAGAGGCATGCATTGACTATTCCATGGTCTGAGTGTCCACTGGAGCAGCAGAGTTTAATATAATGCTCAGGGCCACCACTCCAAAGGCTAATGTCGTGCTTAATGTGCTTTCGGTCTGACAACATCTTTCCTTAATTTGTTTTATATCAGCACAGGTGGCTGCGCGAGGGAGTATTTGGGTGAAGTGCAAATACTGGGCTGAACTATTTGTTGACACCAGATTTTGGCATGGTCAAAAACATAATTAAAAAGGTCTCAAATGGAAAAATGCTCAAAGTGAGAAAGTTCCATATCGTCAAAAGAAAAAAACTTCGATATTTGGGCCATACCCATCCCATCTCATCTCTAAGGCCGAAGTTGTGTTCAAAGTACTGAGATTTTGTATCCAGAACACTATTCGGTTGATTACGCCCCCAAGATGGCCTCATATGAGAAAACTTTCTACACGAATTGTCTTCGTGTCGTCGAAACGGTTGATTTTGATATAAAAAACGTCTTAATCCAAGGTCGTATGTAAAAGTTACAACCAGTACAAGACACAATTGCATTGGATGGCCGGACACTCCGGGGACAACCATCCGGGTTTTGATTTTCTCTGTGGATGACCGGACACTCCAGATATGTTCGTCCGGGTTTTAAATTTCGCTGCCGCATACTTCGGAAAACAGCCGAAAACCCCCTCAAGATGGCCTTAGATCAAAAAGCGTTCAACATGAAAGTTGTTCGCCTCGTCGAAACGGTCAAGATTGCTTTTGGGATCATTTCCATCCGAGGTCGTTTACTCCCCCAAACATGGCCCGCAAGGTGCAGTCAAATTTTAGCGAACAGTTTTGGAAAGTTCGGACCAAACGAATCCGAATTGGACTAGGGTTTTGGACGTGAATTGAAGCTTTTTCCTTGCACGGGGAGTCCAGCCGCCTCTTATATACTTATTAAGGGGTGACGGCCGGTTGAACAACACACAATCGATCAATCCATTTATCACTTCTTATCTTTTATCTTTTCTCCTTAACCCTAGTTCTTCTTCTTTCTCGTTCTTCGTTTGTTCTTCTTGTTGTAGGGTGGTGAACCTCGAGGCCCTAGGGGCGATCAGGTCGACCTAGGGCAGCCCATAGCCGCCGCGCGCCCTGACGGGGTCCCTCCCGGGCGTGTGGGGTTTTGGGTCCTCAAAAGCACCCGCTGGATTGCTTGCGTACCGCGCTTCCGGATGGGTCTCCTTCGATGTGAGCTGCGGTGCATCACCCCCGGCGTCGAGGGTACACGATGACGTGTTCGTGTGCGAACACACTTTTTGGCGACTCCGCTGGGGACGGAGCTTTGAACGGTCTCCAACCCATTCTTGCTACGAAGAGATCGTCATCAAGTTGTTGCAATATACAAAGGTAATATGAATACCCAATTTCCCTTTGTAGATGCCAATAATACATATGTTATTGCTGGATCACCTAATGAGCATAATGTATCGGCTTGCCCTAGTTTTATCAATCATGCAAATAATTATGCGCAAGGGCCGATGCAAAACAATCTTCATGCTTCAAATTCTTATGATTTTAGCAACATACAACATATGTATCCAAACTCTCATGCATCGGCAACCCCACAAATCCATATGCCGATGAACACCATGATGGGTTTGATTAATCAATTTGAAACACCTCATGTTAAAATTTGCATTAGTATACAAGAAAGTGTTTCACCCTTTTATTCATAGGCGACTAATTTGCAATATGTGAATCCAACCTTGCCGATGGATGGGACAATTGGCCATGCTACTACTAGCTATTCGGCCAGTTACTCTCAACCATCATATGCTACACCTTATGTTAGTAATTTTTCAGCACTGTATGCAACTATAGATGTTCATAATTCGACCCCGCATCTTCATGGTCATAGCCGAATAAGTGAAAAATTTAACAAGAACACATGTGTCGTCATCAAATACTGTAGCATATAATGCATACTCTACGCAATTCAAGAATTTCGGCAACTCTCACGAATCATTGTCGAAAGAATCTGAAAGTATTGTGGCACAATCCCTTCCAGAAGCGGTTGTGGCTGCGTTAAAAAAGTGTGAACATGTCTTGATACTAGCTCCTTGGACTTGCTGATATGCGATGGGATGCTTCCAGTTAACAAGTTTCTAGATACATCTAAATACTGAAGCTTTGTCCAGTTTGT
Organism: Triticum monococcum; assembly: GCA_034509565.1. NCBI lineage: Eukaryota > Viridiplantae > Streptophyta > Magnoliopsida > Poales > Poaceae > Triticum > Triticum monococcum. The sequence continues at coordinate 789,442,042 of CM067847.1, forward strand.
AAACATGTCTGTCGGGATGGTACCATCGATACTGTTTCCTTCCACGTAAATTCCCAACCAATGTTTTTATCCTGGCAAAAGATGGTGGCAAACTTCCATATAACTGATTGTTTGATAGCACCATGAACATAAGACTAGTAAGGTTTCCCAGCTCGGATGGAAGAGTAGAAACCAGACTAGTGTTTACAATGTGGAGCATCTGTAGCGACTGAAGCTGCCCGAGTGAGGCTGGGATCGAGCCACCAAGTGGATTGTTGTACAGTTCAAGAATTCGCAACCCAGATATCACCCCCAGCTCCTCTGGGATTCCTCCTGTGAGATTATTTGAGGAGAGACGTAGTGCCTTGAGGTTTTGGAGCCGTGAGAATGATGGAGGTATGGAGCCAACTAAATTGTTGCTGCTCAAGTCCAGAATGGTGAGCGTCAGGAACTTGGACATGTTTGGTGGGATGGCGCCAACAAGATTGTTGTTTTTGAGTTCAATCATGGTGAGGTTCCAGAACGCTGCGGAATACAAGTCATTGAGCGTACCGTTGAGGCTGGCGTTGGGAAGGCTGAGCTCCGTAACATGCCCGGCAGCGTCACAGGCGACACCAAACCAAGAGCAAGTGGAATTCACAGTCGACCATGAGGACAGCGAGTTGGAGCCAACCAAAGTGGACTTCCATCGGAGAAGTGCTTCTGCTTCCAGGTTGGTGGCCTTGGCTGCGCATGCTAGCAAGAGAAGCGAGATATGGAAGAGTTTCTTCAGGGGCGCCATTGAAGTGTTGGGTAAGAAAGTGGCAAGCTATAGAGCATTTCCTTAGTTTACAAGTAGCCAGAGTTCACATAGATGAAAGAGATTGGTGTAGAAAACGCGAATAATATCTTGGGTATCTCAATTCTCAGCCTCACAGGTAAGTGACTACTGGTCTGTGCTGGGTGATAAGGTGACGACTGATGGCTATGTGCGTGGTTGTGGCTGTGTGTTAACACAAGTGCAAATGTACGCCACCCAAAACAGCCAGTCTGATGCACCTCGCTTCAGAAAAGTCTTGACCACAGAACGTTCGCCCTCATGTCCAAAACATCTGATCCAGTAATGCAAATTGTAACTCATACGCTTATTTCACTGGCACGGGAAACCTACGGTACCTAAGGGGCCATGAGACAAGTAGACATACATGCTGTCAGGCATACTGAACTAAGTACATACAATAGACATGACCCCGCGTGTGCGTGCTTTTTGTCTTTTCAGGGCTTGTTGAGCTGTGCCCTCAGCATTAACCCTTTGACTACTTGTCTGTACTAGACCTTTGTGTGTGTGTGTGAACCTTGTTGAATGTGTGGCTTGGGCAGTTGCTTTATCTGTAAAGCGGGACGAAAGCCTTTTTCGGTATATATATAGGGGTCGGGCGCATGCTCAAGGTGGTGTTTGTATTATCTTGATGCAATGTTTTTTACGAGTCAATTAAACAGTCGTTTATCAAACAAAGGCAAAAGCAGATGGGTGCATCCATGCATATCTTGTTTGATCAAGAGTACGGAATATGCCAAGCTTGATCCATTCTTCCTGATGAGAGACTGTTCCTCTTCCTATTCAACAAGCATCAAGAATAGCCAACAAAAAAAAGAGTCTATTATTTCTCAACACCTAAATATAAGCTTGGATTAAACAGCACCGTCGCCTTCTTGCCGTCTTCTGTACTAATTTCTTTATGTCCCATACACACGTACACGGCATGTTCTTGCCATTAAGAGCAATTTGGCCGTACCGGATTCTGAGAGCTGCATGCACTTCATCATGCAGTTTTAGGAGCATCTGCTAGGACAACACTACTAGGGAAAAGTCTAGTAGTGACGTGAGTGCTACCCGCACTACTACTATTAATTTCAAAAACAACAAAAATTCTCAATCACTTCAGGAAGACCGGTATATATGTCTAAGGATCACAATTCGCTTGCCCTATGTGGCCGCCATGCTAATGCTCCAGCTTTCCATTGTCATTCCTATATTCATAAAGAAGAGGAGGAACAAGGAACAACAAGGCCAGGGCACCGTTGATCCGAGGAGCATTACAAGGGACGGGCAAATGATGCTTGGACGGGAAGGGTTTGAGTACGATGCAGCAGTGTGGTTGTCACTGGGAGAGAAGCCGGTACAAACACCCTTGATTAGAAGTGTGCATATATTCTTTGTGCTTTGCTCAACCCCCCCCCCCCCCCCCCCCCCCCACCCCCACTTCCCACAAAGCTTTTTGAACCCTATACTGCAGCTGGGCATAAGGCTCCTTTATCTTTTTTTTATCCAACTCACCGTAAATAATGCTGGTCCCACTTTTCACAAAGCTTCTTGAACCCCGTACTGCAGCTGGGCATAAGGCTCTTTATCTTCTTTTTTATCCAACTCACCATAAATAATGATGGTCCCACTTTTCACAAAGCTTCTTGAACCCCATACTGCAGCTGGGCATAAGGCTCCTTTATCTTCAACTCACCGTAAATAATTATTTAGTAACATTAATATTCTTGAATAATTATTTAGTAACACTAATACTTCTTGAATAAGTTGTTTGACCATAGTTTGACCAGATTTAACAAAAATTCAAAAAAAAACTGAAATTTGAGCATAACTTTTTTTCCTTTTAGAATTTGAAGATTCTAAAAATTCGCAAATAGGCCATAGGCCGTCAAAATCGGATGCGATTTTTGTGCTGAACATTTTGATATATTATATGTTTTTTTTCTGACATCGTATGCAAAAGTTATGGCCGTTTTACATTTTGCCTGCACTTTTTGCAAAACATGTCCAAATTTAAGTTTTTAAATTTTCCTAACTAGTACATGTGGTAACATAACTACATCTCGAAGGATTTTAACTTTTGAAGTTTTTATCATTTTCTTTTGCTTTTTACAAAACTAAAAAGGCAATACAGGGGGGTAGGATTTGAAAATTGCACCATTAGTACCGGTTCGTGGCACGAACCGGTACTAACTAATGGGCATCACACCCTTTAGTATCGGTTCGTGGCACCAACCGGGACTAAAGGTCCCATTTGAACCGGGAGTAATGCCTGTACGGTACCTTCGCCGCTCAAACCGGGACTAATGCTCACATTAGTCCCGGTTCGTAACGCAACCGGGATTAATGCTCTTTTCTGGCCGAACGAAAGCCCTATTTCCTACTAGTGTATGTATGCATGTGTGTTGTTCCACATGAAATTCTCTCTAAACAAAATATAAAAAAACACCTAAAAACGAAGTATGACTGGGATCCATCGAGCCTCCATGGCTCTAATGCCACAGGAGACAAGGCAGATCGGCGACGGGACCAACCAGAAGGTGGGGAAACCCCAACGCTTGGGAGTCCCTTGTAGGGGAGGAGAAAACGTTTTAGACACGTGAATGATCAAAACAAGGTTTACACCAGGTTATTTTCCAGGTGGAGCAGCATTGGGGCTACTGCCTCATCTCAGAAAAAACGCTGTACAATAGTAAAATATGGATTATCACCATAAAAACAATATAGATGGACAGAGTAAAGTCTCTCAATACAACCCCGCAAAATACAAATATCTTATTATAACTACTCTGCCAGTACTATTATATTAGAAAAATGATCGATCTATCGGATGCATACAGCATGCCATGGAACATGTATGTACAATACCGCCGAACCAAAGTATGACATGCTGGTAAGCAGTATGACTTATATCGCCCACAACTCACTTGTGTTCTACTCGTGCATATAACATCAACACATAAAACCTAGGCTCGGATGCCACTGTTGGGGAACGTAGTAATTTCAAAAAAATTCCTACGCACACGCAAGATCATGGTGATGCATAGCAACGAGAGGGGAGAGTGTTGTCCACGTACCCTCGTAGACCGAAAGCGGAAGCGTTATAACAACGCGGTTGATGTAGTCGTACGTCTTCACGGCCCGACCGATCAAGTACCGAAACTACGGTACCTCCGAGTTCTAGCACACGTTTAGCTCGATGACGATCCCCGGACCCCGATCCAGCAAAGTGTCGGGGATGAGTTCCGTTAGCACGATGGCGTGGTGACGATCTTGATGTCCTACCGTCGTAGGGATTCGCTTAAGCACCGCTACAATATTATCGAGGATTATGGTGGAGGGGGGCACCGCACACGGCTAAGAGATCAATGATCAATTGTTGTTTCTATGGGGTGCCCCCCTCCTCCGTATATAAAGGGGGGAGGAGGAGAGGGCCGGCCAAGGGAAGGAGGCGCGCCCAAGGGGGGGCAATCCTACTCCAAGTAGGTTTGCCCCCCTTTCCTATTCCAACTAGGAGAAGGGGGGAAGGAGGAGGTGGAGAGAAGGAAGGAGAAGGGGGGCCGCCGCCCCCTTCCCTTGTCCAATTCGGATTGGGGCAAGGGGGGCCATGCGCCACCTACTGGCCTCCCTCTCTCCTTTACACTAAGGCCCAATAAGGCCCAATAGCTTCCTGGGGGGTTCCGGTAACCCCCGGAACTCCGGTTTTATCCGAAACTTCTCCGGAACACTTCCGGTGTCCGAATATAGTCGTCCAATATATCTATCTTTATGTCTCGACCATTCCGAAACTCCTCGTCATGTCCGTGATCACATCCGGGACTCCGAACAACCTTCGGTACATCAAAACATATAAACTCATAATGAAACTGTCATCGTAACGTTAAGCGTGCGGACCCTACGGGTTCGAGAACAATGTAGACATGACTGAGACACGTCTCAGGTCAATAACCAATAGTGGAACCTGGATGCTCATATTGGCTCCCACATATTCTACGAAGATCTTTATCGGTCAGACCGCATAATAACATACGTTGTTCCCTTTGTCATCGGTATGTTTACTTGCCCGAGATTCGATCGTCTGTATCTCAATACCTAGTTCAATCTTGTTACCGGCAAGTCTCTTTACTCGTTCCGTAATACATCATCTCGCAACTAACTCATTAGTTGCATTGCTTGCAAGGTTTAAGTGATGTGCATTACCGAGAGGGCCCAGAGATACCTCTCCGACAATTGGAGTGACAAACCCTAATCTCGGAATACGCCAACCCAACATGTACCTTTGGAGACACCTGTAGAACACTTTTATAATCACCCAGTTACGTTGTGACGTTTGGTAGCACACAAAGTGTTCCTCCGGTAAACGGGAGTTGCATAATCTCATAGTCATAGGAACATGTATAAGTCATGAAGAAAGCAATAACAACATACTAAACGATCGGGTGCTAAGCTAATGGAATGGGTCAAGTCAATCACATCATTCTCCTAATGATGTGATCCCGTTAATCATATGACAACTCTTAGTCTATGGCTAGGAAACATAACCATCTTTGATCAACGAGCTAGTCAAGCAGAGGCATACTAGTGACACTCTATTTGTCTATGTATTCACACATGTATCATGTTTCCAGTTAATACAATTCTAACATGAATAATAAACATTTATCATGAAATAAGGAAATAAATAATAACTTTATTATTGCCTCAAGGGCATATTTCCTTCATGCACTAGAGGAAAAAAATCTGATGTTATCCTAAATTCTCTTTATTTCAAAAATTCAAAAAGTTTTATAGCTCAAATCGTCAGTCCGATGCATAAATTGTCTTCACAAAAAAGATTCATCACGACAAGATCTTCGAAACTAGATCCCATGTTGCTATGTTTTGATGACTTTTTTTCGAATCAAAAGTTACCGCGCCTAGGCTACATAAGTTACCACGCCTATTGTATGCAAGTTACCGTGCTATTTTCACATAAGTTACCATGGTTATGTTTTTCAACAACTTTTTCTTTCATTGGTCAAAATTTCCATAGTGTTTGTACATAAGTTATCAGGTATGTTGTTCGTATATTAACGTGTACTTTCATATAAGTTACCGGAGTTATGTTTTTCAATAGCTTTTTTGTCTTTGGTAAAAGTTACCAAGGTGTTTGTGCGTAAGTTATCGGCTCAAAAGATCTCACACATGAATTACATAAGTTACCACATATGTGCTACGTAAAATTATCATGATATGTTAACATAAGTTACTTGGGGGTTATGTTTTTGAAGAACTACCTTTTTTTCTCCTTGATCAAAGTAACCACGGAGTTTGTAGGTAAGTTATCGGGTATGCGTTTTGTATATTACTGAACTATTTTCATATAAATTATCGGGGTATGTTTTTTAAGAAATATTGGTCGAATTTATCGCGATGTTTGTACATAAGTTATCGGGTATGTGGTTCCGTACTACCGTGTTGTTTTTACATAAGTTACTGTGGGGTATGTTTTTCAAAAAAAAATCCACCTGGTTAAAGTTACCGTGGTGTTGTATATAAATTATCTGGTATGTAGTTCGTATATTACCGTGTTATTTTCACATAGGTTATCAGGAGGGTAAGGTTTTCAATAATTTTTCCCCATAGTTAAAATTAGCATGGTGTTTGTATGTAAATTATCGGGTATGTAGTTCATATATTACCGTGCTATTCTTGCATTAGTTATTGAAGGTATATTTTTCGACTACGGTTTCCCCTCTTGATCAAACTTACCATAGTGTTTGTATGTAAATTATCGGGTATGCAATTCGTGTATTATCGTGCTATTTTCACATAAGTTATCTGGAGGGTATGTTTTTCAATAACTTTTTCCCTCCTTGGTCAAAGTTACCACGGTTTTTGTGCGTAACGTTTCAGGTATGCGGTTCAAATATTACCATGCTATTTATGCTGAATTTATCATGAGCATGTTTTTACACTTTTTTCAATCAAAAGTTACCATGCTATCTATGTGCAAGTTATCATATTTGCGGTGTGTATATTACCATCCTATTTATGCAGAATTTATGCTGAGCATGTTTTCAACAACTCTGCCCCTCTCTTCAAAAGTTATCATGCTTGCATTGAGTATATTACCATGCTATTTTTTTTGAAATGTATTACCATGCTATTTTCGCAAAACTTAGGAGGTAAGTTTTCAAACAATTTCTCTTGGGTCAAAAAATTTACCATGGTGTTAGGTGGTGTTTTCATCAACTTTTTTCCCTAGGTAAAAGATATTTTGGTGATTATACCTAAGTTATTAGGTTTGCAACGCATATATTACCATGCTATTTAATAAAAAATACCGAGTTGTGTTTTTTTTAAATCTCCGATCAAAGTTTACCAAGGTGTTTGTACGTAAGTTACCAACACCGTGGTGCATATATTACCAGACTTTTCACACAAAAATTACAAGAGTATGTTTCACCAACTCTTTTTCTTATGTCAAAAAGTTACCATTGTGTTTGTACCTGAGTTATCAGAGTTGCAGAGCTTAACTTTCCATGTTATGGTTATGGACATAGAAGTTACCAGGGTAAAATTCAACAACTTTTTTCCCAGTCAAAGTTACCAAGGTGTGTGCTCATATATTATCAGGTTTGCAATGCATAAATTAACATATTGTTTAGACAGAGGTTACCAGGGGAATGTTTCAATAATTTTTTCATTCGGGTCAAAGTTACCATCATCAGCTAAAACAATGTTTACACATACATATTTCATTTTCTGTAATGCCATTGCTCTGTTATATATGTGCCAGCTGCCTTAACAATACTACATCCTTTTCTTTTCTGTTATATGTTCATAAGAATTATATGATTCTCATAAGAATATCTTGATCATAAGGATGTCATAAAAAAAATCTGATTTTCCATAAGACCAACATAAGATATATTATGCCTTTAACTTAAACAATAAATTTTGGAGAGGCCATTTTCTAGCCAAGAGATAGGTTAGAACTGAAATATTTCTTTTCTTGCAGATAACAAAAGGAAGAAAATATTGATGTTGTTGAGAAAATAATGGAAGGTTTTCATTTTCCAAGAAAGATAAAACTAGGGAAATTGTGTTGCACTAACTGAAGGACTTAATTTTGGACTCATTGATGCTGTAGTGTAGACTAAGCTCTTCAGGCACCCTTCTGCTTGATAACCATCTAGGTTCATCTGGTCTTGTTGTCAATCAACATCACGTATGCTTCCAAAAATGCATGTAAAGCCGCCTGAAAGTTTCACAACATTACTCTAAGAGGAATAGTTTCTGGAGACTTTGCCAATGACCAACAGCGTAGTAGTAGTTGACGAACTTACCAACTATTTACCTCTGCCCTTCTATCAAAAGACATTTCTAGCATGCCTAGATGATAATGAACCAATGTCATCATCAGAAGAGTTCGTTTGGTAAAAGAGAATATAGCATGGTTCATGACTAGATTAGCAACAAAGAACAGCTCCAGCCTATTGCCAAGTGTAAGTGTTACATTACACCAGTAGCGAACTCGAAATCAGTTATGCACTTATGCTAGATGGTATCCAAATGCTAAAAGCAATATGGCAGCAGTGCAGAGCACTAACTTTGGCACTAATATGGCAGCAGTATGCCAGAGAAGGGTATGCGACACTGCGAAAGGGGTGCTATGCAGGTGCTCGACCAGCCGTATGCTGCGGGGATGAAGTTGCATGTCGGGGGCGCGACCGACGACGGTGTATACTGCGGTCGTTGATCGTGGGGAGTTGCACGGCTGGAGAGTTGACTCAGGTTGTGGCGCCCACGCATCGATGGACGGAGACACCGTCATGGAGTCCAGAGGCACGACGAGATGGGATATCAGGGCAGCCATTGCCGAGGACGAGAAGGCTCGACGGTGAAGTCCCAAGGGCACCACGGACTGGATCCCGACGCCCCACGGGCTGGGGGTGGAGCTCAGCCTCAGATCTCACCTGGATCCGGTGAGCGTGTGATCGGGTTGGGGATGGGAGGAGGGGAAAGGAAGGCGAGGGAGGCGGGTGGGTTGTCTGGAGAGTGAGTTCGCTCGCAGAGAAAAATTAGAGAAGATGCACGATTGGATCGGGATCACGATCGAAAGCGTTAACGAGATCGTGTGGCAGTTTTACAGTCTGCCACACGGTTGCCACATACATATTTCGTTCTCAAAAAAGAATGCACCTCCTTTTTCTTTGGTCGAAAACTGATAGAAAATCGTTTGGAGTCAAAATTAGGAATAAATTCCTACTAAAAGTTGCATATTCTACGAGACGTGACATAGCTATTTTTGTAGAAGACAAAGTTTGATAATTCATTAGATCTAAACAAGGTATTTTTGCCTAAACAAATCAAGGTCTTTTTCCTACCGGAAATACTTCTGATCTATTCATCAAATATCAAGCACTGGGTCATCGCCCCTCCCTCACAGGAGCCAAGAAAATCCTATTGCAGTAGAAAGTCACCAGTTCTTTGATGAAGAGAAGTGTAAGACAAACGAACGCAGGATCCATCGAAGATAAGCACCGACCAAATCCCGTGAGATCAATTGGAGGCACACCTCCACACACCCTCCGACGGTGCAAGATGCACCGCTCGAAGGAGGAGGAGGAGGGGGGAAGGGGCAGGAGAACCTTATTTCATCTTTAAGGAGCTATGACTTCAAGGAGTTGACACGTCTAGAACTCATTTGTGTCCCGCCTCGCTATCCCGAGCAGGACATAAATCCACAACAAACACACACACACACACACACAAAACAGGTAAAAAAGAAGTAGGAGTAGGATCCATGGAGCCTCCATGGCCCTAATGCCAAAGAGATGAGGCAGATCGGCACCGGGGCATGCAGAAGGCAAGGAAACCCAACGCCTGGGACGTCGACGATCAAAACAAGGTTTACATCAGGGTATTCTCCGGGTGGAGTGGTATTGGGGCTACTGCCTTGTCTCAGAAAACCGCCTTATACAGTAGTAAAATATGGATCACAATAAAAAACAATATAGATTTCTCGCAAGAAATAAAATTAAAATAAAAACAATATAGACAAAGTGAAGTCTTTTATTATAGGATGCGTCTAGGTCTGAGTCGACTGAGACTTAGCACTGCGACTTGGCTGATATAGTATATAAGAAGAAAAAAGAAAAACTGAAAATATTTTTTTGTAGGAATCTCTATGTAGCATCGACTGAGACATAACGAAGTCTAAGTCGATTGGGACTTAGCAAAACTGTTTATTAGATAACGCCGCAAAAAACAATCTCTGAATAATATAACTATATTAGTAGAACTACCAATGGATCTACGGAATGCATGCAGTATGCCATCGAACGCAAGGAATCACGATATATACTAAGTAGTAGTGATGCAATCTCTAGCTAGCTAGCTTCTCCTCATGCCTCTCCACCACCTGAACTTGCCGACGTCCTCCTGCCAGTCGGGGTCCTGATCGAGGCCGCTGTCCAGGCGCTTGATGTACTGGTGCTCGAAGTAGTCGGGGTTGCGCGCGAAGCACTCTCGCAGCGCCTTTGTGGCGCCGACGCACGCCTCGACGTCCACGACGCGGCGCTTGGCGGAATTGGGTTCGTAGGGGTCGCACGTCCTCATGGCCGCCCGGAACTCCTTGAGGCAGCCGCCGTTGGCCACGTAGTGCGTGACCGCGGTTTTGTCGTTGTCCACTTCAGCGCTGTGGGAGACGGCCGCGGCGCTCAAGAGCCCCAAGCCGATCATGGCGGACGCGGTGAGCCCCATGGCCGGCAGCTAGCGCTAAATCTGATCTGATTGGTGTATGCTTTAGCTAGCTATAGGGTTAATTAATTAATCTGGCCCTCGATCGGTCGATCGGCCTAGATTAAATAGTACATGCTGCAGCACGATTGCCTGCCAGGGAGATCCTATTCTTGCGGTACAAGTTGCATCGATTTAAAGTAGAGTATACATGCAGCCGCACTATTGCTATCGGCCTAATTTGAAACAAATCCCTTCGCAAGAAACGGACACCCGGTCTCCACTATGCGACTTTGAGTATCGCTCTTCGCAAGAATATGCCAGTCAAAGTTTATTAAATTGTAGCATTATGAAAAAGCTTCTGTTTCAACTGGACATAATAATACTTCCAATTATTTTGCAGTTGAGCTCAAAATTTTCAGGTGGCCATTCTGACATTTTTCAAAGCTCCACATGCATGGAGTTATAATATTTGGAACCAAAAGCGATTTAAATTGCAAGTGTGTTACCCTTTATTCCAAATTAATGGAATGATTGTTTTATATCCCTAATAATATTGTAAGGATATGTTCATGGGTTATAAAGAGAAGCACCATGTGAATCCCCTCAGTTTAAATAGATCAAGGATCTATGCAATTTATTTATTCAAATTTCATTTGAGTTAGCAAATTTTAATTAAATGCAAGTGAGGTGTTAGTCAACATCTCTTCAAATGAAAGCATGATGACATGAAAAGCAGAAATGCCATATCACATTAATAACGAGGCAATATTAATAGGGTTTGAAACTCTGGCGTGTTACAAGTATTTTAACTGTTCGGTTGGGTCTGGTCCTGTCCGACCTGAGTACTTTTGAAGTTACAAGGAACAGATCGACATTAGAAAAATGAGTTAATATGGAATAAATATTTATCTATATTTATTAACAAATGTATTTAAAACCAAAACAATAGTTATACATACGAAAGTACACCCTTTGATAATTTTTTGATAGTATCAATTTTAAACTGAAGAAATAAAAATTAAACGAAAAACCTATGGCCCACCGGAACGATTACTCTGCGAGTGTCGATCACCTTCGTGGACATCGGATCTGATTTTAATCGGAAGTCTCAGGAGCAATGTCTACCGATTATCTAGTATTGTAAATTGCATGTTGTTGCAATCATTTCGATCTCAACAAGGGATCTCTTGAGGAAAACCATGTGCCAGGGAGGGCGGTGAAGACCTAGTCTATGGGGACAATGAAGTTGATTCCGTGATGACAACGACACAAGTCCTGCCGCTGCGGACCTGCACGACTCAGTTAGGTATCGATCAACAGACCCCCTTTCCCCTGCTTGTAGGCCATCATTTTCTGTAGAAATGTTTCTCAAATTGATGGGTTTAGATTGTAGTATTCGCAAAGAAAAAAGATTGTAGTAACTAGCATTTCCCATCCAATCTGGTAGGTAATAAGAAAGTGGTGTCAATTTTCATGCTAAGGAGCTGACCTTTGACATTTCTATCTTAATTGAAGTCAACCGTACTAGAGTTTGTAGGAGATCATCACTCGGAAGGGTGTTCCTTCGCTAGTAAAACAAGAGTTTCAAGATCACCCAACCCATGAAAAGGTCAGAACTCTCTATCTAGCCCCACTTTCTCTAGCAATTTATCAACATGTTGTTTGAAATGTCCTTGAAAAAGTCCTACAGACCTACCCTGCCACTTGATGTGTAGTAGGTTTGATCAATAGAGATGGGTAGAGCGCACAAATATTGGAAAGAAACTATCACCCTTCTTAAAAGAGAAAAAGTTTGTATTGAACTATGATTTGAATTCCTTTGTTATTATTTTCCACGTGAAAAATGTTCATTGCCTTGAGCATAGCCTTTAAGCCTGTTAGCAACCACAAATGGAGGAGAAAATTTTGAATAAATCATAAAGAAGGAACGAATAAGAAAATAAAAGAATATGCTCCATCCTCGGCTCGGGGTCTATCTCAAAATGGAAACTAGTTCTCCCTCTCATCTGGTCTCGCCACAGTGAGAAGAAAAACAAGTGATGTTTTGAATAGAACGCAATCGTCAACCAAAATCGGGTAGGATGTATTATAAAAGAAAGCCTTGTCTCACTCTGCATTGAGGACCTCACCCATCCATTCCTTAGCTTTTGAGAATGAAGGAAAGACAATGTTCATTGCTCTCTCAGAACAATAGTACCACGGGCAGATTTAAATAAACATCTATGAGCAAGGCAAGGCGATTCATGAAGGATTCATATATTCTTCTAGTTGGTCTATTAGACTAGTATTACTAGAGGTCCCCTAAAATAGGCATATCCGTAAAGGAAATACAAGGCAAAATGAACATAGATTGGTCAGTGGTCTCCTCTCCACTCTAGGTCGAGTATGCTTGTTGTTTTCTTTGATTTTGGTTAAGAACAGTAGTCGTATTCCACTTTGTCAAATTCCTTTTTTATTCAACATAACAACAACATAATCATGCTTTGTAGGATTTTTGAAGCTGCGACATTTGGTTTTGGAGACACACGTTCTACTGAACTGAACTAAGAGCGCTTTCTGGGGGAAAAGCAGTAAAGAAAAGGATGGTTTTTGTACCACATTCATATAGAAAAATGGAACTCTGAATTTTTTCCAATTTGAATCGATCATAATTGACCCCTCATTACTTCCCACAGGGGAAGTAATAGGTAGGCATGAAAGGATTTGAACCCCTTGCTTGTTTCCCACATCATAATTTATTCCTGCACCTACATACATTTTTTTGTCATTTCTTCTTTTTAGTTTCGTACTAGTAAGTGTGCACGTGCAAAACACGCCTAAAATGTTATGCATATTGGTGTTTTAGATGAAGTTTCCTTTGCACTGTGAAGCACATACGTAGCTTTTGTACGACTTAGGGCTTCACGCCTTGTTTTTAATATATCATCTCCGTTTAGATCATATCTAGCACAAGAAAAGGAGACAATGCAACACTTTGTGGCGGGTTGCTCCTTCTCTAGGCAAGTGTGGCATGAGATTCTCGCTTGGGCTACATCTACCGCTCACCTACCAAACGAACACATGGATTTGCACACATGGTGGGCTACATATTGTGCTATCGTGCCCACCACCAAGCGCAAGGGACCGGCCTCTCTTATCATCCTCACCACCTGGTGGCTATGGAAACACCGGAACGGTTGTGTCTTGGACAGCGACCGATCATCGGTCTCCCACCTCTGCTCTACAATCAAAGATGAAGCGCGCCTTTGGGCTAGGGCCCGCGTCATCGCGATCAAGAACATAATCCTCTAGAGTTAAACTATGATGTAGCGGGGATGAGCAACCCCATTTGTTTGCTCGGCGGTCACTTCCATGCCTTCTTGTGTACATGGCTTAGTGTGTCGTTGTAACCACATCCTGTAAAACTTTCCTTCTATCAATGAAAATATATGCCTGCTTTGCGTATTCGTGAAAAAAAAAATCCCTTTTCCCTTGTCTCTTCAATTGTCCCAGATTTTTCCTTTGTCCTGCAGATACATCTTTAGGATTTTCAAGCATGGTGTAACAGTCATTGTTCCTTAGGCCTGAAATGGCATACGTAATCCATTACTCAAATAGGATATCATTTGGAGCTATGGTTCAACAATGGGCAGGAAGCATCAACTTATAGTTACATTCATAAATACAAGAGCGGTGCTAAGATGCTTTATAGTTTACATTAATTGATTATAAGTGTGTTATCCTTTATAGTTTACATTAACTTATAGATGGATTTATAATATTTGGAACCAAAGAGATTTAAATTGCAAGTGTGTTATCCTTTATTCCAAATTAATGGAATGATTCTTTTAGCTCCCTAATAATATTGTGCAGATATGTTCATGGGTTATAAAGAGAAGCACCATGTGAATCAACTTAGTTTAAATAGATCCCTAATAATATAGTGGATGTGATCATGAGTTACAAAGAGATCCACCATGTGAATCCCCTCAGTTTAAATAGATCAAGGATCTATGCAATTTATTTCTTCAAATTTCATTTGAGTTGGCAAATTTCAATAAAATACAAGTGAGGTTTTAGTCAACATCACTTCAAATGAAAGCATGATGACATGAAAAGCAGAAATGACATATTACATTAATAATAAGGCAATATTAATAGGGTTTGAAACTCTGACAAGTATTTTGACTGTTGGGTCTCGTCCTGTCCAACCTGAGTACTTTTGAAGTTACAAGGAACATATCCAAATTAGATAATTGAGTTACTATGGAATAAATATTTATCAAAAAAATATGTATTTAAAACCAAAATAGTAACTATACATACAAAAGTACACCCCTTAATAATTTTTTGATAGTATGAGTTTCAAACTAACTAAATAAAAATTAAACATAAAAGCTATGGCCCACCCAACTGATCACTTTGTGAGTGTCGACCACCTCCGTGGCTATTCGATCTGATTTTGATCAGAAGGCTCAGGAGCAACCTCTACCCATTGTCTAGTATTGTAACTTGCATGTTGTTGCAAGCATTTCGATCTCAACAAGCAGTCTTATGAGGACAACCACGTGTTAGGGAGGGTGGTGATGGCTGGACTCCTGCAACGGCGATGACCTAGTCTATGGGGACAATGAAGTTGATTCCACAACGACGACGACACAAGTCCTACCGTCGAGGGCCTCCATGACTAAGTCAGGTGTCGATCAACAGACCCCAGCCCTTTCCCCTGCTTGTAGGCCGTCAATTTCTGTAGAAATGTTTCTCAAATTGATGGGCTTAGATTGTAGTAACTAGCATTTCTAATCTAATCTCTTAGGTAATAAGAAAGTGGTGTCAATTCACGGTAAGGAGCTGACCACTAACATTTCTATCTCAATTGAAGTTACCTTACTAGAGTTTGCAGGAGATCGTCGCTCGGAAGGGTGTTCTTTTGCAAGAAAAACAAGAGTTTGAAGATCACCCAACCCGTAAAAAGGTCAAAACTTTCTATCTAATCCCACTTTCTACAACAATTTATCAACATGTTGTTTTGAATGTCCTTGATAAAGTCCTACACACGTACCCTGCCACTCGGTGTGTAGTCGGTTTGATCAGTAGAGATGGGTACAGCGCACAAGTATTGGAAAGAAACTATCACCCTTCTTAAAAGATAAAACTAATTTCCATAGGATAAATGTTCATTTCCATGATCATAGCCCTTCAGCCTGTTAGAAGCCACAAATGGAAGAGGAAAACTTTGAATAAATCATAAAGAAGGAACTGTTGGAAATATGCCCTAGAGGCAATAAGAAAATGGTTATTATTATATTTCTTTGTTCATGATAATTGTCTATTGTTCATGGTATAATTGTGTTATTCGGAAATCGTAATACATGTGTGAATACATAGACCACAACACGTCCCTAGTGAGCCTCTAGTTGACTAGCTCGTTGATCAGAAGATAGTCATGGTTTCCTGACTATGGACATTGGATGTCATTGATAACGGGATCACATCATTAGGAGAATGATGTGATGGACAAGACCCAATCCTAAGCATAGCTCAAATATCGTGTAGTTCGTTTGCTATAGCATTTCCGAATGTCAAGTATCATTTCCTTAGACCATGAGATTGTGCAACTCCCGGATACCGTAGGAGTGCTTTGGGTGTGCCAAACGTCACAACGTAACTGGGTGACTATAAAGGTACACTACAGGTATCTCCGAAAGTGTCTATTGGGTTGGCACGATTTGTCACTCCGTATGACGGAGAGGTATCTATGAGCCCACTCGGTATTGCATCATCATAATGAGCTCAGTGTGACCAAGTGGTTGATCACGGGATCATGCATTACGGTACGAGTAAAGTGACTTGCCGGTAACAAGATTGAACGAGGTATTGGGATACCGACGATCGAGTCTCGGGCAAGTAACGTACCAATTGACAAAGGGAATTGTATACAGATTGATTGAATCCTCGACATCGTGGTTCATCCGATGAGATCATCGAGGAGCATGTGCGAGCCAACATGGGTATCCAGATCCTGCTTTTGGTTATTGACCGGAGAATCGTCTCGGTCATGTTTGCGTGTCCCCCGAACCCGTAGGGTCTACACACTTAAGGTTCGGTGACGCTAGGGTTGTTGAGATATTAGTATACGGCAACCCGAAAGTTGTTCGGAGTCCCGGATGAGATCCCGGACGTCACGAGGAGTTTCGGAATGGTCTGGAGGTGAAGATTTATATATAGGAAGTCAAGTTTCGGCCATCGGGAAAGTTTCGGGGGTAATTGGTATTGTACCGGGACCACCGGAAGGGTCCCGGGGGTCCACCGGGTGGGGCCACCTATCCCGGAGGGCCCCATGGGCTGAAGTGGGAGGGGAGCCAGCCCTTAGTGGGCTGGTGCGCCCCCCTTGGCCCCCCCTGCGCCTAGGGTTGGAAACCCTAGGGGTTGGGGGCGTCCCACTTGGCTTGGGGGGCAAGCCACCCCCTTGGCCGCCGCCCCCCTTGGAGATTGGATCTCCTAGGGCCGGTGCCCCCCCTAGGGACCCGATATATAGTGGGGAGAAGGGAGGGCAGCCGCACCCTAGCCCCTGGCGCCTCCCTCTCCCTCCCGTGACACTCCTCCCTCTCCTTGAGCTTGGCGAAGCCCTGCCGAGATCACCGTTGCTTCCAACACCACGCCGTCGTGCTGCTGGATCTTCATCAACCTCTCCTTCCCCCTTGCTGGATCAAGTTGGAGGAGACGTCTTCCCAACCGTACGTGTGTTGAACACGGAGGTGCCGTCCGTTCGGCGCTAGGTCATCGGTGATTTGGATCACGACGAGTACGACTCCATCAACCCCGTTCTCTTGAACGTTTCCGCGCGCGATCTACAAGGGTATGTAGATGCACTCCCCTCTCCCTCGTTTCTAGATGACTCCATAGCTTGATCTTGGTGATGCGTAGAAAATTTTAAAATTCTGCTACATTCCCCAACAGTGGCATCATGAGCTAGGTCTATGCGTAGTTTGTATGCACGAGTAGAACACAAAGCAGTTGTGGGCGTCGATATTGTCAATTTGCTTGCCGTTACTAGTCTTATCTTGATTCGGCGGCATCGTGGGATGAAGCGTCCCGGACCGACCTTACACGTACGCTTACGTGAGACTGGTTCCACCGATTGACACGCACTAGTTGCATAAGGTGGCTGGCGGGTGTCTGTCTCTCCCACTTTAGTCGGATCGGATTCGATGAAAAGGGTCCTTATGAAGGGTAAATAGAAATTGGCATATCACGTTGTGGTTTTGGCGTAGGTAAGAAACGTTCTTGCTAGAATCCTATAGCATCCACGTAAAAACTTGCAACAACAATTAGAAGACGTCTAACTTGTTTTTGCAGCATGTGCCGTGTGATGTGATATGGCCAAAAGGATGTGATGAATGATATATGTGATGTATGAGATTCATCATGCTCTTGTAATAGGAATCACGACTTGCATATCGATGAGTATGACAACCGGCAGGAGCCATAGGAGTTGTCTTAATTTATTTATGACCTGCGTGTCAACATAAACGTCATGTCATTACTTTACTTTATTGCTAAAGCGTTAGCCATAGTAGTAGAAGTAATAGATGACGAGACAACTTCAAGAAGACACAATGATGGAGATCATGATGATGGAGATCATGGTGTCATGCCGGTGACAACGATGATCATGAAGCCCCGAAGATGGAGATCAAAAGGAGCAAATGATATTGGCCATATGATGTCACTATTTGATTTCATGTGATGTTTATCATGTTTTACATCTTATTTTCTTAGAACGATGGCAGCTTAAATAAGATGATCCCTCGTAATAATTTCAAGAAAGTGTTCCCCCTAACTGTGCACCGTTGCAAAGGTTCGTTGTTTTGAAGCACCATGTGATGATCGGGTGTGATAGATTCTAACGTTCGAATACAACGGGTGTAAGCCAGATTTACACACGCAATACACTTAGGTTAACTTGACAAGCCTAGCATGTACAGACATGGCCTCGGAACACAGAAGACCGAAAGGTCGAGCATGAGTCGTATAGAAGATACGATCAACATGAAGATGTGCACCGATGTTGACTAGTCCGTCTCACGTGATGATCGGACACGGCCTAGTTGACTCGGATCATGTTTCACTTAGATGACTAGAGGGATATCTATCTAAGTGGTATTACATTGAGTAATTTGATTAGATGAACTTAATTATCATGAACTTAGTCTAAAATCTTTACACTATGTCTTGTAGATCAAATGGCCCACGCTAATGTTGCCCTCAACTTCAATGCATTCCTAGAGAAAACCAAGCTGAAAGACGATGGCAGCAACTATACGGACTGGGTCCGGAACCTGAGGATCATCCTCATAGCTACCAAGAAAGATTATGTCCTAGAAGCACCACTAGGTGACACACCCATCCCAGAGAACCAAGACTTTATGAACGCTTGGCGGTCACGTGCTAATGATTACTCCCTCGTTCAGTGCGGCATGCTTTACAGCTTGGAACCGGGGCTCCAAAAGCGTTTTGAGAGACGCGGAGCATATGAGATGTTCGAAGAGCTGAAAATGGTTTTCCAAGCTCATGCCCGGGTCGAGACATATGAAGTCTCCGACAAGTTCTTCAGCTGTAAGATGGAGGAAAATAGTTCTGTCAGTGAGCACATACACAAAATGTCTGGGTTGCATAACCTCTTGACTCAGCTGGGAGTTAATCTCCCGAATGACGCGGTCATTGACAGAATCCTTTAGTCGCTTCCACCGAGCTACAAGAGCTTTGTGATGAACTTCAATATGCAGGGGATGGAAAAGACCATTCCTGAGGCATATTCAATGCTGAAATCAGCAGAGGTGGAAATCAAAAAGGAACATCAAGTGTTGATGGTGAATAAAACCACTAAGTTCAAGAAAGGCAAGGGTAAGGAGAACTTCAAGAAGGACGGCAAGGGAGTTGCCGCGCCCGCTAAGCAAGCTGCCGGGAAGAAGCCAAAGAATGGACCCAAGCCTGAGACTGATTGTTTTTATTGCAAGGGAAGTGGTCACTGGAAGCGGAACTGCCCCAAATACTTAGCGGACAAGAAGTCCGGCAATACTAAAGGTATATGTGATATACATGTAATTTATGTGTACCTTACCAGTACTCGTAATAGCTCCTGGGTATTTGATACCGGTGCGGTTGCTCACATTTGTAACTCAAAGCAGGAGCTGCGGAATAAGCGGAGACTGGCGAAGGACGAGGTGACGATGCGCGTCGGGAATGGTTCCAAGGTCGATGTGATCGTCGTCGGCACGCTACCTCTACATTTACCTACGAGATTAGTTTTAAACCTCAATAATTGTTATTTAGTGCCAGCTTTGAGCATGAACATTGTATCAGGATCCCGTTTAATTCGAGATGGCTACTCATTTAAATCTGAGAATAATGATTGTTCTATTTATATGAGAGATATGTTTTATGGTCATGTTCCACTGGTGAATGGTTTATCCTTAATGAATCTCGAGCGTAATGTTACACATATTCATAGTGTGAATACCAAAAGATGTACGGTTGATAATGATAGTCCCACATACTTGTGGCACTGCCGCCTTGGTCATATAGGTGTCAAACGCATGAAGAAGCTCCATGCCGATGGACTTTTGGAGTCTCTTGATTACGAATCATTTGACACGTGCGAACCATGCCTCATGGGTAAAATGACCAAGACTCCGTTTTCAGAAACAATGGAGCGAGCAACCAACTTATTGGAAATCATACATACTGATGTGTGCGGTCCAATGAGTGTTGAGGCTCGCGGTGGCTATCGTTATGTTCTCACCCTCACTGATGACTTGAGTAAATATGGGTATGTCTACTTAATGAAACACAAGTCTGAGACCTTTGAAAAGTTCAAGAAATTTCAGAGTGAGGTTGAGAATCAACGTGACAGGAAAATCAAGTTCTTGCGATCAGATCGTGGGGGAGAATACTTGAGTCACGAATTTGGCACACACTTAAGAAAATGTGGAATAGTTTCACAACTCACGCCGCCTGGAACACCTCAGCGTAATGGTGTGTCCGAACGTCGTAATCGCACTCTATTGGATATGGTGCGATCTATGATGTCTCTTACCGATCTACCGCTGTCATTTTGGGGCTGGCTTTAGAGACTGCCGCATTCACTTTAAATAGGGCTCCGTCGAAATCCGTTGAGACGACACCGTATGAATTATGGTTTGGGAAGAAACCTAAGCTGTCGTTTCTGAAAGTTTGGGGCGATGCTTATGTCAAGAAACTTCAACCTGAAAAGCTCGAACCCAAATCGGAAAAATGCGTCTTCATAGGATACCCTAAAGAAACTATTGGGTATACCTTCTACCTCAGATCCGAAGGCAAGATCTTTTCGCCAAGAATGGGTCCGTTCTAGAGAAAGAGTTTCTCTTGAAAGAAATAAGTGGGAGGAAAGTAGAACTTGATGAAGTATTACCTCTTGAACCAGTAAGTGGCGCATCTCAAGAAAATGTTCCTGAGGTGCCTGCACCGACTAGAGAGGAAGTTAATGATGATGATCGTGAAACTTCAGATCAAGTTGCTACTGAACTTCGTAGGTCCACGAGGACACGTTCCGCACCAGAGTGGTACGGCAACCCTGTCTTGGAAATCATGTTGTTAGACAACGGTGAACCTTCGAACTATGAAGAAGCGATGGCGGGCCCGGATTCCGACAAATGGCTGGAAGCCATGAAATCCGAGATAGGATCCATGTATGAAAACGAAGCATGGACTTTGACTGACTTGCCCGTTGATCGGCGAGCCATAGAAAATAAATGGATCTTTAAGAAGAAGACAGACGCGGATGGTAATGTAACCATCTATAAAGCTCGGCTTGTCGCTAAGGGTTATCGACAAGTTCAAGGGGTTGACTACGATGAGACTTTTTCACCCGTAGCGAAGCTGAAGTCCGTCTGAATCATGTTAGCAATTGCCGCATTCTATGATTATGAGATATGGCAAATGGACGTCAAAACGGCATTCCTTAATGGTTTCCTTAAGGAAGAATTGTATATGATGGAGCCGGAAGGTTTTGTCGATCCTAAGAATGCTGACAAGGTGTGCAAGCTCCAACGCTCGATTTATGAGCTGGTGCAAGCATCTCGGAGTTGGAACATTCGTTGTGATGAGATGATCAAAGCGTTTGGGTTTACGCAGACTTATGGAGAAGCCTGCATTTATAAGAAAGTGAGTGGGAGCTCTGTAGCATTTCTCATATTGTATGTGGATGACATACCGTTGATGGGAAATGATATAGAATTCTTGGAAAGCATAAATGCCTACTTGAACAAGTGTTTTTCAATGAAGGATCTTGGAGAAGTTGCTTATATATTAGGCATCAAGATCTATAGAGATAGATCGAGACGCCTCATTGGTCTTTCACAAAGTACGTACCTTGACAAGATATTGAAGAAGTTAAAAATGGATCAGTCAAAGAAGGGGTTCTTGCCTGTATTGCAAGGTACGAGATTGAGCATGGCTCAATGCCCGACCACGGCAGAAGATAGAGAAAAGATGAGTGTCGTCCCCTATGCCTCGGCCATAGGGTCTATCATGTATGCTATGCTGTGTACCAGACCTGATGTAAACCTTGCCGTAAGTTTGGTAGGAAGGTACCAAAGTAATCCCAGCATGGAACACTGGACAACGGTCAAGAATATCCTGAAGTACCTGAAGAGGACTAAGGATATGTTTCTTGTTTATGGAGGTGACGAAGAGCTCGTCGTAAAGGGTTACGTCGATGCTAGCTCCGACACAGATCTGGATGACTCTAAGTCACAAACCGGATACGTGTATATTTTGAATGGTGGGGCAGTAAGCTGGTGCAGTTGCAAGCAAAGCGTTGTGGCGGGATCTACATGTGAAGCGGAGTACATGGCAGCCTCGGAGGCAGCACAAGAGGCAATCTGGGTGAAGGAGTTCATTACCGATCTAGGAGTCATACCCAATGTGTCGGGCCCGATGACTCTCTTCTGTGACAACACTGGAGTTATTGCCCTTGCCAAGGAGCCCAGGTTTCACAGGAAGACCAGACATATCAAGCGTCGCTTCAACTCCATTCGTGAAAGTGTTCAAAATGGAGACATAGATATTTGTAAAGTACATACGGACCTGAATGTGGCAGATCCGTTGACTAAACCTCTCCCTAGAGCAAAACATGATCAACACCAGAACTGCATGGATGTTCCATTCATCACAATGTAACTAGACTATTGACTCTAGTGCAAGTGGGAGACTGTTGGAAATATGCCCTAGAGGCAATAATAAAATGGTTATTATTATATTTCTTTCTTCATGATAATTGTCTATTGTTCATGCTATAATTGTGTTATCCGGAAATCGTAATACATGTGTGAATACATAGACCACAACATGTCCCTAGTGAGCCTCTAGTTGACTAGCTCGTTGATCAGAAGATAGTCATGGTTTCCTGACTATGGACATTGGATGTCATTGATAACGGGATCACATCATTAGAAGAATGATGTGATGGACAAGACCCAATCCTAAGCATAGCTCAAAGATCGTGTAGTTCGTTTGCTATAGCTTTTCCAAATGTCAAGTATCATTTCCTTATACCATGAGATTGTGCAACTCCCGGATACCGTAGGAGTGCTTTGGGTGTGCCAAACGTCACAACGTAACTGGGTGACTATAAAGGTACACTACAGGTATCATCGTCGCCCCGACCTCTTCCTTCCCCTGCGTCTGACAAGATGTTGATTGAAGTATTCTGTGTGCGACTAGGCGGAAGCGTCTTACCTCGATGTGAGGGACGCGTTACGTGTTATATGGAGCAGGGGCGCACCTCCCTGATAGCGCATACATGCGGTAGTTTAGATCTTCTAGGAAGATTACATCTTGGGGAGGAAGAGATAAGAGAGAGGTTACAATATGAGATATGAGATAAGCATTCAAACAACCTACTCTATCTATCTCTACCATGCGCCGGTGTGGGCTCAATGAACGTGACAAATTTATATGTTTGACACCCTCCCTTAATCACAACTTCATCAAGTTGAGATTATGCTTGAAATCCTCAAAGCTTCTGACAGGTAGGGCCTTTGTGAATCCATCTGCTATTTGATCTCTGGAATGCGCAAATCGAATGTCAAGTTTCTTTTGAGCCTCTCTTTCTCTGACAAAGTGGAAATCAATGTCTATATGCTTTGTTCTGGCATGGAAAACAGGGTTAGCAGACAAGTATGTGGCACCCAAGTTATCACACCACAAACAGGGAGCCTTGGTACTTTTCACACCAAGCTCCTTTAGCATGGACTGCACCCATATGATCTCAGCTGTAGCATTAGCTAATGCTTTGTATTCTGCTTCTATACTTGATCTGGAGACTGTGGCCTGTTTTCTTGCACACCATGACATCAAGTTAGGGCCAAAGAAAACTGCAAAGCCACCAGTGGAACGCCTGTCATCTAGGCATCCTGCCCAATCAGAATCTGAAAAGTCACTCACAAGTGTAGATGAAGATTTGCTGAGATTGAGACCAATATTAAGAGTGTTTTTGACATATCTGACTATGCGCTTTGCAGCAGTCCAATGAACTGTAGTGGGTGCATGGAGGAATTGGCAAACTTTATTGACAACAAATGAGATATCAGGTCTTGTAAGTGTTAAATATTGAAGTGCACCTACTAGACTTCTGTATTTTGTGCTGTCATCTTGGCTCAAGGGCTGCCCTTCTGTCAGAGATAACTTTTCAGAACTGGAAAATGGAGTAGGTGAGGGTTTACAACCTTGTAAGCCAGCTTTCTTCACCAAGTCTGTTGCATACTTTTCTTGGGAGAGATGAATACCATTCTCATGGTTCTTTACTTCTATGCCCAGAAAGTAATGCAACTCTCCAAGATCCTTGAGAGCAAACTCTGCACTAAGATCTTTCAAAAGTCCTGTGACAGCCTCATCAGATGAACTTGTAACAATAATATCATCAACATATATGAGAACAAATATGTGTGTGTTGCATTTATTGTAGATGAACAATGAGGTGTCAGACTTAGACGGGACAAAACCAAGTGTTTGCATTTTTTGACTGAGTCGTGAATACCACACCCTAGGAGCTTGCTTCAACCCATATAATGCCTTATCAAGTTTGCACACGTGAGAAGGTGCATTCTTGCTTTCAAACCCAGGAGGTTGTTTCATGTACACTTCCTCTTCCAGAACACCATGAAGAAACGCGTTCTGTACGTCAAGTTGTCTGAGACTCCAGCCTCTGGAAACTCCAATAGACAACACGAGACGAATGGTGGCAGCTTTTACAACGGGACTAAAGGTGTCCTCGTAATCTATGCCATACCGTTGTTTAAAACCCTTTGCCACAAGTCTTGCTTTGTAGCGATCTATGGTTCCATTAGATTTTCTCTTGATCCTAAATACCCATTTGCAATCAATAAGATTTTTACCTTTCTGTGGGGGGACCAAGTGCCAGGTTTTATTTCTTTTCAGAGCCATGTATTCTTCATTCATGGCTTTTCTCCAATGTTCATCACCAAGTGCTTCTTCAAGTGTATAAGGTTCACCTGGTTCACCTGTTGAACAAATCATACCATATTTTGTTACATGTTTGTAATCAATAGGTTGAATTACCCCGTTTTGCAGCCATGTACGCCGTGGTGACTGCACAGAGGATCCCGTGTTGCGTACAAGAGTTTCTGCATGCGTCGATCCCAAGGAGGATTCGGGAACAACAGGGGTGTCCAGCGGCTGATCTTCTATGGCAGGGGAGGAAGCGGCGACGCGCACGGGCGAAGCAGCAGGCGCAGAAGATCCGGGCTCGTCATTGCCCGTGGCCCCCCTGGCGCCAGCAACGGAGTCCGCGCCAGCAGTGGTTGGGCCCGCACCGGTCGGGCGACGCAGGTCGCGCCGCTTGTAGCAGACCGGTTGGACCGGGAAGCGAGCGCGCGTCGAGCCAGTCGGAGGCGGCCACATGGTGGAGCGGGGTTGGTGCGGGGCGAGGGGCGCGGCGTCAGGCGCAGGAGCGGCCCGGTCGGGCGCAGCCGAGACGCGGGCGGGCACTGACTCCGAGGCTGATCCGCGCGGCCTGCCATCAGAGGCGGATCCCTGGGCGGATTCTGTCGGCCCTGCACACACCGATCCCGAGGGGGATTTGTTCCCCGAGTTGGGGCACATGAAATATGGTGCTGTAGCACCGTTTTCTTCAGGATTTTCACCGATTCCTTTCGAGTTTCCGTTCCTAGATGCATCTGCACTATCTCCTGTATCATCACACAACTCATGCAGCGTGGGGAGCGGGTTAGTCATCATAGAATCAACACAGTTATCATCCCTTGATTCAAGGCCAGTGAGAGTGGATGGGAGAAGAAGAATCTCTTTGCGAAGCAAGGCACCGGCATTTGGGTGGAGGTCAGAAAACGGAAACTTGGTCTCATCAAAAACTACATCGCGAGAAATGTAGACACGAACGGAGGAGACATCAAGACACTTGACCCCCTTGTGTTGAGCACTATACCCAAGGAACACACACTGTTTAGAGCGAAACATGAGTTTTCTGGTGTTGTAAGGACGGAGATTGGGCCAACATGCACAGCCGAAAACACGTAAAGAAGTGTAGTCTGGTTTGACATGAAGAAGTCGTTCTATGGGAGTTTCATGATTTATAACACGGCTAGGAAGCATATTAATGATATGAACAGCCGTGAGAAAAGCTTCATCCCAGGATTTAAGGGGCATGGAAGCACCAGCTAGAAGAGCTAGACCAACCTCAACGATGTGTCTATGCTTATGTTCGGCTGACCCATTTTGCCGGTGAGCATGAGGGCATGACACGTGATGTGATATGCCAAGTGTTTGGAAAAAGGAATTGAGTTTCTCATACTCCCCCCCCCAGTCGAATTGGACGGCAATAATCTTGCGGTCAAACTTGCGTTCAACAAGTGCTTGGAAGTTTTGAAAAACTTGAAAGACTTCGGACCTCTTCTTGAGAAGATAAATCCACGAAAATTTGCTATAGTCATCAATAAAGCTAACGTAATATGTGTATCTACCAACCGAGCTAGGAGCAGGGCCCCAAACATCAGAAAATATCAATTGCAAAGGTTGAGTAGAAACACTAGATGATATGGGATATGGTAACTGATGACATTTTGCTCTTTGGCAAGAATCACAAATAGTCTCAATGTTGCGCTCACCAACAAACGGGAGCTTATTTTTCTTAAGCAAACTTTCAACTAAGGAAAACGAAGCATGTCCTAAACGATCGTGCCATCGTGTGGACGAGAGCTTGATAGCACCACAAGCTTCTTTATTTGATCTTCGAAACTCCGGAATCAACGGGTAAAGCCCTCGAACGCATCTACCTCGATAGAGAATTCTCCTCGTGGCCTGATCCTTAATCAAGAAGAAAGAGGGGTGAAACTCAATGAAAACATGATTATCAATGGTGATGCGATGAACGGAGAGAAGATTCTTATTGGCACTACGAACATGCAAGATTTTCCGAAGATGAATTTTGCGGGAAGGGGTTTGAATAATTGAGTGACCTATGTGACGTATGCTCATACCTGCACCGCTGGCTGTATGGATCTGATCCTTCCCATGATATTTCTCACGGAGGGTCACCTTCTCCAGCTCGCCCGTGAGATGATTGGTGGCGCCACTATCAAGATACCAGTTGGTATCCACGCCATAGGAGCCATCGGCAGCCGCCGCCACCTTGTCATCGTCTTCCGATGTCGTCTCGTCCTCATCAAATCGGTACCAACAGTCTTTGGCTGTGTGGCCAGGTTTGCCGCAGATTTGACAGCGAACGGCGTCAGGACGAGACCGGCCAGATCCACTGCGCCGCCCCCTGTTGCTGGTGGAGTTGGGACGGCCCGAGCGTGAACCGGAGCCGATGGCGTTGCTGGAGCCGCCTTGCTTGCCCTTGGGACGAGGAGGACCGTGGTGGCGACCTGAGTAGCCACCACGCCCGCGGGTGGCCGCGTTCGCAGATGACTTGAAGCCGCCGCCGGAGTTCTGGAAGTGGGCCATGCGCTGATCGAAGTTGCTGAGTATGGCGAAGAGCTCGTCGAGGCTGATGGGCGTGACGCGGGCGTCGAGTGCTGAGGCCAGGGGCTGGTAGTCCATGTCCAGCCCGTGCAGGATGTAGGAGATGAGCTCGTCGTCCTGGATGGGTTTGCCCGCCGTGGCGAGTTCATCGGCCAGCCCGCGCATGAAGGCGAAGTAGGCAGCGACGGACTGGTTGCCCTTTTGAGCGTTGATGAGGGCGGTGCGGATGTTGTTGACGCGGCTCAAGGATTGCGACGAGAACATGCCTTCCAGCGCCGACCAGAGGCCGTGCGCGGTGGTGATCGCGGTCACCGTGATCAGCACCTCTTTGGAGAGGTTGCTGAGGAGGTAGCCGAGAACCTGCTGGTCCTCCCTGACCCAGATAGGGTGGAGAGGGTTGGGCTCGGACGTCTCCTTCCCATCCTTGTCCTTGGTGACAAGAAGGGGCGCGGGTTCGGGCATGGTGCCATCGGCATAGCCGAAGAGACCTGCCCCTCTCAGCTGGGGCGTGATCTGAGTACGCCAGAGCACGTAGTTCGTGCGAGAGAGTTTCTCCAGAACCTGGCCATTGAGGCTTGCGTGGGAGGTGGCGGAGGAAGACATGGAGGCTAGCGCTACTGGATTTCTGGAACCCTAGATGAGATTGAAAGAGGAGGCTCTGATTACCATGTGCGACTAGGCGGAAGCGTCTTACCTCGATGTGAGGGACGCGTTACGTGTTATATGGAGCAGGGGCGCACCTCCCTGATAGCGCATACATGCGGTAGTTTAGATCTTCTAGGAAGATTACATCTTGGGGAGGAAGAGATAAGAGAGAGGTTACAATATGAGATATGAGATAAGCATTCAAACAACCTACTCTATCTATCTCTACCATGCGCCGGTGTGGGCTCAATGAACGTGACAAGTTTATATGTTTGACATTCTGTAGACGCGTACTACTTGATTGAGGTATCTGCAACAGTTCCCAGCAGTGAAGAAAAGAAGCATAGTTCAAGCCAGTAGTATAGCATAGAGAACGTCAGATTACTTTGACTTGCCTCGGTCGACCAATCCATGTGGACGGTGGAATAATGCAAAAGCAAAAGCTTAAACCGGATGATTCGATACATATTTAATCCCCTTCTTCGGCCGTGAATTTCTGCATGTCAGTCTAGATCATCTTGCTATATTCTTGTGTCTTTTTTCATATGCTCTTTCAGAAGTCACCCGAGAACGTTTTTAGTGCACAACTAAGAATTCAGTCTTGGTTGAATATCACCATCTTATATTTTGTGGTGCTTGAGTTGTATAGTCTAGTCGGCATAGTCGCACACGCATGGCCGCGAAGATGCACACTCTCGTTGGCATAATAGCTCACGCATGACTACAGGAGTTGCAGACATGTGGCGGCATAGTCGCATACGCATGACCGTTGAATTGCACACTTTTGTCGGCGTAATAGCTCACGTATGAATGTGGAGTTGTACACTCTTGTCGGCATAGTTGCACACGCGTGACAACGGGGCTGCACAATCTCGCTTGCATAGCCGCACATGCACGGCCGCAGAGTTGCACACTTTCGTCGGCGTAGGTGCCCACTCTCTTTTGCTTTGGGAGTTGTACACTCTCGTTGGTATAGTAGTTCATGCAAGATTGCGGGAGTTGCACACGTGCGGCGACATAGTGGCACACATATGACCACAAAGATGCAAACTCTCGTCGGGGTAGTAGCTCACGCATGTCCGCCGAGTTGTATATGCATGGCAACAGAGTTGCACAATCTGGTCCAAAACAAATCTCGTCGTCGACGCATACCTAGTCCTTGTCTAGTCTAGGATTGAAAAGTCTGGACCACGAGAATGTTCGTCCTTGTGGCCATTGTAGCTGTCCTGTGCATGAGAGAAGAGAGAGGACTTGTCTCTAAACATTTGCCCGCATTTTTCATACGTCTTTCCTTTGTCTCGCGCCATTTCAAAATGCCCTATGAACTACAGAGTTCATGGCTACGGTTGTTGTAATAATCCTAATGAGCAGACGTCAGATTTTAAGCATTTTTGAGCGAATGTGTCAACAGCCATTTAATATTGTGCACTATGCACTAATCTCCGTGCGCGGCCACTGGCTGAGTCAGCTTGAGCAAGCCATACCTTTCTCTGCCAGGAAAGCCCATGCCACTATGCATGCCAGCCTCTGTTCCGTGACTGCAAAGCTGAATGGCTCCAATCTACGATCGTAAAGGTAAGCAGTTACAGAGTTCAGAAACCAAGTAACGGTGCATACAACTGATACAAGGCAGATCCAACAAAACAATCCACTAAGGTTTATCAACAGCAAACTAACCAAGTTATCATCAGCTAACCTATCCCGAGTTCTCGGCTAGCTCTGTACTGCACGTCAAGTGCTAAACCCTTTCGATTTTCTGCGCACTTTCTTGGCTGGCTTAGCTAGACTAAGATCGACTACTTCCTCAGCGAGGTTCATCTGTTCGCTCCACACGGGGTATACTTGAGTTGACTGAACACCCTAGTCTCCACTTAAGTACAATTTTAATCCTTCACATAGCTATTTTCTTAGAGATGTACATTCCTCATTTGAGTTTAATTCTTTTTCTATTGAGATATTCAGCACGGTCGATCATGACATTTTCATATAGTAGTAGTACTTTGTGCTTCAGGTTTTTTTTTTGTTCGCAGGATTCAAAAAACACGGCAATAAGAAAGGCACAAGAGTTTACTGGATTGAACCAAAAGCTCCTATGGAATGGTACTGTAGAAAGCACAAAAATTCAGAGAATAAGAGATAATACAATTCTGTTGGACATTAGTCACAACATACAACAATGTACAAGCCAATCCCGCGCACCACAAGCACATACACTTGCAGATTACTGGTGAAAGAATACAAAGATCTGCAACTTATATAGTGGGAAGCAGATAACTATCATAAATACAGTCACGTACGCATCATCTTGTGCACAACTTTCTTCTGCATGGCATCAATACAGCGGAAGAAAGCAACCCGCCAGATTTTGCAGAAAAACAATGATCCAAACCATACCCAGAAACCGAAGACAATTCCAGCGATCACGGAGTAGTACAGCCACACCATTTCATGTCCATGGCCGCCATCCACTGGTGTCGTACTAATGGAATTATTTGTGCATGGAATGCTCAATGGAGGGCCACAAAGTCCCAGATTATTGCCGTACATCGATGGGTCCCCAAGTGTTTGGAGCTGACTGCCTGTAGGTATCTCTCCAGACAGAAGGTTGTTGGAGAGATTGAGAGCAGTGAGGAACATCAGGTTTGAGACACTAGAAGGAATAGGACCGGATAATTTGTTCCAAGAGAGGTCAAGGGATTCTAATAACTTTAGATTGCCAATATCCTTGGGGATACTACGAGACAGATTATTTCTTGAAATATTGAGTAATCGCAAGCCTTTGAGACTTGCCAGTTCTGAAGGGATCTCACCAGATAGAGAATTACCAGAGAGATCAATACCAGTCACAAAAGCATGCCTTCCCTTGAAGGTGTACTCCCGCCCCTTCCAAATTATGTCCATGCTACCATTGTTACAATATCCGTAGTTGTTACCAACGAGAATTTGACTATGTCCATGCTGTATGAAGATTGTTACAGCTGGTTGCATAACAAATGTCTGCATCATGGAGGAGAAGTTGATGAAACTTGTCGGTATGGAGCCTACAAAATCATTTCCAGCAAGGTCAAGCAGTTGGAGATGGGGGAGTTGTGATAGCTGCTGCCAAGGAATACTTCCGTTAAGCATGTTTGCTCTCAGGTTGAGAATCCTCAACGAAGGATTGCTTTCCCCTATCCATGGGGGAATTACGCCAGAAATCTTATTGTCTCCGAGATCCAAAACAACAAGGCTTTTGAAGTTCTTCAACACCGCTGGAAAGCAACCTGTGAAGTTGTTGCTTGACAAGTGAAGTGACCTTAGTGAAGAGTTATAGAAAGTTGAGCTTGGAACTTCCCCAACAAAAGCATTGTGTGACAAATCCAAGGTTTGCAAATCTTTCAAATTCCAGAAGCAACCAGGAATATCTCCAAACAACTCATTGTTTGATAGATCCAATAGCTGCAGAAGTGTTAATCGACAAAAGGCAGGCCATGATTCCCCCGAGAAATTGCTGTTGTCCGTACTGTTGGCCACCTTAGCAACTGGCAACTGCCTGCTGTCATGATTAGGAATGCTACCCGTAAACTTGTTGTCAGACAAGTCTAGAGCAAGAAGATTTACCAGAAAGGAGATAGTTTTAGGAAGCTCACCCTCTAGAAGGTTGGAGCTGGCGTCAAGGAGTTGCAAAGATGTTGCATGACCAATATCTGATGGCATATTTCCAGTAAGGCGATTTTTGGACAAGAACAATGCTTGCAAGTTTCGCATGCTCCCTATCTCCACCGGGATGCCTCCAGTTAACATGTTTTCGGATACATCAAATGCCTCGAGCTCCTTGCACTTGCTGACATGCGATGGGATGCTTCCAGTTAACAAGTTTCTGGATACAACAAAAAGCTTGAGCTTGGTCCAGTTTGTAAACATCTCTGTCGGGATGGTACCATTGATATTATTTCCTTGCATGTAGATTTCTAGCAATGTTTGTATCCTGGCAAAAGATGGTGGCAAACTTCCATATAACTGATTATCTGACAGGATTATGTGCTTCAGACTAGTAAGGTTCCCCAGTTCGGGTGGAAGAGTAGAAACTAGACTAGCGTTTTGCATGTAGAGCTCCTCTAGGAACTGAAGCTGCCCGAGTGAGGCTGGGATCAACCCACCAAGTGGGTTGTTGCCCAGTGAAAGGGTTCGCAACCCAGATATCATCCCCAACTCCTCTGGGATTCCTCCAGTGAGATTATTTGCATAGAGCCGCAGTGTCTTGAGCTTTTGGAGCCTTGAGAATGAGCGAGGTATGGAGCCAGAGAATCCATTTACAGACAAAATTAGATTCCTCAACCTTGGGACCATCTCCGGCAGTGAATCTGGTAATGGCCCTGAGAAGGCGTTACCCCATAAATTAAGGGATCTCATTCTTACATTGGTGGTGTTGAGGATGAATTGTGGGAAGGTACCACTGAGCTCATTATTAGGTAGAAATAACATCTTCAAACTGGACATAGGTGAAAACTTGCCATAGTCTGGGTTAGTCAAGTGGTTATTTCCCAGATTTAACTTGACAATCATTGGTAGGTTGCTGAGTTGGTAGGGGATGGCACCAGCAAGATTGTTGCTGCTCAAGTCCAGATAGGTGAGTGTGAGCAACTTGGATATGTTTGGTGGGATGGCGCCAACAAGATTGTTGTTGCTGAGTTTGATCTTGGTGAGGTTCCAGAACGCTGCCGAATATAAGTAATCGAGCGTACCGTTGAGGCCGGCGTTGGGAAGGCTGAGCTCCGTAACATGCCCGGCAGCGTCACAGGAGACGCCAAACCAAGAGCAGGTGGAATTCGTAGTCGACCATGAGGACAGCGAGGTGGCGTTAACCAAAGTGGACTTCCATCGGAGAAGTGCTTCTGCTTCCAGGCTGGTCGCCTTGGCTGCGCATACTAGCAAGAGCAGTGAGATATGGAAGAGTTTCTTCAGGAGTGCCATTGAAGTGTTAGATAAGAAAGTGGCAAGTGCAGAACATTTCCTTAGCTTACAAGTAGCTAGAGTTCACATAGATTAAAGAGATTGGTGTAGAAAACGCGAATAATTAATATCTCGGTATCTTAATTCTAAACCTCACAGGAAAGCGAATACTAGTCAGTAGTGTACTCGGTCGTAAGGTCATGACCCATGATTGATGACCATGTGTGTGGCTCTGGCTGTGCGTTGTACATCACCCAAACCAGCTACACGTCTCTTAGGAATCAGATAGTCAGTCCATGCATAGAGTTGAAAAGTCTGGGCCACATTAATGTTCGCCCATGTGGCCAAGATATGTCTGATTATGCCAATACTTCCTCCCTCCAGAATTAGTTGTTGCTCAAATAAATGTATCTACTAGCTACATCCATTTAAGTAGATTCATTGGTTTGAGCAACAACTAATTCTGGACGAAAATAGTAGTTAATTACTCCGCCTGGGCCTCCCTCATATTTTGGGTCAAATTTAAATTATAAATTTAACTATGTAACAAAAATAGTATCATTGTAAACTACCTTTAAATACGAATCCAACAATATAATTTTTGTGACATATCACTAAAATTTTGCTAGTCAAATACATGGTCAAATTTTATTCCAAAACACGATAATGACTAATAAACCCAGCAAAAATTCATAAACTTGCTCACTAGCATAGGAAACCTATGGTACCTATATGTTACAAGGGGCGAGAGGTGGGGTTCAAATAGACATACATTTGCCATATTGAACTACGATTTGAGTGGCATGATAGCAATAGAATCATGATTCGTGATGTTGTAGCATGGTTTTCTAATTGTCCTTTTTGTGCTATGGCACATTTTGTAATGATCAATGAATAAGCTAATAATATAATAGTCATGTGCATCATTTGATGCAGAGGGATACAACCTCCTTCGAAAAAATATTAAACTCTGAAAGTATACAACAGACATGGTGCAGGAGGGTGACGTGGCGACAACCCTAGCCACCACCGTCGGTTGAGGCTCCTCCCCTCCTCTCCCGCATCGCCACGACCGAAGGATCTGTCGGCGAAGCCCGCTGGATATGGAGATGGTGGAGGCGGGGGCGGTTCCTCTTGTGGATGGCCTGGGGCAGCAGCATCTGGTGCGCGTGGTGGCCCGCCGTGCACGTCTCTACATCGGACACGAGGTCTTCGATGACACGTCGTGTTCTTGTTTCCAATGTGCGAGAGCAGAAACGTCTTACCCTATCATGGGCGACGTGTTGCATGTTATATAGGAGGCGTGCGAGGCCTGGTACGCATACAATGTCTTTGGAGATTACAACCTTGGAGGAGAAGAAGTACAGGAGATAAGGGGCGCTAGTTACAACCGAATATCAAGAGATTAACATATAACTACATGCGCCTAACAACAAGAGAATATCTCCGATATGACCAGATACATTGTATGTTTAACACCCTCCCTTAATCACAACTTGGTCAAGTTGAGATTATGCTTGAAATCTACAAAGCTTCTTATAAGTAAGGCCTTTGTGAATCCATCTGCGACTTGATCTCTAGAATGCACAAACCGAATGTCAAGTTTCTTCCGAGCAACTCTTTCTCTGACAAAGTGAAAATCAATCTCTATGTGCTTTGTTCTGGCATGAAAAACTGGATTTGCAGAAAGATAGGTGGCACCAAGATTGTCACACCACATGGATGGGGCTTGTGTGGTTTTCACCCCAAACTCCGTCAGGATGGATTGAACCCATATGATCTCTGATGTAGCATTTGCTAATGCTTTATATTCTGCCTCTGTACTTGACCTAGAGACAGTAGCCTGTTTTCGTGCACACCATGATATTAAGTTAGGTCCAAAAAATACTTCAAACCCACCAGTTGACCTTCTGTCATCCAGGCATCCTGCCTAATCAGAGTCTGAGAAATCACTAACAAGAGTAGAGGGTGACTTGCTAAAATTTAGACCAATGCTCAATGTGTTTTTGATGTATCTGACTATATGCTTGGCAGCTGTCAAGTGAACAGTAGTAGGTGCATGCAAGAACTGATAAACTTTGTTAACAACAAATGAGATGTCAGGCCTGGTAAGAGTGAGATACTGCAATGCTCCTACTAAACTTCTATATTTTGTGCTTCCCTCTTGATCCAAGAGTGTTCCTTCTATAAGGGATAATTTTTATGAACTGGATAAAGGAGTAGGTGAGGGTTTGTCAAGCTTGTCAAGCTTGCAAACATAAGAAGGAGCACCTTTGCTTTCAAACCCAGGAGGTTATTTCATGTACACTTCCTCTTCCAGAACACCATGAAGAAACGCGTTCTGTACATCTAATTCTCTCAAACTCTAGCCTCTGGAAGCAGCAATAGAAAGGACAAGACTGATGGTGGCAGCTTTAACAACTGGACTAAAGGTATCCTCGTAGTCTATACCAACCGTTGTTTGAAGCCTTTTGCAACGAGTCTAGCCTTATAACAATCAATGGTTCCATCAGATTTTCTCTTAATCCTGAAAACCCACTTGCAATCAATAAGGTTTTTACCTTGCTGTGGAGGAACCAAGTGCCATGTCTTGTTTTTCTCTAGAGCTTTGTATTCTCCACGCATTGCCCTTTTCCATTTTTCATCACCAAGGGCCTCTTCAAGAGTGCTGGGCTCGCTTGGTTCACCTGTAGAGCAGACTAGCCCATACTTGCTTGTGGTTTTATAATTTAAAGGTTGAATTACCCCTTGTTGCAGCCTTGTGCGACGTTGAGGTGCAGGAGAGTTTGCGGCCGCAGAAGATCCCGTAGCCCTTTCTGGAGACAGAGCAGCGACGGAATCCGAGGCAGATTCGCCTGCAGCAGCCGGTTCGGGGCGGTCCTGATCTTCTGTGGCAGCGGGCCGAGGCGCTGCTGAGTGTGGAGCCGCAGAAGATCTAGGGCGGCTCGCAGAATCATCATGAGCCCATGATGCCGCAGGCCGACTGGAGTCAGGGGTTGTCCCCGCATCCGCCTGGCGAACGGCGGGGCGCCGCTTGTAGCACACGGGCTGGGCCGCAAAGCGCGTGCGTCCCTGATCATTATCGGGTTGCCGCGTGGCCGCCGGTGATTGGTGCGGGCCGGAGGGTGCGCCTCGCCCGGTTGGAGGTGGCCGCGTGTCGAGCGGCGGGTCGGAGGCGCGCGTGCAGCCGACCGCAGCTGGCGCATCTGGTCGATCTGCTGCGGATCCGCAGCTGTCACCTGGCGCTGATCCCGGAGCCGATTGTCTGGGCCTCTGCGACGGAAATCCCGAGGAGGATATGTTCCCCACACCGTGACACATGCGATATAACTCGCCCGGAATGATTTCTTCACCCATTTCTTCGCCATTTTCCCCGTTTTGTTCGCCTGGCTCACCTGTAGCATCAACAGACGACTCATGCACACTGTTTAGAGGGTTAGCCAACATATGATCATCACAATTGTTAATGCCCCCCTTGATCATAACTAAGGAGATTAGGAGGGAGCAAAAGGATTTCTTTCTGAAGTAGGGCACCAACATTGGGATGAAGGTCTACGAAGGGAAACTTGGTTTCATAAAAAACGAAGTCTCGTGAGATATAGACACGACATGTGGAGATGTCAAGGCACTTTACACCCTTGTGTTTTGTGCTATATCCAAGAAAAGCACATTGCTTAGAGCGAAACATTAGTTTGCGCTTGTTGTAAGGACGTAGGTTTGGCCAGCATGCACAGCCGAAAACACGAAGTGTAGTATAGTCTGGTTTGGTGTGAAGGAGGCGTTCTACTGGAGTTTCATTATTTATGACATGGCTAGGAAGCATGTTAATGATGTGGATAGCAGTAAGAAATGCTTCGTCCCAAAATTTGAGGGGCATGGAGGCATGTGCTAAAAGAGGGAGGCCAACCTCAACGATGTGGCGATGCTTGCGTTCAGCAAAGCCATTTTGTTGGTGAGCGTGGGGGCATGACACAAGATGTGAGACGCCAAGGTTTTGGAAGAAGGAGTTCAGTTTCTCGTACTCCCCCCCCCAGTCGGACTGGACAACAATGATTTTAGAGTCAAACTTACGTTCAACAAGTGCTTGAAAGTTTTGAAACACTTGAAAAACGTCGGATCATTTCTTAAGAAGATAAATCCAAGAAAACTTGTTGTAGTCATCAATAAAACTCACATAGTAGGTGTGTCTACCAACTGAACTAGGGGCAGGCCCCCACACATCACAAAAAATCAATTGCAATGGTATGGTAGAAACACTAGTGGAGATTGGATAAGGCAATTGATGACTTTTAGCTCGCTGACAAGAAGCGCAAATAGTTTCAACATTGCGCTCACCAACATGCGAGAGCTTATTTTTCTTAAGCAATTTTTCAACTAAAGAAAAATAAGCATGTCCTAATCGATCGTGCCACCGTGTTGACGAAAGTTTGACAACAACAAAAGTTTGTTTATTGCATCTTGTGCGCTCCGGAATCAATGGGTAGAGCCCTTGAACACATCTACCTCGATAGAAGATTCTCCTCATTGCCTGATCCTTGATCAAAAATAAATAGGGATGAAATTCGAGGAAAACATTATTGTCAAGAGCAATTCTATGAACAGAAAGAAGACTTTTGTTGGCACTAGGAACATGCAAGATTTTCCTTAGATGAATTTTACGACTAGGGGTATTAAAAATTGAGTGACCAATGTGGTTTATCCTCATAACTTCACCACTGGCGGTGTGAATTTGATCCTTGCCATGGTATTTCTCCTTCATGGTCACCTTTTCAAGTTTATTGGTGATGTGGTTGGTGGCACCACTGTCGACATACCAATTTGTGTCGATCCCATAGGCACCATCCGCATCAGCAGCAACTTTTTCTTCATCTTGAGAGGAGTCTTCATCGTCCTCATACCTGTACCAACAGTCCTTGGCCATGTGCCCTGGCTTGCCACATATCTGGCAGCGAGGTGCATCTGGACGTGCTCTGGTGGAGCCGCCGCGGCGACCCCTGTTGCTGGTGTAGGAGGGTCGGCCGCCGCCTGATGTATACTACGCAACCTTTTTCTTGTAGACATTGTTGGGCCTCCAAGTGCAGAGGTTTGTAGGACAGTAACAAATTTCCCTCAAGTGGATGACCTAAGGTTTATCAATCCGTGGAAGGTGTAGGATGAAGATGTTCTCTCTCAAGCAACCCTGCAACCCAATAACGAAGAGTCTCTTGTGTCCCCAGCACACTCAATACAATGGTAAATTGTATAGGTGCACTAGTTCGGCGAAGAGATGGTGATACAAGTGCAATATGGATAGTAGATATAGGTTTTTGTAATCTAAAAATATAAAAACAGCAAGGTAGCAAGTGATAAAAGTGATCACAAACGGTATTGCAATGCATTGAAACAAGGCCTAGGGTTCATACTTTCACTAGTGCAAGTTCTCTCAACAATAATAACATAGTTGGATCATATAAATATCCCTCAACATGCAACAAAGTGTCACTCCAAAGTCACTAATAGTGGAGAACAAACGAAGAGATTATGGTAGGGTACGAAACCACCTCAAAGTAATTCAAAAAAAATCCAATTTTGTTTGGCATGGTATATAATTTGGTGCGTCATGTGCATCATGTCCGCTCCAAATTTCAAATCATTTTGACATCTGAGTAGCTCTTGGCAAAAAAGAAAAATTTTGGGTATGTTAAATAGTGTACTGCTTATATATTGTTCTTATCCAATTTGTCGTTTTTGCCGAGAGCTACTCAAATGTCCAAATACTCTGAAATTTGGGACGTACCTCACGCACCAAATTATCTACATTGCACAAAAATATTGGATTTTGTTGAATTTTTTATGAATTGTTTCTTGAGCGGGTGCAGATGAGCCCGGGCTCAGAATTGGATATTCGGGTAACATAATACTACTTGATTATAAGATGAGCCACATCTATATATGTGTGGCAGCAAAAGTATTTACCTAAAATAACTATATCACTGGAAAGCTCGGTAAAATGCACACTAAAGCAATGTCCTAGTGGTGAAATTAGGTTGGATAAGATGGACGCTACATGTTCTTCAAATAAATAACAAAAATGGACTGTCTCTAGTACATAGGTTGAATGAGATGCAGGTTATGATGGGAGTCTTCCCATCCTCTATAAAAATGAGACTTCACTAACTATATATTCCCCTCTTTTGAATAAACATCATGGATACTATCATGAAACACAAATGTCAATAGAAACATCCTATAAATATCTATTTATGACCCATGAGCAAGGTGACGAAGAGCATTGCGTGCTACTCCCTTCGTCCCAAGTAGGGACGAAGGGACTAGCAGGTAATGCTCTTCGGCACCTTGCTCATGGGTCAATAAGTGCAAATGGCTTATCACTTAGTTGGTTCAACAGATGCAAATTGCGGAGCACTTGAGAAAAGACATTGTTAGCATAGATTAATTTGTTGGTATTCATAACCAAGATTCTTAAAAAGATGAGGATATATAGATGTACGACCCATCAATGTTTTTCATAAATAACATGTGTTCCTGATGATACTTAGTCAACAAAGATGAGTGGTAACTGCAAAAAAAATTGAGATGGTTTGAAACTTAAACTGAGTACATACCATAGATAACATGTCGAATATAAGCTGGATATGGCAAGAATATGGCAAGTCTAAACAGAACTATGAGCTGGATCAGTCAAAACCAAGAGGATAACTTCCCTTCTTTTTTTTGGCGTCTTTGAGCAATATATTCAGGTAGGAGAACTCTCCTCCCAACAATTCCTCAGAAAACAAATGGCAAGTCAATACTATATGTATTTCAAACGAAAATAATAATTATACATATAAAACTACACTCTGATAGTATCAATTTCAATCTGAACAAAATGAAACTTAAGTGGAAACGCTATGGCCCACCCCATTTAATCACTCTGCGTGCGTCGATCACCTCTGTGGCCATCGGATCTATGTTTGATAGGATCGCTCAGGAGCAACCTCTACCCATAGTCTAGGTTTGCTAATTAACCGTTGTTGCAATCCTTTCGACGGCAACAAGGGTTTTGCTGCTGACCGACCATGCGCTAAGGAGGGCTGCGGTGGCAAGATCCTGCAGCGGCGACAAAATATTCTAAGGTGACGGCTGACACAAATTCTACGATGACAATGACGATGATAACACATGTCGCTGCCACCGCCGGCCTCGCCGACTCTTTCAGGTACAAATGCACATAACCCCCTTTTCCCTCCCGTAAGCTATCAGTTCACGTAGACAAAAAATTCCCTTTTTTGATGTTTTTCTGAGTTTTGCTAAGGTTTGTGTCCTGCTTAGAGATGCGAGGCGGCGACGGCTCTCTGTAGATGGAATAAGGTCCTCCCCACCTAGTCCCCATTTCGGTGGTATTTCATGCATCGTCGGATGGCCTGTGAGGGTTTGTCTCTAGCGGATCTCATGAGAATCAGTCGGCGTATGTCTTCGTTCGTTGGTATTAGTGTATCTATAGGTTGGGTCCTTCCGACCTATACTTCTCCTTCATCGACAGCGGTTGTTGTTCTGGTGCGTTGATATTATGGGGTTTTAACATGACTACTTTTTGGCTGTCTACTTCAACGAGGTTTTCCCGGCTCCGATGAGGGATGTGTGATGAGGGTGGCATGCCTTCAACTCGCTTCAGTGCTTGTAGTGCGTCATTGCTAATTGTTTTACGTACCTAAATGTATTACCCGTCCAACGGCCGGCAAAGGCGGTCAATCTTTTTACATTATTACCCATTCACCCGGTCAATGAAAACGCCAAGTCTCACCCAACTAATAACTCTATGCATGTCGGCCATGTCCGTGAGTATCAGATCTAATTTGATCGGACGACTGATAAGATCTCCTATCCATATACACCCTGTTGCCATTAAACCATTGTTGCGCCCCTCAACCGCAAGAAGTGGTTAGTTATATACCTATAGGCAATTGAGGGGAATCTTGATCTTCCAGCGTCACCGACATAGGGCACATAGGTACAAGACGGCGACGATGACACATCACGGCAACTGTGATCCCGGCTCGCGACAGCCTCCTAGACCCATCCAAGTACGATCCATCACTACAGCCAAAGCACTCGGAGCTTGACCAACCACCGCCATGGGCAACTTCCACCACCAAACTCCGCCGCCGGTCGTCGACCTCCACCACCCCATCTACCCTGCGTCGCCAGGAGTTCGCCACTGCCACCATGCGCATCGCCTTTGTCCAGCGTTCTTACCAGATCTGCCAGCATCGTGACCCGCGCTGACCTCCACCGGAACCTGTGCAGGGCCAACATAGTGACTCCACCATCTCTGCCTCATGCGTGCAGGGGAAGCCGCCCGTAGCCGCTAGGCTGCGCGCCGAGGAGTTTCTGCAACAACGACGGAGCCACAAACAACGACGGCAACGACTGCGGTGCTTTTGGCGATACCATGTTTCATTACGATTTTTTTGCAACATCATCCATGTTGCAAAAGTCCTTCCACAACATTATCTATGTTTAAAAAATGGAAGACGAAAAAAAATCCATAATACAACTTCTGTTGCAAATGGTTCTACAAACTACTTCGGTAAGCCGCTATTCATAAACAGAGCTCTGCGTGACTTTTTCTTCCAAGGATTATCATCTACCAATGTTTACATGCAGCATGTACTGAGTAAATATTACCGTATGGATGCTTCCAAAAAAATAGCGCATGGAGAAAATCGTTCGAATGGATCTGTTCTTCTTGTATTGCTGTTTGCCAAATTTTTAACACCTAGTTGCCATAGTGTTGTGTCACACTTGTTAGTTTAGTTCTATCAAGTTATATTATCGTCTAATAAGTATTCCGCGCTTGACAGATTAATTCTATAAATTTGTTGTTTGATAAATTTGTCAGAAACTTGTAAAACCTAGTTGCCATGGTGTTTTCCCGCGCTTCCCAATTTAATTCTATCAAGTTGCTGTTTCATAAAGTTTGCCCGAGATTCGTGAAACCAAGTTGCCATGGTGTTTTACCGTGCTTGTCAGCTTCCTCTACTAAGTTGCCATGTCGTTTCATAAAGCTTTGCAGTTGTGACAAGAATTAGCTGTCAGGGAAGTTTTATCGTGCTTGTTTAGCAGGTTGCCAATTTAATTCTGCCATGTCTCATTTTTATAAAACTAGTCATGGTATTTTCTATTGTATCTATGCGTCGCTGCAATGAAAAAATAATACTGCGTGCTTGTCCTCTATAGGTTTGCTGAAGCCAAAAATATCTGACATGAGAAGCACGTTGGTCTTGCTCGTAGTATATGTTACTAGTAAAAGCAAAATGAGATTCCACAGTATTGTGGCAAAGTGATAAGAACAAACACAGGTACAGATAGATACTATAGTACGTATGCATGCACGTGAGATCGATCCTTGACCTGCATATAGGTCTGCAATCTCATGCACGTAGGTCCGCACGGCCATGCTCGATCAACGGCGAGCTAGAAGCTTCTCCTCATGCCAGTCCACCACCTAAAGCTTTCACGGTTCTCCTCCTTGACCTGCTCCGGGGACGGCTTCAGGTCCTCGTCGAGACCCACGTCCATGCGTGGGATGTACTTGTGCCTGAACCACTCAGGGTTTCGGGCGAAGCACCGGCGCAGCGCCGCCGTGGCCTTGACGCATGCCTCGTCGTCCCCCGGCGGCTCCATGTAATCGGGGTGGCAGGGCAGCATCGCCGCGGTGAAGTCGGTGAGGCACCCGCGGTCCTGTTGACACACGAATACGTCATGTGTACTCTCGATGCCGGGGGTGATGCACCGCAGCTCACGTCGAAGGAGACCCGACCGACAGCGCGATACGCAAGACAGTCGACGGACGCTTTTGCTGACCCGAAAACCCCACACCCCGGGGAGGGACCCCGTCAGGGAGCGCGGCGGCTATGGGCTGCCCTAGGTCGATTCGCTCGCCCCTAGAGCCTCGGGATTCGCAGCTCTCAAACACGAAGAACAGCGAAGAACGAGATAGAAAAAACGGTGAAGAGATAAAACGTAGATGAAAAAGTCGTATATTGATTTGTTCGATTGTGTGTTGTTCAATCGGCCGTCACCCCCAACATATATAAGAGGCGGCTGGACTTCCCGTATAAGTAAAGGATTCGTCTAGGCTTTCCTTACAAGAAAAATTACATCAATTCACGTTCTAGAGTCCTAATTCTATTCCAACCTGGATTCAGTCTGAATCTGGCCCAAACTCTGTCTTCCTTCTTGCACGGGCCGCCGGGTTTGCATATAATCTCCGATCGAGACGGCCCAAATAAGGCCATCTTGAATACTTTTCGAGGTCATCTTTATCTTCCAGTCGGACTCAGTCTTGCAGTAGACTGGATTATCTGAATCTCGTAGTGAGTTTGTAGGCTATATATTATCTCTGATGGTGATGACTCCAAAATCAAAGTTTACCGTGTTGATGATACGCACAACTTCTGTATTGAACACTTCTTCATCCAAGGTCATTTTTATAAACTTTCCAGCACATGTTCAATTTCACTCGGATTTGAGCTCATCCACTCGGATATTAGATACTTTCACTCGGATCGTCCGATTGGCCTTTTTCACTCGGAAGACAATCTTCCACTCGGATGACTATATTTCCACTCGGAAGGCATTATCTTATTCAATCGGCAAGTTTTCGTCCCGATGGTAATCTTTTCACTCGGAATATTTTCACCTGGACGACAATTTCACTCGGATGATCATATTTTCACTCGGGTAACTATATTTCCACTTGGATAATAATAAGTTCATCCGGTCAGCAAACTTTCACTCGACCGGGAAATTTTC
This sequence comes from Triticum monococcum, assembly GCA_034509565.1. Taxonomy (NCBI): domain Eukaryota; kingdom Viridiplantae; phylum Streptophyta; class Magnoliopsida; order Poales; family Poaceae; genus Triticum; species Triticum monococcum. The sequence continues at coordinate 789,485,951 of CM067847.1, forward strand.
ACTCGCCCATAAACTTTCACTCGGATGGTAAACTTTTTCACTCGGATTTCCGACTGAAAATACAGCCTGATCTTGTCTTGTCTCTCCAGGCCTCATACGACCTCGGATTGAGACGAATTATATATGAAAATCGATCGGCTCGACGAGACGAAGATGATTCCTTTAGAGCGCTCCTTCATCTGGGGTAATATTGAGGGCGTAATCGGCCGAAAAGCACTCCGAACATTAAATTTTGTTACTCGGAGTATAACTTCGGCCACTGAGATGAGGTCGAATGGCGATAGCCTAAACATCAAAGTTGTTCCACTCAACGATATGAAACTTTCTCATGCTGAAAACCCTTTCACTATGTATCTTGCCAAAATCAGGTGTCAACACGTCCTCCACGTGATGCATGGTGCACGTCATGTCGCTCACGATGGTGCTTACGAAGATGGCAGGCTCCGACGTCCTCCATGCGAGCGTCAATAGATGGTTTTGACGCACAGGGCTGTGCACAAAAATGCTATATCTTTTTTTGAGGGGTACAAAAATGCTACATCTATGTACAATCTACGGGTTGTTACGCAATCTTCCTTAACTAAACACCCCCTCCCCCCCCAAATTTCAACCGGAGTGGGCCCCAGCCACTAACCCTTATCCAATTATTTATCTCACAACACTCTTCACGTAAAATCCTCACTTAGTTTTACTTTTATTTAGGTGAACTAGGGACTTTATTACTCAAACAATCAAAGTTTCAGGAATACATATAATGTCAGGAACTGTCCCTAGCCACAAATGCCGTCCAACTTGCTAGGAGGACGCGGCTTTAGCTAACATATGAGCTTCATAATTAGACTCCCGAGGCTCAAAACAAAAACAAAGTTCCTCGAAATCCATCATATGGTGCTTAATCTCATTTAGAATCATGGCATAAGTTGATGATGCGCCTCCGTTGATGCTGATCATAACTTCCAAACAGTCCGAACCAACTACCACATTACTCAAAGAAAGATCCTGGGCCAGAGCAAGAGCTTCATTGCACGCATTAGACTCTAAGCATGTTGGATCATTCATCCCTTCAAAAATCACAGCCGAAGTACCCAAAAAGTGCCCATCTCTGTCTCTGCATATCGCTGCTGCTGCTCCCCTATTGCCATGTCTCGAAATCCCTCCATCTGCATTAATCTTTGCCATGTCTCCCCTATTGCATATCTCTGAAGAACAGTTAGCTTTTGTTCCTGGACATCTCATCACATACAACTTCATTACGGCCTATGAGTGTTTGCATTATATGAAAACCAGAAGAATCAAGAGGAACCCGTTTTGTGCCCTTAAGCTGGATATGATGAAAGCTTATGATAGATTAGAGTGGCCTTATCTCAAGGTGGTCATGCTTAAGTTGGGTATTAGCCCATGTTTTACGGATACCGTTATGAGGTGCGTGTCATCAGTTTCATTTTCTGTACTTTTTAATGGTGGAAGTTTGGATGATTTCAGGCCATCTAGAGGCATTCGACAGGGAGACCCGATATCACCGTATTTATTCCACTTAGCGGTTGATGGTCTATCTTGCTTATTGAAAAATCAAGTTGATGGTGTTCGTGGCATTAAGGTGGCCCCTACTGCTCCAGAAGTTTGCCACCTTTTGTTCGCTGATGACAACCTTCTTTTGTTTGAAGCAACAAGTACTAGTGCAATACAGATCAAAGAGTTGTTGAGAAGGTATTCTGATGCTTCTGGACAAAGAATAAATGTTGATAAATCATCAATCTATTTTAGCTAGGGAGTGCCTGAGAACTTGAGAGGTGAAGTTAAGAACATATTGGAAGTCCAGAATGAATCTCTATCTGAAAAGTACCTCGGACTCCCCACGGATGTTGGAAAAGCTAAGAGGGTTGCTTTAGATATCTTAAAGATAGAATATGGAAACATGTCCAGGGATGGATGGAGAAAAGTTTATCATCTGGCAGAAAGGAAGTATTAATTAAATCCGTCGCGCAAGCTATCCCAACATATTACATGTCATGCTTCAAGTTACTTCGTGGTCTATGTGAACATATAAATGGGCTCCTTCGAAAATTTTGATGGGGAAGTAGACGAGGTGAGAGGAAGACGGCGTGGGTCTCGTGGAAGACGATGTCTAAACCTAAGTTTATGGGAGGGATGGGGTTCCGTGATATTGAATTATTCAATCTAGCGTTGCTGGCGCGCCAGGCATGGAGGCTTATGCAGGAACCAAACTCGCTGAGTGCCCGGGTTCTGAAAGCACGCTATTATCCAGAGTGTGATATGTTGGAAGCACCCCTTGGCTCAAAACCATCACAGGTTTGGCGGTCTATTGGAGAAGGAAGAGATATACTCTCACTTGGTTTAATCAGGAGGATAGGTTCAGGTTTAGGCACTAACATTTGGCATGATAACTGGTTGCCGAGAGACTACAAGTTAAGGCCGATTTGCGCCCGCTCGCAGAATCCACCTTCTGTGGTTGCTGCACTTATTGATGATGCAACGAAAACCTGGAATCAACAGCTACTAGAAGAACACTTCATTGCTCTTGACGTTGATGTTATCTTAAACATTCCAATCAGCTCAAGGGTGCAGGATGAGTTTTGGGCCTGGCACTATGACAAGAGAGGTGTTTTCTCAGTCCGATCATGTTATCGTATGATCACTGGAATAAAATCACAGAGGGAGGATTGGTTAGAGAACCGAACGAGTAACTCGAATCAAGCAGCCAGGAAGAAGGACTTGACCAGATTGTGGAAAGTGAAGGTGCCATCTAAAGTGCGCGTTTTTGTCTGGTGACTAGCTCACACTTCACTACCGACGGGCACGACGAGGTATGAGAGAAACATGGCTACATCTCCGGTTTGTTCTATTTGCAACATGGCGGAGGATACATGGCGGCATTCTTTGCTGGACTGTCGCATGGCTCGATGTGTTTGGGCACTGGGTGATGAGGAAGTTGTGGAGCATGTGATTTCAAACTGATCCGATGACGCCCGTTTATAGCTCTTCTCGCTTTTTGATTCCTTGAACCAGCAAGATCTTGCAAGAGTACTTGTCACACTTTGGGCTATCTGGTGGGCTAGACGACGAGCAATTCATGATGACGAATACCAGAGCCCACTCACGACAATGAGCTTCATCACAAGATATTTGCAGGACCTTGACATTTTAGCTGCTCGGGTACCTAGGAGAGTCCCGCCAGTTATCCCAGTCCAGAGGTCATGTAGTTTTACTTGGATCTAGCATTACTCGGGGCATGCGAGATGGGACGAGATGGACTGGGAGAGCCCCAAACAGGCTCAACGAACTTGCCAAATATCAAACCTGGACCAATGCTTCGCTCGAACAGGCGCTAGACGATAAACAACGATGACACCACTCACCCATGACCTCAATGTCTCCTCGTCGACGTCTGGTTGGCCTTGGGGGGGGGGGGGGGGGGGGACGACATGCCTACCATGAGTTTTTCTCGGAAACAGACCCTAGACCCAGTGGCGGCTCCAGGAATTTGCAACCGGGTATTCATGTGTATTCATTTTGCCAAAATCATTGCTGCTTTTTAAAAATTGTCACTGTTTTGTCAAAATCAACACTGTTTTATAAAAACCATGGGTATTCATATGAAGACACAAGAATACCCCTAGCGCCGCCCCTGCCTAGACCACGTACACACCACCTACCTACTAGACAAACGGCGATGTCCACCTACAATGCCACGTTCCCTTAAGTCCAGGGGGCCAGCGTCCCTGCATCCAACGCTCTCCCAAGAAAAAACGAAGCGGCGAGGGCCTTGCCATCACCTTTACTTGGCGGTCGGACGAGCTTCATCGGCGGCGCTGAGGGAGAGGTAGGTGAGAGAGGTTGGTGGCGCTAGAAACCCTAGTTGACCGGGCCAAACCTGGGTTCCCCGTGGACGTCGTGGTCCAGCTAAGTTTGTTGACAGATGAGAGTAATATGTACGCCAGGAAATTAAGGTAGTAGCTGAGGATGTATGTAGCGCATGCGCTTTAGTATGGATCCACAATCATATACAGAGGCATAGACAACGAAAATCGATCTAAATCTGGATAGTTCCCGTGCACATATATCATATATGAGCTGTGGCTTACCCCATCCCTATTAATCATCAAAGTACATGGCTGATTGATCGATGAAGTCACATCAATTAAAGTACTAATTAACATGCATGTGCAAGATCGATCGCCATAGCTAGCTAGGCCGGATCGTTGCACATATTAAGGAGCTAGCTAGCTTCTCCTCATGCCAGTCCACCACCTCCAACTCCGTTCATTCTCCTTCTCCACCTGCTCCGGCGACGGCTTGACGTCCTCGTCGAGGCCGTGGTCCAAGCGGGGGATGTATTGGTGCTCGAACCACTGGCGGTTGCGGCCGAAGCACTTGCGCAGCGCAGCCGTGGCCCTGGCGCATGCCTCGGCGTCGACGACCGGCTTGGCTAGGTCGGGGTGGCACTGGCTCACCGCTGCGGCGAACTCCTGGGGGCACCCGCCATTGAGCATGTGGTGTTTGATTATGCTCGCGTCGTTGGCGTAGCTTACCAAGGACAGGACGATCCCCATGGCCGGCGTCGTTGGCTGATGTAGTATAATCTACCCCACGATCTATCAGGCTTGCTAATTAAATAGCGCACGCAGACACGCTATATACACTGTATATACGTAGATTATACATATAGTACCTGCGTGCAGAATCGAGACTTGCGCCATGCAAACAAAAAAAGACTCTTAGCCTGCAAAAAAAAAAGACTCGAGACTTGCCTTGCCGTGCAAGAAATGTCCTGCAGAGGTTTAATTAGCTACTCCAGTACTATGCCAGAGATGGGTAATATTTTCAAAGAAGTTTGTGAACAACACCTTCCGAGATACACGTCGTAATAGAGATGGACACAGTGTTTCAAATATGGGACTTTGGCATTGCTTCTTTGTCGATCAAATTTGATGGTAATAATTTTTATGATAAATTGATATAACTATATTTTTTACATCTATCTGATCTTAAAATTTTCTGTACATATTTTGAGTCAATGTTGGTAAATGTTAGTTGCACGCATTTTTACGAGGACACCGGTTCACAAGGGGATGTTGTATTCAATACAATTACCGCACGATACAAAATATAAACCTAAATTATATTGAATTGAATTGAGTTCACCGCCGTTTCCACGCGAAGGCTCTAAGGTACGTCGGATTCCGCATGAGAATCTTAAAGCACACGCCGTCACGGAAGCCAAAGATGGAGTGGTCCTAGTTGCTACTAGGGTCTGTCTGTGGATCGGACAAGGCTAAGAACCTATGCATTGAAAAGGGAAGGTTGGGCATCCACACAAGCCATATACTGTTTAGGTTATGAGACCACCTGCTCTGACAACAAATTTGAGGCGTCTAGAAGTTAGAAACCGTCTTTATAGTTTCTCGGAGGCGGTTTCATTGTTCTGGCCGCGTCCGAAGCGGTCTATAGCCATATCAACTGCATGCGCTCCTGCGCTGGGTGTAGGCAGCTCTGATCAGCTTGGTCTCAAAAGCCTCTGACTGCAATTGCTAATGTTCTTTTTTTACTAATGGGAAGTTCGCACAGATGCCCCACCTTAGCCTGTCACATGCGTGGATCCTGAGTCTTCGGCTGCAGCTCCCACGGGTGATCCTGAGGCGGATCTTGTAGAATAATCAACCCCGTACGCTGCGCAGGCTGGATCTTTTATGGTTGCTGCCAGGTTTTACATAAATCAAGTGCATTTTCTCCAATTTCATCAGCATATTCTCCTATTTGTGGACACTTTTAGCAGACTTTTTATCGAAGTTATTAGAAATTGACAAGTAATCAGTACAGTCATCAACCACCCATTTGATCAAAATGGAGTGAAGGGCGGGGAATGATTTCTTTGCGGAGTTGAGCGCTGGTGCTTGAATGGAGGCTGGCAAAGGGAAAGACATGTTTGTCAGAAACTATATCTCTGTAAACATAGAAACGGCTCAAAGAGATATCAAAACACTTGTATCCTTTGTGGAGACTGCTATATCCTAGAAAAATATAATGCTTCGAGGGGAATAGCGAGTTTGTGTTTACTAAAAGTGGCAGAAGTTATGCCAAGCGGCACAACAAAAAATTCGAAGCAAAGAATAATCTGGCTTTTCCAAATAGGCATTCCTCACACAATAGTAAGGAATGCCTAGTCTCAAAATTTGAGAGGCATGAAAGCATGGGCAAGTAAGGAAAAACCAATTTGCAAAATATGTTTGTTCTTGCATTCAGCGGATCCGTTCTGCTGATTAGCACGGGTGCATGGCACGTGAAGCGTGGTACAAATACGCTCAAAGAAGGAGTTGAGCTTTTGATACTCGCCCCCAGTCGGCTTGCATAGCAATAACATTTAGATAAAATAGTCATTCAACATGTTATTGAAAAAGCTGAAACTTCTAAAGCACAACAGACTTATTTTTAAGCAAATAATATCCATCAGAACTTGCTAAAATGATCGATAAAGCTAACATAGTATTTTTGTCTCTCAACAGAAACAGGCCGAGTGCCTCCAAAGAACTTAAAAAACAAGCTCTATAGGACATTTAGACTCGCTAGTTGATTGAGGGTATGGTAATTGAGGGCTCTTGGGCATTTGACACCCATCACAATGCAAACGATGATCATATTTACTAGACATTGAAAGACTATTATTTTGAAGAATTTGTTGCACCGACGAAAGTGAGGGATGCCCTAGACTCTTATGCCACTGAGAGGTTTGACCGCGCCAAGCACTTGTCGTCCAGGATTCGTCGCAAACCCCTCGGATTTTCTTCCTTGTTGGCTACTCGATATCTTACCATGCTTGCACACCTTTGTCGGTCATCCTCGTGCCTTGATGGCCGCTATTTTGGGCTCAAAGCTGCCGGCCGCCGGTAGACCTCCACCACCTTGCAATTGTTCCATGTTTTGCCTAGGTTATTTTTTTTTTGGTTTTTTTGTCTCGTTTTGTTTTGTCCAATTCAATTGAGTAGAATCGTTTCAATTGAAGATGAACATGCTGAGAGAGATGATCTTTGAGGACTCATCGTTATCCAAGGACTTGGCGGTCGGACGAGTTTGATCGGTGGTGGTGAGGGAGATGGAGGTGAGAGAGGGTAGCGGTGCTAGCAACCCTAGTTGGCTGGGCCAAATCCGGCTTTCCCATGCACGTCGTGGTCCAGCTAATTTTATTGATAGATGAACGGAAACGGAGGGGGGTAGGGGGCGGGCAAGGGAGTACTATTTACACCATGAAATCAAGGTAAGAGCTGATTCATGTATGTAGCGCATGAGCTTTACTATCGATCCACAAACATATACACAAGCAGAGACAATGAAAAGCGATCTAAATCTGGATAGTTTCCCGTGCACATATACGAGGCGTGCCGTACCCCATGCACAGTAATCTTCAAAGTACATGGCTGAATGATTGATGTAGTCACATCGATTAATAACTAACATGCGTATCCAAAAAATTTATACTAACTCTCAAAAAAAGATAGTAACTAATATGCGTATGCAAAATCGATGGCCATACGAGTAGATCGGATCGTGGCACACATTAAGCAGCTAGCTTCTCCTCATGCCAGTCCACCACCTCCACCTGTAATCATCCTCCTCCTTCACCTGCTTGGGCGACGGCTTGACGTCCTGGTCGAGGCGGTGGTCCAAGCGGTCGATGTACTGGTGCTCGAACCACTGCGGGTTGCGGCCGAAGCACTTGCGCAGAGCCGCCGTCGCCCTGGCGCACTCCTCTGAGTCGACGACGCGCTTGGCTGGGTCGGCCCGCAGCATGATCACGTCAGGGTGGCACTCGCTTATGGCCGTCATGAACTCGTCGAGGCACCCGCCGTTTTCCATGTGGTGGTTGACCAAGTTGATGTCGCTGGTGTGGTTTATGAAGGACACGACGCTCCCCATGGCCGGCCGGCGGCGTTAACGGATGTACAAGTAGTATAATTAATCTCGGGTTAGTCTACGCATCGATCGATCTGCTAATTAAATAGCGCATGCAGCCACACTTTATACTAGCACGTGCGTGCAGATCTGATACTTGCGGTGCAAGAAATACCCTTTTTTTCAGAGCTTTATAATTAGCTAGTATGCCAGAGTCCTGCAAAAAAAAAAAGCTAGTATGCCAGAGATACGGACGTCGCCACTGCCTGCGGTAAGATGACATCCGCTGCCTTGGGTATGATGACATCCGCTGAATCTGTGGCTATTGCTTCGACTATTGTACGCCAGATCCCCATAGCGCTAGGGAGGGTTGAAGAGGAGATCAGTAGATGGCCGTCTTGCTATAATATAGTTCGGCTATTGTACCGCCTTGGATGGAGCACGTTTGTTGATTTTCCAAACTAGTAAGAATGCACGTGCAATACACGACCGTGAGAAAAAAAATCTCCTATGTAAACATATAGCACATCAGAGCCATCATCTCGTCTCAAGGAACCTCTGGAACTTTTAAATATTTAAATATTTATATATGACCATAACAAAATATCATTTGAAAATTGTATTATTTGCAGGCAATATAGAAACTACAAGGAGTAGGATGATACTGGGTTTATAAAACCAACAGACACTCCTACCTAATTATGATGCTCCGTTAGCATAAACACCTTTTACTTTTGTTTCATCCTTCATATCTCTCACATGAATGATAAACCTGCATATATTGCCTTTAAGAGTGTTGCTTGGAAACGAAGGAAACAACAAAGCTTGAATATGTCAGTGCCATGACTCTTGGTGAAGATGTGACATGGTCAATCCAGTTCTGGTATTTATCATAGTTTTAAATAGCCGGCTATAGCCTCGCTATAGCCCCGCTATAGCTGTTTGAGGGGGTTGTCGCTAAATGATTTCATGTACAATTTGCCGCTATAGTCCAGTTATAGTTGTTTTTTAGGGTCACCGCTAAATGCCATAGCCCGCTATTTAAAACGTTGTTATTTATCCATAGTCCACACTTTTCCCTACAATCCCAAGTCTGAATCGACAATATAAGGAATCCATAGACCACACTTCTACACCAATTTTTGTACAGGACTAACTGGAGCTTGTGTCCGATTCTATTTGATTGCTACAGTAACAGAGCAAATAAAAGGAATACAACATTGAGAATAGAACATATACCCAAGCATGCAGTTGTTTACCATATATTCAGGTGCTTGAGATTACACTAAAAATTGTCCAACAAAATACCATAGAAAGGTTGCTCAAAATAAACAGTATGGCATGATGGCATAGAGGACTGCCACATAAAAATACAGTAAGCCCTGCAGTTCTGTTTCTATGCTTCTCTAATACTGAAAGCAATAGCCAAATATCATTGTATAGTTCTTTCAGCGTGTCAGGCTCGCTTAAATATCGAATACAAATGCATGTGTCTCCTCAACAGTGCAATGCACCTGTCGGCTGATAGAACTTCAATAGGATACTGAAAGAAAAAGAAATTTATACCATAAAAATGTACGCACAGATTTGGTAGATACAGATTCAAATCTAGTCCAAACGTCATGATCCATTGAACCTTGCTGCATCCCTCGTAATAAGGATGGCCGGGACTGAGAGCAAATACCTCTCATGGAAGGAAGTTAGAGGACACTCATAGCTTAGGAGTAAATATAGCTTTCATATTCATGGAGTCACAGCAAAGATGCGCAACACTGCAGCAAGGAAGAATAGCACATAACTGCATGATGGACAGAAATCATGTCAATCCACTTCAGTCCGTTACGTGGAGAAAACATCATGTCACGTCCATTCAATCAACACGGAACTGAATTGTGCAAACAATTCACTGTGTTAAGTGGAAAACACAAAATTTCAGGTTTAACAATTCACTAAGTTGGTCATTATTTGTCTCAGACAAATCTAAACAATTTACTAAGCATATATGCATTATAGCTTCAATGCATTGGACATCGGAACAATTTACCTTGTTGCCTGGGACACTTCCTTTTTTAGATAACTATGGCTACTATGCTATTGACTCATCCAAGTCATGTTCGCCTAGAAAAACAAGGTGTACATTCTCACTTCTTTAGATATCCTCTGAGGGCCTCGCTGAACAGTAAATAACTGTATAGAAGAGCTGCCATAGTTGTCCATCTACAACTTGTACATTTTCACTTTATATAGTAAAATATTGCCGTGTCTTCTAAAATAGTTTTATTGTCGGAGCCTCCCATAGAGTCTTACCATATAAGTTAATTAGCGCTCACACAAATGGCTTGTGTCAGAGAATTGAAAATTACCTGCGTAAAAATAGCACATCCACAAGCAAACTAATCAGCATCTGAATGAAATAAACCATCACTTTCATCAGAACGCTACCAAACATTGAACCAACATAGCAGCATACACTTCTGCCTAAAGAGAAAAAGGTAGAACACATACCGTGAAGAACTCTGTGTTCAGAATCAGATGCACTTAGTGGAGAGGAGGGAGGCCTGATTGGATGCAACTCTCCAATCCAGTCCAGGTGAGATGTCACCGTCCATCACCAGGGGGCTCGACAGGGAGGGGGCGGCGGGGCTGGCTGGGAGAGGTGGGGCGGATGAGTGGTGCGGCTAGGCGAGGCGGAAACGGAGGGGGCCGGTCAGATCCGGTCGTCGCCATCGTCGGTCTGGTCGGGAGGAGGCCAGCAGTCGCGTGGGACGGTCCGGTGGAGCCCTATAGTGCGAGAACGGAGAGAGAGACAGAGATTAGTGAGGAGAGGGAGAGAGAAGGGAGGAGGAGGATGCTGAGTGCGGTTGGCCGGTAGAGGACGTCGGCGGCGGCTTGCAGGTGCGTGGGCGGCGACCGGAGGCGGGGTCGACTCGGGGCGATCGGGAGGAGCGACGGCGCTTGCTACGATCCGTTTTTTTTTTCTTTTTGAACTGACCCATTCTTCCTGATAAGGCGTGATTCGGGTAGAATCTTTCCGGAAATCACAGGCGGGGCCGCGGGATCGAGGACGCGGAGCGCTGCGAGGATTGGCAGATGATGGCGTCTGCTTAGCAGAACATTTAATCTGAAACGTTGATCTAAGTGATAAACCATTGACGCAATAAGGACAGTAGGATATATGTAAATTGCTCTAATCGGAGAGTCGTGGTTATCCCGTGTATAGTTTGTTGTGTGGCTTTAGAAGAGTTTACGTTTGCTTTTTTAATAGTAGTATAGATAAGTGATAAACTATTGACGCAATAAGGGCAGTAGGATATATATAAATTGCTCTAATCGGAGAGTCGTGGTTATCCCGTGTACAGTTTGTTGTGTGGCTTTAGAAGAATTTATGTTTACTCTTTTAATAGCAGCATAGATATAGATCTGTGACCAGACATATCAACTTGGATCGCATACGCGTTGCAACCTCCATAACGGACGTTACTTGCCTTTTCTTTCGGGTAAAGAAAAACGTTGTCTTTTCTTTCTGATCTAGTCGTATATTCTACATCTACAGAAGTACATGTCGTAACAGGTGTGGACGCACAGTCTCAAATATAGTATGCCATACTTATGGGCTTCGTTGCTGCAGCGTTGTCTCCGACGTCATGCTGGAGCACGGAGGTTTTATCATTTAGGAGTACGCGTAGGCGGTTGTCTACACAAGTGATAGCTGGAAGATGGAGTATCTTGTATTGGGTTTGTGGTCGAAGGCTGACAGTTTTGGTTTCCTCCTCCGACATCATCGTCATGCGAGGGTGTCAGTTTTGAAGTTTGATGGCGTGTCCGGGGACATGTTGCCCCGGTCTGATTCCTTCAACGGCTATGGTTTTGCTTCTAGCAAACTACTTTGAAGGTCCGTAAAGCTGTTGATCAGCGATGGAGCCGCATCGAGTTTGGGTGAAGAGGTGATCTGTCTTTTTATCCTTTGCTGGCCGCTTCGGTGGTGTCGAACGAAAGGGACATGCACTGGTTTTTCTATCTTTTCAGTTATGTATGGTCGGTGCTTACGTGCGGTGTTTACTCTAGGGCGTTCTACTTGATCTACTTGATCTAGGGCGTTCCCCATAACCAAATCCTCTCCCATGCTTATCTACTTGATCTAGGGCGTTCTTCTCGCGGATTGACTGCAGACCACTGGGTTTTCTTGGAAAAGCCATTAGATAGCACACAACTATTCCTTTTTAAATTACCTTTTACCACGGTGTTTACTCTACATGGTGGATTTGGTTGCATTGCAGACATATTACAACAATGTAGAATCAATAACCTCATATTATTTGAAAATGATCAACAAATTCATGAAGACTTGCCGCTTGCTGCAACAGTAGAACTACTGCGGGTTATCATTTGTAACTTGGGATGCAAGTGGCGCGACACAACTATCCGCTTCTTGTGTTTTGCTACCTAAATGAGCTGAAATAGGCTTTTGAGATAATTAGTACTCCCTTTATAAAAAAATAAAAAGACATTTAGATCACTACTTTAGTGATCTATAAACACACTTATATTTTTTTACGGAGGGAGTAAAATTTACTGTGAGAGTTGTTTACCGATTGTGGTTGCTGCACCGCTTGCATCCTTATTTGTAATAGAACCTAAAGAAAATTGTATATATCACCATTGGTTGATAGATCTTCACTCAATTTTTTTAGACAAATCTGCATATAAAGGGCCCCGAATTCTTGGTTCGCCCCGGGCCCTCGAAATCTCAGGAACGGCCTTGATTTCTGGTGGTCGTTGTACTGTCATGATTGAAAATGTATAGATTGGAAGTTTTCTCGCTAAAAAAAGCGAGGAAGTTTCTCACACTCTTTTTTTACCTTTCCATTGGACACTATCCGGACAGCAAATTGCAACCCAACTGAATCTGGCAAACGCAGCACAAAAATTGGGGCTTTTTGACACCCCCATACCCATCACATATATGGGGAGGATATAAGGGTGGCCCAAACGTGCCCGGACGTGTCTGCCACATAGGATGTGGCACACTATGGCACATCATGACCCCACTAGTACCCCACACCGCCAGTCGAAATCCTAGTCAAAGTCCACACACAACCGCTCCGTTTTCACTCTCAGTCTCCTCCCTTCCAGTCCCCTCCCACTACCATGGCTGGCTCTTGCAACAGCTCCGGCAACATCTCCAACAATGAGTTCGATCCCATCGAATGGGTGGGCGCTGGACAGAGGAAGGCTTCGGATGATGAGGAACTCGCACTCTGCATTGCCATCTAGCGTTTACGGGTAGGCAATGCCGGTATCTCGAACTCAGCTCCATCCACACCATCCCCGGAGGCCGGTGACACAATGCAAAGAGGGCAGTGGAGGTTGGCTCCTCCCTCATACGCGCGATATCCATGCCTCTCGACTCATAGGATCAGCTACTGTGCGATGTCCTCCGCCAGTCGTTGAACACGTCAGAGGCGGACGCGGGGCGCCTCCGTCGTAAGAATGCTAAGTAGCTCCGCCATTGCATCAAAGTGTCAGAATGCCTCGCAATGAAGGAGACGTCTTGCTGGCACCATCTTGATGTTGTCGGACAACGGCATGATGAGCATTGTTGGGGACCACACACCTCCCGCTACGGATGCATGTACAAAGGAATAGTGCCGCCTCTCCCGTGAACACAAGAGGAAGGGCCAGGCGAGAAAATGGTGATGTCCCCCACCCCGCTTGGTCTATCTAGTTTATTTTCTAAATAATTAATCTGTATGGTGATGAACTAGGTCCGACAAACTCTGTCCTATGATGAACTCTATATGTTTGGTTGGATAATGCTACATATATATGTACATTTGATCTACGTTGTTGTATTTGTTGTATGAATTTGGGGGTGGGTGTCTGAGGAGCACGCCTGTGGGCAAGGACAAATAGGAGGTGACCGGTCACTATTTGTGGACGTACACGAGGGGCACATTTGGCAATCAAGGTTGTAGATGCTCCATTTTTTTGCGGAAAACCTTACAATGTATTTGTAAAACATATGGCAGTATGTAAAACACGAGAAGTAACAAAAAATACATCCATGTTCGTAGATAATCTGGCTACGATTACAAGCACTGGAGCGAGCTGAAGATACGCTGTCATCATTGTCGGTCCCGCATCAGAGGCAGGCAAACCTTGTTGTAGTATTCCGTTGGCAAGTCATTGTTCTCATCACCCAAAGTGCCAGGGCACCAGAACAACAACAGCCGCCGATGAAAAGAAGCATAAAACAGAATAGTCCAACCTGTAGACACGTGAACACGGACGAATGTAGACTAGATCCACACAGATCCCGCGAAGGCAAACACAAACCAAATCATGTGACATTTAACGGAACCCCCTCCCCCTGACGGCATGAGACACGTTACCAGGACAGGGGCTAGGTGGAGAGAACCTTATTCCATCTTCAGGGAGTCACTGCCCCCTCGCCTTCCTGAGCATGACACAAACCCTAAATAGACAAAAAAAAAAGGCTAAAAATGAAGCAAGAGCCCTCGCAACGGCAAGGACTGGTTGTAGATGCTCTTAGCTGGTAAACATAAAGAGCTCAGAATGGCAATACACGATGGCCGTATGCAAGTAAGTATGTGTATGGTGTATGTACGAAACCCACAGAAATAGTCTATGCTATCCAATATAATGTACGAAACCCTATTTTTTTCTTCAGGCCGGACATTGTGGCTGATGAGCGGACGCGGTGTTTTGGCTCCTACGTGCATATATTCGGACATTGTCTAAATACAAATTTTGAAAAATTGAAAAATTCAGAATGAAAATCCCGCATATATTCGGACATTCTTTGTGCGTGCACAAAGTTTGAAAAATTGAAAAATTCAGAAAAGAAAATCCCGCGCGTAGCTCCTAGGTGTTTTGGCTCCCATTGTCTAAATACAAATTTTGAAAAACTGAAAAATTCAAAACGAAAATCCCGCGCGTATATTCGGACATTCTATGTGCGTGCACAAAGTTTCGGTGAAAAACAACGTTTTTTGTGGCTTGCGTAAAAAAGATAAAGAAATACCTCGTGAATAGTTATAATGAAGCATCAGAAATTGTCTTTTTTACACAAGCCACAAAAAACCTCATTTTTCACCGAAAACTTTGTGCACGTACATAGAATGTCTAGATATACACGCGCGATTTTTGTTTGAAATTTTTCAACTTTTTAAAATGTGTATTTAGACAATAGGTGCATATGCACCTAGGAGCCGTAGCCAATTACCACTGAGGAGCCCTTTAAACTCGGTCGGAGGTAGTAGTTGATCTAATCTATACGACTACTATAGGACATGCATGCATGTAAGATAAGTTGACCATTATCGGCGCGGCTGATGTTCTTGTCCGCTGGTCCTTTGGGTTGTTACGACGACTTGCCGACCGGCTCTGGTGAGGGAGAGGCCATGACGGTGACGCTCCTTTATCTTGCTCAAGTTCTTGTAGTCATTGCTAAGTGGTCTATGAATATGGATGTAATTTTGGTTACGTTTTGTATATTTTTACTGCTGTGATGTTTGATGAATAGATTGTCCGTTTCCGGAACTTCTCCTAGTTAATATAGAAGGGATATAGAATGTATACACAGATTGATTTCCCACATGGGTGTGGCTAGATCTTAGTGAAACGAGATTTAACCAAGTCATAGTCAAGTGATAGATCATAGGAAAGAATGAGATAATTTTTTTTAAATTGCATGGATCTCCACGTAAAATCTCCCTACTATAGCACCGACCGAGACTTGGTTAAGTCCGAGTCAACTGAGAATTAGCAATCTCATTTTCAGATATATATCAACAGAATGAACCGGGCGGTTTTAGAGAGGACATATAATAATACAAGCAATAGAAAATCTGTAGATGTCGATAGTTTTACAGAAGGGAGTTATTTTACAAAATCTGCTAGAGTTGCTCTTATACACAGCTTTAACATCACGTGTTACACTTGGTTGCCAATAATGCATGGTAAAGAAAAATCTAACTTATATATACTAAACAAAAAGACCGTATCATAAGATGAACCGATGTATCTATGGAGTATCTATCTAGCGCCATTGATCAATCTGCACAAAATCTACTAGCTTCTCCTCATGCCAGTCCACCACCTATATTCGCTGGCCCACTCCTTCTTGATCTGGGCCGGGGAGGGGTTGCGGTCCTGGTCGAGGCCCTCGTCCATGCGGTGGAGGTACTCGTGCCTGAACATGATGGGGTTGGCGGCGAAGCACTCGCGCAGTGCCGCCGTGGCCTTGATGCACGCGTCCTTGTCGACGGGGGTGGCCTTGCGTTGCTGCATCTTGTAAAACTGGGGGTGCCGCTGCTTCATGTAATCAGGGTTGCACACGTCCATCGCGGTCACGAACTCTTGAAGGCACCCGCCGTTGGCGACGTGATGCCAGACCATCTTGGTGTCGACGAGGTGCATGCTTTCGTCCAGGGCGTCCTTCATGGACGCACGTCCGGGCAGAAAGTTCCCCATGGACCGGCCTTGATTTCTGGATCGATCGATCGACTAGGTAGAGGATACGTACGGCGATTGCACCGGCCGGCTTATATATACTATAGGATTGGACCTGTAAAAATACTAGGATTCGGAGACGTACTTGCTAGCTTGACCTTTTTTGGACGCAACTAGGGCGAGACGGTCGTAACGCGCGGTGCCTGCAGCTTCCTACACGTCAGCTCATATTACGTCACCAGAAGCAGCCCATGTACGTGCGGCGTCAAGAAGAAGCAATCAGAGGGCTGGCGATGTGACGCACACTGTAGCAAACTATGTTTAGCGGTCTTCTTGCTACCATCGCCTTAGGCCGTGCATGTTACGGCACGAGGCCGGTACCGCCCACAGAGACCAACCAGTGGCCCAGGTCCAGGAGCCGACCAAGAGGGTGAGAAGGCCCAGCAATCGGTACTCGCCCATGGTGTGGAAACCTAGTGACTACTTAAGCGGCTCAAGAGGGCTTTGTCACCATATAAATGCGTTGATCAGGAAATTTTGGTGGGGAAGCAAAGAAAGACAAAGGAAAGCGAGTTGGGTCTCATGGGAGGTCATGACAAGGCCAAAGTTCTTGGGGGGTTTAGGCTTCAGAGATATAGAACTGTTTAACCTAGCTCTACTAGCAAGACAAGCTTGGCGTGTATTGCAGGAACCAAACTCCCTAAGTGCAAGAATTCTGAAAGCAGGATATTTTCCAAATTGTGAGTTCTTGCAGTCTGAACTTGGCAGTGCACCATCTCAGGTTTGGCGTGCAATATTTGAAGGGAAGGATATTTTGTCTCAGGGGCTGATCCGCAGAATTGGCAACGGCCAAAGCACTCATATTTGGCGTGACAATTGGCTGCCGCGGGACCTGAATATGCGACCCATTACCAGCTTGGTTGCTGAACCGCCTCAGTTGGTGCACGAACTTATATTACACAATGAGGCTGATTGGGATCGAGCGAAAGTACAGAGCACTTTTATTCCCATTGACGCTCAAGCCATTTTGTCAATACCGCTATGTACAAGACCTATGCATGATTTCTGGTCGTGGTGTCATGATCCGAAAGGAGTGTTTACGGTGCGATCTGCTTATCGCATGATTGTCAGCACAAAAATCAGGCAAGAGGCATGGTTGGAAGGCTCAGGACACTCGTCAAATACGGCGGTGGAGCAGAAAGCTTGGTGCACCATGTGGAAGGTACCTGTACCATCAAAAATCAGTATGTTTCTTTGGAGATTAGCTCGCCAGTCTATTCCATCAGCGGACCTTTTACATCACCGAAATATGGCTGTAACAAAAAACTGCGCATTGTGTGGACGTGAGGACTCTTGGAGACACTCACTGATGGATTGCACAATGTCTAGGTGTGTTTGGGTGCTTGAAGATGCAGAACTTGTGGGTACTATCACCACTTCAACTGATTTAGATGCTAAGAGATGGATTTTCAACTTGATGGAGATATTACAACAGAAAGATTTTGTCCGAGTACTGATGACACTATGGGCAATATCGCATGCAAGAAGGAAAGCGATCCATGAAAACGAGTTCCAAAACCCAGCAGCTACCCATGCATTCATTGATCGCTTTATCTCTGAATTAGAGTCAGTCAAGTCTGTTCATGATCCACAGCAGCCCCGTGTACTTCATACTTCTACACCGGTGTGGGTGGCGCCACCAGATGGTCATTGTAAAATCAAAGTGTATGGGGTAGTCTCTGGAAGTGCCAGGCGAGGATCTGTCGCCGCTATTTGCAGGAGCAGTGATGGCGTATATCTGGGAGCATCATCGATTGTTTTTGCAGGCATTTCTGACCCAGCTACTCTCGAGGCTTTGGCGTGCCGAGAAGCGCTAGCCCTTGCTGCAGACCTGTTACAGACACATACAATTGTAGGGTCAGATTGCAAGGAGGTGGTCTCAAATATTGCTCAAGGCAATGGTGGCAAGTATGGTCAAGTCATTAGAGAAATTAACATCATGTCATTAGATTTTCAGCATGTCTCCTTCATTTTTGAGGGTAGAGAGTCAAATATAGAGGCACATAGTCTCGCTAAGCACGCGCTTACTCTTCCAGTTGGACGCCATATGTGGCTCCTTCATCCTCCTGGCCGACAATGTATTCCTCAAAACATTCTTGAGATATAAATAAAGCATGTGGTTTGCCTCAAAAAAAAAAAACTTAAGCGGCTCAAGACGGAGTCGGCACGTCGTGAACCCATGGGCATATGCACCCATTTTTTGAAAAATGCATTTTAAACACGTTTTAAAATGCCAAAAAATTCAAAAAAAATACACACATACATGCTCGCAAATGTCTGTGCACAGCATAAATTTTTGTGAAAAAATAACTTTTTGTTTTGTCTCCGTAAAAAAGAAAAAATTTAGTATTTCTAAATAGCGTTTTATGACACTTTTTTTTGCACAGGCCATAAAAAAGTTATTTTTCCATGACACTTTATGCATGCATATAAAACATGAAGATGTTTCTATGCAACCTTTTTTAGATTTTTTCAGCATTTAGAAACGTGTTTTTCAAAGTGGGTTCATGTACCCAAGTTCATCGATGCATTTTCCACTCAAGGTGCACGTATACGTGTGTGCAACAAGTACACACGACACCAGGACGGCGGAGTACTATTTAGATGTGCCTTAGCAAAACCGTTGTTCAAAAATAGTCAAAAATCTGATTTTCTATATACCCGTGGTTAACGCTAAACCAACTAAGAGTACTTTGAGAATAAGATCACCATCAATGAGAGATTTTGCACTATATTTTATGCGATGATTGGACAGGAAGGAGCTATGAACAATGAACTAGGTATATTTGGGGTGCACATAAAGAAAAGCTCTATAACTAAAAGATAAAAGAAAAATCAATCCAGAAATAAGTTTGTGCCACCAATATGATCGTTTTAATCTATCTATACGATTACAGAGCATGCATGCATGTAAGATCTATGGATCCATCACCACCTTGCATAGCATAGCATAGCTTAGCTTCTCCTCATGCCAGTCCACCACCTAAACCTGGCATTCTCTTCTTCCATGACCAGCTAGGGTGACGGTCTCCTGTCCTGGTCGAGGCCCTGATCCATGCGGTGGAGGTACTGATGATTGAACATCGCCGGGTTGCTGGCGAAACACTTGCGCAGCGCCGCAGTGGCCTTGACGTAGGCATTGGCGTCGACAATGCAGTTAGTGGCGTCACCTTGCTCCTTGATGAACTCCTTTGGAGGAGTGGGGTGGCACTCCCTCATCGCCGCGGCGAAATCCTTGGCACAACCGCCGTTGGCGTTGGCGACGTGGTGCAGGACGACCGTCTCGTCGCTGATGACGGCGATCTGTGACAGCATCAGCGGTGTCATAAGCTTCACCAGATCCCCATGGCGTTAGCTAGGGTTAGCAATGAAGCTGATTGGTGGATCGATCCCCACTGCATTGCTGCTCTGGCGGCGTCGACGACCGCGGCATTGCAGCTTCGGCGGTGGAGCTCCAGCGGCATCGAGTCCGACGACCGTTGTATCATAGCTTTGGCGGCGTCATGGCCACTGCATTGCAGCTCCGGCAGCGTCAACGACCGCTACATTTCAGCTCCGGTAGTCCAGCTCCGGCGGGGTTCACTACGACGGCCGTTGCATCACAGCTCTGGTGGCGTCAGGGCCGCTGCATGGCAGCTCCGGCGGCGTTGACTTCAACGGCCACTACATCGCAGCTCCGGCGGCGTCGCAACCGCTGTCACCGTGCTGGTGGGTGTGCTCGGAGCGCGAAAATAGGTGCTGCATGGATGGTGCTTGGGTCGCGCGAGAGGGGAGTTGTGCGTTGACAAGAATTGCGATCTGCGCGCGGAACACCAGATGTGCATAATCGGACGGCTATCAAGGCGGCTTATAACCACGAGCTATGAGCCCTTTCTTTTTGAGGGAAAAGCCATCATGGCGGTTTATATTTTATGCGAAAACAGGGCTACATTGTTTGAGAGTACATCAAGCAGAAAGTCCGGAGCCTCGTTCTGCTACACAATAGTTCTCGAGGGCTCTGACTTTGTAACCAACAAATCAGCCGCCATATTGGCCTCCCTAGGGCAATGACAGAATTTAACAGAAATAAAATTACGACATAAAAAGGCACATTCTTCATAGATAGAAGCTGCTGGTCCCAAAGAATTTCCTCCCTGTTGCATGGTTTGAATTACGTCCATACAGTCAGCTTGGATTTCCACCTTATTGCATACAGCATTGTTCGCCAAGATCAATCCGTCCTTGAGGCCCCTTGCTTCTGCTGTTTCCGCGTCCTCCGCAAATGGAATGCTGCACGCCGACGCCGCAATGAAAGCCCCCAAGAGGTCCCTAATGATAGCCCCCGTACTGCCAGTTCAGCTGTCTGAGTCGAAAGAAGCGTCGACATTCAGGCAAACGAAACCTTCAGGTGGCCTAGTCCATCCATGCCTTTTGATCCGCATCATCCCTTGCTTCCTTGATCTCATGAAGTTCTTTGTCAATGTGACAATAGCTTGAGCCGACCGAGTCGGATCTGGCAAGGCCTCACCATGGGTAAAGCACCGGCGCTCCCACCATATACCACACCGCCACCGCCACAAGCTCCTTCCCGGTGACGCCTGGGAGCGCTGGGACGACGGCGTTGGGCATCAGTAACAAATCTCCCAGGACCGACGAGCCTTCTGACTCAGCTTCACATAGCTCGTTTATAGTGGGATTCAAGCCAAGCTTTGTCCAGATTTCTTCGACCCTGTTGCATCTGAAAAACGAATGGCGAACACTTTCACAGTCTGATTCACAAATTGGACAGTCAGAAGTTGTGATCATATGTCGGTTTGCAAGCACACCCCGACACGGAATTGCACCATACAGAGCTCGCCAAACATGCACTTTTATTTTTGCCGGTACTCGAAGCTTCCATAGAATGCGCCAAACAGGACTAGTACTCGATGACAATACCGAATTCGTTTGTCTCAACTTTCGTCCGTGTTGATGATCCCACTCCATGTGATAAGCCGTCTTGACCGAGAAAACTCCAGATTTGTTATAGTGCCATGAAACAAAATCCTCCATCATCCCCATAGCCAGAGGTATATTCAAAATACGATTTGCATCAATGGGCCAGAAAATATGTCTAATAAGTTGTTCATCCCAACACCCATTCTCCTCATCTATGAATTCAGAGACTTTTGTAAGTAAGATATTACCTCGTGGAGTCATTACCTTCCTGTTTGTGCTACTGGGTACCCAAGGATCACTCCAAATATTTATTTGTGCGCCATCTCCCACTCTCCATATATAACTTTTTTGAAGGTCTGAATACCACTCCACAAGCTCTGCCATGTATAAGAGCTACCTTTTTTGAGTGAACAATTTAGTAAATCACCGTCCGGGTAATACTTTGCCCTCAAAACTCTGGCACATAAGGACTCTGGCTCCGCTAGCATCCTCCAGCATTGCTTTGCTAGGAGCGCCAGGTTAAAACAGTGTACATCTCTAAAACCCATACCTCCATTGCTCTTTGGCACACACATCTTCCACCACGCGAACCAGTGCATATGCTTCTTCTCGTCCTCATCTCCCCACCAGTACTGTGACATAGCGGTTGTTATCGCATTACAAATCTGTTTTGGGAGCTTAAAAACTAGCATAGCATATGAAGGAATAGCTTGAATGATAGCCTTCAACAGCACTTCTCTTCCTCCAAACGACAGCTTCTTTTCCTTCCAACCTCTGATCCTGTTCAGGATTCTATCAACAATATGTTGAAAGCAGTCCATTCTCTCCAGCCCAACGATCGGGGGCAAACCCAAATATTTGTCAGTAATTGCCTCAGCCATAATGTACCAGATACGAGCCGTCTTACGCCTAGCATCCGCCTATTTCGAATCCGTCCCCGCACGTACCAGCTTCGATCACACTACCGAGAGGACCGATCGCACCGTGAAATAACGTGTCCATGGATGCTACGTTACCTACGTATAGGGTGCAACCTGCATAGATCCCGTGACTTCCTTGTTCTTTCCCTAGCCTAAAAAGGAATTATAGACCAGAAGATGGGCTAGCTAAGACCATAAGGAAGCTATCATATCTCATTTAAGTTGGGCTAGACTCTTTCTAGGATTCCATACCTTGGGCCTTTATGTTCATAATGACGTCATGCTTGCTTTTGATACTCCAGAAAAGCAAATCTTGATCTAACCTATATTTGCCCAATGGATACAATCTGCTCATGGCAAGACCACATATGGGTTCGATATACTCTTATCTTCAACGAATGGCCCCGCTTTCAATGCGAGGCGAAGCCTATGGTTGCCCGGATGGTTGAATGCTGTTAATGAGAATAGTAGTGCATTAACCAGATTTACTAAAAAAAGCGTACTACCCCCCGCCCCGCCCGCGCACTCGGTTCTGTGTCTTTTCTACTGCCGCATGTGCATTCAACTTCCAAGCACGAGGAGGTCTATTACCCCAAGGGTCATGTTTGCATGGCACTGCATGGGCAGACCGTGCCTTATCAAGAAATCACGTAATAATTAGGTGCGTGGAGAGTGGGATTCAGTGGCGGAGCCAAGGGGGGGGGGGGGGGGGGGGGCGAGCAAGGGCCTGGCCCCCCCTAACGATCGAGCAAGCAGTCACCAGCCACGAGGTAATTAACGATAACAACGGTGAACACTTGTACCTGGCCCCCCTATCACCTCAAGGTAAATTCTGGAAAACGGCAAAGGGCCCATGAGAAAGCCCATTAATGGCCAGATGGCCTCGTCCGTAGTTTCGTAGGTCGTGGCGCTCTCCCGTGATTAGCGTGTGCGTGGGATTAGCCCTTGCACCACTGCCATCCGCTCCCCTGCCGCCTGCATGCCCCTGCCCTCCCTACTCAAATCAGGATCAGATTGGATTCAAACGGCGACGCAGTTGCTTCACTCTTCGATTCATTAGGCTCGAACCAATCGTACTAAACTTGCCAAGGTTAAGATCCTACAGTATATTCTAATCTTTCTCAATTCTTTATTTCGTATGCGTGTAACTTATACATCAGATTTTATTTATTCTCTTTGGTGATCTGTGATGCCGTGAGATTTTTTATATTTTACTTGTTCAAGAAATCATCGTGATGCAAATTATCGTATACTAGTTCCTATATGTGGTGCAAAGATTTCATATGACGAATTTATACAGTACAACAAATTCTGAAAGTTCAGTTCAGCGGCTATGAAGAGAAAAACGCCATCAAACATCAAGATTAATTCATTTCGAAGCATGTTGCTGCATCTAGTTATAACTCTCCCAATTTCAACGGCAAGTGTTTTTTTACTACTAAAACTGTGAACACCCGTCTTAGAAGTAAAATGTGAGACGGCTTGCTTTGTCATGGCATGATAATCTACATTGACAAATAATTAGTAGATGCCTCATTTCTCTTATAAAATGTGGCGGAGGGAAACCCCTTCTCATAAAAATAATAATATAATAAGCAGCCAAGACCCCTTCTGATGAAATTATTAATATTAAGATTTCTTACTAGCAATCATGGAGGCAAATTTAAACTAATTCAAATGTAATGATCTTTTTATAGCACCAAAGCACGACCTATACGGTTTTTTTTTCTGCACTAGATTTTTTTCTTGTCAACTTAGCTTGGCCCCCCCTATGTCACTAGTGCAGAACCGGGCAATAGCACCGGTTCGTAAGGCCCTTTAGTGCCGGTTAGGTAACCGGCACTAAAATTTCGGCACTAAAGGCCCCCCTCCCCTTTAGTACCGGTTCAGCATGAACCGGTGCTAAAGGGCAACCACGTGGCACGAGCCAGCTCCGGGGCCGGGAGCCCTTTAGTAGCGGTTGATAACACCAACCGGTACTAAAATGTTGGGGGGTTTTTGGTTTTATGATTTCTTTTTTATTTAATTTTTTGTTTTCCATTTTAATTATTTTTAGTTTGCTGGTATTTTACGGTACTACACATTGTACACGTTATGCATATATATATATATATATATATATATATATATATATAGAATTTGTAGTAGAACCAATCATATATATATATATCATCAATCATGTCTCACAAACCACCATATTAATTCACACATACACACATGTATAACTATATACAATTTCTCCTACATATGCATGTTGCCTTCGGAGCCAGTGGCATTAGCCTGATTGGTGCCTTCGGAGCACGATGACAATTGGAGGTGGTTCATGTCTTTTTCGATGGAGGCGGTAGCGGGTAATAGTATTCTCCTTTCGGATTTGTGACCTGGTCGAGCAAAAATCCCGCTATTTCCTCTTGAAGTGCTTCTACGCGCTCCGTTGGTAGGAGCTTGTCCCGCACCTTTTTGAACTGTTAAGAAGGAGATCAATATGCATGTGTATTAGTTGTGTGACTAGATATCGATAATGGTGTAAAAATTGTAAATATTGTTCTGACAAACGTACCCATTCCTGTCTTTGAGATCTGCTCATTTCGGACGCCATCATGCGAATGTTCTTGCAAACGCAGTATGCACACAGATCAGTCCCCGGCGCCTGCTTCAGGGCCTTTATGACGAGAATGGAATTTAATTTGATCAGATAATAATTAATCAGGCATGATAATTAAAGAGATGGCAGCTAGCTAGCTAGCTAGTAGTACTTAATTACTTACCTTGGCTCGAAACCATTTCAGCTTTGGTTTCCATTCGCCTTCCGTGACGCTGATGAACCTTGCCCAAGCCCTGCCCGCCGACGAAGAAAATGAATAAAGGGGTTATTAAATAGTTCATATCATGAAATGACGAACTAAATAGGCCGAGATATATAGTTAATAATGATTGAAATTACCTGTTGACTATCCCAAATAAGATGTTATAGTCACTATTTGCTTTGAGTAGCGAGTCCAGTATTTCAACTGTTCCGGCGTCAACTTTAATGATACACAAGATCCAGTGAAATCTGCATGCACACACATTTGCATGTCTTAATTAAGCGGGCATATGTAAGCAAAAACATGTAGCTAGCTAGTAGGCAAAAAACAGAGAATTTGTAGTACAAGAAAATGTGTCTCACTCGAAATTGTAAGGAAGTAGTATATCTTCATTGTATTTGAGGCGCTTCAAGAACTCTAGCATGCTGTCCTCTACCTCTTTTTCATAATATGCATCTAATTTCCATGTGTATTCATTAACGGTGTTTGGGTCAATGAACCCAATGCCATAGCGTCCACCTTTTCTCATTTCATACATCTTCATCCTGCATAATACCACAGAAAAGAATATAGTGAGGATAATTACACGTAATGATTGATCAAAAGGATCACTACCGCTAGCTTGAGACTTAAATTACAGAAAGAAATCACTTACAGACAATAGCAACTGACGATAGATTTGTCGAGTGCGTCTTGATTGTATAACTGAAACAGTTCAGAATACTCAACGGCCACAGCTTTCTCATGGTAGTAATCTTCCTTCTTGACATACATCATGAGGGACTCTCGATCGGATCTCTTGGTAATGTCCATGTACCATTGATGCAATTCATACATTCTCGTTGGGAGCTTCTTGACATCTTCTGGCTCGACCAAAGGTTGGCCCCGGACAAATTTCCGTTTTATTTCCTCCTCTCTAATCAGAGGCATGTCCTCAATCTCGAGGAGTTGTCCAACAGTGATCTTGAGTTCTTCAGCCTGCATAATATGCTCCTGGATTATTACCACATCGCCCACCTCGGGAACGTAAACCGTTTGGCCACAATAATATTGGGCGCGCGTACTGTCACGTGTTGTTGGCGGTACAACAAGCGGGGGGATCGATTGCGTCGCCTGTTTTCCCAGCTGGGCAACGGTTTTCCCGCATTTTTTGACAGCTGCTTGTTGTTTGCTTGAGCTCGAGCTCGCCTCCTTCTGTAGACGTTGTGAATGTAACTTCCTGATGTGGCGCTCATAGTCTGAGTCAACAGGCTTAGGAGCTGGTGGTTGAGCCATACGAATGAAGTGGTCAACTACTTCCACAGGCACTTTCTCCCTTGGCGGCGGTGGCGGTTTCGGTCCAAAATGGGCGTCGACTTCTGCCCGCACTATGGCATTGGTTTGCTCCTCGGTCCTATCGTAAGCCCTCACAGGAAGAGGAGTACTGAGGTTTGGACCATATTTATATCGCTTGCCTCCACCTATACTTCCTGTACTATCACCTCGACTTGTACCGCTACGCACCATAGCTGCGGGGTGTCTCTTCTGCGATTGCTGAGGCGGCGGAGACGGCTGACGGGGCTGAGTTGGACGAGGAGGAGTGGCCTGAAGCTGTGCCGGACTTGGAGGAGGAGTGGCCTGAGGTTGTGCCGGACTTGGAGGAGGAGTGGACGTCTGACGCTGTGTCGGACTTGGAGGAGGAGTGGCCTGACACTTTGCCGGACTTGGAGGAGGAGGAGTGGCCTCACGCGTTGGCGGACTTGGAGGAGCTGGAGTCTGCTGACTCGGTGACAGACTTCGACGAGGAGTCGGGTGACGCGGTGTCGGTGGCCTTCGAAAGATGATGCAATCCTTTCTCCATAGGATGACACAATGTATGGCCTCTCCCAATGTGTGCTCGTCGTCACCTCCAGGAATGTCAAGCTGTAGCTCCGAATATGGGTCCACCACCTCATCAACCAAGACACGAGCATAGCCCGCTGGAATCGGGCTGCAATGGAAGGTTGCCTCGGGGGAGTTTGAAAAAGCAACGGCGTCCGCCACCTTCATGGATATGTTCTTCATTTTGAAGTGTAGCTCGCAGTTAGTGTTCTCCGTGATGTCATCCACGGGGTATCTATCCAGCACTACTGCGTCGCCCGGGACGGAACCCACGCCGCTTCTCGGCATGGATGGGGCGGTGGTATCCAGTGCTGGATCATCCGCTAGCTGCTGCAGCTGCTGAGACCCCCTTTGCTGGCTAAGTGAGTCGATCTGCTCCCGCTGCCGCTGGAATTTAGTTGCCAATTCCGCTTGACTTGCTTCTAGGCCTTGAAGGCGTTCATAGTCCCGCTTCCTCTGCTCCTCCTCCATCTTCCTATTCTTCTCCTCCGCAATCTTCTTTCTCGCACGGGTTCTGTAGTCGGCGTTCCAGTCCGAAAACCCCTCATACCACGGAATAGCGCCCTTGCCTCGTGTTCTTCCCGGGTGTTCAGGATTTCCCAGGGCACGCGTAACCTCGTCGTTCTCTCTGTTGGGCTGGAACACCCCTGATCGAGCCTCTTCTATTGCAACAAGTAGCGCATCGTCGGCTCCGTTCAGACATGCCTTCGTCGAAACATTGCCTGTCTTCGGGTCCAACTCCCCCCCATGCGCATAGAACCAAGTCCTGCACCTGGGGGGCTAATCGAACGTTTTCCGGTAGAAGCCCCCTCAATGCAACCGGAAGCAGTTGCGTCATAATCACATGGCAGTCATGAGACTTTAGGTTCTGGAACTTTTTCTCTACCATGTTTATTATTCCCTTTATATTCGACGAGAAGCCAGACGGTACCTTAATACTGAGCAGGCATTCAAAGAAGATTTCCTTCTCTTCTTTGGTAAGAGCGTAGCTTGCATGACCCTGATGTATGCCGTCTTTTCCGTGCATACGTTGCTGGTCCTCCCGTGCCTCAGGTGTATCTTTTGTCTTCCCATAAACGCCCAAGAAGCCAAGCAGGGTCACACAAAGATTCTTCGTCACATGCATCACGTCGATTGTGGAGCGGACCTCGAGATCTTTCCAATAGGGCAGGTCCCAAAATATAGATTTCTTCTTCCACATGGGTGCGTGTCCGTCAGCGTCATTCGGAACAGGTTGTCCACCAGGACCCTTTCCAGAGACCACCTTCAAATCCTTAACCATATCATGTACATCAGCACTAGTACGGTGGCGAGGCTTCGTCCGGTGATCCGCCTCACCTTTGAAATGCTTGCCTTTCTTTCTTACGGGATGCCTGCTCGGAAGAAATCGACGATGTCCCAGGTACACATTCTTATTAGCCAAATATATACTGTCGGTATCGTCCAAACAGTGCGTGCATGCGCGGTATCCCTTGTTTGTCTGTCCTGAAAGGTTACTGAGAGCAGGCCAATCATTGATGGTCACGAACAGCAATGCCTTTAGGTCAAATTCTTCCCCCATGTGCTCATCCCACGCACGTGCACCTGTTCCATTCCACAGTTGTAAGAGTTCTTCAACTAATGGCCTTAGGTACACATCAATGTCGTTGCCGGGTTGCTTAGGGCCTTGGATGAGCACGGGCATCATAATGAACTTCCACTTCATGCACAACCAAGGAGGAAGGTTATACAAACATAGAGTCACAGGCCAGGTGCTATGGTTGCTGCTCTGCTCCCCAAAAGGATTAATGTCATCTGCGCTTAGACCAAACCATACGCTCCTTGCGTCATCTGCAAACCCCTTCCCGTACTTTCTTTCAATTTTTCTCCACTGCGACCCGTCAGCGGGTACTCTCAACTTTCCGTCTTTCTTACGGTCTTCTCTGTGCCATCGCATCGCCTTGGCATGCTCTTTGTTTTGGAACAAACTTTTCAACCGTGGTATTATAGGAGCATACCACATCACCTTGGCAGGAATCTTCTTCCTGGGGCGCCGGCCCTCGACATCACCAGGGTCATCGCGGCTGATCTTATAGCGCAATGCACCACATACCGGGCAAGCGTTCAAATCCTCGTACTCACCGCGGTAGAGGATGCAATCATTAGGGCATGCATGTGTCTTCTGCACCTCTAACCCTAGAAGGCAAACAGCCTTCTTTACTTCATACGTACTCTCGGGCAATTCGTTGTCCATTGGAAGCATATCCTTTATCATTACCAGCAACTTTCCAAATCCCTTGTCAGATACACCATTCTCTGCCTTCCATTGCAGCAATTCCAGTGTGGTGCCCAGCTTTTTCTTGTCACCTACGCAATTCGGGTACAACAATTTTTTGTGATCCTCTAACATGCGCTGCAACTTCTTCTTCTCCAAATCACTTGCGCAGTTTCTCTTTGCATCGGCAATGGCCCGACCTAGATCATCAACGGGCTCATCTGATGCCTCTTCTTCAGCTTCTTCCCCCATTGTTGTATCATCGTATTTAGGGAACCCATGGCCAGGATAGCTGTCGTCGTCCTCTTCTTCTTCATTGTCTTCCATCATAACCCCTCTTTCTCCATGCTTGGTCCAAACATTATAATGGGGCATGAAACCGGACTTAAACAGGTGGACGTGAATGGTTCTTGACGTAGAGTAATTGTTACCATTCTTACAGCGAGCACATGGACAAGGCATAAAACCATCCGCCCGCTTGTTTGCCTCAGCCGCAAGCAGAAAAGTATGCACGCCCTCAACAAACTGGGGAGAGCATCGGTCATCGTACATCCATTGCCGGCTCATCTTCATTACACAACACCGAATAGACCAAATTAATACAAGTTCATACATAAAGTTCATACAACACTTAAATGCAACAAACAAATAACTCTCTAGCTAAAGCATTTAAATGCAACAACAAATACGATCAAGATCGCAACTAAGGTAAAATGGATCCAACAGCATAATGATACCAAGCCTCACTATCGATGGCATATTTTCTAATCTTTCTAATCTTCAAGCGCATTTTCTCCATCTTGATCTTGTGATCATCGACGACATCGGCAACATGCAACTCCAATTCCATCTTCTCCCCCTCAATTCTTTTCAACTTTTCTTTCAAGTACTCGTTTTCTCTTTCAACTAAATTTAACTTCTCGGCAATAGGTTCGATTGGAATTTCCGGTTCACATACCTCCTAGATAAAATTTCTATGTCAACTTGATGGGCATAATTTGTCATAAACACAAAATGCAACTAGTTTTAAAAGAGAATATACATACCACATCCTAATCATAACAAGGACTAGGGCCGACGGGGACGGATATCAAAACCATGGCACTATATGTATAACATGTTGGAAATATGCCCTAGAGGCAATAATAAAAGCATTATTATTATATTTCCTTGTTCATGATAATTGTGTTTATTCATGCTATAATTGTGTTATCCGGAAATCATAATACATGTGTGAATAACAGCCACCAACATGTCCCTAGTACGCCTCTAGTTGACTAGCTCGTTGATCAACAGATAGTCATGGTTTCCTGACTATGCACATTGGATGTCATTGATAACGAGATCACATCATTAGGAGAATGATGTGATGGACAAGACCCAAATCCTAAACATAGCATAAAGATCGTATAGTTCGTTTGCTAGAGTTTTTCCAATGCCAAGTATCTTTTCCTTAGACCATGAGATCGTGTAACTCCCGGATACCGTAGGAGTGCTTTGGGTGTACCAAACGTCACAACGTAACTGGGTGACTATAAAGGTAGACTACGGGTATCTCCGAAAGTGTCTGTTGGGTTGACATGGATCAAGACTGGGATTTGTCACTCCGTATGACGGAGAGGTATCACTGGGCCCACTCGGTAATGCATCATCATAATGAGCTCAAAGTGACCAAGTGTCTGGTCACGGGATCATGCATTACGGTACGAGTAAAGTGACTTGCCAGTAACGAGATTGAACGAGGTATTGGGATACCGACGATCGAATCTCGGGCAAGTAACATATCGATTGACAAAGGGAATTGCATATGGGGTTGATTGAATCCTCGACATCGTGGTTCATCCGATGAGATCATCGTGGAGCATGTGGGAGCCAACATGGGTATCCAGATCCGGCTGTTGGTTATTGACCAGAGAGTCGTCTCGGTCATGTCTACATGTCTCCCGAACCCGTAGGGTCTACACACTTAAGGTTCGGTAACGCTAGGGTTGTGAAGATATGTATATGCAGTAACCCGAATGTTGTTCGGAGTCCCGGATGAGATCCCGGACGTCACGAGGAGTTCCGGAATGGTCCGGAGGTAAAGAATTATATATAGGAAGTGCTATTTCGGCCATCGGGACAAGTTTCGGGGTCACCGGTATGGTACCGGGACCACCAGAAGGGTCCCGGGGGTCCACCGGGTGGGGCCACCTATCCCGGAGGGCCCCATGGGCTGAAGTGGGAAGGGACCCACCCAAAGTGGGCTGGGGCTCCACTCCCCTAGGGCCCATGCGGCTAGGGTTGAGGGGAAACCCTAAAGGGGGCGCCCCCTTGCTTGGGGGGCAAGCCCCCATCCCTAGGCCGCCCCCTAGGAGATCCCATCTCCTAGGGCCGGCGCCCCCCCTAGGCACCCCTATATATAGTGGGGGAGAGGAGGGATTTCATACGACAGCCTTTGGTGCATCCCTCTCTCCCTGTTACGTCTCTCTCTCTCGTAGTATAGGCGAAGCCCTGCTACTGTGACGCCCTGCATCCACCACCACGCCGTCGTGCTGCTGGATCATCATCAACCTCTCCTTCCCCCTTGCTGGATCAAGAAGGAGGAGACGTCTCCCGTCCCGTACGTGTGTTGAACACGGAGGTGCCGTCCGTTCGGCGCTTGGTCATCGGTGATTTGGATCACGTCGTGTTCGACAACATCATCCCCGTTCTTTGAACGCTTCCGCTCACGATCTACAAAGGTATGTAGATGCATCCGATGACTCATTGCTAGATGAACTCATAGATGGATCTTGGTGAAACGAGTAGGAAATTTTTTTGTTTTCTGCAACGTTCCCCAACCGTGGCATCATGAGCTAGGTCTATGCGTAGTTCTTCTTGCGCGAGTAGAACACAATTTGTTGTGGGCGTAGATTTGTCAACTTTCTTGCCGCTACTAGTCTTTTCTTGCTTCAGCGGTATTGTGGGATGAAGCGGCCCAGACCAACCTTACACGTACACTTAGGTGAGACCGGTTCCACCGACTAACATGCACTAGTTGCATAAGGTGGCTGGCGGGTGTCTGTCTCTCCCATTTTAGTTGGAGCAGATTCGATGAACAGGGTCCTTATGAAGGGTAAATATAAGTTGACAAATCACGTTGTGGCTTTCACGTAGGTAAGAAGACGTTCTTGCTAGAACCCTAAATTCAGCCACGTAAAACTTGCAACAACAATTAGAGGACATCTAACTTGTTTTTGCAGCAAGTGCTTTGTGATATGATATGGCCAAAGTTGTGATGAATGATGAATGATCTATATGTGATGTATGAGATGTTCATGCTATTGTAATAGGAATCACGACTTGCATGTCGATGAGTATGACAACCGGCAGGAGCCATAGGAGTTGTCTTTATTTTTATATGACCTGTGTGTCATTGAGAAACGCCATGTAAATTACTTTACTTTATTGCTAAACGCGTTAGCCATAGTAGTAGAAGTAATAGTTGGCGAGCAACTTCATGGAGACACGATGATGGAGATCATGATGATGGAGATCATGGTGTCAAGCCGGTGACAAGATGATCATGGAGCCCCAAGATGGAGATCAAAGGAGCTATGTGATATTGGCCATATCATGTCACGTTTATTATTTGATTGCATGTGATGTTTATCATGTTTATGCATCTTGTTTACTTAGAACGACGGTAGTAAATAAGATGATCCCTCATAACAATTTCAAGAAGTGTTCTCCCCTAACTGTGCACCGTTGCTAAAGTTCGTCGTTTTGAAGCACCACGTGATGATCAGGTGTGATAGATCCTTACGTTCACATACAACGGGTGTAAGACAGTTTTACACATGCAAAAACACTTAGGGTTAACTTGACGAGCCTAACATGTGTATAGACATGGCCTCGGAACACAGAAGACCGAAAGGTCGAGCATGAGTCGTATAGAAGATACGATCAACATGAAGATGTTCACCGACGTTGACTAGTCCATCTCACGTGATGATCGGACACGGCCTAGTTAACTCGGATCATGTAATACTTAGATGACTAGAGGGATGTCTAATCTAAGTGGGAGTTCATTGATAATTTGATTAGATGAACTTAATTATCATGAACTTAGTCTAAAATCTTTACAATATGTCTTGTAGATCAAATGGCCAACGTAGTCCCCAACTTCAACGCGTTCCTAGAGAAAACAAAGCTGAAAGACGATGGCAGCAACTACACGGACTGGGTCCGGAACCTGAGGATCATCCTCATAGCTGCCAAGAAAGATTATGTCCTACAAGCACCGCTAGGTGACCCTCCCGTCCCACGGAAACAAGACGTTATGAACGCTTGGCAGACACGTGTTGATGACTACTCCCTCGTTCAGTGCGGCATGCTTTACAGCCTAGAGCTGGGGCTCCAAAAGCATTTTGAGAGACATGGAGCATATGAGATGTTCGAAGAGCTGAAAATGGTTTTTCAAGCTCATGCCCGGATAGAGAGATATGAAGTCTCCGATAAGTTCTTCAGCCGTAAGATGGAGGAAAATAGTTCTGTCAGTGAGCACATACTCACTATGTCTGGGTTACATAACCGCTTGTCTCAGCTGGGAGTTAATCTCCCGGATGATGCGGTCATTGACAGAATCCTCCAGTCGCTTCCACCAAGCTACAAGAGCTTTGTGATGAACTTCAACATGCAGGGGATGCAAAAGACCATTCCTGAGTTGTTTTCAATGCTAAAATCAGCGGAGACAGAAGTCAAGAAGGAACATCAAGTGTTGATGGTCAATAAAACCACTAAGTTCAAGAAAGGCAAGGGTAAAAAGAACTTCAAGAAGGACCACAAGGAAGTTGCCGCGCCTGGCAAGCAAGCTGCTGGGAAGAAGCCAAAGAATGGACCCAAGCCTGAGACTGAGTGCTTTTATTGCAAGGGAAACGGTCACTGGAAGCGGAACTGCCCCAAATACTTAGCAGACAAGAAGGCCGGCAAAACAAAAGGTATATGTGATATACATGTAATTGATGTGTACCTTACCAGTAATCGTAGTAGCTCTTGGGTATTTGATACCGGTGCAGTTGCTCACATTTGTAACTCACAGCAGGAACTACGGAATAAGGGGGGACTGGCGAAGGACGAGGTGACGATGCGCGTCGGGAATGGTTCCAAAGTCGATGTGATCGCCGTCGGCACGCTGCCTCTTCATTTACCTACGGGATTAGTTTTAAACCTCAATAATTGTTATTTAGTGCCAGCTTTGAGCATGAACATTGTATCGGGATCTCGTTTAATTCGAGATGGCTACTCATTTAAATCTGAGAATAATGGTTGTTCTATTTATATGAGAGATATGTTTTATGGTCATGCTCCTATGGTGAATGGTTTATTATTTATGAATCTCGAACGTAATGCTACACATGTTCATAGTGTGAGTACCAAAAGATGTAAGGTTGATAATGATAGTCCCACATACTTGTGGCACAGCCGCCTTGGTCACATAGGCGTCAAACGCATGAAGAAGCTCAATGCAGATGGACTTTTAGAGTCTCTTGATTATGAATCATTTGACACGTGCGAACCATGCCATATGGGTAAAATGACCAAGACTCCGTTCTCAGGAACAATGGAGCGAGCAACCAACTTATTGGAAATCATACATACTGATGTGTGCGGTCCAATGAGTGTTGAGGCTCGTGGTGGCTATCGTTATGTTCTCACCCTCACTGATGACTTGAGTAGATATGGGTATGTCTACTTAATGAAACAAAAGTCTGAAACCTTTGAAAAGTTCAAGGAATTTCAGAATGAGGTTGAGAATCAACGTGACAGGAAAATCAAGTTTCTACGATCAGATCGTGGAGGAGAATACTTGAGTCATGAATTTGGCACACACTTAAGAAAATGTGGAATAGTTTCACAACTCACGCCGCCTGGAACACCTCAGCGTAATGGTGTGTCCGAACGTCGTAATCGCACTCTATTAGATATGGTGCGGTCTATGATGTCTCTTACCGATTTACTGCTATCTTTTTGGGGCTATGCTTTAGAGACTGCTGCATTCACTTTAAATAGGGCTCCGTCGAAATCCGTTGAGACGACACCGTTTGAATTATGGTTTGGGAAGAAACCTAAGTTGTCGTTTCTGAAAGTTTGGGGATGCGATGCTTATGTCAAGAAACTTCAACCTGGAAAGCTCGAACCCAAGTCGGAAAAATGCGTCTTCATAGGATACCCTAAAGAAACTGTGGGTATACCTTCTACCTCAGATCCGAAGGCAAGATCTTTGTTGCCAGGAATGGATCCTTTCTAGAGAAAGAGTTTCTCTCAAAAGAAGTAAGTGGGAGGAAAGTAGAACTTGATGATGTATTACCTCTTGAACCGGAGAATGGCACAACTCAAGAAAATGTTCCTGAGGTGCCTGCACCGACTAGAGAGGAAGTTAATGATAATGATCAAGATACTTCTGATCAAGTTCCTACTGAAATTCGAAGGTCCACAAGGACGCGTTCCGCACCAGAGTGGTACGGCAATCCTGTCTTGGAAATCATGTTGTTAGACAACGGTGAACCTTCGAACTATGAAGAAGCCATGGCGGGCCTGGATTCCGACAAATGGCTAGAAGCCATGAAATCCGAGATAGGATCCATGTATGAAAACGATGTATGGACTTTGACTTACTTGCCCGTTGAACGGCGAGCCATAGAAAATAAATGGATCTTTAAGAAGAAGACAGACGCGGATAGTAATGTGACCATCTATAAAGCTCGGCTTGTCGCTAAGGGTTATCGACAAGTTCAAGGGGTTGACTACGATGAGACTTTCTCACCGGTAGCGAAGCTAAAGTCCGTCCGAATCATGTTAGCAATTGCCGCGTTTTACGATTATGAAATATGGCAAATGGACGTCAAAACGGCATTCCTTAATGGTTTCCTTAAGG
Source organism: Triticum monococcum (assembly GCA_034509565.1). NCBI lineage: Eukaryota > Viridiplantae > Streptophyta > Magnoliopsida > Poales > Poaceae > Triticum > Triticum monococcum. The sequence continues at coordinate 789,522,047 of CM067847.1, forward strand.
AAGAATTGTATATGATGCAGCCGAAAGGTTTTGTCGATCCTAAGAATGCTGACAAGGTGTGCAAGCTCCAACGCTCGATTTATGGGCTGGTGCAAGCATCTCGGAGTTGGAACATTCGCTTTGATGAGATGATCAAAGCGTTTGGGTTTACGCAGACTTATGGAGAAGCCTGCGTTTACAAGAAAGTGAGTAGGAGCTCTGTAGCATTTCTCATACTATATGTAGATGACATACTTTTGATGGGAAATGATATAGAACTCTTGGACAGCATCAAGGCCTACTTGAATAAGAGTTTTTCAATGAAGGACCTTGGAGAAGCTACTTATATATTAGGCATCAAAATCTATAGAAATAGATCGAGACGCCTCATAGGTATTTCACAAAGCACATACCTTGATAAGATATTGAAGAAGTTCAATATGGATCAGTCTAAGAAGGGGTTCTTGCCTGTGTTGCAAGGTGTGAAATTGAGCTTAGCTCAATGTCCGACCATGGCAGAAGAGATAGAAGAGATGAGTGTCATCCCCTATGCCTCAGCCATAGGTTCTATTATGTATGCCATGCTGTGTACCAGACCTGATGTAAACCTTGCCGTAAGTTTGGTAGGAAGGTACCAAAGTAATCCCGGCAAGGAACACTGGACAGCGGTCAAGAATATCCTGAAGTATCTGAAAAGGACTAAGGAAATGTTTCTCATTTATGGAGGTGACGAAGAGCTCGTCGTAAAGGGTTACGTCGACGCTAGCTTCGACACAGATCTGGATGACTCTAAGTCACAAACCGGATACGTGTATATTTTGAATGGTGGGGCAGTAAGCTGGTGCAGTTGCAAGCAGAGCATCGTGGCGGGATCTACATGTGAAGCGGAGTACATGGCAGCCTCGGAGGCAGCACATGAAGCAATTTGGGTGAAGGAGTTCATCACCGACCTCGGAGTCATACCCAATGCGTCGGGGCCGATCAAGCTCTTTTGTGACAACACTGGAGCTATTGCACTTGCCAAGGAGCCCAGGTTTCACAAGAAGACAAGGCACATCAAGCGTCGCTTCAACTCCATTCGTGAAAATGTTCAAGATGGAGACATAGATATTTGTAAAGTACATACGGACCTGAATGTAGCAGATCCGTTGACTAAACCTCTCCCTAGAGCAAAACATGATCAACACCAGAATTCCATGGGTGTTCGATTCATCACAATGTAACTAGATTATTGACTCTAGTGCAAGTGGGAGACTGTTGGAAATATGACCTAAAGGCAATAATAAAAGCATTATTACTATATTTCCTTGTTCATGATAATTGTCTTTATTCATGCTATAATTCTGTTATCCGGAAATCGTAATACATGTGTGAATAACAGACACCAACATGTCCCTAGTAAGCCTCTAGTTGACTAGCTCGTTGATCAACAGATAGTCATGGTTTCCTGACTATGCACATTGGATGTCATTGATAACGAGATCACATCATTAGGAGAATGATGTGATGGACAAGACCCAAATCCTAAACATAGCATAAAGATCGTATAGTTCGTTTGCTAGAGTTTTTCCAATGTCAAGTATCTTTTCCTTAGACCATGAGATCATGTAACTCCCAGATACCGTAGGAGTGCTTTGGGTGTACCAAACGTCACAACGTAACTGGGTGACTATAAAGGTAGACTACGGGTATCTCCGAAAGTGTCTGTTGGGTTCACATGGATCAAGACTGGGATTTGTCACTCCGTATGACGGAGAGGTATCACTGGGCCCACTCGGTAATGCATCATCATAATGATCTCAAAGTGACCAAGTGTCTGGTCACGGGATCATGCATTACGGTACGAGTAAAGTGACTTGCCAGTAACAAGATTGAACGAGGTATTGGGATACCGACGATCGAATCTCGGGCAAGTAACATATCGATTGACAAAGGGAATTGCATACGGGGTTGATTGAATCCTCGACATCATGGTACATCCGATGAGATCATCGTGGAGCATGTGGGAGCCAACATGGGTATCCAGATCCCGCTGTTGGTTATTGACCGGAGAGTCGTCTCGGTCATGTCTACATGTCTCCCGAACCCGTAGGGTCTACACACTTAAGGTTCGGTAACGCTAGGGTTGTGAAGATATGTATATGCAGTAACCCGAATGTTGTTCGGAGTCCCGGATGAGATCCCGGACGTCACGAGGAGTTCCGGAATGGTCCGGAGGTAAAGAATTATATATAGGAAGTGCTATTTCGGCCATCGGGACAAGTTTCGGGGTCACCGGTATTGTACCGGGACCACCGGAAGGGTCCCGGGGGTCCACCGGGTGGGGCCACCTATCCCGGAGGGCCCCATGGGCTGAAGTGGGAAGGGACCCACCCAAAGTGGGCTGGGGCGCCACTCTCCTAGGGCCCATGCGGCTAGGGTTGAGGGGAAACCCTAAAGGAGGCGCCCCCACCCGTAGGCCGCCGCCCCCCCTAGGAGATCCCATCTCCTAGGGCCGGCGCCCCCCCTAGGCACCCCTATATATAGTGGGGGAGAGGAGGGATTTCATACGACAGCCTTTGGTGCATCCCTCTCTCCCTGTTACGTCTCTCTCTCTCGTAGTATAGGCGAAGCCCTGCTACTGTGACGCCCTGCATCCACCCCCACGCCGTCGTGCTGCTGGATCATCATCAACCTCTCCTTCCCCCTTGCTGGATCAAGAAGGAGGAGACGTCTCCCGTCCCGTACGTGTGTTGAACGCGGAGGTGCCGTCCGTTCGGCGCTTGGTCATCGGTGATTTGGATCACGTCGTGTTCGACAACATCATCCCCGTTCTTTGAACGCTTCCGCTCACGATCTACAAAGGTATGTAGATGCATCCGATGACTCATTGCTAGATGAACTCATAGATGGATCTTGGTGAAACGAGTAGGAAATTTTTTTGTTTTCTGCAACGTTCCCCAACATAACAAACAACGTACGGGTAAGATAATTATACGAGTAACTATATATCCAACTCACAGAAACATCAATTTTTATATAAAATTTCATGAACAAGAGGCTCACCACAAGGTGGTGCCGGCGACGGGACGGTGCGGGCGATCGACGGTGGCTACGATGGAGATTTAGAAGGCACTAAATAAACCACGCCTACATATGCAAACTAAGTGTTATTTTTGACCTCAAATTGCATATAAATCAAATAGTAGCACACACACACACAGATATATATATATATATATATATATATATATATATATATATATATATATAGCCGGTCTATTCTCATAACATTATGAGAATAATATTCTCATAACACTTCTGAACTGCATTGAAAAACTGCATTGGAAAGTTATGTGCACTGCTTCCTTCTTCTGTTGCGAACCACATAGAGGTGCAGCAGGAAACCTTCATGGAGCAGCGTTTCTGTCTAGTTTGATCGATTTCTATTGGTTTATTTGTGTGTGCGCTCATTTAATATGTGGTTAAGCACTGAATTCAGCGAGAAAACGACGGAAATCCTTTGATTTGGCGGATCTGCGTCCGTTCTTCCGGTGGTGGAGGAGTTTCGCATCCTGCTGCTGGCTGTTCGTATTTGATTTTATAGCGTGGTCCTAATGTGTTACCATTATCGCGTTGATGTTTGTGTTATTCCGCGACAGATTAATCTACTAATAGGATTGAAATTTCAGTATAATTTGTCGAGTATCTCTCTGTTCTTGCAGAAAAACGTCTGTTCTCTGTTCTTCCCCGTCCGGATCGAAATTGTTGCGTTTTGTATGTAATATTCTGTTGTTTTCGGCAATTACGGGCTGCCTTTGATCTATCCGTATTAATTGGAGCGGATTAAGTTGTTAATTTTGAAGAATTTAAGTTTTTTGTCCATGTTTTTTGCGGCGCCACTGGCTCTGGTCGTTTCTCAAAGATGTTTTTTGAGATTTTTTTGCATTATATAGTTGTTAGAACTGCATTGCAGGCTATGTTTTTCGTCTGTGAATCGTGGTCAATAGCGGTGGACTGCAGTAATATGCAATGCACGGTGAACTGCAGTAATATGCAATGCGCGGGTGAATTTTTGTAGTGCGGCGAACTGCATTAATATGCAATGCGAGCTTGTATGAACTGGATTACAGCCACGGGGGTGTGTGGGGACTAGTTTTTTTGCTTGAACTACATTACAACCTTATATGCAGTCCCCCTTCTGCAGATGCAGCTCTTGCTGCTGTTGGCGTGCAGTCCACCTCCGCTGCAGGAACTCATGTGCTTTTTCCACCTTCGCCATTGTTGCGGGAGAAGGCTGGACGTGCACCATTGCAGTTCGCATCCACGACGAATGCGATGGAGTAGTCATCCTTGTAGTTCGCTTTCCCTTGTCATGCATGACTGAGGCTGGATGCTTCAGCGGCGGATCCCCCAGGTGGTGTTGGGGCGAAGGTGAGGTGCGGCGTCGCTTCCTAAACGCCGCCGCGGAAATATCGTCGCGGACGGACTGCATCGCCGGCCGCTTGGCGCGCGCTCCGCGGTGCTGGCGCGGAAGAAGGCGGGGAGGGGTGCGGGTCGCCGCCGGCCGCCGCGGTGCTGGGCGCGGAAGAAGGCGGGGAGGGGTGGGGGAGGACGCCGGCCGCCGTGGCGCTCCCGCGCTAGAAGGCGGGGAGGGGTGGGGGAGGACGCTGGCCGCCGGGGCGCTCCCGCGCTAGGAGGCGGGGAGGGGTGGGGGAGGACGCCCGGCGTCGGGGCGCTGGCGCTAGGTAGCGGGGAGTGGAGGGGGAGGGGTGTTAGGAGAATAAGGTTTTTGTTAGGAGAATAAGGTCTTAAGTGGTGTTATGAGAATAGACCCACCCTATATATATATATATATATATATATATATATATATACATATATATATATACACATATATATATATCCTCCCAAATTACTAAACTCACAAATTAATCACTATATAAAGCATTGCAAGAGCTAATCTAGCAATGAGAGATGAAAGGACAAAGTTGCTAACTTTTGTGATCATTTGAATGGATGGTGGCCTTCAAATCTTGACAAATTTTGGGCAAAATGTGTGATGAGCTCGAGAGGAAGAGGGGAAGAACAAAGAGGAGAGGGGAAAGGGGAAGAACAGAGCGAGCTCGGGTGGACGAAGGGTCTATGTAGGACGACCTTTAGTACCGGTTCATGCCAAGAACCGGTACTAAAGGGGCTGGAGGGGCCCCATTCTGACAACATCCTGCCACCACTCTCATTAGTATTAGTTCGTGGCATGAACCGGTGCTAAAGGTTCGCCACGAAACGGTACTAATGAAAGCGGCCCGGCTAGCCGTTGGAACCGGCACTAATGTATACATTAGTGCCGGCTCAAATACAAACCGGCACTAATGTGCTTCACGTTTGACCCTTTTTCTACTAGTGTGTTCAAATCCTGGCTCCGCCCCTGGTGGGATTTGGAGCACCTTTCATGTATTGCTTTACGCCGCTCCCACCAAATCGCCCATAGAGTAACTAGAACATCGAAAAATTGATCCTGCTTGAGTGTCACTAGGTTGAAGAGCCACAGCTTTGCATTTGGGTTCTCATCTCCAATCAAGGGAACTATAACATCATCCACTCTCATCGACCACACTTCCCTGTCCATGTTACAGTTTAGTAACGGTTGCCGCCTACTCGCCATGAATCGTTGACAACATTCGAAACTGTACAAACCGCCAAAGTAGTCGTATGCCGCCGTGCTCGCTCTGATCTTGTTGGCAGGCTAGAACGTGCGAGACGCCAAGAGAAGATTTGAAGCTTTGGCAGAACCTTCCCGCGCTATAGTGAAGTCTAGTTTTTCTAATCATGATCTGTCACCGACCCCTATGTTACTCCATTCATCCAATCTTCCCTTCTCCATTTTGTTTCCACAATCTGCCTACACGCAGAGCGCCGCCGCCCGTGCCGTTGCCGAAACCTTGTGGCTTCGCCAGCTTTTCCATGAGCTTCATCGGGCTATCGAGAAATCCACTATTGTCTATTGTGATAATGTGTCTGTTGTCTACAAGTCTGCTGACCCTGTGCAGCACCATTGTACGAAGCACATCGAGATCGAAATTCATTTTGTGCGCAAAAATTCTCGCTCGGCGGGTTTGAGTTTTGCATGTTCCCACCTCTACACAATATACAGATATTTTTAAGAAGGGTCGTTGATTGCGCTCTTTGATGAATTTCCGTCCAGTCTCAATGTTTGGCAAGCCCATGTTGACACTGTAGGGGGGAGGGGGGGGGGGGGGGGGGCATCAACAACGCACAAGGAAGACTTACGATCCGGAGGTTTCTCTCGTCGTAATGCACGGGCTTGTGCATTAGTTATTTATAAAATATAAATATAAAAACCATATGGTGCTTTTAAAGGATGAAAGTACCCGATCACATCAGTTGTCAGCTTAATTAGCTACGTATCCAAGGAGATGAGACAGTGTAATACCGTCTCGACCAGATCAACAGCACTATCTTATGAACTCGATCGAATATTGAACGCGTAGATGCACAATCTGTTTTACTTTAGCTGACGAGATGACACATACGTTTGGACGCCGGCTTTGTTCTCTCGACAATTGGTTCTTGATTTGTTGATCACAACCACCGGCGACAATTATTGCAATTAGAAACTCAACAACAAAATAAAGAAAGAGATCGAAATTGCCAAACAAATTTCCTAGCTCTGCCCCCCATTAATAATCAAGCTAATCTGTACAATAGTAGAAGCATCCACGCGCACGTAGCTAGGACTACAAGCATTACACGTATCTATAATACTTAAATAGTTCATCCCCACAACCATATTTCTCTTGACATACAGCCCATCCACATCAGCATTGTGTCACATCAGCAGCTCCAATTTTCTCCTCTCGCTACACCAGATTGCGATGGCCGGGGGAGATTGGTGCTCCTCCGAAACGACTACCCGTCCGGCTTGCCTCCTCGGCTCTCCCGATTTTCTCTGGCACGTTCCCCTCACAGGTGTGGTGCCATGGGTCTTCCGGACGGAGTCCGCGGCGCCCTGTTCCTCACCTTCCATCCATCTCTATTCTAGCCAAAGCAGCTCCGGTGCTGCGGGGGCCAATGGTTCTAGTCGATTTCACCAGAATCAGCCCGGTTGCCGGTAAGTTTGGACTCCCAAGCTGCGATGTCTTTTTCACCTCGCTGGTGCACCGCCGGTCTGGGGCTCAGATCCGGAGACCAGAGGAGCATCACATGAGTCAGGGCTACTCACACCTCGCTGGGCACCGCCGGTCTGGGGGGGGGGGGGGGGGGGGGGGCTGGTACAATCTCGCCATGCTCAACCCGTTGGCACTCATCAACAACGCACAAAGAAGACTTACGATCCGGAGGTTTCTCTCGTCGTAATGCACGGGCTTGTGCGTTAGTTATTTATAAAATATAAATGTAAAAACCATATGGTGCTTTTAAAGGATGAAAGTACCCGATCACATCAGTTGTCAGCTTAATTAGCTACGTATCCAAGGAGCTGAGACAGTGTAATACCGTCTCGACCAGATCAACAGCCCTATCTTATGAACTCGATCGAATATTGAACGCGTAGATGCACAATCTGTTTTACTTTAGCTGACGAGATGACACATACGTTTGGACGCCGGCCTTGTTCTCTCGACAACTGGTTCTTGATTTGTTGATCACAACCACCGGCGACAATTATTGCAATTAGAAACTCAACAACAAAATAAAGAAAGAGATCGAAATTGCCAAACAAATTTCGTAGCTCTGCCCGCCATTAATAATCAAGCTAATCTGTGCAATAGTCGAAGCATCCACGCGCGCGTAGCTAGGACTACAAGCATTACACGTATCTATAATACTTAAGTAGTTCATCCCCACAATCATATTTCTCTTGACATGCAGCCCATCCACATCAGCATTGTGTCACATCAGCAGCTCCAATTTTCTCCTCTCGCTACAGCAGATTGCGATGGCCGGGAGACGATTGGTGCTCCTCCGAAACGACTACCCGTCCGGCTTGCCTCCTCGGCTCTCCTGATTTTCTCTGGCACGTTCACCTCGCAGGTGTGGTGCCATGGGTCTTCCGGACAGAGTCCGCGGCGCCCTGGTCCTCACCTTCCATCCATCTCTATTCTAGCCAAAGCAGCTCCGGTGCTGCGGGGGCCAATGGTTCTAGTCGATTCCACCAGAATCAGCCCGGTTGCCGGTAAGTTTGGACTCCCAAGCTGCGATGTCTTTTTCACCTCGCTGGTGCACCGCCGGTCTGGGGCTCAGATCCGGAGACCAGAGGAGCATCACATGAGTCAGGACTACTCACACCTCGCTGGGCACCGCCGGTCTGGGGGGGGGGGGGGGGGGGGGGGGCTGGTAGAATCTCGCCTTGCTCAACCCGGAGGTTTCTCTCGTCGTAATGCACGGGCTTGTGCGTTAGTTATTTATAAAATATAAATGTAAAAACCATATGGTGCTTTTAAAGGATGAAAGTACCCGATCACATCAGTTGTCAGCTTAATTAGCTACGTATCCAAGGAGCTGAGACAGTGTAATACCGTCTCGACCAGATCAACATTACTATCTTATGAACTCGATCGAATATTGAGCGCGTAGATGCACAATCTGTTTTACTTTAGCTGACGAGATGACACATACATTTGGACGCCGGCCTTGTTCTCTCGACAACTGGTTCTTGATTTGTTGATCACAACCACCGGCGACAATTATTGCAATTAGAAACTCAACAACAAAATAAAGAAAGAGATCGAAATTGCCAAACAAATTTCCTAGCTCTGCCTGCCATTAATAATCAAGCTAATCTGTACAATAGTCGAAGCATCCACGCGCGCTTAGCTAGAACTACAAGCATTACACGTATCTATAATACTTAAATAGTTCATCCCCACAACCATATTTCTCTTGACATGCAGCCCATCCACATCAGCATTGTGTCACATCAGCAGCTCCAATTTTCTCCTCTCGCTACACCAGATTGCGATGGCCGGGAGACGATTGGTGCTCCTCCGAAACGACTACCCGTCCGGCTTGCCTCCTCGGCTCTCCCGATTTTCTCTGGCACGTTCACCTCGCAGGTGTGGTGCCATGGGTCTTCCGGACGGAGTCCGCGGCGCCCTGGTCCTCACCTTCCATCCATCTCTATTCTAGCCAAAGCAGCTCCGGTGCTGCGGGGGCCAATGGTTCTAGTCGATTCCACCAGAATCAGCCCGGTTGCCGGTAAGTTTGGACTCCCAAGCTGCGATGTCTTTTTCACCTCGCTGGTGCACCGCCGGTCTGGGGCTTAGATCCGGAGACCAGAGGAGCATCACATGAGTCAGGACTACTCACACGTCGTCCACACCACCCTCACCGCCTCCGTGCGTGCGGATCTGCCCACCTGCAGCACAGAAGAACAGCATATCGCTAACCACCTATGACTGGTGGCAGACACCAGCTGTCGGTGTCAAAACTGGCAGATCTCGGGCAGGGGGTCCCGAACTGTCCGTCTTAGGATCGAAGGTAACAGGAGGCAGGGGACACGATGTTTACCCAGGTTAGGGCCCTCTCGATGGAGGTAATACCCTACTTCCGGCTTGATTGACTTTGAAAAGTATAGGGGTTACAAGAGTTGATCTACCTCGAGATCGTAATGTCTAAACCCTAGATGTCTAGCCTGTATGATTATGATTGCCTCTACGGACTAAACCCTCCAGTTTATATAGGCACTGGAGGGGACTAAGGTTGTATAGAGTCGGTTTACAAATGAAGGAATCTTCATATCCGAACGCCAAGCTTGCCTCCCACGCTAAGGAGAGTCTCATCCGGACACGGGGGAAAGCTTTCCATCTTGTATCTTCACGGCCCATGAGTCCGGCCCATGTCACATCGCCCGGACGCCCGAGGACCCCCTAATCCAGGACTCCCTCAGTAGCCCCGAACCAGTCTTCAATGACGGCGTGGCCGGCGCGCAAATTGTCTTCGGCATTTCAAGGCGGGTTCCTCAACCAATCCGACCCGGATCCAGCCCCATGTACTAGGGATAATACGGGTGCAATGCCGGATTGTCCTCTCCCCGAGGATTCAGATAATGTACGCGTCACCAACTCCGTAATGGAGAGTGCGATGAACCATCGGCGCCGGATGACGGCTATGCGCGACCCAAATTTCACCGAAGAAGCATTTGATGCCTTCAGCTCAGCTGATGCATACCTCTGAGCTGCGCGGGATGGGCTTGCTGGAGCAACTCACGAGCTTTCAAAGGATATGGGGTAAGAACTTTTGTGTAGATTTAATAATCATATGCCAGTACCCGAGCCTTGAAGCAGTTGTCCCAACCGATTTAAGAGTCGTTATGCCTTCAGGTACTCACGGAGAGGAATAACAACTTATCCAAGGATCTGGAAGAGTGCCGAACTAAGCTAACTATTGCCACCACCGAACTTGAAAATTTAAAGAAATCCAAGGGGGCACCTGATGGTAAGCACGACAGTATCCGGAGAAAATTATTCTGTACCGACAATAATTCTAACTATGTATTGTTTTGTTGGCAGGGCCGACAGATCAGCTGGAGGAGAGGCTAAGGGCTGCTCAAGTGGACAAACAACATGCCGAAGGGCAAGAAGCTGCTGGTCAACGTGTATTAACACGTACCATTAATGAGAAGAACAAACTACATGATGCAAACATCAAGCACGCCGAAGAACAGAACGACGTAAGAGCCCAACTATCGATGCCTTGAAGGAGAACAGAAAGTTGAAAGGCGACATATTCAGTATTCTCTTTAACCTTAATTTCGCTAGGTCCCCTAATGGAAGTTTAACAGGTTTGCTTCTGTAGGTGTGCTGACTGGGCGGCCCGAAGGAGAAGTGTCCGGATTCCAAGGCGACCTGCTACAAGACCAGTCCAAAGTGCATGAGCGAGCTCGGAAGGCGATGAGGAACCTCACTAAGGCTTTATGGCTGTCTGAATCCCCTCCAGGAAGTATGGAGGAACTCGTAAATTTATTCAAGGGAGCTCGTTGTCGCTTTGGGCTATGGAAGATATCGGCATACCATGAAGGCGCGCGAGAGGCCTGGGCCATGGTGAAAACGCGGTACACCGGACTTGATCCGAATCATATGGCCCGGGTTGGACCTCGGGGACCAGATGGACAAGAAATTCCAGTTAGCTTAGTGTACGACCAAGTAAAGATAGCCACTAAGTTCTCACAACAGGATGGTAGACTAGATAACCTGTTAGATGGTCTAGAGGAGGAAGAAGTTTTTGAGTCTAAGTAACAATGTACTTTTATCGACAAACTTATCTCCAACCGAATTGTAAAACGATTGTCATGGCAGACTTTCTGCTTCGACCTCCGAAACCCAAGGTTTGGAGTGTGTCCGAATACTGTATTGATACGTCTCCGATGCATCTATAATTTTTGATTGTTCCATGCTATTATATTATCTATTTTGGATGTTTAATGGGCCTTAATATTCTCTTTTATATTATTTTTGGGACTAACATATTAACCGGAGGCCCAGTGCAAATTACTGTTTTTTGCCTATTACAGTGTTTCGCAGAAAAGGAATACCAAACGGAATAAAACCTTCGCGAGGATCTTTCTTAGAACAAACGCAAACCAGAAGACTTGGAGTTGAAGTCTGGGACTCCGCGAGGCGGCCACGAGGTAGGAGGGCGCGTCCAGGGGGGCATAGGCGCGCCCTGATACGTCTCCAACGTATCTATAATTTTTGATTGTTCCATGCTTTATTATATTCTGTTTTGGATGTTTATTGGGCTTTATTATACATTTATATATTATTTTTGGGACTAACCTATTAACCGGAGGCCCAGCCCAAATTGTTGTTTTTTTGCACGTTTCAGTGTTTCGCAGAAAAAGAATATCAAATGGAGTCCAAACGGAATGAAACCTTCAGGAACGTGATTTTTGGAACGAACGTGATCTAGAGGACTTGGAATCTACGCAAAGCAACGAACGAGGAAGGCACGTGGTAGGGGGCGCGCCCTCCACCCTCGTGGGCCCCTCGTTGCTCCACCGACGTACTTCTTCCTCCTATATATACCCATGTACCCGGAAAACATCAGATACGGAGCAAAAACCCTATTTCCACCACCGCAACCTTCTATACCCGTGAGATCCCATCTTGGGGCCTTTTATGGTGCTCCGCCGGAGGGGGCATTGACCACGGAGGGCTTCTACATCAACACCATAGCCTCTCCAATGAAGTGTTAGTAGTTTACCTCAAACCTTCGGGTCCAAAGTTATTAGCTAGATGGCTTCTTCTCTCTTTTTGGAACTCAATATAATGTTCTCCCCCTATCTTGTGGAGATCTATTCGATGTAATCTTCTTTTGCGGTGTGTCTGTCGAGATCCGATGAATTGTGGGTTTATGATCCAGATTATCTATGAACAATATTTGAATCTCTTCTGAATTCTTTTATTTATGATTGATAATCTTTGCAAGTCTCTTCGAATTATCAGTTTGGTTTGGCCTACTAGATTGATATTGCTTGCAATGGGAGAAGTTCTTAGCTTTGGGTTCAATCTTGCGGTGTCCTTTCCTAGTGACAGTAGGGGCAGCAAGGCACGTATTGTATTGTTGCCATCGAGGATAAAAAGATGGGGTTTATATCATATTGATTGATTTTATCACTCTACATCATGTCATCTTGCCTAATGCGTTACTCTGTTCTTATGAACTTAATACTCTAGATGCATGCTGGATAGCGGTCGATGTGTGGAGTAATAGTAGTAGATGCAGAATCGTTCCGGTCTACTTGTCGCAGACGTGATGCCTATATACATGATCATACCTAGATATTCTCATAACTATGCTCAATTCTATCAATTGCTCGACAATAATTTGTTTACCCATCGCAATACTTATGCTATCTTGAGAGAAGCCACTAGTGAAACCTATGGCCCCCGTGTCTATTCTCCATCATATTAATCTTCCAACACTTTGCTATTTCTATTTCCGTTTACTTTACTTTGCATCTTTATCATCAAAATACCAAAAATATTATCTTATCATCTCTACCAGATCTCACTCTCATAAGTGACCGAGGAGGGATTGACAACCCCGTTATCGCGTTGGTTGCGAGGTTCTTTTTTGTTTGTGTAGGTGTGTGGGACTCGCGCGTGGCCTCCTACTGGATTGATACCTTGATTCTCAAAACTAAGGGAAATACTTACGCTACTTTGTTGCATCACCCTTTCCTCTTCAAGGTAAAACCAACACAGTGGTCAAGAGGTAGCAAGAAGGATTTCTCGCGCCGTTGCCAGGGAGTCTACGCATAAGTCAAGCCATACCAAGTACCCATCACAAACTCATCTCCCTCGCATTACATTATTGAAGGAAATATGCCCTAGAGGCAATAATAAAGTTATTATTTATTTCCTTATATCATGATAAATATTTATTATTCATGCTAGAATTGTATTAACCGGAAACATAATACATGTGTGAATACATAGACAAACAGAGTGTCACTAGTATGCCTCTACTTGACTAGCTCATTAATCATAGATGGTTAAGTTTCCTAACCATAAACAATGTGTTGTTATTTGATTAATGAGGTCACATCATTAGTTGAATGATCTGATTGACATGACCCATTTCATTAGCTTAGCACCCGATCGTTTAGTATGTTGCTATTGCTTTCTTCATGACTTATACATGTTCCTATGACTATGAGATTATGCAACCCCCATTTGCCGGAGGAACACTTTGGGTACTACCAAACGTCACAACGTAACTGGGTGATTATAAAGGAGTACTACAGGTGTCTCCAATGGTAGATGTTGGGTTGGCGTATTTCGAGATTAGGGTTTGTCACTCCGATTGTCGGAGAGGTATCTCTGGGCCCTCTCGGTAATACACATCACATAAGCCTTGCAAGCATTACAACTAAGATGTTAGTTGTGAGATGATGTATTACGGAACGAGTAAAGAGACTTGCTAGTAACGAGATTGAACTAGGTATTGGATACCGACGATCGAATCTCGGGTAAGTAACATACCGATGACAAAGGGAACAACGTATGTTGTTATGCGGTCTGACCGATAAAGATCTTCGTAGAATATGTAGGAGCCAATATGGGCATCCAGGTCCCGCTATTGGTTATTGATCGGAGACGTGTCTCGGTCATGTCTACATTGTTCTCGAACCGTAGGGTCCGCACGCTTAATGTTACGATGACAGTTGTTATGAGTTTATGCATTTTGATGTACCGAAGGTTGTTCGGAGTCCCGGATATGATCACGGACATGACGAGGACTCTCGAAATGGTCGAGACATAAAGATTGATATATTGGAAGCCTATGTTTGGACATCGGAAGTGTTTCAGGTGAAATCGGGATTTTACCGGAATACTGGGAGGGTTACCGGAACCCCCCGGGAGCTAAATGGGCCATAATGGGCCTTAGTGGAAAAGAGAAGGGGCTGCCCTAGATGGGCTGCGCGCCTCCCCCTTCCCCTAGTCCTATTAGGACTAGGAAAGGGTGGCCGGCCACCTCCTCCTCTTTTCCCCTCCGAGGAATCCTAGTTGGACTAGGATTGGAGGGGGAATCCTACTCCCAGTGGGAGTAGGACTCTCCTGCGCCTCCCCCCTTGGCCGGCCAGCCCCTTCCCCTTGGATCCTTTATATACGGGGGCAGGGGGCACCTCTAGACACACAAGTTGATCCTTGAGATCGTTCCTTAGCCGTGTGCGGTGCCCCCTGCCACCAAATTCCACCTCGATCATACCGTTGTAGTGCTTAGGCGAAGCCCTGCGTCGGTAGAACATCAAGATCGTCACCACGCCGTCGTGCTGACAGAACTCTTCCTCGATGCTTTGCTGGATCGGAGCCCGAGGATCGTCATCGAGCTGAACGTGTGCTAAGAACTCGGAGGTGCCGGAGTAACGGTGCTTGGATCGGTCGGATCGGGAAGAAGACGTACGACTACTTCCTCTACGTTGTGTCAACGCTTCCGTTGCGATCTACAAGGGTACGTAGATCAGACTCTCCCCCTCGTTGCTATGCATCATGATCTTGCGTGTGCGTAGGAATTTTTTTGAAATTACTACGTTCCCCTACAGTGGCATCCGAGCCTAGGTTTTATGGTTTGATGTTATTTGCACGAGTAGAACACAAGTGAGTTGTGGGCGATACAAGTCATACTGCCTACCAGCATGTCATACTTTGGTTCGGCGGTATTGTTGGATGAGACGACCCGGACCAACCTTACGCGTACGCTTACGCGAGACCGGTTCCCTCGACGTGCTTTGCACATAGATGGCTTGCGGGCGACTGTCTCTCCAACTTTAGTTGAACCGAGTGTGACTACGCCCGGTCCTTGAGAAGGTTAAAACGGAGTCTATTTGACAAACTATCGTTGTGGTTTTGATGCGTAGGTGAGATGTGTTCTTGCTTAAGCCCGTAGCAGCCACGTAAAACTTGCAACAACAAAGTAGAGGACGTCTAACTTGTTTTTGCAGGGCATGTTGTGATGTGATATGGTCAAGGCATGATGCTGATTTTATTGTATGAGATGATCATGTTTTGTAACCAAGTTATTGAAGGAAATATGCCCTAGAGGCAATAATAAAGTTATTATTGATTTCCTTATATCATGATAAATGTTTATTATTCATGCTAGAATTGTATTAACCGGAAACATAATACATGTGTGAATACATAGACAAACAGAGTGTCACTAGTATGCCTCTACTTGACTAGCTCGTTAATCAAAGATGGTTATGTTGCCTAACCATGAACAAAGAGTTGTTATTTGATTAACGAGGTCACATCATTAGTTGAATGATCTGATTGACATGACCCATTCCATTAGCTTAGCACCCGATCGTTTAGTATGTTACTATTGCTTTCTTCATGACTTATACATGTTCCTATAACTATGAGATTATGGAACTCCCGTTTACCGGAGGAACACTTTGGGTACTACCAAACATCACAACGTAACTGGGTGATTATAAAGGAGTACTACAGGTGTCTCCAATGGTAGATGTTGGGTTGGCGTATTTCGAGATTAGGGTTTGTCACTCCGATTGTCGGAGAGGTATCTCTGGGCCCTCTCGGTAATACACATCACATAAGCCTTGCAAGCATTATAACTAAGATGTTAGTTGTGAGATGATGTATTACGGAACGAGTAAAGAGACTTGCCAGTAACGAGATTGAACTAGGTATTGGATACCGACGATCGAATCTCGGGCAAGTAACATACCGATGACAAAGGGAACAACGTATGTTGTTATGCGGTCTGACCGATAAAGATCTTCGTAGAATATGTAGGAGCCAATATGGGCATCCAGGTCCCGCTATTGGTTATTGACCGGAGATGTGTCTCGGTCATGTCTACATTGTTCTCGAACCGTAGGGTCCGCACGCTTAACGTTACAATGACAGTTATTATGAGTTTATGTATTTTGATGTACCGAAGGTTGTTCGGAGTCCCGGATGTGATCACGGACATGACGAGGAGTCTCGAAATGGTCGAGACGTAAAGATTGATATATTGAAACCCTATGTTTGGACATCGGAAGTGTTCCGGGTGAAATCGGGATTTTACCGGATTACCGGGAGGGTTACCGGAACCCCCCGGGAGCCAAATGGGCCAACATGGGCCTTAGTGGAAAGGTGAGAGGGCAGCCCACATAGGGCTGCGCCTCCCCCCTCTCCCTAGTCCTATTAGGACTAGGAGAGGGGCCGGCCACCTCTCTCTTTCTTTTCCCCTTTGGGGAATCCTATTAGGAATAGGATTGGGGGGAGGAGTCCTACTCCCGGTAGGAGTAGGACTCCTCCTGCGCCTCCAAGCTTGGCCGGCCAGCCCTCCCACTCTCATCCTTTATATACGGAGGTAGGGGGCACCTCTAGACACACAAGTTGATCCTTGAGATCGTTCCTTAGCCGTGTGCGGTGCCCCCTGCCACCAAATTCCACCTCGATCATACCGTTGTAGTGCTTAGGCGAAGCCCTGCGTCGGTAGTACATCAAGATCGTCACCACGCCGTCGTGCTGACAGAACTCTTCCTCGACGCTTTGCTGGATCGGAGCCCGAGGATCGTCATCGAGCTGAACGTGTGCTAAGAACTCGGAGGTGCCGGAGTAACGGTGCTTGCATCGGTCGGATCGGGAAGAAGACATACGACTACTTCCTCTACGTTGTGTGATCGCTTCCGCAGTCGGTTTGCGTTGGTACGTAGACAACACTCTCCCCTCGTTGCTATGCATCAGCATGAACTTGCGTGTGCGTAGGATAATTTTTGAAATTACTACGTTCCCCAACAGTGGCATCCGAGCCTAGGTTTTATGGTTTGATGTTATTTGCACGAGTAGAACACAAGTGAGTTGTGGTCGATACAAGTCATACTGCCTACCAGCATGTCATACTTTGGTTCGGCGGTATTGTTGGACGAGACGACCCGGACCAACCTTACGCGTACTCTTACGCGAGACCGGTTCCCTCGACGTGCTTTGCACATAGATGGCTTGCGGGCGACTGTCTCTCCAACTTTAGTTGAACCGAGTGTGGCTACGCCCGGTCCTTGAGAAGGTTAAAACGGAGTCTATTTGACAAACTATCGTTGTGGTTTTGATGCGTAGGTGAGATGAGTTCTTGCTTAAGCCCGTAGCAGCCACGTAAAACTTGCAACAACAAAGTAGAGGACGTCTAACTTGTTTTTGCAGGGCATGTTGTGATGTGATATGGTCAAGGCATGATGCTGATTTTTATTGTATGAGATGATCATGTTTTGTAACCAAGTTATCGGCAACTGGCAGGAGCCATATGGTTGTCGCTTTATTGTATGCAATGCAATCGCTATGTAATGCTTTACTTTATCACTAAGCGGTAGCGATAGTCATGGAAGCATAAGATTGGCGAGACGACAACAATGCTACGATGGAGATCAAGGTGTCGCGCCGGTGACGATGGTGATCATGACGGTGCTTCGGAGATGGAGATCACAAGCACAAGATGATGATGGCCATATCATATCACTTATATTGATTGCATGTGATGTTTATCTTTTATGCATCTTATGTTGCTTTGATTGACGGTAGCATTATAAGATGATCTATCACTAAATTATCAAGAAGTGTTCTCCCTGAGTATGCACCGTTGCGAAAGTTCTTCGTGTTGAGACACCACGTGATGATCGGGTGTGATAGGCTGTACGTTTAAATACAACGGGTGCAAAACAGTTGCACACGCGGAATACTCAGGTTATACTTGACGAGCCAAGCATATACAGATATGGCCTCGGAACACGGAGACCGAAAGGTCGAGCGTGAATCATATAGTAGATATGATCAACATAATGATGTTCACCAATGAAACTGCTCCATCTCACGTGATGATCGGACATGGTTTATTGATTTGGATCACGTAATCACTTAGATGATTAGAGGGATGTCTATCTAAGTGGGAGTTCTTAAGTAATATGAGTAATTGAACTTTAATTTATCATGAACTTAGTCCTGGTAGTATTTTGCAAATTATGTTGTAGATCAGTAGCTCGCGTTGTTGCTTCCCTGTGTTTATTTTTGATATGTTCCTAGAGAAAATTGTGTTGAAAGATGTTAGTAGCAATGATGCGGATTGGATCCGTGATCTGAGGTTTATCCTCATTGCTGCACAGAAGAATTATGTCCTTGATGCACCGCTAGGTGACAGACCTATTGCAGGAGCAGATGCAGACGTTATGAACGTTTGGCTAGCTCAATATGATGACTACTTGATAGTTTAGTGCACCATGCTTAATGGCTTAGAATCGGGACTTCAAAGACGTTTTAAACGTCATGGACCATATGAGATGTTCCAGGAGTTGAAGTTAATATTTCAAGCAAATACCCGAGTTGAGAGATATGAAGTCTCCAACAATTTCTATAGCTAAAAGATGGAGGAGAATCGCTCAACTAGTGAGCATGTGCTCAGATTGTCTGGGTACTACAATCGCTTGAATCAAGTGGGAGTTAATCTTCCAGATAAGATAGTGATTGACAGAATTCTCTAGTCACCATCACCAAGTTAGTAGAACTTCGTGATGAACTATAATATGCAAGGGATAACGAAAACAACTCCCAAGCTCTTCGTGATGCTGAAATCAACGAAGATAGAAATCAAGAAAAACATCAAGTGTTGATGGTTGACAAGACCACTAGTTTCAAGAAAAGGGCAAAAGGAAGAAGGGGAACTTCAAGAAGAACGGCAAGCAAGTTGCTGCTCAAGTGAAGAAGCCCAAGTCTGATCCTAAGCCTAAGACTAAGTGCTTCTACTGCAAAGGGACTGGTCACTGGAAGCGGAACTACCCCAAGTGATTGGCGGATAAGAAGGATGGCAAAGTGAACATAAGTATATTTGATATACATGTTATTGATGTGTACTTTACTAGTGTTTATAGCAACCCCTCAGTATTTGATATTGGTTCAGTTGCTAAGAGTAGTAACTCGAAACAAGAGTTGCAGAATAAACAGAGACTAGTTAAGGGTGAAGTGACGATGTGTGTTGGAAGTAGTTCCAAGATTGATATGATCATCATCGCACACTCCCCTATACTTTTGGGATTAGTGTTGAACTTAAATAAGTGTTATTTGGTTTTTGCGTTGAGCATGAATATGATTTGATCATGTTTATTGCAATACGGTTATTCATTAAAGTCAGAGAATAATTGTTGTTCTGTTTACATGAATAAAACCTTCGATGGTCATACACCCAATGAAACAAGTTCATTGGATCTCGATCGTAGTGATACACATATTCATAATATTGAAACCAAAAGATGCAAAGTTAATGATGATAGTGCAACTTATTTGTGGCACTGCCGTTTAGGTCATATTGGTATAAAGCGCATGAAGAAACTCCATGCTAATGGGCTTTCGGAATCACTTGATTATGAATCACTTGATGCTTACGAACCATGCCTTTTGGGCAAGATGACTAAAACGCCGTTCTCCGGAACAATGGAGCAAGCAACAGATTTGTTGGAAATCATACATACTGATGTATGTGGTCCGATGAATATTTAAGGCTTGCAGCGGGTATCATTATTTTTTGACCTTCACAGATGATTTGAGGAGATATGGGTATATCTACTTAATGAAATAGAAGTCTGATACATTTGAAAAGTTCATATAATTTCAGAGTGAAGTGGAAAATCATCGTAACAATAAAATAAAAGTTTCTACGATCTGATCGTGGAAAAGAGTATTTGAGTTACGAGTTTGGTCTTCAGTTAAAACCATGTGAAATAGTTTCACTACTCACGCCACCTGGAACACCACAGCATAATGGTGTGTCCGAACGTCATAACCGTACTTTATTGGATATAGTGCAATCTATGATGTTTCTTACCGATTTACCACTATCGTTTTAGGGGTCATGCATTAGAGACAGCTGCATTCACGTTAAAAAGGGGCACCATCTAAGTCCGTTGAGATGACACAATCTGAACTGTGGTTTCGCAAGAAACCAAAGTTGTCGTTTCTTAAAGTTTGGGGCTGCAATGCTTATGTGAAAAAGCTTCAACCTGATAAGCTCGAACCCAAAGCGGAGAAATGTGTCTTCATAGGATATCCAAAGGAAACTGTTGGGTATACCTTCTATCACAGATCCGAAGGCAAGACATTCGTTGCTAAGAATGGATCATTTCTAGAGAAGGAGTTTCTCTCGAAAGAAGTGAGTGGGAGGAAAGTAGAACTTGACGAGGTAACTGTACCTGCTCCCTTATTGGAAAATAGTACATCACAGAAAACTGTTTCTGCGACACCTATACCAATTAGTGAGGAAGCTAATGATGATGATCATGAAACATTAGGACAAGATACTACTGAACCACGTAGATCAATCAGAGTGAGATCCGCACCAGAGTGGTACGGTAATCCAATTCTGGAAGTCATGCTACTAGATCATGATGAACCTACGAACTATGAAGAAGCGATGGTGAGCCCAGATTCCGCAAAGTGGCTTGAGGCCATGAAATCTGAGATGGGATCCATGTATGAGAACAAAGTATGGACTTTGGTTGACTTGCCCGATGATCGGCAAGCAATTGAGAATAAATGGATCTTTAAGAGGAAGACGGACGCTGATAGTAGTGTTACTATCTACAAAGCTAGAATTGTCGCAAAAAGTTTTCGACAAGTTCAAGGTGTTGACCACGATGAGAGCTTCTCACTCGTATCTATGCTTGAGTCTGTCCGAATCATGTTAGTAATTGCCGCATTTTATGAAATCTGGCAAACGGATAAACAAAACTGCATTCCTTAATGGATTTATTAACGAAGAGTTGTATATGATGCAACAAGAAGGTTTTGTCAATCCGAAAGGTGCTAACAAAATGTGCAAGCTCCAGCGATCCATCTGTGGACTGGTGCAAGCATCTCGGAGTTGGAATATACGCTTTGATGAGTTGATCAAAGCATATAGTTTTACACAGACTTGCGGTGAAGCCTGTATTTACAAGAAAGTGAGTGGGAGCACTACAACATTTCTGATAAGTATATGTGAATGACATATTGTTGATCGGAAATAATGTAGAATTATTCTGTAAAGCATAAAGGAGTGTTTGAAAGGAGTTTTTCAAAGAAAGACTTCGGTGAAGCTGCTTACATATTGAGCTTCAAGATCTATAGAGATTGATCAAGACGCTTGATAAGTTTTTTTTTCAATGAGTACATACCTTGACAAGATTTTGAAGTAGTTCAAAATGGAGCAGTCAAAGAAAGAGTTCTTGCCTATATTATAAGGTGTGAAGTTGAGTAAGACTCAAAGCCCGACCACGGCAGAAGATAGAAAGAGAATGAAAGTCATTCCCTATGCCGTGGCCACAGGTTCTATAAAGTATGTCATGCTGTATACCAGATCTATTGTATACCCTGCACTAATTTAGCAAGGGAGTACAATAGTGATCTAGGAGTAGATCACTGGACAGCGGTCAGAATTATCCTTAGTGAAATAAGGATATGTTTCTCGATTATGGACGTGACAAAAGGTTCGTCGTAAAGGGTTACGCCGATGCAAGTTTTGACACTAATCTAGATGACTCTAAGTCTCGGTCTGGATACATATTGAAAGTGGGAGCAATTAGCTAGAGTAGCTCCATGCAGAGCATTGTTGACATAGAAATTTGCAAAATACATGTGGATCTGAATGTGGCAGACCCGTTGACTAAGATTCTCTCACAAGCAAAACATGATCACACCTTAGTACTCTTTGGGTGTTAATCACATAGCGATGTGAAATAGATTAATGAATCTAGCAAACCCTTTGGGTATTGGTCACATGGCGATGTGAACTATGGGTGTTAATCACATGATGATGTGAACTATCGATGTTAATCACATGGTGATGTGATCTAGATTATTGACTCTAGTGCAAGTGGGAGACTGAAGGAAATATGCCCTAGAGGCAATAATAAAGTTATTATTTATTTCCTTATATCATGATAAATGTTTATTATTCATGCTAGAATTGTATTAACCGGAAACATAATACATCTGTGAATACATAGACAAACAGAGTGTCACTAGTATGCCTCTACTTGACTAGCTCGTTAATCAAAGATGGTTATGTTCCCTAACCATGAACAAAGAGTTGTTATTTGATTAACGAGGTCACATCATTAGTTGAATGATCTGATTGACATGACCCATTCCATTAGCTTAGCACCCGATCGTTTAGTATGTTGCTATTGCTTTCTTCATGACTTATACATGTTCCTATAACTATGAGATTATGCAACTCCCGTTTGCCGGAGGAACACTTTGGGTACTACCAAACGTCACAACGTAACTGGGTGATTATAAAGGAGTACTACAGGTGTCTCCAATGGTAGATGTTGGGTTGGCGTATTTCGAGATTACGGTTTGTCACTCCGATTGTCGGAGAGGTATCTCTGGGCCCTCTCGGTAATACACATCACATAAGCCTTGCAAGCATTATAACTAAGATGTTAGTTGTGAGATGATGTATTACGGAACGAGTAAAGAGACTTGCCAGTAACGAGATTGAACTAGGTATTGGATACCGACGATCGAATCTCGGGCAAGTAACATACCGATGACAAAGGGAACAACGTATGTTGTTATGCGGTCTGACCGATAAAGATCTTCGTAGAATATGTAGGAGCCAATATGGGCATCCAGGTCCCGCTATTGGTTATTGACCGGAGACGTGTCACGGTCATGTCTACATTGTTCTCGAACCGTAGGGTCCGCACGCTTAACGTTACGATGACAGTTATTATGAGTTTATGTATTTTGATGTACCGAAGGTTGTTCGGAGTCCCGGATGTGATCACGGAAATGACGAGGAGTCTCGAAATGGTCGAGACGTAAAGATTGATATATTGGAAGCCTATGTTTGGACATCGGAAGTGTTCCGGGTGAAATCGGGATTTTACCGGATTACCGGGAGGGTTACCGGAACCCCCCGGGAGCCAAATGGGCCAACATGGGCCTTAGTGGAAAGGTGAGAGGGCAGCCCACATAGGGCTGCGCCTTCCCCCCTCTCCCTAGTCCTATTAGGACTAGGAGAGGGGCCGGCCACCTCTCTCTTTCTCTTCCCCTTTGGGGAATCCTATTAGGAATAGGATTGGGGGGAGGAGTCCTATTCCCGGTAGGAGTAGGACTCCTCCTGCGCCTCCAAGCTTGGCTGGCCAGCCCTCCCCCTCTCATACTTTATATACGGAGGCAGGGGGCACCTCTAGACACACAAGTTGATCCTTGAGATCGTTCCTTAGCCGTGTGCGGTGCCCCCTGCCACCAAATTCCACCTCGATCATACCATTGTAGTGCTTAGGCGAAGCCCTGCGTCGGTAGTACATCAAGATCGTCACCACGCCGTCGTGCTGACAGAACTCTTCCTCGACGCTTTGCTGGATCGGAGCCCGAGGATCGTCATTGAGCTAAACGTGTGCTAAGAACTCGGAGGTGCCGGAGTAACGGTGCTTGGATCGGTCGGATCGGGAAGAAGACGTACGACTAATTCCTCTACGTTGTGTGATCGCTTCCGCAGTCGGTCTGCGTTGGTACGTAGACAACACTCTCCCCTCGTTGCTATGCATCACCATGATCTTGCGTGTGCGTAGGATAATTTTTGAAATTACTACGTTCCCCAACAGTTATCGGCAACTGGCAGGAGCCATATGGTTGTCGCAATGCAATCGCGATGTAATACTCTACTTTATTGCTAAGCGGTAGTGATAGTCGTGGAAGCATAAGATTGGCGAGACGACAACGATGCTACGATGGAGATCAAGGTGTCACGCCGGTGACGATGGTGATCATGACGGTGCTTCGGAGATGGAGATCACAAGCACAAGATGATGATGGCCATATCATATCACTTATATTGATTGCATGTGATGTTTATCTTTTATGCATCTTATCTTGCTTTGATTGACGGTAGCATTATAAGATGATCTCTCACTAAATTATCAAGAAGTGTTCTCCCTGAGTATGCACCGTTGCGAAAGTTCTTCGTGCTGAGACACCACGTGATGATCGGGTGTGATAGGCTCTACGTTCAAATACAACAGGTGCAAAACAGTTGCACACGCGGAATACTCAGGTTATACTTGACGAGCCAAGCATATACAGATATGGCCTCGGAACACGGAGACCGAAAGGTCGAGCGTGAATCATATAGTAGATATGATCAACATAATGATGTTCACCAATGAAACTGCTCCATCTCACGTGATGATCGGACATGGTTTATTGATTTGGATCACGTAATCACTTAGATGATTAGAGGGATGTCTATCTAAGTGGGAGTTCTTAAGTAATATGATTAATTGAACTTAAATTTATCATGAACTTAGTACCTGATAGTATCTTCCTTGTTTATGTTGATTGTAGATAGATGGCTGGTGCTGTTGTTCCATTGAATTTTAATGCGTTCCTTGAGAAAGCAAAGTTGAAAGATGATGGTAGCAATTACACGGACTGGGTCAGTAACTTGAGGATTATCCTCATTGCTACACAGAAGAATTACGTCCTGGAAGCACCGCTGGGTGCCAGGCCTGCTGCTGGAGCAACACCGGATGTTATGAACGTCTGGCAGAGCAAAGCTGATGACTACTCGATAGTTTAGTGTGCCATGCTTTAGGGCTTAGAATCGGGACTTCAACGACGTTTTGAACGTCATGGAGCATATGAGATGTTCCAGGAGTTGAAGTTAATATTTCAAGCAAATGCCCGGATTGAGAGATATGAAGTCTCCAATAAGTTCTATAGCTGCAAGATGGAGGAGAATAGTTCTGTTAGTGAGCATATACTCAAAATGTCTGGGTATAACAATCACTTGATTCAGATGGGAGTTAATCTTCCAGATGATTGCGTCATTGATAGAATTCTCCAATCACTGCCACCAAGCTACAAGAGCTTCGTGATGAACTATAATATGCAAGGGATGAACAAGACTATTCCCGAGCTCTTCGCAATGCTGAAAGCTGCGGAGGTAGAAATCAAGAAGGAGCATCAAGTGTTGATGGTTAACAAAACCACTAGTTTCAAGAAAAAGGGCAAAGGGAAGAAGAAGGGGAACTTCAAGAAGAACGGCAAGCAAGTTGCTGCTCAGGAGAAGAAACCCAAGTCTGGACCTAAGCCTGAAACTGAGTGCTTCTACTGCAAGCAGACTGGTCACTGGAAGCGTAACTGCCCCAAGTATTTGGCGGATAAGAAGGATGGCAAGGTGAACAAAGGTATATGTGATATACATGTTATTGATGTGTACCTTACCAATGCACGCAGTAGCACCTGGGTATTTGATACTGGTTCTATTGCTAATATTTGCAACTCGAAACAGGGACTACGGATTAAGCGAAGATTAGCTAAGGACGAGGTGACGATGCGCGTGGGAAACGGTTCCAAAGTCGATGTGATCGCGGTCGGCACGCTACCTCTACATCTACCTTCAGGATTAATATTAGACCTAAATAATTGTTATTTGGTGCCAGCGTTGAGCATGAACATTATATCTGGATCTTGTTTAATGCGAGACGGTTATTCATTTAAATCGGAGAATAATGGTTGTTCTATTTATATGAGTAATATCTTTTATGGTCATGCACCCTTGAAGAGTGGTCTATTCTTGTTAAATCTCGATAATAGTGATATACATATTCATAATGTAGAAGCCAAAAGATGCAGAGTTGATAATGATAGTGCAACTTATTTGTGGCACTGCCGTTTAGGTCATATCGGTATAAAGCGCATGAAGAAACTCCATACTGATGGACTTTTGGAACCACTTGATTATGAATCACTTGGTACTTGCGAACCGTGCCTCATGGGCAAGATGACTAAAACACCGTTCTCCGGTACTATGGAGAGAGCAACAGATTTATTGGAAATCATACATACCGATGTATGTGGTCCAATGAATATTGAGGCTCGTGGCGGATATCGTTATTTTCTCACCTTCACAGATGATTTAAGCAGATATGGGTATATCTACTTGATGAAACACAAGTCTGAAACATTTGAAAAGTTCAAGGAATTTCAGAGTGAAGTTGAAAATCATCGTAACAAGAAAATAAAGTTTCTACGATCTGATCGTGGAGGAGAATATTTGAGTTACGAGTTTGGTATACATTTGAAAAATTGTGGAATAGTTTCGCAACTCACGCCACCCGGAACACCACAGCGTAATGGTGTGTCCGAACGTCGTAATCGTACTTTACTAGATATGGTGCGATCTATGATGTCTCTTACTGACTTACCGCTATCGTTTTGGGGATACGCTTTAGAGACGGCCGCATTCACGTTAAATAGGGCACCATCAAAATCCATTGAGACGACGCCTTATGAACTGTGGTTTGGCAAGAAACCAAAGTTGTCGTTTCTTAAAGTTTGGGGTTGCGATGCTTATGTGAAAAAGCTTCAACCTGATAAGCTCGAACCCAAATCGGAGAAATGTGTCTTCATAGGATATCCAAAGGAAACTATTGGATACACCTTCTATCACAGATCCGAAGGCAAGACTTTTGTTGCTAAATTCGGACACTTTCTTGAGAAGGAGTTTCTCTCGAAAGAAGTGAGTGGGAGGAAAGTACAACTTGACGAGGTAACTGTACCCGCTCCCTTATTAGAAAGTAGTACATCACAGAAAACTGTTTCTGCGACACCTACACCAATAAGTGAGGAAGTTGATGATAATGATCATGAAACTTCAGAACAAGATACTACTGAACCTCGTAGATCAACCAGAGCAAGATCCGCGCCAGAGTGGTACGGTAATCCAGTTCTGGAAATCATGCTACTAGATCATGATGAACCTACAAACTATGAAGAAGCGATGGTGAGCCCAGATTCCGCAAAGTGGCTTGAGGCCATGAAATCTGAGATGGGATCCATGTATGAGAACAAAGTATGGACTTTGGTTGACTTGCCCGATGATCGGAAAGCAATTGAGAATAAATGGATCTTCAAGAAAAAGAGTGACGCTGACGGTAATGTTACTGTCTATAAAGCTCGACTTGTTGCAAAAGGTTTTCGACAAGTTAAAGGGGTTGACTACGATGAGACATTCTCATTCGTAGCGATTCTTAAGTCTGTCAGAATCATGTTAGCAATTGCCGCATTTTATGATTATGAAATTTGGCAGATGGATGTCAAAACTGCATTCCTGAATGGATTTCTGTAAGAAGAGTTGTATATGATGCAACCGGAAGGTTTTGTCGATCCAAAGGGAGCTAACAAAGTGTGCAAACTCCAGCGATCCATTTATGGACTGGTGCAAGCATCTCGGAGTTGGAATAAACGCTTTGATAGTGTGATCAAAGCATTTGGCTTTATACAGACTTTTGGAGAAGCCTGTATTTACAAAAAGGTGAGTGGGAGCTCTGTAGCATTTCTGATATTATATGTGGATGACATATTGCTGATTGGAAATGATATAGAATTTCTGGATAGCATAAAGGGATACTTGAATAAGAGTTTTTCAATGAAAGACCTCGGTGAAGCTGCTTACATATTGGGCATTAAGATCTATAGAGATAGATCAAGACGCTTAATTGGACTTTCACAAAGCACATACGTTGACAAGATTTTGAAGAAGTTCAAAATGGATCAAGCAAAGAAAGGGTTCTTGCCTGTGTTACAAGGTGTGAAGTTGAGTCAGACTCAATGCCCGACCACTGCAGAAGATAGAGAGAAAATGAAAGATGTTCCCTATGCTTCAGCCATAGGCTTTATCATGTATGCAATGCTGTGTACCAGACCTAATGTGTGCCTTGCTATAAGTTTAGCAGGGAGGTACCAAAGTAATCCAGGAGTGGATCACTGGACAGCGGTCAAGAACATCCTGAAATACCTAAAAAGGACTAAGGATATGTTTCTCGTATATGGAGGTGACAAAGAGCTCACCATAAGAGGTTACATTGATGCAAGCTTTGACACTAATCCAGACGATTCTAAATCGCAAACCGGATACGTGTTTACTTTAAATGGTGGAGCTGTCAGTTGGTGCAGTTCTAAACAAAGCGTCGTAGCGGGATCTACATGTGAAGCGGAGTACATAGCTGCTTCGGAAGCAGCGAACGAAGGAGTCTGGATGAAGGAGTTCATATCCGATCTAGGTGTCATACCTAGTGCATCGGGTCCAATGAAAATCTTTTGTGACAATACTGGTGCAATTGCTTTGGCAAAGGAATCCAGATTTCACAAAAGGACCAAACACATCAAGAGACGCTTCAACTCCATCCGGGATCTAGTCCAGGTGGGAGACATAGAGATTTGCAAGATACATACGGATCTGAATGTTGCAGACCCGTTGACTAAGCCTCTTCCACGAGCAAAACATGATCAGCACCAAAGCTCCATGGGTGTTAGAATCATTACTGCGTAATCTAGATTATTGACTCTAGTACAAGTGGGAGACTGAAGGAAATATGCCCTAGAGGCAATAATAAAGTTATTATTTATTTCCTTATATCATGATAAATGTTTATTATTCATGCTAGAATTGTATTAACCGGAAACATAATACATGTGTGAATAAATAGACAAACAGAGTGTCACTAGTATGCCTCTACTTGACTAGCTCGTTAATCAAAGATGGTTAAGTTTCCTAACCATAAACAATGTGTTGTTATTTGATTAGCGAGGTCACATCATTAGTTGAATGATCTGATTGACATGACCCATTTCATTAGCTTAGCACCCGATCGTTTAGTATGTTGCTATTGCTTTCTTCATGACTTATACATGTTCCTATGACTATGAGATTATGCAACTCCCGTTTGCCGGAGGAACACTTTGGGTACTACCAAACGTCACAACGTAACTGGGTGATTATAAAGGAGTACTACAGGTGTCTCCAATGGTAGATGTTGGGTTGGCGTATTTCGAGAATAGGATTTGTCACTCCGATTGTCGGAGAGGTATCTCTGGGCCCTCTCGGTAATGCTCATCACATAAGCCTCGCAAGCATTATAACTAAGATGTTAGTTGTGAGATGATGTATTACGGAACGAGTAAAGAGACTTGCCAGTAACGAGATTGAACTAGGTATTGGATACCGACGATCGAATCTCGGGCAAGTAACATACCGATGACAAAGGGAACAACGTATGTTGTTATGCGGTCTGACCGATAAAGATCTTCGTAGAATATGTAGGAGCCAATATGGGCATCCAGGTCCCGCTATTGGTTATTGACCGGAGACGTGTCTCGGTCATGTCTACATTGTTCTCGAACCGTAGGGTCCGCACGCTTAACGTTACGATGATAGTTGTTATGAGTTTATGCATTTTGATGTACCGAAGGTTGTTCGGAGTCCCGGATATGATCACGGACATGACGAGGAGTCTCGAAATGGTCGAGACATAAAGATTGATATATTGGAAGCCTATGTTTGGACATCGGAAGTGTTCCGGGTGAAATCGGGATTTTACCGGAATACCGGGAGGGTTACCGGAACCCCCCGGGAGCTAAATGGGCCATAATGGGCCTTAGTGGAAAAGAGAAGGGGCTGCCCTAGATGGGCTGCGCGCCTCCCCCTTCCCCTAGTCCTATTAGGACTAGGAAAGGGTGGCCGGTCACCTCCTCCTCTTTTCCCCTCCGAGGAATCCTAGTTGGACTAGGATTGGAGGGGGAATCCTACTCCCAGTGGGAGTAGGACTCTCCTGCGCCTCCCCCTTGGCCGGCCAGCCCCTCCCCCTTGGATCCTTTATATACGGGGGCAGGGGGAACCTCTAGACACACAAGTTGATCCTTGAGATCGTTCCTTAGCCGTGTGCGGTGCCCCCTGCCACCAAATTCCACCTCGATCATACCGTTGTAGTGCTTAGGGGAAGCCCTGCGTCGGTAGAACATCAAGATTGTCACCACGCCGTCGTGCTGACAGAACTCTTCCTCGACGCTTTGCTGGATCGGAGCCCGAGGATCGTCATCGAGCTGAACGTGTGCTAAGAACTCGGAGGTACCGGAGTAACGGTGCTTGGATCGGTCGGATCGGGAAGAAGACGTACGACTACTTCCTCTACGCTGTGTCAACGCTTCCGTTGCGATCTACAAGGGTACGTAGATCAGACTCTCCCCCTCATTGCTATGCATCACCATGATCTTGCGTCTGCGTAGGAATTTTTTTGAAATTACTATGTTCCCCTACAATTATTTGCCATTTGTCTCCCGTTTTCCTCTCCCCCACTTCACCCTTGCCGTTTTATTTGCCCTCTCTTTCGTTCGCCTCTTTTTCGCTTGCTTCTGTTTGCTCGTGTGTTGGATTGCTTGTTTGTCACAATGGCTCGAGATAATACTAAATTGTGTGACTTTATCAACACCAACAACAATGATTTTCTTAGCACTCTTATCGCTCCTCTTAGTGATGCTGAATCTTGTGAGATTAATGCTGCTTTGTTGAATCTTGTTATGAAAGATCAATTCACCGGCCTTCCTAGTGAAGATCCCGCTACCCATCTAAATAGCTTCGTTGATTTGTGTGATATGCAAAAGAAGAGGGATGTTGACAATGATATTGTTAAATTGAAGCTATTCCCTTTTTCCCTTAAAGATTGTGCTAAAGTTTGGTTCTCGTCTTTGCCTAAAAATAGTATTGATTCTTGGAATAGGTGCAAAGATGCTTTTGTCTCTAAGTATTTTCCTCCTGCTAAAATCGTTTCTCTTAGAAACGATATTATGAATTTTAAGAAACTTGATCATGAACACGTTGCACAAGCTTGGGAGAGGATTAAATTAATGATACGTAATTGCCCTACTCATGGTTTGAATCTTTGGATGATTATACAAAACTTTTATGCCGGATTGAATTTTGCTTCTAGAAATATTTTAGATTCGGCCGCGGGAGGCACTTTTATGGAAATCACTTTAGGATATGCTACTAAACTCCTAGATAATATTATGGTTAATTATTCTCAATGGCACACCGAAAGATCTACTAGTAAAAAAGTGCATGCGATAGAAGAAATTAATGTTTTGAGTGGAAAGATGGATGAACTTATGAAATTATTTGCTACTAAAAGTGCTTCTTCTGATCCTAATGATATGCCTTTGTCCACTTTGATTGAGAATAATAATGAATCTATAGATGTGAATTTTGTTGGTAGGAATAATTTTGGTAACACCGCGTATAGAGGAAACTTTAATCCTAGGCCGTTCCATAGTAATTTCTCTAATAATTATGGTAATTCCTACAACAATTCTTATGGAAATTTTAATAAGTTGCCCTCTGAATTTGAGAATAGTGCTTAGGATTTTATGAATTCGCAAAAGAATTTCAATGCTTTGCTTGAAGAAAAATTGCTTAAGGTTGATGAATTGGCTAGCAACGTTGATAGAATTTCTCTTAATGTTGATTCTTTTAAGCTTAGATCTATTCCACCCAAGCATGATATCAATGAGTCTCTCAAAGCCATGAGAATTTCCATTGATGAGTGCAAAGAAAGAACCGCGAGAATGCGTGCTAAGAAAGATTGCTTTACAAAAGCGTGTTCTTCTAATTTCTATGAGAATAAAGATGATGATCTAAAAGTTATTGATGTGTCCCCTATTAAATCTTTGTTTTGCAATATGAATCTTGATAATGATGGGACTCGAGATGAGTCACCTTTACCTAGAAGGCGTTCCAAAAATTCGGAGTTTTTAGATCTTGATGCAAAATTGGGTAAAAGTGGGATTGAAGAAGTTAAAACTTTAGATATCAACGAACCTAATATTTTGGATTTAATGGAATTTCACTATGATAATTGCTCTTTAATAGATTGTATTTCCTTGTTGCAATCCGTGCTAAATTCTCCGCATGCTTATAGTCAAAATAAGGCTTTTACGAAACATATCATTGATGCTTTGATGCAATCTTACGAAGAAAAACTTGAGTTGGAAGTTTCTATCCCTAGAAAAATTTATGATGAGTGGTAACCTACTATTAAAATTAAAATTAAAGATCATGAGTGTTATGCTTTGTGTGATTTGGGTGCTAGTGTTTCCACGATTCCGAAAACTTTGTGTGATTTGCTAGGTTTCCATGAAGTTGATGATTGCTCTTTAAATTTGCACCTTGCGGATTCCACTATCAAAAAACCTATAGGAAGAATTAATGATGTTCTTATTGTTGCAAATTGGAATTATGTGCCCGTGGATTTTATCGTTCTTGATATAGATTGCAATCCTTGATGTCCTATTATTCTTGGTAGACCTTTTCTTAGAACAATTGGTGCAATTATTGATATGAAGGAAGGAAATATTAGATTCCAATTTCCGTGAAGGAAAGGGATGGAACACTTTCCTAGAAAGAAAATAAAGTTACCCTATAAATCTATCATGAGAGCCACTTATGGTTTGCCTACCAAAGATGGCAACACTTAGATTTATCCTTGCTTTTATGCCTAGCTAGGGGCGTTAAATGATAGCGCTTGTTGGGAGGCACCCCAATTTTATTTTAGTTTTTTGCTTTTTGTTTCTGTTTAGGAATAAATATTTGATCTAGCCTCTGGTTAGATTCGTTTTATGTTTTAGTTAGTGTTTGTGCCAAGTAAAACCGTTAGGATAACCTACGGTGATAGTTATTTGATTCTGCTGCAGAAAACAGAAACATTGCGCGCACGAGATTAGTTTTCATAATTCACATGAACGTGCTTTTCAGTTGATTATCTTTGCTATAGATCGATAAACAAATTATCTAGAACTTCCTACTTTGGTGGAATTTTTTACGTTCCAGAAGTTTGCGTTAGTTACAGATTACTACAGATTGTTCTGTTTTTGACATATTCTGTTTTTCGTGTGTTGTTTTCTTATTTTGATGAATCTATGGCTAGTAAAATAGTTTATAAACCTTAGGAAAGTTGGAATACAGTAATTTTAACACCAATATAAATAAAGAATGAGTTCATTACAGCACCTTGAAGTGGTGTTTTGTTTTCTTTCGCTAACTGAGCTTATGAGATTTTTTGTTGAGTTTTGTGTTGTGAAGTTTTCAAGTTTTGGGTAGAGATTTGATGGATTATGGAACAAGGAGTGGCAAAAGCCTAAGCTTGGGGATGCCCATGGCACCCCAAGATAATCTAAGGACACCAAAAATCCAAAGCTTGGGGATGCCCCAGAAGGCATCCCCTCTTTCGTCTTCGTCCATCGGTAACTTTACTTGGAGCTATATTTTTATTCACCACATGATATGTGTTTTGCTTGGAGCAGCTTGTATGATTTGAGTCTTTGATTTTTCGTTTACCACAATCATCCTTCCTGTACACACCTTTTGAGAGAGAGACACATGATTCGGAATTTATTAGAATACTCTAAGTGCTTCACTTATATCTTTTAGAGCACGGTGGTGGATTTGTTTTATAGAGACTATTGTTCTCTCATGCTTCACTTATATTATTTTGAGAGTCCTACAAAACAACATGGAAATTTGCTTTAAACGTGAAATTAATCCTAATATGCTAGGTATTCAAGATTAGTAAAAACTTTCTTATGAGTGTGATGAATACCAAGAGAAGTTTGATGCTTGATGATTGTTTTGAGATATGGAGGTATTAATATTAGAGTCATGCTAGTTGAGAAATTATGAATTTGAGAAATACCTGTGTTGAAGTTTGTGATTCCCGTAGCATGCACGTATGGTGAACCTTTATGTGATGAAGTTGGAGGATGATATATTTATTGATTGTCTTCCTTATGTGTGGAGGTCGGGATCGCGCGATGGTTAACTCCTACCAACCCTTCCCCTAGGAGCATGCGTGTAGTACTTTGTTTTGCCGACTTGTAGATTTTTGCAATAAGTATGTGAGTTCTTTATGACTAATGTTGAGTCCATGGATTATACGCACTCTCACCCTACCATGTGAGGAAAGGATGATGGAAACTATGATTCCCCCACAAGTCGGGATGAGATTCCGGACTAAAAAAACAAAAAAAGAGGCCAAAGAAAAAAAAGGAAAAAGGCCCAAAAAATGAGAGAAAAAGAGAGAAGGGACAATGTTACTATCCTTTTACCACACTTGTGCTTCAAAGTAGCACCAAGATCTTAATGATAGAGAGTCTCCTATGATATCACTTTCATTTACTAGTGGGAATTTTTCATTATAGAACTTGGCTTGTATATTCCAATGATGGGCTTCCTCAAATTTCCCTAGGTCTTCGTGAGCAAGCAAGTTGGATGGACACCCACTTAGTTTCTTTTGTTGAGCTTTCATACACTTATAGCTCTAGTGCATCCGTTGCATGGCAATCCCTACTCACTCACATTGATATCTATTAATGGGCATCTCCATAGCCCGTTGATACGCCTAGTTGATGTGAGACTATCTTCTCCTTTTTTGTCTTCTCCACGACCACCATATTCTATTCCACATATAGTGCTATGTCCACGGCTCACGCTCATGTATTGCGTGAAAGTTGAAAAAGTTTGAAAATTCTAAAGTATGAAACAATTGCTTGGCTGAAACCGGGGTTATGGATGATTTAAATTTTTTGTGTGATGAAGATAGAGCATAGCCAGACTATATGATTTTGTAGGGATAACTTTCTTTATCCATGTTATTTTGAGAAGACATGATTGCTTAGTTAGTATACTTGAAGTATTATTACTTTTACGTCAATATTAAACCATTATCTTGAATCTTTCAAATCTGAATATTCATACCACAATTAAGAGGATTGTTGGGGAATGTAGCAGAAATTCAAAATTTTCCTACGTGTCACCAAGATCTATCTATGGAGAAACCAGCAACGAAGGGGAGGAGAGTGCATCTACATACCCTTGTAGATCGCTAAGCGGAAGCGTTCAAGAGAACGGGGTTGATGGAGTCATACTCGTCGTGATCCAAATCACCGGAGATCCTAGTGCCGAACGGACGGCACCTCCGCGTTCAACACACGTACAGCCCGGTGACGTCTCCCATGCCTTGATCCAGCAAGGAGAGAGGGAGAGGTTGAGGAAGACTCCATCCAGCAGCAGCACAACGGCATGGTGGTGGTGGAGGAGCGTGGTGATCCAGCAGGGCTTCGCCAAGTACTTCGAGATATGAGGAGAAAGAGAGGTAGGGCTGCGCCAGGGAGAGGTCAAGAACTCGTGTGTATTGGGCAGCCCAAACCTCAACTATATATAGGGGAAGGGGAGGGGCTGCGCCCCCACCTAGGGTTCCCTCCCTAGGGGTGGCGGCAGCCCCCTAGATCCCATCTAGGTGCGGCCAAGGGGAGGGGAGAGGGGGAGGCACACCAGGAACTCCTCGTGACGTCCGAGATCTCATCCGGGACTCCGAACAACATTCGGTAACCACATACAAACTTCCTTTATAACCCTAGCGTCATCGAACCTTAAGTGTGTAGACCCTACGGGTTCGGGAGACATGCAGACATGACTGAGACGTTCTCCGGTCAATAACCAATAGCGGGATTTGGATACCCATGTTGGCTCCCACATGCTCCACGATGATCTCATCGGATGAACCACGATGTCAAGGACTTAATCAATCCCGTATACAATTCCCTTTGTCTATCGGTACGATACTTGCCCGAGATTCGATCGTCGGTATCCCAATACCTTGTTCAATCTCGTTACCGGCAAGTCTCTTTACTCGTTCCGTAACACATCATCCCGTGATCAACTCCTTGGTCACATTGTGCACATTATGATGATGTCCTACCGAGTGGGCCCGGAGATACCTCTCCGTTTACAGGGAGTGACAAATCCCAGTCTCGATTCGTGCCAACCCAACAGACACTTTCGGAGATACCTGTAGTGTACCTTTATAGCCACCCAGTTACGTTGTGACATTTGGCACACCCAAAGCAATCCTACGGTATCCGGGAGTTGCACAATCTCATGGTCTAAGGAAATGATACTTGACATTAGAAAAGCTTTAGCATACGAACTACATGATCTTGTGCTAGGCTTAGGATTGGGTCTTGTCCATCACATAATTCTCCTAATGATGTGATCCCGTTATCAATGACATCCAATGTCCATGGTCAGGAAACTGTAACCATCTATTGATCAAGGAGCTAGTCAACTAGAGGCTTACTAGGGACATGGTGTTGTCTATGTATCCACACATGCATCTGAGTTTCCTATCAATACAATTCTAGCATGGATAATAAATGATTATCATGAACAAGGAAATATAATAATAATCAATTTATTATTGCCTCTAGGGCATATTTCTAATAGTCTCCCACTTGCACTAGAGTCAATAATCCAGTTCACATCGATATGTGATTAACACTCAAGGTCACATCCCCATGTGACTAACACCCAAAGAGTTTACTAGAGTTAATAATCTAGTTCACATTACCATGTGATTAACACTCGATGAGTTCTGGGTTTGATCATGTTATGCTTGTGAGAGATGTTATAGTCAACAGGTCTGAATCTTTCAGATCCGTGTGTGCTTTACAAATCTCTATGTCATCTCCTAGATGCAGCTACCACGTTCTATTTGGAGCTATTCCAAATAAGTGTTCTACTATACGAATCCAGTTTACTACTCGGAATAATCTGGATTAGTGTCAAAGTTTGCATCGGCGTAACCCTTTAGGACGAACTCTTTTACCACCTCCATAATCGAGAAAATTCCTTAGTCCACTAGTTACTAAGGATAACTTTGACCGCTGTCCTGTGATCCATTCTTGGATCACTCTTGTACCCCTTGACTGACTCATGGCAAGGCACACTTTAGGTGCGGTACACAGCATAGCATACTGTAGAGCCTACGTCTAAAGCATAGGGGACGACCTTCGTCCTTTCTCTCTATTCTGCCGCGGTCAGGTTTCGAGTCTTACTCAATGTTCACACCTTATAACACAACCAAGAACTCCTTCTTTGCCGATCCATTTTGAACTCCTGCAAAATCTTGTCACGGTATGTATTCATTTGAAAGTACTATTAAGCGTTTTGATCTATCCTTATAGATCTAAATGCTCAATACTTAAGTAGCCTAATCCAGGTTTTCCATTGAAAAACACTTTTCAAATAACTCTGCATGCTTTCTAGAAATTCTACATCATTTCCAATCAACAATATGTTAACAACATATACTCATCAGAAATTCTATAGTGCTCCCACTCACTTCTTTGGAAGTACAAGTTTCTCATAAACTTTGTATACACCCAAAATCTTTGATCATCTCATCAAAGCATACATTCCAACTCCGAGATGCTTACTCCAGTCCTCAGAAGGATTGCTGGAGCTTTGCATACTTATTAGCATCTTTCAAGATTGACAAAACCTTCCGGTTGTATTACATACAACCTTTCCTCAAAAAGAATCGTCGAGGAAACAATGTTTTGACATCCTATCTGCAAGATTTCATAAATAATGCAGTAATCGCTAATATAATTCCAACAGACTCTTAGCATCGCTACGAGTGAGAAAGTCTCACCGTAGTCAACTCCTTGAACTTGTCGGGAAACTTCTTAATGACAAGTCGAGCTTTTTTTAATGGTGACATTTACCATCATTGTACGTCTTCCTTTTCAAATCCATATGTACCTAACAGCCTTACGACCATCAAGTAGTTCTTCCAAAGTCTACACTTTGTTTTCATATATGGATCCTCTCTCGGATTATATGGCCTCGAGCCATTTTGGAATCCAGGCCCACCATCGCTTCTCCATAGCTCGTAGGTTCATTGTTGTCTAGCAACATAACTTCCAAGACAGGATTACGTACCACTCTGAAGTAGTACGCATCCTTGTCATCCCACAAGGTTTGGTAGTGACTTGATCTGAAGTTTCATGATCACTATCATAAGCTTCCACTTCAATTGGTGTAGGTGCCACAGGAACAACTCCCTGTGCCCTGCCACACACTAGTTGAAGAGACGTTTCAGTAACCTCATCAAGTCTCCACCATCCTCCCACTCAATTCTTTCGAGAGAAACTTTTCCTCGAGAAAGGACCCGATTCTAGAAACCATCCCTTATTGCTTTCGGATCTGAGACATGAGGTATACCCAACTGTTTTGGGTGTCCTATGAAGATGCATTTATCCGCTTTGGGTTCGAGCTTATCAGCCTGAAACTTTTTCACATAAGCATCGCAGCCCCAAACTTTTAAGAAATGACAGCTTAGGTTTCTATAAACCATAGTTCATATGGTGTCATCTCCTCGGAATTACGTGGTGCCCTATTTAAAGTGACTGTGGTTGTCTCTAATGCCTAACCCATAAACTATCGTGGTAATTCGATAAGAGGCATCATGGTATGCATCATATCCAATAGGGTGCAGTTATGGTGTTCGGAGACACCATCACACTATGGTGTTCCAGGCTGTATTAGTTGTGACACAATTTCCACAATGTCTTAATTCTGTGCCAAACTCGTAATTCAGGTATTCATCTCTATGATCATATCATAGATATTTTATCCTCTTGTCACGACGATCTTTCAACTTCACCCTGAAATTACTTGAACCTTTCAATAATTCAGACTCGTGATTCATCAAGTAAATATACTCAACATCTACTCAAATCATCTGTGAAGTAAGAACATAATGATATCCACTATACGCCTCAGCACTCATTGGACTGCACACATCAAAATGTATTACTTCCAACAAGTTGCTTTCTAGTTCCATTTTACTGAAAACGAGGCTTTCAGTCATCTTGCCCATGTGGTATGATTTGCATGTCTCAAGTGATTCAAAATCAAGTGAGTCCAAACGGTCCATTTGCCTGGAGTTTCTTCATGCATATACACCAATAGACATGGTTCGCATGTCTCAAACTTTTCAAAAACGAGTGAGCCCAAAGATCCATCAACATGGAGCTTCTTCATGCGTTTTATACCGATATGACTTACGTGGCAGTGCCACAAGTAGGTGGTGCTATCATTACTATCTTATATCTTTTGGCATGAACATGTGTATCATTACGATCGAGATTCAATAAACCATTCATTTTAGGTGCAGGACCATTGAAGGTATTATTAAAATAAACAGAGTAACCATTATTCTCCTTAAATGAATAACCGTATTGCGATAGACATAATCCAATCATGTCTATGCTCAACGCAAACACCAATCTCGATGGTAGAGGGAGCGTGCGATGCTTGATCACATCAAGCTTGGGAAAAACAT
This sequence comes from Triticum monococcum, assembly GCA_034509565.1. Taxonomy (NCBI): domain Eukaryota; kingdom Viridiplantae; phylum Streptophyta; class Magnoliopsida; order Poales; family Poaceae; genus Triticum; species Triticum monococcum. The sequence goes on from CM067847.1 coordinate 789,561,531, forward strand.
CCAACATATATCACCAGCTCACCTTTAGCTAGTCTCCGTTTACTTTGCAGTCTTTTATTTCGAGTTTACTAACACTTAGCAACCGAACCGGTATCTAATACCATGGTGCTACTAGGAGTACTAGTAAAGTACACATTAACACAATGTGTATCCAATATACTTCTATCGACCTTGCCAGCCTTCTCATCTACCAAGTATTTAGGGTAATTCTGCTCCAGTGGCTATTCCCCTTATCACAGAAGCACTTAGTCTCGGGTTTGGGTTCAACCTCGGGTTTCTTCACTAGAGCAGCAGCTGATTTGCCGTTTCATAAAGCATCCCTTCTTGCCCTTGCCCTTCTTGAAACTAGTGGTTTCACCAACCATCAACAATTGATGCTCCTTCTTGATTTCTACTTTTGTGGTGTCAAACATCGCGAATATCTCAAGGATCATCATATATGTCCCTGATATATTATAGTTCATCACGAAGCTCTAGCAGCTTGGTGGTAATGACTTCGGAGAAACATCACTATCTCATCTGGAAGATCAACTCCCACTCGATTCAAATGATTGTTGTACTCAGACAATCTGAGCACAAGCTCAACAATTGAGATTTTCTCCCTTAGTTTGCAGGCTAAGAAAATCGTCGGAGGTCTTATCCCTCTTGACGTGGGCACGAGGCTGAAATCCCAATTTCAGCCCTCGAAACATCTCATATGTTTCGCGACGTTTCAAAACGTCTTCGGTGCCTCAACTCTAAACCGTTTAACTGAACTATCACGTGGTTATCAAAATTTGTATGTCAGATGTTCCTAGCATCCACAGACAACGTTCGAGGTTCAGCACACTAAGCGGTGCATTAAGGACATAAGCCTTCTATGAAGTAATGAGGACAATCCTCAGTTTACGGACCTAGTCCGCATAATTGCTACTATCAACTTTCAACTAAATTTTCTCTAGGAACATATCCAAACAGTAGAACTGAAGCGCGAGCTACGACATAATTTGCGAAGACCTTTTGACTATGTTTAGGATAATTAAGTTCATTTTATGAACTCCCACTCAGATAGACATCCCTCTAGTCATCTAAGTGATTACATGATCCGAGTCAACTAGGCCGTGTCCGATCATCACGTGAGACGGACTAGTCAACATCGGTGAACATCTTCATGTTGATCGTATCTTCTATACGACTCATGCTCGACCTTTCGGTCTCTTGTGTGCCGAGGCCATGTCTGTACATGCTAGGCTCGTCAAATCAACCTAAGTGTTTTGCGTGTGTAAATCTGGCTTACACCCATTGTATGTGAACGTAAGAATCTATCACACCCGATCATCACGTGGTGCTTCGAAACGACGAACTTTCGCAACGGTGCATAGTTAGGGGGAACACTTTCTTGAAATTTTAATGAGGGATCATCTTATTTACTCCCGTCGTTCTAAGAAAATAAGATGCGAAAACATGATAAACATCACATGCAATCAAATAGTGACATGATATGGCCATCATCACTTTGCTCCTTTTGATCTCCATCTTCGGGGCTCCATGATCATCATCGTCACCGGCATGACACCATGATATCCATCTTCATGATCTTCATCATCGTGTCTTCATGAAGTTGTCTCGCCAACTATTACTTCTACTACTACAGCTAACGGTTAGCAATAAAGTAAAGTAATTACATGGCGTTGTTCAATGACACGCAGGTCATACAATAAATAAAGACAACTCCTATGGCTCCTGCCGGTTGTCATACTCATCGACATGCAAGTCGTGATTCCTATTACAAGAACATGATCAATCTCATACATCACATATCATTCATCACATTCTTCTTGGCCATATCACATCACATAGCATACCCTGCAAAAACAAGTTAGACGTCCTCTAATTGTTGTTTGCATGTTTTACGTGGCTGCTATTGGTTTCTAGCAAGAACGTTTCTTACCTACGCAAAAACCACAACGTGATATGCCAATTGCTATTTACCCTTCATAAGGATCCTTTTCATCGAATCCGATCTGACTAAACTGGGAGAGACAGACACCCGCTAGCCACCTTATGCAACTAGTGCATGTCAGTCGGTGGAACCAGTCTCACGTAAGAGTAAGTGTAAGGTCGGTTCGGGCCGCTTCATCCCACAATGCCGCCGAATCAAGATTGGACTAGTAACGGTAAGCATATTGAACAAAATCAACGCCCACAACTACTTTGTGTTCTACTCGTGCATAGAAACTACGCATAGACCTAGCTCATGATGCCACCGTTGGGGAACGTAGCAGAAATTCAAAATTTTCCTACGTGTCACCAAGATCTATCTATGGAGAAACCAGCAAAGAGGGGGAGGAGAGTGCCCCTTGTAGATCGCTAAGCGGAAGCGTTCAAGAGAACGGGGTTGATGGAGTCGTACTCGTCGTGATCCAAATCACCGGAGATCCTAGTGCCAAACGGACGGCACCTCCGCGTTCAACACACGTACAGCCCGTTGATGTCTCCCATGCCTTGATCCAGCAAGGAGAGAGGGAGAGGTTGAGGAAGACTCCATCCAGCAGCAGCAAAACGGCGTGGTGGTGGTGGAGGAGCGTGGTGATCCAGCAGGGCTTCGCCAAGTACTACGAGATATGAGGAGAAAGAGAGGTAGGGCTGCGCCAGGGAGAGGTCAAGAACTCGTGTGTATTGGGCAGCCCAAACCTCAACTATATATAGGGGAAGGGGAGGGGCTGCGCCCCCACCTAGGGTTCCCTCCCTAGGGGTGGCGGCAGCCCCCTAGATCCCATCTAGGTGCGGCCAAGGGGAGGGGAGAGGGGGAGGCGCACCAGGGTGGGCCTTAGCTAGGGCCCATCTGCCCTAGGGTTTGCCCCCTTCCCCTCTTCCTTGCGCCTTGGGCCTTGGTGGGGGGGCGCACCAGCCCACATGGGGCTGGTCCCCTCCCACACTTGGCCCATGCAGCCCTCCGGGGCTTGTGGCCCCACTTGGTGGACCCCCGGGACCCTCCCCGTGGTCCCGGTACGTTACCGATAAAACCCGAATTTTTCCGGCGACCAAAACAGGACTTCCCATATATAAATCTTTACCTCCGGACCATTCCGGAACTCCTGGTGACGTCCGAGATCTCATCCGGGACTCCGAACAACATTCGGTAACCACATACAAACTTCCTTTATAACCCTAGCGTCATCGAACCTTAAGTGTGTAGACCCTACGGGTTCGGGAGACATGCAGACATGACCGAGACGTTCTCCGGTCAATAACCAACAGCGGGATCTGGATACCCATGTTGGCTCCCACATGCTCCACGATGATCTCATCAGATGAACCACGATGTCAAGGACTTAATCAATCCCGTATACAATTCCCTTTGTCTATCGGTACGATACTTGCCCGAGATTCGATCGTCGGTATCCCGATACCTTGTTCAATCTCGTTACCGGCAAGTCTCTTTACTCGTTCCATAACACATCATCCCGTGATCAACTCCTTGGTCACATTGTGCACATTATGATGATGTCCTACCGAGTGGGCCAAGAGATACCTCTCCGTTTACACGGAGTGACAAATCCCAGTCTCGATTCGTGCCAACCCAACAGACACTTTCGGAGATACTTGTAGTGTACCTTTATAGCCACCCAGTTACGTTGTGACATTTGGCACACCCAAAGCACTCCTACGGTATCCGGGAGTTGCACAATCTCATGGTCTAAGGAAATGATACTTGACATTAGAAAAGCTTTAGCATACGAATTACATGATCTTGTGCTAGGCTTAGGATTAGGTCTTGTCCATCACATCATTCTCCTAATGATGTGATCCCGTTATCAATGACATCCAATGTCCATGGTCAGGAAACTGTAACCATCTATTGATCAACGAGCTAGTCAACTAGAGGCTTACTAGGGACATGGTGTTGTCTATGTATCCACACATGCATCTCAGTTTCCTATCAATACAATTCTAGCATGGATAATAAACGATTATCATGAACAAGGAAATATAATAATAATCAATTTATTATTGCCTCTAGGGCATATTTCCAACAAGGATTACATTAAAAAATTATGCCAAGTAGCATTCCACATCATCAAAAAATTATGCGAAGTAGCATATTTCCAACAAGGACGAGCAGGAATTAAGCTTGGGGATGCTTGATACGTCTCCAATGTATCTATAATTTTTTATTGTTCCATGCTTTATTATATTCTGTTTTGGATGTTTATTGGGCTTTATTATACACTTTTATATTATTTTTGGGACTAACTTATTAACCGGAGGCCCAGCCAAAATGGCTGTTTTTTTGCCCGTTTCAGTGCTTCGCAGAAAAAGAATATCAAACGGAGTTCAAACGGAATGAAACCTTCGGGAACGTGATTTTCGGAACGAACGTGATCCAGAGGACTTGGAGTCTACGCAAAGCAACGAACGAGGAAGGCACAAGGTAGGGGGCGCGCCCTCCACCCTCGTGGGCCCCTCGTTGCTCCACCGACGTACTTCTTTCTCCTATATATACCCATGTACCCGATAAACATCAGATATGGAACAAAAACCCTATTTCCACCGCCGCAACCATCTATACCCGTGAGATCCCATCTTGGGGCCTTTTCCGGCGCTCCGCCGGAGGGGGCATTGATCACTGAGGGCTTCTATATCAACACCATAGCCTCTCCGATAAAGTGTGAGTACTTTGCCTCAGACCTTCGGGTCCATAGTTATTAGCTAGATGGCTTCTTCTCTCTTTTTGGATCTCAATACAATATTCTCCCCCTCTCTTGTGGAGATCTATTCGATGTAATCTTCTTTTGCAGTGTGTTTGTCGAGATCCGATGAATTGTGGGTTTATGATCAATATTATTATTATCTATGACCAATATTTGAATCTCCTCTGAATTCTTTTATGTATGATTGGTAATCTTTGCAAGTCTCTTCGAATTATCAGTTTGGTTTGGCCTACTAGATTGATCTTTCTTGCAATGGGAGAAGTGCTTGCTTTGGGTTCAATCTTGCGGTGTCCTTTCCCAGTGACAGTAGGGGCAGCAAGGCACGTATTGTATTGTTGCCATCGAGGATAAAAAGATGGGGTTTATATCATATTGCTTGAGTTTATCCCTCTACATCATGTCATCTTGCCTAATGCGTTACTCTGTTCTTATGAACTTAATACTCTAGATGCATGCTGGATAGCGGTCGATGTGTGGAGTAATAGTAGTAGATGCAGAATCGTTTCGGTCTACTTGTCGCAGACGTGATGCCTATATACATGATCATACCTAGATATTCTCATAACTATGCTCAATTCTATCAATTGGTCGACAGTAATTTGTTCACTCATCGCAATACTTATGCTATCTTGAGAGAAGCCACTAGTGAAACCTATGGCCCCCGGGTCTATTCTCCATCATATTAATCTTCCAACACTTTGCTATTTCTATTTCCGTTTACTTTACTTTGCATATTTATCATAAAAATACCAAAAATATTATCTTATCATCTCTACCAGATCTCACTCCCGTAAGTGACCGAGAAGGGATGGACAACCCCTTTATCGCGTTGGTTGCGAGGTTCTTGTTTGTTTGTGTAGGTGCGTGGGACTCGCGCATGGCCTCCTACTGGATTGATACCTTGGTTCTCAAAACTAAGGGAAATACTTACGCTACTTTGCTGCATCACCCTTTCCTCTTCAAGGGAAAACCAACGCAATGCTCAAGAGGTAGCACGCCCCCACCCTCGTGGGCCCCACGGAGCTCCACCGACGTACTTATTTCGCCTATATATACTCTTATACCCTAAAAACATCAGGGGTAGCCACGAAACCACTTTCCCACCGCCGCAACCTTTTGTACCCATGAGATCCCATCTTGGGGCCTTTTCCGGCGATCTGCCGGAGGGGGAATCGATCACGGAAGGCTTCTACATCAACACCATAGCCTTTCCGATGATGTGGGAGTAGTTAACCATAGACCTTCGGGTCGATAGTTATTAGCTAGATGGCATCTTCTCACTCTTTGATTCTCAATACAAATTTCTCCTCGATGTTCTTGGAGATCTATTCGATGTAATACTATTTTGCGGTGTGTTTGCCGAGATCTGATGAATTGTGGATTTATGAACGTTATTATCTATGAATATTATTTGGTTCTTCTCTGAATTATTATATGCATGATTCGATATTTTTGCAAGTCTCTTCGAATTATCGGTTTAGTTTGGCCTACTAGATTGATCTTTCTTGCAATTGGAGAAGTGCTTAGCTTTGGGTTTCTTGCGGTGCACTTTCCCAGTGACAGTAGGGGCAGCAAGGCATGTATTGTATTGTTTCCATCGAGGAAAAAAAGATGGGGTGTATATCATATTGCTTGAGTTGATCCCTCTACATAATGTCATCTTGCTTAATGGGTTACTCTGTTCTTATGAACTTAATACTCTAGATGCATGCTAGATAGCGGTCGATGTGTGAAGTAATAGTAGTAGATGCGGAATCGCTTCGGTCTACTTGACACAGACGTGATGCCTATATTCATGATCATTTCCTTAGATATCTTCATAACTATGCGCTTTTCTATCAATTGCTCGGCAGTAATTTGTTCACCCACAGTAATACATGCTATCTTGAGATAAGCCACTAGTGAAACCTATGGCCCCCGGGTCTCTTTCTTACTATATTACAGCTCTTTTATTTACATCGCATCTCGTTTACTATTTTGCTATCTTTACTTTCCAATCTATACAAAACAAAATACCAAAAATATTTGTCTTATTATCTTTATCAGATCTCACTTTTGCGAGTGGTCGCGAAGGGATTGACAACCCCTTTATCGCGTTGGTTGCAGGGTTCTTGATTGTTTGTGCAGGTACTAGGTGACTTGCGTGTTGTCTCCTACTGGATTGATACCTTGGTTCTCAAAAACCGAGGGAAATACTTACGCTACTTTGCTGCATCACCCTTTCCTCCTCAAGGGAAAAACCAAAACCAACGCATGCTCAAGAGGTAGCATGTACCGTCGGTGAACACCAAAGTATGTTCAGAAACAGGCAGTCCGGTCATAATTGCTTAAACAGAGAAGTTGTATTCGGGGAGTTATGTTATATTACATTTGATATTAAGAAACATCTTCCAGATAGAATAGTTTCGTTAAGGGTTCTTCTCCCTAGGTCAGCATACGTTTTTTTGTGCATGCCTGAAACTGTGATGCTGAAGATCATCGTATACATTATATTTTGGGGGCTTATATTGCAACAAGGGCAATTCGTCTTTTGTCCGCCGACCATTTATTCCCTTAAGAACGCTAGCTTTCGGCTTCACCCAGTCTGAGGTACATGTCCGGATAACCCGTTTGTAACAATTGCAGAGGTGCTCCCTTTATGCCCTAGCCGAACAAGCGGGAACGTAGGGCATAAGCACAGGAGCCAGGCAACCCAGCTTGGCAAAAAACTTAAGTCATAAAGGTGCATATAATGGCGAAGAAAGACATATATGAGTAGACAACACATATATGCGGTGAACTTGATGCTCCAAAAATGATAATAACCTTCTGTGAAAAGAAGCCCCCAGGTATTATGAGGTATGTACATTTAAAGATGTATACCCATCAAGTGTGCGGTTTATCCGAACACACGCTAGAAGTCGTATGAAAAAGAAAAAAAGGAAAAAGGTGAAAGAGAGGAAAAAAGGGACGAGGAGAAAAGGTATATGTGCGGACTTAGGCGTAGAATCTTCGGAGCCGGGCAGCGTTCCATGGGTTTGGGTCCAAGCAATTATCCGAAGATTGCGAAGGCGATAGGCTCCTCCAGTGAGTACTTCATCTATAATGAAGGGACCCTCCCATTTCTTCTCTGGTAGGCGTAGAATGAGTTCACCGACATTATAAGTCTTTTCCCATACTTCCCTGCTTTCATATCGCCGAGCCTCCTGTTGATAGAATGCGGAACGGGCCTTCACGACATCGTGTTCCTCCTCCAGGCCGTCCAGATCGTCCTGCCGATCGAGCTCGGCCTCTCTCTCTTTGTACATGCGCACTCGAGGTGAGTCATGAATAATGTCGCAAGGCAAGACAGCGTCCGCGCCGTACACCATGAAGAAAGGTGTATATCCAGTCGTGCGATTGGGCGTGGTCCGCAGCCCCAGAGTATGGAATCGAGTTCGTCAACCCAGTGTTTGTCTGATTCTTGCAGATATCGTACTAGTCAGGGTTTGATGCCGCTCATTATTATGTCGTTAGCCCATTCGACCTGACCGTTTGTCTGAGGGAGGTATACAGAGGCGTAATCGAGCTTGATGCCCAAATTGGTGCACCAAGGTTTTACCTCATCGGCCGTAAAGTTAGAATCGTTGTCAGTAATAATACTGTGCGGGACACCATAACGGTGTACGACACCGGATACAAAGTGGATCACCGGTCCGGCCTCGGCCGTTTTGACTGGTTTGGCTTCTATCCATTTAGTGAACTTCTGGACCATAACCAGTAAATATTTCTTCTTGTGGCTTCTCCCTTTAAGGGGTCCGACCATGTCTAGCCCCTAGACCGTAAAAGGCCATGTAATGGGGATTGTTCGTAGGGCAGTGGGCGGCATATGGCTTTGATTAGCGAAAAGATGGCATCCCACGCAGCGCTGTACGAGGTCCTGTGCATCTGCTCGGGCCGTGGGCCAAAAGAAACCCGTACGGAAGTCCTTACTTACAAGGGCCCGAGCTGCGGCGTGATGGCCACCAAGACTAGCGTGTATTTCGGCATGGAGCTGCCGTCCCTCCTCTTCGAAGATACATCTTTGAAGGACTCCGGTAGTAATTTTCTTGTACAGTTCTCCTTCATGAACTTTGTAAACCTTTGAGCGTCGAACAATGCGACGGGCCTCAGTCTGATCATCAGGGAGCTCATTCCTGGTAAGCTAGGCGAGGAAAGGTTCAGTCCACGGGGCAATTACAACCATAATTTCGTGGGCCGAGGGTGTTATTTCGGTGCCCGAGCCCCCGATGATATCGGGACTATGTTCGGAGTCTGGGGGAATGATCGGCTATGGACCAGTGTTACCACTCTCGTCCTGCCACACCACGGATGGCTTAAAGAGCCTTCCCACAAAGGTGTTAGGTGGGACGGGGTCGCGTTTAGCGCCCATGCGAGCAAGGATGTCCGCAGCTTGATTACTCTCTCGAGCCACGTGATGAAACTCGAGCCCCTCATACCGAGCTGATATTTTGAGTACGGCGTTACGGTAAGCCGCCATCTTTGAATATTTTGCATCGAATTCTCCGTTTATTTGGGATATTGCGAGGTTTGAATCCCCACGCACCTCGAGGCATTGTATGCCCATGGAAACGGCCATCTAGAGGCCGTGCAACAGGGCCTCGTATTCAGCTGCATTGTTAGAGTCTGTATATAGTATATGGAGCACATAACGGACTGTGTCTCTAGTGGGCGATGTCAAAACAACACCCGCCCCGAGTCTGACTAGCATTTTGGATTTATCGAAGTGCATCACCCAGTTGGAGTATGTGCCATACTCTTTAGGGAGTTCAGCCTCTGTCCATTTGGCGACGAAGTCAGCCAACACCTGAGATTTAATGGCTCAGCATGGCTTGTATGTTATTTGAAATGGTAAGAGCTTGATGGCCCATTTGGCAATCCAGCCGGTGGCGTCCCGGTTGTTTATAATGTCATTGAGTGGTACTTCGGAAGCCACCGTGATCGAGCACTCTTGAATGTAGTGCCGCAGCTTGCGGAATGCCATTAAGACGCATATGCTATCTTTTGATAATGCGGGTATCAGGATTTGCATGGTGTAAGGACCGTCGATACGTAGTATACTGGTTTTTGGAGTGGGAATTTATGTCCCTCTTCCTCTTGTTCGACGACAAGCACCGCACTCACCACCTGGTGAGTTGCGGATATGTAGAGCAACATCGGTTCGCCGACGTTTGGTGCGGCCAGGATTGGGTTGCTTGCTAACAAAGTTTTTATTTCTTCCAATCCGGCTGTGGCAGCGTCCGTCCACGTGAAGTGGTCAGTGCGTCGGAGCAGACGATACAATGGCAATGCCTTTTCTCCTAACCTAGAGATAAAACGGCGCAAAGCTGCTACACACCCGGCTAGTTTTTGGACCTGCTTGAGGTCAGTTGGTGTTGCCAATTGTGACAGGGCTCGGATTTTGGCTGGGTTTGCTTCAATTCCTCTATTGGAGACAATGAACCCGAGCAGTTTTCCGGCGGGAACGCCGAAAACGCACTTTTCCGGATTGAGCCGTATGTCATATGCTCTGAGGTTGTCGAATGTAAGGCGTAAGTCATCCACCAATGATTCGACTTGCTTGGTTTTGATGACGACGTCATCTACATATGCCTCCACAGTCTTGCCGCTTTGCTTTTACATGCATGTTTGAATCATGCGTTGGTAAGTTGCGTCGGCGTTTTTGAGCCCGAAAGGCATAGTGTTGAAACAGAAAGACTCATACGGGGTGATGAATTCCGTTGCGGCCTGGTCGGATTCCTTCAACTTATTTTGATGGTATCCGGAGTATGCGTCGAGGAAACACAGTGAATCGTGTCCCGCGGTTGCATCAATAATCTGATCGATGCGAGGTAGTGGGAAGGGGTCCTTAGGGCAGGTGTCGTGATTTTATCACAGCAGATGTCCTAGTGTGGCTATGAAGACGCACTTGTCCGCTTTCGGTTTGAGGTTATCAGGCTGAAGCCTTTTCACATAAGCGTCCCAGCCCAAACCTTAAGAAACGACAACTCAGGTTTCTTGCCAAACCATAATTCATACGTTGTCCGCTCAACGCATTTAGATGGTGCCCTATTTAAAATGACAATAACCAATTTATTATTTCCTCTAGGGCATATTTCCAACAACACTTCCCCGGCGGTTGGTACTTCCCCGCCGCTAGCATCTCCTTCAGCGCCTCGTCTTCCGCCATCGCCTCTGAACACCGCCACCACTCTTAACCACTCTTGCCGCCGCCTTAAGATGGCCTCCCTCAAACTGAGGCTCTAATGCTAATTCTCAGAGAATTTTGTCCCTGGATCAATCAAACGCACGCGATCTCGTGGACTCAAAGAACACTCACGCACGCAAACACACAGGAGATGAACAGGAGATTTTGGCGACGCGCATTGATTGCGTCTATTCTGTTTCTTTGCTTATTCACTCAGCCTCACGCCCAACTGAACGTGGCCTAATTACAACGCAAAAGACTCCCCACGATCCTGTTTTCCCGTGCCATCCCATGGAGCATCGTTCGGGAGTAGACCGAGCTAGCTACGACTCAATCTATTCATGTAAGTGGACATCCACGTGACAGCTCTACTTATTTTCAACAAGCAAATTGTAAAAACAAAATCTACCGCACATGCAACAAACTGCGATATGCACCCATTGACTCCAACAGTTTTAACTTGACAGGAAACAAGAAACAGCAAGGCAACGAGATTAATCATAACATATAAGATGTTCTAACTTTTTTTCTTCTGATTTGAATGTATATATACACATTTTAGTATGTTTGTTTACTCATTTCAGTCTATATGTAGTCTATACTGAAATATCAAAAACATCTTATATTTATGAACTTTGGGAGTACTACCCAACATAATTGAGGACTAATAGTTTGTTTAAAGTACATGGACGAAAATACGCTAGTTAGCTTAAATAAAAGGTTGGTTAGGTGTAACGGCGATCCCACATATACAAATATTATTACAACTGAACTGCATGACAGATACAATTATACTCCCTCCATTCATAACATAGGAGCGTTTTTGACACTACACCAGTGTCAAAAACATTCTTATATTATGGGATGGAGGGAGTAATTCATTGGATTGAAAATAAAGTTGGATGTATATGTAGGGTAAGATGTCTACTGGAATCTATTTTGATGGCCTTAGAAATGGAGATGCGTCAAATGCGCCAGCACATGATGCCGTCGCTGTGGAAGACCTCGGGAGTGTGGTTGCGCGGCGGCGGGAACCAGAGCCAGCAGTCGTACTTGTAGAAGAAGACGTCCTTGACGAACAACACCTTGTACATGAGCGCAAGCGACACGGTGACCTTCAGGTGCACTGTCCCTGCCGCGCGCTCCCTCTGTAGCTCTGCTGCCACACCGGAGTCCACGGTCACCACACCATGGAACGCTGGCTGCAACACCTGCATGCACTCCATCTGCTTTATATTTTTTTAGCTAGCCCTAGCCACAAGCAACCATTATTCAAGAATTCGTCCCATTAATCAGTTAACAGGCCCGTTAATCGTTACTCGTAGGGTGACCGAATCGAATAGCACTTATTCATATTGTTAACTTGTGAGGCCAATTAATTGGCCTGTCAAACCGATTAATCAGTTGTTAGGCCGATTTAGCCAAAGCTGACCCGTTAACTTGTGTGCAAACAAAGCCCAAAATTTTGCCCCGTAACCCCTCCCATCCCACTCTCCCTCCTCAATAGTTTGGGTTCAACAAAACAGTATCATATTTTGGTATATTGCACAGCAGAGAACATGAGAGTATGGTGTAATAAATAAAAAACGTGATATATGTTGGCAAGTTTCTATTTATTCTACCGATTAATGGTGGAACGATTAATCTAGTTAATAAGCCGATTCATATATTAACCATTACTCTGAAGCCGACCAAGCAGCTACTAGTTACTGATTTCCAGAACAATGCAAGCAACTAATCTAATCTATCAAGTCGGGGTGGTATAGGGTAACGTACGGTTGTGTTCTTGCGTCCCTGGAGGAAGCTTGGGAGCGCATCATCGGAGGGGCCGAGCCTTGTGCCGTTGTAGAACATAGATGCCGTGACGTCGAGGTAGCGGATTGGGAGGCGGTGCGAGTTCCGGAAGCTGAGGTCGACGGCAAGGTCGTAGTGGAGGGTAGTTGTAGTGGCGTCGGTGAGGTCGAAGGCGGCGAGGACGGCGGAGTCGATGCGTGGGTGGAATCGATCGAGCCGGTAGACGAGCCAATAGATGAGGAAGGTGATGCTGAGCGGCGTCCATAGCTCCACGCACCCCCATGCGCATGACAAACAGTTGAAAACACACTTGTACTTTTTTGCCAGGCCCTTGACGAAGCCAAGTGCCTTCTTGAAGAAGGCCTGGACTCCTGTGCTACCTGGCATTGCAGCACAGAGGTGGCAATTTATTGACTAGTGTGAGTGTGCTTGCTGCTATCTTCGCAACACACTTGGTCTTTAAATATGCGTGTAGTAGTGTGTGTGTGTGTGTGTGTGGATGTAGTAGTGTGTGTATGGAGGATGTAGTAGTGTGTGTGTGTTCTTAGCTTAGTTTGGTGGAAAAAATAAAGGAGGCTTTCCAACACAAGGCATATAGGAATAGAGTGATGTGGGGTTTAGGGATAAAGTAATGGGCAAGCCAACTTGTTTATTCTACGTACAGTTACTATCAGGCATAAATTGTTTTTAACTAGCATTATGTTTGCTAACTATCTTAACAAAATCCTTATATTTGATAGGAATTTCATAAAAGAAAATAGTGTTACAAATTTTTGCTCCAAAGAAACGAGTAAAAATATATATTCAGAAAGAGCTGTTCGAAATGGAACTAGCGATCGAGAGTTGGAAAAACTGTTATTTGTGCAATTACATTTTTATTCATAGTGGCTAGTACGCACTCCCTTCATTTACACAGATAAAATATTTTGCATATTTCAATGTGGACTATATATAGACTGGAATGAGTGAACAAACACACTAAAACGTGTCTATATAAACCCGATTCTGAAAATGTTACTACAGAACATCTTATATTTGTGAACAGAGGGAGTACTAGTTCCTACAACACGTAGGAGAGGGAGACATGATGGTACGTGGTACAATGCTCTGGTTAAAGCGACAAGCCTCACGCATGATCATACAACACGTAGGAGAGGGACACAGGATGGTATGTGGTACGATGTTCCGGTTAAAGCGACAAGCCTCATACATCGATAGAGGTATATATAAAAGTATGTAGCTAGCTAGCCCTCGACGTCCACCAAGCAAGTTATCACAAGCTTGCTAGTGTCTCTAATTAATTCTTTTCCTGCCGACATAGAACCCATCCTTTGCTGAGGTGTTAAGTATAGCATCGATCGAGATCTATATAATAGCATGTCCACCAAGCACTCGCAGCTCCGCAAGCTAATCTCCATCTCTACAGTTTGTCATAATGAATACCCCAGAGCGACTCACCGTTGATTTCTTTATGGGCAGCCGCACTGTGTATGTAAAACAAATAGTTATTCATACTATATGAATATTATATAAATGTGTATCTAACTTTGATTTCTAACGATTGACCATGCTCCTACAGCGGGGGCCTCTTGGTGTTCTTGAAAACATATTTGGGATAAAGGGGTTCAAGGCCAAGGTGATCTTGTTTATCTGCAAGGTGATCATCAACTCCATCGTTTCTGCGCTCGGCTTGTTCTTCCTCTATCTCATCTACTTCCGCCCCTACGCTGTGCGGCCACATGTGGACGCCGCCGCCCTCACCTCGTTCGACATCGCCCTGGCCCGGCTGGCCACGACAGCATGCTCCGCTACGACCTCGCCGTCAACGTTACCTTCTTCAACGACCACCGGATATGGGCCATCGGCTTCGACCAGTTCAGCGCGAGGATCTACTTCAACGGCACCCAGCTCAGCCCACCAGACGACACGTTCCCAAAGTTCAAGGGCAGGACGCGTCGGCACCGCACCGTGTACCCGGTGTTGCGCGGCCGCGCCAGCAACGTCAGCGCCGCCGTGGTGGAGGAGCTCTCCAGGGAGCGAGCGCAGGGTTGGCTCACCCTCGACGTCAGGCTCAAGGCGACGTTGACTTATATCATATGGCCCACACGGTACGTCTACTACTACGAGTATGACTGCTGGCTGCATTTCCCCAGCAACGCCACGCCTGCGGTGATCGGCGGTGTCAAGTGCAGCAAGGGCAAGCGCTTCGGCCTTTCCTAGCTAGTTTATTTATTTTTCACAAGGGTGGAATATATATATATATATATATTTTTTCATATCAGCTGTTGTGTTTGGTTTCAATAATGCTACGTTTGGCTAGCTCGCTAGTGCTGTCGTCCATGTACTGCGATGCACTCACACACTGGTAATATCGACCACTGTCGGCAATGTACTCTGTGCTAATGGTTAGTGTGTGTGTGTGTGTCTATAATATAGTGATGCTGCATGTGTACTTTGTGTTTATTTGAATTTTGAACTTCTCTATTGTTTCAAAGTTGTGTATTTTAGTTAGATATGGACTTCATTTGTTTTTGTATTTGAACTTCTTCTTGTTGTTTTCTTAGTGTTTATTTATTTATATGCTTTTACTTCGCTGATTTGTGTAGTTGAACTTCTGTTCTTTATTTTTTAAACTTCTTTCTCTTGTTTGTAAGTGTTTATTTGTGTATGCATTTTTCTTCCCTTTTGTAGTGTACTTGACCTTTCTGTTTGCCATCAATTTTTGGTTTTAAGGATACCAGCAGAGTTGTTGTGTGATCTTATCTTTTAATAATAGATGCATTTAAATGGTGCATTCATTTATCAATAGATACATTATCTTTTTTAGTTACTGGGGAGGGGGAGGGGGTTAAAACTGTAATTACACCAGCCCTCCAACACCCCACTACAGGGAGGCATTATGTGCCCGTCTCCCTCGCCACTACCTGTCAGAAATCCCCTCCCCCTGTCGCTCGCTCTCTTCTCCCTCTCTGACGCTCCGCTGCTCTCTTCTCCTGCAACCTTCCCCGACTTCTCCGCCGCTGTCCCCTGCGCTCGTGCGTGGAGTAACTGCCGCGCGCAACGCTCCTATTTCTCCCCCACGCCCCGCTCTCCCTCGCCCAGCCCGCTCTCTTCTCCTCTGAAGCGAAGCCGCAACTGCCTGCGCGGTTCCAAAGTGTGCATGGCATCGTGGGGGTGGAAGAACCACCGCGGATTTGTGCGTGAGGGGGTCGTTTGGAGAGGTACAAATGTTGCCTCCCCCTAATGCTTGCTCTTAGTTTCGCCAGATCTGTCGAGACCTGTCTGTTTCTTCTGTGTGCTCTCACATCCGCCTCCTCCCCCTTCTTCTGATGGTTGGGTGGGAGATTAGGTACGGTTCTTGTGCGTGTGGTGGGTGGACTCCATTCGCATGTGGTCAGATTTATCTGTGAGATGCTTGTGTGTGCTATTTCTCCCTCCTCACTTGTGCGGATTTCATTTCCCCTTTGGTGATTTTAGCAGTGAGATGCATGTAAGAGAGGGTGTGGTATGATGGTTGATGCTGGATCTGATGTATCTAATTGCATTAGTGCTATTGATTTTGTAGTCTAGATTGTGTCTGTCACATGCTAGTTAGTTTATGGATATTTTTTTTGTTGTGCTTGCCTAGATGTGCTACTGTTCATCTTTTCATAATTGTTGTTATGTTTTAGTTGTTTCATCCTAGGGTTTGATTTAGTTGCTTTTTGTATTTGTTTTATGATTTTCTATGTGCTAACTATATGCAATTTCTCCCCTATTTTTTGTAGGTTCTTCTAGGGTTTGGAGTTCCATTCATCAAGGGGGTTGTGTTGTCATGGCTTCAAAACCTTCTCCAGGTATTTTAATGTAGTTGCATCACTACTGGAATCAGTTCTTTGCCGTCTGCCATGGCGGACGGCAAAGGCATACATGCCGGACGGCAAAATCCTTTGCCGTCAGCCAGTGGACGGCAAACTATCCGTCTGAGCGAGTGTCGGCAAAGGCCTTCTTTGCCGTCTTCTTCTTAGAAATGGACGGCAAAGGATTGTGCCATCCGCCGTCCGAGGCTAGCAGATGGCAAAGATCATGGACGGCAGTGGGGTGGGGTGAGATCTGTTAGGGGTTTAACGACGCTCTTTGCCGTCTGCTAACAGTCGGCAAAGAGCTCAGCTCGGCCAGCACTGAGAAGCTGCCACATGGCCAGCTATGCCGTCCACAGGCGGACGGCAACGAGCTTTAAATCTTTGCCGTCTGCTGGCGGACAGCATAGTTGGCCCTGTTTGCCTGTCCTATTTGGTCACTTTGTCGTCCGCTAGCAGACGGCAAAGATTCAAATCTTTGCCGTCCGCCGGCGGACGGCAAAGTGACCAAATAGGCAGCCAGTGTTCCAGTTTCTACAGGTAGCTGCCATGTGTCCTCTTTGCCGTCTACTAGCGGACGGCAATGCTCTTTGCCGTCCGCTAGCAGCCGGCAAAGAGGATATATATCCCCTGTTTTTATTTGAATCTGTTTAATTTGACAGGATTTCACACACAGATATACATACATACATATCCAACATATCCAACAACATATAACAACATGTCCAACAACATATTTCATCAAATCCAACATATTTATCGAAAGACATAGTTAAACAAAGTCCAACATATCCATATATACATTGATACGTCTCCGTCGTATCTACTTTTTCAAACACTTTTGCCCTTGTTTTGGACTCTAACTTGCATGATTTGAATGGAACTAACCCGGACTGACGCTGTTTTCAGCAGAATTGCCATGATGTTGTTTTATGTGCAGAAAACAAAAGTTTTTGGAATGACCTGAAACTCCACGGAACATCTAGATTAAAATTAATAAAAAAATCCTGGCCAAAGATGAAAACCAGGGGGCCCACAC
The DNA here is from genome assembly GCA_034509565.1 of Triticum monococcum. Taxonomy (NCBI): domain Eukaryota; kingdom Viridiplantae; phylum Streptophyta; class Magnoliopsida; order Poales; family Poaceae; genus Triticum; species Triticum monococcum. The sequence goes on from CM067847.1 coordinate 789,579,102, forward strand.
CCTGTCCATGAGGGTGGGGGCGCCCCCCCTAGGGCGCGCCCTCTACCTCGTGGGCCCCCTGGAGCTCCTCCGACACCGACTCCAACTCTATATATTTGCTTTCGGAGAGAGAAAAATAGAGGAGAAGAAATCTTCGCGTTTTACGATACGGAGCCGTCGCCAAGCCCTAAAACCTTTCGAGAGGGATGATCTGGAGTCCGTTCGGGGCTCCGGAGAGGGGGATTGACATGTCTGGACGGCGAGGAGCTGCACTATGCATTGCCATCCAGTGTTCGCGGGTGGAGACTGACGGGAGCTCGAACTCCGCGCAATCCACGCCATCCCCGGCGGCCCGGCCACACAATGTAGAGAGGGGTGGTGGAGGCTGGCTCCACCCACACACGTGAGAACCGCGGTTGTCAGCCCGGAGGAGCAGCTACTGTGTGATGTCCTTCGGTGGTCGCTAAACACGGCGGAGGCAAACACGAGGCGCCTTCGCCATAAGGAACTAGAAGGCGCTCTGCCTTGGTATCAAAGCGTCGGAGCGCATCTCGATGCAAAAGGGGACTTCTTGCCGGCATCATCTCGTCGTTGTCACATAGGAGTACGACGAGCATGGGCGAGGACCACGCACCTTCAGTTGTGGATGCCTATATACCGCCTGTCCAGTGACCGCAAGGGGAAGGGCCGGGAGATAAAATGGTGATGTCTGCCACCTTGCCCTGCCTATCTAGTTTATTTTGCATATAGTTAATCTATCCGGTGATAAACTATGTCCGACCAACTTTGTCCGATGGTGAACTCTATCTATTGGGTCGGATTGTGCTATATATATATATGTAGTCCATTGTATGGTTTGATCTACGTTGCACTATTTACCTATGTAGTCCATTGTATGGATTTAGGGGGTGGGCGTCCGAGGAGCACACCTGTTCGCAAGTGATACGTTTCCAACGTATCTATAATTTTTGGTTGTTCCTTGCCATTATCAATCTTGTATATTTTATATACATTTACAAGCAACTTCATATCATTTTTTGGACTAAGCCTATTAACTTAGTGCCCAGTTCTAATTGCTATTTTTTTGCTTGTTTTTGACTTTGCAGAATATCAGTACCAAACGAAGTCCAAATGCCACGCAACTTTTTGAAAAAAAATCTGGTAATAAAAGACCCTGGAAGTTACTAGAGGCCACAACAGGATGAAGGAGCGGCCCACTAAGCACCAGGGCGCGCTAGGGGCTTCTGGCGCGCCCTGGTGGGTAGTGGGGCCTACAAGCCTCTGTTTGACCTACCTCCGCCTCTATAAATACTCAAATCCCAAAACCTAGGATGGAGTAGACGGAATACTTCTTTCAGTGCCACAAGGTCCAGAACCATGAGATTCAATCTAGAGACCTTTTCTGGCACTTTGTCCGAGGGGGAAACGATCACGGAGGGGTTCTTCATCATCCTTGCTGCCCCTCCGATGATGCGTGAGTAGTTTACCATGAACCTATGGGTGCATAGTTAGGAGCTAGATGGCTTTTTCTCCCTTTTTGATCTACAATACAATGTTCTCCTCGGTGTTCTTGGAGATCCATTTGATGTAATTACTTTTTGCGATGTGCTTGTTGGGATCCAATAAATTATGAGTTTATGATCATATCTATCAATGAATATTATTTGGGTTTTCTCTGAACTCTTTTATGCATGATTATTATAGCCTCGTATTTCTTCTCCTATTTATTGGTTTGGATCGGCTAACTAGATTGATTTATCTTGTCATGCGAAGAGGTGTTTTCTGATTGGTTCGACCTTGCGGCGCTCAATCTCAGTGAAAGAAACAGACATGACAAGCATGTTTCGTTGCTATTAAGGGTAACAAGATGGGATTTGTTTCATCCGTGAGTTCATCTTGTCTACGTCTTGTCATCTTGCTTAAGGCACTTCTCCGTTCTTTTATGAACTTAATACACTAGATGTATGCTGGATAGCGGTCAATGTGTGGAGTAATAGCAGTAGATGCAGAATCGTTTCGGTCTACTTGTCTCGGACGTGATGCCTATATACATGATCAATGCCTTGGATATCTTCATAATTATTTAATTCTCTGTCAATTGCCCAACAGCAATTTGTTTGCCCTCCGTATGCTATCTTCTCGAGAGAAGCCTCTAGTGAAAACTATGCCCCCCCCTCCCGGGGTCTATTTTCTATCATATATTAAAACCAAAAATACCTTGCACCAATTTCCTTTATTTATTTTAATTTGTATTTTTTTTAGATTTATCTATCAAAACCTATACAATTTCATCTCTTGCTCGTAACCATTGAGGGAATGACAACCCCTCTACGCGTTGGGTTGCAAGTATTTGTTGTTTGTGTGCATGTGCTGTTTACATAGTATTGTTTGGTTCTCCTACTGGATTGATAACCTTGGTTTCATAATCGAGGGGAATACTTATCTCTTCTGTGCTGCATCATCCTCTCCTCTATGGGGAAATCCCAACCCTGCTCACAAGTAGCAGCAAGGACAAAAAGGAGGTGACTGGTCACTATCTATGCACGTATAGGGGGTCACACTTGGCAATCGAGGTAGTAGTTGCTCCTATTTTGCGGGAAGATCTTCCAATCTATTCATCAAACATCATGGCAGTACATAGAACACGAGAAGTAACAAAATTTACATCCATGTCCGTAGACCATCTAGCGACGTACAATCACTGTAGCGAGAAGAAGACTCAATGTCGTCATTGCCCCTCCCTCACCGGAGGCGGTCAAACCTTCTTGTATTATTCAATCGGGAAGTCACTGGTGTAAACCCCAAAGTACCGGCACACCAAAACAACAACCGCTACCGATGAAGAGAGGCGTAGATTAGAATAATCCAACATGTAAACACATGAACATAGATGAACGAAGACCATATCCACTTAGATCCACCGAAGACAGAACACCAACTGAATTCCATGAGATTCGTCGGAGACACAACTCCATACGCCCCGGACGGCACAAGACACATTGACTGGACTGGGGCTAGTTAAGGAAATCATTATTTCATCTTCAGGAAGCCATTGTCGACTCGCCTTCCTGAATAGGACACAAACCCTAAACAAACTAAAAGAACAACTAAAAATGAAGAATGAGCCCTCCCACCAGTAAGGACAGGTTGTAGATGCTCTTAGCTAGTAAACACAAAGAGCTCAGGATCGCAATGCGCGATGATTGTGTCGAAGTAAGTATATGTATGGTGCATGTAGGAAACGGAATGAAATAGTCTATTGTATCCAATATAACGTATAGTTGAAGCATGCATGCACGTTAGAAAAAAAAAACTCCAGCCAATCGATCTAATCTAAGAGTATGGGTGATGCATATATGTGAGAATAAGATCGCCATCACTAGCCATGCATAGCAAGGCCATTAATGTACCGCCCCTGATAAGTTTGCTGAGAGATTTTGTACTATCATGGAACATGAAGAAACTAAAAACAATGAAAAGAGTAGTTGTAGTTGTCGTGCGCATATAAAGAAGCTCAAGAACTAAAGGAGAAAGAAAATTCAATCCTGAAATAAATTGTGTCTGAGTAATTGCTCTAAACTATACGACTATAGGACATGCATTGATAAATCTTTTCGGGTACTCTCCTTTGGGGTCTTAGCATGACAACTCCTCAACTGTTGATTATAAGAAGGTTTGCGCGGCTCAGGTGAGGAAGGGGTGATGGCGGCAGCGTGCTGCCGTCTCGCTTGAGTGCTTGTAGTTGTCACTACATGGTCTATGGACATGGCTGTATTTTTGTTACTTCACATGTTCTTTATACTACCATGATATTTGATGAATGGATTCAAAGTATTTCTGGAACTACTTCTGGTTAATATAGAAGGGATATAGAATGTATATACGGATTGATTTTCCACATAAAGGGCAGGGCGGTTTTGCAGAGGACGTGCTTTAGCAAAACTGAAACTGAATATTATAAGCATAGAAAATCTGTAGATTGATAGTTTGACAGAATGGAATAATTTTACAGAATCTGCCAGAATTGCTCTTATACACAGCTTTAACATCACGTGTTACACTTCGTTGCGAATAATGCATGGTAATAGAAAAAATAACTTATACTAAACAAAAAGGCCGCATTATAACATGAACCGATCTATCTATATATCTATCTAGGGCCATTGACCATCACGTACTGCATCTGCACTAAATATACTAGCTTCTCCTCATGCCAGTCCACCACCTATATTTGTAGGCCCACTCCTTCCTGATTTCGGCCGGGGAGGGGTTGAGATCCTGGTCGAGGCCCTCGTCCATGCGGCGGAGGTACTTGTGCTTGAACATCACGGGGTTGCCGGCGAAGCACTCGCGCAGCGCCGCTGTGGCCTTGATGCACGCATCCCTGTCGACGGGGGTGGGGGTGAGTTGCTGCTTCGTGAACAACTCGGGGCACCGCTGCTTCATGTAATCTGGGTTGCACTTGTCTATGGCGGTCATGAACTCTGTGAGGCACCCGCCGTTGCCCACGTGATGGATAACCATCTTGCTGTCAACGAGGTGCATGTTTTCGTCTAGGGCTGCCTCCAGGTCCGCCTCCCATGACAAAAAGTTCCCCATGGGAGGCCTTGATTTCTGGTTCGATCGATGGACTAGCTACAAGATACGTACTGCGATTGCACCTGCCGGCTTATATATATACACGCATAAATAACGGCCTGGACAAACCCCGTATATATATACGGTATACGGGGTTGCCGTGCATGCAAACCCTACAGGGGTTTAAAGACAGGCGTACCTACGTACGTGCTAGCTTGACGTGCAAGCAAAGCCTACACGATCAGGAGACTTTTTTTTTTGACGCAGCTAGGGCGAGACGGCCGTACGCACGGCGCATGCACCTTCCTGCACGGCAGCCCATATTACGTCACCATAAGCAATCAGCCTATGTAAAGCGGCGTGTTTGAATAGCTACTAAGTTCAACATGTTTAGCTAAACACGTGTTTCAGGATCTAATGAACTTTGTTTGGCTAATCTAACCAATCCTTGAATGAGGAAAACTTGGTATATTTGCCGTGCACACAAAGAATAGCTCCATAATAACCGACGGATAAAGAAAATTCAATCCCGAAATAAGTTGTGTCTATTAGTATGTACCAACTCCACTAATATGATCGTTTTAATCTATCTATACGATTATAGAGCATGCATGCATGTCAGATGGATGGATCCATCACCACCTTGCATAGCTTAGCTTCTCCTCATGCCAGTCCACCACCTAAACCTGGCATTCTCTTCTTCCTTGACCAGCTCCGGTGACGGCCTCCAATCCTGGTCGAGGCCCTGATCCATACGGTGGAGGTACTGATGCTTGAACATCGCCGGGTTGCCGGCGAAACACTTGCGCAGCGCCGCAGTGGCCTTGACGCAGGCATTGGCGTTGATAACGCGGTCAGTGGCGTCGCCTTGCTCCTTGATGAACTCCTCTGGAGGACTGGGGTGGCACTCCCTCATGGCCGTTGCGAAGTCCTTGGCGCAACCGCCGTTGGCGACGTGATGCAGGACGACCGTCTCGTCGCTGATGAGGACGATCTGTGACAGCATCAGCGGTGTCATAAGCTTCACCGTCGCTCCGGCTATTTCATCCACGATGGTACTCCAGATTCCCATGGCGTTAGCTAGGGCTAGCAACGAAGCTGATTGATGGATCGATCGCTATGTCGCCTTGAATAGGTGCCGAATATCAGCTTGGCTTGGGCTTGTTTATATATATTCATTCCAAAAATCCGTGACACTACGTACGTATCAACTTGTCGATCACGCCTTCAAATAACGAAGAGTCCATGCACGGTACGTTGGAGTACTTTGCAGCGCCATCCTTTGGGAGTATGTATCCCTGGGAGTACTAACCCATATATATATATATATATATATATATATATATATATATATATATATATATATATATATATAGCTTTCCGTCTCCTTTCCACCCACTTTTTCCATCTCGCACGCTCGCTCAAAAAAAAACGATCAAGTCGATAGATCGCTCGCTCGCTGACGCGCGCCAACAAGGCGGTTAGTGGCGTCGACTCGTTCTCTCTTCTGCCCAAAAAGAAAATTAAAAAAATAAAATAAACGTACGTACGTACTTGATCAAGTCGACAGACGCGTTCTTATATCTTTTCCCTGCTTCCATCCATCCATGGCGGGCCCACGTTGACCCAACAGGTAGCCCATAACACGGGGTAAAAACTATTTTACCTTGTACATATAGAGCCCAGGAAGACTGGAACACCCTGTACAGGAAGACTGGGACACCCTGTACAGTCCAAAAGGCCACAACTCTCAAAATAGGCTTTTGTCCTGCTATATAGATATAGCAACCATCCAATACAACATTCCAACCAACGCTCGGGCTAACAGCACAAACACGCCCAAAAGAAAATACAAGAGAAAATAAGAGAAGAAATGCCAACAACGCCGGATCAACGAAAGCTACGGCACCCCGCGACTGCTGCGCCCACCGAAGATAACCACCACGCCCCAAAGCCGCTGAGTTGCCGTGTACCAAGCACAACCTTCACGAAGGGATGCGACGATGACGACGCTGCTACCCGGACGAATCCTAGGATTTCTCCCGGCACACTGAGGGTAGTGGGGGAGAGCACTAGTAGAAAGAGGGTCAAACGTGAAGCACATTAGTGCCGGTTTGAATTAGAGCCGGCACTAATATGTACATTAGTGCCGGTTCGTGGCGGCGATCAATAGTACCGGTTCGTGGCGAACCTTTAGTTCCGGTTCATGCCACGAACCGGTACTAAAGAGGCTGTGTCAGCCTGCGGTCAGGCTATGGCCCCATCATCACCATTTAGTGCCGGTTCGTACCACGAACCGGTACTAATGAGGTTACGGCAAGCTGTTTTTAGTCCCACCTCGCCAAGAGAGAGGCAGTATGAGCGGTTTATAAGCCGTGAGTGCACAGACAATGGCGAAGAGTTGCAATGCTCACCTACATGTGTTGATTAGCTTCAAGCAAATTAACCGGCATTGCACCTCTTTTTTATTTTTAATAACTTATTTAAACTCCGGACTTTTTTTGTGTTCAGTATGCAGCATTTAAAACTCCGGGCTTCTTTTTGTGTAAGTGACTTGGGAAACTCAAGTTTGGCAAACTCTACTGACTAAGAAATTTCTTCAAAAACAATTTCTATCCAATAAAAAAAGACTAGAGGATTACACTTTTAATAGGTTTTGATGAATGTGAATCATAATTTTTAGAGTTACATTGACAGAGTAGTTGCCAATGGAGCTAACCCAATTCTAGGTAGATTGTTAGTCTAATGAAAGTCTATTAGCAAAACAATTTTCTAGTTTGTACATCATATCTTTCACAAATCTAGTGACAATACCAAAATATAAAGATAAAGGTTGGAGATATATCATATTCGAAAGGACCTTATAGTTAGATATAGCAGAACCCACTAGTAGGAAAACGGTCAAATGTGAAGCATATTAGTGCTGGTTTGAATTTGAGCCGGCACGAATGTGACCATCAGTGCCGATTCCAACGGCTAGCCGGACTTCTACCATTAGTACCGATTCATTGCCAATTTTTAGCACCAGTTCGTGCCATGAACCGATACTAAAGAGTATCAGGGTTTCGGAGTCCGGAGTAGGTACTAATGTACAACTTTCACCGAAGCCCAGAGTGGGTACTAATGTGCATCCCACCAATCAGGAAGAATCACATGGATCGTGTGTTTCTTTCTAACTCTTGCGAGTCGTTGGATCAAGGGTGTGTTTCTTCCTAGCTCATGTGAGTCGTTGGATCGAAACTACCACAATCACTTTGTGAGCCAGATGACCCTATATATAGCCCATCTCTCGCCTTCCCTGCATAAGTCTTTCAGTTCATCGACTACATACATCTACCAGTTCATCGACTGCATACATCTACCAGTTCATCGACTGAATACAAATCATTCGGATTCGTCATCATATGCCCAACCGTGCATTTGATATGCATATATATGCATCACGAGCCACGGTAGGGCTGTATGATGGCGATACCGATTGGTTTGTTCTAGATCCGACATAAAAGTTTTCATACAACTTCTTTTTTGTGACATAAGAGCTATCTCTCCTCCTACCTATTTTAGTTACACAACTACCTATTTGTGTCAAATTTTCACTTTTGTTGTTGCTCTTGCATCATAAGCATTCATGTTAACTGGACTTACAAGTAATGCAATTTAACCAAACTAACTTGTGATCTTCGTCAAGAGAGAGGCAGTATGAGCGGTTTATAAGCCGTGAGTGCACAGACAATGACGAAGAGTTGCAATGCTCAACTACATGTTGATTAGCTTCAAGCCATTCGGAATAGTGTAGACTGCACTGCAGCATAGATTGCACTGAGCTATGTGCAGTGCAGTCTACACTATTCCAAATGGTTTGAAGCAAATTAACCAGTATTGCACCTTTTTTTTATTTTTAATAACTTATTTAAACTCCGGACTTCTTTTGTGTTCAGTATAAAGCATTTAAAGCGACGTCATCAATTTCCAACATGTTCTGACATCATTTGTTGTTTTTCGGTCATTTACCTAATTGTTCAGTATGCAGCATTCAATTTCCAGAAGAAAATAAATAGAAGAAAATAAATAATGCAGAAAATAAAAAATATATAAAAAAATTAATAAAAAATAAATAGAAGAAAATAAATAATGTAGAAAAGAAAAAACTATATAAAAAACTACTCAAAATAAATAGAAGAAAATAAGTAATGCAGAAAAAAAAACTATATAAAAACTGGACGCACTTCATGTACAAACTGGACAAACTCTTTCCGAGTATCAGAGTTTCGGAGTCCGGAGTGGGTACTAATGTACAACTTTCACCGAAGCCCAGAGTGGATACTAATGTGCATCCCACCAATCAGGAAGAATCACACGGATCGTGTGTTTCTTTCTAACTCTTGCGAGTCGTTGGATCAAGGGTGTGTTTCTTCCTAGCTCATGTGAGTCGTTGGATCGAAACTACCACAATCACTTTGTGAGCCAGATGACCCTATATATAGCCCATCTCTCGCCTTCCTTGCATAAGTCTTTCAGTTCATCGACTACATACATCTACCAGTTCATCGACTGCATACATCTACCAGTTCATCGACTGAATACAAATCATTCGGATTCGTCATCATACGCCCAACCGTGTATTTGATATGCATATATATGCATCACGAGCCACGGTAGGGCTGTATGATGGCGATACCGATTGGTTTGTTCTAGATTCAACATAAAAGTTTTGATACAACTTCTTTTTTGTGACATAAGAGCTATCTCTCCTCCTACCTATTTTAGTTACACAACTACCTATTTGTGCCAAATTTTCACTTTTGTTGTTGCTCTTGCATCATAAGCATCCATATTAACTGGACTTACAAGTAATGCAATTTAACCAAACTATCTTGTGTTCAGTATGCAGCATTTAAAGCGACGATCAATTTCCAACAAGTTCTGACATCATTTGTTGTTTTTCGGTCATTTACCTAATTGTTTAGAGAGCTAAATGACCGTGAAATTGAAAATCACTACAAAATGAATCCTGAAAATGTTGAAACTTGGCATGGTATCATCATATCACCCGCATAGCATGCGCGAAAGAGTAGAGAGGGTCACGGCAAAAACTGGACGCACTTTGTGTACAAACTGGACAAACTCTTTCCGAGTATCAGGGTTTCGGACTATACAAAAATAAATAATGCATAAAATAAAATAAAAACTATACAAAAAAATTACTCAAAAGTAAATAGAAGAAAATAAATAATGCAGAAAAGAAAAAACTATATAAAAACTACTCAAAAATAAATAAATAAAAAACTATATAAAAAATTTGTTGGCGCACTGCCCTGTGGGTCTACCAGACCTAGGGTGTGCAAATGCAGGCCCAGAAGGGCCAGCAGACTCACAGTGCAGCGCGCCCTAATTAATTAGGCCCAGAAGCCTGCTATATAAAGGAGTTCGAAGAGGTAGCCGCGGCTGGGTTTGTAAACCAGTGCGGCTGCCCTGCGCCGGGCGAGGTGGGACTAAACTTTGGGGTGGCAGCGCAAGGCCTTTAGTACCGGTTGGTGGCTCCAACCTGCCTTTAGTACCGGTTGGAGCCACGAACCGGTACTAAAGGCCCATCCTATATATATAGCACTTACGAAAATTTCAGTTTCATCTCCCCACTTCGTCTCCAACCTCCGCCGCGCGCGCCGCTCGATCCCGTCGTCGCCGCCCGTCGCCCGTACCGTCCTCCGTCGTCTCGCGCTGTCCCCACCGCCGCCTGTCGTCGTCGTCGTCTCGCGCTGCTGCCCCGAACGCCGCCGCCGTCCGTCGTCATCGCCGCGGCCGTACGTCTCTCTCTTTCCCGCACACCCATACACACACATACATACACACACATACACACACACACACCGGCGCCCCCGCTCGTACGTACGGGGCGGCGGCGTACGAGGCCGCGCACACACACACATATACCACACACACACACGCATACACACACACATACACACATACGTACACACATATACATATATATACACACACATACACACACACATACACACACACACACACACACATTTTTTTACTTATTTTCTGTTTTTTTAGAAAAGTTAATTAGATAATCGAATGTTAGATGAATTAGCTAGCTAGATAGAAAAATTGTCGAACTAAAGATTAGAACTAGTTGAATAATTAATATAACTAGTTTATTTTTAATAAGAAAATTTAGATATATGAGATTAGAACTAGTTGAATAATTAATATAACTAGTTTATTTTTAGTAAGAAAATTTAGGTATATGAGATTAGAACTAGTTGAATAATTAATATAACTAGTTTATTTTTAGTGAGAAAATTTAGGTATATGAGATTTGATGATCTAATTAAAATATTATTTGTTAATGAGTTTTTCTGTTTATTTAATTTTTTATATATTTTGAGTTTATATAAATGTTAGATTAATGTCGAATGTTAGATGAATTAGATAGAAAAGTTAAATATATAGTAATGTCAATTGTATATATAGTTAGATATATTAATGTCAAATGTTAGATGAATATATATTTGGCTAGATATATGTGTTTAATGTTTCACCTATATGAACATAGGAAATGTCATCTGACGACGAAAAAGATTTTATTATGTGCGAACACTGTGAAGAGCAGCACGGCCTGTGCGACCAAAATTTCCTTGTTGATGGTAGACGCTTCAGCATCAAGCTGGATGAGACATTCGAAGTTGATACAGTAAGTCACTTTGTCAATTATTATTTGAATGCAAAACTTATGCTTCATTTGCTTCAACTTATAATTTTAAATTTTCACTATTCTACTAGCGCATCCCCTGCCATGCAAGAATTTTTGTCTTGGATAAGATAGGTTTTAGTGCTATAGATGATATGTAGGTAAATAGAGTTTACTTGAAGACGGAGCATGGGTATACTTTCAACGTCAAATTATATAATGGAGACACATACACCCATTTTGAATGCAAAACTTGGCAAGCACTATGCAAGGCTTATGCATTTGAGCCTGATATGGTTATCACCTTTGATATTCGTCCGGAAGATGATATTTAAGGTAATATAGACATCTGGGTCGATGTGCAAACGCCTTCAGTTCTACCATTTGGTGAGTTTTTCTCAACCATGCATGCATATGTTTATGTCTTTCATACAATTTATTCAAAAATAATTGACAACTAATTTGTATTGTCAGCTTATTTCGGTTCAAGCAAACATGTCCGGCGCTTGGTAGACAGGACCTACTACTGCCCCGGGGCTCAACTAAACTGCGAGGAGATAAGTCATTATGTTTCATGGCTTGAGGATCTTAATACTGTCAAGATAATTTTTTTTCCTAAACTTAGAAATGTTAGTACTCAAAACGTGCGACCAATGGTGATCGTATTGAACTACGGTCACATCTATAATCAAAAGATGGTAAGATTTTAAATATTTGTCCTTAATTAGTGCATCTTTTGCATACATTATTTTTGAAGCTAAACTTTCATTGCTTAGTATATTAATTACTATACGATGTTGTTCAACAGGGACTTCCGATGATAGTTGTGCCTCAGTGGATCGAGACAAAAGGTCGCATGTCAATGGTTAGCTTACGACCAAGATTTACAACATTGCACATGTGTGCATTCAGGATTTCTGAAAGCGAAGAATGCTTAATAGTGAAAGATTGGAGCAAAATTGTTAACGATCGCAGAGAAGTACTAGGGAGCAGTAAGGAGAAGCGCAACCCAAGATTAGGAAACAAATTCATTTGCATGCTCCAGTATGATGAATCAGGAGAGCTATGCATGTTCTATGCTATTCTACCTAAGAGGGAGCAGCAGGATCAGTAGCTACTAGTTCATGCTCTTAATTAGTACTTGTCTCATATCCGTGTCCTGAACTTCGATGTTGGTGATGATTATGTTGAACTTGATGATATTTTTGCTTCTGTTACAAAATGAATGTTTCCTCTTTAAGTTAGTCAGCGTTGATGATGATTAGATAGCTAGCGGTAATGACTATGATGATTAAATAGTGGTAATTAGACGACTACGATGATTTTTAACTAGCTAGAGTTTATTTATTTATTAATATGCGATGATGATGATGACGACGACTACAACTCATTATAACGTAAAACAATCCTAAATTAAATTGATAACACAAATTTAATTGAAAAATACAAAATAAAACAAAAACCCACAACCATTTAGTACCAACCGGTATTAAAGGGCTCCCGGCCCCCGGAGCTGGCTCGTGCCACGTGGTTCCCCTTTAGCACCGGTTCGTGCTGAACCGGTACTAAAGGGGGGGGGGGGGGCCTTTAGTGCCGAAACTTTAGTGCCGGTTCCTGAACCGGCACTAAAGGGCCTTACAAACCGGTGCTATTGCCCGGTTCTGCACTAGTGGAGGGTCACTCGACGCCCTTCAAGAAGGATGGCGGCGCCCGTAAGCGTCACCGCGTCGGTACCAGCAAGACCCGAGATGGATTTCTCCTGACCCCTCGCGCCCACCACCCAGGACCAGCCTTCGGCTCCACCACACCCGCCGCCCACCAATATGCGCCAACACAGTCATGAGCACACCGCCGTCGTCTCACGATGGACAACGAAGCGAGGCCGGTCGGATCCCAAACGAGACACCCGTAGACAAGGACCGGCAGCACCGCAGCCACGAGGGAGGGAACAACCTCCACCGGCTTAGGCGGTAGCAGACCGGGCGTAGCAGCAAAGGCACACCAGACCAAATGTCCGGCCGAGCCCTAAACAGGCCCGTGAAGCTCCGCCGCCATGCTGCAGCAGTCGCGGCACAGCAGCCGCCGTCCCTGTCGCAAGGAGCTCGCCAGAACCGCCGGAGAATAACCCAGCGCAGTCCCCCACCAGGCCCGCCCCGACCCAGATTGGGCCCGTAGGGCCTAGATCTGGGCCAGCCGGGTGCCACCGGCCGCCGTCGCCATGGGCCGTCACCACCGCCAAGGGGCAACGCCACCGCGTCGCCGCTGTCCAGATTCGCGCCGGAACGACGCCGGCCGAAGGGCTCCGCCGCCAGGACCCCACGCTGAGCCGGGGTCCAGCGACGGGGGAAGAAGGAGGGCCACCACAGCCGGGCTGCGGGGCCACGCCCGGCCGCGCCCGATGACGGCAGCGACGAGGGGAGGGGGCGGCGACTCGCGGAGAGGGGGAGGGGAGGGGAGCCGCCCCGGTCGCCTCGCTCACCACCAGATCCGTTCTTCCACCTTTCTCTTCTCCCCAAAAGGCCACAACTAGCCAACCAGGCCACAGACGGCCCAGCCAGCATCGGGTGACACCCAGCTGAAGGCCCAATACATATATCGATCGATCAATGGATCGATTCATACGTGCCTGCGCCTGTCTCCTCTCCTGTTCCTCTATTTGTCTACTCACTGTTTCGCTTCTTGCCCCGGTACGCTCTGTGCTTGCAGTCGCCGCGTATCGCCATATCGCCCCAATTCGCCCAATCAGTGAGGAAAGCAAGAATAGGTATGTTGCATCAGACCCCAATTCGGGTGTGTCTGCCTCTATTGCAGTTTGCAAATTCTGTTCTAATTCTTGCTTTGTTTCTCTAACCCTAGGAAATTAGGGCTATTGGATAAGACTAGAAATTTTGATCGTATTGGTTATTGGACTATTTGTCTATTGTAGTGGCCAGTGGAGAACAATATGTCACTATCTCAATACTCTAGGAGACTAGGACGGCTGGAAGCACCGGCAGCGTGTCAGGTAAGTTTACTAATGATGCAGTAATTGATCGCTTTGTGACAATAAAAGAAAATAAGAAACCATTTTAAAAAGATAATTGTTTTAACTTACTTTATTACACTTATTGCAAAAAAACTTATTACACAACTGTAATTTATATGTTGCTAAGTGGTTTTGTTTCTTTTGATTTGTAGACAATTATGATCTAGTGCTGCATTTTCACATCATCGGTTATACTTTATTCACAACTTGGACACTTGATTCTCCTTTACTGTTCAATTTCCTACAATCAACTAGTATTTCAAGTGAACTCTTTAGTTTGGACCTTTGGTAATCATATTCCTGGTTATATCATATTCTAGGTATATTGTATTGTTAAGTGTGTTACTTTTATTTATATTATAACTTGATATCCACATATACGCGATAGACATGGAACCCCGGGTCATTTTTGTCCTGGATCCGCCCCTGCATCCATCCATCGTTTTGTATGGAGTCAAGTCAACCATACGCCACCGGCAAGTCGATAGACAAAAAAAATATATGTAAAATACACTGGCAAAAAAGTGCCAAAAATACAAATAGGTCAGAGCTCTCTCTCTCCATGTGGGCTCGACAACCCTCCACGCATTCAGAGCCCCGCATGACCGGCCGCCAAACGCATCGTCCGCCCACCCGGCAATCACACACTCCCGCGCTCCGCATTCAAGCCGCCGCTCCGCCGTCCTCGGGGTCAACGGTACGCCGTGGTGCTGCACGCACGGACGGACAAACAGAATTATCCATTGACCCTCATCTTTTCAACTTCCATAGAGATTTCTTTTCCCGGTCATCTAAATGTTAAAACAACCAACCAACCATTGAATCTAGCTAGACGTAGAGGTAGAACTCGATCCATCTTGACAAAACTAACCTCCTTCTTCTTCAACTTTCTTTGTGCGCACCGTGGAACGCGGCGCCCGATCGGTGGTCGCCATGCCATCACCACCAGCCGAAGCACATCATATACTCACCGCTCACCTGTGCTCAATACCCCGCCCAGACAAAAACCTCTCGAGAGAGCCCACCTTCTCTCTCGTCCGCCACCAACGCCACCTGGACATGGCCCTTCGCCTCAGGCGACGTGCTCCCAGTGACCCATCGACCATCGATCTCCACGGATATGTGGGGAAATACTCCTGCTCTATCTTCGTTTGATCTAGGTGAATGATTGGGAACGGCTGGAGAGGGGGACTGATCTGTAGGAGGTGATGATTGACCAATCGATATTCAACAGCCCAATAGCTGAAATATCTCCGTTCGACGTGATGGTAGCCCATTGATGGTTGGGTCCCACGTGATGAAAAAGAAACAATAGTTTTTTTTAGAAAAGGAGGATGACCCCCGGCCTCTGCATCTGGGAAATGCATACGGCCACTTTATTAATTATGCTCGAAGACCTTACAAAGTATTACAAACAATATTCCTGAATCCACCATCTCGGCAACATATGCCGCTACTCTTATCCATATGATGAAGGGATGCTAGTTGGGCCACTACCCAAACCACTCATCTAAACCTAACATCAAAAGCCGGAAGCCCCAGCCGAGCCACATACCGGGTCTGGGGCACAATCCGGTCAGACACACTCTTGTGTCGTCTCAGCCATCTTCCACAGATTCGTCTTCAGAATATATTGAGTCTTCTACCTTGTGTAGGCCACTCCACCATCGACGTCACCATGACGCCAGACAGTTACCTCCTCCTGCACGAGTCCATCTCCGCGCATCGGGCAGCACGCCTCCACAGCGCCATGCCGCCGACCTTCGCCGCCATCAATGAGTGAGATGAAGTACCGCTCCACCACGTCATGTACTGATACAGAGCGCTAGACAGAACAGCTCAAAGGCAACAATAGCTGCTTTGCTGATGCCATCACCCTACACATGGCGCAGGACGAAAGCCGTTGGAGCAGCCGCAAGTGAACAAGGCCGGCACAAGCCGCCAGCCGCCACCACCAGAACCACCACTGCACACCCGCCACCACTGCTATCCCCAGACGACGCCTCCAAGAAGGAATACAACCTCGCAACGCCGTCGCCGCCCAACCAGGGGACCAAGGTCTTCACCACTAAGCAGGGGGCAGGATGAGGAGGAGGGGAACCTCACCGAAGTCTCCAAGGAGGGGATGGGCGCCAAAGGCGTCGACTTCGCTGTGGCCGCCGTGCTGGCCAAGGGGTTACCCCAGTTCCAACTCACAACCTCGAACTCCCAACCACCCGAGCCGAAGGACAGCACCAAGAGGGACGCCGGCCACCGGAATCAGAAGGGGATCGAGCAGATCGGGCAAGATGGGGCGGGCCTTCTCCACAAGACGCCGATGCAGTCCGCGAGGAGACCACCGCATCGCGACCCATGCCCGCTGCCCCCTTGCTACCCACGCAGCCAAGAGGACAGCCATCCAGCGCCCACCGGCGCCACCTGCCGAGGGATCCACGCCGGGCACACCATCCGGGGCCGCTGCCCCGGTGCCCTAGGCCCTCCACGAGATGCAGAGGAGCCAGATCCCTGCCGCCACCATCATAGATGACGCGCGCGCGCGAGCCGGGGGCGCACCTCAGGCGGCGGCGGAGTTGAAGGAGGAGTGGGGAAGGGGGGTGGCGGCGCTAGGGTTGGGAACCCTCGAGTCGCCTCAGAGAGACGACGCGAGGGTCGCGACTTCTGTTTCCTTCAGATTTCCTCTGCCATTCTGTTCCTGAGGCTAGATCAGAAACAATAGTTGCAGTTAAAAGAAACATGTCAACAAATTTTAGTTTCATATATATTTGTACTGAACTCGTTTCAAGATTTTTTTTTTGGGGTGATATTGCGTGAATAAACTTAATCCAACGTTGGTCGTTGGGTTTTATAGTAGAGAGTATTGTGCGTGATCTGCGTGACATATGATATCTACCGTCGGATCTAGGAAGGAGAAAAGGAATGCGCGGCTGCTAGCAATCGATCCGGATCCGTGGGAGCAATATCTTGGGCCGAATAAACCCGGACGGAGGGAGTATTAACCTCTCACACCATTGATTGCAGTGGCATACCATCTTTTACTTTAGTGTCAAAGCATAGTACTTCTACTTGTAAGAGTAAAGATTTGGTGCACATATAAAAAAATTCAAGTACCCGCAAAAGAAAAGAACTCTAGTCTAGAACTTGAAGGCAAAAGGAAATTCAATCCCAATCGAAGTTGTGTGGTTGTATCCAACATATACTACATCTACCGCTAGATCGGTGTAATCTATTATACGAGTATAGGAGGACTGCAAGACAGCCAAGATTGATCACGATGAGTAGCCATGCATAGAAGCGTATATAGTTCAGCTTCTGGTCATGCCCGTCCACCACCTGAACCCGGCGCGTTCTTCTTCATTTACCTGTTCGGGCGACGGCTTGAGATCCTGATCGAGGCACTCGTCCATGACGCGGAGGTACATGTGCTTGAACATGGCCGAGTTGCGGGCGAAGCACTTGCGCAGCGCCGCCGTGGCCTCGACGCAGGCCTTGGCGTCGACGACGGCGTGCTCCCCCCGCTGCACGATCGACGCCGGGGGGCTCGGGTGGCACTCGCCCATCGCCTTGGCGAAGTCGTCGAAGCACCCGCCGTTGGTCACGTGATGCACGACGGCCTTCTCGTCGCTGATGGTGGCGCTCCTTGGTAGTACAAGTGAAGTCATACGATACGCCGTTTCTTCGGCTGTTTTATCGAACAAGGATTCGAGTAATGTCTTCCACATCCCCATGGCCTTAGCTAAGCTAGCTACGGTTAGCAACGAAATCGATCGATCGCTGTGTCGCTTTAAATAGTTACCGACGATCGCCCTCCGTTTGTTGATATTCCAAAGCCGTCACCGTACGTATCAGCTTCGATCACGCTACCGAGAGGATCGATCGCACCGTCAAATAAAGTATCCATGCATGGCACGTTACGTAAGTATACGTTGCAGCCTGAATCGATCTCATGACTTCCTTCTTTGTTTCCCTATCTCATACACCAAGTAACTTGTGCTAGGCTACATCTACGGCAGATTAAAAAGAAAATTATAGGCCAGAAGATGGGCTAGCTAACCATATGCATTAAACCAGATTAAAAAAAAGGGCCATGCTACGGGCCGGGGATCTTTCTAAAAGACCTCCTGGTCTAATCTTGCGGTCAAGCGTTGTCATCACTTTTGCAACAGAAATCGTGTTGCCAGAACCCTTTTACAACACAATTCTCATTGCAAAAAATTTGAAACAAATATTGCGTTGCAATTTTTTTTATAACAGAGGTCTTTTTGCTGAAAATATTTAAGTTTTTTTAGCAACAAAGGTCTTGCTATAGAATATTTTTAAGAATATATTTTTGCATAAGATGCCTTGTTGCAGAAAGTGACCGTGTTGCATTGCTTGCAGTCATGGCCTAAAGCAGGAGCTTGGTCTAGTTGGGGAAGGAAGGAGGGGTGTTGCGTATGCGATGATGGTGGTGGAGGAGGGATGCAGCATGAGGCCGGAGCGGCATAGCTAGGCGCGGGCAGCCGGAGCGGAGCTCCGACGTGCGCGCTCAAGTGGCCATGACCACTGGTGGCGAGCGAACATAGGGACATAGGAAGAGGCGACTTCGTTGTCACGCTTTCCGGCAGCCTCGTCGGTATGCTGCTGGCAGCGAGATGCGGTGGTGGCGGTCGGAGAAGCGCATAGGAAGAGGCGACTTCGTTGTCATGCTTTCCGGCAGCCTCGTCGGTATGCTGCTGGCGGCGAGATGCGGTGGTGGCGGTCGGAGAAGCGCATGGAGGCGTCGATTTGACGGAGAGCTCATGAGAGCACAGGACGATACGGCTCACGAGGGGATCCAGATCCCGCGATACATCACTTGTTGCGATGGGGGAGATTGCAACAACAACTCAGTTGCAAAATCTAGTCTAGATAATTACATTGCTCTCGAGCCATTTGATTAAAATCCGATCCGACGGCCACGGAGCGAGTGATGCACGCGCCGTTATCGGCCGGGTGATGTGAATCATTTTCCTTAAAAAAAAACTAATTCAATCGACCTAGTATTTGTCACAATGGTTTTGCAATATCTCAGTAGACCAGATTAGTCATCCGATTTATTGACCTATGTGTTACCGCTAATTTGTTAGTTCGTGTCTTTTTTCTTTGAGTCGAGACAGCACACTTTATTTAATCGACAAGACTTTTGGGAATACAAAGGTTATTAAGTGGATCAAAGAGCCGCAGTTGGCGTCCCAAAACAAAGCTAGTAGCCATTTTTGCAATACTAGGAAATATGTCCGTGTGTTGCAACGGGAGAAAGATATATCACACATTCCTAGTCCAGTAAGATTACTAAAGATCCCTCCAGGTCCTCTATTTTAATATGGTGGCGCACATGTGTCACAATTTATCCTCCTTCACTACCACGCCGGCAGTGTATGATATAACTAGGCACTATCTTTTTTTTTTGCGGGGCATCCAACATCAACTATTTAACACATGGGGTGTGCAATTTACGTGACCCTCGGCCTTGATCCATGCGGCCTAGTTGGCTCATGTGCGAAGGTTCTTTCATCAAGGCAGCGGCCGACTGGCTCCCAACGTGAATGGTGCCCCTCCGCGCATCTCCCCGTTGCGCGGATGGCCAACACGCAGTGGCAACGGAAGGTACCAAATATATCATATTTATAACCGCGTGGCATCGGCAATTGTTGTTTCCTATAAGGACTAGTAAACGTGCACGTGCAATGCATGTCTTAATTAACGCATAAAGTTTACTCTTTTACATGCACGTTTTCTTGCACAAGGCAAGATTCTCTACACATCTAGGGTACAACCTATAACAAATATATTTGAACACAGTTTCCAACTTGCAAGCAGGTGGTAAAATCAAGAAAATACGAAGGTCATGCTTTTAGGAATTAGAGGTCCTCGTCAAGGATTTCATTGTTTCTCTCCTTATTTTTATTGCCACCTGGCTATCATAAAGAGTGAAAATGTTACATACGTGTTAGTGTCATATAATCCTATTCAAGTGTTAATATCATAAAATTTTCTTGATGACCTTGAACACTTCCAAAAACACTCACTGCGAAACATAAAAGTGTTCAGTTGTCTTAACAAATACTTGTAAAACTGAAAAAACAAATTCATGGCGTAAATTTAAAAATTAACCTAAAAATTTGAACTGAACTTGACATATTTCAAAATTAAAACCTTTATATGGCTGGCAATGAATCATCCTATACAGCAAAATATGAGTGTCGGACAAAATACCGCCCAGTAGGTACTCCATAAAATTTAACATTCAGATACCACAACTAGCATGATTATTAAATTTTGATAGGTTCGATAACAAATACCGAAAAAATCTTAATAGTTTTATAAAACTTTCAAAATGATTGTGAATGAATACTTCTTTTTACCCCTTGTGACCACATAAAACGATCGCACATCGACATAGTCAAACTGGACACACCTGATAAAAAAGAATTGGACAAAGTCCAATGCTGAATACAAACCAAATGACCAAAAGCGCTAGGGATAAAAAAATGAATTGGACAACATCGGACGCTATATCTGATCTGACTTAGACCAAAAGGGCTAAAATACCAACTCGGAAAAGAGAATAAATGACCCCTCAAAAAAGAAAAATGAGCTAAATAAATGAGCACACTTGTCTCTCCCTCTCAGTTCTCCTCACCTCGTCACACACACACACACACACACACACACACACACACACACACACACACACACACACACACACACACACACACACACACACACACACACACACACACACACACGCACGCACGCACGCACGCACGCACACACACACACACACACACACACACTCTTTCTCTCTACCTCCTCAGGCCGCCCCTCCTCTTCGTCCCCATCACCGGAGCGAGGTCTCGCAGGCTCGCACTCTCACCACTCTTCTCGGCCCCTTCTCGTCGAGTCTGTCGCCGAAGTGCACAAGGATCCGCTCGAGCTCGGCATGGTCGCTGGGCGCGGGACTCGTCTCCATCAGATCGGCGGCAGTGGCAATCGTGCGTCGCAACCTCCGCGTCCGGTGCCTCCCTCTCCGTCTTGCTCGTCGGTGGCTCCCACCACCCTGTGCGTGCGACGGCGCTGCGCCCTGCCCTGCCTAGGTCCGGCAGCAGTGTCGCGGTGGCTGGTCCCTGCAAGTGCAAGCCGGCGCCGATAGACGATATATTCCCCACTTCGGCTTCCATATCTGCTTATTTTTGATTTGAGGTACTCCCCATTACCCGCTTCTGCTAATCCCTAATAGTTATCCATTCCTGTATAGTACATATGTTCTCAGTAGTCTAGGTTTAAGCATGAGAGTCATTTTAGAATCGGGGAGAAAAATTAGAAGTTGGGGTGATCCTATTTTTGTATAGTCTAATCTTGGAGTAAGCTGTTCGATTAGACGTTCTTAACTTCGGTGCAACAGCTATTAGGAGTGGGATTCTACTAGTTAATATTCTTGAGGCAACCATACTACGATAAAGTTGATTGATTGGTGGATTTGAATTCCGGGTGGTTAGGGGCGCTAGGGACCAAGACGGATGAGGTTGATTTGGCTTGATCCTGCCAAAGAAATTTACTTTTAAAAAATGAAAGCATGTTTTTAGAAGTTCAGGGTTAAGTTTCCAAATGCGAGCTTTACAACAAATCAAAGAGGATCAAGAGAAGCATGTAGGATAATACAATAGGATAAGTATGTATGACTGTAGGATAATACAGCTTGAAGAATGAATAATTCATAATATAGGATAATGATGATGGTATGGCTGTCATATAGAGGACGGTGGTTGGATAAAAGAGTGCATGACCTAAAAATTTCCTTTCTTGGAATAACTTGCGTTATTAGAAGTCCATAAACATCTCTGGCATCTTCAGTAGTACTTACGCAGGTGGACAAGTGTTATTCAATGATATAGCACAACCTTTTAGATATATTTCTTTGTCCCGGACCCCCGGTTATAACAAAAGTACTTTTGCAGGCTGACAAGAAATGGATATTGAAGACCATCTAAGAGTCATGGAATTTGTTGCATCTATAAATTTTGGGACTCTGGAATAAACCCAAAGATGGGAATGGGGAGGCATACCTGCCTGCCATATACATCAACCCGAAGCTTTTGAACGTTGTACTTCGTCTGTCTAGGTGAATAAGTCATCTTAGGTTGTGCACCGTGACTAAGGAAGATGGAAAAACGAGAGAACTTAATGTTTATTTGCTAATTAATAGCATTGCATGAAATGAACTAACCACTGCATGCAGTGTTTGGTAGACTCAAGTCATTGAATGCATGCACGACTCGCATCTCTTATTGCTTGATATGTCAAGAAACAAGAAACGAGGTGGGAGTTTATGCACCGCGCCTAAGTGTTTTGGGATTATTTGGTTTTCGTAAGGTGAGTTATACACCTAGACGGAGGGAGTATGTTTGGTTTCATATTTCTGTTTATCCCGCAGCCATCTAATATGCAAATTTGATAATATAAGATGACCTCATTTATGTACAGAAAAATGCATATTCTGGACTGGGTTTTCTTCTCCACTCTCCTGGACCAGGTTATAAATAGATCATACTGATTGGGTTTTATTCATTCGGTCATACAGGTTCGACTACTATACTGTTAAAACAATATGATGGAGGGCTCCAGTTTGATGGACTGTTAAAATTCATGTTGAAGTCATAGCATGTAGATCGGTTATGGTTTGTACAAAAATGGTGCATTGAGCAACACATTGTTCTAAATGTGCAAATTTGAGAGTGAAGAACATTGTTATAAAGATGCAAATATGACAGGGATTAGGGAAGCAATGAAGTACCCACATACTCCCTCCATCCCGAAATAAGTGTCTCAACTTTGTACTAACACTAGTACAAAGTTGTACTAAAGTTGAGACACTTATTTTGGGACGGAGGAAATATATGTTAAATAGAATTTCCTGTAAAATCGTTGACCCAATTGAATATCATGTAAAATCATACCGTGTTCGGTGCAGGCAGTTGCGTTGCAGTTCGTCGGCGCCGACGTCCGTGGCTGCTTTAGGCGGCGATGGCCAACAGTGGCTGGGCGGCCATGGCGCAACAGTGGCTTGGCGGCGCCGCTGTCTCACTGCAGTGTGCAGTGTGTCTGAATGCAGACATCGAAGGAAGTCTGAACGGCGATATCGAAGAAAGACATCGATATTAACTGGGATGGAACTGGCTGAATATTGCGCACAAGAGGATAGTCTGCACCTGCGTTGGGCAGAAGTTCGCCGCTAGAAGCTCGTCGGCGCTGCCGTCGTCCGCTGCACATGGCGGCGAGGGCGCAGGACAGGCTGGCCGGCTGTGACGTACGTCCGAGGTGGGCAAAGGCAGGAGATCCAGCTGATTCCCGTAAGTTTAGCCACTTGTGAGGCGAACGTGTTAATTGTTGTAATTGTAGCTAATTTTGTTATGAGGCGGACATGTTGATTGGCTCGTATGTATTTTCTTTTGGACGCGGACGCAATGGGTGGAACTCTTTGATGGCAGAGTTTCGTCCGCTACTATAAATTGCTAAACGTACACAGGTGAGGGCGGAGTTTTATGTGGACGGTTAGATGCCTGATCTTGGGGTGGTAATTTGTCTTGTTCCGCTTCCTTACCGGAGCCGGCTTGACCTTATCGATGATAGCCGGGAAGTCTTCGTGCACGTGCTCCTATGAACCTACGCTCTGAAGCCGCAATTGTCATCGTTGAACCCCTGAATAGATCTGAAACACCTGTCACCAAATCTCGCCAGATTAAGAGAAACCCATGACCTCACCATCCATAGGAGCCGTCAGGAATCTACCCCGGAGCTCCGTCGACTACGTCCAGATGAACGAACTCGAGGAGGATCGGAGCTCAAAAAACAAACTCGAAGAAAAAGCGCCGCCATCAGCCCAAGCGCCGCACCTGCCTGGACTAAAAACTCTAACCTAAACTTCTAACCGGAGTGGAGGCACAGGGATTCCCCTACCCACAACCGGCCGTTGGAGCGACAGGCAGAGGGGAGGTGAATCCACGGGCTCGCCGGCGAAGCGTGAAGGGGAGAGTTTAACCTAGCCGCCAAGGGATGGGGGAGGGAGAGGGAAACCCTAGATGGGTTCTCATTGTACGTTTATTGCACCTGATGCCTAGGCGATCCTCAATATTCCTATCAGTATGAATGGAGGTGAGGACTCGCTTGCATGGGCTTTTGATAGATCAGGCAACTATATTGTTAAATTGTCGTACCGTATTCTCATGACTCAGAACGAGCGTCTAGAGCTAGATGGCGCCCTAAATTTTGCATAGAACTATGGATGCGGTGGCGGTGTAGCCCTGTCGGCGATCAGATCCCCTCATCGATGAAGCTTTTTCACTTCGAGATGGTGACAAACTCGCCAAACTAACAGGTTTTTCAAAAGTGATCATGGAGCCTGATTGTTTGGAGTTTGTTTCACTCGCACAATTCACGTTCATTTGTGGCTCCTATCTTCGTTGAAATTGAAGAGCTAGCTAGGGATTTTATCCTTTTTGATATTTCGCATGTAATCAGGGCAGCAAACATTTCACCTCATCTGTGTGTGAAGCATGCTTGCACTTTGAATGTGACCGAAAGCTGGCTCAAAGAAACGCCAAGCTTTCTAGTGACCAACTTATTGGTTGATTGTCCTAGGCATGCTTTCTCTGACATAAAGCTCTCTGAATTGTCCGCAGAAAAAGGTCAATCCTAAAACTTTTTTTCCGCCATGTTTGTTGGGGTATACCGAGTCGTGATGCGTTTGTTCAATTTTTATCTCCGGCTGTGAGAGATTAGAAGGGATATACTTTTTCTGGAAGCAAAGCAACTTTTTCAACTGGAAAATAAAGCAATTTATTAGGGATATGGATTAGTGGCTGTTCGTAGGGGGGATATTGGATTATCCAAGCACACATTGTTCCCGAAATAAACGTAAATTAAAGTCCGAGGAAAAGTCTCAATTGCTAAATTTTTGTCATCATTTCATTTGATCATGATGCCTGGACCTCATCTAGTGTGTTCATTCGACATTTTTTGGTTTAGCATTGCTAGGCAGCTAACGTTTTTCACACTATAGTCAGCCGAAGGTTCCCATCAGGCCGTTTGGAACTCGCCGTGTAGAGTTTGTATCGGCTGCGCACATCGGGCGCAACCCGGAAGCCGAATGCCCCCCTGATAGATGTACGCTATGTAGTCTTTGTAAGTATGGCCTGGCTCAAATTTCGTACCCTGGTACTCCAAAATAGAATAGGGAGTACCAATTAAATCTAGCCATCGATTTTAAGGGGTATTATGAGGGTGAGTGTATGCGCGTGTATATGAGCGCTTGTGTCTGTACTGATGTTCTAAAAAAAAATCCATACGAGCAGCCATTCGAGCACGTAGAAACAATATCCAGTCAAATCTTTTATTCCTATTCGCAAAAAAAACCCGGTTTATTCCTAACAGAAATCAGATCCTTTAAGGTAACTGTTCGATCTGAATATTAGGCGCACTGTAAAAGAGCTCCCAAATTTACGCCTGACTTTGGGAGGCACACCGCATGCTGCCATGTGTGTACGCATGTCCATATCACAAATCAGAGATCCCCTTCTATTCCAGATCAAAAAATAAATAAATTCAGAGATCCCCTTGCGTTCTTGATCTCTTGTATACGTACTATTGTTTGATTTTGTCTCAGATCATCTGTAGACGCCTGATCAGCGATCGCCAACTCCACATCCACATCACTACACACCTACGATCGCTAATATCGCTGGTACTAGGTCTGCCCTCTATTGTGATCAGCGATGAGCAGATTCGAGGTTGCGGCGTAGCCCTGCAGGTCAATCCTAAAACATTTTTTCCACCATGTTAATTAGCTACGCATATCCAAGGAGCTGAGACTGCGTAACACAATCTCGACGAAATCAACAGCACTATCTTATGAACTCGACCGACTATTCGAATGCACAGATTCTGGATCGGTTTCACCATAGCTTAGGAAATGGCGCATACGTCCGGACGCCGGCCTTGTCCTCTCTGGCTGGGGCTAATCGACCACCGGTTCTTGATTTGAGGATGACAACCATCGGCGACAATTATTGCAACAACAAAATAAAGAAAGAAATCTAAATGTGAAACAAATTTCCTAGCTCTGCCCGCCATTAATAATCAATCTAATCTGTATAGTATACAAGCATCCATGCGTAGCTAGGACTACTAGGATTACACGTACTATTAATTAATCAAGCACAGCTGGCTTGTCCTCCATCCTCATGCTCTGGCGACGGCTTCTTGAAACCCTCTTCGAGGCTGAGGTCCTTGCGGGCGAGGTGCTCCATGCGGGCGACGAACTGGTGGTCGAACCACTCGCTGTTGCAGCCGGCGATGCACTTGCGCAGCGCCGCCTCCGCCCTCGCGCACGCCTCTTTGTCCACGACGCGCTCGGCGGGGCCGGCGTTGGCCCGGCGCCCCTCGATCTCCCTGGGGTAGCATTCCCTCATCGCCGCAATGAACTGGTCGCCGCAGCCGCCTTTGTCCGCATGGTCTATGACCTCAAAGACTTCGCCGAGGAACTTTAGGGAGGACTCGATGGCCCCCATATCCGCGGCCGGCCGGAGGTGTGCTAGGGTTAACGCACGTATGTAGCTCACGATCGTTACGTTCTTCTAGAACCGTGCCGCCCGTCAGATGTCTATGTATACGCGGTAGACTTTCCGCCCAAGGAATGATCGACCGGCATTGCAAAAAAAAGTTTGCCATAGGTGTCAATCCTTTCGTTAACAAGTCGTTTTAGAGATAACTTCCATAACAACTGCCTTAATATCCTGGCCAAAATTTATAAATTACATTCTAATAATCAAAATAACTTTCACAATAAATATTTTAGTCACCAACCAAATCTTTTTTTTTAATTTTACCAACCAAATCTTAATATTTTGAAATTACAGTTGGTCCGGTTTGGCTGCACGCACTCTATGATGGCGTATATTTAAAACAATAGGCAACACGCAGTACAGTTGTAGCAAGACACACAAACGGACAATATCAAAATGGGTCTGGGGCACACCTAGATATGCCGTAATTATTGCGCTGTAAGTGACTCTATTAAACTAGAAAGAAAAACAAAAAAAATGCATGCATGAATCGTCGTGTAATATTAATGACATAAGACTTAGATGTGCAATACTTACGGCACATCTTGATGTGCATTAGCAAAACTATATCAATTTTTTTCGCATATATAGACTGTTGTATCGAAATGTGTTCACAGCAGCCTGCCCTTGCCTGTCGCCCTGTGTTCAACCGGGGTCTCCCCTCCACCTCTCCCTCCTTCCTTGCTGCCGCCAAAGGGCACGGCCAAGCGGAGTAGCGGCTAGGAGATCTCCTCTCCACCCATGGACGGTCGGGGGCAACCAAGACATCAAGCGCCTGGAAGCGGCATTGGGCATTCCCTCGGCAGGATTCTCGACGCAACAACCGACATGCAACCATGCATATATACGAGAACCAGAAAAAACAATGACATCAGTGCAACAAATGCTATTTTTTAAATTTCAAATTGTGTTAAGTCCCAAATAACACACTCGATTTAATACGCATCCTCACGGTTGCCTTTGTCTCCATGAGAACTTCTATATTAGATCAGATCTGTATATCCTTCAACAGTAAAAAAACTATCCACCTTAAATGAAGCCACCTACATGATTAATGAAATTGCAATGGTATTGCACCCATGTGGAAACTTTGATACCGACACAAGGGCAATTTTGGCATTCATTTATCGTCGTGTGGTAACTTTAGGATCCAAAATAAAGTTTGTGCGATTATACCCAGGTGATATCTAGTTTCAAAGACCACGACGTTAAACAACAATCTATGAAAATAAATCGTGAATCGGGGAGACGGTTTTGTGTGCAAAACAATTTCCCTCTTACTATATTTCCTATACCAAAAATATGCATGCGGTGGAAAGGCCACAAGGACGGTGTATCCAAAGTCTAGTGAGCGAACGTTTCCTCCATATACTGAACATTATCTTTTGTTAGTATAAGAAAGAAAACTTGTTCAACAATTCAAGAAAGAAAACTCAATGTCTAAACAAATTCAGTGTATGATATCCAATTTTATACTTCATTCGTCCTAAACTACAATGCGTACTAGATTATATGGAGGGAGTAGTATAGGGCATGCATACATGCACGCAAAATAGAACTCCAATGTTTAATTGTTGTTGTCTATGATTATTTGTATAACAACTATCACCATCCCTTACGATGCATATGCATACCGAAAGGTTTGACGAACCACCTCTGCTATGCTGTTTTGGCCCAAAGATTTTGTAGTAGTAGTCAGGGAACAGGTACGAAGTGAGAACAATGAAATAAGTATGTTTTAGCTGAAAGATTTTGTACTAGTTGTCAGGGAACACGAACGTGAGAACAATGAATATCGTGCACATAAACGGAAACTCCACAACTAAAAGAGAAAGATAATTCAACAGACATAACTTTTACCTATTATATCAGTATACCAACTTCATCACTGATATAATCGATCTAATCCATCTATACGAGTATAGGCCATGCATGTATGCATAGCATACCATAGCTTCGCTTCTCCCCATGCCTGTCTACTACCTGTGAATATGGCCTGTTCATCTCTCCAAATATCGTGCAAGAACGGCTTCTTGTCCTGGTCGAAGCCCTCGTCCATGCGTCGGAGGTACTGGTGCTTAAACATGGTGGGATTGCCGGTTTAGCACTCGCGCAGCGGCGCCGTGGCCTTGACGCACGCCTCCATGTCGGCGCCTCGGGGCAGCACTCATGCACTTGAAGTCGTCCAAGCACCCGGAGTTGGTCACGTGATGCACGGTGATTGCCTTCTTGTTGTAGTCCTCGGCGCACTGTGATGCATCGTTGGATCGAGTGCTATCAATGTGGTTAAGAGTCCCATGGCTTTAGCTAGCTCGCTAGCTAGGGTTAAGAACGAAATCGATAGATCCCTCTGTAAGTCGCTTTAAATAGCTACTCGTACCCACGATACGGCTAGGGAGTGTGTAGGCGTATTGTGTGGATACCGCGGCCTGCGTGGAAAAAACCAGAGTCACGCAGCGGGTCAGACTCCTCCACCCCATTCCCATCTGGCGAACGGCGGCGCCTGTGCTGCTCCGGCGAGGTGCCCAACAATGGCCTCGAGCTCAACGGGTATTCTTATGCCAGGACTAGCAATAGAATGGTGACTTGGTTGGGGTCCGGACCGCTTGAGGTCCTGGATATTGTTGGTGAGGATTGTAAGCACTTTATAACTGAGTAATATAAGTTGTTTTTTCGCAAAAAAAGGAATAGGTCTTCTTGGTTTGGTTTAGTCCTTTTCGTTTGGTTTGAGTGCACGCTAAGCGATCTGGGCCAGGTACTTGTACGTTGATGGACCTTTTATGAGCTTTTGTAGAGACCGCGAATAATAATTAGGTCAAAATAAATCAATATTGTCAGAATTGATCACAGGAACTCATATCTGGATGTTTTATGTAACAACCAACAACCTATACACCATTCATATTTACTAATCCCAACTCGTTCTAAATATATGAGTGGCAGCCCTCGTGTTTAGGGCGAGCTAATTAAAGGAAGGACTTGCGGTAAAAAATATAGCATAATTTAAAAAAGATTTGTAGGCTTTAATGTGTTGGGCTACTAAATTAAAAAGGAATAATTTGATTCCCGACTAAAACGGGTGAGGAGGTCATGGTAACTAAAGGAAGAATTTTACTTAAATGAAATCAATGGAAGATTATGTCCGGCAAAGAAAATATAACATGGCTAAATTGCATCGTATTTTTTTATATTCATTTTATACAAAGATGCTATGAGACATTATGCTTGAACAAAATATCATTTTTTTTCCCATTGCAACGCACGGGCATACCAATCTGATCTATAACATTAAGATTATATAAAGGGCATGCAAACATGTATGATGGGCTGTTAAAAAAAGGAAAAGTACAATAATTAGTTGATGGGTTGATCGCCAATCAACACTCATCGCAATCCATGCATAGCGGGGTTAAAAAAACAATCCATGCATAGGTATCGACCTAGCTTCTCCTCACGCCAATCCACCACCTGAACCGGGTCAGGTCTTCCTCCTCCACCTTCTCTGCCGATAGGTTCCGGTCCTCATCGAGGCCCTTATCCAAGCAGGATATGTTTGAGAAAGGACCTTCACAGAAGGGACTGTTTGCCATCCGGTTGCTTGAGGAGAGAGGAGGCCAAAGTGGGTCTCGGATCCGGCGTCAGCGGTGAGAAGGGATCGAGTGGGGAAAGAATCAAGTGGGGAACAGCATCAACAATATTGCGATGCCCAACACTCCCGCAACCGCGTCGCCCCCGCGGGCGGCCGGTCGTGACCGACATCCTCCCCCGAGCGCCTCTCCCTCCCCCTTCCTCTCTGCCGCTGTCGCCGGCGCCCGCCGCGGGCCTGGCCCGGGCGACGCTGGTGGCGGCGGCCCCCTGGCTTTTCCCCTCTCGGGTGTCCGCTGGCGCGGGACGGGGCGACCCCATGCGGTGGTTCTAGGCGGCGATGGTCCAGCGTGGCGGCGGGTGGACTTTTGGACGGCGGCGTCGCCGTTGGCGGCGGGGCGACGCGGCGGCGGGGTCTGGCGGCGCCCGCTCGGCCCAGATCTGGGCCCTTCAGGCCCCATCTGGGCCTGGGCGGGCCGGCGGCAGGGTGGGTCTGCTTCGTGGCTTTCGGGAGGCGTGGGAGAGGCGATGAGCGGCAGGTGCTGATGGTGCCATCACCGGCTTGCTGCAGCGTGGCGGCGGGGCTTAGCGGGCCCGTTTTGGGCCTGGCCGGGCCAGGGGTGGCCTGGCATGCCCTGCTGTCGCGTCCGGACGGCTACCGCGATGGTGCGGGAGGCTCTGGCCTCCCGCACGACGGCGGTGGAGGTGGTTCCCTCCCGTTCGGCTTCGGTGTTGCTTCTCCCTCCGCGGGGCGCTTCTCTCCGGTCCTCTTGGCCTCGTGTTGGTATTCGTAGTGAGGCGGCGTGGGTGGCGGCGCAACCATGATGGCGCATGGTGGTGGGCGGCGGTCTGGCTGGTCGGCTCCGGTCCGTTGGGCGTTGGGGATTGGAGTACGGGAGAAATCCTTGCCGGTCTTCGGCTCCGATGCGGTAACACCTACGGGTGCCACCATCCTTTCCTGGAGGGTGTCGGTGATATCCATCCCCCACCTCCCTCCGCGTGCCGGGGAAACCCTAGGACATGTCCGGGCAGCAGCGTCGTCGGCGTCGCTTTCCTTTTTGGAGGTGCTGTTTTGTACGCGGTGGTTTGGAGCCTCGGGTTGTAGTGGTTTGTCTCTGGTGGGCGTAGCGGTGGCGGATCATCCATGCTTTATCGAGCTGCCGTTGTTGGCATTTATTTCTTCTTCTTTTTCTTTTGGGCTTGTTCTGCTGTTCGCCCCAGCGATCCTGTATCGGTGATGGTTGCTTCGGAATACAAAGCGGGGGAACCCTTTTTCGGTACAAAGAATCTAGTGGAAAGGTGGGCGATAATCACGGAATCGGAGGTTGCGGAGGTTGCGGATGTAAGCTGTGTTTATATAAGATAATGTTTGCTCTTTTTTTAGAAATGGAGGAGAACCTCCGGCCTCTGCATCTGGACGATGCATTCAAACACTTTATAAATTATTCACACAAAACCTTCCAAAGTCATACAACAGTAAGACTGAAGCCACCGTCTAGGCAACAAAAATGTCGCTACTCCTATCCAATTGATGAAGGGATGCTGATAGTCTGGGCCTAGTACCAAACAGACCTCGCAGCCAAACCTAACATCTAAGACCTGAGGTCCCAATCAGGATGCCTGCCGGGTATGGGCACCAACCAGTCTAGCGTGCTTCTCAACCAGGACGTCTGTCGGGTATGAGGCCGCCACAGCCACCTGGCACCAATCCATCTTCAGAGTTGTACTGGTGCATGAACTAGGGATGAAAATGGAGTGGAAACTTTCCGTTTTTCCGGAGGAAAAATGGAAACAGAGAGGAAATATGAAAACGGAAATGGAAATTTGCAAAACGGAAGTGGAAATGGAATGTTTTATGCGGAAACGGAAACAAAAATGGAACGGTGTTTTCCGGTGGAATATGCATGGAAATGGAACTTTCCATTTCCGTGAATATGGAATTTCTGTTTTTACTATAGACCTATAGCTGCTTTGTAGCCCAACCACCAAAGAGAACACAATGACACAATTAGTAGAATGCATGTAAGGCCCAACTTCTACTACCACACATGTACTCAACTTGACCCTATACGCAATTGTCCGGTACTACTACAATACTACGCTAAGTTGCTAACATAATGATATTATTTTGTAGCCATGTTAACAACTCATTAAATTTGTTTGTTTTTGTGTGCATTTCTCTATGATTCAAGGGGTTTTTAAGTTCCGATCAATGCCTATTTCTGTTTCCGTATCCGCATTGTATTCGCTCTGTGTCCGTTTCCGGTAGTATCTGTTTCCGTATTCATTTCCGGGAATTCTGTATTCGTTTCCGCTTCTGCAAAAAAATATGAAAACAAATATGATAGCACTCAGTTCCGTCCGTTTCCGCTCCGTTTTCATCCCTAGCATGAACCTTGCCTGGTCTAGCTGCCGCCAACGCCACCACGACGCCAGGCAGCGTCGACCTCCTACGCGAGTCCATCATCGCACATCAGACGCCTAATCTCCAGAGCGCCATGCCATCGAGATCCGACACCATCAATGTGTGCGATGAAGCACCGCTCCTCCTCTTTTCACCTCCAGCCATCACTTGCTCCAAAACGATGCCCACATGAGGAAAAACACTACTAAGAACGCCATCATCGTCTGATCCAGGAGACCCAGATCTAGGGTTTCCCCA
This sequence comes from Triticum monococcum, assembly GCA_034509565.1. Lineage (NCBI taxonomy): Eukaryota > Viridiplantae > Streptophyta > Magnoliopsida > Poales > Poaceae > Triticum > Triticum monococcum. The sequence continues at coordinate 789,612,269 of CM067847.1, forward strand.
GAACATCCCGAGCCTGATGACGCCAATTGCAACAACGCTGCCTCGATAGGGAAACGACATCAAAGACGCCGCCATTGTCCGCCATGACCTTAGTCGGCGCGATTTTCATCGGCAGTTACGCCACCGGGTGTACGCTGCCGGCCTCGCTGGTTCCTTCGACCATAGCAAACTCTAAAACGATGCTCTAAAGAGGGACTACGGTGCAAAAGCACAGCCATCGCTCAATCCCAAGGAGATCTAGGGTTTCCCCCGGAGTTGCCCAAGTTGTCAAGGACCAGACAAAGATGGAATCCCGTAGATCCGTCGAGCCGCCGACGTGTGGCACTCGCCATCGCGCCGGCCGTGACCCGCAGACCAAGCTCATGCATGGGCCCAAATCCGGCCGCGCCGCTGCCGATCTAGTCACACCGCCGCCGTCCCTGGCGACCGTGGCGCCCCAGATCTTGTAGCCGCCTGCCATGAGGAATGGGATTGCCAGAGCGCCGCCAGCTCCCGTAAGTGTAAGTAAATATGAGTATATATAGAGGTTCCAATGGACGATCGTAATACTGCAATATTGTCACGATGGCTGGCAGGAAACACAAACAAGTGTTTATTGTGCGGATAGAGAACCTCTAGAATTTAAGAAAGAAAACTCAGCCAGAACAAAGAGGCGATTATATCAAGTATATATACAAACTCCACCATCACCGCTAACCAATCTGATCTATAACATTAAGATTATATAAAGGGCATGCAGACATGTATGATGGGCTGTTAAAAAAAAGGGAAAGTACAAGAATGAGTTGATGGGTTGATCGCCAATCAACACTCATCACAATCCATGCACAGCGGGGTTAAAAAAAAAAACAATCCATGCATAGGTATATATCAACCTAGCTTCTCCTCATGCCAGTCCACCACCTGAACCTTTTCAGCTCTTCCTCCTGAACCTTCTCCGGCGATGGCTTCAGGTCCTCGTCGAGGCCCTCCTCCATGCGGCGTATGTACTGCTGCGCGAACCACAGGTGGTTGCCTCGAAGCACTGACGCAGCGCCGCCGTGGCCTTGACACACGCATCGACGTCGAGGACGCGCTCGGCGGGGTCCTCCCGAGTCTTGATCTGCCTGGGGTGGCACTCGTCTACCGCCGTGATGAACTCGTCGATGCACCCGCCGTTGGCCACGTGCTGCTCGACGCAGTTCTTGTCGCTGATGAATTCCATGTTTGTCGTTATTGCTTGGCCTAGTTCTTTGCCTATTGCTCCGGCCGATGTAAGCAACGCATCCACGATCCCCATGTCCCTCCGTCCGTCCGGCTGGCTCGCGCTAGGGTTTGTTAAACAACGAAATCGAGCGATCGGTATATATAGAACGGATTGGATCAGTTGATGGCAATGTGTACGTAGAGTCGTAGCTAAACCAATGATCGTAGAGTCGTAGCCATCAAACGTACGTGTATGTTGCAGCCATCGTGATATATTGTAAGTACTTACTTATTAAAAACTAGGGTACAATGTCTATCTGTTTCCGTGACTTGTCCTAGTAGGTTATCTACCAGCCGATCGCATCTCATCGACCATGGGTCTCTCCCACGCCACGTCTTCCCCAAAGTGGGCGGACATCCCGCCGGACCTGGCCGGCCTCATCCTCTGCCATCTCACATCCGACGCCGACCAGCTAAGCTTCGGGACCGTGTGCCGTGACTGGCGCCACGGCACGCCACGCAGCAACAGCGAGGCACCAAGCCGTGGCTCAACCTCGGCCCTGGGGTTTACCAGAGCATCGCTCACTACAAGATATTAGGCGTACTGTGATGGGCCAAAAAATGTTATCGAAAAGCTAATGACGTCACAAATTACACCTGAGTGATATTTTATGGGCGTCACAAGCATCGTCACGGAATCCCCGTCATAGATTACTCCCCGTGACGGCGCGCGCAAAACAATGTCACTAAAAATGGGACCTTCGGTGACGTTCTCTAGAACATCAACAACTTGTTATTTCTATGACGGTGGATTAATGTCACAAGTTAGGAGCAAAGATGCCATATTGTACCATATTCAATGATGGAGCAATGTTACTGACTTTATGCCAGATAAACACCCGCACAGATTACCCCAACACTAGCATCACTACTTTCATTATTGATGAAGACGACATCATCAAAATACATTTACTATATTTTGAATAATTTGCAATGAATTATCAGATCCGCTATATTGCAAGTGCATATCACAATAAGTATTCCATTCACATCACATCACATTATATAAATAAATTGTGAGCTAAATCACATTATGAAAGGAAAGACAAATCATATTATATATTCAATCTCTAAGCCAAATCATCCTCTAAATAGAAATGACAACAAAAATAACACCGACTCAAGTTTGACACGACAATAGACAAGACAATGGATTCTTGCTGAGTTGCTTGAGCCCTTAAGAGAAAACCAATCAGGTTATCTGTATCATGTTGCTTCTTTTCCTAGGCTTCATTCTTCTTTTGTTGGCTCTTCTTCACAGCTTCCAATTCTTCTTGATGCTTCCTTTGCATCACTTCAAATGCTCTATCTTGTGCTTCAAGTCTCATGGCTATCTCCCCCCAACGCCTATAAACTAAGGAAACACAACAGAATGTTGCATCTTAATGAGATGAAAACATACAAGATAAAAACGTATAACAGTACCACTAAGAAGCACACAATCTATCAAATTATGAAGCTGAGTACATTATTAACTAGATTTGCAGGTATATATGGAAATGGGCCAATAGAACAGTATATTAGTTTGGCAAAACAAGAAGACACAAACTTGTATAAAAATTGTCGGTCAAAAAAACTTACACCGATCCCTGCTGCACTTTTAACTAGTGTGCTACTTAAGTCACCTAGGGAAACATATGACAATGAACTATAGTAATTACTGAACATATTTCATAATTAGTTGCATAAGCAGAGTTGTTTGACGCTTTGGTTACTACAAAAGTTTAGATCAGCACATCACTACAAAAACAGATCGGTAATGTACTAAAAAAATCGCAGACCAAAACACAAAAATTGTTTCTTTAGTAAGGAGTGACATCCATTCATCCATTCAATATATTGAACAATCTCAGAATAATGCAATATCTAGAGGTCATTACCCAACAACTATAGGCCAGATTATTCCTATTAACTGTCTGTTTTCTCATCTCTGAATTGATTCAGACATGCTATGAATTTGGCAGTTCATCACCTTATGTACAAATACGTGCCATAAGCAACTAGTACTAGTATTGTCTACACTATTTTAATCAGTTGTGTGCTTACTCGCCTTCCCCAGCAGCTACAGCTAATTGTGTACTTGCACTGCAGTTGTACGATGCTTCCTCAATCTAAATATAACAAACAAAAATACAAGTTATGCACAAAGGAAGGACACAATGAGCTTAAATGTTAGGCATACACAACCAGGTATGGAATTGTCAAGTACTGGACTGTAAGAAAACAGAAAGTGGAGAAGCAACAAGCAAGTAGTACAAAGTTTGAGCTTCAGACTTTACCAACATAGCAAGGTCGATAAGATTATCTTGATATTGCAAACCCAGTCCTGCTACCTACGGTGAGCAGTCGATTAATGTGCCTGCTTTATAGGGGAATAAAACAGAAGAGAAACATTATACTGACAAGTGTTTACATGGAGAAAAAATATTACAGAATAACATATCATTTTCTCTTCCTCCGAGCAGTATCAGCATCTGAATGAACCTTTTAGTATATAGATTTTTCATCATCTAGTAACTACGGTATGGCCCATGATACAAGCTCTCGACATATCTTTACCTTGTTAACTGTTATTACAGAATATTGACTTCTTGTGTATAGTTACTAATAAAAGGCTATTCCTAGTACAGTTTGACTGTTAATACTCTGAACGTAGAGTCTAGTCACATATTAGATGTTCTTGAGCATACTGGAGATTGCATAACCTTGCAGCTTAAAGGGCAAACTTGAGTTGAAATTATCCATTGTAGAAATTTAGAGACAGTTCGGAACATATACCTTTGATAAGAGCAAAGGACATTGATCTTACTCCTGATCTAGATGAACTGCAACTAGGAAAAGGAGATCTCATATAGGTGGTTATAAGAATCAAATTCCAGATCACAAATCTTACATCGGGAAATTATGGAAGAAAAAGGAAGCAGCGAAATATTACCCTCGAATAGTTGAAGGGGAGCAGATCTAACGGTGATGTAGTCGGGTTCCTTGCAGAGTTTCCGACCAATCTACTAGCTTATCTGCATCATCAGGTTGCCTCTCCCAAACCTGGTATCTCCCACTGTCGCCATCTTGTTGGTCGCCGGACGAAACCAATCTTGTAAATCACCATCTACATCTAAAGTAGTGAGTGATGGAGGGGTGGTGAGGCAGCGTCCAGATCTTGGTGAGGCACGCGGCGAGAAACGAAGTTGGGGAAGGCGCCAGAGATGAACTGGGCGATGGTCGACAAGCCATCTATGAAGTGGCAGTGGAGGTAGCATGAAGGTCGGACCAGGCAGCAAACAGGGCAGGTCTGCGTCGGTGTAGTGGTGGCTGGGGACGGGGAAGCAGACAAACAGGGTGGCGGCGGACTAGAGGGCGGAGGCAGGGAGGGAACTCGGGTGGCGCGGCTGGCGGCGAGTGATTTGGGGACGCCGCCGGTGAGATGAGATTTGAGTCAGCTGCGAGTCGGTATAGGTGTATTTGGGAATTTTTTGGGGCTATGGTTTTATTTGGAGGCACAAAGCGTGGGCGTGAGACCTAGCGCCAAACTAGCTGCCCGTGCTTGGAGCTGAATACTGTTTTTTCTTTTTTTGCTCTGTGGTTCTGACTTCTTGGTGTGCCATCGTTTTAAAAGGTGGGTGATAAGAATTTAAAAAATTCCATCGACTCTCATATTTCCATTTTAACTTTTGAGATAGAAATGTGACAACATTAGCTCACGAGTGCGCCACTGAAGGTTTTTTGCATACCCACTAACTATTTATTATATTATAGTTAAATAATGTTCACTCCTTTCCTCTTGGCTCCCTTATTTTTATTTTTATTTTTGAGATAAACAACATCAGCTCACGGATGCTCGGTTCAAGTTTTTGCCAAACCACTACCTATTTATATTAGAAAGAACAAAATAAGTTTTACCTTTATAAACGTTAATTATTATAAGTATTTCCATGCCCACTTCCTATTTATATTATATTATATCAAAAAAAATTACAACACTCAACAACCTTTGAAAAAATTGTGGCAAGTCCCACTGCCAACACTGACGCATGGGTACGATCGCTCAATTACCCAAGAACTAGCTATGGCGAGTCTGACTACTATACATAACATGACAAAAATGGTCTTCACACATTCGTAGTATTCGGTGACTCTAGCGGGCTTGTCATGGAAATTACTAAAATGTCACAAAACATGGGAGCCAGGTGAGCTGAAAGGTCGAGGAAATTCGATGACGTTCACCTTCACCGTTTTGTGGTAATTGGTGACATCACCTACGACAACATCACACATTAGGAATTTATGTGACGTAGTCGACCATCGTCATGAGGATTTTCGTCACAGTATGTCAATTTTGTTGTAGTGGCTGACGGCACGGTGCATCGCTTCAGCCGCTGCCATGGCTCTTCCGGTTGTTGGATCTTCTTCTACCACGACCCCGCTGTTGAGGCAGATGATGAGGATGATGGGGACGGAGGAGGATGCTTATTGCTCCGCAACCCTTTCCACACATCAGCTGCCTTCATCAAGATCACGTGGCCCTACAGGGAGCCGTCTAAGATCATCTGTTCTTCATCAGTGGTGATTCTGCACCGAGGAATCTGCACAATTGCTCCTTCCTCACCAGACGACATGTCTGCAGCTTACCGGTAATACCAGTGATTACGCAGACATGTGCTTTTACCGTGGAAGGATCTTCACCGTCACGCACTTTGGGGAGCTCTTCTCCCATGACGTCTTGGGTTATCGCACGGAGCATGTGATGAACCAATCCATGGAGCGCAATAATCAACCAGTGAACAAAATCGTCCGCCACCTAGTCGTGTCAGCTGACAAGAAAAAGCTACTGATGGTACCATGGAGCATCCCTCGAAGAAAGCTGAAGGTACGGTGTTCGGGCCAAAAGGCCACGGCTGTCGTGGTTTATGATCATCGGTGGGTGATGAATTGTCATGTCTTTGAGGCAGACTTGGCCAAGGGCCAGTGGTCGGAGGTCAAGGACCTTGGAGGCCAGGTTCTTTTTGTCAGCAGAAGTTGTTGCAGGGCGTTCGGGCCATTGGAGCACTGCCACCCAAGATTCCCACAAGGGAACCTTGTGTATATCTTGGGTGTTGACTGGCACGTGAAGAGGGATGTCGCCGGTGCTGACCTGTGCGGGTGCAGCTACTGTGTGTATGACATGACGAATGGTACTCTTAGTCTAGTTTCACTAGGTGGAGGTCCACGGCTCGGAACTGCGAGGTCAGAGTGGTTCATTCCATGTGAGTGATTGAAAAAACTGGAGAGATGAATCAACATTGGCAAATGAGCAATGATCCATCGATCCTTAATTTGTAGGCAAATGAATAATTTTTTAGTCAATGCACAATGGAGAAATGTAGAAGATGTGTGAATTATCACTGAACCAATGGTTTTTTTCTAATACTATTTTATTTTTTGTAAAAATGAAAAATGAAAATCTCATGTTTTTTGTTTTTTATTTCATTTTAAATTTCATGAACTGTTTCGTGAGTTGCTGCTTACCGCTCCTCCGCGCGTTCTCCTTTGCTGGTCCATCTTCCTCGTCATCACCCGGGAAATCACCAAAAACGTCGCCATCGACTCCGATCTACGCTCGTCCAAGCCATGGTGCGTAGAGCGCCACCGTCGATCTGATCAACCGATCCAGCGCCTGTCTTGGCCAAACCGTCTCCGAGCACGCGCCTACCGCCGATCGAGCCATAGGTTGCCTTCGCGTCGTCCCTTCGGATGCTGCATCCTCACCCCGAGGTCTTCCCGTCAGCTGCCCCGACCCGCGCGCCGCTCCCGCCGATGCCCCTTGGGTTGTCGTGTCGCGAACCGTGGTCCATGCCGCCTCCCATAGATCCTCCCGCAGGCTACCCCCGTAGCCGTCACAGCCTTTGCGTCGCCCCTTAGGGTTGTCACGCTGCGGCACGCGGTCCACGCCGGCTCCCATCAGTCTGTCGCCCCCGGCTAGTGGTTCTCCCCGCGGCTGCTACGACCCGTACACCGCCGCTACACGCCTCTTCGGGTTGTAGTGCCGCGGAATGCATTCACCGCCGCCACCCGAGGCCGTCCCCGCGGCATCAACGACCCGCGCACTGCCGCTGCGCCGTCCCTTCAGTCCGTAGCGCCACGGCACATGGTCCACTACACCCCGGGGTCTTCCCGCCGTCGCCCCGACCTCCCCGCCGCCGCTGCATAGCCCCTTCAGGCCGTAGCGTCGCGGCCCGTGGTCCATTCCGCCGTCACCGCGTGTCGACTTCCCGTGGTATGCACCACGCTATCTCCCTTGGCGCGGGAATGCCAACGTCCGCGTCGGTCATCGTCACGCTATCGGGTTCCTCGCCTATTTCGAGCACTGTCTTTGTGCTTCTTGGGTTGTCACCGCTGCTACCCCTGTAGCCGACGCCTCCGCCCATCAACCCTCTTCATCTTCGTCCAGCACTAGCCCGTTGCCAGGGTCGCCGTCATCTACCCCGACTATTGTTGGTGACATCGGCCCCACGCCGATTGGCGCCACAACCTTTGTTGAGACTCCTTCTCTGCTGGTCCCTCCGACTCCTCGGCATGGTGTACAGCTCGTGCAAGTCTCTCGTCTACGCATGTCTGGTGCTGGTAACATCAACGCATGCCTTCGTCCACGACGTGTGCTCGGGCCTGGCAAGCCTGGAGCGGTGCTTCGTCAACTTTGTCTTCGTCCATCTACGCATGCACGGTGCTGGCAACAACAATGTGTGCCTTCGTCCACGATGTGCCCATTGTCTTGGCAACCCCGGCGCGACGCGTAGTCAGCAACGTCTTCCTCCGGCGCACCACTACTTCGACAACACTGCGCCCATGACTAACTCAACGCCTCCTTGCACCAGCAGCTCCATGGTAACTACCTCGACACCGGCTACCCTGACTCGACATCGACCACGACGTTCTTCGCACGACTATCTTGACCACGGATACACCACCATAATCTCTTGGCTACCTTGACATTTGCACAAAGGGCTACCGCCTTGCTTGAGCAACCTCATCGATTTCCACTCCAGTCACGACTTCCGCGATGTATTGACGACCATTACGACTGAGGGGGGGGGGGGGGGGGGGAGGGCGGTCCGTCGGCCTACCTTCGGAGATACTCCAGTCTCACCGTCTGCGTCGCTACCATTGTGATTGTCGGGGGATGCTGAATATAATGTACAGTTAGAAAATACGAGATAGACTAGGATTTGTTCGGGCTTGTCTTGTACTCCAAGTTAATCATTATACTCCTATATATATGCCCACGAGGCTCAAGCAATAAACCTCGTTTACTCCAATCTCTCTCTGTATCCCTTTTAACAGAGCCAAATGCAACATTGATTGTAACACGCAACATTTTTGCATATTGTGTTAAGCGTCACTAATGACAATACTTATGAGATGTGAGTATTCTTTCGCCTCCCACAAGCCGACACCGGAAAATCCTTTCTCCTCTAATCTCTGCTGGCGAGTGTAGAAAAGTATAGGATGGATGAATATTTGTTGTTGTATTGATCTGACCCTCGTAGTGGTATATATAGAGTACAACATGCGGTGAGACTTGGAGTACAAGACAAGTCATAGTATATTAAAACTAATTCTATCTCCATCTCTCTTATCCCTAACTAAACACGTTTATATTCTAACATTCCCCCTCAGTCGTAGCGGGAGTGAAGCGGACGAGTACGACTGAATTTGAAGTCTTGCGTTTCTGTCGTCTTCTCCGCTGTGCCATCATAAACTGCGTCTCTTATGGGTCGGCAGTTAGGGCGGTGACTGCGTCCCCTTCTGGTGCCTTCCTGCCTTCTCCTCTATTCCCTCCCGCAGTCACAGCGGGAGAGTCGTGGATGCAAGTGACGAGGCGGACGCTGTTGACTGGAGTTGTTGCCGATGAGTTGCTGTAGACGTAGCCATTAATGTCGAGGTAGCCGATCATGGTGATGTAGCCGTGGTCGAGGTAGTCGTGGTTGATGGTGTAGTCGTCGTGGATGGTGAGGCCGCATAAAGCCGGAGGCGCAAAAAAATGCGTTATGATGGAGCTGCAGATGTGGACGATACACCTTGCCGATGTCAGAGGGTGCCGTCGGCGATGAGTCCACCAGTTTTGCCAAGACCAAAAGAAGCCCATCGAGCACACATCGGTTTTGCCAGAACCATGTGGCCGTGTAGGGTCGTCATTGTAGTGACGCCGTGTCGATGCACTCGTGCCATCGTGGATGAAGCGGTCGGTGCCGTCGTCGTGACACGGTCATTGCCCTCGTCGAGGTCGCGTCTTGCAGAAAAGTTTGTCAGAGGACGCTAGGTGTCCGTCTTGTGGATGAGGCGGCGGCGGTGTGTCGACGATGATGTTGGTGATGACCACGTTGATGAAGACTTGGGCGATGTAGTGTCGGCGATGACATTGCAGCGGCGTGTCGACGATAATGCTTCGCTTGGAGGCATCCCTCGTGACGACGGGGTTTCGATGCCGTGTCGTGCCGAAGAAGTCGATGAAGAATTGCTCGCTTTCCACACCGGCCTGGCGTGTGGTGTTGGTATTGATCTAAAGGCCCAATGGGCCAAAACAAAAAAGAAATAAAACAGAAGATAACTTAACGTGAGGGAGAGGGGTACGAACCAATGATCGTTCCCCTTGACCCCAACTCACGTGCCCTGATCGGGGGCACCCTAACCAACTATGGTTTTGGTCCCCTGTCGCCAGCGCACATATAAACAGATGGGGGAGCAGCCGGCACCAATGTCAGACTAGTTCTCGTACGGTTTACTCCTGCTCCCCACATCCCTAAACCCTAACCGATCTGGGGGAGCGCTGCACGACGGGAAGATCATCTCCAAGCTCTGCCCCTGTCCCAGGGCAGTGCCGGGGGCGCCCCGAGGGACGCCGCTACCTGCAGCGAGCATCTTCACCGAGCCTGCATCAAGCCTGCATCGAGCAGCCACGGGACTTCGCACCGTCGACACCAATGGCTGCTTCCATTGGTGGTAAGAACTCAACCCCTCTTTGATCTGTGCTATTAGGTGATCTAATGCCTGGCTTATGATCTGTTAACTAGATCCTACGGGATTATAAGTCTATCAATGGTATCTTGAGCATGGTTAAGCCTAGATTAGATCCCTAAGATGATCTGCTTAAGTTTGATGATCCTGATTACGTACTGATGATTAAGGTTTAAGTCTAATGGTTCATGAATAAAGTTCAGATTGCCCTCTGTTCAAGTCGATGTTTGATCTCTAGGGTTATGTGCTTCAGTCAAAGTCTAATTGGCTATGGGTTAGTGCTAATTATACAATGATTATGATAAATGATGTTCGGCTAGTTTGTTTTGCCACGTTTCCACATCTAGATTGTTAATTAGCATTGTTTAGTTCCTGAGAAAGATCAATTGGCAAGATTAAAGAAGCTACTTTTGCCAATTCAGTCGAACCCAACTCTAGAAATCCCCTAACCGAAACCCTAGAAAAGTTAAATCCCAAATCAGAGCCCAAAATGAATGAAGTTCAACACAAGAAGAGGTTTTGGGCTCACCAAGATGATGCCGGCCTTCGGGGTCCGCACGGCCGCCGCCGTGCGCGCACGCCATGGCCGGGACGCTGCCGCCCCTCAGGACGGCGAGCGGAATGAAGCAGCAGCCGCCGCTGCTGCGCTCACGCACGCGCGCGTCGCCTGGCCTCCACGCCTTGCACGCCGCCGTCGCCGTCGAACGCCTGCGCCGGCAGCAGCCGGCGAAATGACCTCCCTTCCGCCGCACAAGTCGCCGTGCGCGCGACGCTGGAGCTACGCTCGCCGGAGGAGCGCACAGGACTCGGTCCGTCGCACGCTGCTCCGGAGAGGGCAGCCACCGCGCCGCCATGGCCGGCGAGCCTCAAGCCGCCGCGCGATCGCCGCTCGTCTGGAGTGAGCGAGGAAATCGGGAGGAGATGGGGAAATGAGGGCTAGGGTTTGACCCTCGCTCGTTTACTCCGTGCGGGATGATCGCGGCCATCGGCCCGATCGGACGGCCGACAGCGACGGGTGGCTCAGGGCAGGCCTTCGGGCATTATCCGGGCCGGTTTTGCGGCTGGGCTTCGGCCCGAGTTGTCTTAGCCCACAGAAAAGGTGTTTACTGGGCTAGGATTTAAAGAGCTGCCCTGGGTTTTGGGCTAAAATTGAAGTTTCTGTGCCTTTTCTATTTATTCAGTGTATTTCCGTATTATGATTATTCTCAAAATGTTCTTGCACTGTTATAAATAGAAAATTGCCAGAAAAATGATTCTGAAAATTATGGTTTAGTTTTCTGAATGAAATGGAACCAACGAGAAATTTTATTTAGAAAACTTTTATAAATTAATGTTTGTGTCATTTTATGGCACATTTATGTTCATCCCATGGTAATATAAATAAATGGAGAATTATTAATGTTGGAAAATTGATATTACACATGAGATTAATGTGATCATTTTTGTAATACAGACCAATGTTGTTTTACATTTTTGAATCACTCCGTTAATTCCTTATTATTTTCTGCCCAACGGTGGTATAATTTCGAGTTAATTTTTTTTGCATGAAAATTGATCAAACCACGTAGGTTAATTTTTTGTGCAATTTTAATTATGATGTTCTTTTCCTTTACTTACGATTCTTTGAAATCATGACAGCTTCCGGTTCTCGTGGCCTCGAGATCGAGCCACTTACTGGGAATAACTTCCAATCATGGAAGGACTCGTTGCTTTTGCACCTCGGATGGCATGAGGTTGACCTCGCACTGAGGGAAAGTAAACCAGTGGAACCTGCAAAGGGTGCCACTGGGTATGCTGAGCTTAAGAAAGACTATGCTGCTAAAGTTGAGAAGTGGGAGAGGTCAAACAGAATGGCACTCCTAATTATGAACTTCTCCATCTCGACTGAGATCAAAGGGGCTATTCCTGCCAATGAAAGTGCCGCCGAATATTTGAAATCGGTGGAAGAACAATTTAAGGGCTCAGAGAAAGTGTATGCAGATGAGCTTTTGCACAAGCTGCTTGCAAAATATGACGGGCATGGAAATGTGAGGGAGCACATCTTAAGCATGAGCAATGCCGCGGCAAAGCTTAAAACCATGAAGTGTGACTTGAACGAAGAGCTTCTTGTGCTCCTAGTTTTTAGGTCACTACCCTCACAATTCAATCCATTCAAGATAAACTATAACTCTCTTGAAACCAAATGGAAACTATCTGAACTCGTTGCACATTGCGTTCAAGAGGAAGAGAGAATGAAGAGTGAGCAGAAAGATCAAGCTCTCCATGTTAACTCTGCAAAGAGGAAGCATGAGAACCATGCTCATAACAATAATGTGCCCAACAAAAAGCAGTATTCCAAAAAGAATCCTCCAAAGCCTAAGCAATGCAACGAGGCAAGTTGTTCACGTCCCGCACCTTCAGCGGCCACTTCAGTTAATCTTACAAATGCTGCTGGAGAAAGACTTTGCAATTTTTGCAAGCAGCCAAATCATTTCAAGGCGGACTGTCCAGGTTTTCTTAAGTGGCTGAACAAAAAGGGTAAGGATGAGATCACTCTTGTAGATGAATCTCTATATGTTGATTTTTCTGAATCTACGTGGTGGATTGACTCAGGTGCGACTGTTCATGTCGCGAATTCTTTGCAGGGATTCCATATAAGCCACACCCCAAGGGGTACAAGAAGACTTAATGTCGCGAATGGGAAGGAGGCTGAAGTTGAAGCCGTGGGCTCCCTCACCTTGAAGTTGCACACTGGTTTCCTACTTCAGCTCAAGGACGTTCTTTATGTGCCTACTTTGAGTAGGAATTTGATTTCAGTTTCATGTTTAGATGATTTTGGATTTCATTATACCTTCGGGAAGAAACAATTTTTTTAAAGTATTGTAATAAGGATGTTGGTCTCGCCGTCCGACGAGGCAAACTTTATATGTTAAATCTTTCCAGTTATCCTATGTGTGTGAATCTCTGCGACATGAATATGAATGAATGCAATCATAAAAAGAATGGGAGAAGTATCAATCCTTCTTTGAAATTGTGGCATCGTCGCTTGGGCCACATTTGGAGGGGGAGAACGGAACGATTGATTAAAGAAGAAATACTTCATCCGCTAGATTTCTCTGATGCGGGCAATTGTATTGACTGTATTAAGGGAAAATATGTAAAAACAATTAAGAAAGGAGCAGTAAGAGCCACATCGGTCCTTGAACTTATTCATACTGACATATGCGGACCTTTTAACGTAAAGTCTATGGATGGTTTTGATTCCTTCATTACCTTCACAGACGATTTCTCTCGCTATGGCTACATTTACCCCATACGTGATCGATCCGAAGCTTTGGACAAATTTAAGATTTATAAAGCCGAGGTTGAAAATCAACTCAACCTAAAGATCAAAGTAGTACGGTCTGATCGCGGGGGAGAATATTATGGTAGGCATGCTCCTTATGGGCAAATTCCAGGACCGTTCGCAAAATATCTTGCTAAAAATGGAATAATTGCCCAATACTCAATGCCTGGTGAACCTCAGCAAAATGGCGTAGCTGAGCGTCGCAATCGCACTCTTATGGATATGGTACGTAGCATGCTTAGTCATGCGAACTTACCAGTAAGCCTTTGGATAGAGGCATTGAAAACAGCTGCACACATCCTAAATCTTGCTCCAACTAAGTCAGCACCGAGCACACCTTACGAGATGTGGGCGGGAAAGAAACCGAGCTTGAATTACTTACGAGTGTGGGGCTGCCCGGCTGAAGCTAAAGTATTCAATCCACATATTAAGAAATTGGACCCAAAGATAGTCAGTTGTTTTTTCATTGGGCATCTTCATAGAGGAAAAGGATATCGCTTTTATTGCCCAGGTCATGCCACCAAGTTTGTGGAAACTAGGCAAGCGGTGTTTTTTCAGGATAATGAAGTCACTGAGGTTAGGGCGATTGATCTTGAGGAGAAGCGGGTGTACGTTCCATTCCCGACTATCCAACAGAACTTTATCCCTATGCCCAATATGCACAAGACACCTACTGGTGATCCTGAACCTGAAGTGCATCCTCAATCCGACGAGGAGCCTCAGCATAATGAAGATCCTCAGCATGATGAGGATCCTCAGCCAAATGATGATCCTCAACCCAATGTTAATCCTCAACCTTCTCGGGCAAGAGAAAATGCACATACTAATGAGCCTATGAGAAGATCACAACGGGAAAAGAAAAAGGCCATCTCTAGCGATTATGTCACTTTCATGTGTGAGGATGAAAATGACATAGGGAAGGCACAAGATCCGACCTCATATAAAGAAGCCACTAAAAGTGAAGACTCGTCCAAATGGTTGGTAGCCATGGAAGACAAATTGAAATCTATGAGCTCGAATGATGTTTGGGACTTAGTAGAAGTTCCTGATGGAGCCAAAAGGGTAGGCTGCAAGTGGGTCTACAAAACCAAATATGATTCCAAAGGGAACGTCGAAAGGTTCAAAGCGAGACTTGTAGCAAAAGGTTTTACACAGAGAGAAGGAATAGATTATAAGGAGACCTTCTCGCCTGTGTCATCCAAAGATTCTTTCAGAATTGTCATGGCACTTGTAGCTCACTATGATTTGGAGCTGCATCAAATGGATGTCAAGACAACATTTTTGAATGGTGACTTAAAAGAAGAAGTTTACATGACTCAACCTGAAGGTTTTGTCGTGGAAGGAAAAGAACACATGGCATGTCGTTTAAAGAAATCCATATATGGCTTGAGACAAGCTTCAAGGCAGTGGTACCTAAAGTTCGACGAGATTATTAGAACTTTTGGTTTTAAAGAGAATGAAGTGGACAACTGCATATATGTTAAATTTAAAGGCAGTAGGTTCACAATTTTAGTCCTATATGTGGATGATATTCTATTGGCTTGCAGTGATAAAGATATGCTGCATGAGACCAAGAGATTTCTGTCCTCAAAATTTGACATGAAGGATCTCGGTGAAGCCTCGTATGTCCTTGGCATCGAGATTCATCGAGATAGGTCCAAAGGAACATTAGGACTATCGCAAAAGGCATACTTTGAGAGAGTACTAAAGAAATTCAATATGCATAAGTGCTCTTCCTCACCTGCCCCCATAGTTAAGGGCGATAAGTTTGGGACATTCCAATGTCCGAGGAACCAAAATGAAACTGATCAGATGAAGTCGATTCCTTATGCTTCAGCTGTCGGAAGCATCATGTATGCTCAAGTATGTACACGCCCTGACTTAGCTTTTGTAACCGGGATGCTTGGCAGATTTCAATCTAATCCAGGACCGGACCACTGGAAGGCCGCAAAGAAAGTCTTGCGTTATATGCAAGGTACTAAAAATTTCATGCTTACATATAGAAAGTCCGATAACCTGGAAGTTATTGGTTATTCAGACTCTGATCTTGACGGGTGTGTGGATAGTATGAAATCCACGTCAGGTTATATATTCACACTCGCTGGAGGAGCCATATCGTGGAAAAGCTCCAAGCAAAAGATAGTTGCCTCATCTACGATGATGGCAGAATATCTAGCATGTTTTGAGGCCACCGGGCAGGCTGTATTCCTAAAGAATTTCCTTCCCGGACTTAAAGTGGTTGACAGCATTTCCAAACCACTGACATTGTACTGCGATAATGAACCCGCAGTTTTCTATGCGAATAACAACAAGTCAAGTACTGCTGCCAGGCACATTGACCTAAAGTACCATGTTGTTCAACACAGAATCCAGGATCAAACTATTAATGTTAAGCATATCAGTACGACACGTATGCTTGCGGATCCTCTTAATAAAGGCTTACCACCCAATATATTTCGTGAGCATGTAGCCGGCATGGGATTATTGGAAGCCTCTTGATTCTGGAATTATGGGACCGCTAATATAAACCACTCCCAATAAGTAAAATGCTTCCTTTTCGAAATAGGATGTGTGCTATGAGTATTGAGGTTCAATGGCTTTTCATCGGCTGTTGTAACACCTTACTCTGGTATATTATTCCTATGGAGAATGGACAAAAGTTATTGAGCCTAACGATCAAGGGGGAGAATGTTGGTATTGATCTAAAGGCCCAATGGGCCAAAACGAAAAAGAAATAAAATAGAAGATAACTTAACGTGAGGGAGAGGGGTACGAACCAACGATCGTTCCCCTTGACCCCAACTCACGCGCCCTGATCGGGGGCACCCTAACCAACTATGGTTTTGGTCCCCTGTCGCCAGCGCACATATAAACAGATGGGGGAGCAGCCGGCACCAACGTCAGACTAGTTCTCGTACGGTTTACTCCTGCTCCCCACATCCCTAAACCCTAACCGATCTGGGGGAGCGCTGCACGACGGGAAGCTCATCTCCAAGCTCTGCCCCTGTCCCAGGGCAGTGCCGGGGGCGCCCCGAGGGACGCCGCTACCTGCAGCGAGCATCTTCACCGAGCCTGCATCAAGCCTGCATCGAGCAGCCACGGGACTTCGCACCGTCGACACCAATGGCTGCTTCCATTGGTGGTAAGAACTCAACCCCTCTCTGATCTGTGCTATTAGGTGATCTAATGCCTAGCTTATGATCTGTTAACTAGATCCTACAGGATTATAAGTCTATCAATGGTATCTTGAGCATGGTTAAGCCTAGATTAGATCCCTAAGATGATCTGCTTAAGTTTGATGATCCTGATTACGTACTGATGATTAAGGTTTAAGTCTAATGGTTCATGAATAAAGTTCAGATTGCCCTCTGTTCAAGTCGATGTTTGATCTCTAGGGTTATGTGCTTCAGTCAAAGTCTAATTGGCTATGGGTTAGTGCTAATTATACAATGATTATGATAAATGATGTTTGGCTAGTTTGTTTTGCCACGTTTCCGCATCTAGATTGTTAATTAGCATTGTTTAGTTCCTGAGAAAGATCAATTGGCAAGATTAAAGAAGCTACTTTCGCCAATTCAGTCGAACCCAACTCTAGAAATCCCCTAACCGAAACCCTAGAAAAGTTGAATCCCAAATCAGAGCCCAAAATGAATGAAGTTCAACACAAGAAGAGGTTTTGGGCTCACCAAGATGATGCCGGCCTTCGGGGTCCGCACGGCCGCCGCCGTGCGCGCACGCCATGGCCGGGACGCCGCCGCCCCTCAGGACGGCGAGCGGAATGAAGCAGCAGCCGCCGCTGCTGCGCTCACGCACGCGCGCGTCGCCTGGCCTCCACGCCTTGCATGCCGCCGTCGCCGTCGAACGCCTGCGCCGGCAGCAGCCGGCGAAATGACCTCCCTTCCGCCGCACAAGTCGCCGTGCGCGCGACGCTGGAGCTACGCTCGCCGGAGGAGCGCACAGGACTCGGTCCGTCGCACGCTGCTCCGGAGAGGGCAGCCACCGCGCCGCCATGGCCGGCGAGCCTCAAGCCGCCGCGCGATCGCCGCTCGTCTGGAGTGAGCGAAGAAATCGGGAGGAAATGGGGAAATGAGGGCTAGGGTTTGACCCTCGCTCGTTTTGCTCCGTGCGGGATGATCGCGGCCATCGGCCCGATCGGACGGCCGACAGCGACGGGTGGCTCAGGGCAGGCCTTCGGGCATTATACGGGCCGGTTTTGCGGCTGGGCTTCGGCCCGAGTTGTCTTAGCCCACAGAAAAGGTGTTTACTGGGCTAGGATTTAAAGAGCTGCCCTGGGTTTTGGGCTAAAATTGAAGTTTCTGTGCCTTTTCTATTTATTCAGTGTATTTCCGTATTATGATTATTCTCAAAATGTTCTTGCACTGTTATAAATAGAAAATTGCTAGAAAAATGATTCTGAAAATTATGGTTTAGTTTTCGGAATGAAATGGAACCAATGAGAAATTTTATTTAGAAAACTTTTATAAATTAATGTTTGTGTCATTTTATGGCACATTTATGTTCATCCCATGGTAATATCAATAAATGGAGAATTATTAATGTTGGAAAATTGATATTACACATGAGATTAATGTGATCATTTTTGTAATACAGACCAATGTTGTTTTACATTTTTGAATCACTCCGTTAATTCCTTATTATTTTCTGCCCAACGGTGGTATAATTTGGAGTTAATTTTTTTTTGCATGAAAATTGATCAAACCAACGTAGGTTAATTTTTTGTGCAATTTTAATTATGATGTTCTTTTCCTTTACTTACGATACTTTGAAATCATGACAGCTTCCGGTTCTCGTGGCCTCGAGATCGAGCCACTTACTGGGAATAACTTCCAATCATGGAAGGACTCGTTGCTTTTGCACCTCGGATGGCATGAGGTTGACCTCGCACTGAGGGAAAGTAAACCAGTGGAACCTGCAAAGGGTGCCACTGGGTATGCTGAGCTTAAGAAAGACTATGATGCTAAAGTTGAGAAGTGGGAGAGGTCAAATAGAATGGCACTCCTAATTATGAACTTCTCCATCTCGACTGAGATCAAAGGGGCTATTCCTGCCAATGAAAGTGCCGCCGAATATTTGAAATCGGTGGAATAACAATTTAAGGGCTCAGAGAAAGTGTATGCAGATGAGCTTTTGCACAAGCTGCTTGCAAAATATGACGGGCATGGAAATGTGAGGGAGCACATCTTAAGCATGAGCAATGCCGCGGCAAAGCTTAAAACCATGAAGTGTGACTTGAACGAAGAGCTTCTTGTGCTCCTAGTTTTTAGGTCACTACCCTCACAATACAATCCATTCAAGATAAACTATAACTCTCTTGAAACCAAATGGAAACTATCTGAACTCGTTGCACATTGCGTTCAAGAGGAAGAGAGAATGAAGAGTGAGCAGAAAGATCAAGCTCTCCATGTTAACTCTGCAAAGAGGAAGCATGAGAACCATGCTCATAACAATAATGTGCCCAACAAAAAGCAGTATTCCAAAAAGAATCCTCCAAAGCCTAAGCAATGCAACGAGGCAAGTTGTTCACGTCCCGCACCTTCAGCGGCCACTTTAGTTAATCTTACAAATGCTGCTGGAGAAAGACTTTGCAATTTTTGCAAGCAGCCAAATCATTTCAAGGCGGACTGTCCAGGTTTTCTTAAGTGGCTGAACAAAAAGGGTAAGGATGAGATCACTCTTGTAGATGAATCTCCATATGTTGATTTTTCTGAATCTACATGGTGGATTGACTCAGGTGCGACTGTTCATGTCGCGAATTCTTTGCAGGGATTCCATATAAGCCACACCCCAAGGGGTACAAGACGACTTAATGTCGCGAATGGGAAGGAGGCTGAAGTTGAAGCCGTGGGCTCCCTCACCTTGAAGTTGCACACTGGTTTCCTACTTCAGCTCAAGGACGTTCTTTATGTGCCTACTTTGAGTAGGAATTTGATTTCAGTTTCATGTTTAGATGATTTTGGATTTCATTGTACCTTCGGGGAGAAACAATTTTTTTAAAGTATTGTAATAAGGATGTTGGTCTCGCCGTCCGACGAGGCAAACTTTATATGTTAAATCTTTCCAGTTATCCTATGTGTGTGAATCTCTGCGACATGAATATGAATGAATGCAATCATAAAAAGAATGGGAGAAGTATCAATCCTTCTTCGAAATTGTGGCTTCGTCGCTTGGGCCACATTTGGAGGGGGAGAACGGAACGATTGATTAAAGAAGAAATACTTCATCCGCTAGATTTCTCTGATGCGGGCAATTGTATTGACTATATTAAGGGAAAATATGTAAAAACAATTAAGAAAGGAGCAGTAAGAGCCACATCGGTCCTTGAACTTATTCATACTGACATATGCGGACCTTTTAACGTAAAGTCTGTTGGGAAACGTAGTAATTTCGAAAATTTTCCTACGCACACGCAAGATCATGGTGATGCATAGCAACGAGGGGGAGAGTGTTGTCTACGTACCAACGCAGACCGACTACGGAAGCGATCACACAACGTAGAGGAAGTAGTCGTACGTCTTCTTCCCGATCCAACCGATCCAAGCACCGTTACTCCGGCAGCTCCGAGTTCTTAGCACACGTTCAGCTCGATGACGATCCTCGGGCTCCGATCCAGCAAAGCGTCGAGGAAGAGTTCCGTCAGTACAACGGTGTGGTGACGATCTTGATGTACTACCGACGCAGGGCTTCGCCTAAGCTCTACAACGATATGACCGAGGTGGAATTTGGTGGCAGGGGGCACCGCACACGGCTAAGGAATGATCAACTTTTGTGTCTATGGGGTGCCCCCTGCCCCCGTATATAAAGGAGCAGGGGGAGGGGTTCGGCCGGCTAGGGAGAGGGCGCGGGAGGAGTCCTACTCCTACCGGGAGTAGGACTCCCCCCCTCAATCCTATTCCAACTAGGACTCCCAAGGGGGAAAGGAGAGAAAAGGGGGCCGGCCCCTTCTCCTAGTCCTACTAGGACTTGGGGAAGGGGGGGGGCACGGCCAGCTATGGGCTGCCCCTTTTCTCTTTTCCACTAAGGCCCAATAGGCCCATTTGCCTCCCGGGGGGTTCCGGTAACCCTCCCGGTATTCCGGTAAAATCCCGATTTCACCCGGAACACTTCCGGTGTCCAAACATAGGCTTCCAATATATCAATCTTTACGTCTCGACCATTTCGAGACTCCTCGTCATGTCCGTGATCACATCCCGGACTCCGAACAACCTTCGGTACATCAAAATGCATAAACTCATAATAACTGTCATCGTAGCGTTAAGCGTGCGGACCCTATGGTTCGAGAACAATGTAGACATGACCGAGACATGTCTCCGGTCAATAACCAATAGCGGGACCTGGATGCCCATATTGGCTCCTACATATTCTACGAAGATCTTTATCGGTCAGACCGCATAACAACATACGTTGTTCCCTTTGTCATCGGTATGTTACTTGCCCGAGATTCGATCGTCGGTATCCGATACCTAGTTCAATCTCGTTACTGGCAAGTCTCTTTACTCGTTCTGTAATACATCATCTCATAACTAACATCTTTAGTTATTATGCTTGCAAGGCTTATGTGATGTGTATTACCGAGAGGGCCCAGAGATACCTCTCCGACAATCGGAGTGACAAACCCTAATCTCGAAATACGCCAACCCAACATCTATCATTGGAGACACCTGTAGTACTCCTTTATAATCACCCAGTTACGTTGTGACGTTTGGCAGTATCCAAAGTGTTCCTCCGGTAAACGGGAGTTGCATAATCTCATAGTTATAGGAACATGTATAAGTCATGAAGAACGCAATAGCAACATACTAAACGATCGGGTGCTAAGCTAATGGAATGGGTCATGTCAATCAGATCATTCAACTAATGATGTGACCTCGTTAATCAAATAAGAACTCTTTGTTCATGGTTAGGAAACATAACCATCTTTGATTAACGAGCTAGTCAAGTAGAGGCATACTAGTGACACTCTGTTTGTCTATGTATTCACACATGTATTATGTTTCCGGTTAATACAATTCTAGCATGAATAATAAACATTTATCATGATATAAGGAAATAAATAATAACTTTATTATTGCCTCTAGGGCATATTTCCTTCAGTCTCCCAATTGCACTAGAGTCAATAATCTAGATTACACAGTAATGATTCTAACACCCATGGAGCCTTGGTGCTGATCATGTTTTGCTCGTGGAAGAGGCTTAGTCAACGGGTCTGCAACATTCAGATCCGTATGTATCTTGCAAATCTCTATGTCTCCCACCTGGACTAAATCCCGGATGGAGTTGAAGCGTCTCTTGATGTGTTTGGTCCTTTTGTGAAATCTGGATTCCTTTGCCAAAGCAATTGCACCAGTATTGTCACAAAAGATTTTCATTGGACCCGATGCACTAGGTATGACACCTAGATTGGATATGAACTCCTTCATCCAGAATCCTTCGTTCGCATCTTCCGAAGCAGCTATGTACTCCGCTTCACATGTAGATCCCGCTACGACGCTTTGTTTAGAACTGCACCAACTGACAGCTCCACTGTTTAAAGTAAACACGTATCCGGTTTGCGATTTAGAATCGCCCGGATCAGTGTCAAAGCTTGCATCAACGTAACCTCTTACGGTGAGCTCTTTGTCACCTCCATATACGGGAAACATATCCCTAGTCCTTTTCAGGTATTTCAGGATGTTCTTGACTGCTGTCCAGTGATCCACTCCTGGATTACTTTGGTACCTCCCTGCTAAACTTATAGCAAGGCACACATCAGGTCTGGTACACAGCATTGCATACATGATAGAGCCTATGGCTGAAGCATAGGGAACTGAAGGAAATATGCCCTAGAGGCAATAATAAAGTTATTATTTATTTCCTTATATCATGATAAATGTTTATTATTCATGCTAGAATTGTATTAACCGGAAACATAATACATGTGTGAATACATAGACCAACAGAGTGTCACTAGTATGCCTCTACTTGACTAGCTCGTTAATCAAAGATGGTTATGTTTCCTAACCATGAACAAAGAGTTGTTATTTGATTAACGAGGTCACATCATTAGTAGAATGATCTGATTGACATGACCCATTCCATTAGCTTAGCACCCGATCGTTTAGTATGTTGTTATTGCTTTCTTCATGACTTATACATGTTCCTATAACTATGAGATTATGCAACTCCCGTTTACCGGAGGAACACTTTGGGTACTACCAAACGTCACAACGTAACTGGGTGATTATAAAGGAGTACTACAGGTGTCTCCAATGGTAGATGTTGGGTTGGCGTATTTCGAGATTAGGGTTTGTCACTCCGATTGTCGGAGAGGTATCTCTGGGCCCTCTCGGTAATGCACATCACATAAGCCTTGCAAGCACTGCAACTAATATGTTAGTTGTGAGATGATGTATTACGGAACGAGTAAAGAGACTTGCCGGTAACGAGATTGAACTAGGTATTGGATACCGACGATCGAATCTCGGGCAAGTAACATACCGATGACAAAGGGAACAACGTATGTTGTTATGCGGTCTGACCGATAAAGATCTTCGTAGAATATGTAGGAGCCAATATGGGCATCCAGGTCCCGCTATTGGTTATTGACCGGAGACGTGTCTCGGTCATGTCTACATTGTTCTCGAACCGTAGGGTCCGCACGATTAACGTTACGATGACAGTTATTATGAGTTTATGCATTTTGATGTACCGAAGGTTGTTCGGAGTCTCGGATGAGATCACGGACATGACGAGGAGTCTCGAAATGGTCGAGACGTAAAGATTGATATATTGGAAGCCTATGTTTGGACATAGGAAGTGTTCCGGGTGAAATCGGGATTTTACCGGAATACCGGGAGGGTTACCGGAACCCCCCGGGAGACTAATGGGCCTATTGGGCCTTAGTGGAAAAGAGAAAAGGGGCAGCCCACAGCCTGGCCGCCCCCCCCCCTTCCCCAAGTCCTAGTAGGACTAGGAGAAGGGGCCGGCCCCCCTCTCTCTCCTTTCCCCCTTGAGAGTCCTAGTTGGAATAGGATTGGAGGGGGGAGTCCTACTCCCGGGAGTAGGACTCCCCCTGCGCCTCCCTCTTCTGGCCGGCCAGCCCCCCTCCCTCCAACCTTTATATACGGGGGCAGGGGACACCCCAAGACACACAAGTTGATCCTTGAGACCGTTCCTTAGCCGTGTGCGGTGCCCCCTGCCACCAAATTCCACCTCGATCATACCGTTGTAGTGCTTAGGCGAAGCCCTGCGTCGGTAGTACATCAAGATCGTCACCACGCCGTCGTGCTGACGAAACTCTTCCTCGACGCTTTGCTGGATCGGAGCCCGAGGATCGTCATCGAGCTGAACGTGTGCTAAGAACTCGGAGGTGCCGGAGTAACGGTGCTTGGATCGGTCGGATCGGGAAGAAGACGTACGACTACTTCCTCTACGTTGTGTGATCGCTTCCGCAGTCGGTCTACGTTGGTACGTAGACAACACTCTCCCCTCTCGTTGCTGTGCATCACCATGATCTTGCGTGTGCGTAGGAAAATTTTCGAAATTACTGCGTTCCCCAATAGTGGCATCCGAGCTTAGGTTTTATGGTTTGATGTTATTTGCACGAGTAGAACACAAGTGAGTTGTGGGCGATACAAGTCATACTGCCTACCAGCATGTCATACTTTGGTTCGGCGGTATTGTTGGGTGAGACGATCCGGACCAACCTTACGCGTACTCTTACGCGAGACCGGTTCCCTCGACGTGCTTTGCACATAGATGGCTTGCGGAAGACTGTCTCTCCAACTTTAGTTGAACCAAGTGTGACTACGCCCGGTCCTTGAGAAGGTTAAAACGGAGTCTATTTGACGAACTATCGTTGTGGTTTTGATGCGTAGGTGAGATGAGTTCTTACTTAAGCCCGTAGCAGCCACGTAAAACTTGCAACAACAAAGTAGAGGACGTCTAACTTGTTTTTGCAGGGTATGTTGTGATGTGATATGGTCAAGGCATGATGCTGATTTTATTGTATGAGATGATCATGTTTTGTAACCGAGTTATCGGCAACTGGCAGGAGCCATATGGTTGTCGCTTTATTGTATGCAATGCAATCGCGATGTAATGCTTTACTTTATTACTAAGCGGTAGTGATAGTCGTGGAAGCATAAGATTGGCGAGACGACAACGATGCTATGGAGATCAAGGTGTCGCGCCGATGATGATGGTGATCATGACGGTGCTTCGGAGATGGAGATCACAAGCACAAGATGATGATGGCCATATCATATCACTTATATTGATTGCATGTGATGTTTATCCTTTTATGCATCTTATCTTGCTTTGATTGACGGTAGCATTATAAGATGATCTCTCACTAAATTATCAAGAAGTGTTCTCCCTGAGTATGCACCGTTGCCAAAGTTCGTCGTGCCCAGACACCACGTGATGATCGGGTGTGATAAGCTCTACGTCCAAATACAACGGGTGCAAAACAGTTGCACACGCAGAATACTCAGGTTATACTTGACGAGCCAAGCATATACAGATATGGCCTCGGAACACGGAGACCGAAAGGTCGAGCGTGAATCATATGGTAGATATGATCAACATAACGATGTTCACCATTGAAAACTACTCCATCTCACGTGATGATCGGTTATGGTTTAGTTGATTTGGATCACGTGATCACTTAGAGGATTAGAGGGATGTCTATCTAAGTGGGAGTTCTTAAGTAATTTGATTAACTAAACTTAAACTTATCATGAACTTAGTACCTGATAGTATCTTGCTTGTTTATGTTGATTGTAGATAGATGGCTCGTGCTGTTGTTCCGTTAAATTTTAATGCGTTCCTTGAGAAAGCAAAGTTGAAAGATGATGGTAGCAATTACACGGACTGGGTCCGTAACCTGAGGATTATCCTCATTGCTGCACAGAAGAATTACGTCCTGGAAGCACCGCTGGGTGACAGGCCTGCTGCTGGAGCAACGCCAGATGTTATGAACGTCTGGCAGAGCAAAGCTGATGACTACTCGATAGTTCAGTGTGCCATGCTTTACGGCTTAGAATCAGGACTTCAACGACGTTTTGAACGTCATGGAGCATATGAGATGTTCCAGGAGTTGAAGTTGATATTTCAAGCAAATGCCCGAATTGAGAGATATGAAGTCTCCAATAAGTTCTATAGCTGCAAGATGGAGGAGAACAGTTCTGTCAGTGAGCATATACTCAAAATGTCTGGGTATAATAATCACTTGATTCAGATGGGAGTTAATCTTCCAGATGACTGCGTCATTGACAGAATTCTCCAATCACTGCCACCAAGCTACAAGAGCTTCGTGATGAACTATAATATGCAAGGGATGAACAAGACTATTCCCGAGCTCTTCGCAATGCTGAAAGCTGCGGAGGTAGAAATCAAGAAGGAGCATCAAGTGTTGATGGTTAGCAAAACCACCAGTTTCAAGAAAAAGGGCAAAGGGAAGAAGAAGGGAAACTTCAAGAAGAACAGCAAGCAAGTTGCTGCTCAGGAGAAGAAACCCAAGTCTGGACCTAAGCCTGAAACTGAGTGCTTCTACTGCAAGCAGACTGGTCACTGGAAGCGGAACTGCCCCAAGTATTTGGCGGATAAGAAGGATGGCAAAGTGAACAAAGGTATATGTGATATACATGTTATTGATGTGTACCTTACTAAAGCTCGCAGTAGCACCTGGGTATTTGATACTGGTTCTGTTGCTAATATTTGCAACTCGAAACAGGGACTACGGAATAAGCGGACGCTAGCAAAGGACGAGGTGACGATGCGCGTGGGAAACGGTTCCAAAGTCGATGTGATCGCAGTCGGCACGCTACCTCTACATCTACCTTCGGGATTAATATTAGACCTAAATAATTGTTATTTGGTGCCAGCGTTGAGCATAACATTATATCTGGATCTTGTTTGATGCGAGACGGTTATTCATTTAAATCAGAGAATAATGGTTGTTCTATTTATATGAGTAATATCTTTTATGGTCATGCACCTTTGAAGAGTGGTCTATTCTTATTGAATCTCGATGATAGTGATACACATATTCATAACGTAGAAGTCAAAAGATGCAAAGTTAATAATGATAGTGCAACTTATTTGTGGCACTGCCGTTTAGGTCATATCGGTGTAAAGCGCATGAAGAAACTCCATACTGATGGGCTTTTGGAACCACTTGATTATGAATCACTTGGTACTTGCGAACCGTGCCTCATAGGCAAGATGACTAAAACACCGTTCTCCGGTACTATGGAGAGAGCAACAGATTTATTGGAAATCATACATACCGATGTATGTGGTCCGATGAATATTGAGGCTCGTGGCGGATATCGTTATTTTCTCACCTTCACAGATGATTTAAGCAGATATGGGTATATCTACTTAGTGAAACATAAGTCTGAAACATTTGAAAAGTTCAAAGAATTTCAGAGTGAGGTTGAAAATCATCGTAACAATAAAATAAAGTTTCTACGATCTGATCGTGGAGGAGAATATTTGAGTTACGAGTTTGGTGTACATTTGAAAAATTGTGGAATAGTTTCGCAACTCACGCCACCCGGAACACCACAGCGTAATGGTGTGTCTGAACGTCGTAATCGTACTTTACTAGATATAGTGCGATCTATGATGTCTCTTACTGATTTACCGCTATCGTTTTGGGGTTATGCTTTAGAGACGGCCGCATTCACGTTAAATAGGGCACCATCAAAATCCGTTGAGACGACACCTTATGAACTATGGTTTGGCAAGAAACCAAAGTTGTCGTTTCTTAAAGTTTGGGGCTGCGATGCTTATGTGAAAAAGCTTCAACCTGATAAGCTCGAACCCAAATCGGAGAAATGTGTCTTCATAGGATATCCAAAGGAAACTATTGGATACACCTTCTATCACAGATCCGAAGGCAAGACTTTTGTTGCTAAATTCGGAAACTTTCTAGAGAAGGAGTTTCTCTCGAAAGAAGTGAGTGGGAGAAAAGTAGAACTTGACGAGGTAACTGTACCTGCTCCCTTATTGGAAAATAGTACAACACAGAAAACTATTTCTGCGACACCTATACCAATTAGTGAGGAAGCTAATGATGATGATCATGAAGCTTCAGGACAAGATACTACTGAACCACGTAGATCAACCAGAGTGAGATCCGCACCAGAGTGGTACGGTAATCCAGTTCTGGAAGTCATGCTACTAGATCATGATGAACCTACGAACTATGAAGAAGCGATGGTGAGCCCAGATTCCGCAAAGTGGCTTGAGGCCATGAAATCTGAGATGGGATCCATGTATGAAAACAAAGTATGGACTTTGGTTGACTTGCCCAATGATCGGCAAGCAATTGAGAATAAATGGATCTTCAAGAAAAAGACTGACGCTGACGGTAATATTACTGTCTATAAAGCTCGACTTGTCGCGAAAGGTTTTCGACAAGTTCAAGGAGTTAACTACGATGAGACCTTCTCACCCGTAGCGATGCTTAAATCCGTCAGAATTATGTTAGCAATTGCCGCATTTTATGATTATGAAATATGGCAGATGGATGTCAAAACTGCATTCCTGAATGGATTTCTGGAAGAAGAGTTGTATATGATACAACCAGAAGGTTTTGTCGATCCAAAGGGAGCTAACAAAGTATGCAAACTCCAGCGATCCATTTATGGACTGGTGCAAGCATCTCGGAGTTGGAATAAACGCTTTGATAGTGTGATCAAAGCATTTGGCTTTATACAGACTTTTGGAGAAGCCTGTATTTACAAGAAAGTGAGTGGGAGCTCTGTAGCATTTCTAATATTATATGTGGATGACATATTGCTGATTGGAAATGATATAGAATTTCTGGATAGCATAAAGGGATACTTGAATAAAAGTTTTTCGATGAAAGACCTCGGGGAAGCTTCTTACATATTAGGCATAAAGATCTATAGAGATAGATCAAAACGCTTAATTGGACTTTCACAGAGCACATACCTTGACAAGATTTTGAAGAAGTTCAAAATGGATCAAGCAAAGAAAGGGTTCTTGCCTGTGTTACAAGGTGTGAAGTTGAGTCAGACTCAATGCCCGACCACTGCAGAAGATAGAGAGAAAATGAAAGATGTTCCCTATGCTTCAGCCATAGGCTCTATCATGTATGCAATGCTGTGTACCAGACCTGATGTGTGCCTTGCTATAAGTTTAGCAGGGAGGTACCAAAGTAATCCAGGAATGGATCACTGGACAGCGGTCAAGAACATCCTGAAATACCTGAAAAGGACTAAGGATATGTTTCTCGTATATGGAGGTGACAAAGAGCTCACCGTAAGAGGTTACGTTGATGCAAGCTTTGACACTGATCCGGACGATTCTAAATCGCAAACCGGATACGTGTTTACTTTAAACGGTGGAGCTGTCAGTTCGTGCAGTTCTAAACAAAGCGTCGTAGCGGGATCTACATGTGAAGCGGAGTACATAGCTGCTTCGGAAGCAGCAAACGAAGGAGTCTGGATGAAGGAGTTCATATCCGATCTAGGTGTCATACCTAGTGCATCGGGTCCAATGAAAATCTTCTGTGACAATACTGGTGCAATTGCCTTGGCAAAGGAATCCAGATTTCACAAAAGGACCAAACACATCAAGAGACGCTTCAACTCCATCCGGGATTTAGTCCAGGTGGGAGACATAGAGATTTGCAAGATACATACGGATCTGAATGTTGCAGACCCGTTGACTAAGCCTCTTCCACGAGCAAAACATGATCAGCACCAAGGCTCCATGGGTGTTAGAATCCTTACTGTGTAATCTAGATTATTGACTCTAGTGCAAGTGGGAGACTGAAGGAAATATGCCCTAGAGGCAATAATAAAGTTATTATTTATTTCCTTATATCATGATAAATGTTTATTATTCATGCTAGAATTGTATTAACCGGAAACATAATACATGTGTGAATACATAGACCAACAGAGTGTCACTAGTATGCCTCTACTTGACTAGCTCGTTAATCAAAGATGGTTATGTTTCCTAACCATGAACACAGAGTTGTTATTTGATTAACGAGATCACATCATTAGTAGAATGATCTGATTGACATGACCCATTCCATTAGCTTAGCACCCGATCGTTTAGTATGTTGCTATTGCTTTCTTCATGACTTATACATGTTCCTATAACTATGAGATTATGCAACTCCCGTTTACCGGAGGAACACTTTGGGTACTACCAAATGTCACAACGTAACTGGGTGATTATAAAGGAGTACTACAGGTGTGTCCAATGGTAGATGTTGGGTTGGCGTATTTCGAGATTAGGGTTTGTCACTCCGATTGTCGGAGAGGTATCTCTGGGCCCTCTCGGTAATGCACATCACATAAGCCTTGCAAGCACTGCAACTAATATGTTAGTTGTGAGATGATGTATTACGGAACGAGTAAAGAGACTTGCCGGTAACGAGATTGAACTAGGTATTGGATACCGACGATCGAATCTCGGGCAAGTAACATACCGATGACAAAGGGAACAACGTATGTTGTTATGCGGTCTGACCGATAAAGATCTTCGTAGAATATGTAGGAGCCAATATGGGCATCCAGGTCCCGCTATTGGTTATTGACCGGAGACGTGTCTCGGTCATGTCTACATTGTTCTCGAACCGTAGGGTCCGCACGATTAACGTTACGATGACAGTTATTATGAGTTTATGCATTTTGATGTACCGAAGGTTGTTCGGAGTCCCGGATGAGATCACGGACATGACGAGGAGTCTCGAAATGGTCGAGACGTAAATATTGATATATTGGAAGCCTATGTTTGGACATAGGAAGTGTTCCAGGTGAAATCGGGATTTTACCGGAATACCGGGAGGGTTACCGGAACCCCCCGGGAGACTAATGGGCCTATTGGGCCTTAGTGGAAAAGAGAAAAGGGGCAGCCCACAGCCTGGCCGCGCCCCCCCCTTCCCCAAGTCCTAGTAGGACTAGGAGAAGGGGCCGGCCCCCTCTCTCTCCTTTCCCCCTTGAGAGTCCTAGTTGGAATAGGATTGGAGGGGGGAGTCCTACTCCCGGTGGGAGTAGGACTCCCCATGCGCCTCCCTCTCTCTGGCCGGCCAGCCCCCCTCCCTCCAACCTTTATATACGGGGGCAGGGGACACCCCAAGACACACAAGTTGATCCTTGAGATCGTTCCTTAGCCGTGTGCGGTGCCCCCTGCCACCAAATTCCACCTCGATCATACCGTTGTAGTGCTTAGGCGAAGCCCTGCGTCGGTAGTACATCAAGATCGTCACCACGCCGTCGTGCTGACGAAACTCTTCCTCGACGCTTTGCTGGATCGGAGCCCGAGGATCGTCATCGAGTTGAACGTGTGCTAAGAACTCGGAGGTGCCGGAGTAACGGTGCTTGGATCGGTCGGATCGGGAAGAAGACGTACGACTACTTCCTCTATGTTGTCTGATCGCTTCCGCAGTCGGTCTGCGTTGGTACGTAGACAAGACTCTCCCCTCTCGTTGCTGTGCATCACCATGATCTTGCGTGTGCGTAGGAAATTTTTCGAAATTACTGCGTTCCCCAACAGGAACATCTTTCGTTTTCTCTCTATCTTCTGCAGTGGTCGGGCATTGAGTCTGACTCAACTCCACACCTTGTAACACAGGCAAGAACCCTTTCTTTGCTTGATCCATTTTGAACTTCTTCAAATCTTGTCAAGGTATGTGCTTTGTGAAAGTCCAATTAAGCGTCTTGATCTATCTCTATAGATCTTTATGCCTAATATGTAAGCAGCTTCCCCGAGGTCTTTCATCGAAAAACTTTTATTCAAGTATCCCTTTATGCTATCCAGAAATTCTATATCATTTCCAATCAGCAATATGTCATCCACATATAATATCAGAAATGCTACAGAGCTCCCACTCACTTTCTTGTAAATACAGGCTTCTCCAAAAGTCTGTATAAAGCCAAATGCTTTGATCACACTATCAAAGCGTTTATTCCAACTCCGAGATGCTTGCACCAGTCCATAAATGGATCGCTGGAGTTTGCATACTTTGTTAGCTCCCTTTGGATTGACAAAACCTTCTGGTTGCATCATATACAACTCTTCTTCCAGAAATCCATTCAGGAATGCAGTTTTGACATCCATCTGCCATATTTCATAATCATAAAATGCGGCAATTGCTAACATGATTCTGACGGATTTAAGCATCGCTACGGGTGAGAAGGTCTCATCGTAGTCAACCCCTTGAACTTGTCGAAAACCTTTTGCGACAAGTCGAGCTTTATAGACAGTAATATTACCGTCAGTGTCAGTCTTTTTCTTGAGGATCCATTTATTCTCAATTGCTTGCCAATCATCGGGCAAGTCAACCAAAGTCCATACTTTGTTCTCATACATGGATCCCATCTCAGATTTCATGGCCTCAAGCCACTTTGCGGAATCTGGGCTCACCATCGCTTCTTCATAGTTCGTAGGTTCATCATGATCTAGTAGCATGACTTCCAGAACTGGATTACCGTACCACTCTGGTGCGGATCTCACTCTGGTTGATCTACGTGGTTCAGTAGTATCTTGTCCTGAAGTTTCATGATCATCATCATTAGCTTCCTCACTAATTGGTATAGGGGTCGCAGAAACAGTTTTCTGTGATGTACTATTTTCCAATAAGGGAGCAGGTATAGTTACCTCGTCAAGTTCTACTTTCCTCCCACTCACTTCTTTCGAGAGAAACTCCTTCTCTAGAAATGATCCATTCTTAGCAACGAATGTCTTGCCTTCGGATCTGTGATACAAGGTATACCCAACAGTTTCCTTTGGGTATCCTATGAAGACACATTTCTCCGCTTTGGGTTCGAGCTTATCGGGTTGAAGCGTTTTCACATAAGCGTCGCAGCCCCAAACTTTAAGAAACGACAACTTTGGTTTCTTGCCAAACCATAGTTCATAAGGCGTTGTCTCAACGGATTTTGATGGTGCCCTATTTAACGTGAATGCGGCCGTCTCTAAAGCATAACCTCAAAACGATAGCGGTAAATCAGTAAGAGACATCATAGATCGTACCATATCTAGTAAAGTACGATTACGACGTTCGGACATACCGTTAATCTGTGGTGTTCCGGGTGGCGTGAGTTGCGAAACTATTCCACAATTTTTCAAATGTACACCAAACTCATAACTCAAATATTCTCCTCCACGATCAGATCGTAGAAACTTTATTTTCTTGTTACGATGATTTTCAACTTCACTCTGAAATTCCTTGAACTTTTCAAATGTTTCAGACTTATGTTTCATTAAGTAGATATACCCATATCTACTTAAATCATCTGTGAAGGTGAGAAAATAACGATATCCGCCACGAGCCTCAATATTCATTGGACCACATACATCGGTATGTATGATTTCCAATAAATCTGTTGCTCTCTCCATAGTACCGGAGAACGGTGTTTTGGTCATCTTGCCTAAGAGGCACGGTTCGCAAGTACCAAGTGATTCATAATCAAGTGGTTCCAAAAGCCCATCAGTATGGAGTTTCTTCATGCGCTTTACACCGATATGACCAAAACGGCAGTGCCACAAATAAGTTGTACTATCATTATCAACTCTGCATCTTTTGGCTTCTACATTATGAATATGTGTATCACTACTATCGAGATTCAACAAGAATAGACCACTCTTCAAAGGTGCATGACCATAAAAGATATTACTCATATAAATAGAACAACCATTATTCTCTGATTTAAATGAATAACCGTCTCGCATTAAACAAGATCCAGATATAATGTTCATGCTCAACGCTGGCACCAAATAACAATTATTTAGGTCTAATATTAATCCCGAAGGTAGATGTAGAGGTAGCGTGCCGACCGCGATCACATCGACTTTGGAACCGTTTCCCACGCGCATCGTCACCTCGTCCTTTGCTAGCGTCCGCTTATTCCGTAGTCCCTGTTTCGAGTTGCAAATATTAGCAACAGAACCAGTATCAAATACCCAGGTGCTACTGCGAGCTCTAGTAAGGTACACATCAATAACATGTATATCACATATACCTTTGTTCACCTTGCCATCCTTCTTATCCGCCAAATACTTGGGGCAGTTCTGCTTCCGGTGACCAGTCTGCTTGCAGTAGAAGCACTCAGTTTCAGGCTTAGGTCCAGACTTGGGTTTCTTCTCCTGAGCAGCAACTTGCTTGCTGTTCTTCTTGAAGTTCCCCTTCTTCTTCCCTTTGCCTTTTTTCTTGAAACTAGTGATTTTGTTAACCATCAACACTTGATGCTCCTTCTTGATTTCTACCTCCGCAGCTTTCAGCATTGCGAAGAGCTCGGGAATAGTCTTGTTCATCCCTTGCATATTATAGTTCATCACGAAGCTCTTGTAGCTTGGTGGCAGTGATTGGAGAATTCTGTCAATGACGCAATCATCTGGAAGATTAACTCCCATCTGAATCAAGTGATTATTATACCTAGACATTTTGAGTATATGCTCACTGACAGAACTGTTCTCCTCCATCTTGCAGCTATATAACTTATTGGAGACTTCATATCTCAATTCGGGCATTTGCTTGAAATATTAACTTCAACTCCTGGAACATCTCATATGCTCCATGACGTTCAAAACGTCGTTGAAGTCCCGATTCTAAGCCGTAAAGCATGGCACACTGAACTATCGAGTAGTCATCAGCTTTGCTCTGCCAGACGTTCATAACATCTGGTGTTGCTCCAGCAGCAGGCCTGGCACCTAGCGGTGCTTCCAGGACGTAATTCTTCTGTGCAGCAATGAGGATAATCCTCAGGTTACGGACCCAGTCCGTGTAATTGCTACCATCATCTTTCAACTTTGCTTTCTCAAGGAACGCATTAAAATTCAACGGAACAACAGCACGAGCCATCTATCTACAATCAACATAAACAAGCAAGATACTATCAGGTACTAAGTTCATGATAAGTTTAAGTTCAGTTAATCAAATTACTTAGGAACTCCCACTTAGATAGACATCCCTCTAATCTTCTAAGTGATCACGTGATCCAAATCAACTAAACCATAACCGATCATCACGTGAGATGGAGTAGTTTGGAATGGTGAACATCGTCATGTTGATCATATCTACTATATGATTCACGCTCGACCTTTCGGTCTCTGTGTTCCGAGGCCATATCTGCATATGCTAGGCTCGTCAAGTTTAACCTGAGTATTCTGCGTGTGCAAAACTGGCTTGCATCCGTTGTAGATGGACGTAGAGCTTATCACACCCGATCATCACGTGGTGTCTGGGCACGACGAACTTTGGCAACGGTGCATACTCAGGGAGAACACTTCTTGATAATTTAGTGAGAGATCATCTTATAATGCTACCGTCAATCAAAGCAAGATAAGATGCATAAAAGGATAAACATCACATGCAATCAATATAAGTGATATGATATGGCCATCATCATCTTGTGCTTGTGATCTCCATCTCCGAAGCACCGTCATGATCACCATCGTCACCGGCGCGACACCTTGATCTCCATCGTAGCATCGTTGTCGTCTCGCCAATCTTATGCTTCCACGACTATCACTACCGCTTAGTAATAAAGTAAAGCATTACATCGCGATTGCATTGCATACAATAAAGCGACAACCATATGGCTCCTGCCAGTTGCCGATAACTCGGTTACAAAACATGATCATCTCATACAATAAAATCAGCATCATGCCTTGACCATATCACATCACAACATGCCCTGCAAAAACAAGTTAGACGTCCTCTACTTTGTTGTTGCAAGTTTTACGTGGCTGCTACGGGCTTAAGTAAGAACACATCTCACCTACGCATCAAAACCACAACGATAGTTTGTCAAATAGACTCCGTTTTAACCTTCTCAAGGACCGGGCGTAGCCACACTTGGTTCAACTAAAGTTGGAGAGATAGTCTTCCGCAAGCCATCTGTGTGCATAGCACGTCGAGGGAACCGGTCTCGTGTAAGAGTACGCGTAAGGTTGGTCCGGATCGTCTCATCCAACAATACCGCCGAACCAAAGTATGACATGCTGGTAGGCAGTATGACTTGTATCGCCCACAACCTACTTGTGTTCTACTCGTGCAAATAACATCAAACCATAAAACCTAGGCTCGGATGCCACTGTTGGGAAACGTAGTAATTTCGAAAATTTTCCTACGCACACGTAAGATCATGGTGATGCATAGCAACGAGGGGGAGAGTGTTGTCTACGTACCAACGCAGACCGACTGCGGAAGCGATCACACAATGTAGAGGAAGTAGTCGTACGTCTTCTTCCCGATCCAACCGATCCAAGCACCGTTACTCCGGCACCTCCGAGTTCTTAGCACACGTTCAGCTCGATGACGATCCTCGGGCTCCGATCCAGCAAAGCATCGAGGAAGAGTTCCGTCAGCACAACGGCGTGGTGACGATCTTGATGTACTACCGACGCAGGGCTTCGCCTAAGCTCTACAACGATATGACCGAGGTGGAATTTGGTGGCAGGGGGCACCGCACACGGCTAAGGAACGATCAACAATGATCAACTTGTGTGTCTATGGGGTGCCCCCTGCCCCCGTATATAAGGGAGCAGGGGGGGGGGTTCGGCCGGCTAGGGAGAGGGCACGGGAGGAGTCCTACTCCTACCGGGAGTAGGACTCCCCCCCTCAATCCTATTCCAACTAGGACTCCCAAGGGGGAAAGAAGAGAAAAGGGGGCCGGCCCCTTCTCCTAGTCCTACTAGGACTTGGGGAAGGGGGGGGGGGCACGCGGCCAGCTATGGGCTGCCCCTTTTCTCTTTTCCACTAAGGCCCAATAGGCCCATTTGCCTCCCGGGGGGTTCCGGTAACCCTCCCGGTATTTCGGTAAAATCCCGATTTCACCCGGAACACTTCCGGTGTCCAAACATAGGCTTCCAATATATCAATCTTTACGTCTCGACCATCTCGAGACTCCTCGTCATGTCCGTGATCACATCCCGGACTCCGAACAACCTTCAGTACATCAAAATGCATAAACTCATAATAACTGTCATCGTAACGTTAAGCGTGCGGACCCTACGGTTCGAGAACAATGTAGACATGACCGAGACATGTCTCCGGTCAATAACCAATAGCGGGACCTGGATGCCCATATTGGCTCCTACATATTCTACGAAGATCTTTATCGGTCAGACCGCATAACAACATACGTTGTTCCCTTTGTCATCGGTATGTTACTTGCCCGAGATTCGACCGTCGGTATCCGATACCTAGTTCAATCTCGTTACTGGCAAGTCTCTTTACTCGTTCCGTAATACATCATCTCATAACTAACATCTTTAGTTATTATGCTTGCAAGGCTTATGTGATGTGTATTACCGAGAGGGCCCAGAGATACCTCCCCGACAATCGGAGTGACAAACCCTATTCTCGAAATACGCCAACCCAACATCTATCATTGGAGACACCTGTAGTACTCCTTTATAATCACCCAGTTACGTTGTGACGTTTGGCAGTACCCAAAGTGTTCCTCCGGTAAACGGGAGTTGCATAATCTCATAGTTATAGGAACATGTATAAGTCATGAAGAAAGCAATAGCAACATACTAAACGATCGGGTGCTAAGCTAATGGAATGGGTCATGTCAATCAGATCATTCAACTAATGATGTGACCTCGTTAATAAAATAACAACTCTTTGTTCATGGTTAGGAAACATAACCATCTTTGATTAACGAGCTAGTCAAGTAGAGGCATACTAGTGACACTCTGTTTGTCTATGTATTCACACATGTATTATGTTTCCGGTTAATACAATTCTAGCATGAATAATAAACATTTATCATGATATAAGGAAATAAATAATAACTTTATTATTGCCTCTAGGGCATATTTCCTTCAAAGTCTATGGATGGTTTTGATTCCTTCATTACCTTCACAGACGATTTCCCTCGCTATGGCTACATTTACCCCATACGTGATCGATCCGAAGCTTTGGACAAATTTAAGATTTATAAAGCCGAGGTTGAAAATCAACTCAACCTAAAGATCAAAGTAGTACCGTCTGATCGCGGGGGAGAATATTATGGTAGGCATGCTCCTTATGGGCAAATTCCAGGACCGTTTGCAAAATATCTTGCTGAAAATGGAATAATTGCCCAATACTCAATGCCTGGTGAACCTCAACAAAATGGCGTAGCTGAGCATCGCAATCGCACTCTTATGGATATGGTACGTAGCATGCTTAGTCATGCGAACTTACCAGTAAGCCTTTGGATAGAGGCATTGAAAATAGCTGCACACATCCTAAATCTTGCTCCAACTAAGTCAGCACCGAGCACACCTTACGAGATGTGGGCGGGACAGAAACTGAGCTTGAATTACTTACGAGTGTGGGGCTGCCCAGCTGAAGCTAAAGTATTCAATCCACATATTAAGAAATTGGACCCAAAGACAGTCAGTTGTTTTTTCATTGGGTATCCTCATAGAGGAAAAGGATATCACTTTTATTGCCCAGGTCATGCCACCAAGTTTGTGGAAACTAGGCAAGCGGTGTTTTTTCAGGATAATGAAGTCACTGAGGTTAGGGCGATTGATCTTGAGGAGAAGCGGGTGTACGTTCCATTCCCGACTATCCAACAGAACTTTGAAATTGATCAAACCAACGTAGGTTAATTTTTTGTGCAATTTTAATTATGATGTTCTTTTCCTTTACTTACGATACTTTGAAATCATGACAGCTTCCGGTTCTCGTGGCCTCGAGATCGAGCCACTTACTGGGAATAACTTCCAATCATGGAAGGACTCGTTGCTTTTGCACCTCGGATGGCATGAGGTTGACCTCGCACTGAGGGAAAGTAAACCAGTGGAACCTGCAAAGGGTGCCACTGGGTATGCTGAGCTTAAGAAAGACTATGATGCTAAAGTTGAGAAGTGGGAGAGGTCAAACAGAATGGCACTCCTAATTATGAACTTCTCCATCTCGACTGAGATCAAAGGGGCTATTCCTGCCAATGAAAGTGCCGCCGAATATTTGAAATCGGTGGAAGAACAATTTAAGGGCTCAGAGAAAGTGTATGCAGATGAGCTTTTGCACAAGCTGCTTGCAAAATATGACGGGCATGGAAATGTGAGGGAGCACATCTTAAGCATGAGCAATGTCGCGGCAAAGCTTAAAACCATGAAGTGTGACTTGAATGAAGAGCTTCTTGTGCTCCTAGTTTTTAGGTCACTACCCTCACAATTCAATCCATTCAAGATAAACTATAACTCTCTTGAAACCAAATGGAAACTATCTGAACTCATTGCACATTGCGTTCAAGAGGAAGAGAGAATGAAGAGTGAGCAGAAAGATCAAGCTCTCCATGTTAACTCTACAAAGAGGAAGCATGAGAACCATGCTCATAACAATAATGTGCCCAACAAAAAGCAGTATTCCAAAAAGAATCCTCCAAAGCCTAAGCAATGCAACGAGGCAAGTTGTTCACGTCCCGCACCTTTAGTGGCCACTTCAGTTAATCTTACAAATGCTGCTGGAGAAAGACTTTGCAATTTTTGCAAGCAGCCAAATCATTTCAAGGCGGACTGTCCAGGTTTTCTTAAGTGGCTGAACAAAAAGGGTAAGGATGAGATCACTCTTGTAGATGAATCTCTATATGTTGATTTTTCTGAATCTACATGGTGGATTGACTCAGGTGCGACTATTCATGTCGCGAATTCTTTGCAGGGATTCCATATAAGCCACACCCCAAGGGGTACAAGAAGAGTTAATGTCGTGAATGGGAAGGAGGCTGAAGTTGAAGCCGTGGGCTCCCTCACCTTGAAGTTGCACACTGGTTTCCTACTTCAGCTCAAGGACGTTCTTTATGTGCCTACTTTGAGTAGGAATTTGATTTCAGTTTCATGTTTAGATGATTTTGGATTTCATTGTACCTTCGGGGAGAAACAATTTTTTTAAAGTATTGTAATAAGGATGTTGGTCTCGCCGTCCGACGAGGCAAACTTTATATGTTAAATCTTTCCGGTTATCCTATGTGTGTGAATCTCTGCGAGATGAATATGAATGAATGCAATCATAAAAAGAATGGGAGAAGTATCAATCCTTCTTCGAAATTGTGGCATCGTCGCTAGGGCCACATTTGGAGGGGGAGAACGGAACGATTGATTAAAGAAGAAATACCTCATCCGCTAGATTTCTCTGATGCGGGCAATTGTATTGACTGTATTAAGGGAAAATATGTAAAAACAATTAAGAAAGGAGCAGTAAGAGCCACATCGGTCCTTGAACTTATTCATACTGACATATGCGGACCTTTTAACGTAAAGTCTATGGATGGTTTTGATTCCTTCATTACCTTCACAGACGATTTCTCTCGCTATGGCTACATTTACCCCATACGTGATCGATCCGAAGCTTTGGACAAATTTAAGATTTATAAAGCCGAGGTTGAAAATCAACTCAACCTAAAGATCAAAGTAGTACGGTCTGATCGCGGGGGAGAATATTATGGTAGGCATGCTCCTTATGGGCAAATTCCAGGACCGTTCGCAAAATATCTTGCTGAAAATGGAATAATTGCCCAATACTCAATGCCTGGTGAACCTCAGCAAAATGGCGTAGCTGAGCGTCGCAATCGCACTCTTATGGATATGGTATGTAGCATGCTTAGTCATGCGAACTTACCAGTAAGCCTTTGGATAGAGGCATTGAAAACAGCTGCACACATCCTAAATCTTGCTCCAACTAAGTCAGCACCGAGCACACCTTACGAGATGTGGGCGGGAAAGAAACCGAGCTTGAATTACTTACGAGTGTGGGGCTGCCCGGCTGAAGCTAAAGTATTCAATCCACATATTAAGAAATTGGACCCAAAGACAATCAGTTGTTTTTTCATTGGGTATCCTCATAGAGGAAAAGGATATCGCTTTTATTGCCCAGGTCATGCCACCAAGTTTGTGGAAACTAGGCAAGCAGTGTTTTTTCAGGATAATGAAGTCACTGAGGTTAGGGCGATTGATCTTGAGGAGAAGCAGGTGTACGTTCTATTCCCGACTATCCAACAGAACTTTATCCCTATGCCCAATATGCACAAGACACCTACTGGTGATCCTGAACCTGAAGTGGATCCTCAATCTGACGAGGAGCCTCAGCATAATGAAGATCCTCAGCATGATGAGGATCCTCAGCCAAATGATGATCCTCAACCCAATGTTAATCCTCAACCTTCTCGGGCAAGAGAAAATGCACATACTAATGAGCCTATGAGAAGATCACAACGGGAAAAGAAAAAGGCCATCTCTAGCGATTATGTCACTTTCATGTGTGAGGATGAAAATGCCATAGGGAAGGCACAATATCCGACCTCATATAAAGAAGCCACTAAAAGTGAAGACTCGTCCAAATGATTAGTAGCCATGGAAGACGAATTGAAATCTATGAGCTCGAATGATGTTTGGGACTTCGTAGAAGTTCCTGATGGAGCCAAAAGGGTAGGCTGCAAGTGGGTCTACAAAACCAAATATGATTCCAAAGGGAACGTCGAAAGGTTCAAAGCGAGACTTGTAGCAAAAGGTTTTACACAGAGAGAAGGAATAGATTATAAGGAGACCTTCTCGCCTATGTCATCCAAAGATTCTTTCAGAATTGTCATGGCACTTGTAGCTCACTATGATTTGGAGCTGCATCAAATGGATGTCAAGACAGCATTTTTGAATGGTGACTTAAAAGAAGAAGTTTACATGACTCAACCTAAAGGTTTTGTCGTGGAAGGAAAAGAACACATGGCATGTCGTTTAAAGAGATCCATATATGGCTTGAGACAAGCTTCAAGGCAGTGGTACCTAAAGTTCGACGAGATTATTAGAACTTTTGGTTTTAAAGAGAATGAAGTGGACAACTGCATATATGTTAAATTTAAAGGCAGTAGGTTCACAATTTTAGTCCTATATGTGGATGATATTCTATTGGCTTGCAGTGATAAAGATATGCTGCATGAGACCAAGAGATTTCTGTCCTCAAAATTTGACATGAAGGATCTCGGTGAAGCCTCGTATGTCCTTGGCATCGAGATAGGTCCAAAGGAACATTAGGACTATCGCAAAAGGCATACTTTGAGAGAGTACTAAAGAAATTCAATATGCATAAGTGCTCTTCCTCACCTGCCCCCATAGTTAAGGGCGATAAGTTTGGGACATTCCAATGTCCGAGGAACCAAAATGAAACTGATCAGATGAAGTCGATTCCTTATGCTTCAGCTGTCGGAAGCATCATGTATGCTCAAGTATGTACACGCCCTGACTTAGCTTTTGTAACCAGGATGCTTGGCAGATTTCAATCTAATCCAGGACCGGACCACTGGAAGGCCGCAAAGAAAGTCTTGCGTTATATGCAAGGTACTAAAAATTTCATGCTTACATATAGAAAGTCCGATAACCTGGAAGTTATTGGTTATTCAGACTCTGATCTTGCCGGGTGTGTGGATAGTATGAAATCCACGTCAGGTTATATATTCACACTCGCTGGAGGAGCCATATCGTGGAAAAGCTCCAAGCAAAAGATAGTTGCCTCATCTACGATGATGGCAGAATATCTAGCATGTTTTGAGGCCACCGGGCAGGCTGTATTCCTAAAGAATTTCCTTCCCGGACTTAAAGTGGTTGACAGCATTTCCAAACCACTGACATTGTACTGTGATAATGAACCCGCAGTTTTCTATGCGAATAACAACAAGTCAAGTGCTGCTGCCAGGCACATTGACCTAAAGTACCATGTTGTTCAACATAGAATCCAGGATCAAACTATTAATGTTAAGCATATCAGTACGACACGTATGCTTGCGGATCCGCTTACTAAAGGCTTACCACCCAATATATTTCGTGAGCATGTAGCCGGCATGGGATTATTGGAAGCCTCTTGATTCGGGAATTATGGGACCGCTAATATAAACCACTCCCAATAAGTAAAATGCTTCCTTTTCGAAATAGGATGTGTGCTATGAGTATTGAGGTTCAATGGCTTTTCATCGGCTGTTGTAACACCTTACTCTGGTATATTATTCCTATGGAGAATGGACAAAAATTATTGAGCCTAACGATCAAGGGGGGGAATGTTGGTATTGATCTAAAGGCCCAATGGGC
Organism: Triticum monococcum; assembly: GCA_034509565.1. Classification (NCBI taxonomy): domain Eukaryota; kingdom Viridiplantae; phylum Streptophyta; class Magnoliopsida; order Poales; family Poaceae; genus Triticum; species Triticum monococcum. Next base: position 789,654,891 of record CM067847.1, read on the forward strand.
CAGAACGAAAAAGAAATAAAACAGAAGATAACTTAACGTGAGGGAGAGGGGTATGAACCAACGATCGTTCCCCTTGACCCCAACTCACGCGCCCTGATCGGGGGCACCCTAACCAACTATGGTTTTGGTCCCCTGTCGCCAGCGCACATATAAACAGATGGGGGAGCAGCCGGCACCAACGTCAGACTAGTTCTCATACGGTTTACTCCTGCTCCCCACATCCCTAAACCCTAACCGATCTGGGGGAGCGCTGCACGACGGGAAGATCATCTCCAAGCTCTGCCCCTGCCCCAGGGCAGTGCTGGTGGCGCCCCGAGGGACGCCGCTACCTGCAGCGAGCATCTTCACCGAGCCTGCATCGAGCAGGCACGGGACTTCGCACCGTCGACACCAATGGCTGCTTCCATTGGTGGTAAGAACTCAACCCCTCTCTGATCTGTGCTATTAGGTGATCTAATGCCTGGCTTATGATCTGTTAAGTAGATCCTACGGGATTATAAGTCTATCATGTGGATGATGCAAGTTGTGGTTGCTTCTCGTAGATGTGCTCCACGAAGAAATTTTTTTGTTGTTGGGCGCGATGTACCCGTAGATGTACGGCTAGCTTGGTGTCGCGGCATGAGGTTTGGTGCAGATTGCTTGACGAAGATGGCTTGGTGCAGCGGTTCGTGGACGTGGCTCGAAGATTGACAGTGCAGTCGGTGCATGTGCTTGGCTTAGTGATGGAGTCGATCAATGCAGATGCCTGTGAATTAGGTTGATGTAGACGCGTACAACGCTCGGTCTCGTTGTCGTCCGCCTGCGTGCCTGCAAGAGCACATATATACCAGGCTAGCTCCGCCTGGGCCCTGCACCATGCCCGGCCGTAGGCTTGGAGCTGCAGCCTGCAGTAGTCGATGTAGATCGGATCCAGGTAGCGCCGCCCTTCCGATCCGTTAGTACGCGCGTCCGGAGCGCACGGAAGTGTGGAGCCGCTGCAGGAATACGCGATGCAGCTCGCCGGGAGATCGAAGAAACGGAGGAGGTTTTGCCCTCCCGTGATCGGGGCATGCGCCGTACGCGTCATGTTTCCGGCTGGAGTGATGCTTGTAACCCGGTCTTTTGATCAAAACTATTAAACCTTCTTCTTATTCAATGAAAATGGCAAGCCTTTTGCCTTGTTTCAAAAAAAAAATGTTTCCGGCTGGGCCTGGTCGCCGCAGGTCGACAAAGTTCATGCGCGGTGGAGTCGTACACGTATTGCCGAGGCCGTCAAGATGTTGATATGTTGTCGATGTAGCTAGACGGGGCGCAGCAACCCCCGCGTGGGGTGGTCAGCTGTGCGCTGCCTCCATGACTCCATGCGGCTGCATGGTTGAGATCGCCGTCGTCGCCATCATACGCGTCCGACGAATCTTCAACTGATTTTCACCGGAATTCGGGTGTCCTAAGATTTGTTTGGTGGCTAAATGTAAATTAATCTACGGGATTGAATTTGGAAATTGATCTATTCTATAGAATTGATCTAAACTATGGATCCAATCTGATCTTTGATCGATTGGGTGCCGCGCCCCTGGGGGAGAGGAGATTAATCTCTTCGGGGGCAGCGCGCTGCGAAAGTGATGAAGGAACCTAGGATTGGCGTCGTGAGACTAACCGCTCTGATATCATCTAGAAAAGTATAGGATGAATGAATATTTATTGTTGTATTGATCTGACCCTCGTAGGGGTATATATAGAGTAGAACATGTGGTGAGACTTGAAGTACAAGACAAGTCATAGTATATTAAAACTAATTCTATCTCCATCTCTCTTATCTTTTAACTAAACACATTTATATTCTAACAGCGAGCCCATGTGCCTGGCGCTCCGGCCAACGGTAACAGCAGGAGGAATCATACTGTCTGGGCTCCACTAGTTGATATGTTAGGTTTTAGGACAAGACTACGTCACAATGACATGAAAGTTCTCGGGAAGATGACATTAAGCTAATGGTCAAAGAAAATTTTGAACGGTCATCGATCGTGTGCGATGGATCTGGCCATTCTATATATATAGTCATCCACGAGCATCAAAACAGAAAACTTACTACGCGCGTCAAAACAGAAAACTTACTACGCGCGTCAAAACAGAAAACTTACAAACCGAAAGTAAAGTGGAACAATAAGATGAAACTACTCCACCGAGGAAATTTCAAATGGTTAGCCGTGTGCAAAGAGTTGGATATTAACAGTCAACAAAACTGCAACCCATGGCCTGAATGAGATCACAACGTTGATGTGCATCTTTTTGTGTGAATCTTATCTCAATTCGAAGCACCGTTGTGTAGATTAGATGAAAAAGATTAAGGCAGGTAAGTAGAACAAACACATGAAAAGCTAGCGAACATGAAGACAAAACTGGAGATTTACATTTAACGAAGCTAGGAACCTGTCGCCTGAATGGAATAGCAACGTCTATGTGCATTCTTTTTTGTGGGTAGAGCTTATCTCCTATCATTGCACGGTTGTGTAGATTATTAGGGATTATGTGAAGGAGAATACGGAGTTGAGTAGAACAAAAAGTTGTGTAAACCTAGATACCAAGCTGCATTATTAGAGCCGCAACTTGCACTCGGTGGAGCTAGCCTTTTTGCTCCCTCCTCAGATCTGTCTCGTCGAAAACGGTGGATTCGGGCCGTTACTCACGGGTCTGGCTGAGCGATGTTTCAAGTTTTGTGCTACGCATGCCCAATAATATTCACATGCAACAAAAGGGCCAAACTAACATTTATAAGCACTAGCTGATAAATGCGGTATATGCCAAGCATGCATGTATCCACGCATAGCGAATCAAAGCCTAGATTTTACTCGTGCCAGTATCCATCTCCTTCACCTGCTCTGGATCCGGCGACGGCGACGGCTTGAAGTCCATTGGGGCGATGCCTAGGAGCTCCAAGTACGGACTCCTGCGGTCCAAGCACTCAGACAGCGCTGCCTTGGCCCTGGCGCACGCCTCGGCGTCCAAGCGGTACTTGGCCCGCCTGCGCCAGGATTTGCACTCGCTCACCGGCGTCATATACTGTTCTGTTCTCTACAGTCGGGTTTCATGGCCATGAGGACTTCGCCGGTGAATGTTTGCAAGGACATGGCGGGCGCCATGGTCTGCGGCCGGCCAGTGGTGCTAGGGTTAAGAAGTAACTCAACTCACGATGGAACGTCGTGCGAAACCCGTGCTGGTGAGAACTGAGATGTGTATTTATGCGTATGTGCGGTAGACTTTCCGCCCAAGGAATGATTTAGTATTAGTTTGCCATACATGTCCTTCAACATCCTTTCGTTTTTTTGTGGAACACCCAAATCATTCACGTACTTTCAGAAAGAAGTTTCTTGACGACCATATTTCAACTGTAGCTGAAACGACCATGTTTTTTAAAATTACATTCTAGCGGAAATACATCTAATTTTTTTACACCAAATGGTTTGATGGGCTGCCAAGTTGGTAAACATACACTCTGGACATGAACGAGACGGTGATCGGCCATAATATTGTAGGCATCTCTGCAAAAAAAAAGAAGGAAAGATGATATTGTTGACATCACCGCGTACAAGTATGTATTGTGTGCATAGAAATCATCTGGAATTACAGAAGAAAAAAATCGATGCGGAAACAAGTAGTTTATTTTATTCAATATAGTATTAACTCCACCATTAATCGATCTGTACAAGAATAGGTCATTAATTGATCTAAGGCTGGTCATAATGAGGGTATCATATGCTAGTATCATGATACTAGTGCATGATAGTACTTTTGTAATGCATAGTACTTCATCTGTTTCTTTTTAGTCTGCATATAAGGTTTGGTTAAAGTCAGGCTTTGTAAAATTTGACTAACTTTATATTAAAAAATATAAATATTGACAATATGAAATCAATATTCTCAGATGCACTGCGAAATGTATTTTGATACTATATGGTTTTAGGAGGTGTTTGTTTTCAGGGACTTTTTTGTGTAAGGACTAGAAAAAGTCCTTCTTAGAGACTTTTTTACCAAACGGGAGGGACTTTTTAGGGACTAAATTAGGCATTTGGGACTAAATGAAGAAGACTCTCAAGAAGAGTCGTTTTGTGACTTTTCCAACAATGCCCCTTCATGCATCCATTGGCCTGCCACCCTATGGTGTTCTTTGATTGTTATTTTTCTATATACTAAGGGCAACATGGTCATTTAATAGCCTCTAGGAAGGGACTAGAGACTTTTTAGTCTCTGGAAACAAGCAGGGAGGGACTTTTTAGGGACTAGCGACTTTTTAGTTAGGACTAAAGAACCAAACACCATCTTAATATTGTAGATGTTTATATTTTTTTATATATATTTAGTCAAACTTTGTGTTGTTTGAATTTGACCAAATCTATATGCGGAGTAAAAAGAAACGAATGTAGTATCATAAGTTAGTACTACCTCCGTTTTAGTTTACAAGTCCTACGCGTATACCTAGGTTGCCAATTTTATCATCCTAATATAAACTATATAACACAAAAATTATATCATTTGAAAATAGAACATCTGAATTTTATATTAGTATATTCTTTATAATTTATGACTTGTATTAGGTTGGTCAAATTGACGACCTAGGGGTACGCGCACGCCCTCTAAACTGAGAGAGAGGTAGTATCTTAGGTTGTCTTATTAGTTGTCATGCATGATACAAAGTAGTAGAACATTTAATTTAATATAGTAAGATGTCATACGATCATATCATATCTTCTCTTTCTTTATTTAATTGTTTGCCACATCATCTAAAAAGTCTAGTTGACATGTATGAAACCGCTTATGATCAATACTCTCATTACGACTAATCTAAGATCGATCGATCACCATCACTAGCCATGTAGTATGGGTATTGAAGCGCACATTAATAATGATCTATATATACCGGCCTTAATTGTTTATATCATCGCCCCCGTGTATCGCAAGCTCCTTATGGATTGGTCCCCTTGACTTGTGCTACCAAATCTACCGCTCGATGATGTAAAATAAAAAATACCGGTCGATCGCATCGCACTTCATCGACCATGGTTCTCTCTGCCACGCCACGGTGGGCATAAATTCCGAGACCTGAAACCCGAACCCGAACGCATATTACCCGAACCCAAAAAACCCGAGCACTATATCCATGCATATTGTTAGGATTTAATTATTAGAGATAATCCTTGTTGTAAATAACTGCATGCACGGGATCCTCTTGAGGCAACCGCCGCCTCGTTCGTGCGGGAACTTCTTCAGGCAACCGTCGCATCCGCTCCTCGCATCCCCTCGAACAGTCGCTTCTTCTCATAAGCGTCGGTTCCCCTTGTATAAATGTGTGATCATCAATGGAATAAGATACTTCGATCAAATCATTCTTTCACACGTTATCACAGCACTTGTCTCTGCCCAGAGCACGCATAGGCAAATCACGCCGGCGACAGTCGCCGGAAAAGAGAGCCAGAAGGGAAGAAAGGAAAAGAAAACTTCGAGAAACAATCCAATGGAGGAGGAAATTTGTTTAGTGGACAGTGGTGCCTCTAACACAATTCTACAAGAAGTTAAATACTTCCGAAGTCTCAAAAAGAGTAAGGGAAGTGTTATGACAATTGGTGGTCATGACACAGTAATTGTTGGTTCTGGTCAAGCCACATTTACACTCCCGAATGGTACAAAACTTGAAATCCAGGAGGCTTTATTGTATCCGGATTCGACTCGTACCCTGTTGAGTTTTAAGGATATCCGCATGATTGGCTACCACATTGAAACTCATGAAGACAATGCGGTTGAAAGCCTACTCATAACTCAACAGAAGGGATTCGACAAGGAAACCCTTGAGAGAATGCCTGCTCTATCTTCTGGACTATATTACACATACATCAAGCCAGAGCAACATTTGGCATACAAAATAACTTTTCAGAATCTTGACAAGTTCAAGATATGGCATGATCGCCTGGGTCATCCTGGTGTGGGGATGATGAGAAAAATTATTGATGGTTCAACTGGACACAACATAACGGTTGCTAATTTCCCCAAATCCTCAGATTTCGTATGCACTGCATGTGCAACTGGGAAATTAATCACAAGACCTTCATATCTGAAGATCAAGAATGAACCACTTAATTTTCTTGAACGCATTCAAGAAGATATATGTGGTCCAATTCAACCGTTATCAGGACCATTTAGATATTTTATGATGCTCATTGATGCATCAACAAGATGGTCCAATGTGTGTCTATTATCAACAAGGAACCATGCTTTTGCAAAGTTGATCGCTCAAATCATTAAACTGAGGGCAAATCATCCTGAACACAGGATAAAATCCATCAGAATGGATAATGCTGCTAAATTTAGTTCACGAGCATTCAATGATTACTGCCTAGCTTTGGGCATAACTGTGGAGCATTCTGTACCATATGTACACACACAAAATGGTCTTGCGGAATCACTTATCAAGAGGATCAAGTTGATAGCAAGACCACTCCTACAGAACTGTAATCTTCCAACATCTTGTTGGGGACATGCGGTATTGCATGCCGCAGAGTTGATACAAATTCGACCAACTGCATATCATACGGCCTCCCCGTTGCAGTTAGTACGTGGAAATCAACCAAGTATTTCCCATCTTTGAAGATTCGGTTGCGCTGTGTACGTACCGATATCACCACCTCAGCGTACATCGATGGGTCCACATAGAAAAATGGGGATCTATGTGGGGTACAATTCTCCGTCAATTATAAAGTACCTGGAACCTCTAACAGGGGATCTATTTACAGCCCGGTACGCTGATTGTATCTTTGATGAGGACAATTTTCCGGCATTAGGGGGAGAAAAGAACCACAAAGAATGCCGGGAAATAGATTGGAATGTCAAAGGCATTCAGTCCTTAGATCCACGTACAAATGAATCTGAACTGGAAGTTCAGAAGATTATTAATTTGCAAAATATTGCAAATAATCTGCCAGATGCATTTACTGATTATAAAGGTGTCACTAAATCCCATGTTCCTGCTATGAATGTTCCAGAGAGAGTTGAGATATCTCATAAGACCACTCAACCGCCCAAGAGGGGGAGAAAACTGGACAAAAAGGACAATGCTTCTCAGAAGCGTCCGCGGGAAATGAGGATCCCTCAAATAGTAAATGCAAGTCAACCGCGAATTGATATTCAACCTAGTGTTGAAAGACACCTGAAGGATCTTATGCATCCAGAACCCAGCACAACTGTGCACACAAATATTGGTGCTGGGACATCGGTACACCTTGACTCGATTGTTGTGGGAAATCACGATAAGTCAGAAGGTATTGATGAGATTTCCATCAACTATGTTGAATCAGGAGAATCATTCAATAGAAAGACTACAATTGTCGACATATTTTTTGCCTCAAAGATTGCAGATGACCTGGCATTGGATCATGAACCTAAGTCCATGGCAGAGTGTATGAAACGCTCAGACTGGTCCAACTGGAAGGTTGCAATAGAGGACGAATTGCACTCGCTTGCCAAGAGAGGGGTATTTACTGCAGCAATACCTACTCCTCCTAATGTTTTTCCCATGGGGGCAAAATGGGTTTTTGTTCGTAAAAGGAACGAAAACAATGAGGTGGTGAGATATAAAGCGAGGCTTGTAGCACAAGGGTTTACACAGAGACCCGGCATCGATTATGATGAAACATATTCTCCTGTGATGAATGGAATCACGTACCGATACTTGATATCACTGGCAGTGCAAATGAATTTGTATATCCAATTGATGGATGTGGTGACTGCATACTTATATGGGTCACTTAAGACGGATATCTATATGAAAGTTCCTGAGGGACTGAAGATTCCGGATCCAAAAGCTAATCGCAACATGTATTGCGTAAAGCTACTGAAGTCGTTATACGGCTTGAGACAGTCGGGCAGAATGTGGTATAACCGACTAAGTGAGTTCCTTCTAAAGAAGGGTTACTCAAACAACAATGATTGCCCATGTATGTTTATCAAGAAATCCACTGATGGATTTTGCATAATTTCCGTGTATGTTGATGACTTGAACATCATTGGGACTACACGAGAAATACATGAGGCGTGTAATCATTTGAAGACGGAATTCGAGGTGAAAGATTCGGGTAAAACCAAATTTTGTCTTGGTTTGCAACTTGAACATTTTTCTTCAGGAATACTTGTTCATCAGTCTGCTTATATCCAAAAGATATTGGAAAAGTTCAATATGGATAAAGCATACCCGTCAAAAACACCTATGGTCGTCAGATCTCTTGAAAGAGATAAAGACCCATTCAGACCTAAGGGTGATGATGAAGAGGTATTAGGACCTGAGTTTCCTTACCTCAGTGCTATTGGAGCACTAATGTATCTAGCGAACTGCACCAGGCCTGACATAGCATTTGCAGTTAATTTACTAGCTAGATACAGCGCATCACCAACAAAACGGCATTGGGTTGGTGTGAAGAATATTTTCAGATATCTTCAGGGCACCAAAGATCTTGGTTTATTCTATCAGAAAAATCAAGAGAGAACCATGGTGGGGTATAGCGATGCTGGATACTTGTCAGATCCCCATGATGCCAAATCGCAGACTGGTTTTGTCTTCTTACATGGAGGTACGGCCTTCTCTTGGAAGTCAACGAAGCAAACCTTAGTGGCAACGTCCACCAATCATTCTGAGATAATTGCTTTGTTCGAAGCAACACGAGAATGTGTATGGCTTCGCAGAATGATGAACTTTGTCCAAAGTTCAAGTGGGATTGGTTCGTTAAAATCACCCACCATTATCTATGAAGATAATGCTGCTTGTATTGCACAAATGCAAACAGGTTATATTAAGAGCAATATTACGAAGCATATTTCTCCTAAATTATTTTATCCCCATGATCAGCAAGAAAAGAGGGAGATAAGTATTTTGCAAACGAAGTCATGCGACAATCTCGCTGATCTGTTTACTAAGTCCTTACCAAGTTCTCTGTTTCATAAATATGTAACTGGAATTGGTATGCGATGACTTCGAGACTTGCAAAATTCAGGGGGAGAAATCTCCTAAGATATAATCTGATAAGATCATAAGATCATTAATATTGCACTCTTTTCCTTTATGAGTTTTTCCAAATGGTTTCTCATGTAAGGTTTTTAATGAGGCAATATCAATGCAAGCATGGATGATATATGTCGTTTTCTCCTTATTTTCCCACTGGGTTTTAGAAGGAGTTTTTCATGGCATATTGTATATTTCTCCTCAATTTTTCCCGCGGGGTTTTTGGAGGAGATGATTCCAAAGGATGATCAGTCACAAGGATAAGCAAGGATTAGGGGGAGTGTTAGGATTTAATTATTAGAGATAATCCTTGTTGTAAATAACTGCATGCACGGGATCCTCTTGAGGCAACCGCCGCCTCGTTCGTGCGGGAACTTCTTCAGCCAACCGTCGCATCCGCTCCTCGCATCCCCTCGAACAGTCGCTTCTTCTCATAAGCGTCGGTTCCCCTTGTATAAATGTGTGATCATCAATGGAATAAGATACTTCGATCAAATCATTCTTTCACACATATTACCCAAACCCGAAAGCATATTACCCGAACGCGACTGCATGTTACCCACGCCAAGGTAGCCAATTTGAAATCCCTAATTTTATTCGGGTAATTCGGACATAAGGACACGGTATCCGAATTACCTAAACAGCCTTAATTATTCTGTAGGCCATTAAAAATACCACACGAGACAATTATGAAAAGGCACGACCTAAATCGCCATGCTACTCGTTAGTTGCTAGCGTGGAATACCTAGATCGAGTACTTAGCTGGGCTAGTCTACTGCAACCACCACGCATGGTTACAGCTTGGCCCAGGCCACTCGGAGATGAAGCGCCGCCATCTGCTGGAACGGCAGCCCTACAAGAAAAGAACCCTTGATCAAACTACTAGCTGGAGCCAAGGCACTGGGATCCTCATCCCTGACACCGGCCGCTTGGGCGTTAGGTAGATGGGAGGAGATTCACATTATTAGAATAATTGTTTATATTTAGTTTTGCTTGGTCATACTCGTTTTCTCTCGAGATCTTCCATCATCGAATGATTTGATTAAGTGTACATAATGTGTTGCTACTCTTGAGGTATTAGTGTACTTCCATCAAATATGGAAGGCTGGTCGTAATGTGAGTATCATAGCTGCTATCATTTATGCCAAGTAGGTAATTTTGATGAGTTAGCATATAATTCGGCAAAGAAATAGAGGGTTGAGTATCATATTATGATACCTACCATAATTAATTATATGCTACTATGTGTCATACATGGCAATAAATGAGTCCACTTAAGATTTTTATTTTGCGAGGGAGACCAGTATTCTATGTTACTACGCATTATGGATGTAGTATCATACACTAGTATCATATGCAAAATACTAGTATATGATACTCCCCACTACGAATTACCTATTCATCTAAAAAATGAAACTGTACATTGTTTAGTAGTATATTTTTTTTGGCAATCGTGGAGTAGCACATTCTTTGTGCACGCGGGTTCCTAGATTCGTCTCCTCAATTCCAGCGTTTAGATTTGAGCATGCGTGCTGAAAATTAATTTAGTCTACTGATTCTTCAAATGCCTGATGGATCAGTATCAACTTGAGATCAACAGAAATTGACAATCGACCACGTACCACGTGTAGATGAAGAGGGGAAATACGAACAGTGTAAACAGACACTCCAGAATCTTCATTCAGATCACACGGATCAGATTGATATAAACGAAAATTAAGGCTAGAATATATGCTTCCGCTAACTGTGCATTATACAACATTAATGCAGGCGATCCTCGTATCTGCCAGAATAATTTCTTTCCAATTATCACGTGAATGATTGTACTCTTGTCATTCGATTTGATACTCCCCTATAAGACCACCACCATCCCCTCATCTGGCAAACACACCAACAATTTCACTTGGATTCCTACCTACATGCATGGCTCCCAAGAAGGTGAACATGGAGTACATCGCCCACGGCTCAACCCGGAAGGCGACGTTCAAGAAACGCGGCATCGGGATGAAGAAGAAGGCCCGTGAGTTGTCCACCCTGTGTGGCGTCGACGTGTGCTACGTAATGTACTACCCCGAGGGCGAGTCATCGCAGGTGCCCGAGGTGTATCCGTCTGTCCCGGAGGCGATGCGCGTTATAGACCGCTTCAGGTCCACGCCGGAGCTCGACCGGTGCAAGAAGAAGATTGGCGGAGAGGACTACATCCGGGAGCGCATCAGCAAGCTCCAGGAGCAGCTTTCCAAGGCGCGATGCGACAGCCACCGGCTCGAGACAAAGGTGCTGCTGCACGACGTCTTGGTCGGTCACCGCCAGAGCCTCGCCGGCCTCAACATCGAGCAGCTCGCCAGCTTCGGCTGGATGGCGGATAACTATATGAAGAAGGTCAGTGACTGCATCGCCTCAAACAAGAGTAGGCGGCATGCTGATCCGCTGCATTGCGCTGCCACCGGCGCCGACGTCAATGCCGAGGGCCCACCACTGCAAGGTTGGGCTACGGAGGTTGTCAAGGCCGGACCTGACGTCGACGGCGCAGCATACGGTGGCAACGCCGATGGTGATGTGACGCAGATCAGCAACTTGGCCGTGGGATTTGCATGGGCTGATCGAGGTCCGCATTTTCCTCGCGTATAAGGAGACCGTGTGCAATAGTGTTGGCATCAAAATAAAGGCCTCGTGTCGATGGATATACTATGTACGTAGGCTCAAGTAGGAGTATTTTTTTTGAGAAATTAATAAAGATCCGTTGATTCCTGAAATTTATACATTGCAAAAGAAATGCAAATATATATTATATATTGGAAGGGTTGAAACAAGAAGAAATCGACCAAGTGGCAACGAAGATATTGTTATTGACTATAGAATTTACATCTGAAGATATTTTGCAAGAATTTGCAGGCCACTTCTTGGACATAGATACTACTGTCCAATGGAGTTGTATGAGTTGCACAGAGCTAATGGAAGGTATAGCTTTGATCACTACCCAGAGCAACAGGCATATCCTGCTGCGGCTTCTCGCGAGCCTTAAGGATCAATAAATTAGACTCATATTGGAGCAGGTTGAAACCAATTATTATGGAGGATGCAACATGTGTGTCGCACGCAAACTGGCTGCGGATTATTATGTTAAATTATGTCTTTACAGCTCCTCCGCTACAAAATTTTGAAGTTATATCTTCTTTGTACATCAAACATTTTTTGGTGGTAAATCAAACCTTTTATATTTGACGAAATTATTAGAGAAATGTATCAATGGCTGCAAAACTAGATATAAATAACACAGTTTTTTTTTACAATGAACCTAATGAAACTAATTTAGCATTGTAGATGTAGATGGCCTGATCGATCAGTATCAACCTTGGGTCAAGAGATCATATTACAAATTCACAATCGACCACGTGTGCTACCTTGGTCTCGAATTCTGCTAGTTACCACATACAGATAATGTGGGAAAATATGGACACACATTCGTCTTGTCAGCCAAAGCCCAAACGTGGAAACAGATACTCCAGAATCTTAATTCAGATCACTGGGATCAGATTGATATTTGTTTGGATCTTCAATATACACGATATAAAGAATTGAAGGCTACAATATACCTATGCCTTAAGCGTTTTAACATGAGTTGTCTATTTTTTCTGCAAACAAAAATTCATCATTGACAATCTTATTGTCAACAAGGATAATTCAAAGTTCTTGACACATAGCGTACCTTCGAAGAGGCAATAGTAAATACCAGCAATTGGATTAAACAAAATAAACAGCACATATCAATATTGACCGTTTTAAAAATTCTCTTGTGAGGAGAATAATACTCCTAGGGGAAGAACCAGCCCAACACAGATTTTTGCTTGTAGGAAGCTCCGTCAAGTGAGATGAGGCTAGTTTCGCCGCTGATCATGTCATACACGCAGTAGCTGAGATTGTGGGGGTCGCAGCTGGCAGCTTCAATCAATGGCCATGCCCGCTTCCACTCGGTGCCTAGAATAAACACACGGTTACCTCCTTGGAATATCTGATCATGGTGCTCCGACGAGGCTCGGCCTGCAGCAAATGCCCTGGAGCAATTCCTGCCGACGAAGAGGACCTGTTCTCCCAAGTCCCTCACCTCCAACCAATGACCCTTGTCAAAATCTGCCTCAAACACACACAGATTCAACGCGAAGACATCAGTACGGCTCCTCCTCCACCGCACCATCAGTAGCTTTTGGTCATCGGATGATACGACCAGGTAGTAGTTGGCATACATGTCCCGCTGTTTCTTGATGACATGGTTGACGAGAGGCTGATCCATCTGTTGATGATTCTCTCTGTTGGCAACGAATGATTCATGGCAGAAGAGCTCTTCCGAGCTGGTGAGAGCAAAAGCCTTTCCATGGTGAAAAGCAATGTCCTTGTAGCCAGAACCATAATGATCATGACACGGGATAGGTGACCACGCACCACGGATCTGCTGGTCCGGTGAGAGGCATGCAAAGTTCGTGTACCCAATGTATTGGATTCCGGAGTTAGACACCGGGGCGCTGAATGAAAAGTGGGGGAGTATCGCGATGACGAGAGGAGACGAAGACGAGCACACAAGCATCTTCATGCGCACGCTCGCCTTCATACTCGTGGTGACGAAATCGCCATCGCCGCCGCCGCCGTTGACAGTGGACCTTCTGTAGTAGTTGGTGGAGATCTCAATGGCGGCACCCGTGTCTCCGCCGAAGAATGGGTCACGGAGGAAGAATCTGCCAGAGCTCTTGTGCCGGTACAGGACCAGATTGCCGAAGCAGGCGCCCGCGCGGCAGCCCTTGGGCGTGGGGAAGCAGCGGCGCACCTTCTTGTTGTCGGCGAGGCTTCGGTACGTGCCGTTGCCGAGGTTGATGCACGGCAAGGCTGGCCGCAGCAATGAGCGCTGGTGCCGCAAGGCGTGGCGCCAGTCTCGACAGACGGCGCCGAAGCTCAGTCGGTCGTTGTGGGATGCGAGGCGGGAGAGGACGAGGCCGGCAACCTCCGGCGGCAGCTCCCGCCAGCTCGGCGAGGAAGGAAAATCGCCGCCGTAGGTCGACTTGCCGACGCAGAGACCCATGAGGAGGCGCCGAAGGTCGACGCGACAGCAGCGGCGGCGATCGTTCTGGGAAAGTCTTAGTATCAGGTCCGGGAGGATATATACGGTTTGCTGAGCTGTGCGCCGTTGATTCTCCTCCCCATCCAACGTTGTTAACAATGGACCAAATATTACGGGTCATTCGTAACAATCACCTTAACAATAATATATTTGGCCACGATCTCCGCACCCATCTCCAACGGCATGCACGTCTCATCGCTGCACCTCTTCTATTTTTTTAAACTGCCACCTGACTTTGTTAACATACAGAAGCAGAAGCAGCTAGATCGCTAGCCACCAAAGAAGATAAAATGTCAGGAACAAGGATGGGCATATGGCACTGGTAGAAAAAGAGGCTTCCGTCCAGCCCCATTAGTCGCGAAACTGTAGGAACCGCGACTAATGAAGTCTTTAGTCGCGGTTCGGCAGACGAACCGCGACCAAAGGCCTGGGCCCAGGGCGCTCGGTGGCCACCTGGTGCATGTGAGGGGCTTTAGTCGCGGTTGGCCAGGCCAACCGCGACTAAAGGTGCCCAAAGGCCTTTAGTCGCGGTTGGCCAGGCCAACCGCGACTAAAGCTCCTCCCCTATATATACCAGTTCAGCACACTCACTTAGCCATTTGGTGCCACTTCTCTTCGCAAGCTTCACAAGGGGGTGTAGGTTTGCTTTTGGTTCCTCTTATGCACACAAGGTGTTTGATGAAATGCCCCAAGAGCGTGAAACAAACATGATATGAAGTGTTGGAGCCACACTTGAGGTTCCTCATTTATTTTTTCCTCCTCGATCGCGGTTAGCAACTTGAACCTTTCATGCATGTGTGTCATTGATAAAATATGCATGTGTGTTGTTCATTGTTTAATTTCTATTGTTTATAGCTAGTTAGTTTAACAAATGCATGATGGTTAATTATATATTTTATATTATAATAATGCAGATGAATCGGCAATGGATGTACGGTAACCGACTCTCCCGCGAGTTCACTACGGGTTTGAAAGATTTCCTCGTAGTGGCTAATGCGAACAAGCAGAAGGGTTTTGTTATCTGTCCATGTGTTGACTGTAAGAATCAGAAGGGTTACTCTTCCTCAAGAGAAGTTCACCTGCACCTGCTTCGGCACGGTTTCATGCCAAGCTATAATTGTTGGACCAAGCATGGAGAAAGAGGGGTTATAATGGAAGAAGATGAAGAAGGGGATGATTTCATCGATGAAAGCTATCTTGCTCATTTCGGTGATACTTTCATGGAGGATGCTGAAGGTGAAGGGGAAGGTGAAGGTGAAGAAGAGGCACGTGATGAGACCGTTGATGATCTTGGTCGGACCATTGCTGATGCACGGAGACGCTGCGAAACTGAAAAGGAGAGGGAGAATTTGGATCGCATGTTAGAGGATCACAGAAAGTCGTTGTACCCCGGATGCGATGATGGTCTGAAAAAGCTGGGCTGCACACTGGATTTGCTGAAATGGAAGGCACAGGTAGGTGTAGCTGACTCGGCATTTGAAAACTTGCTGAAAATGTTAAAGAATATGTTTCCAAAGAATAACAAGTTGCCCGCCAGTACGTACGAAGCAAAGAAGGTTGTCTGCCCTCTAGGTTTAGAGGTTCTGAAGATACATGCATGCATCAACGACTGCATCCTCTACCGCGGTGAATACGAGAATTTGAATGAATGCCCGGTATGCACTGCATTGTGTTATAAGATCAGAGGCGATGACCCTGGTGACGATGTTGAGGGCGAGAAACCCAGGAAGAGGGTTCCCGCCAAGGTGATGTGGTATGCTCCTATAATACCACGGTTGAAACGTCTGTTCAGGAACAAAGAGCATGCCAAGTTGTTGCGATGGCACAAAGAGGACCGTAAGTCGGACGGGGAGTTGAGACACACCGCAGATGGAACGCAATGGAGAAAGATCGACAGAGAGTTCAAAGATTTTGCAGCTGACGCAAGGAACATAAGATTTGGTCTAAGTACAGATGGCATGAATCCTTTTGGCGAGCAGAGCTCCAGCCATAGCACCTAGCCCGTGACTCTATGCATCAACAACCTTCCTCCTTGGTTGTGCATGAAGCGAAAGTTCATTATGATGCCAGTGCTCATCCAAGGTCCGAAGCAACCCGGCAACGACATCGATGTGTACCTAAGGCCATTAGTTGATGAACTTTTACAGCTGTGGGGCAGACCTGGTGTCCGTGTGTGGGATGAGCACAAAGAAGAGGAATTTGACCTACGAGCGTTGCTTTTCGTAACCATCAACGATTGGCCTGCTCTTAGTAACCTTTCGGGACTGTCAAATAAGGGATACAATGCATGCACGCACTGCTTACATGAGACTGAAAGTGTACATTTGCCAAATTGTAAGAAGAACGTGTACCTTGGGCATCGTCGATTTCTTCCGAAAATTCATTCAGTAAGAAAGAAAGGCAAGCATTACAACGGCAAGGCAGATCACCGGCCGAAGCCTGCGGAACGCACTGGTGCTGAGGTATTTGATATGGTCAAGGATTTGAAAGTCATCTTTGAAAAGGGTCCTGGCGGACAATCAGTTCCGAAGGGAGCTGACGGGCACGCAGCCATGTGGAAGAAGAAATCTATATTCTGGAAGCTAGAATATTGGAAAGTCCTAGAAGTCCGCTCTGCAATCGACGTGATGCACGTTACGAAGAATATTTGCGTGAACCTCCTAAGCTTCTTGGGCGTGTATGGGAAGACAAATGATACAAAGGAAGCACGGCAGGACCAGCAACGTTTGAAAGACCCTGATGACCGGCATCCGGAATGGTTTCAAGGTCGTGGCAGCTACGCTCTGACCAAAGAAGAGAAGGTCATATTTTTTGAATGCCTGAGCAGTATGAAGGTCCCGTCTGGATTCTCGTCCAATATAAAGGGAATAATAAACATGGCGGAGAAAAAGTTCCAAAACCTGAAGTCTCACGACTGCCACGTGATTATGACGCAATTGCTTCCGATTGCTTTGAGGGGGCTCCTGCCGGAAAATGTTCGAGTAGCCATTGTGAAGCTATGTGCATTCCTCAATGCAATCTCTCAGAAGGTAATCAATCCAGAAGTTCTACCACGGTTACAGAACGATGTGATCCAATGTCTTGTCAGTTTCGAGTTGGTGTTCCCGCCATCCTTCTTCAATATTATGACGCACCTCCTGGTTCACCTAGTCGAAGAGATTTTCATTCTCGGTCCTATATTTCTACACAATATGTTCCCCTTCGAGAGGTTCATGGGAGTATTAAAGAAATATGTTCGTAACCGTGCTAGGCCAGAAGGAAGCATCGCCAAGGGCTATGGAAATGAGGAGGCAATTGAGTTTTGTGTTGACTTTGTTCCTGACCTTAAGCCGATTGGTCTTCCTCGATCGCGGCACGAGGGGAGACTAACTGGAAAAGGCACGATCGGAAGGAAATCAACGATATGTATGGACGGCCATTCTCTGACTGAAGCACACCACACTGTACTGACCAATTCCAGCTTAGTGGCTCCGTACTTTGAGAAACACAAGAATATTTTACGCTCGGACAACCCGGGGAAGCCTGAATCCTGGATTAGGAAGGCCCACATGGAGACTTTCGGCAGTTGGTTGAGAAAACATTTAATGAATGACAATGATGTTGTAGATCAGCTGTACATGTTGGCCAAGACACCATCTTCGACTATAACGACTTTCCAAGGGTACGAGATAAATGGGAATACATTTTACACGATCGCCCAAGATAAAAAGAGCACCAACCAAAACAGTGGTGTCCGCTTTGATGCAGCAACCGAGAATGGGCAAAAGGTCACATATTATGGTTACATAGAGGAGATATGGGAACTTGACTATGGACCCTCCTTTAAGGTCCCTTTGTTCCGGTGCAAATGGTTCAAGCTAACAGGAGGTGGGGTAAAGGTGGACCAGCAATACGGAATGACAATGGTGGATTTCAACAATCTTGGTTACCTTGACGAACCATTCGTCCTAGCGAAAGATGTCGCTCAGGTTTTCTATGTGAAGGACATGAGTAGCAAACCGAGGAAACGGAAAGATAAGAAAACGGTCAGTACATCATGCGATGATCCAAAGCGCCACATTATTCTTTCACGGAAAAAAAACATCGTGGGAGTGGAGGACAAGACAGACATGTCAGAAGATTATAATATGTTTGCTGAAATTACGCCCTTCAAAGTGAACACCGACCCAAGCATTAAGTTAAATGATGAGGATGCTCCATGGATACGGCACAATCGTAAGCAAGCAGGGACACAAGGGAAGAAATGATGTGTAATAATTTATTGTACCAAACTTTGTTGAATGGATCATGTGAATTATATTACCCGTGATGTGTTTGGTGTCCATTTTCGAATGATTCGAGATACCACTGATGATACATGAAATTTGGAGTGATTTAGTCATACTCCTGCCTAGGCGTATAATATGCATACTCGTAGTCTTCATAGCCGCCGTCGTTGTACTGGTAGTCGTCGCCTTCTAAGTTGCCGCCGTCGTCATCGCTGTCGTCGGGCGGCGCTCGTGGCTCGAACTGAGGGTAGCGCAGGCGGGGGATATCGCCGGCCGTGATGTAGTCCATGACGCTCTGCAGAGTCCGGCCGTACCACCATAGCCGACGGCCGGCCTCGTGGAAGTTCCCAGGAGGCAGACCGTCCTCCTCATACCTGGCGAGCGCCCTCTCACGCCGATTGATGAAGAAGGCATCCCAAGTATGCTGGTTATCGGGATGCCAGCGGGGATTCATCCGCTGCTCCGGCGTGAGGTCGAGGTAGTAGTGGTTCGTGATGGCCGTCCGGCGCGCAGTACCCTGAGGGACGGGAGGGACCGGCACGCCGCCGGCGCTTAGGCTCCAGCCGGTGGGGACGCGGTAGCCCAGTGGACAAGGGTAGTTCGAGGCGCAAAGCTCCTCCACCTGCTGATAGGTTAGAGTGGGTGCGGTGGAAGCCATGAGAGAGTGATGAGAGATTGTAGAGATGTGATAATGCTGGCCAAGCCGGGCTACATATATGTAGTGAGAAATGGCGGGAAAAATGGGAGCGGGAAGACAGGAGGCGGGAAGAAAGTGGCGGGAAGAAAGAGGCGGGAAGACAGGGAAGAAATGGCGGGAAGAAGAGGAATCCAGAGCTGGTCATCTAACCTTTAGTCCCGGCTGGTTGGTGCAACCGGGACTAAATATGGTTTTTGTGTCATCTAAGAAAACTGTCGGTGGGATAAGGACGTTTGGGTAAGCTTTAGTCCCGGCTGGAGGGTGCAACCGTGACTAAAGCTGTCGGCAGGATAAGGACGCGTGGGTAGCGCACGACGCCCTGTCGGAGGAACAAGACAAAGCAGAAGCGGCGCCGTGCCTATAAAAGGAGCATCGATACGCGGGAAGATAGAGGCGTGAAGAAATGGCGGGAAGACATAGGCGGGAAAGAACTGGCGGGATGACTGGCCGGGAAGAACTTGTGGGAAGACAGAGGCGGCCGGGAAGAACTTCTCTGAATTTTTTGATATATTATTTGTATTTTTAGAATTTTGAAATGAATTAGTTCTATTTTCCTGAATTTTTTGATATATTATTTGTATTTTTAACATATTGAATTGAATTAGTTTTATTTTTCTTAATTTTTTGATATATTATTTGTATTCTTAAGATTTTGAATTGAATTAGTTTTATTTTTCTGAATTTTTTGATATATTATTTGTATTTTTAACATTTTGAATTGAATTAGTTTTATTTTTCTTAATTTTTTGATATATTATTTGTATTTTTAACATTTTGAATTGAATTAGTTTTATTTTTCTTAATTTTTTGATATATTATTTGTATTTTTAGAATTTTGAATTGAATTAGTTTTATTTTTCTGAATTTTTTGATATAATATTTGTGTTTTTAACATATTGAATTGAATTAGTTCTATTTTTCTGAATTTTTTGATATATTATTTGTATTTTTAACATATTGAATTGAATTAGTTTTATTTTTCTTAATTTTTTGATATATTATTTGTATTTTTAAGATTTTGAATTGAATTAGTTTTATTTTTCTGAATTTTTTGATATATTATTTGTATTTTTAACATATTGAATTGAATTAGTTTTATTTTTCTGAATTTTTTGATATAATATTTGTGTTTTTAACATATTGAATTGAATTAGTTTTATTTTTCTGAATTTTTTGATATATTATTTGTATTTTTAAGATTTTGAAAAAGAAAAAATATTTTGAAAAATACCTTTAGTCGCAGTTGGCCTGGCCAACCGCGACTAAAGGTCGTTGCGCGCGGGAACGCAAAAACCCGCAAAAAACCCTTTAGTCGCGGTTGGTCTGGCCAACCGCGACTAAAGGTTACCCTTTAGTCGCGGGTCGCCTCCCCAACCGCGACTAAAGGGGGGGCTATAAATACAAGGGCCCGAACCTTCGCCTCCATTTCTCGTCTTCTCCGATTCTCTGCCGCGCCGAAGGCCTGCCGCCGTCGCCCTCGCCCTCGACGCCGCCCGCCGTCGCCCTCGCCCTCGACGCCGCCCGACGTCGCCTCGCCCTCCGGTTGGTCTGGCCTTCCTCGCCCACCGCGTGCGCGCCGCCTCGCTCGCCCGCCCTCAACGCCGCCGGCCCGCCCGCCCCTCTGCTGCGTTTCCGGCCTTCTCCGGTGAAGTGCCGCCATGGGAGAGGCTCACCGGAGCTCTCTCCGGCACCCGCCTACGTGGCATTCCCCCGGGGCCACCCGCTGGGTCGCTGACTAGGGGCCCCCAATAGCCCCCCTTACCTATGTCAAACGGGGCCCACGCCCTTGGAACGGTTTAAAAAAATGAAAATAAATAAATAAAATTAAATATTAAACAATTAATCAACTAAATAATTAACCTAATTAATTCTATTTAACTTAACTAATCAAGTTTAATTAAACTAATTAACTATTTAATCTAACTAATCTGAATTAGGACTAAAAGTGAATGACATGCGGGTCCCCTGGCCCACTTTGACCAGTCAACTGGGACTGTTGACTGCTGACTCAGCAGTTAACGGGTCCCATCTGTCATACACATGAACACACTGCTGGGTGCACTTCCGTGTACCCATAGCAGTTTCTGTATTTAATAATTTGAATTAAATTAAATCAGGATATTAGAAAATGAACCAAAACTTTGAAAATTAATAGAAAATAAACCGTAACTCGGATGGGAAAACTCTGTACATGAAAGTTGCTCAGAACGACGAGACGAATCCGGATTCGCAGCCCGTTCGTCCATCACGCATCCGTAGCATAGCGAACACGCAACTTTCCCCCTCCGACCCATCTGTCTGAAAACGCGAAACACCGGGAATACTTTCCCGGATGTTTCCCCCCTTCACCGGTACCACCTCGTACCGCGTTATGGTACACCTAGCAAATAAAAAACTTGCCATGATGAATTACTAAAATTTGCCATGATCTATCAAATAATTTTGACATGATTCATAAGTAAAAAAAGAAATATGTCATCAGTTATTTTAACAATGCATGGTCACTGGCTCAAATTTGGCATGAACTATAAACTAAAACTATCATGGTGAATTACTTAAATTTGCCATGATACATGTACTAAAATTTGCCATGGTTCATACAAAAATGTTTTTCATGTTCAAAATACTAGAATTGTCATGATCTATAAACTCAATTTGCCATGATGAATTATCAAAAGCTGCCATGATACATGAATTAAATTTGTCATGGCCGATTAATAAAGATTGCCGCGAAAACTAGTTTAAATACAATGGTAACTTTAAATCTAGAATAAAAAACTATATTAAACATGTCGTGGCAACTTTATTGTAAACCCTATTACAACTTGAGTGTAAACCCTCTCCCACCCCTTCCTCGCCCCCACCTTTTGCCACCGCCCTTTCGCCACCGCCACCGCCACCGCCCCCCTTCTTCACTTAATTAATTTGTTTTTACTACATGTTTTCAGGACTGACATAATGGCGGACGATAGAGCTGACCCGATTATGGACAACTATGATCCGGACGGTGAAGCACATATGTTCGGTATCATAAACGGCGATATTCTATATGTGCCGACCGGACAAGAAGAAGATGATATCTCTTCTTATCTGAACCTTGACGGTGAAGATGAAGGGCGCCGTCAGCAAGATGATGCCGAACAAATGTCGATAAACGACGATCTTCAAATGGAAGTAGCAACCACCTCCGGCGCCGAGGTATATATATACATTGAGCCTCTGGTGATACAAACTAACTGATTTGAATAAATATGTGTGTACTAACGCGCGCGACTCTCTTTCTTATTTTAGCCCTCGGCCGGATCGTCGAAACAATCGAGTACGTCGTCAAAGCGTGGCGCAACCAAGACGATGAAACAAGGAGAAACATGCACCATCGAGGTTGTCGACTGTGTAACCGGCAGGCCGCTGGAGCCCCGCAAGAACGCCACCAAGTTTGTCAGCCAATGCGGAGCCGTTGTTAGAGACAACGTCTCGATCACCGTCCAGGAGTGGAATAAGCCAAAGAAGGCACGAATTGCTGGTTTCACTTTTGTCGATAAGAGAACAAAAAAAGATTGCTTCAAGAAGCTTATGGAACATTTCGTTCTACCTCCGGAATACAACAAATTCGACGAGGAGGGTAACAAGATTGAGGAAAACAAGGAGAGGAGGAGGCTAGTCAAACAGTTCGCTCTTCATAAGATGGCCGACGCATTCCGAAAATTCAAGCAAAATCTAGCCCATGACTTTGTCAAGCAGAACAAGACTCCGGATTTCAAAGGACAATATGAGAAACTGAAACATGATTGGCCAGAATTTGTGAAGCAAAAGAAATCGGAGCAGTTCATTCAAATATCGAAAAAAATAAGGAAAATGCGGCTAAGAAGGAGTACAATCATATTATGGGGCCAGGAGGGTATCGCCTTTGGGTGCCTAGGTTGGAGAAGATGGAGAACGAGCTGAGGGCGCGAGGAATCTGTCCAGGTACGGAGGGATGGGACCCAAGGGCCAAAAGCTGGTGGTACGGGCATGGGGGAACGCTGAACCCGGAGACAGGGGAGTGTGTTTACCGGGGCAAAATAATTAAACCCACCCAAGCCCTTATTGATGCAATGAGGGATGCTCAAGAGGGGAAGATCAAGTTCAACAGAGAGAACGACGCGCTGACAAAAGCCCTCGGGAATCCTGAACACGGAGGACGTGTACGAGGCATGGGGCACATTCCGTGGAAAATAGGGTTCCCCCAGAACGATGACCCGTACGGTTACAGAAGCCGTAAGAGAAAGATGGATCGGGAAGCAGATGTTGTGGCGCGGTTGGCATCGGAAATGGATGTGATGAAGAAAACCGTGAGTGTACTAGTAGCCGAAAGAGATGCAGCTCGGGCGCAGCATGAAGATCATCCAGCGGATCTCGGAAGCCAGCAGCGGAGAAGCAGCGTGGCTTCCACGGAGGCCCCACCGGCTGGTGCAGATGCACCGACGATCGAAATTACTGCACCGGAGCCTCTGGTGGTCGAAATTACTGCACCGGAGCCTCCTCGCTACCCCGTGGACGATATAAAGGAGATGAAAGAATGTCATCTGTATTATCCTATCGGGAACATGTCCATGAAGGTAGCCATCGGCAGTGCTTTACCATGTTTACCTGGAGCACTCCACCACAACAACCCCATTCAAGATGGCTATGCTCGTGTCACGGTGGAGGACATAGTCCAAGGGTTTGAGTACCTGGAGATTGACATTGCTACACCTGAAGGGGAGAAAAGACTTGGAGATGTCAAGCGCCATTTCATTCTATGGCAAAAGAAGTTTATCAAGTTTCCAGGCGAGGCGCCAAGGACAACAAGTCCACCCCCCTACGGTGGTGGTGGTGGCGGTGGCGGTGGTGGTGGTGGTGGTGGTGGTGGCGGTTCACCTACACCTCCGTCACGTCAGCCGACGCCCCTCAGTCCACAACGTCCGGCGGGTGATCAGACGCCGCCCCCCAGTCCTCGTCCGGCGGGTGATCAGACGCCGCCCCCCAGTCCTCGTCCGGCGGGTGATCAGCCGACGCCCCCCAGTCCACAATGTCCGGCGGGTGATCAGACGCCGCCCCCCAGTCCTCGTCCGGCGGGTGATCAGACGTCGCCCCCCAATCCACCTCCGGCAAAGAAGCAGAAGCAGTCCTGGATTATTAACCCGGACCCTTATGTACCTAAGACCACAAAGGTACCGGAGCCATCACTGAAGCCTCTCCCCACAAGGCCTTGGGAACGTAGTGCCGAGGAAACTGCCGCGGCCGCGGCTGCTGATCATGACAAATGGAAGGCGGACTGCAAGAAGAAAAGAGAGCCCGAGCCCAAGCCAGTATTTTCTGATGAGCAAAAGAAGTGGGCTAAATCATTTTTGAGCACACCGTCCCAAGCCGCGAAGAATCTGCCTGACGACTATGCACGTGAACTTCGTAGGCAGGCACTCATGTTGAAGGAGAAGAAAGAGCGGGCGGAGAACCAAGAGAACAAAGCCTTGGAGGAGGCCGAGAAAACGGAATTAGAAAGTAAAAAAAAAAGCGGGAAACGAGTTGCCCAGCTCGGGGAACAAAGTAAACAATCGATTGCCCCGCTTATAGTGAAAGCCGCCGGTCCGGATGACCCCGATATCATAGCAGCTGCGGCAGCACATGGATTGACTGTAACGAGTGCCAGAGAACAAGCGGCCAACTTAGGTATTACTCTTCGTGAACTGTTAGGCCTTGATGAGGCGCCAGTGAAGGAGGTAGTAATTACATATGTGAAGAATGGGCCTCTCGTCGAGCCTGCGCAGGAAAAGGATCTACCTCCACAAATGAAAGGTCTGCTGAAATGGTACAAGGGTTACATAAAAAATAAAAACGCCAAAGAATATATTTATGCGGAAGTTAGATATGAGCATCACTTCAAACATTACTATGTACAAATTCATCTGAGTGAATTGTTCCAGCTTTTCAATCTGCACGAGCTCGACAAATCTATCATCAGTTGCTACATTCTGTAAGTGATTTATTTCTACCCCATCTCGTTCATATTGCCTGCACTATATATATGTCCTAACTATATTGTTGTGTCCGCTATTATACATGCAGAATGAAGATTAAGGAATGCAGAGTAAGGAACATCCATGATGTTGGGTTCATTGACCCACACATCGACCTGTGGCAGTTTCTTACAAAGCAGGAACTCAAAAGTGATATTCTATTTCCTTACCATTTTGGGTGAGTGTTTCTGTCTTGAGCACATTCTCTTTTGTTTACTCCATGCATGGTATGTGGCCGGCTAATCGATGAGTTATGCATGACGTACTGTGCATGTATCGTGTCCGCAGGTTCCACTGGATTCTGCTAGTAATTAAAGTTGACACCTCAGAATGTCTCGTCCACGACTCTCTGAATATGGATCCAAAGCTTTGGGGCGGCATGAGAAGAATGCTGCAGAAGTAATTATTTTCATTCATTTGCGCTCTATATCGATCGGCCTATTTCGTTCATTTCCTAATATCAAGTAACTAATAACTCTCTTGTTCATTTAATTTTCTTTGCCTCATAGGGTTTGGAGACGGTTCGTAGATACAAAGGTCGGTGAATTCAAAAAAGAGCTAGAATTCAAAAGGTCAAAGGCTAAGAATGCTGGGGATATTCAGCCAGCGGGGACCAATCTATGTGGATACTATGTCTGTGAGATGATCCGGAGATACACCTCTGAGCGGGTTCCGAGTGATACCAATGCTCAGAGGAATAACCTCCGGATGATGCTTAGTCCAGAAGCTCGCTTCCGACCACTTCAAGAGGAACTAGCTGGATGGTTCAGCAGGGAAGTCCTCCATTCTAAAGGAGAACACCATTACGAGGACGTAGAACTTTATATGCATTAAATTATGTATGGAAACTTGTTCAAAATTGTATATGGTCATCCGATGATATTGAATATATATTGTATATTCCTCTTGAATTCTTTTTGGTTCTAATTTCAAATTTGTTTGAAATTGTATATTCATATGCATGTATGTAGTACCGTAGAATATGTAAAACTCCTTCAAAATTAAAATAAAGCATAAAAGAAATAAAACAATACAAATTAAACAGAAAACAGGTTTAGGGGGGGGGGGGGCTAAAACCCTAAACCTGTGGCGGCCTTTAGTCGCGGTTGGCCAGAAGAACCGCGACTAAAGGTCCCCCGCCCCGACGGCCGCCTGGCGCCCACGTGGACGGGCCTTTAGTCGCGGTTCTTAAGCAACCGCGACTAAAGTGGGGGTCCTTTAGTCGCGCCTATTTGGTCGCGTTGCGCAACCGCGACTAATGGCAGTTGCGAACCGCGACCAAAGGCCCTTTTTCCACCAGTGTGGGCACCATGGTCCATGGGTAGCCAGGACATTCACCACTGAGTTACAGACACGATTACACACATACACTTTAAACAAGATAAAGCTGGTAAAAAGAAGAAATTTTGCATCCCCAAAAAGAACTCCGTTACGAGCAACGTACAATTCACTGGAAAGAAGAGCCGAAGTGAGCACTGTGGATAGTGGATACGCCAACCCTGACTTTAGCCGCGAACTCAATCCACAGACAAGCTATCGTCCGTGTGTGCAAAGCATCCATCCTGAACTGGATTTGGCCGATACGAAGGCCGATGACATCTAGAGAAGCACCCCTAACACAAAAGCCTCAACGTCATGTACCATTATCTTTCAGGAACGAGCCATCAATGTTTATCTTTAGGAAGCTGTCGGGAGGCTTTGACCAGCGCTCAATAGGGGCAACAGCTGGACATGAAGTATACCAAGATGTTCAGAAAATTATGTAACTTGTATACTTGGCTCCTCTACAGTTACGTTGTTACTGTATGTGCGCTGTAGCTACCTTGATCTGCCGTCCATTGTAATCGAAAAGCTCTCCTTTATCTTCCTCCATCTATCTCTTGAGTCTTTTCTAGTGTGCGCTTACGCTGCCGACAAGCTCCACCTCAACCAACTCACCGGCGACAAGGTGCCACTCCGGCCGGCCGCCACACTCCCTTTCATCCACGGCAGCCGAAACACGGATGGACGCACCATGAGCTACATCCTCCGGCGCTGCTTTTGTTGGAGACGGCCAGGATGAAACAACTATGATCGTCCCGCTTGGTCAGGCTCCGGTACAAGCTCTACAAGAAGGCCCTGCCGCTGAAAAGGAAGATCGCGGCACTGCTAAACATTGTATTCTCTACGTATATACACAGTGTATGTATAAACCGTGTGTATCACGTTGTAGGCATGTGTGTATTGTGTTGTGTTGGTTAGGCAGGTAGGATCGATCTCTCTTGACATTGTAGTTATCCTGTAGATAGACACTAGTAGAAAACAGGGCTTTGGTCCAGGCCGGGTCAGCCCATTAGTCCCGGTTCAGTCTAGAACCGGGATCAATGTCCGGTTCGTGAGCCCAGGGGGCCGGCCGGGCCACGTGGGCCATTGGTCCCGGTTGGCGGGATGAACCGGGACCAATGGGCCTCGCTCCTGGCCCACCACCATTGGTCCTGGTTGGTGGCTTGAACCGGGACCAAAGGCTCCCCTTTAGTCCCGGCTCATGTCATCAACCGGGACCAATGAGGTGCCTATATATACCCCTCGCGCAAGAGCAGAGCACAATGCTCTGTTTTTTCTGGCCGAGGGGGAGAGGGCTTTGTGGTGCTCTAGCTCACCTCCTATGCACATGAGGTGTTCGATGGAATGCCCGAGCCACACTACTTAAGCTTTCTCCTCTCGAAGCTCGACCTCCAAACTCCATTTTCCTCGAGATTTGTCTAGATTTAGCGGTCCGTCACGCCCCGTCCCCGTCTTCACCGCCGTCGATCACCCGCGCCGATCTCATCACCGACACCACCATGGTGAGCCCCTTGTTCTTATCTTCTTTCTGAAAGGAAAAATATTCTTACTTGTATGTTTAGATAGATACTTGTATCATTTCCTTACATTTATTATTGCATCTTATATAGTGCGATGGTTTTGGTATCCTCCCCCGTCGGCCCTAGTCCTGTCTATGATTCGGATGTGGTATGTATATTATCTTTATAACTATTGGTTCATTTATTGTTTATGAAAATTATGCCGACCAACGTGACATGGATTTTATTTATCTAGGATGTATGTGAATCGGAAATGCCAACCGACCCTATTGTTGAGAGGTTAAATTTAGTTGAAGAAGAAAACAATTTGTTGAAGGAAAAAATAAAAAAAAATTGAGGAAGAGAAGATGATATTGGAGTTGCATGTTGCGGATGTCGTCGATGATCACAAGATCAAGATGGATGCAATGCGCTTGAAGATTAGAAAGATTAGAAAATATGCCATTCATACCGAGGCTTGGTATCATTATGCCGTTGGATCAATTGTTACCTTGGTTGCGATTATGATCGCATTTGTTTTCGCATTGAAATGTTTTACATAGTTTCAATGTATGGTTTAATCAATTAGATGCTCTGGAGAGCTATATGTTGTTAGATGAAAACTATGTATGCACTTTGGTTTTAATGTGATGATGAACTTCTATTAATTTGGACACTTAGTTATATATAATGCACGCAGATGAACCGGCAATGGATGTACGGTGACAGACACACCCGTGAGTACATTAAGGGCGTGCATGAGTTTCTCGATGTGGCTGAGGCAAACAAGCAGAATGGTTTTATGTGTTGTCCATGCACTGGATGTGGGAATACGAGGTCTTACTCTAACCGGAAAATCCTTCACTCCCACCTGTTTTACAAGGGTTTCATGCCACACTATAATGTTTGGACGAGGCACGGAGAAATAGGGGTTATGATGAAAGACGGCGAAGAAGAACACTACGATGACAACTATGTGCCTCCTGAATACGGTGATGCTGCAATGGGGGGAGCTGGTGAAGATCAAGAGAAACCAGACGATGTGCCCAATGATGCTGCAACGGGTGAAGCTGCTGAAGATCAAGAGGAACCAGACGATGTGCCCGATGATGATGATCTCCGCCGGGTCATTGTCGATGCAAGGACGCAATGCATTAGTCAAAAGGAGAAGCTGAAGTTCGATCGCATGTTAGAGGATCACAAAAAAGGGTTATACCCCAATTGCGAAGATGGCAACACAAAGCTCGGTACCGTACTGGAATTGCTGCAGTGGAAGGCAGAGAATGATGTGGCTGACAAAGGATTTGAGAAGCTACTGAAAATATTGAAGAAGAAGCTTTCAAAAGACAACGAATTGCCCGACAGTACATACGCAGCAAAGAAGGTCGTATGCCCTCTAGGATTGGAGGTGGAGAAGATACATGCATGCCCTAATGACTGCATCCTCTACCGCGGTGCATACAAGGATCTGAACGCATGCCCGGTATGCGGTGCATTGCGGTATAAGATCAGATGAGATGACCCTGGTGATGTTGACGGCGAGCCCCCCAGGAAGAGGGTTCCTGCGAAGGTGATGTGGTATGCTCCTATAATACCATGGTTGAAACGTCTGTTCAAAAACGAAGAGCATGCCAAGTTGATGCGATGGCACAGTGAGAACCGAAAGAAAGATGGGAAGTTGAGAGCACCCGCTGACGGGTCGCAGTGGAGAAAAATCGAGAGAAAGTACTGGGATGAGTTTGCAAAGGATCCAAGGAATGTATGGTTTGCTTTAAGCACGGATGGCATTAATCCTTTCGGGGAGCAGAGCAGCAATCACAGCACCTGGCCCGTGACTCTATGTATGTATAACCTTTCACCTTGGATGTGCATGAAGCGGAAGTTCATTATGATGCCAGTTCTCATTCAAGGCCCTAAGAAACCCGGCAACGAAATTGATGTGTACCTAAGGCCATTAGTTGAAGAACTTTTACAGCTGTGGAATGAAAACGGTGTACGTACGTGGAATGAGCACAGACAGGAGGAATTTAACCTTAAGGCATTGCTGTTCGTGACCATCAACGATTGGCCCGCTCTCAGTAACCTTTCAGGACAGACAAACAAAGGATACCACGCATGCATGCACTGTTTAGATGACACTGAAAGTATATACCTGGACAAATGCAGGAAGAATGGGTACCTGGGCCATCGTCGATTTCTTTCGACCAACCATCAATGTCGAAAGAAAGGCAAGCATTTCAAAGGCGAGGCAGATCACCGGAAGAAGCCCGCCATGCGCACTGGTGATCACGTGCTTGCCATGGTCAATGATTTACACTACGTAATCTTTGGAAAGGGTCCCGGTGGACTAGCTATTCCGAATGACGCTGAGGGACACGCACCCATGTGGAAAAAGAAATCTATATTTTGGGACCTACCCTACTGGAAAGACCTATAAGTCCGCTCGTCAATCGACGTGATGCACGTGACGAAGAACCTTTGCGTGAACCTGCTAGGCTTTTTGGGCGTGTATGGGAAGACAAAAGATACACCTGAAGCACGGGAGGACCTGCAACGTTTGCACGAAAAAGACGGCATGCCTCCGAAGCAGTATAAAGGTCCTGCCAGCTACGCTCTTATGAAAGAAGAGAAAGAAATCTCTTTTGAATGCCTGCTCAGTATGAAGGTCACGACTGGCTTCTCGTCGAATATAAAGGGAATAATAAATATGCCAGAGAAAAAGTTTCAGAACCTAAAGTCTCATGACTGGCACGTGATTATGACGCAACTGCTTCCGGTTGCATTGAGGGGGCTTCTACCGGAAAACGTTCGATTAGCCATTGTGAAGCTATGTGCATTCCTCAATGCAATCTCTCAGAAGGTGATCGATCCAGAAATCGTACCAAGGCTAAGGAGTGATGTGGCGCAATGTCTTGTCAGTTTCGAGCTGGTGTTCCCACCATCCTTCTTCAATATCATGATGCATGTCCTAGTTCATCTAGTCGACGAGATTGTCATCCTGGGCCCGTATTTCTACACAATATGTTTCCCTTTGAGAGGTTCATGGGAGTCCTAAAGAAATATGCCCGTAATCGCGCTAGGCCAGAAGGAAGCATCTCCATGGGCCATCAAACAGAGGATGTTATCGGGTTTTGTGTTGACTTCATTCCTGGCCTTAACAAGATAGGTCTCCCTAAATCGCGGTATGAGGGGAAACTGACTGGAAAAGGCACTCTTGGAAGAGACTCAATAATATGCAGGGACGGATATTCTTGGTCTCAAGCACACTACACAGTTCTACAAAACTCTACCTTGGTGACCCCGTATGTCGATGAACACAAGAACAGTCTGCGCTCCAAACACCTGGAGCAGTGCGATGACTGGATTACATGTGAACACATCAGGACTTTCAGCAGTTGGTTGGAAACACGTCTCAGAGGTGACAACACTGTTTGTGATGAGTTGTACTTGTTGTCCAGGGGACCATCTTTGACTGTATTGACTTACAAAGGATACGAGATAAATAGGAATACATTTTACACGATCGCCCAAGATCAAAAGAGCACCAACCAAAACAGCGGTGTCCGCTTTGATGCAGCAACCGAGAGCGGAAAGGATACATATTATGGTTACATAGTGGACATGTGGGAACTTGACTACGGACCTAATTTTAAGGTCCCTTTGTTTAAGTGTAAATGGGTCAATCTGTTAGGCGGCGGGGTACAGGTAGACCCACAATACGGAATGACAACAGTGGATCTGAAAAATCTTGGGTACACTCACGAACCGTTCGTCCTAGCCAATGATGTGGCACAGGTTATCTATGTGAAGGACATGTCTACCAAACCGAGAAAAAGAAAAGATAAGGAAGCGAATACATCATACGATGAGCCAAAGCGCCACATAGTTCTTTTAGGAAAAAGGGACATCCTGGGAGTGGACGGCAAGACAGACATGTCTGAAGATTATGAAAAGTTTCATGAAATTCCTCCCTTCAATGTCAAGGCTGACCCAAGCATCCTGGTAAACAATGAAGATCATCCATGGTTACGGCGCAATAAGCAAATGACACAAGCGAAGAAAAATTGAAGACTTTCTCCCGCAACTATTATGATGATACCATGCCAAATTTGTAACAGACGAGTATGCTGTGCCAACTTTTTCAGAGTTCATTTGAAAACTATGAATTTAGGTCGAATTTTCTCTATAGATGCATCTATGTTCAAATTTTAACTATTCAAATTTGAAAACTAATGGCACTAACAGAAAGTTTATATTTTTTCTAAAACTAATGGCACTAACAGAAAGTTTATAATTTTCCTGACCTAAAAGCAAAAAAGAATTAAAAAATAAAGCAAAAAACAAAAGAAAATAAATAATACAGAAAACAAAACAAAAAAACTGGAAAAAAAATAAAAATAGCAACAATAAGTATTTTGTTGTAAGTAGAAACAAAATAAAATAAATAAAGCAACAAAGAAAACAGAAAAACTAAAAAAGTGTTTTCAAATTTAAAAATTAATGGCACTAACAGAAAGTTTATAATTTTTCTAAAACTAAAAGCAAAAAGAATTAAAAAATAAAGCAAAAAACAAAAGGAAATAAATAATGCAGAAAACAAAACAAAAAAACTGGAAAAAAATAGGGCTCACCCCTATAATATTTGTTATGACTAACTAAAATTACCAAATTGAGTATAATGATAGAACACAGTAATATTAAATAGCAAAAAAAAGATTGACTCAAAAATCAATTTTTATAGTAAAGTTATTCATAAACTAGTGATTCACACAAATTTTAAAAAAAATCAAATTTAAACTATTCAAATTTTAAAACTAATGGCACTAACAGAAAGTTTATAATTTTTGTGACCTAAAATAAAAAAAATCACTACAAAACTATAAGTATTTAGTTCTAAGTAGATACAAAAAAAAACAAAAAACAAAAAAAAAGTGCCACCTACTGGGCCCCCACAGCCTGAATACGACTAGAAACCCTACCATGGGCCAGGATTCAGGCCCGCGGGAGGCCCAGTAGGCCCACAGGCACAGATTGCAGTGTTAGGCCTGAAAGCCTGCTTCAGAGAGGGGCTCGAGAGGGAAGGCGCACCGCACCTTATAAACAGGTGCGCCTCCCTCTCAACTAGCGAGGTGGGACTAAATATTTGGGTTCGGGGCAGCACAGGCCTTTGGTCCCGGTTGGTGGCACCAACCGGGACTAAAGGGGGGCATTAGTCCCGATTTGTGCCACGAACCGGGACCAATGCTCTTGCTATATATACAACACTTTGCAGTTTTCGTCAAAATCCATCTGTTTCTTCTCACCTCGACGCCTTCTGCTCCTCGTCGCCGTCGCCGCCGAGCCCTGCCCGGACGCCGTCAGGCTGGTCCACCTCGTCGTCGCCGCCGCCGAGCCACTGCCCCGACACCGTCGCCGCGCCCGCCGCCCCTGCCGGCCCCGACACCATCGCCGTCGCCGCGCGCGCCGCCCCTGCCCCGACCCCGTCGCCGTCACCGCGCGCGCCACCCGTTCCCCGACCCCGTCGTCGTCGCCGCGCGCGCCGCCCCTTCCCCGACCCCGTCGCCGTCGCCGCACGCGCCGCCCCTTCCCCAACCCCGTCGCCATCGCCCTGACCACACGCCACCACCTTCGGTCCGGCCGCCGGCGCCCTTTCCTATTTTTTTTCATTATTATAAAAATGTGCATATATGTATATGTTCTCTGTGTATATATGTTCATATATGCAAAAGTTAGATTTTAGAAAAACTTTATATATGCAAAAGTTTATATATGCAAAAATTTATACATATATGCAAGTATATATGTATTTTATATATGCAAAAATTTATATATCTAGCTAGGAAGAAGGAAGAAAGGAAGAAGAAGAAAAACTTATATATGAGAAATGTATGAATGTATATATGAGAAATGTATGTATGTATAGATGTATGTATGTGGATACATGAGGGGGGTCGATATACCCCCTCTCCGATGGCATTTTTGTGCATTTTAGGTTAGTGTATATATATGTTGATGTATATATGCAAAAGATAGATTCTTAGAAAAAATACTATTTTTCTGTTGATGATATGCTGATGTTTTTTTTTCATATATGCATTTTTTCATATATGTATTAATTTTTTTAAGTTGTTAGTAGATATCGATTTTAGGTTAGTGCATTTTATCACTGATTTTAGGTTAGTTGATCGATTTAGTGCATTTTATGTTTGTTGCATTTTAGGTTAGTGCATTTTATGTTAGTGGAGAGGAAAAAGTAAAATAAGGAAAAGGAAAATAAGTAGAGAAAGAAGGAGAAGAAGAAGGAGAAGACGAGGAGAGGAAGAAGAGGAAGAAGAAGAAAAAAAGAGGAGAAGAAGAAGGAATAGAGGAGCTTCTGAATTTTTTTGTCCATATAGAAGGTGTTTGATGAAATGCTGGATGTTTTTTACATATGATGTTTTTTTCATATATGTATTCATTTTTTTATTTAGGTTGTTAATTAGTAGATATCGATTTTTGGTTAGTGTAGAGGAAAAAGTAAAATAAGGAAAAGGAAGAAAAGAGGAAGAAGGAAGAAGGAAGAAGAAGAAGAAGAAAAGGAAGGAGTGGAATAAGGAAAATAAGAAGAGGAAGAATTCTTTTTTCTTCATGGATATATGCTAAAGAAAACGAGGGGGGTGATAGATGATGATGAGGGGTCGAGAGTGGGACGAGAGGTCGAGGGGAGAAAAAATGTTATCAGGGACGAGGGTCGTCGAGGGGTCGAGAGAGGGACGAGGGGTCGAGAGAACTAAATAAGAAGAAGAAGAGGAGAGGAAGAAGAGGAGAAATAAATAAGAAGAAGAAAAAAGAAGAAGAAAAAAGAAGAAGAAGAAAGAGGAGAAGAAGAAAGGAATAGAGGAGAAGAAGAGAAAATAGAAGAAAAAGAAGAGGAGAAGAAGAAAGGAATAGTGGAGAAGAAGAGAAAATAGAATATTTCTTCTTTTTTTTCTTCGATCTTGTCCTCTAGGATTTCAGGGTCGAGGGTTCGAGGGGTCAAGGGTCGAGGGTTTCAGGGTTGAGGGTTCGAGGATTCTATAGGGTCGAGGGTTCGAGGGTCGTCTAGGGGTCGAGGGTTCCAGGGTCATCGAGGGTTCGAGGGGTCGAGGATCGCCGAGGGGTCAAGAGAGGTTTCCTAGTGTCAAAGTATTGAAGAAATCCATGCCTTCATCATTAGCCGGAAGTAACCGGGGCATGTTGGTACGAAGTTCTGCAAAGTTGTTCTGGAATGGAGTCCCGGATAGGATAATCCGCCTTTTGGTACGAATTTAGCAAAGGCCTTCCAAATAGCGATATTCGGAAGGCTCTTGCTGAACTTTGTACCAAAAAGCGAATTATCCTATCTAGGACTCCGTTCCAGAACAACTTTGAAGAGCTTCGTACCATCATGCACATGTTACTTTTGCCTAATGATGAAGACATGGTTCTGTTGAATCCTTTGACACTACGCAACCTCCCAACCCCTCGGCGATCCTCTCGAACATGAGAGGAAGAAGAGGATCACCGAGGGGTCAAGGGTTCCAGGGTTGTCGAGGGTTCGAGGGGTCGAGGATCGCCGAGGGGTCAAGGGTTCCAGGGTCGTCGAGGGTTCGAGGGGTCGAGGATCGCCGAGGGGTCGAGAGAGAGTTTCCTAGTGTCAAAGTATTGAAGAAATCCATGCCTTCATCATTAGCCGGAAGTAACCAGGGCATGTTGGTACGAAGTTCTGCAAAGTTGTTCTGGAATGGAGTCCCGGATAGGATAATCCGCCTTTTGGTACGAATTCAGCAAAGGCCTTCCAAATAGCGATATTCGGAAGGCTCTTGCTGAACTTTGTACCAAAAAGCGAATTATCCTATCTGGGACTCCGTTCCAGAACAACTTTGAAGAGCTTCGTACCATCATGCACATGTTACTTTCGCCTAATGATGAAGACATGGTTTTGTTGAATCCTTTGACACTACGCAACCTCCCGACCCCTCGGCGATGCTCTCGAACATGAGAGGAAGAAGAGGATAAAAAAAATAGGAAGAAAAAAAAAAGAGGAGAAGAAAGAATAGAGGAGTTCTTCTCCTCTATTCTTTCTTCTCCTCTTTTTTTCTTCTTCTTCCTCTTTTTTTATCGGGAACGAGGGCCGTCGAGGGACATAAATGTAGTGTCGTCGTTGTCGATATATACCCCCTCCCGATAGCTTACTATGATTAGGTAGCTAGTTCTACGTTTGGCACTAATATATCCATCTGTCATGTTTGAATAATAATTGTCATGTTGTAAATATTTGTAGAAACTATGGACACCGCCCGAGACGAAGCAAAAGAAGTGTTGTTGAGGGACATAATCGCAGAAGGAAGTGATGTCGTCTCGTTGTTTCTCAACGACACCGATGGTCTAGAAGGAGAGGGTGAACAAGCTGGCTACGGTGACCTAATGCCGGTGCAAGAAGAAGAACATGAGGACGGCTCCGGTGACCCAATGCCGGTGCAAGAAGGAGACCGTGATGACGGCTCCGGTGACCGAACCGAGTCCGGACAGGTATATATATTAGTTAAGCATGTGCTGACTAGCTGATTGATGCATTCATTGTTTTGGTATGTACACATATTAATTAAGTCTTTGTTCTTTTTTCTAGCCCTCCGGATCGAGCACAACTTCGGTAAAGAGACGAGGCCCGAAGAAAAAGTTGAGCTCGGATGAAAAGTTTGAGATCATAGCAATCGCGCCCGACGGCCAACCGATTGAACCCCTCTGGACAAAGAGCGCATTTTTTGCTCAGTGCGGGGTTCTGGTTAGGGACAAGATCCCGATAAGCATCCAGCAATGGTTTAAGCTGGCTACAGAAGACCCTGATGTGTCTTATGTCAATGATATGCAGAAAAATGATCTTTGGACTGAGCTGAAGTCAAATTTCACCCTACCGCCAGAGGATAATCCAGAGAACCGAGTTAAAAAGAAATTAATCAAGTCTTTTGCTCTTAAGAGGATGGCAGAACTATTCAGGAGGTGGAAGAAATAGCTGAATAAGTTTGTCGAAAATAATGAGACACCAGAATTCAAGGGCAGATATGAGAAGATCAGAGATCACTGGCCCGCATTTGTGGCCCACAAGACATCGGAAAAGAGTAAGAAGATGTTGGCGACAAACAAGCAAAATGCTGCGAAGAAGATGCTTCACCATCCCACGGGGTCAGGTGGCTACCTCGTAGCCCGGCCTAAGTGGGCCAAGACTGAGAATGATCTGGTTCATAAAGGGATCGAACCAGAGACAATTAGCTGGCCAGACCGTTGCCGGACTTGGTTCTTCGGGGCTGGCGGAACCTTGGACCCTGTAATAGGGAAGTGCATTTGGACGAACGATCAAATGGACATACCAGTCAGGAAGCTTAAGCAGTATATCGAAGCAGCGCAGCAAGGGAAGTTCTTTCCAGACAGAGAGAACGACGAGCTCACAATGGCCCTCGGGAATCCTGAGCACCCTGGACGGACACGAGGCACGCCAGGCTCCATTCCGTGGAAGGTTGGGTTTCCGGACGTAGGCGGTTACAAATCCCATGAGAGGAGGAAAAAAGTGCAGCAGACCCAAATGCAGGCGCTGCAAGCAAGGGTAGACGCGATAGAGGAACGAGAAGCAAATCGCAGCAAACGTACCGCCGAAGCCTCCCCCGAAGCTACCCCGCCATCTCAGCGCAGAAGCAGCGTGGCTTGCACCGAGCTGCTTCAGCCGGAGCATGCCTTGATGGCTCCTGCCAGCTATCCCGTGGATGCTATAACGGAGTCTCAAAATTGCCACCTTATGATGCAATGGATGAATTTGAAGGTCAAGGCGGCTGTTGGCTCTGTTTATCCTACTGAACCCGGCGCAACTTTTCACTGCCGGCCCATTCCAGAAGGATATGCTAGGGTGATGGTGGATGAAATAACGGAGGGATTTGAGGACCTCCAGCTTGACCACCCTACCGGTGAAGGGGAGACTCGGCAGGGGTCTGCTCTGAAGACTCCATGCCTATGGCGGAAGGAGCTCATCAACCTTCCGAACTGGACGCCTCCGCCTCCTCCTCCTCCTCCTCCTCTGGCAAGTCAGGGCACTCCGCCTCCTCCACCGCCTCCTCCTCCGGCGAGTGATGATCAGGGCCCTCGGATGGCTCCTTCTCCGGCGCGTGGCGGCACTCCGCCTCCTTCTCCGCCTGCGCCGACGCGCCCGAGCAGCCAGCCTCCTCCTTCTCCGCCTCGTCAGCATGGGAGGAAGAGACCTGCCACCGCTCCAGCTGCTCCGGCGCGTCGTAGTCCTTCTCCTCCGCCTCGTAAGCAAGTAAAGAAGACAACCGCTCCGTCTGCTCGGTCGGCGTCTAGCAGTACAACCAGAGGCGGGAGGACATACAGATTCGGTCCTTCTCTGAAGACTCCAGAGAAGTTACCATATGAGAGGACCCCGGAGGAGAACGCCGAGATCGCGCGAACCGAAGTGGATGACTGGTTTCAAGGGTTGAGAGCAAAGAGACATCCACCTCCGGAGGAGAAGGTAGATCCGGTGAAAGTGAAGCGCACTCTGGCTGCCCTGACAAAACCACCGAAGTCTCCGCCGAAAGGAAACTATGAGCGCATTATTGGAAAGGAATTTGCCGAAGCGGAGCGGTCGGGAAGTACTGTCAGTGATCAAAGGCTGAAAGAACGACGAGCTGGGAAACAAATTGCCCAGCTCGGCGAACAAGCGAAGCAATCGTGCCCCCCGCTCAAGGTGCCTAGCCACAACGTCGCTAATGATCCGAGGATGGTGCCCGGTTATAGCAATCTTGCAGATTACCTGCCCGACGATGTACATTATGAACCCATGGACGTGCAGATACAAAGATACGAGTACGGGAAGCCTCTCGTCAAAGATGAAAGATCTCTATCAACAATGATGCGAAGATTGCATGATTGGTACTTGAAAATCTGCAGAGACTCTGGGGGGAGGAGTACTTTGTATGTGAAAGTTAAAAAGGAGCATGACCTCGTTGGAATTGAACTGTTGCCTGTTCCATTTGAGGAGTTCTATCAGTTTTCAATCAATTAGCCCTCGATAAAACAACGGTCGCCTGCTACTGTCTGTAAGTAGTACTACTTCTGTCATTAAGTTTCCCTATATAACTTAGCTCTTTCATTGCATGTATTTATAATCATCCTCACTATATTATGCAGATTGAAGATCACCGAATTAAAGAAAAGACAAGTCGGTAATATTGGGTTCATTAACACATATCTAATAGATGCAACTCAGGTTAAATTTCATGCCGCAGCTACCGAGGCCAACTTGCTATGATCGTTGGTAATAAATGAAAACAAAGATATAATACTCTTTCCTTATAACTTCAAGTAAGTGTTACTGTCTTGTGTGTATTCGGTTTTCCTTATATATTAGTCAAGATTATAGTAATGTAATTGATGAGTTATGCATGCGTGTGCAGTTTCCACTATATTCTCCTACAGATTAAGCTTGAGCAGGGACTAGTAACCGTCTTAGACTCAAGACGAAAAGATCCCCAGGACTATGCAGACATGACTCAAATACTCGAGAAGTAAGTTAAATCGATCATTATCCATCATATCAGCAATTTTGTTCATTTCCTGATATATCAAGTAATTGTTTTCTTTGTCCGGCAGGGTTTGGAGAAAATTCACCAGAAAAGCTCCGGGACTGCCGAAGGAGCTGCAATTTAGACACCCGAAAGTAAGTACTATAGTAGCATTTTAAGCGCATCTAATAGTCATTCAAGCGCTAGTTTCATCAATACCATTTGGCATTCTTGCTTATCAGTTTGATTAACCTCTATTTCTTGTAAAGTGGTTGTGGCAGGAACAAGGGAATGATTTCTGTTGATACTACGTTTGCGAGTTCATCCGCCACACGACCTGTGAGCGGGGCTACACTGATGAACAATATGAAGTACGTAAATAATAGCATTCACAATTTTATTTTATTACCATCATTTGTGTTGAGTTTCATTCATTCATATATATATATATATATATATATATATATATATGTGTGTGTGTGTGTGTGTGTGTGTGTGTGTATGTATGTATGTATTGACCCCCTTCTCTAAATTAGATGTTTCGGAAGCGGAATGAACTCCTAGCACCAGCTCGCATGCGATCAATTCAAGAGGAATTGGCGGCATTCTTTCTTGACCACGTGATCCCCGAAGACGGAGAATTCTATGTGAACCCTGAGTCCGTATGATTATATTTGTAAGAGATAATTGTTGTATATATGTAGCCGGTAGTGTCAGATAGATATACGAGAACTTATTGTTCGACCAATCTCTCGGAGAAGGAGAGGTGGTCGATATCACTTCTCTCTGTATGCATATATGTTCATGACGATCTTCTGTTTCCTTCGTTTGCTTACTAGCTAGTTAGCGTGTCTAGTCCTCTCTATACGTATGTATAGTACGTAGCGTCGACCAAGCACGGACATAAGAAAGGGCACTTCTCTCTATTAATTATAGCTAGCTAACACAATATATGAAACACCTAAATTAACCCCCCAAACCCCCCCCCCCCCCCCCCCTTCAAAAAAACAAAAATCCCAGCCACAGAAATACTAACGCGTGGATCCTAACCTCGCGAACCTCCTCTCTGTAGTCTCTTCTACCTTGTGCCTTATTTAACACGCACACGTCCCTACCTAGAGGTATACGCTTAACCCATCGTTTCACAGGCACCAGGGTGGCTATATAATCCCGTTCCCGTCTCATCATCGCCCTAACCGGCGACGCGAAATGGATGCTCCTCGACATGCCTTCGCGTCGATGGACGATCGTTCTAAGTGCCTCGTCCTCCTCTATCAGGGCCAAAGCCGGCGCCAACGCAATTAGTGTACTCAATGGACTCCGCAGCAGGGTGCGTTGAGGCATGGGACTATGGGAGGTGCACAGGACGGCAGACACGAGTGGTCGTCTTCTTGTTCAGCCTCGTTGTCTAGCTCATGCGCCCACGCGCGGCACCATCCCGGTGCACAGAAATGGGAGCGACGTTGTTGTGCGGCTGCCTGCGCCAACAGTGCGGCTTGTGCGTGGGTGCACGTATGGGATGAATGACGCGGTGAACGCGTCCTGTCGACTCGTACGAGAGCCCGGCGGCCAACAATGCCGGCAGCAACGGTACGCGCGGGAGCTGCTAGCTGCTCTGCTGGAGGACATGCAGGATGGCAAGACCAACTGTTCGACGTGTGGATACAGATGCACCGGGCGTGCCTGCTCTGCCGCAGCCAGCTCTCGCCGCGGCAGCAATCACGGTGGATGGAGTCATCAGCCCACGTCCAAGAGTGGATAAAGGAGAACCTTCCGATTACAATGGACGGCAGATCAAGTTACCTACAGCCCCCATACAGTAACAACATAACAGCGATCGTACCGTTCAGTTTCTTTTTTAGCATCACCCGTTCAGTGTGCATTATAACCTCACCGTGCCAACGCCTCCTCGGGAAGCACTATGAAATCTTATTATCTCCAGCTGATTTTTCTTTTTCATGGTCGATATACGCTGCTCCAGTTTCCAGTCTCCCCCACGGTCATCTTTTTTGCAACGAAGCGACAGTTCTTTTAAGAGGAAACGCTATTCATCAGTGGACTCATCTAGTAGTGACTTCCATATGTAACGTGGATACTTAACATAGTTAGAAAATGTTTTATGTTTGGCGTTTCACCACGCTTTTTGAAAATATATGCCTTTGTTTCAAAAAGAAAACTAGTTCTATTATATACCATAAAAAGTACAAGGCCCCTCAAAAAAATAAAAAACACATTAAGGTACAGGCACCACCAAACGACCATCACCATCGCCAGAACGTGCAGCTGATGCACTGGTATCGCCGCTCCTCTGTAGAGTTAGCTTGACCATGTCGATGACAGTCCGAAAGTCTGCGTGTCTGTGGCCTTAAGGACCATTGCCACCGAGCTGCAGTCGTCGCCATTGAAGACATGAATCAATATGAAGCGCCGGGCATCAAATCTCGCAGGACTGCACACACAACGATAAATACTAACCTCATTGCTCCAAGGAGACGACATGTATCTATGCTAGAGCTTTGTCAAACCTGTCACAATGAACAAACTCGAGGAGCATCATAGCCAGGAAGACCAGTCGAAGATGAAGTGCCGCCATCCACCAAAACGCCGCCCTTACAACAAAAACTTCGGAACTTATACTACTCACCAGAGTCGAGGCATGGGATCCCACTTCCCATCTTGACTGCTTAAGCGACAAGTAGAGGGGATGTGAATCCATGGGATCACTAATAAAGCTTGAAGTGGGTGAGTGCCTTAACTGTCGCACACGCATGAGGAGAAGAGGAACCCTAACTTGGAGATATTTCAACCCGTGGAAGTGTGCTTTTGTTTTGTTCACATATATTTGTATGTTAAAACCTCCACTAATAAATGATGGAAAGAAAACAAGCGCCTCCCCCTCTTGCCTCGCCTCACATCCGCCGATCGGCCCTCTCACTGCTCTGCCTCGGCGGCAAGCTTCCCTTCACAGCCTGATTTGTACCTCCACCAAGAGAATGCACGGGGCACATGGCTTGATTTCACAAGTACGCAAGCAACAACAGAAATGCAACATCTACACCCCTTAGGCCTGGACATTAGCGATTTCAAGACCTCCCAGTGACTACTCCGCCCCGCCATCGCCAAATGTTGCTTTCTTTTCTCATCCTCCTCCACAACTCGTGGATGGCTGGGGCTCCTCTGCATCGCGGATCTACCGTGGCTCGGTGTCGCCGACCACAATGATGTTGACACGCTTCATGCTTTGCTCACCGAGAAACGGTGACTCAAGGTCCCCAACACTACCTCCTCCAGCATCATCCCGACCTCGCCTCGTCGCGCTCCTCACTGGCAAGAAGAACAACGTTGCCACCCTAGCTTCCAAATGTCTCCTCTTCCTTTCTTCTCCTCGTCTAAAGGTGCCGACGCCAACCACCTCCTCCCCGGTAAGTTGGTATGGAAGCCGATCCCCTCCTTGGCCATGGAGAGCCCTCAGCGCATGTGCAGCCCGTGCCCCACCCTGAATTTTTCAAGAGGATGTGGTGGACGAGAACGTCTCTCTATATTGCAGTTGGGCGGGGGAAGGCCGTTGGTGACCAAGAGGGGTGGTGAGGGTAGGAAGCACATGACTTCGCATTCGTGAGAGGGGGAATCCGTGGGGAACGTGGCTAACGGCCGGGGAGGACGAGCCAATTTCATCGACGACCATAGTTTGAAGATGCAGTGCTTGCCACCTGAATGGGAATCTAGAGGGAGAGAGAAAACATCATGATGGGAAGAGACGAGATAAGAGAGTAGAGTATCTCCAATAAGTCCCACAAAAAGCGCTCCTAAAATTGTTTTACGCGATGTCCATATAATTTAGTGAAGGTCTGCAAGCGTTGTGCTTTAGAGCAAATCCAACATATCTTGTATACGTAAAAACAAATTACTGTCTAGGGGATGTTTCGGCCCAAAATCATCTTCAACAGATCCCATAAACGTGGAATAAATTTACAGGATCATGTAAACTTGGCCCACGTTCCCTCTTGTTTAGGGGAAGTTTTGCTTCCCATAAACTTTTGGCGGCAAGGTAACCACCTGAAACTTTCCAAGGCGCCATTGCCGCGCCGCCAACCTCCCTTGGATACCTATTAATTGTCACTCAAGCGGATGTATCCAGTACTATTTGAGCGACAAGTAATATTGATCAGAGGGAGTATCATGCTTACAGAACCTGTTGGAGCAATTCTATTATCCAACTCCACTAGGAGTCTAGAGCAGAATTTTGTACCGAAAAGGGGTCTCTTGAAGATGCTCTAAGACTAACGACTTGCGGTGCATAAAAAAAAGAATTGAAGCGAACGGCTGCGCCACTCATGCTGCGAAGAACAGCGCACGGATCGGACGTATGCGTCGCGTCACGAACGTTTCCAGGAACATTCGCATGACTTCCGAAGAAGATTTCGATCCCTCAAAAAAAAGAGAGAAGTTTTGATTATTTTCAGCGATCGGGCAAATATCTTATATATGGAAGAAATAGATCGGGCGAAATGTATGCGAGATGCATACGTATGCATATGATTTGGAAACTCCGTTTGGAGAATCCACCGCCTTGTCTGCACTACCATTTATGCCGGTGCAACATGCCGAATAGCTCCACGGCTGCCATATATCTCCTGAT
Source organism: Triticum monococcum (assembly GCA_034509565.1). Classification (NCBI taxonomy): domain Eukaryota; kingdom Viridiplantae; phylum Streptophyta; class Magnoliopsida; order Poales; family Poaceae; genus Triticum; species Triticum monococcum. The sequence continues at coordinate 789,699,024 of CM067847.1, forward strand.
AAATACGTACATACAAGCCGCGCCGTGCATGCAACGCTCTAATCAACGAAGCACCCATACAGATCTCGCCATTGCTCGTTCAACCTCCTTGCTCGGCGCCGACCATGTACGGCCCCGACTTACCACCGTCGAGGTACCACCACCAGGCGGACCCGCCGCCGCCGCCCAACGGGTCCAAGGCGCTGAGCCTCCTGCTCCGCCTGTGCGCGATGCTGCTCGCCGTCGTGTCGGCGGTGGTGATGGCTGCGTCAAGCGAGTGCGCCGCCCACGCTCCCTCGGACGACTCCGGCGCCGCCGCATCCGTCGTCACCTTCACCTATAACCGGTTCGGCGCCTTCGTGCTCCTGGTCGGGTGCAACATCACGGCCGCCATCCTGGAGGCGCTGGCGGTGTACCTGCACGTCAGTCTCGACGTGGCCGCCGTCACCGCCGCCGCTGCGGCCGACGAGAAGGATAGTCTGGACGAGGAGGAGGCGCCGGCCGGGGTCAACATCCCCGCCATCGTGCTCGTGGTCGTGGACCTGCTCGTGCACGCGCTGCTCTACTCGGCGACGGCGGCAGCCTACACGGCGGCGGCCGCGTACGCCACGCAGATCGGCGCCTGCGCGCGGTTCGCCGGGCAGGTGGAGCGGGCCAAGATCCTGTCACTCGCTGCCTCCATCGCTGTCACCGTCGCTGCCGTCGCCAAGGACGTGCCGCTGCCATTCAACGTCCCGCCCGTTCTAGGTTGAATTAAATAATCCTGACGCGTGCATGCGGGTGTAGGTACGTACGTTTGCAGGTACTTTGGTCGCGTGGTTGCCATTAGGAGTACTAGGAATCTACTACAATACGATTTGGTGGTATGTACACCTTCTTTATTTTTTAGATGAAAGCTAAAAGTAGTATGATATGATGATTTGTACAACTCTTGATTATGTTGCAATCTCCGAGTATCAGGAATTCAGGATGTGTACATTTACTTTTTGTGAGCCATCTTGTGGGTAGGAGTCCTCTTCCAATTTTACAACAACTGGTATCTTAGCTATGTTGTCCCTGAAGATGGGAGAGTATACATGTTTGGCTTTTTTCTTTGAAAATAGCGTAAGTACCCCATGGCATGTGGATGGACACGCCATGATAGTATACAGCTCTACATAGCTGCTCTCTCGTCGTTTATTCTGTCTTAGAAACCTATGCTTGCCTCATTAATTCCGAAACGTATGAGGTTTGCTTTCTCTTGGTATTTATTTTCTGCAAAATGATATGGCCTTCTGACATTACATGCATTCATGATAACAGATCATGCAACCCCTTATGTTTATGTGATATAAAATTGTATGATCAGGTTGATATTCCATGGTGCTTATCTATGTTATTTTGTAATCAAAAGATTACATACTAATGATGTAGCTATTGGGCAAAGACTATCCAAGTGAAACCGACAGAGTAGAAGTATATCATTGACGTTTAATGGATGAATTATGGCACATACTTGGTCTAATCATGGCATATATTACTAATTAATTTCGGGAAATAGCGCGAACTAGCCTGTGGTTGGATTGTTAAAGGGACAGTGGTATCCCAGCCCACAAAGGTTCAAGTATGGTGCTCGCATTATTCCTAGATTATTTCAGGATTTCGGGCGATGAACTTTCAGTGGGAGGAAACATTCCCCTCCATGACGAGGCGCATACGGTGATTTCTTAAAACTCAAGATGTTATGCCGGCTCCTTCTATCGAAGGTGCTCATAGAGGTAGGGTGTGCGTGTGTGTGTTTATAGGAATGAGTGTATGCGCGTATGTATGAACACTTGTGTCTGTACTGTGTGAAATAATCCGGGAATAGTAGCTGGATGCCGTTCCCCAGGGGGCAATCCCAACAAACCCTCTATCTCACGTTGGTTTCTCGTTGCATGAATCATGACACAGGGCGAAGACACATTAGATTCTCAAACCATTTTCGATGTGCTAAAAAAGCTAGCGAACCATGTACATTTCAAAAATCCCAGCCCGGGTCTGTGGAGTGACGATGCCGACAAATGAAGCGACGAGGTCGTACACCAGAGTGATCATGTGACCTGTTACACAAAATAGTACGAGCCAAAGTAATAATTTCTCAAAATAATTTAATATGTGCTGCAATGGAGGCAGCACCCATAGGATACGGGGAGTATGTTGGGTCGGTTCTTGAAGTAATCGGGCGAGTATTTTAGATGAGTTGGAGGAGAGAGAGGACGAGAGAGAAGGGAAGTGGACTACTGATTAACAGCCGGCTGCGGCACGTGCTCTTAGACATGTTGTGAGAGAAACAGACGGGCCATATATATGCAACTACTGTACTTGTCGACTATAAGGTCGGCCATAAATGATGTGGCAAGATCATATAGCCAGCAGCTGGCTATACTATTAAACATGCTCTAAATGCTTCTGGTTGTTCGACTGTACTAGTATCATCCCAACTTTAGGCCTCTTTTGGTTCATAGGATAGGATTATCATAGGAATAGGAATTTTGTAAGAAATGAGATGGCATGTATCTCAAATCCTATGAGTAGGAATAGGAAATGAGATGTCATTTGGTTGACACCAAAGTAATTTTTTCCATTGAGTCTAGGCTCATTTTTATTTCCTATGAAATATGGAGGATAGGAACCAATCCTATGTAGGAATAAAAATCTATTCCTATGAACCAAAGAGCTCTAAAGGAAAAAATCTTATAAGAATCCTATCCTCTAAAATTCCTATGAAATTCCTCCATGGGAAAACGGACTGGTGTCTACTCTGACTGGGTGGCGTGTCTGTCTGGTCCTTTGCATTCATGGTCCTGGGCCTGCATGGACCTCTTATATGTTGTCACGGGCCTATCCGATGGGGGATTCCCTCGTCACTGCTGGAGCACGGTAATCACTGTGATTGGCGAATATCCATCGCATCAGCTATTTTAGGAATCAGGGAGATGACACCAAAGCAATCGTCCGTCCAAACCTCCTCTGTTAAGAATGGCAGAGTTAGCTCACCATTCTCACTGGCGGAAACATTGGCTGCTACAGGCCAACAATCCTCCGCCAACGAAACCCTATTCTTAAGTCTTGTTTCGGTGCGGTTCAACAGCCAACAATTAGAAGAAACAACAGCGCTGGTCGGGATATAAACCTGGTTTCCATTGAGAGTCAAGAAAAAGTAGGACTATAGCTTTTTTTTTAGAGATAGGACTTATATTTTTTGGCCATCTAGGATTAGGACTATAGCTAGGAGTATATCCTAGTCCGAGTAGTACTAGTATAGTCTAGTTCATCTTTTACGTACAAGTCAAGGCCGTTAATGCAAGACCGCAAAAATCAATAGAAAGAGAATAACCAAGGTCGATCATTGTTCTGGTGTGGATCGTTGTTGGCGAGATCGATTCGATCAAGGTCGGGATAGAAACGTCCAGAAGAATCGACCACGCAGGCGGATCGAGTAGTGACCAGTGAAGCGGGAGGCTAGCTTTGTAGTATGTGCCTGCGCCTGTTCTGGAAATCAAGTCGTCGTCCATCACCGTCATTGTCTGAGAGTAACGCAAGGCACGGCAGGTGCCCATATCTCGTCATGGGTCTCTGCCTCGGCAAGTCGACATGGGGTGGCACTTCTTCTACTTCTCCGCTCTGGAAGGACAAGCCGCATGACCTCGGCGACGGCACTTCTTCTACTTCTCCGCCCTGGAAGGACCTGCCGCATGAGCTCGCCGGCGTGGTCCTCTCACGTCTCGCGTCCCACGATGATCGCCTCAGCTTTTGCGCCGTTTGCCTGGACTGGCGCCTGGCCGCAAAGCACCAGCGTCTGCTGCTGCCGCCAGCCGTGCCCTGCATCAACCTTGGCAAAGGCGAGTACCAGAGCCTTATCGATGGCAAGGTGCGCCGGTTCCCCGTCCCCAGCGATTGCCGCGCCGACGCTTCATTCGGCAGCTTGCTCCTATTTCAGCATGGGCCATCCTCGAGCTGCTTCCTCCAGGACCCCTTCTCCGGAGCCAAGCCGGCCATAAAGCTCCCATGCTACTACAACTGGATGCCCCTTCGTGCTAATGGCGTCGTCGGCACCTTCAAGCCCCACCACGGGCATGGCATGCCACACAACAACATTCAAAAGATTGTCCTCTTGTCACCTAAACTCTTCATCGCTGTGTTCCAAGAGTGTCCATTCCCCAACTATTCCAACTTTGGAGGTTTTTGCCCGGGCACGCCACTTCCGTTTTTGTGGTCAGAAGCAGCCGACACATTCGCTATTCAGCACCATGGCGGGACCTTTTGTTACGAGGACGTAGCCTTCCATCATGGAAAGATCTTTGCTGTCTGTAGGATGGGGAATCTGTTCACCCATGAGTTTGTCGGAGATTCATTGTCCAAAAGTCGTGTGGAGCATGTCATTAAGGAACAACCCGATGCGGGCTACATGGACATGAAATGCTACCTAGTCACATCAGCCGACAACACAAAGCTACTGATGGTGCGTTGGAGCATTCTTGAAGTGATGAACGAGTTCAAGCTTGATCACCACACAATGGATCTGCGTGTATTCGAGGCAGACTTGGATAAGGGCCGGTGGTCTGAGGTGAAAGACTTGGGCGACCAAGTCCTCTTTGTTGGGCAGACTGGCTCGAGAGCGTTCGCGGTAACAGGTTCCTCTGCGCACTATCACCAGATTTTTCAAGGAGGGAACCTTGTGTTTCTTTCGGGAAATGATTGGTCATGGAAATGGGAATGTAAGCAACATTCTGCGCGGTGTAAGTGCTTCAATTGTCGAAAGTTCGTCCATGGCATTCCTATCTATTGTGTGTTCGACATAATGAGTGGCAAAAGCAGTATAGTTTCTCTTAGTAGGAGTGACAGTCAAAAGAAATATTTTAGGTCTGAATGGTTCTTCCCCTCTGCGTAGCAATCGAAAGATTTTACAAGATGGATTGATGATAGACACACATACATATCCCTACAGATTTCCCGTATTGATGTGAAACATGTCTTACTTTCTTCCTATATATACATAATCATGTAGATTTTTCTCTATGCAATTATTTGACCCCTCGACCTGTAGTACAATTCAGTTCAGTCGTATGAAAGACATTACCAAGCTGCAAGCATTACTAATGCGCATGTAGCTTAAATGTTGGACGTTTTGAGACACATGTAACATGGAACTTAAATGTAATTTTCATTTTACTTTTTATGTGGAAAGATAGTAACACCGCCCATATTTTGTAATTTTTTCTTGTTTTACCATGGTACTGCTTGTGTATTTTTATTTTATATTGGGCCATCTATTTTGAACAATATTTTAAATGCATCAGCCGATGTTTATTTAATAAAATAATTATTTCTAAGAATGTACTCCCTTTACTCCATACTATCTGAACTTCACATTGTTTGTTCAAGTCGTGATCTGTGCTAGCATCTTGTTCGAGTGGTTAGGCTTTAGCAGAACTATGGTATCACCCACACTTTGCAGAACGGAGTTAAACAACCACATGCTTTAAACAAATATAGGCATTACCGAAGTAGCACAAACAACATCAAACCATATTCGTCGTAAATCATAGCTTACATCACACACACTAACTTATGGATAGAGATTATACAACCCTTTAGTCATCGATCATTGCCAGGGCTTCCTCGTGCCTGTCGCACTTGATGACCACATATGTGCACGAATGGTCGAAGACGGTGACTGTGAAAGCATCTTGGGTCAGTACCTTGAATGCCTAGAGGTAGCCGATTTGCAGCGCGTGAGCAGTGGCAAAGGCTCGACACCCTTCATTCATGCCAACCCTTCATTGACATCGTTGAGCGTCACCTTCCAACTGCATCATGTGTTCGTCCTAAAAAGTGGTGAACCTTGGGATGGTGCCCAGGTAAGGATGAAACTTATCAGCAATGGGAAGCAATTCCAACTGAGGTGCAAACATCACCTAGGTTAAGTGGGTTGTAGAAACTTCCTCGGGGAAGTGGCCATCCTTTGCAGGCCTCCCCGTCCGCCTCATGGAGGCACTGTCTTCTCTTCCATCCTTACCTCGGAGGCAATTGCAGTTTTATCTTCTGATAGTCTCTCTTGGTCCGCATATGTTCATCTTGTGGCGGAGATCAAGGCAACAATGGAGGATAGGGAGTTTATTCCTGAGAAATTACATCATGAACAAAATAGTGTGGCGGTTTGTTTGGCAAATTATAGTCGCGTAAAGTGCACCACGACAGTGCGGTTAGTTCAAGATCCCGCCCTTTATTGAGCAACTTTTGCCTTTGAACGGTAACACCATAATGTTGGTACAGGAGATACATTTTTCTAACAGCTGTTACAGGAGATACATTTGTTTAGCATTTCACCATACTTTTTTAAGAACACTTCTGCTTCGGTACACCGACTAAACACAGCGACGGCTGAAATTATCCCATACCCCATCATAATAAAGGGCGGGATGGTTTTATTCTTAAAGTATGTCGCCCGCGCCGATTCGCACGACCTCATGTATACGAATGGCACATGCGCAAGGGGTTGGGCCGGCCCATTAAGCCATGTCCCTCCTACCACGTTCTATATAAGAGACTTAAAAATAGAGAGAAAAGGGATAGCTCTCGTGAGCACTCGAAATCGAGACCTCGCACTTGAGGCGCGCCCGCTTCACCTCAACGCTGCTTATGGTGTTCTACAATGCGAAATATATTAGAAAACACAACATTGTTCATATATACAAAAACATTTCAGCAAAACTTTGAATGTTCTACTAAAACAGGTATGAACAATTTTGAAATGCCGAATAGTTTTTGAAATTATAAAAAACATTTGAAAACACAAATATTTGTTGAAATTTGAACAAAATTTTAACACATGAACATTTTTTAATGATGAAAGCGAATCTTAATTTCGATGCTCAATTCAAAAGTTATAACTTAAGAAATTGAAAACCAAATTAACTACACGTGAAACAATGCACAAATACCAATGGACGTGAATTTTTTAACACGTTCATGTCTATTACCAGGGTTTCTTTCTTTTTAGTCATGAGGTGTAAAAGGCAGACAAAAAGTTTCCTAATATGCCTTTGATCGCTAGATGTGGCCAAAAACTATTACGGTACATTAAAAGTTTCAGTATTGTATGGTTCTCACTCCAAGTGGAAGAACCATGACATCATCGAAAATTTTGTACGACCACGACGTCGACTTAGTGAAACTAGACTAGCTTCACCGCTGATCATGCCGTACACACAATAGCTTGTGACTGCATAGCCGAGTTTTGGGCAGTGGTCGCCGAGAAGGAAGACACAGTTCCCTCTGAAGCCCTGGTCTGATGAACCAGCCACCACAAGCGCTCTGGAGCTAGTCTCGCCGACAACGAGGACCTGGCTGCCCAAGTCCTTGACCTCGGACCACCGGCCCAAACACCTGTAGATCCATCGCCCAATGTTAGCAGCAAACCATGCCCATGTGTGCGCGCGTGCGTGAGTCAGGCTGGTGCGTGCGCGTGTGCGCGGACCCAGCTAGCGTGCATGGGGTAGACCAGGAGGTTACGGGATCGCGAGTTGGGCGTGATCGCTGCGGGCTCGCCGCGAGTTGCACGCGTACGTGCGCAAGGTGGGCGCGAGCTGAGCGTGCTGATCGGGCCGCCAGGAGGGGTGGGTGCGTGTGGGTCATGCCCAATGCAGGCCCAGCAATATAAGCCCCTGATCGATCTTTGTAACGGTGTGGTCTAGGGCATCGAGTACGAGCTCGACGAAATATACGCCGTACGGCGGCGGCGGGCGTTTGAGCGCCCGGAAAAACTCCTGTGTCCACCCCTTCCATCCCTTCTTCTTCCTCGATCCGTTACACACCAGGAGAGGGAGAGAGAGAGGAAAGGAGAGCTAGGCAAAAAAAAGTGTCAACTTTATTTGGATCTACAACACAAAATGTCAATATATCATACTCCCTCCGTTCCAAAATATAGTGCGCCCACGCTTTCCGAGGTTCAACTTTGACCATAAATTTAACCAACGAGACCGACTGCGGCAGGAGAAAAAATTATATAATTGAAAACTTCTTTTGAATACGAATTCACTGGTATAACTTTTGCTCCCGCCGCAGTCGGTCTTGTTGGTTAAATATATGGTCAATGTTGAAGCACGGGAATAGAGGAAGCACTATATTTTGTAACGGAGGGAGTACATTAGTTCATTTTAAAATTACATATGCATTTTCAGTGTGTTATTAATGTCTAGTAGTGGTTTGGCAGTTCAAGGCTATTTTACATGTTATGTATCCGAACACTCAATTTTAAATTTCAGATTAGATGCAAAAGTTTGCCCAGGCTTCATAAAAATTCTGGCTCCGCCACTGAGCAGGCCGGCAATATAGGCCCCTGGTCGATCTTTGTAACGGTGTAGTCTAGGGCATCGAGTACGAGCTTGAGAAAATATACGCCGTACGGCGGCGGGCGTTCGAGCTCCCGGAAAAACTCCTGTGTCCACCCCTTCCATCCCTTCTTCCTCGATCCGTTACACACCAGGAGAGGAGGGAGAGAGAGAGAGAGAGAGAGAGAGAGAGAGAGAGAGAGAGAGAGGAAAGGAGAGCTAGGCATAGCCACGGTTCCAACACCCAACGATGACCAAACTCCACTCTATCCATCTGGCAAGGGATACTCCACCGCATCATTAGTAGCTTTTGCTTGTGGGAAGACGTCACCAGGTGGCGTTGGACGTAACGCCTGTTCGCCATTGCAGCAACAACAGGCCCTTCCTTGATAACATGCTCGACCCTACTGGTACCGCAGGTCTGAGACAACGGCGTCTCTTCGAGGACCAACTCATAGGTGAAGAGATTCTTCCTAGATCTGAGCGCAAAGATCTTTCCACGGTGGAAGGCTATGTCCTTGTAGATTATGCTCCAGACATGGCCCTGAGGATCTTGATACCACGTGAAAGGTGTATTTGACCATGGAAGTGTGGCAGGCGGGATCTTGGTCGTGCTTGGCCGGAAACTTCCAATTTTGATTAGGGTGCAGGCGTCGAAAAATACAACAACTAGCTGAGAGGAGCACACGATTATCTTCCTCAGGGGCCATGACGTGTTGGGATTTTACTCGCACGCTGTCCTGAGCACATCAGATTCGCCGCACACAACGACGTCCTGACGGCACATTCGTTCGTAGTGGCATGGGACCTTGATAGCCGGCGTGGACAGGGAGAAAGGGTCGCCGAGGAAGCACCGATGGGAGCGCTTGTGCTCGTATAGGACCCAGCAGTCGAATGTGGCGCACGCACGGTAGCCCTTGGGCGTGGCGAAACTGCGGACTTTGCCGTTGCCGGCCAGGTCCTGGTACTGGCCGCGGCCGAGCTTGATCCATGGCATGGCCGGCGGTAGCAACCTGCTCTTCTGCTGTGCGGCGAGGCGCCAGCCGCGGCACACAGCGCCAAAGCTGGCACGGTCCGTGTGGCACACTGGCAGAGCAGCCTGGAGAGGATTTCGCCGGCGATCTCTCGCTGGAGGTCCGGCCAACACGAAGCGGTCTTGCCAAGACAGAGTCCCATGATGTATGAGTATGAGACTATGCGACGTAGATATTGAAAAAATTTGTCTCTCGAACGATTTTTTTAGGAAAAAACTAGCGCCCACACATGTGGCATCTTGCACATCGCACACACGCCTCCAACACCACTCATTTTGCCACGTATGAACAGATGACATCCGCAGAAATTTTTTTGGTTTCGGCTCAAAATGTTTTATCTCCTAATTAAAAAATCAAATTAAAAATCTGTTTTCATCATTAAATCCGCCCCGACGAGATCTTCACAACTATACCCCATGTTGATATGTTTCGATGATTTTGTTTGCCCAAAAGTTACCACGATGTTTATACTGTAGTTGCCATAGTACTTGAACTAAAGTTGCCATGTGTCAATTTTAGTTTGTAGAGCATGGCAATTTTAGTTTTTTTATGATGGCAATTCCAGTACTTTGACCATGAAAATTATTTAGTGTATGAATCATGGCAATTTTAAATGCATGTATCATGGCAATTTTAGTTTATGGTTTATGGCAAGTCCATTTTCTTAATTCCCCATTTTATAATATGTCAAAAATTACTTTTAAATATAGAAGAAAATAGCTGAAACATATCATGACAACTTCAGTGTAAACATCATGGCAATTCATGTGCAATAGACATGTCAACTTTTAACCCAAAAAATATTTTCGTCAAAATATATTGATATGAGATCTAGTTTTGAAGATCTCGCCGCGAGGGATTTAATGGTAAAAACGGATCTTCAATCGGATTTTTCATTTAAGAGATAAAACATTTTAAAAACTGAAAATCCAAAAAGATTATTACATGCATGCATGCGGTGACGTGATGCAGTCTGTGTGTTATAGGGCGTGTGGGCGTGTTTGGCTCCCACCACACGTGTGGGCGTTAGCGTTATCCTTCTTTTATAGATATAGATTAGTATCCTAATATGACTTTATCACGGACACGTGACTTTTAATTAAACACTATATTCATCCAAGGACTCGTCTCAATACTGATCGACTTCTATCCATATGTAACGTGGACACTATACCACTATTTTTCCCCATTTTATAATATGTCAAAAATTACTTTTAAATATAGAAGAAAATAGCTGAAACATATCATGACAACTTCAGTGTAAACATCATGGCAATTCATGTGCAATAGACATGTCAACTTTTAACCCAAAAAATATTTTCGTCAAAATATATTGATATGAGATCTAGTTTTGAAGATCTCGCCGCAAGGGATTTAATGGTAAAAACGGATCTTCAATCGGATTTTTCATTTAAGAGATAAAACATTTTAAAAACTGAAAATCCAAAAAGATTATTACATGCATGCATGCGGTGACGTGATGCAGTCTGTGTGTTATAGGGCGTGTGGGCGTGTTTGGCTCCCACCACACGTGTGGGCGTTAGCGTTATCCTTCTTTTATAGATATAGATTAGTATCCTAATATGACTTTATCACGGACACGTGACTTTTAATTAAACACTGTATTCATCCAAGGACTCGTCTCAATACTGATCGACTTCTATCCATATGTAACGTGGACACTATACCACTATTTTTTTGGGCGGCTGCTACAAATCAGCTGGTTGGATAGCCGTCTGATCCAGAGTGCGTGGCCGTTTAATGCATGCTCACAGCAATGCAAAGCGCGTCTTCATCCTCTCGCTTGTACTGCCCTCTCCTCCCGCTTGGCAGTGCTCACTTCATCAAAGCAGCAGCCCCGATAGCAGCGCCCATCGCCGGAGTGTTGATCCTCGATCACAGCAGCCCAACCAGAGCCGCCGCCGGCCATTGCATCGCAGTAGCGGGAGCCATCCAGCTGGTGCTCAAAAAAATTGCAATGCCGGCCGCACCAAAAAAGCTTCAACGCAGCAGCTTCCAAGGCAGCATAGCGCGGCGCGAAGCACCGGCGAAGCCCGGCGGCGCTCCATTGCAGCCCGGGTGGCGCTCCATTGCAAACCTTGACGAGCTTCAACGACCCCATGCGCGCTTCATTGCAGCTCTGGCGTGCTTCAATGCATCTCCGGCGTGCTTCAATGCAGTTCTGGTGTGCTTCATTGTAGCTCCGGTGACGCTTCATTGTAGCCCTCGCAAAGCTGAACGACCCCGCGCGACACTCCATTGCAACCTCCGGCAGTGCTCCATTGCAGCCTTGTGCACTTCACTTCAGCACCGCGAGCGGAGCACATCGCGCCGGGACGCCGGTGCAGCACCACAAGCGCATCGCATCGAACGCCGCTTTGCAGCACCACAAATGTCGCCTCCCCGGCGAGATCCCCAGCCAGTCGGTGCCGCAAGGCCGGCTACGACCTGCCTGCTGCAAGGGGTCAGTACACTGGTGCACCGGGCCGCCGCCGCCACTCCTCCGGCGGGAAGAAGATAGAGAGAGGGGATGCTTCGATGGTACGAGGCGAGAGCAAGGTGCCAGAAGCAGAGGCAATTTGATGAAGAAGAGAAGGGGATCAGCTGAGTTGGTGGAGGAGAGAACACGACATCCCGGCAAGAAAGGATAAGGCGTGGGTGCGGTTGGTGGTCCCGTAAAGGATGTGTGGTGCGCGACGGGCACGTCTTAGATCACGAGAAATCAGTCAGTAGATTTTAATCGTTTTCCTTTTTTTGGCATTTCATCGCAATTTTTATTTATGGAAGACCATCATGGTGATTGATTAATCAAAGAAGTTACATTGTCTATAAGTTTGCTCACCAGACAAACTAGAGACTCGTCAATCCCACGACAAGAAACTTTATTACAATAACTAAGAGTCTAAGACTAGTTAGCACATGCGCTATTTGATTTGCTGATCGAAAACAATGCTTAAACTTGACCTTCCCAATCAATATAGAGATGTCTTTTGTGAATATGACTACCGCCGCGTGCCACCAAGTACTCTTATCGGAGCAACAGTAGATAGCTGTTAGAGAATCGGATTACACTTCAAATCGCTGGAAGCCTAGGCTTTTCATCACACTTTTTTATGAACACTTCTGCTTCGATACACCTTCCTATATACATCGATGACTGAGATTATATATTACCTCATATCCCTTCATAATAAAGCGCGGAATGGGTTTTTTAAAAGTGTGTCTCCCGTGCTGATACGCGGGACTTCGTGTGTATGAATCCCACGAGGACTCGAGATCGAGACCTCCCACCCAGATCCACCATCTTTCAGATGTCGTCGATGCAGATCACAATCTGCATCCGCTCCTGGACTACCTCCCAAGCTCCACGCCGGTGCTGGAGCAAACGTCGTCGTAACAGCGGAGCCCGAGGACACAGGTCCACCACGAGGATGCCGCCGCTGCCGCACCATCCTTGCTTGAACAGTCTGGTTTCCAAATCCACCCTAAAAGCAGATCGCTTCGTTGGGAAAGGATCTGAAGATTTATTAGTCGGCGCCGCCATCGTCATAGCCGAAGCCATAACGATGAACAACCCAAAATCCTAAGAAACTAATGCCTGAATCAATCCACACGCGCGGATCTGGCGGCCCCCGTCACCACCGACGACCGAGGTCATCAGCGGAGGGGAGCCGCCGGAGCACGGGGGCGAAGGAAGGCGGCCTTGGCGGCACGAGGCGAGATCGCCTTTCTTTCTTCTCCTCGAAGAAAGAAAACGAACCGTGCTTCTCATGCGCGGGTACGCGCTGTTGGGAGCATGGTGCAAGCCGTTCGGTGAAATCTCAGATCCATTTTTAATGGAAGCTATCTCGATGCGGGAAGGAGTTCTATTTGCAAAACTTCATGGCCTTTCGCATGTGATAATGGAAACCGATTGCCTAGAGTTGGTGCAACTCTGGAACACTCGCCACAATTCGCGTTCGATTGTGGCCCCTATCTTAGATGAAATAGCAGAGCTAGCTTTTGATTTTTCAGTTTTTGAGATTCAACATGTAACAAGGTCAGCAAACTTGCCGGCGCATCTCTGTGCAAAACATGCATGCACTTTGAATGTGACCGACTGTTGGCTTGACAAGACTCCTAGTTTCTTGGTAAGCAGCCTTCTAGCTGACTGCCGAGACAACTCCTTTGTTGAATAAAAGGCTCTCTGATTTGCCCGCAAAAAAAAAACTTGAGGCGTGCACTGCTAGCCGCTTCACCACACCGCTGCTTCTAGTTTTCTACAGTGTACATCGATGACTGAGATTATATATTACCCCATATCTCTTCATAATAAAGGGCAGAATGGGTTTTTTAAAAGTGCGTCTCCCGTGCTGATACGCGGGACCTCATGTGTACGAATCTCACGAGGACTCGAGATCGAGCCCTCCCACTTGAGGCGCGTACTGCTAGCCGCTTCACCACACTGCTGCTTCTGTTTTTCTACAGTGCGAAATAAATAAGAACACATAACAGCGTTCATCAATATGAAAACATTTCAGAAAAATTTCAAAACTTTTATTGAAAAAGATTTGAACAATTTTGAAAGGCCAAATTGTATTTGAAATTACAAACAAAATATGGAAACACAAACATTATCAATTTCTGAACAAGTTTCGAAACAAGAACAATTTCTGAACGTCTTTCAAAACATAAACAATTTCCGAACAACTTTCAAACATGAACAATTTTTATAATTTTTTGTTTTATTCATTTTTTATTTTTGTTTGTCCCATTTTCCTTTTCCTTTTTCATTTTTTCACTTTCTTTTTAAAAAAACCGTGAATTATTTTTAAATAATGATTATTTCCTTAAATTCATGGACTTTTTGAATTCATGAAATTTTCTTAAATTCACGAACTTTGTTTTCAAATCCATGATTTTTTTTCCAAATTGACAAATTATTTTCGACATTTACGAACTTTTCAAAGCCGGCGATTTTTTCCCAAATTTGTACACATTTTTTCAGAATTTATTAACCTTTTTCCAAATCTGGGGACGCTTGGGCCGCGCTAACAGGAACCCGACGGAAATGATATCATCGCCTAGTTGGGCCAGGGCCTGGGAGAAATGATTCTCTCCTTTGGCCGGACGTAGTCTAGCACGCCCCTCTCAACTGATGATTTTTTGGATTGTGGATAAATAGCCCCAACTGCTTGCAGCAGCCTGACACGGACATAGCAGGCATTTGTGCCATGTTTGAATGACTTCCAACATTGTTTGTACGTTGCGACATGTCAGGCCCTTTATCCGCCCTCGTTTGATAGAGACAACTACAAATTCTGCTAAAGTTGTCAAAAATCCAAACAAGTTGGCATGATGCCTTGAATTGGTCATAGAAGCTGGTGGTTAAAAATTGAGGCGGTTTGAAGGATGTTGAGAAACAACGTGCTTTAAAACGAACCCTCCTAGCCCTCTACCGCCGTCGCACATGGTCTATTTTTTGACATCCTTTAAAGGTTCTATTTCTCAAAAGGAGTGATCCAAGCGAAACTCAGTCTACTGTGAAATATGTGGCGATAGACGGACCAATACCTAAGAAGGGACCCTCCATTGAGTTCAGTCAAGTTCTGTTAACGCGGAATATGTTGCAGACTGAATGCATAATCCGTTCAGTCCAGTCAAGTTGTATGAACAAACCCAGTTCATCTTTGAAGAAAATAATAGTTTCAGAACACCATCAGGCTGCATCGGAGCTGTCCAATGTTGGGAACGGTGCGATGCTTCCTTCTGCGAGGTGAGGAACCTGTCAGTAATGTTACTTATGTGTACGTTCTTGAGCTTCTTTGTGTTCAATTACGCTCCATTTCAACTGAGAGGGGCTCTACATTCACAACTTTCAGTTATGCAGCAGCATCTGGACAACGCAATTTCATTATACTTTCATAAATAAAGAGTTGTATTCAAGGGTCAACTTTGACAGCCCTCCATCCTAAAATAAAATAAGCGTCTCAACTATAGTACAACTTTATACTAAAATTAGTTGAAAGTTGAGACACTTATTTTGGGACAGAGGGAGTAGGTCACATCAATGGTTGTACCAGATAAACACTGGAGATCAATTATCTCTGGGTTTTGTGGAAATTTTCTTCTCAAGCATTACTGTTTGGATTATACCGAAATACTTTAAATTAATCTCATGATTAGTTTACATATACTACCTGGCTTCCATTGAGAGTCAAAAAATTGGATTGTACCTAGGGAGTGTGTCCTAGTCCGAATAGTAGTACTAGTATAGTCTCGTTCATCTTCTACACGTCCTAGTCCGAGTACGTCCTAGTCCGAGCTGCAGGTTATCTGACTTGGCTCTGTATATATACACGTCAACGCCGTTGAAGCAATACCGTAAAAATCAATAGATAGAGAGTAACCAGCCACGTCCACGTCTAGACGAAGCTTTGTACGTGCCTGCGCCTGTTCGGGATCAAGTCGGCTCATCCTCGTGGCCGGTTATTTTTTCGGGAATTGGTAACCAAAACCTTGCCCATATCTCCGCATGGGTCTCTGCCTGGGCAAGTCAACCTCCGGCGGCACTTCTCCTACTTCTCGGCCCTGGAAGGACCTGCCGCATGAGCTCGCCGGGGTTTCTACTTCTCCGCCTTGGAAGGACCTGCCGCATGAGCTCGCCGGCATGGCCCTCTCACGTCTCGCATCCCATGACGACCGCTTAAGCTTTGGCGCCGTTTGCCACGACTGGCGCCTCGCTGCAAAGCACCAGCGCCTGCAGCTGCCGCCACCCGTGCCGTGCATCAACCTTGGCAAATGCGAGTACCAGAGCCTTATCGATGGCAAAGTGCGCCGCTTCCCCATGCCCAGCGATGCCCGCGCCGACGCTTCATACGGCAGCTTGCTCGTACTCGAGCACGGGGCATCCGCGAGATGCTTCCTCTGGGACCCATTCTCCCGAACCAGCACGACGGCCATAAAGCTCCCATGCTGCTACCGGTGGATGAGCCTTCGTGAGAATGACGTCGTCGGCACCTTGAAGCCCCACCCCGGGCGTGGCGGGCCACAATCCGACATTCAAAAGATTGTCTTCTTCTCACCTAAACTTGTCATCGCGTTGTTCCAAGGCTGTCCATTCACCAACTATCCCAACTTTGGAGGTTTCTGTCCGGGCATGCCGCTCCCGCTTTTGTGGTCAGAAGCAGCAGACACATTGGCTAGTGAGCACCATGGCAGGTCCTTCCGTTACAAGGATGTAGCCTTCCATCATGGAAAGATCTTTGCTCTCTGCGGGATGGAGAATCTGTTCGCCCATGAGTTTGTCGAAGATTCGTTGTCCAAAAGTCGGGTGGAGCATGTCATTAAGGAACAACCAAATACAGTCTACATGGACTCGAAAAGCTACCTAGTCACATCGGCCGACAAGAAAAAGCTACTGATGGTGCGGTGGAGCATTCTTGAAGTGATGAACGAGCTCAAGCTTGATCACCACACGATGGATCTGCATGTATTCGAGGCAGACTTGGAGAAGGGCCGGTGGTCTGAGGTGAATGACTTGGGCGACCAGGTCCTCTTTGTTGGACAGACTAGCTCGAGAGCGTTTGCGGTAACAGGTTCCTCTGAGCACTATCACCAGAGTTTTCGAGGAGTGAATCTTGTGTTTCTTTCGGGCAATGATTGGTCATGGGACTGGAAACGTAAGCAGCATTCTGCACAGTGCAAGTGCTTCAATTGCCGAAAGTTCGTCCATGGCACTCCTATCTATTGTGTGTTCGACATAATGAGCGGCAAAAGCAGTATAGTTTCCCTTAGTACGAGTGATAGTCAAAAGAAATATTTTAGGTCTGAATGGTTCTTCCCCTCGTCGTAACAATCGAACGATTTTACGATTTGGATTGATGATAGACACACATACATATCCCTATGGAATGCACTAATGAACCAATGTATGTATTGAAATATCAATCTTTCATTTATTTTTATTCCACAATGCTCTTGTCTACTGTAAAGTTACTTATAAGAAAAACGTTCTCCATATGATCTAAAATTATTTACTTTCCCACATTGATGTGAAACATTTCTTACTTTCTTCCTATATATATATATATATATATATATATATACATATATATACACACACACACATATATATATATATACACACACACACACATATATATATATATATATATAGTGACATATATATTTTTCTCTATGTAATTATTTGACCTCTCGACCTGTACTACATCCCAGTTGAGTCATATAAAAGACATTAGCAAGGATAACTAATGCACTTGTAGCTTCATTGTTGGAAGTTTTGAGACACACGTAACATGGGAATATAAAAAGAACACATGAAGCATGTTTTTTTTTACTCTTTAGGTGGAAAGCTAGTAACACTATACCCATATTTGTAATGTTTGCCTGTTTTACCATCGTACTGCTTGTGTATTTTTATTTTATCTTGGGCCATCTATTTTGAACAATATTTTAAGTGCATCAGCCGATGTTTACTTTAATAAAATATATTTTTTCTAAGAATGTACTCCCTTTACTCCATACTATCTGAACTTTACATTGGCTGTTCAAGTCGTGATTTGCGCTAACATCTTTTCGAGTGGTTAGGTTTTAGCAGAACTATGGTACCACCAGCACTTACCAGAATGGAGTTAAACAACCGAAGTAGCACAAACAACATCCAACCATATTCGTAGTAGCTCACATCACACACACTAACTTATGAACAGAGATTATACAGCCCTTTAGTCATCAATCATTGCCAGGGCTTCCTTGTGCTTGTCGCACTTGATGACCACATTTGTGCACGAACGGTCAAAGATAGTGACCGCGAAAGCATACTGCCTCGGTAACTTGAATGCCAAGAGGTAGCCAACATGAGATGTGGCAAAGGCTCGTCACCCTAAAAAGTGGTGAAACATGGGATGGTGCCCAGGGAAGGATGAAACTTATCAGCAATGGGAAGCGATTCCAACTCAGGTGCGATCATCACCAAGATTGAGTGGGTTGTAGAAACTTCCTAAGGGAAGTGGCCATGCTTTGTAGACCTCCCCGCCTGTCTCTTGGAGGCACTGCCTTATCACCATCCTTAATTCGGAGGCAATACTAGTTTTATCTTCTCATAGTCTTTATCGATCTGCATACGGGCATCTTGTGGCAAAGCTCAAGTCAACAATGGAGGATAGGGTGTTTATTCCTCAGAAAATATATCGTGAACAAAATAGTGTGGCGGATTGTTTGGCAAAGTATACTCACGTAGAGTACACCAGAATTGTGTGGTTAGGGCAAGATCCCCCCTTTATTGACCAACTTTTGCCTTTGAACTGTAACACCATAATCTTGGAATAAACTCCTTTTTACAGCGCGAAGAAAAAAAAACTAAATCTGGTGCATGAAAACTTTCAGTGTTGTTTGGTTCTCACTCCGAGGGGAAGAACCATGCCATCTTGGGAAATTTTGTAGGACCATGGCCTCCACTTAATGAAACTAGACTAGCTTCACCGCTCGTCATGTCATATACACACTAACTAGGACTTGCATAGCCGAGTACTTGGTAGTCGGAACACATGCAATGGGTGGCATGGCCAGCAATTAACCATTATGATGACCAGTCGTCGCCGAGAAGGAACACACGTCACACAGTTCCCTCGGAAGCGTCGGTCTGATGAATCAGCCAGCACAAATGCTCTGGAGCTAGTCTGGCCGACGAAAAGCACCTGGCTGCCCATGTCCTTGACCTCAGACCACCGGCCCTTCCGCAAGTCCACCTCGAACACCTGCAGATCCATGGTCCGATGATCAACCTTCAACCTACCCATCTGCCAAGGGATACTCCATTAGTAGCTTTTCCTTGTCGGAAGACGTCACCAGGTGGTGTTGGACGCAAGGTTTTTAATTTCAGAAACCAAATTATTTCAGAGCTCACTGAGATATGCGAAATTTCAGAAATTTCGCATATTTCGGAAATTATTTCGGATTTTGCGATTTCAAGTTTCACTAAATTTTACTGAATGTTGACAAAATTTAAAATTATTTTGAAATTAGTTCGAACCTGCATTGAAATTTCAGGGTTAAAGATATTTCGCACCCCACTGAAATATGTGAAATTTCGGAAATTTCACTGAAATTTCGTTGAAATTTTTAACCCTGGTTGGACGTAATGCGTGTTCGCCATTAAGACCACGGCTGGCCCTTCCTTGATGACATCCTCGACCCTACTAGTACTGCTAGTCTGAGATAGCAGCGTCTCTCCTAGGACAAACTCATAGGCGAAGAGATTCTCCTTGGAGCTGAGCGCGAAGATCATTCTGCGGTGGAAGGCTATGTCCTCGTAGATTATGTTCCAGCCATGGCATTGAGGATCCTGATAGGACGTGTAAGGTGTATTTGACCATGAAAGTGTCGCAGGCTGGATCTTCGTTGTGCCTGGCCGGAAACATCCAATTTTGATTAGATTGCAGCTGTCAAACAACGCAACAACTAGATCAGAGGAGCACACGATGATCTTCCTCAGCAGCCATGACGAGATCGGATTGTGCTCGCACCCTGCCCTGAGCACATGAGATTTGCCACACACGACGTCGTGACGGCACGTCCGCTCACAGTGGCATGGGACCTCGATGGCTGGCATGGACGGGGAGAAAGGGTCGCCGAGGAAGCACCGATGGGAGCGCTTGTGCTCGTACAGGACCCAGCCATCGAATGTGGCGCGGGCACGATAGCCGCTGGGCCTGGCGAAGCGGCATACTTTGCCATCGCCGGCCAGGTCCTGGTACCTACCACGGCCGCGGTTGATCCACGACATGGCCGACGGCAGCAAGCAGCTCTGCTGCTGTGCGGTGGCGCCAGCCGCGGCACACAGCACCAAAGCTGGCGCAGTCAGTGTCGCCGAGCAGCCTGGAGAGGATTTCGCGGCGAGCTCTGGCGGGAGGTCCGGCCAACATGGAGCGGTCTTGCCGAGACAGAGTCCCATGACGTGCGAGACTATGCAACGCAGTGATCCAACTGGTTCTTTTATGGATCATCAGTTTCCGAACATGACTTATCACGGACACAAGAGAGTCGGAGGTACTCAGGTCTAGGTGACTTTGAATTGTGGAAAGTGCTGTATGTAACGCGGATACTGTACCACACTTGTTTTGGGCATTTTTCTAACAGTTTGTCTAATTCACATTTAGATGTTTTTTAAAGATGTCACATCTAACCTCCCACAAATATATAATGCAGCAACAAGAAATAAAAAAATTAGGACAAAAAAATAGACCACAGACAAAGTGAAAATCAACTTAGATGTGACATAACTTTGTCACATCTAGATGTGTCCTAGACAGATCATTTTTCTAACTGCTGGTACAGGAGATACATTTGTTTGGCCTTTCATCACACTTTTTTGAGGGAAGACCATCATGGCTAACTTTATTAAACGTGTAACAAAGATACATCGTCTACGAGCGAATTCACCAGATAATCTGCTGGCTCGTAAAAAAACAACTAAAAGTCCTATTACAAGAAACAGATTTCGGCTGAATTTCGGCCATCTCAGTCTAGGGCGAAAAATATCTTTTGGCGAAAAAAATAAATTTTGGTCAAATTTCGGGCGAAATTTCTGAAAATGGCCGAAAATCGGCCATCTCGGTCTGGGGCGAGAAATTTCACAAACCGAAAATCAAAACCTTGGCTCTGATATCCCCACACTTCGCATAAATTGCCACCGCGCGGTACCACACCAAGTGCTATGTATTTCGATTGTGATCCGCAATACTATCTGAGTAAAAGAAGGGATCTAAGGAAGAATGTAGGCTAAACTTTCTGATTTTCTATTAGTAACAAGTAAATATTTTGTTCGGAGGTAAGAAAGTTGCCATATTGAGGGGATAAATACCAACTAATCAAGAGACATGAGACAATCCGCAAAGCAATTGATCATGATCAAATTTGTAAGCCCACTTGGATATTGAGCATTTACCCATAAAAATAAGATTATTTTCAATGAGTAGTTGTAGGTGCAACTTCGGAAAAGAGAATTTGATAAAGCTTTTCTTGCCTACGGTCATTAAGTCATTATATACCTTAATTCTATTAAGGATCTTCCGCAGCCTCATGTCCGGTTCCTTTGGGGGTGGATCCTAAAGAGTAACAAAACTTGATAATAGTTTGATTCCGCCTCTACCAGATGGAACCCCGGAGTATTCGCAAATAAAAGGCCATCTCGCATAGCACCTGCCTCCGAGGTAACGGCGTCTACTGCCATCGAGATGTACCTGCACTGTCCCGCAAGGAAAGTCCCCTTCTCATCTCGAATAATTGCCGCTGTAGCACCCGCACCTACATCGGTAAATTATGCTTCACACTACTAAAAAAAGGCATGTTAGTGGCGCACCTATTTTGGCCATTAATGGCGCACTATAGGTGCGCCATTATCATCACGCCACTAGTAACAAGTACTAATGATGCACCCCTGGTGCGTCATTACTATGTTCAACGGTGCGTCATTACTATATTCAACGTATTGGGGAACGTAGTAATTTCAAAATTTTCCTACGCACACGCAAGATCATGGTGATGCACAGCAACGAGAGGGGGGAGTGTTGTCTACGTACCCACGCAGACCGACTGCGGAAGCGTTGACACAACGTAGAGGAAGTAGTCGTACGTCTTCCCGATCCGACCGATCCAAGCACCGTTACTCCGGCACCTCCGAGTTCTTAGCACACGTACAACTCGATGACGCTCCCCGGGCTCCGATCCAGCAAAGCTTCGGAGAAGAGTTCCGTCAGCACAACGGCGTGGTGACGATGATGATGTTCTACCGACGCAGGGCTTCGCCTAAGCACTACAACGATATGATCGAGGTGGAATATGGTGGCAGGGGGCACCGCACACGGCTAAGGAACGATCACGTGGATCAACTTGTGTGTCTAGAGATGCCCCCCTGCCCCCGTATATAAAGGAGCAAGGGGAGGAGGCCGGCCGGCCAGGTGTGGCGCGCCAAGGAGGGGGAAAGAGGTGGAGTGGGAGAAGGAAAGGGGGGGGGGGGGCGCCGCCCCCCTCTCCTAGTCCAATTCGGACCAGGGAGGAGGTGGCGCGCGGCCCACCTCTTGCAGCCCCTCTCTCTCTCCACTAAGGCCCATATGGCCCAATACTTCTCCCGGTAGGGTTTCGGTAACCCTCCGGCTCTCCGGTTTTCTCCGAAATCACCCGAAACACTTCCGGTGTCCGAATATAGCCGTCCAATATATCAATATTTATGTCTCGACC
This sequence comes from Triticum monococcum, assembly GCA_034509565.1. Classification (NCBI taxonomy): domain Eukaryota; kingdom Viridiplantae; phylum Streptophyta; class Magnoliopsida; order Poales; family Poaceae; genus Triticum; species Triticum monococcum. The sequence continues at coordinate 789,721,630 of CM067847.1, forward strand.
ATTTCGAGACTCCTCGTCATGTCCGTGATCACATCCAGGACTCCGAACTAACTTCGGTACATCAAAAATGCATAAACTCATAATAACTGTCATCGTAACGTTAAGCGTGCGGACCCTGCGGTTCGAGAACAATGTAGACATGACTGAGACAAATCTCCGGCCAATAACCAATAGCGGGACCTGGATGCCCATATTGGCTCCTACATATTCTACGAAGATCTTTATCGGTCAGACCGCATAACAACATACGTTGTTCCCTTTGTCATCGGTATGTTACTTGCCCGAGATTCGATCGTCGGTATCCAATACCTAGTTCAATCTCGTTACCGGCAAGTCTCTTTACTCGTTCTGTAATACATCATTCCGCAACTAACTCATTAGTTGCAATGCTTGCAAGGCTTATGTGATGTGCATTACCGAGAGGGCCCAGAGATACCTCTCCGACAATCGGAGTGACAAATCCTAATCTCGAAATACGCCAACCCAACATCTACCTTTGGAGACACCTGTAGAGCTTCTTTATAATCACCCAGTTACGTTGTGATGTTTGGTAGCACACAAAGTATTCCTCCGGTAAACGGGAGTTGCATAATCTCATAGTCATAGGAACATGTATAAGTCATGAAGAAAGCAATAGCAACATACTAAACGATCGGGTGCTAAGCTAATGGAATGGGTCATGTCAATCAGATCTTTCTACTAATGATGTGACCTCGTTAATCAAATAACAACACTTTGTTCGTGGTTAGGAAACATAACCATCTTTGATTAACGAGCTAGTCAAGTAGAGGCATACTAGTGACACTAAGTTTGTCTATGTATTCACACATGTATTATGTTTCCGGTTAATACAATTCTAGCATGAATAATAAACATTTATCATGATATAAGGAAATAAATAATAACTTTATTATTGCCTCTAGGGCATATTTCCTTCAGTCTCTCACTTGCACTAGAGTCAATAATCTAGATTACACAGTAATGATTCTAACACCCATGGAGCCTTGGTGTTGATCATGTTTTGCTTGTGGAAGAGGCTTAGTCAACGGGTCTGCAACATTCAGATCCGTATGTATCTTGCAAATCTCTATGTCTCCCACCTGGACTAGATCCCGGATGGAATTGAAGCGTCTCTTGATGTGCTTGGTTCTCTTGTGAAATCTGGATTCCTTTGCCAAGGCAATTGCACCAGTATTGTCACAAAAGATTTTCATTGGACCCGATGCACTAGGTATGACACCTAGATCGGATATGAACTCCTTCATCCAGACTCCTTCGTTCGCTGCTTCCGAAGCAGCTATGTACTCCGCTTCACATGTAGATCCCGCTACGACGCTTTGTTTAGAACTGCACCAACTTACAGCTCCACCGTTTAATGTAAACACATATCCGGTTTGCGATTTAGAATCGTCCGGATCAGTGTCAAAGCTTGCATCAACGTAACCTTTTACGGTAAGCTCTTTGTCACCTCCATATACGAGAAACATATCCTTAGTCCTTTTCAGGTATTTCAGGATGTTCTTGACCGCTGTCCAGTGATCCACTCCTGGATTACTTTGGTACCTCCCTGCTAAGCTTATAGCAAGGCACACATCAGGTCTGGTACATAGCATTGCATACATGATAGAGCCTATGGCTGAAGCATAGGGAACATCTTTCATTTTCTCTCTATCTTCTGCAGTGGTCGGGCATTGAGTCTGACTCAACTTCACACCTTGTAACACAGGCAAGAACCCTTTCTTTGCTTGATCCATTTTGAACTTCTTCAAAATCTTGTCAAGGTATGTGCTTTGTGAAAGTCCAATTAAGCGTCTTGATCTATCTCTATCGATCTTTATGCCTAATATGTAAGCAGCTTCACCGAGGTCTTTCATTGAAAAACTCTTATTCAAGTATCCCTTTATGCTATTCAGAAATTCTATATCATTTCCAACCAGTAATATGTCATCCACATATAATATCAGAAATGCTACAGAGCTCCCACTCACTTTCTTGTAAATACAAGCTTCTCCGAAAGTCTGTATAAAACCAAATGCTTTGATCACACTATCAAAGCGTTTATTCCAACTCCGAGAGGCTTGCACCAGTCCATAAATAGATCGCTGGAGCTTGCACACTTTGTTAGCTCCCTTTGGATCGATAAAACCTTCTGGTTGCATCATATACAACTCTTCTTCCAGAAATCCATTTAGGAATGCAGTTTTGACATCCATCTGCCAAATTTCATAATCATAAAATGCGGCAATTGCTAACATGATTCTGACAGACTTAAGCATCGCTACGGGTGAGAAGGTCTCATCGTAGTCAACCCCTTGAACTTGTCGAAAACCTTTTGCGACAAGTCGAGCTTTGTAGACAGTAACATTACCGTCAGCGTCAGTCTTCTTCTTGAAGATCCATTTATTCTCAATTGCTTGCCGATCATCGGGCAAGTCAACCAAAGTCCATACTTTGTTCTCATACATGGATCCCATCTCAGATTTCATGGCTTCAAGCCATTTTGCGGAATCTGGGCTCACCATCGCTTCTTCATAGTTCGTAGGTTCATCATGATCTAGTAGCATGACTTCCAGAACTGGATTATCGTACCACTCTGGCGCGGATCTCACTCTGGTTGATCTACGAGGTTCAGTAGTATCTTGTTCCGAAGTTTCAAGATCATTATCATTAACTTCCTCACTTATTGGTGTAGGTGCCGCAGAAACAGTTTTCTGTGATGTACTACTTTCCAACAAGGGAGCAGGTACAGTTACCTCGTCAAGTTCTGCTTTCCTCCCACTCACTTCTTTCGAGAGAAACTCCTTCTCAAGAAAGTTTCCGAATTTAGCAACAAGAGTCTTGCCTTCGGTTTTGTGATAGAAGGTGTATCCAATAGTTTCCTTTGGATATCCTATGAAGACACATTTCTCCGATTTGGGTTCGACCTTATCAGGTTGAATCTTTTTCACATAAGCATCGCAGCCCCAAACTTTAAGAAACGACAACTTTGGTTTCTTGCCAAACCACAGTTCATAAGGCGTCGTCTCAATGGATTTTGATGGTGCCCTATTTAACGTGAATGCGGCCGTCTCTAGAGCGTATCCCCAAAACGATAGCGGTAAATCAGTAAGAGACATCATAGATCGCACCATATCTAGTAAAGTATGATTACGACGTTCGGACACACCATTACGCTATGGTGTTCCGTGTGGCGTGAGTTGCGAAACTATTCCACAATTTTTCAAATGTACACCAAACTCGTAACTCAAATATTCTCCTCCACGATCGGATCGTAGAAACTTTATTTTCTTGTTACGATGATTTTCAACTTCACTCTGAAATTCTTTGAACTTTTCAAACGTTTCAGACTTATGTTTCATTAAGTAGATATACCCATATCTGCTTAAGTCATCTGTGAAGGTGAGAAAATAACGATATCCACCACGAGCCTCAATATTCATTGGACCACATACATCTGTATGTATGATTTCCAACAAATCTGTTGCTCTCTCCATAGTACCGGAGAACGGTGTTTTAGTCATCTTGCCCATGAGGCACGGTTCGCAAGTACCAAGTGATTCATAATCAAGTGGTTCCAAAAGTCCATCAGTATGGAGTTTCTTCATGCGCTTTACACCGATATGACCTAAACGGCAGTGCCACAAATAAGTTGCACTATCATTATCAACTCTGCATCTTTTGGCTTCTACATTATGAATATGTGTATCACTACTATCGAGATTCAATAAGAATAGACCACTCTTCAAGGGTGCATGACCATAAAAGATATTACTCATATAAATAGAGCAACCATTATTCTCTGATTTAAATGAATAACCGTCTCGCATTAAACAAGATCCAGATATAATTTTCATGCTCAACGCTGGCACCAAATAACAATTATTTAGGTCTAATACTAATCCCGAAGGTAGATGTAGAGGTAGCGTGCCGACCGCGATCACATCGACTTTGGAACCGTTTCCCACGCGCATCGTCACCTCGTCCTTAGCCAATCTTCGCTTAATCCGTAGTCCCTGTTTCGAGTTGCAAATATTAGCAACAGAACCAGTATCAAATACCCAGGTGCTACTGCGAGCATTAGTAAGGTACACATCAATAATATGTATATCACATATACCTTTGTTCACCTTGCCATCCTTCTTATCCAACAAATACTTGGGGCAGTTCCGCTTCCAGTGACCAGTCTGCTTGCAGTAGAAGCACTCAGTTTCAGGCTTAGGTCCAGACTTGGGTTTCTTCTCTTGAGCAGCAACTTGCTTGCCGTTCTTCTTGAAGTTCCCCTTCTTCTTCCCTTTGCCCTTTTTCTTGAAACTAGTGGTCTTGATAACCATCAACAGTTGATGCTCCTTTTTGATTTCTACCTCCGCAGCTTTCAGCATTGCGAAGAGCTCGGGAATAGTCTTGTTCATCCCTTGCATATTATAGTTCATCACGAAGCTCTTGTAGCTTGGTCGCAGTGATTGGAGAATTCTGTCAATGATGCAATCATCTGGAAGATTAACTCCCATCTGAATCAAGTGATTATTATACCCAGACATTTTGAGTATATGCTCACTGACAGAACTGTTCTCCTCCATCTTGCAGCTATAGAACTTATTGGAGACTTCATATCTCTCAATCCGGGCATTTGCTTGAAATATTAACTTCAACTCCTGAAACATCTCATATGCTCCATGACGTTCAAAACATCGTTGAAGTCCCGATTCTAAGCCGTAAAGTATGGCACACTGAACTATCGAGTAGTCATCAGCTTTGCTCTGCCAGATGTTCATAACATCTGGTGTTGCTCCAGCAGCAGGCCTGGCACCCAGCGGTGCTTCCAGGACGTAATTCTTCTGTGTAGCAATGAGGATAATCCTCAAGTTACGGACCCAGTCCGTGTAATTGCTACCATCATCTTTCAACTTTGCTTTCTCAAGGAACGCATTAAAATTCAATGGAACAACAGCACGAGCCATCTATCTACAATCAAACATAAACAAGCAAGATACTATCAGGTACTAAGTTCATGATAAGTTTAAGTTCAATTAATCAAATTACTTAAGAACTCCCACTTAGATAGACATCCCTCTAATCCTCTAAGTGATCACGTGATCCAAATCAACTAAACCATGTCCGATCATCACGTGAGATGGAGTAATTTCTTTGGTGAACATCACTATGTTGATCATATCTACTATATGATTCACGCTCAACCTTTCGGTCTCCGTGTTCCGAGGCCATATCTGTATATGCTTGGCTCGTCAAGTATAACCTGAGTATTCCGCGTGTGCAACTGTTTTGCACCCGTTGTATTTGAACGTAGAGCCTATCACACCCGATCATCACGTGGTGTCTCAGCACGAAGAACTTTCGCAACGGTGCATACTCAGGGAGAACACTTCTTGATAATTTAGTGAGAGATCATCTTATAATGCTACCGTCAATCAAAGCAAGATAAGATGCATAAAAAGATAAACATCACATGCAATCAATATAATTGATATGATATGGCCATCATCATCTTGTGCTTGTGATCTCCATCTCCGAAGCACCGTCATGATCACCATCGTCACCGGCGCGACACCTTGATCTCCATCGTAGCATTGTTTGTCGTCTCACCAATCTTATGCTTCCACGACTATCGCTACCGCTTAGTGATAAAGTAAAGCATTACATCGCGATTGCATTGCATACAATAAAGCGACAACCATATGGCTCCTGCCAGTTGCCGATAACTCGGTTACAAAACATGATCATCTCATACAATAAAAGTCATCATCATGCCTTGACCATATCACATCACAACATGCCCTGCAAAAACAAGTTAGACGTCCTCTACTTTGTTGTTGCAAGTTTTACGTGGCTGCTACGGGCTTAAGCAAGAACCAATCTCACCTACGCATCAAAACCACAATGATAGTTTGTCAAATAGACTCCGTTTTAACCTTCGCAAGGACCGGGCGTAGCCACACTCGGTTCAACTAAAGTTGGAGAGACAGTCACCCGCAAGCCACCTATGTGCAAAGCACGTCGGGGAAACCGGTCTCGCGTAAGCGTACGCGTAATGTTGGTCCGGTTCGTCTCGTCCAACAATACCGCCGAACCAAAGTATGACATGCTGGTAGGCAGTATGACTTATATCGCCCACAACTCACTTGTGTTCTACTCGTGCATAAAACATCAAACCATAAAACCTAGGCTCGGATGCCACTGTTGGGGAACGTAGTAATTTCAAAATTTTCCTACGCACACGCAAGATCATGGTGATGCACAGCAACGAGAGGGGAGAGTGTTGTCTACGTACCCACGCAGACCGACTGCGGAAGCGTTGACACAACATAGAGGAAGTAGTCGTACGTCTTCCCGATCCGACCGATCCAAGCACCGTTACTCCGGCACCTCCGAGTTCTTAGCACACGTACAGCTCGATGACGCTCCCCGGGCTCCGATCCAGCAAAGCTTCGGGGAAGAGTTCCGTCAGCACAACGGCGTGGTGACGATGATGATGTTCTACCGACGCAGGGCTTCGCCTAAGCACTACAACGATATGATCGAGGTGGAATATGGTGGCAGGGGGCACCGCACACGGCTAAGGAACGATCACGTGGATCAACTTGTGTGTCTAGAGGTGCCCCCTGCCCCCGTATATAAAGGAGCAAGGGGAGGAGGCCGGCCGGCCAGGCGGTGTCCGAATATAGCCGTCCAATATATCAATCTTTATGTCTCGACCATTTTGAGACTCCTCGTCATGTCCGTGATCACATCCGGGACTCCGAACTAAGTTCGGTACATCAAAAATGCATAAACTCATAATAACTGTCATCGTAACGTTAAGCGTGCGGACCCTACGGTTCGAGAACAATGTCGACATGACTGAGACAAATCTCTGGGCAATAACCAATAGCGGGACCTGGATGCCCATATTGGCTCCTACATATTCTACGAAGATCTTTATCGGTCATACCGCATAACAACATACGTTGTTCCCTTTGTCATCGGTATGTTACTTGCCCGAGATTCGATCGTCGGTATCCAATACCTAGTTCAATCTCGTTACCGGCAAGTCTCTTTACTCGTTCTGTAATACATCATTCCACAACTAACTCATTAGTTGCAATGCTTGCAAGGCTTATGTGATGTGCATTACCGAGAGGGCCCAGAGATACCTCTCCGACAATCGGAGTGACAAATCCTAATCTTGAAATACGCCAACCCAACATCTACCTTTGGAGACACCTGTAGAGCTCCTTTATAATCACCCAGTTACGTTGTAACGTTTGGTAGCACACAAAGTGTTCCTCCGGTAAACGGGAGTTGCATAATCTCATAGTCATAGGAACATGTATAAGTCATGAAGAAAGCAATAGCAACATACTAAACGATCGGGTGCTAAGCTAATGGAATGGGTCATGTCAATCAGATCATTCTACTAATGATGTGACCTCGTTAATCAAAAAACAACACTTTGTTCATGGTTAGGAAACATAACCATCTTTGATTAACGAGCTAGTCTAGTAGAGGCATACTAGTGACACTAAGTTTGTCTATGTATTCACACATGTATTATGTTTCCGGTTAATACAATTCTAGCATGAATAATAAACATTTATCATGATATAAGCAAATAAATAATAACTTTATTATTGCCTCTAGGGCATATTTCCTTCACAACGGTGCGTCATTACTATGTTCAACGGTGCGCCATTACTATGCCTTCTAGGGGGCCATATTTACCTTCACGTATGCCCCCAAGTGCGCCATTACTATGCCTCGTAATGCGCCACTGGTATTTAGCCATGGTGTGTCACTAATGCTCAACAAGGTGCGCCACTATTATGAATATTAGGAAAAAAATTGCTTTTCTGATATTTGCACAGGTTACAAAATACATTACAGCACAAAATATAAACAGCACAACATATAAACAGCAGATTTATCGAATACAATAGAAGATTAGTCTCCGAATACAATTCATCATATTAGTCTCCGAATTAAAAATACCGAACAAAGTTAGAACATTACCAGTCTCGAGTTTGTCTTCACATTACAAGTCGATATCTAAACTACCATCACATAGAAGAGAGCTGCGGTCACGATGAGCATCATCGCGATGAAACCGGTCTTCATCCGGTTCCTCCTCCGCTCCCTCCTCTCGCCCGCTAGATAGCGTGCGTATCTAGCTTCCGCCTCCGCCCTAGTGGTGTACCCTTTGTAACTGTTACCGCTGAAACGGTGAACCTGTCTCCGACACTCCTCCCATTAATCATAGACTCCGAGAACCTTACCCTTGTACACGACATACAACGGCATCTCTATGCACTAGACAAACAAAACGCTAGTAGCAATTCACAGACAATACATAATCAATATATAAGTATGCAACAAAAGGATCGGAAGATAAAAGAAACACATTAATAGCAGGATTCATGGTCCTACTAATAAATAGCATCGATTACATATAAGTTGAACGACTGTCCAAACTAAAGAGACATACAACTTCATTAAAGTTTAATTACAACATGAGCTAATCGATATTTCAGAACTACATAGCATCATTACTTTCGACTCGACTCAGGGACCGAAGCGTGGATGAAGCCGCCGTCTTTCGTGATGGTCATGAAATCGCGATCGTTGTCAGCCTGCATTTGTAGCGTTGTTTCTATTTCACTGTTGAACGGTTGATATTTGAGGTAGAATTGCCCTGAGGTACGAAGGACATCTTGATGAATGGTTTCCGCAAACTCCGACTGGATGCGAAAGAATTCTTCTCTGATGTCCGCGTCCTGGATTGCCGACAAGCATGCGGACCAATCTTTGAGATTACTTGGTAGCAGAAGGTGACTATGGTCCCGTACGATCGTCGGCATGTGATGGAGGGTGTAGTAGGCATCCTTCTGACCGCTAGGCGGCTTGACGCAGGGAAACGTCGTTACGTGGGTGAACACGTGTTTGCCGTACCTACAAATTAGCCTCCTGAAGGTGCCTCCAGATTTGGCGTAACCGAGGAGAGCATCATCAAGAACTTTCTTGATATTTGTGTTGTCTTTCTTCAACTGACGGTCCGTGTCGAAATACGTGGCCATGGAATATTTTGGGCTTAAGAGGATGAGTGTGCAATGTGTGCCACTGCACAAAACACGGAATGTTAGACAAAAAAGAACGATTGAAATCTAAGAAAGCATATGTTACGGGGCGGTGAGGGGATGACTTACTCGGGAAAGTAAGGCACGAGGAAGTTATCCTTATCTGGGTTCGCCAGAATGATGCCTTCAAGGTATGAACTCGCGACTTGCCGGTCCCCTGTGCTGCCCAAGATCTTGGCACACATGTAGAAGGGGTCGACTATCACGATGTCCGTGGTCTTGTATCTAATTATCCACATCTCCATACTGAGCGAAAATAGCCGAATGAAGGTGTAGTGCAGCGGATGAAGGTTAAACATAGCGAAGATGTCATCAAACCGCAGGACGATCATACCCCCGATGGTGCTATCGACAAAGCCCTTGCCCTCTGGCACCTTGGCCACGAAAACTGGGTATGCCACATCATTCTCGAAGAGACGGCGCTTCTGCAAAGAAAGAACACTGTCATGCAGACTCCGCATAGCACCGGTTGCAGCATTGAGCAGATTAGTCGATAGCATCGGCCTACCCGCCACATGCACCCTCCTCGAGATATCCTTAGGTGAAGGTGGCCCGTCCTGAGCATGGATCATACTCGGTGCCGGTGGCTCACACCCTTGTTATTCTTTCTTTTCCGTCCCTTCTGCTTCTTCTGCTGTAATGGGATCGAGTTCTGCTCAGAGACCACCTTCTTGAGTGTGTTGGGGCTGATAATATTTCGCACCTCGGCTATCTGAGGCTCGGTGAAGGCTGCAGATGGAGGCGTCTCCTGAGAACTGAACGCCGGACGACGCCTATTGCAATTGGGTTTCTCCATGGTACCAGCTAGATCGCGATCGTCTTTTACAGGGTTGGGTTCTTGAGAAGGAGGCCCCAAGAATTTTTCGTCGTACCCGTGTTCGTTGAAGTACTTATCAACATTGGTAAATGTACCATCGTCGTCATCCGGATCCTGTGCCATATGCATGTCCAGATCAGCTGGCGGCGGTAGCGTTGCGGCGGTCTTGCCATGGCTTGGCGCCGGCACAACTGGCGATGTTGTCTGTGGGGTGGTGTCCCCTGCCCCCAAACGGATCTGGCTCTTCGGCCAAAGCATGGACCAGCTTATGCAGGCGCTGAGGTTCGTCACATCATCTTCGTCGGCCCCAGGGGGTCGATACGGAGGTAACAAGTCGTCGCAGCCCCACAGCTCCCGAACCAGTTGAACCCTATACACGGTGGGTGGCATCGGATTACCGTGGAACATATGGTTGCCCGGTTGAACGATTCTGACCTTGGCGACATCCATCAACTCGCCGCCCACGAAGTGCAGGAGAGTGCATGGAACGTCGGCGGCGCCCTGCGAAAAAATGTAGGGCGTCAGGGATGCCCAGTCAAAGGCAAGGAGATGAAGTCATCGGCCGAGAGGCTTAGTTACCATGATGGCATCGAGCTCGGCTAATGTCGAGGCACCGCCAACGGCGGGCGTGCAAGTGACGGAGGGGCCGCTTGCAGCCGAGGTGCCGGCCGACGTATTCTTCCCACACCCGGGTGCACTAAGCTCCAATGCCAGTGCCGACGCCGAAGACACCAATGCCGCCTCCGCCAGAGACACCAATGGCGCCACCGGCGCGTTGTGCGAGTTGTTGCCCGTGAAGCTGGGAATCGGGGGCGGCCCCTGTTGGCCGCCCGCAATCCACGCCTGCAGCCCCACAATCAAGGTAGGCACAATGGCGGTGATCGTCACTCCCAGTTGGTCTCGCACGTGCTCTTCGACTATCTCCGGAATCCGCGCCACTTGTGCCTTGAGTTCTCTAACCTCGCGCTCCTGGCTTTCTGAGCTGGTCTTTCTCTCCTTTCGCCCAGCGTTATAGTATTCCAACCATTTCGTGGACAAGCCTTTGCCGGCCACATGACCAGCTGACGACGGCTTACTGAACTTATCCTTGTGTTTCATTATGTTCAGTGCCCTATTTAAAGTGGTGTCCCAAGGGGAGCTCTGAGACGACCCCGAGCTATTGCTTTCAGTTTCCTGTGGAAGGAACATGAACCATTTAGAAATTTGGCTTCATTAATTAGAATGCAACCATATGGAGCTAATTACGCGGGGGTGTATTCCTTACCAGAACAAGCTCAAGCGCATTGGTCTTCGGATCCGTGGTAAGCTCCTTTGTTACCGGGCCCTGACATAGTTCATGGTCTACTTGTCACGGTATTTATCGAAGAGGGGCGATAGGCCTTGCTCGGCACGCTCCGCGTCCTCCTTGTCCCATATAGGTTCCGCCACTCTGTAACCGCTGGGACCGAGTTTGTGGACCCCTAAGTTCAAGTCCCGCATATCTTTCCCCCACTGACTTGATTCCACAGATGCGTTGCTCTCGCACTTGATCTTGAACTCCAGGTAGTCAGCTTCAATGATCGAAGGATTTGTCTCCTTGATCTTCTCATAACTATCACCTCTTTCAATCCTTCTCTTCACCGGGGCTCTCCAAGTAGCCAGGGCCATGCTCATCTTCGCGTGGGCGACACTGTTCACTTTATTCCCTGAGAGGAGTGTGTTTGCAAAGTCACTGGGGAACTTGTATCGTTCGTGCAGCTTCATGAAGAGGAGGTTGCGCAAATTCCCTCGGTCACGATGCCATAGGTTCTCGGTGTTGATCAAGACGGTGCTCCGGAGAATGCACCCAAGTTGTCGCGCGTACCCACTGACTAATTCTTTGGGCGTTGTTGGCTGCCCACTGGAGGACACTTCAGTAAATTTCTCCTTGACGGTGCCGAGCACATTCGGGCGCCGGTCCTTCCGTTGCCTCTTCGGTTGGCTGCCATCTGTGCGTGCGCTGCCATCATTAGTGGTGGCATCCTCGGCGGCACCATCAGTGGTGTCATCCCCGAAACGGAAATGAATCAACATTCCGGCAAAATATTTACAACTATCGCATTTCAAATACCGGTACCTGCAAACACAAACATATGCAACACCACAAACATAGGTAGATCTAGGCCATAAAAAGTGTGTACGTTGTTGGAGGGAGAAAAAAAGTAGATCTAGAACATAAAGAAAGCTTTCCCCTTACTTACCTATCAAAAAAGAAAATTTAACCACTTAATTTGGGTGAATCTATGGTGCAAATGAGGTGAGGGGGAGGCAGCCGAGACCAAGCTTGGTAAAGGTGGAGAGAATGAAGTGGGGAAAGTGAGTGTGGTAGGTGGTTGTCCAAAATATCTAGTTGCTTTCAGGTTACCAATGGCGCACCACCTAAGAATGCGCCATTAGTAACCAGGGTTACTAATGGCGCACCTGGTGTGTGGTGCCCCATTACTAAAACTAGTAATGGCGCACTATCCACTGGTGCGCCACTACTAACATGTTTTTTTATATTTTTTTTCAAAACTAGTAATGGCGCACCACACACCAGGTGCGCCATTGTTGGAAATATGCCCTAGAGGCAATAATAAAAGCATTATTATTATATTTCCTTGTTCATGATAATTGTCTTTTATTCATGCTATAATTGTGTTGTCCGGAAATCGTAATACATGTGTGAATAAATAGACACCAACATGTCCCTAGTAAGCCTCTAGTTGACTAGCTCGTTGATCAATAGATATTCATGGTTTCCTGACTATGGACATTGGATGTCATTGATAACGAGATCACATGATTAGGAGAATGATGTGATGGACAAGACCCAATCCTTAACATAGCACAAGATCATATAGTTCGTTTGCTAGAGTTTTCCAATGTCAAGTATCTTTTCCTTAGACCATGAGATCGTGTAACTCCCGGATACCGTAGGTGTACTTTGGGTATACCAAACGTCACAACGTAACTGGGTGACTATAAAGGTATACAATGGGTATCTCCGAAAGTGTCTGTTGGGTTGACACGGATCAAGACTGAGATTTGTCACTCCGCATGACGGAGAGGTATCACTGGGCCCACTCGGTAATGCATCATCATTATGAGCTCAAAGTGACCAAGTGTCTGGTCACGGGATCATGCATTACGGTACGAGTAAAGTGACTTGCCGGTAACGAGATTAAACGAGGTATTGGGATACCGACGATCGAATCTCGGGCAAGTAACATACCGATTGACAAAGGGAATTGTATACGGGGTTGGTTGAATCCTCGACATCATGGTTCATCCGATGAGATCATCGAGGAGCATGTGGGAGCCAACATGGGTATCCAGATCCCGCTGTTGGTTATTGACCGGAGAGCCGTCTCGGTCATGTCTACATGTCTCCCGAACCCGTAGGGTCTACACACTTAAGGTTCGGTGATGCTAGGGTTGTAGGGATATGTATATGCAGTAACCCGGACATCACGAGGAGTTCCGTAATGGTCCGGAGGTAAAGAATTATATATAGGAAGTGCTATTTCGGCCATCGGGACAAGTTTCGGGGTCACCGGTATTGTACCGGGACCACCGGAAGGGTCCCGGGGGTCCACCGGGTGGGGCCACCTATCCCGGAGGGCCCCATGGGCTTAAGTGGGAAGGTATCCAGCCAAAGAGGGCTGGGGCGCCACTTCCCCCTAGGGCCCATGCGCCTAGGGTGGGGAAACCCTAAAGGGGGGGCGCCCCCTTGCTTGGGGGGCAAGCCCCCCACCCCTTGGCCGCCGCCCCCCTAGGAGATTGCATCTCCTAGGGCCGCCGCCCCCCTAGGCTCCCTATATATAGATGGGGGGAGGGAGGGCAGCCGCATCCTTGCCCCTGGCGCCTCCCTCTCCCTCTCCAACACCTCATCCTCCTCCATAGAGCTTGGTGAAGCCCTGTCGGAGTACTGCAGCTCCATCACCACCACACCGTCGTGTTGCTGCTGGAGCCATCTTCCTCAACCTCTCCTTCCTCCTTTCTGGATCAAGAAGGAGGAGACGTTACGCTGACCGTACGTGTGTTGAACGCGGAGGTGCCGTCCGTTCGGCGCTAGGATCTCCGGTGATTTGGATCACGTCGAGTACGACTCCCTCATCCCCGTTCTTTGAACGCTTCCGCTCGCGATCTACAAGGTATGTAGATGCATCCGATCACTCGTTGCTAGATGAACTCATAGATGGATCTTGGTGAAACCGTAGGAAAATTTTTCTTTTTCTGCAACGTTCCCCAACAGTGGCATCATGAGCTAGGTCTATGCGTAGTTCTCTTTGCACAAGTAGAACACAATTTGTTGTGGGTGTAGATGTTGTCAACTTTCTTGCCGTTACTAGTCTTATTTTGCTTCAGCGGTATTGTGGGATGACGCGGCCCGGACCAACGTTACACGTACGCTTACGTGAGACCGGTTCCACCGACTAACATGCACTAGTTGCATAAGGTAGCTGGCGGGTGTCTGTCTCTCCCACTTTAGTTGGAGCGGATTCGATGAAAAGGGTCCTTATGAAGGGTAAATAGAAGTTGACAAATCACGTTGTGGCTTTCACGTAGGTAAGAAAACGTTCATGCTAGAACCCTATTGCAGCCACGTAAAACTTGCAACAACAATTAGAGGACGTCTAACTTGTTTTTGCAGCAAGTGTTTTGTGATGTGATATGGCCAAAGTTGTGATGAATGATGAATGATATATATGTGATGTATGAGATGTTCATGCTATTGTAATAGGAATCTCGACTTGCATGTCGATGAGTATGACAACCGGCAGGAGCCATAGGAGTTGTCTTTATTTTTTGTATGACCTGCGTGTCATTGAGAAACGCCATGTAAATTACTTTACTTTATTGCTAAACGCGTTAGCCATAGTAGTAGAAGTAATAGTTGGCGAGCAACTTCATGGAGACACGATGATGGAGATCATAATGATGGAGATCATGGTGTCATGCCGGTGACAAGATGATCGTGGAGCCCCAAGATGGAGATCAAAGGAGCTATGTGATATTGGCCATATCATGTCACTATTATTATTTGATTGCATGTGATGTTTATCATGCTTTTGCATCTTGTTTACTTAGAACGACGGTAGTAAATAAGATGATCCCTCATAATAATTTCAAGAAAGTGTTCCCCTTAACTGTGCACCGTTGCGACAGTTCGTTGTTTCGAAGCACCACGTGATGATCGGGTGTGATAGATTCCAACGTTCACATACAACAGGTGTAAGACAGATTTACACATGCAAACACTTAGGTTGACTTGACGAGCCTAGCATGTACAGACATGGCCTCGGAACACAGAAGACCGAAAGGTCGAGCATGAGTTGTATAGAAGATACGATCAACATGAAGATGTTCACCGACGTTGACTAGTCCATCTCACGTGATGATCGAACACGGCCTAGTTAACTCGGATCATGTTATACTTAGATGACTAGAGAGGGATGTCCATCTAAGTGGGAGTTCATTAAATAATTTGATTAGATGAACTTAATTATCATGAACTTAGTCTAAAATATTTACAATATGCCTTGTAGATCAAATGGCCAACGTAGTCCTCAACTTCAACGCGTTCCTAGAGAAAACCAAGTTGAAAGACGATGGCAGCAACTACACGGACTGGGTCCGGAACCTGAGGATCATCCTCATAGCTGCCAAGAAAGATTATGTCCTACAAGCACCGCTAGGTAACGCACCTGTTCTCCCTGCAGAACAAGACGTTATGAACGCTTGGCAGGCACGTACCGATGACTACTCCCTCGTTCAGTGCGGCATGCTTTACAGCTTAGAGCCGGGGCTCCAAAAACGTTTTGAGAGACACGGAGCATATGAGATGTTCGAAGAGCTGAAAATGGTTTTCCAAGCTCATGCCCGGGTCGAGAGATATCAAGTCTCCGACAAATTCTTCAGTTGTAAGATGGAGGAAAACAGTTCTGTCAGTGAGCACATACTCACTATGTCTGGGTTGCATAACCGCTTGACTCAGCTGGGAGTTAATCTCCCGGATGACGCGGTCATTGACAGAATCCTTCAGTCGCTTCCACCGAGCTACAAGAGCTTTGTGATAAACTTCAATATGCAGGGGATGGAAAAGACCATTCCTAAAGTATTTGCAATGCTGAAATCGGCAAAGGTAGAAGTCAAAAAGGAACATCAAGTGTTGATGGTGAATAAAACCACTAAGTTCAAGAAAGGCAAGGGTAAGAAAACCTTCAAGAAGGACGGCAAGGGAGTTGCCGCGCCCGGCAAGCAAGCTGCCGGGAAGAAGCCAAAGAATGGACCCAAGCCCGAGACTGAGTGCTTTTATTGCAAGGGAAGTGGTCACTGGAAGTGGAACTGCCCCAAATACTTAGCGGACAAGAAGGCCGGCATCACGAAAGGTATATGTGATATACATGTAATTGATGTGTACCTTACCAGTGCTCGTAGTAGCTCTTGGGTATTTGATACCGGTGCAGTTGCTCACATTTGTAACTCAAAGCAGGAGCTGCGGAATAAGCGGAGACTGGCAAAGGACGAGGTGACGATGCGCGTCGGGAATGGTTCCAAGGTCGATGTGATCGCCGTTGGCATGCTACCTCTACATTTACCTACGGAATTAGTTTTGAACCTCAATAATTGTTATTTGGTGCCAAGTTTGAGCATGAACATTGTATCAGGATCTCGTTTAATACGAGATGGCTACTCATTTAAATCCGAGAATAATGGTTGTTCTATTTATATGAGAGATATGTTTTATGGTCATGCTCCGATGGTGAATGGTTTATTCTTAATGAATCTCGAGCGTAATGCTACACATATTCATAGTGTGAGTACAAAAAGATGTAAGATTGATAATGATAGTCCCACATACTTGTGGCACTGCCGCCTTGGTCACATAGGTGTCAAACGCATGAAGAAGCTCCATGCAGATGGACTTTTAGAGTCTCTTGATTACGAATCATTTGACACGTGCGAACCATGCCTCATGGGTAAAATGACCAAGACTCCGTTCTCATGAACAATGGAGCGAGCAACCAACTTATTGGAAATCATACATACTGATGTGTGCGGTCCAATGAGTGTTGAGGCTCGCGGTGGCTATCGTTATGTCCTCACCCTCACTGATGACTTGAGTAGGTATGGGTATATCTATTTAATGAAACACAAGTCTGAGACCTTTGAAAAGTTCAAGGAATTTCAGAGTGAGGTTGAGAATCAACGTGACAGGAAAATCAAGTTCTTGCGATCAGATCATGGAGGAGAATACTTGAGTCACGAATTTGGCACACACTTAAGAAAATGTGGAATAGTTTCACAACTAACGCCGCCTGGAACACCTCAGCGTAATGGTGTGTCCGAACGTCGTAATCGCACTCTATTAGATATGGTGCGATCTATGATGTCTCTTACCGATTTACCGCTATCTTTTTGGGGCTATGCTTTAGAGACTGCCGCACTCACTTTAAATAGGGCTCCGTCGAAATCCGTTGAGGCGACACCGTATGAATTATGGTTTGGGAAGAAACCTATGCTGTCGTTTCTAAAAGTTTGGGGATGCGATGCTTATGTCAAGAAACTTCAACCTGAAAAGCTCGAACCCAAGTCGGAAAAATGCGTCTTCATAGGATACCCTAAAGAAACTATTGGGTATACCTTCTACCTCAGATCCGAAGGCAAGATATTTGTTGCCAAGAATGGGTCCTTTCTAGAGAAAGAGTTTCTCTCGAAAGAAGTAAGTGGGACGAAAGTAGAACTTGATGAAGTATTACCTCTTGAACCGGCAAATGGCGCAACTGAAGAAAATGTTCCTGAGGTGCCTGCACCGACTAGAGAGGAAATTAATGATGATGATCATGAAACTCCAGATCAAGTTGCTACTGAACTTCGTAGGTCCACAAGGACACGTTCCGCACCAGAGTGGTACGGCAACCCTGTCTTGGAAATCGTGTTGTTAGACAATGGTGAACCTTCGAACTATGAAGAAGCTATGGCGGGCCCGGATTCTGACAAATGGCTAGAAGCCATGAAATCCGAGATAGGATCCATGTATGAAAACGAAGTATGGACTTTGACTGACTTGCCCGTTGAGCGGCGAGCCATAGAAAATAAATGGATCTTTAAGAAGAAGACAGACGCGGATGGTAATGTGACCATCTATAAAGCTCGGCTTGTCGCTAAGGGTTATCGACAAGTTTAAGGGGTTGACTACGATGAGACTTTCTCACCGGTAGCGAAGCTAAAGTCCGTCTGAATCATGTTAGCAATTGCCGCATTCTATGATTATGAGATATCAAATGGACGTCAAAACGGCATTCCTTAATGGTTTCCTTAAGGAAGAATTGTATATGATGCAGCCAGAAGGTTTTGTCGATCCTAAGAATGCTGACAAGGTGTGCAAGCTCCAACGCTCGATTTATGGGCTGGTGCAAGCATCTCGGAGTTGGAACATTCGCTTTGATGAGATGATCAAAGCGTTTGGGTTTACGCAGACTTATGGAGAAGCCTGCATTTACAAGAAAGTGAGTGGGAGCTCTGTAGCATTTCTCATATTATATGTAGATGACATACTTTTGATGGAAAATGATATAGAACTCTTGGACAGCATTAAGGCCTACTTGAATAAGAGTTTTTCAATGAAGGACCTTGGAGAAGCTGCTTATATATTAGGCATCAGGATCTATAGAGATAGATCAAGATGCCTCATAGGTCTTTCACAAAGCACATACCTTGATAAGATATTGAAGAAGTTCAATATGGATCAGTCTAAGAAGGGGTTCTTGCCTGTGTTGCAAGGTGTGAAATTGAGCTCAGCTCAATGTCCGACCACGGTAGAAGATATAGAAGAGATGAGCGTCATCCCATATGCCTCAGCCATAGGTTCTATTATGTATGCCATGCTGTGTACCAGACCTGATGTAAACCTTGCCGTAAGTTTGGTAGGTAGGTACCAAAGTAATCCTGGCAAGGAACACTAGACAGCGGTCAAGAATATCCTGAAGTACCTGAAAAGGACTAAGGAAATGTTTCTCATTTATGGAGGTGACGAAGAGCTCGTCGTAAAGGGTTACGTCGACGCTAGCTTCGACACAGATCTGGATGACTCTAAGTCACAAACCGGATACGTGTATATTTTGAATGGTGGGGCAGTAAGCTGGTGCAGTTGCAAGCAGAGCGTCGTGGCGGGATCTACATGTGAAGCGGAGTACATGGCAGCCTCGGAGGCAGCGCATGAAGCAATTTGGGTGAAGGAGTTCATCACCGACCTAGGAGTCATACCCAATGCGTCGGGGCCAATCAAACTCTTCTGTGACAACACTGGAGCTATTGCACTTGCCAAGGAGCCCAGGTTTCACAAGAAGACCAAGCACATCAAGCGTCGCTTCAACTCCATTCGTGAAAATGTTCGAGATGGAGACATAGATATTTGTAAAGTACATACGGACCTGAATGTAGCAGATCCGTTGACTAAACCTCTCCCTAGAGCAAAACATGATCAACACCAGAATTCCATGGGTGTTCGATTCATCACAATGTAACTAGATTGCTGACTCTAGTGCAAGTGGGAGACTGTTGGAAATACGCCCTAGAGGCAATAATAAAAGCATTATTATTATATTTCCTTGTTCATGATAATTGTCTTTTATTCATGCTATAATTGTGTTATCCAGAAATCGTAATACATGTGTGAATAAATAGACACCAACATGTCCCTAGTAAGCCTCTAGTTGACTAGCTCGTTGATCAATAGATAGTCATGGTTTCCTGACTATGGACATTGGATGTCATTGATAATGAGATCACATCATTAGGAGAATGATGTGATGGACAAGACCCAATCCTAAACATAGCACAAGATCGTATAGTTCGTTTGCTAGAGTTTTCCAATGTCAAGTATCTTTTCCTTAGACCATGAGATCGTGTAACTCCCGTATACCGTAGGAGTACTTTGGGTATACCAAACGTCACAATGTAACTGGGTGACTATAAAGGTATACTATGGGTATCTCCGAGAGTGTCTGTTGGGTTGACACGGATCAAGACTGCGATTTGTCACTCCGCATGACGGAGAGGTATCACTGGGCCCACTCGGTAATGCATCATCATTATGAGCTCAAAGTGACCAAGTGTCTGGTCACGGGATCATGCATTACGGTATGAGTAAAGTGACTTGCCGGTAACGAGATTGAATGAGGTATTGGGATACCGACGATCGAATCTCGGGCAAGTAACATACCGATTGACAAAGGGAATTGTATATGGGGTTGGTTGAATCCTCGACATCGTGGTTCATCCGATGAGATCATCGAGGAGCATGTGGGAGCCAACATGGGTATCCAGATCCCGCTGTTGGTTATTGACCGGAGAGCCGTCTCGGTCATGTCTACATGTCTCCCGAACCCGTAGGGTCTACACACTTAAGGTTCGGTGACGCTAGGGTTGTAGGGATATGTATATGCAGTAACCCGAATGTTGTTCGGAGTCCTGGATGAGATCCCGGACATCACGAGGAGTTCCGGAATGGTCCAGAGGTAAAGAATTATATATAGGAAGTGCTATTTCGGCCATCGGGACAAGTTTCAGGGTCACCGGTATTGTACCGGGACCACCGGAAGGGTCCCGGGGGTCCACCGGGTGGGGCCACCTATCCCAAAGGGCCCCATGGGCTGAAGTGGGAAGGTATCCAGCCAAAGTGGGCTGGGGCACCACTTCCCCCTAGGGCCCATGCGCCTAGGGTGGGGAAACCCTAAAGTGGGGGCGCCCCCTTGCTTGGGGGGCAAGCCCCCCACCCCTTGGCCGCCGCCCCCCTAGGAGATTGCATCTCCTAGGGCCGGCGCCCCCCCCCTAGGCTCCCTATATATAGATGGGGGAGGGAGGGCAGCCGCACCCTTGCCCCTGGCGCCTCCCTCTCCCTTTCCAACACCTCATCTTCCTTCATAGAGCTTGGCGAAGCCCTGCCGGAGTACTGCAGCTCTATCACCACCACGCCGTCGTGCTGCTGCTGGAGCCATCTTCCTCAACCTCTCCTTCCTCCTTGCTGGATCAAGAAGGAGGAGACGTTACGCTGACCGTACGTGTGTTGAACGCGGAGGTGCCCTCCGTTCGGCGCTAGGATCTCCGGTGATTTGGATCACGTCGAGTACGACTCCCTCATCCCCGTTCTTTGAACGCTTCCGCTCGCGATCTACAAGGTATGTAGATGCATCCGATCTCTCGTTGCTAGATGAACTCATAGGTGGATCTTGGTGAAACCGTAGGAAAATTTTTGTTTTCTGCAACGTTCCCCAACAGCCATTAGTAATGTGACATTAATGGCGTACCTGTATCTGGTGCGCCACTGCTATATAGCAGTGGCGCATCACATACATGGTGCGCCATTAATGCCCATATTAGCTATAGCCGTTTTCCTAGTAGTTTCATCGACATTTAGCTCGACAAAGTTTTGATTAGGACGCACCCACTATTGTTGCGATGTGACTATGTTCTTCTCGAGTCAGAAGTCTTCGGTTAACATTTGAGAAAGCATAGGCTTTCATACACCCCATTATCTAGTCATTCATTCCTGCATCACGGTTCGTGCGACTACTTTTTGTCTTTTTTTGTTTCTTTTAAATAAAACATCATATGAACTTGAAACTATGAAGGACAACAAAACATTCTAATTAGAATGTGGGAAAAAAACTTTCAGATTTTTTCGTGAATCATATATACAAAAAAGTATTATTTTTTACTCAAAAAATCTCATTTTGTATATTTATGTGGGGCCAAAAAGTCTAAAAGTTTTTCCCTCGTTGTAGTAAGTATGTTTTGTTGTTCTGCGAAGTTTGAAGTTCATATGTTGTTTTGTTTTGAAGGAACAAAAAAAAGAAATTTCTATGTAATAAATTAGTTGTGTAGCACAGATCTTAAAGCAACATTGAAGGGTGAGGATAAGAGGTATCCAGAAACCTGAGCTTTATAAATCCACGTTCGTCATGTCCAGCATAGATACCAGCACCCCACCAATAGTACCTGTTTGGCACCCAGACATGGTATAATTCGCAGCGGTCAATCAGGCATAAGTAAAATGTGTTCCAAGATAACCGAGCCCGGCAGATCCACTGGGTTAGATGCTTCTATCAGTTTTGTCAAGTCAACTCCTTTGCATGAATGCATTGGAAAGAAAAAGATGATTGATGGCTTCCGCATGTTTTTTTTGACAGGAAGGCCTTCATGGCTAGCTTTGTTAAACTAAATAACAGATACATCGTCTGCCAAGGAATTGGCAATGAAACTTGGCGGTGCCTCGATCCACAGAGACGGATCATTTGCACGGCCATATTCAGCTAGCACATGAGCTGTCGTATTTGACTCTCTATTACAATGCTCAAGAAAAACCTTCCCTAAACCTCTTAGTAAATCTCTGCATTCTTCCAAGACGGGGCCAGCCACCATTGATTGTCCTTCATTCAGTTGTAGAGCATTTACTACAATGAAGTTATCCATCCTCGCCATGATGTTATTGCAACCCATCGAAATAGCTAACTTCAAACCTTCCCGGAGTGCTGCAGCTTCAGCAGAGACTATGTCTGCGACGTGGTCAATACGTGAGGTAGAAGCTGCTATGAAGTTCCCTTTGTGGTCTCTTATAATGGCTCCACATGACCCCGAATGATCCTCCTCCCGGAAAGATGCATCAACGTTCAAGAGCTGTTGCGACTCCAGAACTATTGGCCAAGAGTTTATCCTCGGTGTTGGCGCGGGAATGGCCATCGCACGGGTGAAATTCAGAGTAAGTGCATGAATGGATTGTCCTGTTCGCGCCGGAGGTTGAACTACCTCCCCGCTAAAATGCATCCTTCTCTGCCACCAGATATACCAGCTAGCCGTAGCGATAAGTTCAGGTAGGTCAAACTGATCCATATACACCTTTTGATGCACCTGATCACACAATAGAAATTCTAGTACTGTTGCTCCCGATCGGTCCACCAGTAGAGCATTATATATAGTATTCCAAATCCCCAAAGACGACCAAACTGCTTTGGATCGCTCACAACTAAAGATGGCGTGCTTAATATCCTCAGCAGCCAAACGACATATTGGGCACTGAGAGACGTGGCCTATGTGCCTGTTTGCTAGGACACTGAAACACGGAATTGCATTATGTAAGCATCTCCACAAAAAGATCTTGACTTTCCCACGAACTTTCAAACTCCATAATTTCTTCCATACTGGGTGTGGCGCTGTCCCACCAAACAAGTTTGCTTCATTTGCCTCGCCTACATATGAAACCTCCCATTGTTTATAGTAAGCTGATCTGACTGAAAATATCTCGCTCCTAGTCAGATGCCAAGCAACATAATCTTCTGTTACTTGTTGGTGCAAGGGGATCTGTAGGATGCGTTCTGCATCGATATGCCAAAAAAATTCACGGATCAGCTGCTCATCCCATTCACCTGTAATCGGGTCTATGAGTTCAATTACTTTTGTGACCACTTGGTTACCCCGGATAGTGACCACCTTCCTTGAAAAAATGTTGGGGATCCAGCAGTCACTCCAGATATTAATTTTTGCACCATCACCAGCCCTCCAAATACAACCTTCTTTGAATGTTTGTATGCCCGCCCAAATGCTCCTCCAAATATAAGAGGAGCCCTTCTTCAGTTCACAATTCAACATGTCGCCAGTGGGATAGTATCTCGCTCTTAATACCCTTGCACACATGGACTCATTATGCTCAATCAGCCTCCAACACTGCTTGGCCAGCATGGCTAAGTTGAAACTCTGGACATCTCGAAACTCCATACCCCCCTTTTCCTTCAGAATACACATTCTCCACCAAGCAAACCAATGCATCCTTTTATGGTCTTCCTCGTCACCCCACCAATACTGCAACATTGCATCAGTGATCCCCTTGTAAATTTTCTTTGGGAATTTAAATACACTCATCGCATATGTAGGGATGGCTTGGGCCACCGCTTTAATTAGTGCTTCTTTTCCACCATAGGATAAAGTTCTCTCCTTCCACCCATTTACCATTTTCTGGATTCTTTCAATTAGATGTTTGAAACAAGTTACCTTGTCTACTCCAATCATCGATGGCAGCCCCAAATATTCGTCAGACAGCGCCTCAGTCATTATATTCAGTATTTGACACACATCGGCTTTTGTTTCCACCTCTGTATTGGGGCTGAAAAAGATAGAACACTTGGCCTCGCTCACCATTTGGCCTGATGCTGCACAATAGTCATCTAGGATTCTTTTCAAGGTTTGGGCATTCCTACAGTCTGCTTTCATCAAGATGAGGGAGTCGTCAGCAAATAATAAATGTGAGATACGAGGGGAGTCACGGCACACCTGAACTCTTTGTAAATTCCCAAGGTTCTCCTCATGGCAAATAAGTGCAGATAGACCTTCCGCGCACAGCAGAAACAAGTAAGGAGAGAGGGGATCCCCTTGCCGAAGCCCTCTTGTTGGTGAGAACGGCAAGGTTTCATTTGAATTGAACCTTACCTTATACTGCACTGAAGTCACACATGCCATAACCAATTTTATCCATCTTGCATCAAAGCCAAGCTTCCCAAGGATTGCCTCCAAAAACACCCACTCCACTCTATCGTAAGCTTTGTGCATGTCCAGCTTCACGGCACATGTCCCTTGCTTCCCTGTTTTCCTCTTCTTCATTGTATGAAGGCACTCATAAGAAACAATAACGTTGTCGTTAATAATCCTTCCAGGCACGAACACACTTTGGGTTTCACTGATGATATCTGGAAGTAGTAGTTTTAACCTTGCCGCTAGCATTTTTGAAATTACTTTATAAACAACGTTACAAAGACTTATGGGTCTGAACTGTGCAACCGTCTCCGGGTTCTCAACCTCCGGTATGAGCACAATGGTGGTCATGTTCCACCCTTCAGGAATGATTCCCGTGTTTACTGCCTGCAGCACTTCTTTTACCAGTTCATCGCCCAATATTGGCCAGAATTTCTTATAAAAAATTGCGTGTAGTCCATCTGGACCGGGTGCCTTCAAATCCCCAATACTATACAATGCACGCTTAACCTCCTCGGCAGTGTACGGTGCCAATAAAGCTTGGTTCATATAATCTGTAATAGAGTGTTTCACTTTATTCAGAACATTTACATTAGGAAGAGGAACTTCAGATGAGAATAAATGCTGAAAGTATTCTGCTATCCTAACCCTCATTGACTCATTATCCTCCACCCACACCCCACTAGCATCCTTTAGTTTGCGGATATGGTTCCTCTTCTTCCGGGCAGTAGCAAAGTTGGTGAAGAAGTGTGTGTTACGATCACCAAACTTAAGCCAGTTTGCCCTACTCCTCTGTACCCAGTAGATCTCCTCCTTTTCTAAATTTTGTTCAATTGCAATCAGCAAAGCACGTTGCCGATCCGCCGACTCATCAGTGAGAGGGCCCAACCGCAAGCTTTCCAACTCCTCCTTAAGTTCTTTCAGGCGTCTATGTGGCGCCTTCAAGATTTCCCTGTCCCATACATGCATCTCTGCATGCATGTACCGCAGCAGTACGTTCTGCCAACGTTGCATGTGGATTAGTTCTGTTCCATGCATCAGATACAAGCTGCTCCACATCATCCTCTTTCAACCATCTCGCTTCAAACTGCTTGACTTTTGCTCTGAAATGATCGCTCGCCAAGTCACCATCTGTGTCCAAAAGGACCGGTCTATGATCTGATTTAGTATGCCCTGTGTTGGTGATCTTTGCATTAGGGAAGAGACCTAGGAACTGTCCATTGCATACAGCTCTATCCAGCCTCTCCTGTATTCTTCGTCGCCGCCAAGTGAATTGGTCACCGGTGAAGCCCATATCCTCAAGTTCACTGTCAACCAAGGCGTCCCTGAATCTCTGCATCATATTTGTTGGTCGCGCCGCTCCACCTTCCTTCTCATGAGAATACAGAATCTCGTTAAAATCGCCTGCCACTACCCATGGCGCACGCGCTTGCTGATACAGGCTGCGGATGTACCCCCATGAAAGGTGCTTTTCCTCCCACTTAGTTTCTCCATAGAAACATGTAAACCTCCAAGATTCATCCGCTGAACCTCCCACAACTACATCAATGAAATTCTTTGATTTGTCCTTCACTTGTATTTCCACCGGGTTCCGCCAGTAGAGGATCAGGCCTCCACTAGCTCCCACACTCTCGACAACCTCCATCTTATCCATATTTATTTTCCTTCGAACCTTCCCTGCTTTAGCTGCATTCAGGTGTGTTTCAGACAGAAAAAACACATCTGGACCAAACTGCTTCTGGACATCCAGAAGCGATCTCACTGCCGCGGTACTGGCCAAACTGCGACAATTCCTGTTGGGGAACGTAGTAATTTCGAAATTTTCCTACGCACACGCAAGATCATGGTGATGCATAGCAACGAGGGGGAGAGTATTGTCTACGTACCAACGCAGACCGACTGCGGAAGCGATCTCACAACGTAGAGGAAGTAGTCATACGTCTTCTTCCCGATCCGACCGATCCAAGCACCGTTACTCCGGCACCTCCGAGTTCTTAGCACACGTTCAGCTCGATGACGATCCTCGGGCTCCGATCCAGCAAAGCGTCGAGGAAGAGTTCCGTCAGCACAACGGCGTGGTGACGATCTTGATGTACTACCGACGCAGGGCTTCGCCTAAGCTCTACAACGATATGATCGAGGTGGAATTTGGTGGCAGGGGGCACCGCACACGGCTAAGGAACGATCAACAATGATCAACTTGTGTGTCTATGGGGTGCCCCCTGCCCCCGTATATAAAGGAGCGGGGGGAGGGGGTTCGGCCGGCTAGGGAGAGGGCGCGGGAGGAGTCCTACTCCTACCGGGAGTAGGACTCCCCCCCTCAATCCTATTCCAACTAGGACTCTCAAGGGGGAAAGGAGAGAGGGGGGGCCGGCCCCTTCTCCTAGTCCTACTAGGACTTGGGGAAGGGGGGGCGCGCGGCCAGCTGTGGGCTGCCCCTTTTCTCTTTTCCACTAAGGCCCAATAGGCCCATTAGCCTCCCGGGGGGTTCCGGTAACCCTCCCGGTATTCCGGTAAAATCCCGATTTCATCCGGAACACTTCCGGTGTCCAAACATAGGCTTCCAATATATCAATCTTTACGTCTCGACCATTTCGAGACTCCTCGTCATGTCCGTGATCACAACCGGGACTCCGAACAACCTTCGGTACATCAAAATGCATAAACTCATAATAACTGTCATCGTAACGTTTAAGCGTGCGGACCCTACGGTTCGAGAACAATGTAGACATGACCGAGACATGTCTCCGGTCAATAACCAATAGCGGGACCTGGATGCCCATATTGGCTCCTACATATTCTACGAAGATCTTTATCGGTCAGACCGCATAACAACATACGTTGTTCCCTTTGTCATCGGTATGTTACTTGCCCGAGATTCGATCGTCGGTATCCAATACCTAGTTCAATCTCGTTACTGGCAAGTCTCTTTACTCGTTCCGTAATACATCATCTCATAACTAACATCTTAGTTATTATGCTTGCAAGGCTTATGTGATGTGTATTATCGAGAGGGCCCAGAGATACCTCTCCGACAATCGGAGTGACAAACCCTAATCTCGAAATACGCCAACCCAACATCTACCATTGGAGACACCTGTAGTACTCCTTTATAATCACCCAGTTACGTTGTGACGTTTGGTAGTACCCAAAGTGTTCCTCCGGTAAACAGGAGTTGCATAATCTCATAGTTATAGGAACATGTATAAGTCATGAAGAAAGCAATAGCAACATACTAAACGATCGGGTGCTAAGCTAATGGAATGGGTCATGTCAATCAGATCATTCAACTAATGATGTGACCTCGTTAATCAAATAACAACTCTTTGTTCATGGTTAGGAAACATAACCATCTTTGATTAACGAGCTAGTCAAGTAGAGGCATACTAGTGACACTTTGTTGGTCTATGTATTCACACATGTGTTATGTTTCCGGTTAATACAATTCTAGCATGAATAATAAACATTTATCATGATATAAGGAAATAAATAATAACTTTATTATTGCCTCTAGGGCATATTTCCTTCAGTCTCCCACTTGCACTAGAGTCAATAATCTAGATTACACAGTAATGATTCTAACACCCATGGAGCCTTGGTGCTGATCATTTTTTGCTCGTGGAAGAGGCTTAGTCAACGGGTCTGCAACATTCAGATCCGTATGTATCTTGCAAATCTCTATGTCTCCCACCTGGACTAGATCCCGGATGGAGTTGAAGCGTCTCTTCATGTGTTTGGTCCTTTTGTGAAATCTGGATTCCTTTGCCAAAGCAATTGCACCAGTATTGTCACAAAAGATTTTCATTGGACCCGATGCACTAGGTATGACACCTAGATCGGATATGAACTCCTTCATCCAGACTCCTTCGTTCGCTGCTTCCGAAGCAGCTATGTACTCCGCTTCACATGTAGATCCCGCTACGACGCTTTGTTTAGAACTGCACCAACTGACAGCTCTACCGTTTAAAGTAAACACGTATCCGGTTTGCGATTTAGAATTGTCCGGATCAGTGTCAAAGCTTGCATCAACGTAATCTCTTACGGTGAGCTCTTTGTCACCTCCATATACGAGAAACATATCCTTAGTCCTTTTCAGGTATTTCAGGATGTTCTTGACCGATGTCCAGTGATCCACTCCTGGATTACTTTGGTACCTCCCTGCTAAACTTATAGCAAGGCACACATCAGGTCTGGTACACAGCATTGCATACATGATAGAGCCTATGGCTGAAGCATAGGGAACATCTTTCATTTTCTCTCTATCTTCTGCAGTGGTCGGGCATTGAGTCTGACTCAACTTCACACCTTGTAACACAGGCAAGAACCCTTTCTTTGCTTGATCCATTTTGAACTTCTTCAAAATCTTGTCAAGGTATGTGCTTTGTGAAAGTCCAATTAAGCGTTTTGATCTATCTCTATAGATCTTTATGCCTAATATGTAAGCAGCTTCCCCGAGGTCTTTCATCGAAAAACTTTTATTCAAGTATCCCTTTATGCTATCCAGAAATTCTATATCATTTCCAATCAGCAATATGTCATCCACATATAATATCAGAAATGCTACAGAGCTCCCACTCACTTTCTTGTAAATACAGGCTTCTCCAAAAGTCTGTATAAAGCCAAATGCTTTGATCACACTGTCAAAGCGTTTATTCCAACTCCGAGATGCTTGCACCAGTCCATAAATGGATCGCTGGAGTTTGCATACTTTGTTAGCTCCCTTTGGATCGACAAAACCTTCTGGTTGCATCATATACAACTCTTCTTCCAGAAATCCATTCAGGAATGCAGTTTTGACATCCATTTGCCATATTTCATAATCATAAAATGCGGCAATTGCTAACATGATTCTGACGGATTTAAGCATCGCTACGGGTGAGAAGGTCTCATCATAGTCAACCCCTTGAACTTGTCGAAAACCTTTTGCGACAAGTCGAGCTTTATAGACAGTAATATTACCGTCAGCGTCAGTCTTTTTCTTGAAGATCCATTTATTCTCAATTGCTTGCCGATCATCGGGCAAGTCAACCAAAGTCCATACTTTGTTCTCATACATGGATCCCATCTCAGATTTCATGGCCTCAAGCCACTTTGCGGAATCTGGGCTCACCATCGCTTCTTCATAGTTCGTAGGTTCATCATGATCTAGTAGCATGACTTCCAGAACTGGATTACCGTACCAATCTGGTGCGGATCTCACTCTGGTTGATCTACGTGGTTCAGTAGTATCTTGTCCTGAAGTTTCATGATCATCATCATTAGCTTCCTCACTAATTGGTATAGGTGTCGCAGAAACAGTTTTCTGTGATGTACTATTTTCCAATAAGGGAGCAGGTACAGTTACCTCGTCAAGTTCTACTTTCCTCCCACTCACTTCTTTCGAGAGAAACTCCTTCTCTAGAAATGATCCATTCTTAGCAACGAATGTTTTGCCTTCGGATCTGTGATAGAAGGTATACCCAACAGTTTCCTTTGGGTATCCTATGAAGACACATTTCTCCGCTTTGGGTTCGAGCTTATCAGGTTGAAGCTTTTTCACATAAGCATCGCAGCCCCAAATTTTAAGAAACGACAACTTTGGTTTCTTGCCAAACCATAGTTCATAAGGCGTCGTCTCAACGGATTTTGATGGTGCCCTATTTAACGTGAATGCGGCCGTCTCTAAAGCATAACCCCAAAACGATAGCGGTAAATCAGTAAGAGACATCATAGATCGCACCATATCTAGTAAAGTACGATTACGACGTTCGGACACACCATTACGCTGTGGTGTTCCGGGTGGCGTGAGTTGCGAAACTATTCCACAGTTTTTCAAATGTATACCAAACTCGTAACTCAAATATTCTCCTCCACGATCAGATCGTAGAAACTGTATTTTCTTGTTACGATGATTTTCTACTTCACTCTGAAATTCCTTGAACTTTTCAAATGTTTCAGACTTGTGTTTCATTAAGTAGATATACCCATATCTGCTTAAATCATCTGTGAAGGTGAGAAAATAACGATATCCGCCACGAGCCTCAATATTCATCGGACCACATACATCGGTATGTATGATTTCCAATAAATCTGTTGCTCTCTCCATAGTACCGGAAAACGGTGTTTTAGTCATCTTGCCTATGAGGCATGGTTCGCAAGTACCAAGTGATTCATAATCAAGTGGTTCCAAAAGCCCATCAGTATGGAGTTTCTTCATGCGCTTTACACCGATATGACCTAAACGGCAGTGCCACAAATAAGTTGCACTATCATTATCAACTCTGCATCTTTTGGCTTCTACATTATGAATATGTGTATCACTACTATCGAGATTCAATAAGAATAGACCACTCTTCAAGGGTGCATGACCATAAAAGATATTACTCATATAAATAGAACAACCATTATTCTCTGATTTAAATGAATAACCGTCTCGCATCAAACAAGATCCAGATATAATGTTCATGCTCAATGCTGGCACCAAATAACAATTATTTAGGTCTAATATTAATCCCGAAGGTAGATGTAGAGGTAGCGTGCCGACCGTGATCACATCGACTTTGGAACCGTTTCCCACGCGCATCGTCACCTCGTCCTTTGCTAGCGTCCGCTTATTCCGTAGTCCCTGTTTCGAGTTGCAAATGTTAGCAATAGAATCAGTATCAAATACCCAGGTGCTACTGCGAGCTCTAGTAAGGTACACATCAATGACATGTATATCACATATACCTTTGTTCACCTTGCCATCCTTCTTATCCGCCAAATACTTGGGGCAGTTCCGCTTCCAGTGACCAGTCTGCTTGCAGTAGAAGCACTCAGTTTCAGGCTTAGGTCCAGACTTGGGTTTCTTCTCCTGAGCAGCAACTTGCTTTCTGTTCTTCTTGAAGTTCCCCTTCTTCTTCCCTTTGCCCTTTTTCTTGAAACCAGTGGTTTTGCTAACCATCAACACTTGATGCTCCTTCTTGATTTCTACCTCTGCAGCTTTCAGCATTGCGAAGAGCTCGGGAATAGTCTTGTTCATCCCTTGCATATTATAGTTCATCACGAAGCTCTTGTAGCTTGGTGGCAGTGATTGGAGAATTCTGTCAATGACGCAATCATCTGGAAGATTAACTCCCATCTGAATCAAGTGATTATTATACCCAGACATTTTGAGTATATGCTCACTGACAGAACTGTTCTCCTCCATCTTGCAGCTATAGAACTTATTGGAGACTTCATATCTCTCCATTCGGGCATTTGCTTGAAATATTAACTTCAACTCCTGGAACATCTCATATGCTCCATGACGTTCAAAACGTCGTTGAAGTCCCGATTCTAAGCCGTAAAGCATGGCACACTGAACTATCGAGTAGTCATCAGCTTTGCTCTGCCAGACGTTCATAACATCTGGCGTTGCTCCAGCAGCAGGCCTGGCACCCAACGCTGCTTCCAGGACGTAATTCTTCTGTGCAGCAATGAGGATAATCCTCAGGTTACGGACCCAGTCCGTGTAATTGCTACCATCATCTTTCAACTTTGCTTTCTCAAGGAACGCATTAAAATTCAACGGAACAACAGCAGGAGCCATCTATCTACAATCAACATAAACAAGCAAGATACTATCAGGTACTAAGTTCATGATAAGTTTAAGTTCAGTTAATCAAATTACTTAGGAACTCCCACTTAGATAGACATCCCTCTAATCCTCTAAGTGATCACGTGATCCAAATCAACTAAACCATAACCGATCATCACGTGAGATGGAGTAGTTTTCAATGGTGAACATCGTCATGTTGATCATATCTACTATATGATTCACGCTTGACCTTTCGGTCTCTGTGTTCCGAGGCCATATCTGCATATGCTAGGCTCGTCAAGTTTAACCTGAGTATTCTGCGTGTGCAAAAATGGCTTGCACCCGTTGTAGATGGACGTAGAGCTTATCACACCCGATCATCACGTGGTGTCTAGGCACGACGAACTTTGGCAACGGTGCATACTCAGGGAGAACACTTCTTGATAATTTAGTGAGAGATCATCTTATAATGCTACCATCAATCAAAGCAAGATAAGATGCATAAAAGGATAAACATCACATGCAATCAATATAAGTGATATGATATGGCCATCATCATCTTGTGCTTGTGATCTCCATCTCCGAAGCACCGTCATGATCACCACCGTCACCGGCGCGACACCTTGATCTCCGTCGTAGCATCGTTGTCGTCTCGCCAATCTTATGCTTCCACGACTATCACTACCGCTTAGTAATAAAGTAAAGCATTACATCGCGAGTGCATTGCATACAATAAAGCGACAACCATATGGCTCCTGCCAGTTGCCGATAACTCGGTTACAAAACATGATCATCTCATACAATAAAATCAGCATCATGCCTTGACCATATCACATCACAACATGCCCTGCAAAAACAAGTTAGACGTCCTCTACTTTGTTGTTGCAAGTTTTACGTGGCTGCTACGGGCTTAAGTAAGAACACATCTCACCTACGCATCAAAACCACAACGATAGTTTGTCAAATAGACTCCGTTTTAACCTTCTCAAGGACCGGGCGTAGCCACACTTGGTTCAACTAAAGTTGGAGAGACAGTCTTCCGCAAGCCATCTATGTGCAAAGCACGTCGAGGGAACCGGTCTCGCGTAAGAGTACGCGTAAGGTTGGTCCGAATCGTCTCGTCCAACAATACCGCCAAACCAAAGTATGACATGCTGGTAGGCAGTATGACTTGTATCGCCCACAACTCACTTGTGTTCTACTCGTGCAAATAACATCAAACCATAAAACCTAGGCTCTGATACCACTGTTGGGGAACGTAGTAATTTTGAAATTTTCCTACGCACACGCAAGATCATGGTGATGCATAGCAACGAGGGGGAGAGTATTGTCTACGTACCAACGCAGACCGACTGCGGAAGCGATCTCACAACGTAGAGGAAGTAGTCATACGTCTTCTTCCCGATCCGACCGATCCAAGCACCGTTACTCCGGCACCTCCGAGTTCTTAGCACATGTTCAGCTCGATGACGATCCTCGGGCTCCGATCCAGCAAAGCGTCGAGGAAGAGTTCCGTCAGCACAACGGCGTGGTGACGATCTTGATGTACTACCGACGCAGGGCTTCGCCTAAGCTCTACAACGATATGATCGAGGTGGAATTTGGTGGCAGGGGGCACCGCACACGGCTAAGGAACGATCAACAATGATCAACTTGTGTGTCTATGGGGTGCCCCCTGCCCCCGTATATAAAGGAGCAGGGGGAGGGGGTTCGGCCGGCTAGGGAGAGGGAGCGGGAGGAGTCCTACTCCTACCGGGAGTAGGACTCCCCCCCTCAATCCTATTCCAACTAGGACTCTCAAGGGGGAAAGGAGAGAGGGGGGCCGGCCCCTTCTCCTAGTCCTACTAGGACTTGGGGAAGGGGGGCGCGCGGCCAGCTGTGGGCTGCCCCTTTTCTCTTTTCCACTAAGGCCCAATAGGCCCATTAGCCTCCCGGGGGGTTCCGGTAACCCTCCCGGTATTCCGGTAAAATCCCGATTTCACCCGGAACACTTCCGGTGTCCAAACATAGGCTTCCAATATATCAATCTTTACGTCTCGACCATTTCGAGACTCCTCGTCATGTTCGTGATCACATCCGGGACTCCGAACAACCTTCGGTACATCAAAATGCATAAACTCATAATAACTGTCATCGTAACGTTTAAGCGTGCGGACCCTACGGTTCAAGAACAATGTAGACATGACCGAGACATGTCTCCGGTCAATAACCAATAGCGGGACCTGGATGCCCATATTGGCTCCTACATATTCTACGAAGATCTTTATCGGTCAGACCGCATAACAACATACGTTGTTCCCTTTGTCATCGGTATGTTACTTGCCCGAGATTCGATCGTCGGTATCCAATACCTAGTTCAATCTCGTTACTGGCAAGTCTCTTTACTCGTTCCGTAATACATCATCTCATAACTAACATCTTAGTTATTATGCTTGCAAGGCTTATGTGATGTGTATTACCGAGAGGGCCCAGAGATACCTCTCCGACAATCGGAGTGACAAACCCTAATCTCGAAATACGCCAACCCAACATCTACCATTGGAGACACCTGTAGTACTCCTTTATAATCACCCAGTTACGTTGTGAAGTTTGGTAGTACCCAAAGTGTTCCTCCGGTAAACGGGAGTTGCATAATCTCATAGTTATAGGAACATGTATAAGTCATGAAGAAAGCAATAGCAACATACTAAACGATCGGGTGCTAAGCTAATGGAATGGGTCATGTCAATCAGATCATTCAACTAATGATGTGACCTCGTTAATCAAATAACAACTCTTTGTTCATGGTTAGGAAACATAACCATCTTTGATTAACGAGCTAGTCAAGTAGAGGCATACTAGTGACACTTTGTTGGTCTATGTATTCACACATGTATTATGTTTCCGGTTAATACAATTCTAGCATGAATAATAAACATTTATCATGGTATAAGGAAATAAATAATAACTTTATTATTGCCTCTAGGGCATATTTCCTTCAGTTCCAACATAGTATTTTCATTGATCCCGGCGAACACCCTCGAGGGGAGTCGCCGATGTGCTTGGTGTTGGATCCTCACCCACACTTGTGGGCCTCATTCTCTTGTTGTCGTGAATCTTTTGAGGGGTACTCAGCTTACTCTTATCAACTGGCTCCTCCTGACCACTCTCTAGCAAGCTCACTTTATCGCTGACAAATCCTGCTGGTGGCATCACCGAGGGCACCACTATTCCACTCCCCTGACTAGCCACCGAGCCATCTTGGTTCATCAATCTCTTCCGTTACCATTGGAACCATTGCACCAGGGTTACGCTCTGGCTCCTCCCCAATGATCATATCACTTTCCTCTTCTTGGTTCGGGGCACTTGGGTTTCCTCTACCCCGTCCATAGCCTCCTCCTCTACCCGAGTTGTTGCGTCCCGGGGCTCCCCCTTTGCCTGTATTTGTTCTGCCCATGGGCGGGTCAAAGTTCACAAGGAGCCACTCCCCCCATTCACAAGATTCTGCATTGTGTATACCATCGCCACATTCAGTCACAACGTGCCCAATCAACCCACAAAAATCACAGAAATCCGGTAGCTTCTCGTACTCCACCGGGTATTTTTTCTCTCCTTCAGAGTCAACGGGACAAAACGCACTAGAGGCGTATCAAGCTTAACGAACACCCGCGCTCTTAGGTATCTAATTGGGTTGATGCGTCCATCATTGACGATCACCGTAAGCGGCGGCACACCCACTTTCCTTGCTATCTTTTCTGCAGTCTCTCTCTTTTTCATCAGTCCATCAGGGACACCAATGATTCGTGCCCAAACCGGAATTCGATCTAGCTTATATTCTTGCACATCTGTAATTCCATCATATTCCTCAAGCACCACCGCAGCTTTACGGAAGAGCCATGGCCCCCCGTTCATTATTCGATTCCAGTCGCCCAAACACATCACTTGGGCTAAAAAGAGATTCTCCCCTACCGGCTTGAACGTCACCCCCTGCGATGCTGTCCAGGCGTTCCGCAGGGATTTATATAGTGAAACATAACTGTAGGGTTTTTGGGTATGAACCGTAAATATTGCGATCCATCTCGTCTCCTCAATCAGTTCTTCAATCTCCCCTGACAAGTCGAGCTCCTCCTCCTCTTCCCCATGCAGGCTTAGTCCCGCGAATCGATCCCCCAAAATTCCATCAGCACCTCCTTCTTGTCTCCTTGCATCGCCCGATCCAGATCCGCCATCCGCCGGCGGGCCCCTGCGAACTCCGTCAGCCATGCAATCTCCTCCTCGAGGAAGCCAATCACTTGGAATCACGTCCTGAATCGCCCCGGGGGGAGATCGACATGAGATCGGTACCGAAATCGTCACCGGTATCACCAGCCACGCCGAAAAGTGCAGCTATGGCAGCATCTCCAGCAACACCAAGGACCGGTGCCACTGCGGTATCCCCGGTCGCTCCCAGCAGCAGTACACTCTTGGACAATGTGGAGTTCGTCACGCCGCCGCCGACACGGCCCGACCTCTTCGACGCCAACGATGATCCTGCTGCGGGGCACCATTTTCGCCGTGTCACGGACCTCTTTGGTGGGCCGGCGTGTGTGGTCGGGCTCGTCGGGCGCGTCGTGCACGCGCGGGACGAGAGGGACACACTAGTGCCGTCGGGTTCGTCGGGCGTGTCGGTGACGCGCGGGACGGGCGGGACGTGTGGGATGCAGCGGCGTGACGTGTGTGTATGGGCAATGTATGGCCCGTGTGCGTGCGTGTGTGTGTGTTAGCTAGCTAGTTCGTTCGTTGTAGTAGTTAGCCGTTAGGAGGGATGTGGAGCTAGCCGAGTCATGCGCGCTGTGCGCGTCGTGCGCGCTGGCCGAGCGGATCGCTCACATGCAGTAGCTAGGTGTGCGTGGGTGCATGCACGATGGAAACTTGGGCACTGCGTAGCTGCTGCACTACAAAGCCGGCTGGGTTGTTCATGTTTGTAGCATGCGGTTGTGGCTAGTTGAACAACGAAAAACCAGGGCGTTTGAACGCCGGGGCGTTGGTCACCAGAAAAAGTGCTTCTTCTACCTTCGTCCAGAGCTAGTCTAGGGCTGCAACAACATTAGGTATCAGAGTGACCGGGTTCGAGGGGCGGCCGTGGCGTGCGGCGGCGTTCGTGGTGCACGGCGGACATGAAGGTCTTGGCAACGGCACGCGGTGAGCGCGTGGAGTCGGCAACGCACGGCGAGTCCATGATGGTGGGGCGTGATGCCGGGCACGCGGCGAGCGCGTGGCGTCGGCAACGCGCGGCGAGTCCACAGCGGTGTGGCGTGATGCCGTGCGCGCGACGAGCAGCGGCGGTTGCGGAGACGAGGAGGTAGCGGAGGACCTGCGTGGTATCGCAGAGGCCGCGGCGGCTCGGCGCGACGACCGTGGAGGCGCTGCGTTGCGGTTGAGGCCGCAGCGGTGCAGGGCAATAAGCCGCGGCGGCGAGCCAGGCGCGACCGATGCGTGTTATGGATGCGCACTAGACGCGTCGGGACCGCGGGCGCGTGTACGGGCGTGCGGATCCCCGGGGAAGAACGCGTCCAGCGGAGCGCAGGGCGGCCGCATCGATCACGTCCAGTGCGTGATCGTGTGCGCGAGCCAGGGCGTGCAGGGCGTGGCGTCATGGAGGCAGCGTCAAGCGTCGAGGAGGCCGTAGGAGCGGCCATGGAGACATCGACGACGACGATGGACTCACCTGCTGTAGGCCGTGGCTTAGGGGATGTGTGCTGGAATAAGCCACGGCGTGTGTGATCGGGCTCGTCGGGCGCATCGTGCGCGCGCGAGACGGGCGGGACACATTGGTGATGGCGGGTTCGTCGAGTGTGTCGGTGATGCGCGGGACGGGCATGACGTGTGGGACGCAGCGGCGTGACGTGTGTGTATGGGCAGTGTATGGCACGTGTGCGTGCGTGTGTGTGTTAACTAGCTAGTTCGTTGTAGTAGTTAGCTGTTAGGAGGGATGTAGAGCTAGCCGAGTCATGCGCGTTGTGCGTGTCGTGCGCATTGGCCAAGCGGATCGCTCACATGCAGTAGCTAGGTGTGCGTGGGTGCATGCACGATGGAAACTTGGGCGCTGCGTAGCTGCTGCACTATAAAGCCGGTGCACGTCCCGGTGGAGCCACGCCTCAAGTTAAGCAAGGAGCTAGGGGCCCGAGCCGTCGGTGGACGCCACCGACTACCGCAGCATCATCGGCAGGCTCAACTATCTCGCCCACAAACGACCGGACATAAACTTTGCAGTAGGGTATGTCAGCCGGTTCATGGAGGTGCCGAACACTGCCCTCCTCTCGCCGCCGTCAAGCACCTGCTGGGCTACATTGCAGGCACCCGCAAGTACGGCTGCAGGTATGTCAAGGGTGGCAAAGGCAAGCTCTTCGGGTACAGCGACTCGGACATGGCCGGCGACGTTGATGAATGCAAAAGCACATTGGGCAATCTCTTTTTCCTAGGAGAAGCGTCGATCACCTGAAAATCGCAGAAATAGAAGATCGTCGCCCCGAGGCTGAGTATGTGGCTGCGACAACCACAGCATGCCATGCCATCTGGTTGAGTAGGCTCACTAGTGACCTGCTGATGGGGGACGCCGGCATCACCATCATCTTCATCGACAACAAGTCTGCTATCCAGCTGTGCAGGAACCCCGTCTTCCATGACCGCGTCAAGCACATTAATTTATTTGAAGGTGTGCCGAAGAGGGTAAGATCAAGGCCGAGCATGTCGCCACCGGTGATGAACTTACAGACATCTTCACAAATTCACTTGGGTGACGCGGTTTCAGGAGCTTGGTGCACGCATTGGTATGATTGGACTTTAGCTCTCTGTCACGACTAGCTTTTGGGGGTGGGGGGGGGGGGGGGGGGGGGGGGACTGTTAGCAAACAATCAGGCGTGATAGAATCAACAGAGCTGTTATTTTGCCAGGTTAGTTAGAGCTGCAGCCGCAGCGTTATTTTCGTTTCTTTAGTTACCAGCTTTCCCGTTTTCAGTTAGACAGTGCCTGAGGATGCGGTATGTGCGATCCCGAGGCCGAAGCTTTCGATGAGTGCATGCTCACAATCGTGGGATGGCACGATCCAGTAGAGGAAGCTGCCTCGACCCGATTGTTCAGTTAAGCAAGTGAAGAGAGAGAGAGAGAGAGAGAGAGAGAGAGAGAGAGAGAGAGAGAAGAGAAGAGCAGCAGTTCAGTGCGCTGCATAAAATTCAGTCTCTAACGCGTCGTTCCTCCATTGCTAGTAGCTAGAGTTAGGATCCAGCATGGTCATCCACAGCGGCGACCAATAGGAGAAAAACTCAAAGGTAACACGCCGCATGCTACAGCCTGAGCCCTAGGTCGTGACCCTGCCCCAGTCCCCTGCCCACGCACATCTGCGCCGCCTCTCTCCATCTCCCATGCTTCCGTGCGAACGAATTCGATGACTGCTGGTTGCTGCATACTACCGCCGGCTTCCGCTCTCCCACGGTCTAGCCCCATCTGCTAGCTGCTCCGTGCTAGCGCAACCGCATTGTTCCTGGGAGTGCTCCCCATACTCTCCACGGCCGACCCAGCACACTGCCATGCTGCTGCTGCCGGGCGCTGGCCCTGCCTCCGCCCGGTCGACCCAGCCATCGCTGTGCTGCTGCTGCTGCTGGGCGCCTCCAAAGCTGAGAAACAATGACACTACTCGCCGTCTTGGCCACCGATCAATGAGTAAATTCTTGGACCGAGACAAGCAAACAACACTACAAGGTGCATTTGAAGACATCCTGTATGTGTCGATTTCCAAATTGATGCATTTAAACATTGAACCAGTTGAATTGGAAAAAGAATTGTGTGTATGTATGCAGTAAACCCAAATTGATGAATTTTTATACATGTCCCAGAAAAAAAGATGCAGATATATTTTTGTTGTCGCCCGGCAGCAATAGCAGTCTACACATATGGGACCAATGGATGAGCAAACTGTTGATTCGGGTTTTTTTTAATCCCTTATTATTATATGTATTTTTTGTCATGTTTTATCTCCATCGTCAGAGGAGCAAACACCCAATACAGTTGTCAATTAATATACAAACTACTCATCAGGCCCACATCGTCGGAAGGTCTCCGAAGTTGTACACGTCGAACAATTTTATATGAGCTCATGGAACAAAAAAATTGTATTCCCAAAACTAATTATATAGACTTATTGAACAAAGTATATAAATTCAAAGAACAATTATTTATACACATGGAACAAAATCTATGAATTTGCAGAACAAAATAGTTGAAGCCATAGAGCAAATTATACAAACTCATTACCCCTACAACAATGATCTTGATTGGAATAATGTCTTCGATATTGATCTGTCTCTTGAAAGTCAACTGCTTTTTGCTGAAATTTCTTCTTCCGGAACCCTCGGGTATTTTGCTAGTTGCAACAACATGTGTAATCCTACCATGCTCTCGAGTATTTCTAACTTCTAAGCTAGACCTCTAAGCTTTTTAACTTGATCTTGTATATATGGTCCTACAAACCATGGTGGTAGTTCCCCTTTCTATTGAAATCTTTGAGTCCCTCTCAAGGGTGGGATCTTGAGGTAGATAGAATGTCGACTTTTAAAGATAGGTCTCATCTTCTTTTATTATAATAGTTTTTGACTTGCTCTGAGGTATTTTCATGTTTTATCTGACCTTCATTTTTTTATGTGGTATCTTCGATTACTACAAGAACAAACAACACACATTCTCTTACTTCTAACCGGATGAAAGGAGGGGTACACTTTCTGCTATACAAAACTTCAAATGGTTGCAAGGTCAAGCTTGCTTGGTAACTGTTATTGTAGGAGAACTGCTAGTAAGTTTGTCCCACAAAGGTGTAATGTAGTGTAGAGGTTTGAATTAGTACCCCTAAAAGGCCACCATCAACCCTTGTTAGTTTAAATTAAATAATTCAATTTGTTTTTCTCTATAGACCGTGGGACTCCAATGTGCATTTCGGAAGATGAGAGACCTGGATGACCCTCCCTAGTTCATGTACCGCTGGTGCATTTTACACCTTAAATAAAACAGAACGGAGGTACTTGCTCCACCCCAAATTGCAAGTCGTTTTAAAATTTTTAGATACATAGTAAAACATAATGTATTATATAGGTCAGGTGCATAGCAAAAGCTGTGAATCTACAAAAACCAAAACGATTTGTATATAATTTTTTTAAAGAAGGAGTAGCATATATATATTGTTTATTTATTATAGGCAAGGATGCATGTGTAGCACCCGAACCTTTACATGCTTAGCATAGACATGGAGTACACAAGTGAATAGCTAGGTACCGTGCAATTATTCATTACATATATATAATATAAGTAGAGATGCACGGAGTCACACACAGATGATGGAGGTGCAGGGCGGCTGGGGTCATCAGATGATAGGGTAAAGCGGGTACTTGGCAATGCCGCACAAGCCCAAGGGTGGCGAGTCCCTAAGGAAATAGAGGAAGCCTTTGTCACCCCACTGGTCAGTCCACGAGTTCTTACCGATCCAGTACTTGGTCCCGTCAGGCTTGGTCCCGTACCCGACGAGGGCCAGCGCGTGGTTCTGCGTTGTCCCGCACGCCCCTTTGGTGTACACGCCGGACCTGGAGCAACCGGCGTTGTACACGCCGCGGATGTAGTGCTGGAAGCAGGGGTCGCTGTAGTCGAAGGATGCGGCGACGGGCTGCTGCGCCACGGCCGCCATCAGCGCCGCCTCGTTGCCAGACGGTGTAACCTTCTTGTAGCCTCTGATCCTCACCGCGACCGGCTTGGCCCTTTGGCACGTGCCCACCTTGCCGGTGTAGGGGTAGGCCGCCTCCGTAGTGATGCCACCGTTCTGGATCACCCAATCGAAGGCCTTGTCCATCCAACTGTTGCCGCAGCCGTTAATCCGACAGTCCACCAGCTGCTGCTCCGACAGCACCGGTGGCGATCCGCCGGTGCTGATCGCATGTGCGCTCTCCATCGTCGCCACCGACGTGAACGCCCAGCAAGACGCTGCACGCGCGGACACGTACGTACGTTAGATGACCACTCACTTACCTAATTGCATCAATATATATAATGGAGTAGACGACGTACGACAACTCGCATCGCATGCATGATTTATTTTGGATGGATGTTACTTACAACAGGAATCCCCTTGATACTTGGCTGCTGTGACGACGCCTTTCTCCCTCCAATCCACGCTCGGAGGCACCACCGCCGTCAGGTTGAGGTTGGTACGACGAGGTGGCTCTTCGACGGCGGCGGTGCCCTCGTGGACGGGGCCAGCGCGAGTTGTGATCACCGTCGTCTCCTCCGACTCCCATGACGACTCGTTGCTGCCAGAATTGCTGCTGAACATGGCCATGAACTCATCGTGGGTGAGGTCGGTGAACGGGGTCTCGCCGAGGCTGTAGGTCATCCGGCTGTCCCGGTTCGCCGCCTCGATGAACTCCATGTTGCTCCGGTACACCTCGAAACGGCGCAGCTTCTCCTCCACGGTGGCGTACGACCGGCCGTGCGCCGCCATCCACCCATGGAACCTCCCCAGCATCAGCAGTGCCTCACCATCCAAGCCATGGTCGAGGGTACCTGAAGCTGATGAAGCCATGGAGGGGATGAAGAATGCGGCTGCCACCAGTAGCGGCAGCAGAGCCAGAGCCATGGATGAGGACGAAGAGCGCATGAAAGCCATGTCCGATATGGATGATGTTTAGCTATCTTTGGGTACAGCCATTTATAGAGGCCCGGCGATCGATAGATCTCACTACTGATTCACGTCCTCCCCTTGCAATTGGTGTGCTGTCTTTTTCCATAGACTTGAAAGCCATGTCCGATACGGATGATGTTTAGCTACCTTTGGGTACAGCCATTTATAGAGGCCCGGCAA
This sequence comes from Triticum monococcum, assembly GCA_034509565.1. Lineage (NCBI taxonomy): Eukaryota > Viridiplantae > Streptophyta > Magnoliopsida > Poales > Poaceae > Triticum > Triticum monococcum. The sequence goes on from CM067847.1 coordinate 789,764,490, forward strand.
CAGATCTCACTACTGATTGACGTCCTCCTCTTGCAATTGGTGTGCTGTCTTTTTCCATAGACTTCTAGAGTGAGCCTCAAATCACATGCTGGCAAATAAACCACCGAAAACACTATATCTTCTTTTAGGCATAATTCATGTATAACAGGATTTGAAGGACCTTGGTGGGTACGTACAGTGGCATCTTTCACACCTTCACTACCACACCAGCCATTTATAAGTGCTTAATTCCCTCCAAGTTCTTATAGTTTAAACCAAATGAAAGAAGAGCATATACAAATTCATGAAGAGCCGGCGTCAAGTGCACTTAATTTTTTGAGATCAACAATATTAAAATATGAGATTGGCAATTATGATATATACAACAAGTACACAATAATAAGATCTTTTTTTCTTTGGGGTACTCCTTTGTCTCACAACAATATCAGACTTGCTGGTTTATCTTCTTCTACTATTTTTAAATGGGAAAGCAATACCTTATTCAAGCATTTTCTTCTCCCCTACACCTGAATTTTGCATCGTCCTCCTCTTGCCAATCCAAGGATTGTGAGCTCCTTCTCCGCCTCCAACGAGGTTGGATCTTGGGAGTTTGGGCTCTTGCAAGCTTCTCTCTATTGCCGAACTTTTATCAAACGCCAATTACGGTTAGTGGGCTTGTATCTTGTTTCTCCCTCATTCATGGTATCACGCGGGATCGAATGGCTCTTTCATTATTAACCCCTTTGCTTCTCGAGCCAATCCTACCGCTTCCGCTCCAATGGAGGGACACTCCTCCGGTAACGCCTATCCTGCAAGCTCCCGGGATCACCTTTGGGACATGCTGGATCCCGCAAACCAGGGTGCTCACCATCTAATCGTTGTCAACTTGGCTCATAGAAAAAAGTAGAAGAAGCTAAAGCAGCAAATATATTGTGACACGAAGTAGTACCACAAAGCAACAAGATCTTATTTTTATGTACTTGTTGTAGACCATAATTGATACTTTTAATATCAGAAAATTAAGTGCACTTGAAGCCGTTTCTTCCATGTGTTTGGTATAGACTTTTTCTTTCATTTAGTGTAAAATATTAGAACTTGGAGGGAATTAAGCATATGTCGCTGGCGTGGCAGCGAAAGGTTGTTCAGGTTAATCCATCCATGAATTATGCAATTCAGATCTACTGTCTTCGGCTGTTTATTTGCTAGATTGTGAGACAAAGCTCATTGTAGGGGAAAAAAGACAGCAAACCAAGAGGCCAGCTCCAGATCCGCGATGCATGGCGGAGTGCACAGGGACGGCGGTGACTGGATCTGGGCAAGCGGGCTGGACGTGAAGCTGTTGCTGCTGCTGGTTGTTCCGGTCTAGTACACATCCACGTCCTGAATGAATGCGAGCGCTACCCGAAGGCTAGCTTAATTTGCACTTCAGTGCATCAGGCTAGTAGGATCTTGGCCGTCCTCTTGCACTGCGTGACACCCGAAGAAATCGGTTCGGCCATATGTTGCTGTTGGCGACTCGAGCGACGCCTGCACGCCGACGCCCTCGGCGCCCTCTCCACCATGCATCCTCTCCTCGTTGCTGTTTGTGTTCGCTGGGTGAGGCCCTCACGCATGGTGGGTGGCGGCAGGCTGACGCGTTGAAGGCGATCACCACGGTTGCACATCGGAAGGAGGCGGCGGTTCTGGTGGGTCGTCTGTTTAGCGCGTCGGTGACCTCGCTTTGAATTGAAGGGACCATCGAAGGTTCTTGTGAGGGTCTCTCTCTCTAGACTAGGTGGTTGGCTTTGGCGATGAAACACAAACTATGGACAACGGCTTATGCAAATTAAGGGGAGGTTGTGCAGCGGCGGCGACGAGAAAAAGTGGTGGCGACAACACATGGCTAACGTTGATGGTGGTGCTACTTGAGCACCCGGGATTGAGCTCCGGGGTGAAAGCCTAGGTCTGACCCGAGTTGGTAATACCTGGCAATGATGATATTTTTACGTCGTTACCTTGTTGAAGGCATTGTTCGGATATGCTTATAGTGGTTCTTCAGCGTGAAAACATAGATTCTGGCCTTAGGTGGTTGGATCTGATGATGGCGGCGCTTGAGCATTGCTCCCTTTCTGAAGGCGTTGATGTTGAAGAACTTCCTCATTCATGTGGTGTCATGAGATGGTTGGTGCAAATATGATCATTGTTATAGTTTATCGATCGTGGATCTGATCGCTTTCTTTTTTTCTCCTCGCCCGTGCATATCTTTGGTCGTATATGACTTTGCTATTTGTTGGCATGTTTGTGTGTGTGTGTGTTGGTATTGAATGTGTGCATCCTAGTTATGCAAAGGCTGGGTGTGTGTTTCCTATGAGTGTATCCTCTTGATGCTCCATTTTGAACCAATAAAATCCACTCTTTATTAAAAAAAACAAGAGGCCAGCAGTCAGTGAGGTTTGCTTGATGCCAGTCAAGTGCTCTAACCACTAGGTTAGAGAACCTTTCTCTATATACTTTTAATTACTGGTGTGAGTGTTGCTTTAATTAATTAGATGAGATTGACTATGAGCTAAAAGGGTACTCTTTGTAAGACAAAATTCGTGTACTCTTAAAAGTGCATTTATTAAGTATATGGGGCCTTTGAATGGTAAAACGGTAAGTATTGTGAAAGACATGTCTATATACCACACCTGAACATTTTTTTTCCTCCCCATACCCAATTTTTTCGGACCATTAGATCTCCATCCAATAGTAGATAGCTCATCTTGTTCCTTCTACTATATATATGCACTTGTTCTTTCTGTGTAATTAAACTCAGTATATATCTCGCTGGCACTCGCACCCACCCAGCCCTCCTCGCGTCTCGATCTTTTCTGGTAAGAGCCGCTACCCGCTGCCGTCCACTCCCTCGCTACCCATGAATGCATGCATGGACCATGGAGCGCCCAGCCCTAGCTACCATATATCCAAACAGCCGACAGTGCTGCCATTGTCGTGTTGCCTCATCACTCCTGTGCCGACCATGACCTCCACCATATAAACGTGAGAGTTGTGAGTCAGGTCGACAATGATTGCATTAACTCTTGATGTATAAGTACGTCTACAAGGCAGGGACGTGCTGCATATGCCCTATTCAAGCTGATCTAAGAGCATCTCCAATAGCATGTGTATATTTGAATGTCTATATATTCATATAGACAATGGTTTAAAAAGATTCCCTCATATACACATCCAATTTTGCATCAGAATGTCTATATACAGGGACCATGACAGGTGGGCCGTCGCTAGGGAGAGGAAGAAATCATGACTGTAGCTGAGTTTAGACAACGCCTTCACATTGTCCAGGCATGGACATTGTCGAGGCCGATTTAGAAGATGTGTATATTTGGACGATCATATAGACAAACTATTGGACGCCTGTTTTGGGCTCACGTTGTGGAAAACGAGTATAGACATCCATATAGACAAGCTACTGGAGATGCTCTAAGCTGCACGTACAAGCTGTTACACCGCTGCATGCTATCATATACTCCCTTCGTAAAGAAATATAAGAGTGTTTTGATCATTAAAATAGTGATCTAAAATACTTTTATATTTGTTTACAAAGAAAGTACTAGTGGTTGGGGCGTGACGTCATGTAGAACGCGCCCCTTCCACTTTCCTGGCTGTACTACGTAGTGTTATTTTATCAAATCAAACTCAAATTACTGGTGCAAGGTAGAAGGCGCACCGTCAAGGGTAGAATCCGTGTGACTTTCTGCTAGCTAGCTAGCTGCTACTAATTCAGTTTTCACACACGAACAAACAAATCCATGTGACTTTCTGCCAGGGCCGGTTCTGAGAACTTGGGGGCCCGGGGGAAATTATGTCGGTGATGCCCTTTGTATAACCATCATAGCATTAATGCTAATCTATGTCTATGAAATGTTACAAATAAACACTTAAAATGCATTCGAATCAATTTTCATATCAAATAATTTGTATGTATTACCTTTAACAAATCTTCTCACATTCCTCAATGGTTGCCGATCCCATCCAGCAATTCCTTCTCACTTCTTTTCAACCATGGTAACTATCATGGACTTGGCATCTGGGCTAATCGATGCACTAGTATTACCCTTGAAAAAAATTGTGAATCACTTCTTTGTGATTGTATCAAGTCAACCTCATGTTTCCTTTTTCTTGTTTCATTACCACATGCACACTTTCTGTACGACGGGATAACACAGGGAGCTGAAATAAAAAAAATTGCATTAGAAGTTAAAACATGCTATGCATCTTGTATGATAAGGTAAATTATTTAGTTAGCAACAATGCTGATTCCTGCTAATTATTGGAGGCAAATTATATATATGAAATAAGGAATAGTAATATGATTGTTAGAGTCCCAATTTCCTAATATCTCACACACAGATCACACTCTTTTACTCATCCGGATCCGGGGGCAATAACAATTTATACCTGGAATTGATCGGATCGGTGCTGGTGATCGACACCCAACGATGCCACGATGTGAACTTCCGTCGGGATCTGGGAGTCGATCGGGTGTTCCCAGCATCGTGCGTGGAGACCAGAGGCGCTCGGCGATGTAAATTGTGAGGGATTGGGCGCGTGTGCATCGTGCGTGGCTGCGTCCAGCGCCTGGAGAAGTGTGTGCCGGCTACAGATGCAACTTGCGGTAGGGAGTTTGAGAGCCAAGAACAGGGAATAGGAAATTAAGGGATCGTGCAAACTCACGTCTCACGATCGTAAGGAAGACGAGACGAGGTGATTACGCGGTTTGCCTGCATATACCTACCTTAATTAAGCCCCTTCCTCTCCGTGACTTTATTACTTGGGCTAATTTTTCTAAGAAGCTATGGGGCTACGGGCTACCTGCATATACTACGGCTGACCTGGGAGGGGGCCCCTAGATTTTGGGGGCCCGGGGCTCCCCCCACCCACCCACCCCAGGGCCGGCCCTGCTTTCTGGTTGCTAGTTGCTACAATTCGCAAAAAAAAAAGTAGGGATCAACCACATTGGTACCTGATACATGGGCAACCATTGCAATGGAAAGAATCAATCAAAAGCCGATCCAAGGTCCAACCTTTGATCACTGCTAGTTCATTGCCAAATCACCAATGTCAGCCATGGTAGATATATAGTACTCCCTCTGTAATTATATCACTAAAATAGTAATCTGAACGCTTTTATGTTTCTTTATGGAGGGAGTAGTAGATTAAATAAATACCCGGAGCTGACCAACTAATCGTCAACCCCAGGAACGGGAGCTCCTTGTTTCAAGGAGAAGAAGGAATGAGACTCAACGCACATCAATTAGCTCATCGGCTGGGGGTAATATACAGATTACAGGAGGCCACAGCCGAGGCGATCGTGCGCCACTACATGCTGATCGTGTCCCACGATCACATGCACTCACACATACAGAGGTTGACTAAAATACAGGTGTAGTACGGCGTATATACGGTGTACTCTAACACCCCCCCCCCCCACCCCCCACGCGCAGTCGTGATGTCGGCGGAGGCGACGCAAAGGCTGGACCTGAACTGGAGGAAAATGTCCGAGGCCAACCCTTTTGTCATGATATCAGCCAACTGTTGTGTGGTGGGGACGTGGATGACGCGAAATTTACCCAGGGCGAATCGCTCCCGGACGAAGTGGATGTCGAGCTCCACATGTTTGGTGCGCCGATGATGAACTGGGTTTGCCGACAGGTACACAGCTGAAACATTGTCGCAGTAGACGATCGTCGCTGCTCGGAGAGGAAGAAGAAGCTCACCAAGTAGCTGACGGAGCCACACACATTCAGCGACGGCATTGGCCACCCCTCTGTACTCAGCTTCCGCGCTCGAACGGGACACCGTCGCCTGGCATTTGGACGACCAGGAAATGAGGGCATCGCCAAGATAGACGCAAAAGCCGGAGGTGGAGCGCCGGGTGTCAGGGTACCCAGCCCAGTCGGCGTTAGTGTAGGCGCGGAGTTCCAGCGTAGACGAAGCAGGAAGGTGGAGCCCAAGCGACAGCGAGCCGCGCACGTAGCGCATGACTCTCTTGATCAAGTTCTGGTGGCACTCCCGTGGATCATGCATGTGGAGGCAGATTTGCTGCACCGCGTGATCGTCAGGTACTGAAGAGCGCCGGCGAGGCTGCGGTACGCGGAGGGATCGGCGACGTGCGCCCCGTCAGCCTGGGGAAGCTTCCCCTTGGTGTCGATGGGTGTCGGCGAAGACTTGCAGGAGTCCATGCCAGCTCGCTCAAGAATGTCCTCGGCATATTGTTCCTGACAGAGGAAGAAGCCGGCGGCGGAGCGCGTCACACGGATGCCAAGGAAGAAGTGGAGTGGACCCAGGTCCTTCATGGCAAATTCCGCGGCGAGCCGAGCGACGATGCGGTGAAGAAGAGCCGGCGTGGATGCAGTGAGGTTTATGTCATCGACATAAAGGAGCAAGAAGGCCGCGTCCTCGCCGGAGATGTAGGTGAACAACGACGAGTCCGAGCGCGTGGCAGTGAAGCCGATCGTCCGCAAGAACCCGACGAAGCGCAGAAACCAGGCTCGCGGAGCCTGCTTGAGGCCGTAGAGCGATTTAGCGAGCCGGCAGACATGATTGGGCTTGGCGGGGTCGACGAAGCCAGCTGGTTGCAGACAGTAAACCTCCTCATCGAGCGTGCCGTGGAGAAATGCATTCGTCATGTCGAGCTGGTGGATAGGCCACCGGCGCGAGCCAGCGATGGTGAGCACGGTGCGGATGGTGGTAGGCTTGACCACCAGGGAGAAAGTTTTACCGTAGTCGATGCCGGCGCGCTGACGAAAAGCCCGGACCACCCACCGAGCTTTATAACGCTCAAGCGAGCCGTCAGCACGGGTTTTGTGGCGGAAGACCCATTTGCCGATGATAAGGTTCGCCCGGGGAGGCCGGGGCACGAGCTCCCAGGTACGGTTGCTGACGAGGGCCGCGAATTCCTCCCGCATGGCCGCGAGCCAGTTAGGATCGCGGACGGCGACGTGGACTGAGCTGGGGAGCGGTGAGATCGCAGTGCTCGGCGAGGCGGTGGCGGCGTCGTAGTAGCGAGGGTTGGGCCGAAAGATGCCGGCCTGCCCTCGCGTGACCATTTGACGCAGAGGAGATGGCGGTGGCGCAGTCAGAGATGAGGGCGACGCAGCCGAGTCGTCAGAGGGAGCGCGTGTCGCAGTTTCTGAATCAGAACTGCACACAGTCAAGGGCGAAGCAGACGACGGAGCAGAGCCGTGCGATGGAGATCGGACGGTGTCGTTCGAACGCACCGAGCGCGCGCGAGCCCGACAGATGCGAGCCGTCCCCTGAAGATCCAGCGGCCCCAGTTAAAAGTGGCGATTCGTGCGCAGTGGCAGGAACGGGCGCAGCGGATCGCGTAGCTGGTACAACAGGGCGATGGAGAACCTGCAAAACAGGAGCAGCCGCAGGTGGTACAGGGGAAATGGGTGGATTAGTGTGTGGGTTAGTGGCGAAGGGGAAGATGTCTTCATGGAAATAGACATGACGAGAAGTGAGCACGCGCCGCGAGACAGGATCAAAACACCGATAACCATGGTGATCAGAGGGATAACCTAGGAACACACACGCAGTGGAGCGACAGTCAAGCTTGTGGCGTGCAGTGGAGGTGGTATTGGGGTAGCAAAGGCACCCAAACACACGGAGATGGCCGTAGTCAGGGGCAACGCCGAGCAGCAGCTCATGAGGTGTGCGCGGTGTGCTGGTGTGCCAGGGTCGTCTGTTCAGCAGAAAGGTAGCTGTGTTGAGGACTTCAGCCCAGAAGCGAGGTGATAGGGATGCATGCAGAAGAAGAGTGCGCACACTATCATTCAGGGTACGGAGAATGCGTTCCGCTTTACCGTTTTGCTGACTGGTGTAAGGACAAGAGAGACGAAGGACGGCGCCATGCCGCGCGAAGAACTCGCGGGAAGAAGCGTTGTCAAATCTGCGCCCATTGTCAGTCTGAAAAGAGAAAATAGATAGCTGAAACTGAGTGCGCGCATATGCAAAAAAGTCACGCAAAATGAGATGCACGTCAGACTTGTGTTTCAGTGGGAAAATCCATACAAAGTGGGTGTAATCATCAAGAATTACTAAGTAGAACTGATAACCCGAGTCCACACAAAGTGGGTATATATCTCTGCTGGCACTCGCACCCACCCAGCCCTCCTCGCGTCTCGATTTTTTCTGGTAAGAGCCGCTACCCGCTGCCGTCCACTCCCTCGCTACGCATGAATGCATGCATGGACCATGAGCCCCAGCCCTAGCTACCAGTGCTGCCATTATCGTACCCTATATATCCAAACAGCCGACAGTGCTGCCATTGTCGTGTTGCCTCATCACTCCTGTGCCGGCCATGACCTCCACCATATAAACGTGAGAGTTGTGAGACAAGTCGACAACGATAGTACGTCTACAAGGCAGGGACGTGCTGCATGCCCTATTCTAGCGGATCTAAAGCTGCAGGTACAAGCTCTTACACCGCTATCATATATACTAGTGGTTGGGGCGTCACAGGTAGGACGCGCCCTTTTCACTTTCCTGGCTGTACTAGGTAGCGTTATTTTTATCAAACTCAAACTCAAAATTACCGGTGCAAGGTAGAAGGCGCACTGCATGTCAAGGGTAGAATCCATCCGTGTGACTTTCTGCTAGCTAGCTAGCTGCTACAAATCCAGTTTTCACGCACAAACAAACAAGACCGTACAAGGTGCCAAACAAGTACTCCCTCTGTCTTATAATGTAAGACGTTTTTTGATACTACACTAGTATCAAAAGACAGTCTTACATTATGAGACCGAAGGAGTAAAATAGACAGGCCAAGTAGCTAGGGATCAACCACATTGGTACACGCGATACATGGGCAACCATTAATTGCAATGGAAAGGATCAATCAAAAGCCCAACCTTTGATCGCTGCTAGTTCATTACCAAATCACCAATGTCAGCCATGGTAGATGAGACCTTTTACTACTTCCTCCGTCTCAAAATAAGTGACTCAACTTTGTGGTACTATATACACTAGTAGAAAACAGGGCTTTGGTCCAGGCCGGATCAGCCCATTAGTCCCGGTTCAGTCCAGAACCGGGACCAATGGGGGCTTTGGTCCCGGTTCGTGAGCCCGGGGGGCCGGCCGAGCCACGTGGGCCATTGGTCCCGGTTCATCTGGACCTTTTGGTCCCGATTGGTGGGATGAACCAGGACCAATGGGCCTCGCTCCTGGCCCACAACCATTGGTCCCGGTTCGTGCCTCAAACCGGGACTAAAGATTAGACATTTAGTCCCGGTTTGAGGCACGAACCGGGACTAATGGGGTTGAGCCACGAACCGTGCCACGAACCGGTACTAAAGGTCCCATTTGCAAACTCTACCCCCCCCCCCCCTTGGATCGCCTTTTTCAGTTTTAAAAAAATAAAAGAAAATGATGGAAATGTCAAAAAAATAAAAGAAAATAAGTTTCCCATATGATATGTGGTCTAGTTGTTGGGAAAATTTGCAAATGTGAATTTTGACTTTATTTGCAAAATCTCTCTGAAATTTGTAAAAATTGGCATAACTTTTGCATACTAACTCGGATGAAAAAGTTTTTTATATGAAAAATCATCTACTCGAAAAGTTACATCCGAATTCAAAATCCTCAAAAACCTAATAGAAAAAAGTTACGGGGCTTTTAAGATCTAGAGTGAAAAAAATCGAAAAAAATTCAAACAGTGGGCAAACTGTGGTCAAACAATGATCAAAGTAATTATTCTAGAATATTAGTGTTACTAAATAATTATTTCTGTTATTTCAATTTTGGTCAAATCTGGTCAAACAATGGTCAAACTAATTATTCAACAAATATTAGTGTTACTAAATAATTATTGTTTTTAAAACAATAGTTTCAAAATAAAACTATGAAATGTGTCACTTCATGCTCAAACAAAATTCCTGAAGGTTAATAGGATTGACATCTTAGTATTGTCAGGAAAACAATAAGTGCAGACTTGGAGCGAGGGAGAATAGAACCCGGAAGTTAAGCGTGCTCAGGCTGGGGAAGTGGGAGGATGGGTGACCGTTCGGGAAGTTAGATGATTTGGAATGATGAGAGGTGATTAGAGAATAAATTGAGAAGTGATGAGGGGTGGTGATTACAAACTAGAGGTTAAAATAATTCAAAATTTTGAAAATTCAAAAAAAATCAAAAAAATTTCAAAAAATATTTTCAAAAAAATCATAAAATTTTCTTTAGTCCCGGTTGGTGACTAAAGGTGGAGCTCCACGTGGCCGCGCCCTTTAGTCCCGGTTCTGGATTGAACCGAGACTAAAGGGATAGGCATTAGTACCGACCCTAAAGGCCCTTATGAACCGGGACTGAAGGCCCTTTTTCTACTAGTGATAGTAGATTAGATAAAGAACCGGAGCTGACCAGCAGGGCCGGGCCTATAGTTGTAAAAAATGTGCAGCCCGCACAGGGTCCCTAATTTTTTAGGGCCCCAAAATTTGTATATAGGCCTGGTATTTTAAAGAAAAAACTGTCATAGCAGGCCTTGGGCTGCTGGGTGCGCTACCGTTGGGACGCTGCTGCTTGTCTGCTCGATCGATGTTTCTTGAAAAAATGATGTTCGATGCCTCGATCGAGAAGGAAACGGGATCGTCGCTCTCAAGAAAAAAAAGAGATCGTGGACCAGATCGATCGCAAACCCCTAATAGCAGGTGCGGTGGCGTCGTTACAGGAAACGGGATCGTCTCCTTCGCGGCTTCGCCTCATGCCCTCAGCCTTCATCGTATTGCTATCGCTTCATGCCCTCCTTCATCGTATTGCTATCACCTCATGCCTTCAGCCCTCATCGTATCGATCGGCAAGCCACAAGTAATTCATGCCGCTGTAGTTGCTGCCTTCCTCTCCTTCTAGACTTGTCACCTCGTCGGATCAATCTTGCCTCGTCAGATCGACCTTCGACCGACTCCAAGTTCTTCACGGCTTCAAAACAGATAGCCCGCCGCTAGTGAGTCCTTTATAATTATCTTCGGCTCTTGCCTCTTTGTTAAACAACACAGTGTAGTATTATTCAAACAGGAGTTGAATAGGTATGTTTTTTTACATATTCAATTATTATGTAAGACACTATATCATATACTACATGATAATAGCTCATTAGTTCATTTTAGTAAAACAGGGCCCTATTTTTTAGTTTCGCACAGGACCCTGGAATTTACCGGCCCGACCCTACTGACCAGCTAATCGTCAACCCCAAGAACGGGGGCTCCTCGCCTTGACCTACTTGTTGATGCGGACATCATTCCTGTGGTGCGGCAGCACCTCGACCGACACTCTGGCAGGCAGGGGCGGAGCTAGCCTAATGCAAGGGTATGCAACGCATACCCAACATTTTCTGCTAATTGTTTTCAGTATATATACCCGTATATGCATATACATCAAGCATGGCCATCATTTTACACCTACCACGCATGAAAATTCGGTAAAGAAGCGATCCAGCGCCTCGCTTCCTTACCTGGGCTCGCTGGCTACACTGGGCCTTGACTTGGCCTGTTGGGTACTGCAATCATCCTGAGAGAGCTGATAGCAGCCTAGGTCTGGGAATCCCCAAAAAGAAAAAAAAAAGCAGCCTAGGTCTGGGCAGTTTGCATCGCTAATAGGATATCAGCGCACCAGTACGTTGCTGATCGCCAGATCGCCGACGATCGATGGGGCATCCGGCATCCTCGCGTCGAATTGCAGTATCGTGTGTGCTCGCCTCGCCTCACGCTTGCCCTCGTCCTCGGCAGCGGCAGCACTCGTCCGGCAGGCAGCGATCAACCGCTAACAGCTGTGTGCATATCATCCCTCGGCTAATCGGCTTTGTGCACTGTGAGTTTTGTAATTTGAATTTACGAAATTGCCAATTCAGTATAGGGGATTATATTTATCCCATAAGTTCATCGATTGATCTACATGTATTGGCGCTATCATTTGTCGCTTTGAGAAGGGGTTATGTAGAGTTCAATCTTGTTTCTGGCTATATTCTTGCAATAGAAGATCTTGTTGCAAACAAATTTAAAAATTAAAATTTAGCTTTCATGATTATAAACATTTATCTCTTAGAGTGTTGCTTCACACTAAATTTTTTTTAGCTTCGCATACCCATGTCAGGATTCCTGGCTCCGCCACTGCTGGCAGGTACCTTGTCGCACACGTCCATGGCCGCCTCCACACCGGGGACGACGCAGCTCCTCACCTTGGCGTCCAGCATCAGGACCTCTATGTAGTCGGTGTCTGCGTCCATGGGAGTGTGCACCCACACCTTACACCTGTGCCCACCATGAGGCGGCGTGCAACAACAGCCGGCCGCCCCCGCTGTGCCGGCTGCATTTGGACCTCCATCTCCAGCATGGACCCGTAGGCGATGTCAGTCACGGGCCACTGGTGGTGCTTGGTAAGACGGGCCACTGGTGGTGCTTGGTAAGGTGGCCACGGAGCGCCGGCGACGGGCTCAGGGCAGAGGCACGGCGCACACCAGGCGGTGGTCGCCAATCATGCAGTACACCGCGGAAATCCCGCAGCAGGACGCGTCCTTGGGGCAGGGCACCCTCACCGCCAGGAGGTAGCGGTCACCGGTAATCCCCCTCGTTGCGCTCATGCCGCGTGCTTTGCCTCGCCCGGCACTGCACAAGAACCAATTTTTTATGTGTGAGAGAAGTAACCAGGGGGATGCATGAGAGGTGCACATACGAACAACAATTATTGCTGCCAGGAGCACTAAACTGAACATGTACTACAATCCTATAAATAAGATTGCAGAAGAAATGTAACATGAGACTTTCTATATTGCAAAAAATGGGAAACTAAAATACTTGAAAACTTTGGGAGGGTTCCACACCAATACACGAAAAAAAAATGGGAGACTAAAAACTTGAAAACTTGAAAACTGATGCTAAATTTGATGCAAACGAAGATGTCGGTGGCAATCATAAAAGGCAGAGAAAATGCTAGAAATTAATTGAGCCAAGTGAAGATAAATAGTCATTTTCTACCAGCTGTCTAATTTCACGATACCGGTACAGGTCAATACTTGATCAATCGAGCGTAAACTACGAGAGAGATACGAGGTACCACTCTCCCCACGCAGATCCTTCTCCCACCCCACACCAGATCACCACCATAGATCTGTCCTCCTTCTGCTCAGCCCCACCTTCCCGGCTTCTCCTGCAGCCATACAAATAAACCCAGGCTCAACCAGCAGATAACCGGATGCCAAGGACAAGGATATATACCCTGAAGAAAAGTAAAAGCTATTTCATGGTCTACATAATGGTTAACATGTGCCAACTTTCTTCAACTTGTGTTGTTGGGAAACTCATGCCTTACAGAGGAAAATAAAAGGAAATCAGGGGACAAACTTATATAACTTTGATGGGACTCAAAACCGAAGCCAATGAAGCAACTTCACTAGCCACAATCTTTCCCAAAGAGTGCAACCCAAGCCAAGGCCTCGAGACTGTCTGGAACACTCTCCATATGATTAAAGTAGTCAGTCCTCCTTCCTTCAGTCATGAAAGTTGTAAAAAAAAATATGCAGCAAGCATGATTAGACCTGGCCATGGGCAGCCCGGCCCGGCCGGCCCGGCCCGACCCGGCCCAAAAAAGCCCGACCCGGCCCGGCCCGACGCTGCTCCCGGGCCGGGCTCGGGCCTAGATTTTAAGCCCGGTGGCCTGGTCGGGCCGGGCCTGGGCCCGTCATTTTTGCCATTTTCTGAAGGGGCCTGGCCCAAGGCCCAAGGCCCGGCGGGCTTTTGCATGTTCGGGCCGGGCTTGGGCCCAAAAACTAGGCCCGATGGCCGGGCCGGGCCGGGCTCGGGCCCAGGTTTTTTGGCTCGGGCTTGGCTAGGCCCGGCCCGAGGTTTGGCCAGGTATAAGCATGATCCATTTGACATTCTCGATCTCTCAAGCTAGCTGTAGACCACCTTATGGAAAGCCTGTATTGCAGAAAAGAGAAAGAGAAAAGAAAAATCAACATTAAGTTGTTCTAACCTTGGAAGATGTCCCCGCAATCTGCTCAACTCTTTCTACGCCCTCCGTCATTATTCTTCTACTTCTTGGGTTTATCTGCATCACGAGCCAATGATGTAAAATTTTAATCATCATGTTAATAGGTATACAAGGATTAGATATCCTTTTTTTCTATCAAAAACCACATTGTTTCTAGTTTTCCAAATAGTCCAGAAAACTGCTGAAATCCCTACAGCCACTAGAGATTTATCTATTTTCTTCAACCAAACACCAAACAAATCCTGGGTACTGTCAGGTACTTGTTTTATATCAAAAGCATATTGAATAATATTCCACATCATTTTTGCCATGGGACCATTTCAAGAATAAATGATCAACACTCTCATTATGCATACATGTACTTGACAAATTCATGAATATTTTTTATATTAGATACATTAACACTATTTGAAACACACGAATATATTTGAAAACATGAACAAATCTTTGGCACATATGAAGATTATCTGTTTTTCATGAAAAATTATGTTGTAAAAATAAGCTTTTTGAAGAACAAGAACTTTTTTTTATTTTGAGATAGGTAGACTCTTTTGCGGCACATGAATATTTTCTATAATATGTTTGAAAAGACACAGACATTTTTTCTGCATGTTTGCTTGCCTTTATATTTGTTAGAAGGCGAAAAAGAGTGGGATACGATTTCAAAGAGCAACTAGTTAACGAGCGCTCCTTCGGGAGCCTCACAACGATCAGCGCCACTTGGCGCGCTCCCAGACGGCCGCCACATGTCGTGCTCTGGGCGCTCCCTCCGAAATTTATTTTTTTCGCACGCGTTTTTGGCTTTTTAAACGGTTTTTTTATGTTTTTTCTGATGTTTCAGTTTTCCACTGGTCTTCCTGAACTTTTGGACCAAAAAAATTTGATTTTTTTTGCACGAAAAAACACGTTTTCTTTTTTTTTTCTTTCGCGAGAGTCACGGTTTTGCTTTCGCGAGAGGCACGGTTTTGTTTTCACGAGAGTCATGACCGTGCCTCTCGGAAACGAAAAAAACGTATTTTTTTTTCTTCCGCGAGAGGCACGGTTGTGCTTTCGTAAGAGTCACGGTCGTGCCTCTCGAAAATGAAAAGAAAACATGTTTTTTGTTTTTTTCTCTCCGCGAGAGGCATGGTTTTGCGGCACATGAATATTTGCTACAATATGTTTGAAAAGACGCAGACATTTTTTCTGCATGTCTGATTGTCTGTATATTTGTTAGATAGGGAGAATACGATTTCATGAAGAAAAAAAAGAGAGTGTGGGATACGATTTCATGCATGCACTGTACTTGGGCCCGAAGCGTCCGTAGCCCTGTAGCAGGCCAGCCAGCTAACTGGGGTCGACACGATGCGGCCCGGTTGGTTTTTTTCGGCCCATTTGGATGCCGTCTCCTTCGTCTCGCCGCTCACAAGCTCATCAGTCTCCGTCTACTCTTCTCTGAAAAAAAAAATCTCAGACCCCGCCTGAACCCTAGCTAGCGCGGCGCCCCGGCAGCCGGGATGGTGGCGAAGAAGCCGGCGGCAGCCGGCGCCGTTGGCCCGGAGGCGGAGGAGCGGAAGCGCCTGCGGTCGCTGGCCTTCTCCAAGGGCCTGCTGCAGCGCGGCGAGTCGGCGGCGCCGCGGGCGGCGCTGCCGCCGTCTGGCGCCGTGGCGCGGCTGCAGGGGCGCGACATCGTGCGGCCGCGGGGCCAGCGCAGAGGCCGCTTCCTATTCTCCTTCCCCGGCCTCCTCGCGCCTGCCGCCGCCGGCGGCCGCGTCGGGGAGCTCGCCGACCTCGGCACCAAGAACCCCGTCCTCTACCTCGAGTTCCCGCAGGTGCCCCCGGCCCCCAAATGCCATCCGTCCGTCGAATTCTGTAGCTTTTTCCATGAATTTTGTGATGCAAGCTTGGATCTTTGTCTCGGCCGGTCGGTCGGTCGCAGGGGAGGATGAAGCTGCTGGGCACGCACGTGTACCCCAAGAACAAGTACCTCACGCTGCAGATGACCAGATCCGCCAAGGGCGTCGCCTGCGAGGACGTCTTCGAGAGCATGGTCTGTCAGCCTTTCACCCAAAGCTCCAACTTACATTATGCTCATTCCCAATTGTTTAGCTGAAGTACTCCAATTCGGTCGTTGAAGGAACTAAATCTTTCCTGAAATTGTCAATCTCTTGGCAGATTGTGTTTTCCGAAGCCTGGTGGGTCGGGACCAAGGAGGAGAACCCTGACGAGCTCAAACTCGAGTTTCCGAAAGAGATGCAGAATGTATGTGTGTATGCTGTATGCATAGCAACCCGTCCGTCTATGTTTTCTGCTCCTCTCTGATGCAATTGGGTTTTGCTTATGATTCTTCGTTTTGCTAGGCTGCGGAAGATGTTGATTTTAAAGGCGGGGCAGGTGCTGCCAGTGGCGAGGTAGTTACAGTAAATAAACCCAGAAAGCAGGCCGCTGTGCCCCGCACAGCAGAGCCCCGCACACCAGAGCCCCACACACCAGAGTATGAATCCGATGCTGATTCAGAGGATTCAGATGTTAAGGATGAGATTGGCACGCAGACTACGAGTGATACACCTGTTAGGAAATCTGCCAGAACTGCTGGGAAGACCTTCAAGTAAGTCTCTTCCAACATTTGTTGTTGGTTTTAGCAAGTGACCGAAATGTGCTAGGCGGCTCTAGTTTGCTTAGTTGCCAGGAAATAGACTCCTGGAAGGATTTGTTTGCTCCCATTCTATAGCTATTCTGTGATCTATGTTTTTCTTTCCTCCAAAGTACTTGATAAATTCTTTGGCACTTTATACAGGTTCGCAGAGCTCGCTGGAGGAGATTCGGCTGAAAGTGACACTGAGATTGAGTTTGCTGAGGACTTGGATGAGAAGGTAACAGTACAAATCTTTCTTTCATTGAGGACTTCCGTACTTATTATGCTTTCTACATTCGCGGCAGATGAAGACTGAAGAAATTAAGGAAGAAATCCCAGGTGAAGACATTAAGGAGGAAATCCCAAGTGAAGACATTAAACCTGAAGATTCTCCAGCAGAGTCTCTTTCTATCAAGAAGCAACCACTTGTTCAGGCTAATTTGTCTACCATGTTTAAAAAAGCAGAAGAAAAAAAGGTGAAAGTGCAAAGCCTCTTAGATTTGTAGTTTTCTTTTGATAAAAGGTGTTTTTTGTTTGGATCTACGAAGGTGAACTCTAGTTTTAGTTCTTGTATCCCCTCTCTTCTGATGAACATTATCTGTTTGGCTGTCTTAATATCAAAAAATTAAACTCGGCATTTGACAAAAAGATTTATATTTCAGAGACCTACAACTACAAGAAGTCCTAAAGGATCTCCAGCTACAAAAGGTCGTCATACTCTACGTTCCTAGGTTCCTGAAATTTTATTGTATTTCGTGAGAAAGCTCCAATTTTTGTTACTGTCTTGTAGGTCCTGCCGCTAAGAAGCCGCGAGCAACTCCAACGAAAAAACAGTCACCAGCGAAGAAGGAAGGTAAGTACTGTACCAAAAGCAAGTCTGTTGTTACAAAGCTCAAGTTTTAGTGTAGGAATTTGGTCTATGCTTGTAAGACCATTCTCAGTGGAAAATATTAGGTCCCAGACAAGCCAAATGCACTGCATGGATTAGATTTGAAATATGAAACTATGTTGGGTTAAGGGCCTATTTTGGATGGATACATTTATGTTAGTGGTGCCAAAGGCTGGGGAGAGAAGGCACTTAAATACAGTAGCAAACTCTGTTGTCAGAAACATCTTATATGAGAAACTTTTCTGTGAGAATTTGCTCTAAGCTTCTGGAGGCCATTCTTGGTGGAAAAGACTAGGCCTCAAACAAGCCAAATGTCTATGTAGTGGAGTTTTAACATTTGAAACTTTTCTGTGAAAATTTGGTCTAAGCATCTGAAGGCCATTCTTGGTGAAAAATACTAGGCCTCGAACAAGCCAAATGCCTTTATATAGAGGAGTTTAAAATTTTGAAACTATTTGATGAACCGTTTGGGGTTTCATGAGTCTGCCATATATTGTTTATACGATACTTATATTGCAAGCTTTAGTGTGAGAATTTGGTCCAGGCTTCTATGGCCACTCCTAGTGGAAAAGGTTAGACCTCAAACAAGCGAAAGGCTCTATATAGAGGAGTTATAAAGGTTGAAGCTATTTGTTGAACCATTCCTGGTTTGTAAAGTCTGTCATTAATTGGCTGTCAAGTTAGAACTCTGAATATGTTGGAATTAAAGTGGATTCCTGTGCTTTTATATTAATGAAGCTACCTGGTATATCAAAAAAACTTGCGGTTTTTCTTTATCACACACTGTTTTAGTTATTAGTTAGCATAACTTCAGAGGGAGAGGGGGGTGGGGGTGGGGGTGGAGAGGCTTGTTTAAAATACTTTTACAAGTGGCGGCAAGGCTTTGTGAAGAAGGCAATTCCATGTTTTGAGAGGTGCTGTCAATTACTCTTTTAGAACCTTCATGGGCAAAGCCAGTCTAGGATTTTTCGCTACCGTGCCAGGGCTTGGAGAAAACTCACTTTAGTGTGTGTTAGTGGCCTGTAATCTATTCTTTTGTCAGCTTAACTTTTGCTCTCTTTTCTTCCTTATAAAATTGCATTACTGGTAGTATTCATGGTATATGACTGACCTGTATATTACATGAATGCAGCAAGTGGATCTCAGAAAAAGCAAAAAGCAAAGGTACTTTTTGGAACTTTAATATTGGTCATTTTACTTTAATAGATGAGTATTTTAACGACAATTAGCAGTGATTTTTTATTTAAAATGCTGCTCATTGTTTTCTTTGCTGAATGCGTACCTGTGAAACTGAAGGCCTTCCGCCTTTTCCATTTTGTGTCACAGGTAGAAGAAGATGAAATTGAAGAGCTCTCGGGTGATCCCTCTCAGGTGACTTAATCAGCTGTGATACTGCAAAATCGTCCTCTTACCAATATTTGTTCTAGAGGAAATTACATGCCAGATTTCACTCATATGGACATGATTGCAAAGACATCTGATGGTCTCAGCGCTCCCGTGTTTGGACCCCTTGTTTATGTGTTGCTCTTTTCATTATGATGATGTTATTTGCCTCTTGGCCTACCTAACCAATCACAACGACGTTACAGGATGATGATGCAGCTCCTGCTAAGAAGCAGCGAGGAACCCCAAAGGGAAAACAGTCAGCAGCAAAGAAGGAAGGTAAGAACCAAGTCTGTTGTGAGAAGCATCTTATATTACAAGCTTTAGTGTAAGAATTTGTTCTAAGCTTCTAAGTCCATTCTCAGGGAAAAAAAATTAGAAGCCAAAAAGGCTCAACAGAGTTGATTTGAAAGATGAAACTATTTGTTGAACTATTTTGGATTCTAAAATCTGTCGCTCAATGCCTGTTGCGACATAATTCTGAATCAATAATAGAGTTAAAACGGATTGCTTTGCCTTTGTATCAACGAAGGTAACTGGTATATTTGACATTTTGTATAAATGAAGATAGAGTTGACTATTGGATGGATACATTTGTTAGTGCTGCAATGTCCAGAAATAGAAGGCACTTAAATACAGTACCAAACCAAGTCTGTTTTTATCTTATAATACAAACTTTACTGTGAGAATTTGGTCTAACCTTCTGTGGGCCATTCTTGCTGGAGAAGATTAGGCCTGAAACAAGCCAAAAGCTCTGTATAGAGGAGTTCTAAATCCTGAAGTTATTTGTTGAACCATTTGGGCTTCTAATGACTTGCCGTTCATTGCGTGTTAAGTCAAAACTGGAACATGCCAAAGGCTCTGTATTGAGAAGCTTTAAAACTTGAAGCTATTTGTCAAACCATTTTGGGTGTCTAATGTCTGTCACTCATTGTGTGTTAAGTTAGCACCGAGAACATGT
Source organism: Triticum monococcum (assembly GCA_034509565.1). Lineage (NCBI taxonomy): Eukaryota > Viridiplantae > Streptophyta > Magnoliopsida > Poales > Poaceae > Triticum > Triticum monococcum. The sequence goes on from CM067847.1 coordinate 789,784,332, forward strand.
TAGAACTAAAATGGATCGCTGTGCTTTTTATATTGATGAAGTTTACTGCTAAATACGGAAGACTTGCGGTGTTCCTATGAGATACATTAAAAAAATATGGAACCTTTTGCGGGGCTAAAGTCTTGTTTATCATACTTTTATTTTTGGGCCAACACCTGGTGAAGAAGCCACTTCCATGTTGTGATAGGTGCTATCAGTTCAGTTAAGTCTTTTATTAAAGAGTTTCATGGGTAAAGCTTGTTCACTAGCGGTGCCAGGGGTTGGGGAAGAAGTCATTTTTGTGGTGCGTGACAGACGATATATATTCATTTTGTCAGCATACCTCTTGCTCTCAGTTTTCCCTTGGAAATTGTATATATTCATGGTGTATGACTGACTGACTGACTGACTGACTCTTTAATATATTATTGCATGAAAAATGTAGCAAGCGGATCCAGGAAAAAGAAAAAGGCGAAGGTACTACTTTTTGGAACTTTTAACATATTTTGTGTGCCAAAATGTGTGCATGCCTGTGAAGCTGAAGGAGTTGTGTTTCCGTTTCGTGTCACAGGTAGACGAGGAGCTCTCTGATGAATCCTATCAGGTACTAACTGACTCTTGTCGGCTTCTGCTCTAGAGGAAATTACATGTGTGACGCATGAGGCAGATGATGGGAAGGGCCCGTATCTGCCCCCTGTTTTATGTTTTTTGTTTGTTATTGTGTGTGTGTGCGCGCGCGCGCTATACATCAAGTTACTGTGCCTCCCGGCGTATGTACCTAATCGCAGCGGCATTACAGGACGACGACATGGGCGAGGAGGAGGACGATGATAGCGATGACGACTGGGCCGGGTAAGGAATGCTCAGATCTGACATGCCGTGGAAATGGTGGATCGGGGATGAACGACCCTCCCATCCTCCCTGGCGTGTGTAGTAGAGCAGCGTGCATAGAGCGAATGTGTTTGCTCTTTTTAGCTTAGCAGTGTGAAAAAATGTTTGTTTGTTGATGTATAAATACTAGAGCATCTCACTCCATGTGTACCGCAGGAATCCGATCCCGGCCCACGCGGGTTGTAATAGGAGTAGAAATTGCGAGATATAATTCGCTAGACATGTTTGTTTGTTGTAATAACAGGAGCAGAAATCGTTGCGAGGTTGTGCTGATAAATTCAAGGTCCATAAGCTTCAGCGATGCTTATGCTAGGCTCTGCTTGGATGGCAAGAGCAGGTGGCCATGGAGGAATAACTTGCCAGATGGCAACCTCATCTTTTGCGCTACCTTCTGCCCGCCCTCTGTGCTCGCAATGTTCCTTCTGTGTGCAAATTGTGAGAGTACAACGAGCCGCACGCTGGGTCACGTTTAGAGCAAGTATAATAAAGTGAGGTAAACGGGGTGTAAGGCAGGAAGGGTGACATATTAGAGTGACATAAACAGGTTGTAAGAGCAACTCTAATGGGGCGACCCATTTCGTTCGCCGCCATCCATTTGGGTCGGCGCGGACAAAAAAGACGGCCGAACGCGCCGACCCAAATGTCCGCATGGTGACTCATTTCTGGCCCAATTTTGAGCCCGATTTGCGTCGGCGCGGACAGGAGACGGACGGCGCGCGCCTACTCCCCCTGGGCCCGTTGTTCGGTGGCAGCCGCCATAATTTCCCCATCCTTTTTACCAAAAACACTCCCACTCACGCGCGCTCCCGCCCCAACGAGCCATGGACGACGCCATTGACCTCGACGCCGACGCCGCCGGCCTCGCCTCCCTCGCCTCGTCCGACACCGCCGCCCTCTCCGGGAAAGACAATCCTCGTGCCCCGCGCAAGACCACCGCCGCGACCAAGCCAAAGAAGGCGCTGACACCCGAACAACGGGCAAGGGAGTCGGCCAAGAGGAAGGGCCGGAGGCACGCCGCGGACGCGAGGGATGAGGCCGCCGCGCAGCAGGAGGTCACCAACGCCTGCGTCGCGGCGGCAACAGGGAGGCACTCTACATGCTAGGGTAAACCCTAGCCAGCACGGCCTCGTCCAAGCCGCCATCGCCGCGGCCAGCACCGGCTCGTCGGCGTTTCTTCGGATGGTGCTGCCCGACTCGCCCCGCGCGTCAGCTTGCAACCCGATCCCCGGCTTCCACGTCTACCCGCAGGCCTCCCGCCTTTTCCGGGGAGTGCTCGCGCGATGTGAGCGTGGTCGCGCCTTCCACGCCCGCGCCCGTGCCCATCGACCTCAACGCCACCCCGGTAGCCGGTGGCTCGTCATCCGGCGGCGCGAGGAAACGCGCGCGGCAGACGCCGGCCGCCGTGCTCCCGGGCGTCCGCAACCTGTTCGAGGAAATGTCGTCCGCTGTCGACGAGGACTACATGCATAACCTCATCTTCGAGGGCGGTGCGCCGGCCGCTGGCTACAATCCCGACGAGACACAAAGCTAGGACGGCCGCGGGGCGTTCACGCCGGCCGCTGGCTATGATCCCGATCAGGCGGCCTTCATGCGTGATGAGGTCAGCATCGACCTGGACGGCTTCCCCCTCCACCACGAGTTCCCGGACGACTGCGGGCTAGAGGAAGAGGACGAGTGCGATATCGAAGTGGAGCCTTTGTTTGAGGACGAGCTCGCGAACCAAGCTGCCGACCCTAAGCCAAAGCGCAAGAGCAAGCGCACGAAGGCGTACATGGCGGCCGAGGACAAGCTTCTTTGCATGTGTTGGCGAGACATTGGACAAGACCCCAAGACGGGCGCCGAGCAAAAGCATTCAACTTTTTGGATTCATGTTCACCGAGAGTTTCATGAGTGCAAGAAGTTTCCGCCTTACCAATTTGTGAGCATGCCGGGTGGGTCTCCATTTCCAAGCTGTGGAGGGTGATCCAACAAGAGTGCGACAAGTTTTGCGCTACTCTTGAGAGCGTCAAAGCCCGCCCCGTGAGCGGCATCGGCATGCAAGACATGGTATACTAGCAAGCAGCCCTCTTTTGTGTCATCAAGTTCATCCTTTGCGTGTTCATTTGCATATCACTTGCCCATATGCTTGCATGGAAACATTTTGTAGGCATTTCAAGCTTTGGAGGCATTCAAGGTTCAACACAATGGCAAGTGCTTCAACCTCTTCCATTGCTATCGGGTCATCAAGGACGAGGAGAAGTTCAAGGCGCAATATGCCGCACTCAAGTCGCGCGGGGGGAAGAAAGCCGTGGAGGATGTTGGGGAGGGCGTGCCGGCACGGCCGTGGGGGAAGACCAACTCCAAGAAGGAGGACAGCGAGATGCGGCCACTAATGCCTTGATCGCAAGCGTGGGTGGCATGATGAATAAGAAGGACTCAAGGGAGGAGGAGCACCGGCGTTTCAAGACGGAGCAAATGGATGCTTTCATGGAGATCCAAAGGAGGAGGCTTGAGCTGGACGCCGACAAGCAAGCCAAGATGTTCGAGCTAGAGGCGGAGAAGCAAGCCAAGTTGCTAGAGATCGAGGCCGCCAACGCCAAGACCAAGGCGAAAGAAGTGGCTCTTGCGAGCATGATGGCCGGGGTGGAGATCATGAAGGTGGATCTCAACACCGTGTTGCCAAGAAAGAGGCCGTGGTTCAAGAAGATGTAGGCCGACATGCTCAACTTTGACGACGAGTGATCTATGGCGGCGAGCGCCATCTTTTTGTATGCAGGCAGGTGTGCCCGCATGACCACGACATGGTCGAACTCAAGTCACACCCCTTTTTTGTGTGCTGGCATGTGTGTCGGTCGGCTGGCGAGTGCGCCAGCATGAACTGTGATGATATTTTCTGAAGCCGGCATTGTATGCCGGCGTTGGCATGGTGCCGGCATGAGACATGGCCGCTGGCATGATCGGTCGCGGGCCTTTAAAAAAAGTTGAATGCGGACATGAAATGAGTCGGCGCGTTGGGCGCAATGCCGACCCAAATGTAAAACTGGCGGACGCCGGGCGGGCGGCCGACCCAAATAGATAAAAAAGAACAAATGTGCCTTCTGTTTGGGTCGGCCCATTGTAGTTGCTCCAAGAGTTGCCACGTCACATTTGCGTTGAGTTGGATGATAAAGGAGCCTTATGCCCAGCTGCAGTATGGGGTTCAAGAAGCTTTGTGAGAAGTGGGACCAGCATTAATGACTTGGGTATGAACTCACTCCCTTTTTATTTACTCTACATATTACAGTAACTTTGTCTGGAGTTGCCGAGGGCACAATGATGTCATCGACGTTGTTGCAAGACCGTACTGTTTCAGCCTTTACCTGCACCCCAGGTGGAGGTGTCGCATGAGCAAAGCACGAAGCGTATATGTACACTTCTAATCAAGGGCGTTTGTACCAGCTTCTCTCCCAGTGACAACCACGCTGCTGGGTCGTACTGAAACCCTTCCCATCTAAGCATCATTTCCCCGTCCCGTCCCTTGTGATGCTCCTCGGGTCAATGGTGCCCTGACCTTGCTGTTCCTTGCTCCTCCTCTTCTTTATGAATATAGGAATGACAATGAAAAGCTGGAGCATTAGCATGGCGACCACATAGGGCAAGCGAATTGCGATCCCTAGACATACCAGTCTTCCTGGAGTGATCGTCAAGATGCTCCAGTATCATCGATAGGAGCATCGGGCGGAGGGGACGACCCTCACTGTCCTAGCCTCATCGCTCATCAAAGTTCATGGTCAGATCATTAAGCTCTTTCTACTATAACACCTTCAACACCCCCATGGTGCTCCTTGGATCAATGGGCGGTCCCAACCTTGTTGCTCCTCTTCTTCATTATGGATATCATAACAACGCAAAAAGGCCGAGTGTAGGTCTGTGGTGCAGGGAACTCAATGATGATTATTATCTTTTAGCTAGACGGACTGGTCTTCTTGGAGCGGTCATCAAGCCGCTCCACTACCATGTTCCAACTTATTACGTTGTTAACTTGGTAACGGACTCCAATGCACATTAAGAATCCAAAGTGGGCCACATTGCTGAGGAGGGTCATGGAGATGTCCAAAGGTAATTGTGGCATGATCGTGGTGGGCTTGCTCTTGTTATCTATGACGATGTGTAGTAAAACAATCTGTGAGGTGATATTGAAGTTGATCCACACAAATGTAAGGCATCATCGTCTCATCGTTGAGCTGGAAAAACAAGGAACGAGTGAGGTGTCGCAGAGGAGTGAACACCATTGACGTCAAAATTAACATGGTTATAGCCGAGGTTGTTGTCTTGTTTAACAGTGTCTCACTCTAGTAGCGGAGCCATGACTTGAACGGGGACAAATTAGTAGGGAAGGAGCGAGAAATACCTAGTTTAAACACTAGTTAGGTAGAGCGAAAATTAAGTGGAGGGGGGGCAGTTGCCCCCTGTTGGTCCACACTATGATCCACCACTGTCCAACTCCACGACGGCAAACCAATTCATCACATCACTATCGGTGGATGTGTTCGTGAGTCCAATGTAGTTAGATGTGATGATGAATGGAAGCCCTTCTCCTACGTTGAGGGTCCTGTTGATGTGGGGAAGAGAGATCTCGAATGTCGTGGAGAATAAATGGTGACAGGCTTTCTGCCATTAGTCGTGGATTTGGAGATCGTGAGGCGAAGAAGACAATGCTTCTTTGGTTGATGATGAATGAACGGTCATCCACGGCGACTGCAGTGTATGTAGGCTACAACGCTTCCTTTGTAGCAGTGGAGTTCCTTGTGAAGGTAATGTTCTTGGCTAGCCGCTGGATTATTATGTCGGATGAGGGGAAGAAAAATCGTGTTGAATTCCTTCACTTGGATGGAGCTTCTGAGGACCACAAATATTTTTTTGAAAGTAGCAAGAGAGTTGCGTGGCAAGGTTGGACATTATTTTGTTTTTGCGAATACGCAAGCTGTGTATCTTTTCATTGATAGAAGGAGAGTACAAGCATGCGGTTGCAACGCTTACAAGGCCATGTACACTAGAGGCATGGTGCACAAGTGTAGGAGTAGACTAGATCAAGGGGGTTGCCCAGCCCCAAAAACAAAACTAAGAATTACACGCTGGGGATGATGTTTTGTAACCCGTTAGAGCCTGCCTTAGCCCATAGGCGCGCCTTGTCCTTGATGGTATCGGAGATGAGGGTGATCGATGGTCTGGCTCCATCAAAGATGCATCCATTGTAGTGTTTTCCGGAGCCACCATGCCGTCAGCGTGATGCGGGAGGACAGACCCTTGCACATGGAGGCTGGCGTGTGGTCGTGGGAAGAGCTCCAACAAGTCTGGAAGGGCATGTCGGGGTTGGGGAGGTTGACCGAGGCGCGAACCCAACCGAGGATCTCGTGCCATACTTGTCGAGAGAATGAGCAGCCTGCTAGGAGATGTTGCGTGGTCTCCATTTCTTGATCACATAGTGCACATGCCTCCTCATGCGGTAGACCGTGACGGGCTAGATGCTCCGCGGTCCAACAACGGTCTTGCATGGCCAGCCATAGGAAGAACTTGACGCGAAGAGGCACCCAGGGTCTCCATGTGAGCCGCCAGTGTGGGTCTTCACAAGCACCGATGAATAACGCCTTGTAGCAGGAGCTCGCCGAGTATGTGACGGAGGTTGAACATTATGAAAGTCATAAGGGAGTGGTGTCTTTCTAACAGCTTCGATTACGTTGCTAATGCATGGATTAGAGGATGACACCATGAGACGCCTCTTGTGATCTTGTATGGGTGAGGGGTGATCAACTTTTAGAGTGTGTGTAACTCACGCCATCTGTATTACATGGGTTCAGTTTGCGTTAGCTGCAGAGGAGCTGTATAGCATTAGGCCATCAACTTACTAGACATGTTGTAATACTAGTAGGATTGTTGCAGTTTTCATATGTTCTAATCCAAAATCAATTACCATGTGTTAGACTGAATTAATGTATATTGTGATGTGGAGTAGCTTTTCTGATTAGGGTTTTTGGCGAAGTGTTTGTCCTAGCAGATGCTCCTAAAACTGGATCATGGAGTTGGAGTGCATGCGGCTCTCTGAATCCGGTACGGCCACATTGCTGTTAATGGCAAGAAATTACAGAAGACGGCAAGAAGATGACTGTGCTGTTTAATCGGAGCTAATTTTTTAGGTGTTGAGAAATAATAGACTTTTGTTGGCTATTCTTGACGCTAATTTTTTATGCTTGTTGAATATGAAGAAGAACAGTCTACCATCATGAAGAATGGATCAAGCTTGCCATATTCCGTACTCCTCACTGCCCTGCATGCCCCACCATCCGTGGATAGAACGTCCAATGGCATTGCTAGCTATATCAACCCTCAAAAAACTACTAGATGTTGCCTGTTTCAAAACGCGATGAAAGCATAACCCTCAAAAAACTACTTATTATGTTGTTAACTTGGTAACGGACTCCAATGCACATTAAGAATCCAAAGTGGGCCACATTGCTGAGGAGGGTCACGGAGATGTCCAAAGGTAATTGTGGCATGATCGTGGTGGGCTTGTGAAGGAAATATGCCCTAGAGGCAATAATAAAGTTATTACTTATTTCCTTATATCATGATAAATGTTTATTATTCATGCTAGAATTGTATTAACCAAAAACATAATACATGTGTGAATACATAGACAAACTTAGTGTCACTAGTATGCCTCTACTTGATTAGCTCGTTAATCAAAGATGGTTATGTTTCCTAACCATGAACAAGGTGTTGTTATTTGATTAACGAAGTCACATCATTGGTTAAATGATCTGATTGACATGACCCATTTCATTAGCTTAGCACCCAATCGTTTAGTATGTTGCTATTGCTTTCTTCATGACTTATACATGTTCCTATGACTATGAGATTATGCAACTCCCGTTTCCCGGAGGAACACTTTGTGTGCTACCAAACGTCACAACGTAACTGGGTGATTATAAAGGAACTCTACAGATGTCTCCAAAGGTAGATGTTGGGTTGGCGTATTTCGAGATTAGGATTTGTCACTCCGATTGTCGGAGAGGTATCTCTGGGCCCTCTCGGTAATGCACATCACATAAGCCTTGCAAGCATTGCAACTAATGAGTTAGTTGCGGGATGATGTATTACAGAACGAGTAAAGAGACTTGCCAGTAACGAGATTGAACTAGGTATTGGATACCGACGATCGAATCTCGGGCAAGTAACATACCGATGACAAAGGGAACAACGTATGTTGTTATGCGGTCTGACCGATAAAGATCTTCGTAGAATATGTAGGAGCCAATATGAGCATCCAGGTTCGGCTATTGGTTATTGACCGGAGATGTGTCTCAGTCATGTCTACATTATTCTCGAACTGTAGGGTCCGCACGCTTAACATTACGATGACAGTTATTATGAGTTTATGCATTTTGATGTACCGAAGTTAGTTCGGAGTACCGGATATGATCACGGACATGACGAGGAGTCTCGAAATGGTCGAGACATAAAGATTGATATATTGGAAGCCTATATTTGGACATCGGAAGTGTTCCAGGTGAAATCGGGATTTTTCCGGAGTACCGGGAGGTTACCGGAACCCCCCGGGAGCCATATGGGCCTTGATGGGCTTTAGTGGAAAGGAGAAAGGGGCAGCCCCAGGTGGCCGCGCGCCTCCCCCCTCCCCTAGTCCTATTAGGACAAGGAGAGGTGGCCGGCCCCCCTCTCTCTCTTTCCCCCTCGGGGAATCCTATTCCAACTAGGATTGGGGGGGGGGGGGAGTCCTACTCCCGGTAGGAGTAGGACTCCTCCTGCGCCCTCCTCCTGGCCGGCCGCCCCCTCCCCCTTGGCTCCTTTATATACGGAGGCAGGGGGCACCCTAGACACACAAGTTGATCATTGAGATCGTTCCTTAGCCGTGTGCGGTGCCCCCTGCCACCATATTCCACCTCGATCATATTGTAGCAGTGCTTAGGCGAAGCCCTGCGACGGTAGAACATCAAGATCGTCACCACGCCGTCGTGCTGACGGAACTCCTCCCCGACGCTTTGCTGGATCGGAGCCCGGGGATTGTCATCGAGCTGTACGTGTGCTAAGAACTCGGAGGTGCCGGAGTAACGGTGCTTGGATCGGTCGGATCGGGAAGACGTACGACTACTTCCTCTACATTGCGTCAACGCTTCCGCTGTTGATCTACAAGGGTACGTAGATTACACTCTCCCCTCTCGTTGCTATGCATCACCATGATCTTGCGTGTGCGTAGGAAAATTTTGAAATTACTACGTTCCCCTACAGTGGCATCAGAGCCTAGGTTTTATGGTTTGATGTGATATGCACGAGTAGAACACAAGTGAGTTGTGGGCGATACAAGTCATACTGCCTACCAGCATGTCATACTTTGGTTCGGCGGTATTGTTGGACGAGACGACCCAGACCAACATTACGCGTACGCTTACGCGAGACCGGTTCCCCCGACGTGCTTTGCACACAGGTGGCTTGCGGGTGACTGTCTCTCCAACTTTAGTTGAACCGAGTGTGGCTACGCCCGGTCCTTGCGAAGGTTAAAATGGAGTCTATTTGACAAACTATCGTTGTGGTTTTGATGCGTAGGTGAGATTGGTTCTTGCTTAAGCCCGTAGCAGCCACGTAAAACTTGCAACAACAAAGTAGAGGACGTCTAACTTGTTTTTGCAGGGCATGTTGTGATGTGATATGGTCAAGACATGATGCTAAATTTTATTGTATGAGATGATCATGTTTTGTAACCGAGTTATCGACAACTGGCAGGAGCCATATGGTTGTCGCTTTATTGTATGCAATGCAATCGCGATGTAATGCTTTACTTTATCACTAAGCGGTAGCGATAGTCGTGGAAGCATAAGATTGGCGAGACGACAACGATGCTATGATGGAGATCAAGGTGTCGCGCCGGTGATGATGGTGATCATGACGGTGCTTCGGAGATGGAGATCACAAGCACAAGATGATGATGGCCATATCATATCACTTATATTGATTGCAGAGTTGATAATGATAATGCAACTTATTTGTGGCACTTCCCTTTAGGTCATATCGGTATAAAGCGCATGAAGAAACTCCATACTGATGGACTTTTGGAACCACTTGATTATGAATCACTTGGTACTTGCGAACCGTGCCTCATGGGCAAGATGACTAAAACACCGTTCTCCGGTATTATGGAGAGAGCAACAGATTTGTTGGAAATCATACATACCGATGTATGTGGTCCGATGAATATTGAGGCTCGTGGCGGATATCGTTATTTTCTCACTTTCACAGATGATTTAAGCAGATATGGGTATATCTACTTAATGAAACATAAGTCTGAAACATTTGAAAAGTTCAAAGAATTTCAGAGTGAAGTTGAAAATCATCGTAACAAGAATAAAAGTTTCTACGATCTGATCGTGGAGGAGAATATTTGAGTTATGAGTTTGGTGTACATTTGAAAAATTGTGGAATAGTTTCGCAACTCACGCCATCCGGAACACCACAGCGTAATGGTGTGTCCGAACGTCGTAATCGTACTTTACTAGATATGGTGCGATCTATGATGTCTCTTACTGATTTACCGCTATCGTTTTGGGGTTATGCTTTAGAGACGGCCGCATTCACGTTAAATAGGGCACCATCAAAATCCATTGAGACGACGCCTTATGAACTATGGTTTGGCAAGAAACCAAAGTTGTCGTTTCTTAAAGTTTGGGGCTGCGATGCTTATGTGAAAAAGCTTTAACCTGATAAGCTCGAACCCAAATCAGAGAAATGTGTCTTCATAGGATACCCAAAGGAGACTGTTGGGTACAACTTCTATCACAGATCCGAAGGCAAGACATTCGTTGCTAAGAATGGATCATTTCTAGAGAAGGAGTTTCTCTCGAAAGAAGTGAGTATGAGGAAAGTAGAATTTGACGAGGTAACTGTACCTGCTCCCTTATTGGAAAGTAGTACATCACAGAAAACTGTTTCTGCGACACCTACACCAATTAGTGAGGAAGCTAATGATGATGATCATGAAACTTCAGGACAAGATACTACTGAACCTCGTAGATCAACCAGAGTGAGATCCGCACCAGAGTGATACGGTAATCCTGTTCTGGAAATCATGCTGCTAGATCATGATGAACCTACGAACTATTAAGAAGCGATTGTGAGCCCAGATTCCGCAAAGTGGCTTGAAGCCATGAAATCTGAGATGGGATCCATGTATGAGAACAAAGTATGGACTTTGGTTGACTTACCCGATGATCGGCAAGCAATTGAGAATAAATGGATCTTCAAGAAGAAGACTGACGCTGACGGTAATATCACTGTCTATAAAGCTCGACTTGTCGCAAAAGGTTTTCGACAAGTTCAAGGGGTTGACTATGATGAGACCTTCTCACCCGTAGCGATGCTTAAGTCTGTCCGAATCATGTTAGCAATTGCCGCATTTTATGATTATGAAATTTGGCAGATGGATGTCAAAACTGCATTCCTGGATGGATTTCTGGAAGAAGAGTTGTATATGATGCAACCGGAAGGTTTTGTCGATCCAAAGGGAGCTAACAAAGTGTGCAAGCTCCAGTGATCCATTTATGGACTGGTGCAAGCCTCTCGGAGTTGGAATAAACGCTTTGATAGTGTGATCAAAGCATTTGGTTTTATACAGACTTTCGGTGAAGCCTGTATTTACAAGAAAGTGAGTGGGAGCTCTATAGCATTTCTGATATTATATGTGGATGACATATTGATGATTGGAAATGATATAGAATTTCTGGATAGCATAAAAGGATACTTGAATAAGAGTTTTTCAATGAAAGACCTCGGTGAAGCTGCTTACATATTAGGCATAAAGATCTATAGAGATAGATCAAGATGCTTAATTGGACTTTCACAAAGCACATACCTTGACAAGATTTTGAAGAAGTTCAAAATGGATCAAGCAAAGAAAGGGTTCTTGCCTGTGTTCCAAGGTGTGAAGTTGAGTCAGACTCAATGCCTGACCACTGCAGAAGATAGAGAGAAAATGAAAGATGTTCCCTATACTTCAGCCATAGGCTCTATCATGTATGCAATGCTGTGTACCAGACCTGATGTGTGCCTTGCTATAAGTTTAGCAGGGAGGTACCAAAGTAATCCAGGAGTGGACCACTGGACAGCGGTCAAGAACATCCTGAAATACCTGAAAAGGACTAAGGATATGTTTCTCGTATATGGAGGTGACAAAGAGCTCACCGTAAGAGGTTATGTTGATGCAAGCTTTGACACTGATCCGGACGATTCTAAATCGCAAACCGGATACGTGTTTACATTAAACGGTGGAGCTGTCAGTTGGTGCAGTTCTAAACAAAGCGTCGTAGCGGGATCAACATGTGAAGCGGAATACATAGCTGCTTCGGAAGCAGCAAACGAAGGAGTCTGGATGAAGGAGTTCATATCCGATCTAGGTGTCATACCTAGTGCATCGGGTCCAATGAAAATCTTTTGTGACAATACTGGTGCAATTGCCTTGGCAAAGGAATCCAGATTTCACAAGAGGACCAAGCACATCAAGAGACGCTTCAATTCCATCCGGGATCTAGTCCAGGTGGGAGACATAGAGATATGCAAGATACATACGGATCTGAATATTGCAGACCCGTTGACTAAGCCTCTTCCACGAGCAAAACATGATCAGCACCAAGGCTCCATGGGTGTTAGAATCATTACTGTGTAATCTAGATTATTGACTCTAGTGCAAGTGGGAGACTAAAGGAAATATGCCCTAGAGGCAATAATAAAGTTATTATTTATTTCCTTAAATCATGATAAATATTTATTATTCATGCTAGAATTGTATTAACCGGAAACATAATACATGTATGAATACATAGACAAACTTAGTGTCACTAGTATGCCTCTACTTGACTAGCTCGTTAATCAAAGATGGTTATGTTTCCTAACCATGAACAAGGTGTTGTTATTTGATTAACGAGGTCACATCATTGGTTGAATGATCTGATTGACATGACCCATTTCATTAGCTTAGCACCCGATCGTTTAGTATGTTGCTATTGCTTTCTTCATGACTTATACATGTTCCTATGACTATGAGATTATGCAACTCCCGTTTCCCGGAGGAACACTTTGTGTGCTACCAAACGTCACAACATAACTGGGTGATTATAAAGGAGCTCTATAGGTGTCTCCAAAGGTAGATGTTGCGTTGGCGTATTTCGAGATTAGGATTTGTTACTCCGATTGTCGGAGAGGTATCTCTGGGCCCTCTCGGTAATGCACATCACGTAAGCCTTGCAAGCATTGCAACTAATGAGTTAGTTGCGGGATGATGTATTACAGAACGAGTAAAGAGACTTGCCAGTAACGAGATTGAACTAGGTATTGGATACCGACGATCGAATCTCGGGCAAGTAACATACCGATGACAAAGGGAACAACATATGTTGTTATGCGGTCTGACCGATAAAGATCTTCGTAGAATATGTAGGAGCCAATATGAGCATCCAGGTTCGGCTATTGGTTATTGACCGGAGATGTGTCTCAGTCATGTCTACATTATTCTCGAACCGTAGGGTCCGCACGCTTAACGTTACGATGACAGTTATTATGAGTTTATGCATTTTGATGTACTGAAGTTAGTCCGGAGTCCCGGATGTGATCACGGACATGACGAGGAGTCTCGAAATGGTCGAGACATAAAGATTGATATATTGGAAGCATATATTTGGACATCGGAAGTGTTCCAGGTGAAATCGGGATTTTTCCGGAGTACCGGGTGGTTACCGGTGAAGGAAATATGCCCTAGAGGCAATAATAAAGTTATTATTTATTTCCTTATATCATGATAAATGTTTATTATTCATGCTAGAATTGTATTAACCGGAAACATAATACATGTGTGAATACATAGACAAACAGAGTGTCACTAGTATGCCTCTACTTGACTAGCTCGTTAATCAAAGATGGTTATGTTTCCTAACCATGGACAAAAGAGTTGTTATTTGATTAACGAGATCACATCATTAGTTGAATGATCTAAGTGACATGACCCATTCCATTAGCTTAGCACCCGATCATTTAGTATGTTGCTATTGCTTTCTTCATGACTTATACATGTTCCTATGACTATGAGATTATGCAACTCCCGTTTGCCGGAGGAACACTTTGTGTGCTACCAAGCATCATAACGTAACTGGGTGATTATAAAGGAGCTCTACAGGTGTCTCCAATGGTAGATGTTGGGTTGGCGTATTTCGAGATTAGGATTTGTCACTCCGATTGTCGGAGAGGTATCTCTGGGCCCTCTCGGTAATGCACATCACATAAGCCTTGCAAGCATTGCAACTAATGAGTTAGTTGCGGGGTGATGTATTACGGAACGAGTAAAGAGACTTGCCAGTAACGAGATTGAACTAGGTATTGGATACCGACGATCGAATCTCGGGCAAGTAACATACCGATAACAAAGGGAACAACGTATGTTGTTATGCGGTCTGACCGATAAAGATCTTCGTAGAATATGTAGGAGCCAATATGGGCATCCAGGTCCCGCTATTGGTTATTGACTGGAGACGTGCCTCGGTCATGTCTACATTGTTCTCGAACCGTAGGGTCCGCACGCTTAAGGTTTCGATGATAGTTATATTATGAGTTTATGAGTTTTGATGTACCGAAGGAGTTCGGAGTCCCGGATGAGATCGGGGACATGACAAGGAGTCTCGAAATGGTCGAGACGTAAAGATCGATATATTGGACGACTATATTCGGACATCGGAAAGGTTCCGAGTGATTCGGGTATTTTTCGGAGTACCGGGTAGTTACGGGAGAAGTAATGGGCCTTGATGGGCTTTAGTGGGAAGAGGAAAAAGGCTGCTGCGCCCCCTCCCCTCTAGTCCAAATTGGACTAGGGAAAAGGGGGCCGGCCACCTTTCCTACTCCTCCACTTCCTTCTCCCTTCCTCCCCTCTTGCTGGACTCCTACTAGGACTTGGAGTCCTAGTAGGACTCCACACCTGGCGCGCCTAGCCTTGGCCGGCCTCCTCCTCCTCCTCCATCCTTTATATACAGGGGCAGGGGGCACCCCATAGACACACAAGTTGATCATTGAGATCGTTCCTTAGCCGTGTGCGGTGCCCCCTGCCACCATATTCCACCTCAATCATATCGTTGTAGTGCTTAGGCGAAGCCCTGTGTCGGTAGAGCATCAAGATCGTTACCACGCCGTCGTGCTGACGGAACTCCTCCCCGAAGCTTTGCTGGATCGGAGCCCGGGGATCGTCATCGAGCTGAACGTGTGCTAAGAACTCGGAGGTGCCGGAGTAACGGTGCTTGGATCGGTCGGATCGGGAAGAAGACGTACGACTACTTCCTCTACGTTGTGTCAACGCTTCCGTTGCGATCTACAAGGGTACGTAGATCAGACTCTCCCCCTCGTTGCTATGCATCACCATGATCTTGCGTGTGCGTAGGAAATTTTTGAAATTACAACGTTCCCCAACAGTGGCATCCGAGCCTAGGTTTTATGGTTTGATGTTATTTGCACGAGTAAAACACAAGTGAGTTGTGGGCAATACAAGTCATACTGCCTACCAGCATGTCATACTTTGGTTCGGTGGTATTGTTGGACGAGACGACCCGGACCAACTTTACGCGTACGCTTACGCGAGACCGGTTCCCCCGACATGCTTTGCACACAGGTGGCTTGCGGGCGACTGTCTCTCCAACTTTAGTTGAACCGAGTGTGGCTACGCCCGGTCCTTGCGAATGTTAAAACGGAGTCTATTTGACAAACTATCGTTGTGGTTTTGATGCGTAGGTGAGATTGGTTCTTGCTTAAGCCCGTAGCAGCCACGTAAAACTTGCAACAACAAAGTAGAGGACGTCTAACTTGTTTTTGCACGGCATGTTGTGATGTGATATGGTCAAGACATGATGCTAAATTTTATTGTATGAGATGATCATGTTTTGTAACCGAGTTATCGGCAACTGGCAAAAGCCTTATGGTTGTCTGTCTATTGCATAAGATGCAAGTGCCCAATAATTGCTTTACTTTATCGCTATGCGATAGCAATAGTTGCAAGAGCAAGTGTTGGCGAGACGACCACGTGACGACACATTGATATAGATCAAGATGATGGAGATCATGGTGTCATGCCGGTGACGATATAGATCATGACAGTACTTTGGAGATGGAGATCAAAGAAGCAAGATGATGATGGCCATATCATGTCACATATTTTGATTGCATATGATGTTTATCTTTTTATGCATCTTATCTTGCTTTGATTGACGGTAGCATTATAAGATGATCTCTCACTAAATTATCAAGAAGTGTTCTCCCTGAGTATGCACCGTTGCCAAAGTTCGTCGTGCCCAGACACCACGTGATGATCGGGTGTGATAAGCTCTACGTCCATCTACAACGGGTGCAAGCCAGTTTTTGCACACGCAGAATACTCAGGTTAAACTTGACGAGCCTAGCATATGCAGATATGACCTCGGAACACGGAGACCGAAAGGTCGAGCGTGAATCATATAGTAGATATGATCAACATAACGATGTTCACCATTGAAAACTACTCCATCTCACGTGATGATCGGTTATGGTTTAGTTGATTTGGATCACATGATCACTTAGAGGATTAGAGGGATGTCTATCTAAGTGGGAGTTCTTAAGTAATATGATTAAATTGAACTTAAATTTATCATGAACTTAGTCCTGGTAGTATTTTGCAAATTATGTTGTAGATCAATAGCTCGCATTATTGCTTCCCTGTATTTATTTTGATATGTTCCTAGAGAAAATTGTGTTGAAAGATGTTAGTAGCAATGATGCGGATTGGATCCGTGATATGAGGTTTATCCTCATTGCTGCACAGAAGAATTATGTCCTTGATGCACCGCTAGGTGACAGACCTATTGCAGGAGCAGATGCAGACGTTATGAACGTTTGGCTAGCTCAATATGATGACTACTTGATAGTTTAGTGCATCATGCTTAATGGCTTAGAATCGGGACTTCAAAGACGTTTTGAACGTCATGGACCATATGAGATGTTCCAGGAGTTGAAGTTAATATTTCAAGCAAATACCCGAGTTGAGAGATATGAAGTCTCCAACAAGTTCTATAGCTAAAAGATGGAGGAGAATCGCTCAACTAGTGAGCATGTGCTCAGATTGTCTGGGTACTACAATCGCTTGAATCAAGTGGGAGTTAATCTTCTTGATAAGATAGTGATTGACAGAATTCTCTAGTCACCATCACCAAGTTAGTAGAACTTCGTGATGAACTATAATATGCAAGGGATAACGGAAACAACTCTCAAGCTCTTCGTGATGCTGAAATCAACGAAGGTAGAAATCAAGAAAAACGTCAAGTGTTGATGGTTGACAAGACCACTAGTTTCAAGAAAAGGGCAAAGGGGAGAAGGGGAACTTCAAGAAGAACGGCAAGCAAGTTTCTGCTCAAGTGAAGAAGCCCAAGTCTGATCCTAAGCCTGAGACTAAGTGCTTCTACTGCAAAGGGACTGGTCACTGGAAGCGGAACTACCCCAAGTGATTGGCGGATAAGAAGGATGGAAAAGTGAACATAAGTATATTTGATATACATGTTATTGATGTGTACTTTACTAGTGTTTATAGCAACCCCTCAGTATTTGATGCTAGTTCAGTTGCTAAGAGTAGTAACTCGAAACGGGAGTTGCAGAATGAATAGAGACTAGTTAACGGTGAAGTGACGATGTGTGTTGGAAGTGGTTCCAAGATTGATATGATCATCATCGCACACTCCCTATACTTTCGGGATTAGTGTTGAACCTAAATAAGTGTTATTTGGTGTTTGCGTTGAGCATGAATATGATTAGATCATGTTTATTGTAATACGGTTATTCATTTAAGTAAGAGAATAAATTGTTGTTCTGTTTACATGAATAAAACCTTATATGGTTACACACCCAATGAAAATAGTTCGTTGCATCTCGATCATAGTGATACACATAATCATAATATTGAAACCAAAAGATGCAAAGTTAATAATGATAGGGCAACTTATTTGTAGCACTGCCGTTTAGGTCATATTGGTGTAAAGCGCATGAAGAAACTCCATGCTGATGGGCTTTTGGAATCACTTGATTATGAATCAGTTGATGCTTGCGAACCATGCCTCATGGGAAAGATGACTAAGACTCTGTTCTTCAGAACAATGGAGCGAGCAACAGATTTGTTGGAAATCATACATACTGATGTATGTGGTCCAATGAATATTGAGGCTCGCGATAGGTATCATTATTTTCTGATCTTCACAGATGATTTGAGTAGATATGAGTATATCTACTTGATGAAACATAAGTCTGAAACATTTGAAAAGTTCAAAGAATTTCAGAGTGAAGTGCAGAGTCATCGTAACAAGAAAATAAGGCTTCTACGATCTGATCGCGGAGACAAATATTTGAGTTACGAGTTTGGTCTTCAATTAAAACAATGTGGAATAGTTTCACAAATTCGTGCCACCCGGAACACCACAGAATAATGGTGTGTCCGAACGTCATAGCCGTACTTTATTAGATATAGTGCAAATCTATGATGTTTCTTACCGATTTACCACTATCATTTTTGAGGTTATGCATTAAAGACAGCTGCATCCACGTTAAAAAAGGGGCACCATCTAAGTCCGTTGAGACGACACAATCTGAACTGTGGTTTAGCAAGAAACCAAACTTGTCGTTTCTTAAAGTTTGAGGTTGTGATGCTTATGTGAAAAAGTTTCATCCTGATAAGCTCAAAACCAAATCGGAGAAATATGTCTTCATAGGATACCCAAAAGGAGACTGTTGGGTACACCTTCTATCACAGATCCTAAGGCAAGACATTCGTTGCTTATAATGGATCCTTTCTAGAGAAGGAGTTTCTCTCGAAAGAAGTGAGTGGGAGGAAAGTAGAACTTGATAAGGTAATTGTACCTTCTCCCTTATTGGAAAGTAGTTCATCACAGAAATCTGTTCCTGTGACTACTACACCAATTAGTGAGGAAGCTAATGATGATGATCATAAAACTTCAGATCAAGTTACTACCGAATCTCGTAGGTAAACCAGAGTGAGATCCGCACCAGAGTGGTACAGTAATCCTGTTCTGGAAGTCATGTTACTAGACCATGACGAACTTGTGAACTATGAGGAAGCGATGATGAGCCCAAATTCCGCAAAATGGCTTGAGGCCATGAAATCTGAGATGGGATTCATGTATGAAAACAAAGTATGGACTTTGGTTGACTTGCCCGATGATCGGCAAGCCATACAAAATAAATGGATCTTCAAGAGGAAGACGGACGTTGATAGTAGTGTTACTATCTACAAAGCTAGAATTGTCGCAAAAGGTTTTCGACAAGTTCAAGGTGTTGACTACGATGAGAGTTTCTCACTCGTATCTATGCTTGAGTCTGTCCGAATCATGTTAGTAATTGCCGCATTTTATGAAATCTGGCAAATGGATAAACAAAACTGCATTCCTTAATGGATTTATTAAAGAAGAGTTGTATATGATGCAACCAGAAGGTTTTGTCAATCCGAAAGGTGCTAACAAAATGTGCAAGCTCCAGCGATCCATCCGTGGACTGGTGCAAACATCTCAGAGTTGGAATATACGCTTTGATGAGTTGATCAAAGCATATAGTTTTATACAGACTTGCGGTGAAGCCTGTATTTACAAGAAAGTGAGTGGGTGCACTACATCATTTCTGATAAGTATATGTGAATGACATATTATTGATCGGAAATAATGTAGAATTATTCTGTAAAGCATAAATGAGTGTTTGAAAGGAGTTTTTCAAAGAAAGACTTCGGTGAAGCTGCTTACATATTGAGCTTCAAGATCTATAGAGATAGATCAAGACGCTTGGTAAGTTTTTTCAATGAGTACATACCTTGACAAGATTTTGAAGTAGTTCAAAATGGAGCAGTCAAAGAAAGAGTTCTTGCCTGTATTACAAGGTGTGAAGTTGAGTAAGACTCAAAGCCCGACCACGGCAGAAGATAGAAAGAGAATGAAAGTCATTCCCTATGCCTTGGCCATAGGTTCTATAAAGTATGTCATGCTGTATACCAGATCTATTGTATACCCTACATTGATTTGGCAAGGGAGTACAATAGTGATCTAGGAGTAGATCACTGGACAGCGGTCAGAATTATCCTTAGTGAAATAAGGATATGTTTCTCAATTATGGACGTGACAAAAAAGGTTCATCGTAAAGGGTTACGTCGATGCAAGTTTTGACACTAATCTAGATGACTCTAAGTCTCGGTCTAGATACATATTGAAAGTGGGAGCAATTAGCTAGAGTAGCTCCATGCAGAGCATTGTTGACATAGAAATTTGCAAAATACATGTGGATCTGAATGTGGCAGACCCGTTGACTAAGATTCTCTCACATGCAAAACATGATCACTCTTTGGGTGTTAATCACATAGCGATGTGAACTAGATTATTGAATCTAGTAAACCCTTTGGGTGTTAGTCACATGGAGATGTGAACCAATCACATAAAGATGTGAACTATTGGTGTTAATCACATAGCGATGTGAACTAGATTATTGACTCTAGTGCAAGTGGGAGACTGAAGGAAATATGCCCTAGAGGCAATAATAAAGTTATTATTTATTTCCTTATATCATGATAAATGTTTATTATTCATGCTAGAATTGTATTAACCGGAAACATAATACATGTGTGAATACATAGACAAACAGGGTGTCACTAGTATGCCTCTACTTGACTAGCTCGTTAATCAAAGATGGTTATGTTTCCTAACCATGGACAAAAGAGTTGTTATTTGATTAACGAGATCACACCATTAGTTGAATGATCTGATTGACATGACCCATTCCATTAGCTTAGCACCCGATCGTTTAGTATGTTGCTATTGCTTTCTTCATGACTTATACATGTTCCTATGACTATGAGATTATGCAACTCCCGTTTGCCAGAGGAACACTTTGTGTGCTACCAAACGTCACAACGTAACCGGGTGATTATAAAGGAGCTCTACAGGTGTCTCCAATGGTAGATGTTGGGTTGGCGTATTTCGAGATTAGGATTTGTCACTCTGATTGTCGGAGAGGTATCTCTGGGCCCTCTCGGTAATGCACATCACATAAGCCTTGCAAGCATTGCAACTAATGAGTTAGTTACGGGATGATGTATTACGGAACGAGTAAAGAGACTTGCCAGTAACGAGATTGAACTAGGTATTGGATACCGACGATCGAATCTCGGGCAAGTAACATACCGATGACAAAGGGAACAACGTATGTTGTTATGCGGTCTGACCGATAAAGATCTTCGTAGAATATGTAGGAGCCAATATGGGCATCCAGGTCCCGCTATTGGTTATTGACTGGGGACGTGCCTCGGTCATGTCTACATTGTTCTCGAACCGTAGGGTCCGCACGCTTAAGGTTTCGATGATAGTTATATTATGAGTTTATGAGTTTTGATGTACCGAAGGAGTTCGGAGTCCCGGATGAGATCGGGGACATGACGAGGAGTCTCGAAATGGTCGAGACGTAAAGATCGATATATTGGACGACTATATTCGGACATCGGAAAGGTTCCGAGTGATTCGGGTATTTTTTGGAGTACCGGGTAGTTACGGGAGAAGTAATGGGCCTTGATGGGCTTTAGTGGGAAGAGGAAAAAGGCTGCTGCGCCCCCCCTCCCCTCTAGTCCGAATTGGACTAGGGAAAAGGGGGCCGGCCACCTTTCCTACTCCTCCAATTCCTTCTCCCTTCCTCCCCTCTTGGTGGACTCCTACTAGGACTTGGAGTCCTAGTAGGACTCCACACCTGGCGCGCCTAGCCTTGGCCGGCCTCCTCCTCCTCCTCCATCCTTTATATACAGGGGCAGGGGGCACCCCATAGACACACAAGTTGATCATTGAGATCGTTCCTTAGCCGTGTGCGGTGCCCCCTGCCACCATATTCCACCTCAATCATATCGTTGTAGTGCTTAGGCGAAGCCCTGCGTCGGTAGAGCATCAAGATCGTCACCACGCCGTCGTGCTGACGGAACTCCTCCCCGAAGCTTTGCTGGATCGGAGCCCGGGGATCGTCATCGAGCTGAACGTGTGCTAAGAACTCGGAGGTGCCGGAGTAACGGTGCTTGGATCGGTCGGATCGGGAAGAAGACGTACGACTACTTCCTCTACGTTGTGTCAACGCTTCCGTTGCGATCTACAAGGGTACGTAGATCAGACTCTCCCCCTCGTTGCTATGCATCACCATGATCTTGCGTGTGCGTAGGAAATTTTTGAAATTACTACGTTCCCCAACAGTGGCATCCGAGCCTAGGTTTTATGGTTTGATGTTATTTGCACGAGTAAAACACAAGTGAGTTGTGGGCAATACAAGTCATACTGCCTACCAGCATGTCATACTTTGGTTCGGTGGTATTGTTGGACGAGACGACCCGGACCAACCTTACGCGTACGCTTACGCGAGACCGGTTCCCCCGACGTGCTTTGCACACAGGTGGCTTGCGGGCGACTGTCTCTCCAACTTTAGTTGAACTGAGTGTGGCTACGCCCGGTCCTTGCGAATGTTAAAACGGAGTCTATTTGACAAACTATCGTTGTGGTTTTGATGCGTAGGTGAGATTGGTTCTTGCTTAAGCCCGTAGCAGCCACGTAAAACTTGCAACAACAAAGTAGAGGATGTCTAACTTGTTTTTGCACGGCATGTTGTGATGTGATATGGTCAAGACATGATGCTAAATTTTATTGTATGAGATGATCATGTTTTGTAACCGAGTTATCGGCAACTGGCAAAAGCCTTATGGTTGTCTGTCTATTGCATAAGATGCAAGTGCCCAATAATTGCTTTACTTTATCGCTATGCGATAGCAATAGTTGCAAGAGCAAGTGTTGGCGAGACGACCACGTGACGACATATTGATATAGATCAAGATGATGGAGATCATGGTGTCATGCCGGTGACGATATAGATCATGACAGTACTTTGGAGATGGAGATCAAAGAAGCAAGATGATGATGGCCATATCATGTCACATATTTTGATTGCATATGATGTTTATCTTTTTATGCATCTTATCTTGCTTTGATTGACGGTAGCATTATAAGATGATCTCTCACTAAATTATCAAGAAGTGTTCTCCCTGAGTATGCACCGTTGCCAAAGTTCGTCGTGCCCAGACACCACGTGATGATCGGGTGTGATAAGCTCTACGTCCATCTACAACGGGTGCAAGCCAGTTTTTGCACACGCAGAATACTCAGGTTAAACTTGACGAGCCTAGCATATGCAGATATGGCCTCGGAACACGGAGACCGAAAGGTCGAGCGTGAATCATATAGTAGATATGATCAACATAACGATGTTCACCATTGAAAACTACTCCATCTCACGTGATGATCGGTTATGGTTTAGTTGATTTGGATCACATGACCACTTAGAGGATTAGAGGGATTTCTATCTAAGTGGGAGTTCTTAAGTAATATGATTAAATTGAACTTAAATTTATCATGAACTTAGTCCTGGTAGTATTTTGCAAATTATGTTGTAGATCAATAGCTCGCATTGTTGCTTCCCTGTATTTATTTTGATATGTTCCTAGAGAAAATTGTGTTGAAAGATGTTAGTAGCAATGATGCGGATTGGATCCGTGATATGAGGTTTATCCTCATTGCTGCACAGAAGAATTATGTCCTTGATGCACCGCTAGGTGACAGACCTATTGCAGGAGCAGATGCAGACGTTATGAACGTTTGGCTAGCTCAATATGATGACTACTTGATAGTTTAGTGCACCATGCTTAATGGCTTAGAATCGGGACTTCAAAGACGTTTTGAACGTCATGGACCATATGAGATGTTCCAGGAGTTGAAGTTAATATTTCAAGCAAATACCCGAGTTGAGAGATATGAAGTCTCCAACAAGTTCTATAGCTAAAAGATGGAGGAGAATCGCTCAACTAGTGAGCATGTGCTCAGATTGTCTGGGTACTACAATCGCTTGAATCAAGTGGGAGTTAATCTTCTAGATAAGATAGTGATTGACAGAATTCTCTAGTCACCATCACCAAGTTAGTAGAACTTCGTGATGAACTATAATATGCAAGGGATAACGGGAACAACTCTCAAGCTCTTCGTGATGCTGAAATCAACGAAGGTAGAAATCAAGAAAAACGTCAAGTGTTGATGGTTGACAAGACCACTAGTTTCAAGAAAAGGGCAAAGGGGAGAAGGGGAACTTCAAGAAGAACGGCAAGCAAGTTTCTGCTCAAGTGAAGAAGCCCAAGTCTGATCCTAAGCCTGAGACTAAGTGCTTCTACTGCAAAGGGACTGGTCACTGGAAGCGGAACTACCCCAAGTGATTGGCGGATAAGAAGGATGGAAAAGTGAACATAAGTATATTTGATATACATGTTATTGATGTGTACTTTACTAGTGTTTATAGCAACCCCTCAGTATTTGATGCTAGTTCAGTTGCTAAGAGTAGTAACTCGAAACGAGAGTTGCAGAATGAACAGAGACTAGTTAACGGTGAAGTGACGATGTGTGTTGGAAGTGGTTCCAAGATTGATATGATCATCATCACACACTCCCTATACTTTCGCGATTAGTGTTGAACCTAAATAAGTGTTATTTGGTGTTTGCGTTGAGCATGAATATGATTAGATCATGTTTATTGTAATACGGTTATTCATTTAAGTAAGAGAATAAATTGTTGTTCTGTTTACATGAATAAAACCTTATATGGTTACACACCCAATGAAAATAGTTCGTTGGATCTCGATCATAGTGATACACATAATCATAATATTGAAACCAAAAGATGCAAAGTTAATAATGATAGTGCAACTTATTTGTAGCACTGCCGTTTAGGTCATATTGGTGTAAAGCGCATGAAGAAACTCCATGCTGATGGGCTTTTGGAATCACTTGATTATGAATCAGTTGATGCTTGCGAACCATGCCTCATGGGCAAGATGACTAAGACTCTGTTCTTCAGAACAATGGAGTGAGCAACAGATTTGTTGGAAATCATACATACTGATGTATGTGGTCCAATGAATATTGAGGCTCGCGATAGGTATCATTATTTTCTGATCTTCACAGATGATTTGAGCAGATATGAGTATATCTACTTGATGAAACATAAGTCTGAAACATTTGAAAAGTTCAAAGAATTTCAGAGTGAAGTGGAGAGTCATCGTAACAAGAAAATAAGGCTTCTACAATCTGATCGCGGAGACAAATATTTGAGTTACGAGTTTGGTCTTCAATTAAAACAATGTGGAATAGTTTCACAAATTCGTGCCACCCGGAACACCACAGAATAATGGTGTGTCCGAACGTCATAGCCGTACTTTATTAGATATAGTGCAAATCTATGATGTTTCTTACCGATTTACCACTATCATTTTTGAGGTTATGCATTAAAGACAGCTGCATCCACGTTAAAAAAGGGGCACCATCTAAGTCCGTTGAGACGACACAATCTGAACTGTGGTTTAGCAAGAAACCAAACTTGTCGTTTCTTAAAGTTTGAGGTTGTGATGCTTATGTGAAAAAGTTTCATCCTGATAAGCTCAAAACCAAATCGGAGAAATATGTCTTCATAGGATACCCAAAAGGAGACTGTTGGGTACACCTTCTATCACAGATCCTAAGGCAAGACATTCGTTGCTTATAATGGATCCTTTCTAGAGAAGGAGTTTCTCTCGAAAGAAGTGAGTGGGAGGAAAGTAGAACTTGATAAGGTAATTGTACCTTCTCCCTTATTGGAAAGTAGTTCATCACAGAAATCTGTTCCTGTGACTACTACACCAATTAGTGAGGAAGCTAATGATGATGATCATAAAACTTCAGATCAAGTTACTACCGAATCTCGTAGGTAAACCAGAGTGAGATCCGCACCAGAGTGGTACAGTAATCCTGTTCTGGAAGTCATGTTACTAGACCATGACGAACTTGTGAACTATGAGGAAGCGATGATGAGCCCAAATTCCGCAAAATGGCTTGAGGCCATGAAATCTGAGATGGGATTCATGTATGAAAACAAAGTATGGACTTTGGTTGACTTGCCCGATGATCGGCAAGCCATAGAAAATAAATGGATCTTCAAGAGGAAGACGGACGTTGATAGTAGTGTTACTATCTACAAAGCTAGAATTGTCGCAAAAGGTTTTCGACAAGTTCAAGGTGTTGACTACGATGAGAGTTTCTCACTCGTATCTATGCTTGAGTCTGTCCGAATCATGTTAGTAATTGCCGCATTTTATGAAATCTGGCAAATGGATAAACAAAACTGCATTCCTTAATGGATTTATTAAAGAAGAGTTGTATATGATGCAACCAGAAGGTTTTGTCAATCCGAAAGGTGCTAACAAAATGTGCAAGCTCCAGCGATCCATCTGTGGACTGGTGCAAACATCTCAGAGTTGGAATATACGCTTTGATGAGTTGATCAAAGCATATAGTTTTATACAGACTTGCGGTGAAGCCTGTATTTACAAGAAAGTGAGTGGGTGCACTACATCATTTCTGATAAGTATATGTGAATGACATATTGTTGATCGGAAATAATGTAGAATTATTCTGTAAAGCATAAATGAGTGTTTGAAAGGAGTTTTTCAAAGAAAGACTTCGGTGAAGCTGCTTACATATTGAGCTTCAAGATCTATAGAGATAGATCAAGACGCTTGGTAAGTTTTTTCAATGAGTACATACCTTGACAAGATTTTGAAGTAGTTCAAAATGGAGCAGTCAAAGAAAGAGTTCTTGCCTGTATTACAAGGTGTGAAGTTGAGTAAGACTCAAAGCCCGACCACGACAGAAGATAGAAAGAGAATGAAAGTCATTCCCTATGCCTTGGCCATAGGTTCTATAAAGTATGTCATGCTGTATACCAGATCTATTGTATACCCTACATTGATTTGGCAAGGGAGTACAATAGTGATCTAGGAGTAGATCACTGGACAGCGGTCAGAATTATCCTTAGTGAAATAAGGATATGTTTCTCAATTATGGACGTGACAAAAAAGGTTCATCGTAAAGGGTTACGTCGATGCAAGTTTTGACACTAATCTAGATGACTCTAAGTCTCGGTCTAGATACATATTGAAAGTGGGAGCAATTAGCTAGAGTAGCTCCATGCAGAGCATTGTTGACATAGAAATTTGCAAAATACATGTGGATCTGAATGTGGCAGACCCGTTGACTAAGATTCTCTCACATGCAAAACATGATCACTCTTTGGGTGTTAATCACATAGCGATGTGAACTAGATTATTGAATCTAGTAAACCCTTTGGGTGTTAGTCACATGGAGATGTGAACCAATCACATAAAGATGTGAACTATTGGTGTTAATCACATAGCGATGTGAACTAGATTATTGACTCTAGTGCAAGTGGGAGACTGAAGGAAATATGCCCTAGAGGCAATAATAAAGTTATTATTTATTTCCTTATATCATGATAAATGTTTATTATTCATGCTAGAATTGTATTAACCGGAAACATAATACATGTGTGAATACATAGACAAACAGAGTGTCACTAGTATGCCTCTACTTGACTAGCTCGTTAATCAAAGATGGTTATGTTTCCTAACCATGGACAAAAGAGTTGTTATTTGATTAACGAGATCACATCATTAGTTGAATGATCTGATTGACATGACCCATTCCATTAGCTTAGCACCCGATCGTTTAGTATGTTGCTATTGCTTTCTTCATGACTTATACATGTTCCTATGACTATGAGATTATGCAACTCCCGTTTGCCAGAGGAACACTTTGTGTGCTACCAAACGTCACAACGTAACCGGGTGATTATAAAGGAGCTCTACAGGTGTCTCCAATGGTAGATGTTGGGTTGGCGTATTTCGAGATTAGGATTTGTCACTCCGATTGTCGGAGAGGTATCTCTGGGCCCTCTCGGTAATGCACATCACATAAGCCTTGCAAGCATTGCAACTAATGAGTTAGTTACGGGATGATGTATTACGGAACGAGTAAAGAGACTTGCCAGTAACGAGATTGAACTAGGTATTGGATACCGACGATCGAATCTCGGGCAAGTAACATACCGATGACAAAGGGAACAACGTATGTTGTTATGCGGTCTGACCGATAAAGATCTTCGTAGAATATGTAGGAGCCAATATGGGCATCCAGGTCCCGCTATTGGTTATTGACTGGAGACGTGCCTCGGTCATGTCTACATTGTTCTCGAACCGTAGGGTCCGCACGCTTAAGGTTTCGATGATAGTTATATTATGAGTTTATGAGTTTTTATGTACCGAAGGAGTTCGGAGTCCCGGATGAGATCGGGGACATGACGAGGAGTCTCGAAATGGTCGAGACGTAAAGATCGATATATTGGACGACTATATTCGGAAATCGGAAAGGTTCCGAGTGATTCGGGTATTTTTTGGAGTACCGGGTAGTTACGGGAGAAGTAATGGGCCTTGATGGGCTTTAGTGGGAAGAGGAAAAAGGCTGCTGCGCACCCCCTCCCCTCTAGTCCGAATTGGACTAGGGAAAAGGGGGCCGGCCACCTTTCCTACTCCTCCAATTCCTTCTCCCTTCCTCCCCTCTTGGTGGACTCCTACTAGGACTTGGAGTCCTAGTAGGACTCCACACCTGGCGCGCCTAGCCTTGGCCGGCCTCCTCCTCCTCCTCCATCCTTTATATACAGGGGCAGGGGGCACCCCATAGACACACAAGTTGATCATTGAGATCGTTCCTTAGCCGTGTGCGGTGCCCCCTGCCACCATATTCCACCTCAATCATATCGTTGTAGTGCTTAGGCGAAGCCCTGCGTCGGTAGAGCATCAAGATCATCACCACGCCGTCGTGCTGACGGAACTCCTCCCCGAAGCTTTGCTGGATCGGAGCCCAGAGATCGTCATCGAGCTGAACGTGTGCTAAGAACTCGGAGGTGCCGGAGTAACGGTGCTTGGATCGGTCGGATCGGGAAGAAGACGTACGACTACTTCCTCTACGTTGTGTCAACGCTTCCGTTGCGATCTACAAGGGTACGTAGATCAGACTCTCCCCCTCGTTGCTATGCATCACCATGATCTTGCGTGTGCGTAGGAAATTTTTGAAATTACAACGTTCCCCAACAGTGGCATCCGAGCCTAGGTTTTATGGTTTGATGTTATTTGCACGAGTAAAACACAAGTGAGTTGTGGGCAATACAAGTCATACTGCCTACCAGCATGTCATACTTTGGTTCGGTGGTATTGTTGGACGAGACGACCCGGACCAACTTTACGCGTACGCTTACGCGAGACCGGTTCCCCCGACATGCTTTGCACACAGGTGGCTTGCGGGCGACTGTCTCTCCAACTTTAGTTGAACCGAGTGTGGCTACGCCCGGTCC
Organism: Triticum monococcum; assembly: GCA_034509565.1. Taxonomy (NCBI): domain Eukaryota; kingdom Viridiplantae; phylum Streptophyta; class Magnoliopsida; order Poales; family Poaceae; genus Triticum; species Triticum monococcum. Next base: position 789,813,570 of record CM067847.1, read on the forward strand.
TTGCGAATGTTAAAACGGAGTCTATTTGACAAACTATCGTTGTGGTTTTGATGCGTAGGTGAGATTGGTTCTTGCTTAAGCCCGTAACAGCCACGTAAAACTTGCAACAACAAAGTAGAGGACGTCTAACTTGTTTTTGCACGGCATGTTGTGATGTGATATGGTCAAGACATGATGCTAAATTTTATTGTATGAGATGATCATGTTTTGTAACCGAGTTATCGGCAACTGGCAAAAGCCTTATGGTTGTCTGTCTATTGCATAAGATGCAAGTGCCCAATAATTGCTTTACTTTATCGCTATGCGATAGCAATAGTTGCAAGAGCAAGTGTTGGCGAGACGACCACGTGACGACACATTGATATAGATCAAGATGATGGAGATCATGGTGTCATGCCGGTGACGATATAGATCATGACAGTACTTTGGAGATGGAGATCAAAGAAGCAAGATGATGATGGCCATATCATGTCACATATTTTGATTGCATATGATGTTTATCTTTTTATGCATCTTATCTTGCTTTGATTGACGGTAGCATTATAAGATGATCTCTCACTAAATTATCAAGAAGTGTTCTCCCTGAGTATGCACCGTTGCCAAAGTTCGTCGTGCCCAGACACCACGTGATGATCGGGTGTGATAAGCTCTACGTCCATCTACAACGGGTGCAAGCCAGTTTTTGCACACGCAGAATACTCAGGTTAAACTTGACGAGCCTAGCATATGCAGATATGGCCTCGGAACACGGAGACCGAAAGGTCGAGCGTGAATCATATAGTAGATATGATCAACATAACGATGTTCACCATTGAAAACTACTCCATCTCACGTGATGATCGGTTATGGTTTAGTTGATTTGGATCACATGATCACTTAGAGGATTAGAGGGATGTCTATCTAAGTGGGAGTTCTTAAGTAATATGATTAAATTGAACTTAAATTTATCATGAACTTAGTCCTGGTAGTATTTTGCAAATTATGTTGTAGATCAATAGCTCGCATTGTTGCTTCCCTGTATTTATTTTGATATGTTCCTAGAGAAAATTGTGTTGAAAGATGTTAGTAGCAATGATGCGGATTGGATCCGTGATATGAGGTTTATCCTCATTGCTGCACAGAAGAATTATGTCCTTGATGCACCGCTAGGTGACAGACCTATTGCAGGAGCAGATGCAGACGTTATGAACGTTTGGCTAGCTCAATATGATGACTACTTGATAGTTTAGTGCACCATGCTTAATGGCTTAGAATCGGGACTTCAAAGACGTTTTGAACGTCATGGACCATATGAGATGTTCCAGGAGTTGAAGTTAATATTTCAAGCAAATACCCGAGTTGAGAGATATGAAGTCTCCAACAAGTTCTATAGCTAAAAGATGGAGGAGAATCGCTCAACTAGTGAGCATGTGCTCAGATTGTCTGGGTACTACAATCGCTTGAATCAAGTGGGAGTTAATCTTCTAGATAAGATAGTGATTGACAGAATTCTCTAGTTACCATCACCAAGTTAGTAGAACTTCGTGATGAACTATAATATGCAAGGGATAACGGGAACAACTCTCAAGCTCTTCGTGATGCTGAAATCAACGAAGGTAGAAATCAAGAAAAACGTCAAGTGTTGATGGTTGACAAGACCACTAGTTTCAAGAAAAGGGCAAAGGGGAGAAGGGGAACTTCAAGAAGAACGGCAAGCAAGTTTCTGCTCAAGTGAAGAAGCCCAAGTCTGATCCTAAGCCTGAGACTAAGTGCTTCTACTGCAAAGGGACTGGTCACTGGAAGCGGAACTACCCCAAGTGATTGGCGGATAAGAAGGATGGAAAAGTGAACATAAGTATATTTGATATACATGTTATTGATGTGTACTTTACTAGTGTTTATAGCAACCCCTCAGTATTTGATGCTAGTTCAGTTGCTAAGAGTAGTAACTCGAAACGAGAGTTGCAGAATGAACAGAGACTAGTTAACGGTGAAGTGACGATGTGTGTTGGAAGTGGTTCCAAGATTGATATGATCATCATCGCACACTCCCTATACTTTCGCGATTAGTGTTGAACCTAAATAAGTGTTATTTGGTGTTTGCGTTGAGCATGAATATGATTAGATCATGTTTATTGTAATACGGTTATTCATTTAAGTAAGAGAATAAATTGTTGTTCTGTTTACATGAATAAAACCTTATATGGTTACACACCCAATGAAAATAGTTCGTTGGATCTCGATCATAGTGATACACATAATCATAATATTGAAACCAAAAGATGCAAAGTTAATAATGATAGTGCAACTTATTTGTAGCACTGCCGTTTAGGTCATATTGGTGTAAAGCGCATGAAGAAACTCCATGCTGATGGGCTTTTGGAATCACTTGATTATGAATCAGTTGATGCTTGCGAACCATGCCTCATGGGCAAGATGACTAAGACTCTGTTCTTCAGAACAATGGAGTGAGCAACAGATTTGTTGGAAATCATACATACTGATGTATGTGGTCCAATGAATATTGAGGCTCGCGATAGGTATCATTATTTTCTGATCTTCACAGATGATTTGAGCAGATATGAGTATATCTACTTGATGAAACATAAGTCTGAAACATTTGAAAAGTTCAAAGAATTTCAGAGTGAAGTGGAGAGTCATCGTAACAAGAAAATAAGGCTTCTACGATCTGATCGCGGAGACAAATATTTGAGTTACGAGTTTGGTCTTCAATTAAAACAATGTGGAATAGTTTCACAAATTCGTGCCACCCGGAACACCACAGAATAATGGTGTGTCCGAACGTCATAGCCGTACTTTATTAGATATAGTGCAAATCTATGATGTTTCTTACCGATTTACCACTATCATTTTTGAGGTTATGCATTAAAGACAGCTGCATCCACGTTAAAAAAGGGGCACCATCTAAGTCCGTTGAGACGACACAATCTGAACTGTGGTTTAGCAAGAAACCAAACTTGTCGTTTCTTAAAGTTTGAGGTTGTGATGCTTATGTGAAAAAGTTTCATCCTGATAAGCTCAAAACCAAATCGGAGAAATATGTCTTCATAGGATACCCAAAAGGAGACTGTTGGGTACACCTTCTATCGCAGATCCTAAGGCAAGACATTCATTGCTTATAATGGATCCTTTCTAGAGAAGGAGTTTCTCTCGAAAGAAGTGAGTGGGAGGAAAGTAGAACTTGATAAGGTAATTGTACCTTCTCCCTTATTGGAAAGTAGTTCATCACAGAAATCTGTTCCTGTGACTACTACACCAATTAGTGAGGAAGCTAATGATGATGATCATAAAACTTCAGATCAAGTTACTACCGAATCTCGTAGGTAAACCAGAGTGAGATCCGCACCAGAGTGGTACAGTAATCCTGTTCTGGAAGTCATGTTACTAGACCATGACGAACTTGTGAACTATGAGGAAGCGATGATGAGCCCAAATTCCGCAAAATGGCTTGAGGCCATGAAATCTGAGATGGGATTCATGTATGAAAACAAAGTATGGACTTTGGTTGACTTGCCCGATGATCGGCAAGCCATAGAAAATAAATGGATCTTCAAGAGGAAGACAGACGTTGATAGTAGTGTTACTATCTACAAAGCTAGAATTGTCGCAAAAGGTTTTCGACAAGTTCAAGGTGTTGACTACGATGAGAGTTTCTCACTCGTATCTATGCTTGAGTCTGTCCGAATCATGTTAGTAATTGCCGCATTTTATGAAATCTGGCAAATGGATAAACAAAACTGCATTCCTTAATGGATTTATTAAAGAAGAGTTGTATATGATGCAACCAGAAGGTTTTGTCAATCCGAAAGGTGCTAACAAAATGTGCAAGCTCCAGCGATCCATCTGTGGACTGGTGCAAACATCTCAGAGTTGGAATATACGCTTTGATGAGTTGATCAAAGCATATAGTTTTATACAGACTTGCGGTGAAGCCTGTATTTACAAGAAAGTGAGTGGGTGCACTACATCATTTCTGATAAGTATATGTGAATGACATATTGTTGATCGGAAATAATGTAGAATTATTCTGTAAAGCATAAATGAGTGTTTGAAAGGAGTTTTTCAAAGAAAGACTTCGGTGAAGCTGCTTACATATTGAGCTTCAAGATCTATAGAGATAGATCAAGACGCTTGGTAAGTTTTTTCAATGAGTACATACCTTGACAAGATTTTGAAGTAGTTCAAAATGGAGCAGTCAAAGAAAGAGTTCTTGCCTGTATTACAAGGTGTGAAGTTGAGTAAGACTCAAAGCCCGACCACGACAGAAGATAGAAAGAGAATGAAAGTCATTCCCTATGCCTTGGCCATAGGTTCTATAAAGTATGTCATGCTGTATACCAGATCTATTGTATACCCTACATTGATTTGGCAAGGGAGTACAATAGTGATCTAGGAGTAGATCACTGGACAGCGGTCAGAATTATCCTTAGTGAAATAAGGATATGTTTCTCAATTATGGACGTGACAAAAAAGGTTCATCGTAAAGGGTTACGTCGATGCAAGTTTTGACACTAATCTAGATGACTCTAAGTCTCGGTCTAGATACATATTGAAAGTGGGAGCAATTAGCTAGAGTAGCTCCATGCAGAGCATTGTTGACATAGAAATTTGCAAAATACATGTGGATCTGAATGTGGCAGACCCGTTGACTAAGATTCTCTCACATGCAAAACATGATCACTCTTTGGGTGTTAATCACATAGCGATGTGAACTAGATTATTGAATCTAGTAAACCCTTTGGGTGTTAGTCACATGGAGATGTGAACCAATCACATAAAGATGTGAACTATTGGTGTTAATCACATAGCGATGTGAACTAGATTATTGACTCTAGTGCAAGTGGGAGACTGAAGGAAATATGCCCTAGAGGCAATAATAAAGTTATTATTTATTTCCTTATATCATGATAAATGTTTATTATTCATGCTAGAATTGTATTAACCGGAAACATAATACATGTGTGAATACATAGACAAACAGAGTGTCACTAGTATGCCTCTACTTGACTAGCTCGTTAATCAAAGATGGTTATGTTTCCTAACCATGGACAAAAGAGTTGTTATTTGATTAACGAGATCACATCATTAGTTGAATGATCTGATTGACATGACCCATTCCATTAGCTTAGCACCCGATCGTTTAGTATGTTGCTATTGCTTTCTTCATGACTTATACATGTTCCTATGACTATGAGATTATGCAACTCCCGTTTGCCAGAGGAACACTTTGTGTGCTACCAAATGTCACAACGTAACCGGGTGATTATAAAGGAGCTCTACAGGTGTCTCCAATGGTAGATGTTGGCTTGGCGTATTTCGAGATTAGGATTTGTCACTCCGATTGTCGGAGAGGTATCTCTGGGCCCTCTCGGTAATGCACATCACATAAGCCTTGCAAGCATTGCAACTAATGAGTTAGTTACGGGATGATGTATTACGGAACGAGTAAAGAGACTTGCCAGTAACGAGATTGAACTAGGTATTGGATACCGACGATCGAATCTCGGGCAAGTAACATACCGATGACAAAGGGAACAACGTATGTTGTTATGCGGTCTGACCGATAAAGATCTTCGTAGAATATGTAGGAGCCAATATGGGCATCCAGGTCCCGCTATTGGTTATTGACTGGAGACGTGCCTCGGTCATGTCTACATTGTTCTCGAACCGTAGGGTCCGCACGCTTAAGGTTTCGATGATAGTTATATTATGAGTTTATGAGTTTTGATGTACCGAAGGAGTTCGGAGTCCCGGATGAGATCGGGGACATGACGAGGAGTCTCGAAATGGTCGAGACGTAAAGATCGATATATTGGACGACTATATTCGGACATCGGAAAGGTTCCGAGTGATTCGGGTATTTTTTGGAGTACCGGGTAGTTACGGGAGAAGTAATGGGCCTTGATGGGCTTTAGTGGGAAGAGGAAAAAGGCTGCTGCACCCCCCTCCCCTCTAGTCCGAATTGGACTAGGGAAAAGGGGGCCGGCCACCTTTCCTACTCCTCCACTTCCTTCTCCCTTCCTCCCCTCTTGGTGGACTCCTACTAGGACTTGGAGTCCTAGTAGGACTCCACACCTGGCGCGCCTAGCCTTGGCCGGCCTCCTGCTCCTCCTCCATCCTTTATATACAGGGGCAGGGGGCACCCCATAGACACACAAGTTGATCATTGAGATCGTTCCTTAGCCGTGTGCGGTGCCCCCTGCCACCATATTCCACCTCAATCATATCGTTGTAGTGCTTAGGCGAAGCCCTGCGTCGGTAGAGCATCAAGATTGTCACCACGCCGTCGTGCTGACGGAACTCCTCCCCGAAGCTTTGCTGGATCGGAGCCCGGGGATCGTCATCGAGCTGAACGTGTGCTAAGAACTCGGAGGTGCCGCAGTAACGGTGCTTGGATCGGTCGGATCGGGAAGAAGACGTACGACTACTTCCTCTACGTTGTGTCAACGCTTCCGTTGCGATCTACAAGGGTACGTAGATCAGACTCTCCCCCTCGTTGCTATGCATCACCATGATCTTGCGTGTGCGTAGGAAATTTTTGAAATTACTACGTTCCCCAACAGTGGCATCCGAGCCTAGGTTTTATGGTTTGATGTTATTTGCACGAGTAAAACACAAGTGAGTTGTGGGCAATACAAGTCATACTGCCTACCAGCATGTCATACTTTGGTTCGGTGGTATTGTTGGACGAGACGACCCGGACCAACCTTACGCGTACGCTTACGCGAGACCGGTTCCCCCGACGTGCTTTGCACACAGGTGGCTTGCGGGCGACTGTCTCTCCAACTTTAGTTGAACCGAGTGTGGCTACGCCCGGTCCTTGCGAATGTTAAAACGGAGTCTATTTGACAAACTATCGTTGTGGTTTTGATGCGTAGGTGAGATTGGTTCTTGCTTAAGCCCGTAGCAGCCACGTAAAACTTGCAACAACAAAGTAGAGGACGTCTAACTTGTTTTTGCACGGCATGTTGTGATGTGATATGGTCAAGACATGATGCTAAATTTTATTGTATGAGATGATCATGTTTTGTAACCGAGTTATTGGCAACTAGCAAAAGCCTTATGGTTGTCTGTCTATTGCATAAGATGCAAGTGCCCAATAATTGCTTTACTTTATCGCTATGCGATAGCAATAGTTGCAAGAGCAAGTGTTGGCGAGACGACCACGTGAGGACACATTGATATAGATCAAGATGATGGAGATCATGGTGTCATGCCGGTGACGATATAGATCATGACAGTACTTTGAAGATGGAGATCAAAGAAGCAAGATGATGATGGCCATATCATGTCACATATTTTGATTGCATATGATGTTTATCTTTTTATGCATCTTATCTTGCTTTGATCGACGGTAGCATTATAAGATGATCTCTCACTAAATTATCAAGAAGTGTTCTCCCTGAGTATGCACCGTTGCCAAAGTTCGTCGTGCCCAGACACCACGTGATGATCGGGTGTGATAAGCTCTACGTCCATCTACAACGGGTGCAAGCCAGTTTTTGCACACGCAGAATACTCAGGTTAAACTTGACGAGCCTAGCATATGCAGATATGGCCTCGGAACACGGAGACCGAAAGGTCGAGCGTGAATCATATAGTAGATATGATCAACATAACGATGTTCACCATTGAAAACTACTCCATCTCACGTGATGATCGGTTATGGTTTAGTTGATTTGGATCACATGATCACTTAGAGGATTAGAGGGATGTCTATCTAAGTGGGAGTTCTTAAGTAATATGATTAAATTGAACTTAAATTCATCATGAACTTAGTCCTGGTAGTATTTTGCAAATTATGTTGTAGATCAATAGCTCGCATTGTTGCTTCCCTGTATTTATTTTGATATGTTCCTAGAGAAAATTGTGTTGAAAGATGTTAGTAGCAATGATGCGGATTGGATCCGTGATATGAGGTTTATCCTCATTGCTGCACAGAAGAATTATGTCCTTGATGCACCGCTAGGTGACAGACCTATTGCAGGAGCAGATGCAGACGTTATGAACGTTTGTCTAGCTCAATATGATGACTACTTGATAGTTTAGTGCACCATGCTTAATGGCTTAGAATCGGGACTTCAAAGACGTTTTGAACGTCATGGACCATATGAGATGTTCCAGGAGTTGAAGTTAATATTTCAAGCAAATACCCGAGTTGAGAGATATGAAGTCTCCAACAAGTTCTATAGCTAAAAGATGGAGGAGAATCGCTCAACTAGTGAGCATGTGCTCAGATTGTCTGGGTACTACAATCGCTTGAATCAAGTGGGAGTTAATCTTCTAGATAAGATAGTGATTGACAGAATTCTCTAGTCACCATCACCAAGTTAGTAGAACTTCGTGATGAACTATAATATGCAAGGGATAACGGAAACAACTCTCAAGCTCTTCGTGATGCTGAAATCAACGAAGGTAGAAATCAAGAAAAACGTCAAGTGTTGATGGTTGACAAGACCACTAGTTTCAAGAAAAGGGCAAAGGGGAGAAGGGGAACTTCAAGAAGAATGGCAAGCAAGTTTCTGCTCAAGTGAAGAAGCCCAAGTCTGATCCTAAGCCTGAGACTAAGTGCTTCTACTGCAAAGGGACTGGTCACTGGAAGCGGAACTACCCCAAGTGATTGGCGGATAAGAAGGATGGAAAAGTGAACATAAGTATATTTGATATACATGTTATTGATGTGTACTTTACTAGTGTTTATAGCAACCCCTCAGTATTTGATGCTAGTTCAGTTGCTAAGAGTAGTAACTCGAAACGGGAGTTGCAGAATGAATAGAGACTAGTTAACGGTGAAGTGACGATGTGTGTTGGAAGTGGTTCCAAGATTGATATGATCATCATCGCACACTCCCTATACTTTCGGGATTAGTGTTGAACCTAAATAAGTGTTATTTGGTGTTTGCGTTGAGCATGAATATGATTAGATCATGTTTATTGTAATACGGTTATTCATTTAAGTAAGAGAATAAATTGTTGTTCTGTTTACATGAATAAAACCTTATATGGTTACACACCCAATGAAAATAGTTCGTTGGATCTCGATCATAGTGATACACATAATCATAATATTGAAACCAAAAGATGCAAAGTTAATAATGATAGTGCAACTTATTTGTAGCACTGCCGTTTAGGTCATATTGGTGTAAAGCGCATGAAGAAACTCCATGCTGATGGGCTTTTGGAATCACTTGATTATGAATCAGTTGATGCTTGCGAACCATGCCTCATGGGCAAGATGACTAAGACTCCGTTCTTCAGAACAATGGAGCGAGCAACAGATTTGTTGGAAATCATACATACTGATGTATGTGGTCCAATGAATATTGAGGCTCGCGATAGGTATCATTATTTTCTGATCTTCATAGATGATTTGAGCAGATATGAGTATATCTACTTGATGAAACATAAGTCTGAAACATTTGAAAAGTTCAAAGAATTTTAGAGTGAAGTGGAGAGTCATCGTAACAAGAAAATAAGGCTTCTACGATCTGATCGCGGAGACAAATATTTGAGTTACGAGTTTGGTCTTCAATTAAAACAATGTGGAATAGTTTCACAAATTCGTGCCACCCGGAACACCACAGAATAATGGTGTGTCCGAATGACATAGCCGTACTTTATTAGATATAGTGCAAATCTATGATGTTTCTTACCGATTTACCACTATCGTTTTTGAGGTTATGCATTAAAGACAGCTGCATCCATGTTAAAAAAGGGGCACCATCTAAGTCCGTTGAGACGACACAATCTGAACTGTGGTTTAGCAAGAAACCAAAGTTGTCGTTTCTTAAAGTTTGAGGTTGTGATGCTTATGTGAAAAAGTTTCATCCTGATAAGCTCAAAACCAAATCGGAGAAATATGTCTTCATAGGATACCCAAAAGGAGACTGTTGGGTACACCTTATATCACAGATCCTAAGGCAAGACATTCGTTGCTTATAATGGATCCTTTCTAGAGAAGGAGTTTCTTTCGAAAGAAGTGAGTGGGAGGAAAGTAGAACTTGATAAGGTAATTGTACCTTCTCCCTTATTGGAAAGTAGTTCATCACAGAAATCTGTTCCTGTGACTACTACACCAATTAGTGAGGAAGCTAATGATGATGATCATAAAACTTCAGATCAAGTTACTACCGAATCTCGTAGGTAAACCAGAGTGAGATCCGCACCAGAGTGGTACAGTAATCCTATTCTGAAAGTCATGTTACTAGACCATGACGAACTTGCGAACTATGAGGAAGCGATGATGAGCCCAGATTCCGCAAAATGGCTTGAGGCCATGAAATCTGAGCTGGGATTCATGTATGAAAACAAAGTATGGACTTTGGTTGACTTGCCCGATGATCGGCAAGCTATAGAAAATAAATGGATCTTCAAGAGGAAGACGGACGTTGATAGTAGTGTTACTATCTACAAAGCTAGAATTGTCGCAAAAGGTTTTCGACAAGTTCAAGGTGTTGACTACGATGAGAGTTTCTCACTCGTATCTATGCTTGAGTCTGTCCGAATCATGTTAGTAATTGCCGCATTTTATGAAATCTGGCAAATGGATAAACAAAACTGCATTCCTTAATGGATTTATTAAAGAAGAGTTGTATATGATGCAACCAGAAGGTTTTGTCAATCCGAAAGGTGCTAACAAAATGTGCAAGCTCCAGCGATCCATCTGTGGACTGGTGCAAACATCTCGGAGTTGGAATATACGCTTTGATGAGTTGATCAAAGCATATAGTTTTATACAGACTTGCGGTGAAGCCTGTATTTACAAGAAAGTGAGTGGGAGCACTACATCATTTCTGATAAGTATATGTGAATGACATATTGTTGATCGGAAATAATGTAGAATTATTCTGTGAAGCATAAAGGAGTGTTTGAAAGGAGTTTTTCAAAGAAAGACTTCGGTGAAGCTGCTTACATATTGAGCTTCAAGATCTATAGAGATAGATCAAGACGCTTGATAAGTTTTTTCAATGAGTACATACCTTGACAAGATTTTGAAGTAGTTCAAAATGGAGCAGTCAAAGAAAGAGTTCTTGCCTGTATTACAAGGTGTGAAGTTGAGTAAGACTCAAAGCCCGACCACGGCAGAAAATAGAAAGAGAATGAAAGTCATTCCCTATGCCTTGGCCATAGGTTCTATAAAGTATGTCATGCTGTATACCAGATCTATTGTATACCCTACATTGATTTGGCAAGGGAGTACAATAGTGATCTAGGAGTAGATCACTGGACAGCGGTCAGAATTAACCTTAGTGAAATAAGGATACGTTTCTCGATTATGGACGTGACAAAAAAGGTTCATCGTAAAGGGTTACGTCGATGCAAGTTTTGACACTAATCTAGATGACTCTAAGTCTCGGTCTAGATACATATTGAAAGTGGGAGCAATTAGCTAGAGTAGCTCCATGAAGAGCATTGTTGACATATAAATTTGCAAAATACATGTGGATCTGAATGTGGCAGACCCGTTGACTAAGATTCTGTCACAAGCAAAACAAGATCACTCTTTGGGTGTTAATCACATAGCGATGTGAACTAGATTATTGAATCTAGTAAACCCTTTGGGTGTTAGTCACATGGAGATGTGAACCAATCACATAAAGATGTGAACTGTTGGTGTTAATCACAAAGCGATGTGAACTAGATTATTGACTCTAGTGCAAGTGGGAGACTGAAGGAAATATGCCCTAGAGGCAATAATAAAGTTATTATTTATTTCCTTATATCATGATAAATGTTTATTGTTCATGCTAGAATTGTATTAACCGGAAACGTAATACATGTGTGAATACATAGACAAACAGAGTGTCACTAGTATGCCTCTACTTGACTAGCTCGTTAATCAAAGATGGTTATGTTTCCTAACCATGGACAAAAGAGTTGTTATTTGATTAACGAGATCACATCATTAGTTGAATGGTCTGATTGACATGACCCATTCCATTAGCTTAGCACCCGATCGTTTAGTATGTTGCTATTGCTTTCTTCATGACTTATACATGTTCCTATGACTATGAGATTATGCAACTCCCGTTTGCCGGAGGAACACTTTGTGTGCTACCAAACGTCACAACGTAACTGGGTGATTATAAAGGAGCTCTACAGGTGTAACGCCCCATATGTAACTTTCCCAATTTGTACTCCAACTCTTGCCGTTTCCGGCATTAAGTTATATTTATTCCTCGGGTTCGGGTCTTTGTCTCCGTGTGTTGTTTTCATTTTCATGTATCTCATATCATGTCATCACGTGCATTGCATTTGCATACATGTTCATCTCAAGCATTCGAGCATTTTCCCCGTTGTCCGTTTTGCATTCCGGCGCTTCGTTCTCCTCCGGTGGCCATTTCTAGCTTTCTTACGTGTGTGGGGATTAAACATTTCCGGATTGGAACGAGACTTTCCATGCGGCCTTGGTTTACCACCGGTAGACCGCCTGTCAAGTTTCGTGCCATTTGGACTTCGTTTGATACTCCAACGGTTACCCGAGGGACCGAAAAGGCCTCGTGTGTGTTGCAGCCCAACACCCCTCCAATTTGGCCCATAACCCACGTAACTCTGCTCCATCGTCTTGGTCGTTCGATCAAGATCGCGTGGGCGAAAACCGCACCTCATTTGGACTCTCCTAGCGCCACTTATGCCTATAAATACCCCCCATTCGGATCTCTTCTTCTCCCCCGTCCAAACCCTTAAAAAAAGAGATCTCAGATCCCCGCACCGGCCGGACACGTCCGGTCCGACCGGACACACCGCCGCCGCCAGTCCTGCCTTGCCATGTGGCAGCCGCCGGCCGCCCCCGCGCCGAGGCCCGGAGAGCCCATGGCGGGCCCTCCCGGCCCGTTCCTCCGCCGCCGAGGCACCTCGCCTCCCGCCGCCTCCTTCCCCGAGGCCGGCGACCCAGGCCACCGCGCCACCACTGCTCCTCGCCGGACCCCGCCGCCTCTTCTCCGGCCGCCAAGCGCCACCGCCGCCGATGCCAAGGTCCGCCGCCGCCGCAGCAAGCTCCGGCGCCGCCGCCCCGGTTCGGGTCCCCGCTGCCCCGCCGCACCTCCTCGCCGCCATCCCGCCGTTGCCCCGAGCTCGCCGGTGCCGGCCGCCTCGCCGGAGTCCTCAGTTCGCGCGCGCCGCTACAGTACCGTGAACAGTGCCTGGATCCAGATCTGGATCGGATCTGATTCAGCTCCAGATGGCGCGCTCGAGCTCAAGTGGGAGTACGACGAGGACTCTCAGCGTTACTATGTGTCTTTTCCTGATGATCAGTAGTGGTGCCTATTCGGGGTTAGATTCAGGGCCTTGTCGCATGTTGGGGGTCTTTTCTATTTTGGCGCCGTAGTCGGGCCATGAGTGATTGTATGATGGATGTTATTTATGTACTTTGATGTGACGTGGCGAGTGTAAGCCAACTATGTTATTCCCCTTTATATTAATTATGTACATGGGATGTGTGATGATTTCCCGACTTGCGACATTGCTTTCAATGCGGCTAGGCCTCTAAGTCGTGCCTCGACACGTGGGAGATATAGCCGCATCGAGGGCGTTACAAGTTGGTATCAGAGCCTTCCCCGACCTTAGGAGCCCCCATTGCTTGATCGTTTTTAGTAGCCGAGTTGTGTCTAGAAAAATGTTTTGAGTCCTTTAGGAATTATATATCGGAGAGTTTAGGAATTCTTTTTACTTCCCAGTCTCTTCATCGCTCTGGTAAGGCATCCGGACGTAGAGTTTTGACTCTTCTCTTCTCAAATTTCACTAAAAAAAATTTAGGATCACGCGAGTATCTTGGTTTTGTTCCGATGGCTTATGATGAGAATACTGTCTTGGTGCCTCCTGTCAGGGGTTTAGTGGAAGTGTCCCGGGGAGTTGAGCTCTGAGGTGTTGTCATCATAATTCTATCGTTGCAATTCTGGTATACTTGAGATATGTGCGCGACATCGAAAATCTCCTTTATGCAGTTCGTTGGTGAGATAACCTCGACGCCACCCAGTACTGGGGCGGGAGTTCGGGAGTATCGCCATAACTTGTATAACGGATGCTTTTCGCAGGTTGAGATAGATGGTTTCCGAAGGTTTCTTGGTTATGTGTTGAAGGATGGATGCAGCTGGATGTAGGATTTGCTAGCTTGGGTGAGATATTATGCTTCCCCTGTATCCCCAACACCTGATTGCATAACCGGAAAGTTTCGGGAATTTCATAGGTGGGAATTCAAGTAGCTCTTAGGATATCTTTCCAACGGATGTATGGTATGAAATTGGGGTTCGACGTCTAGTGGTTCGCTATTCACGGTTGATTTTACAGTGGCCTCATTGTGTCTTAATGAGTCCTTGGCTATGCTGACTCGGGGACGCTTCGTATGTCATGTGCACTGCCTTGTACATGATGGTGCTGTACGGTCGAGCCTGTGTAGGTCCCACCACGAAAACTTTGGACGAAATTTCTATCATATGTTTGTTCCGGCTTATTCCGCAAGCCAACCCTTGGTTTTATTTCGAGTTGTGGTATTCGTTCTGCTTCGACGTCATATGTTGATTCCATCCCTCGTTGATGTACCTCTTCTACCTGATTCTTCGTGGCTTCGCAATTTAGGAATATGTGACCACTTCAAGAGAAGTGCATTCGTTCATTTTGTTCGGATGTGAAGACTTTATGTTGCAATTTTCATTCCATTGGTTTCAGCTTCATTTATCTGCCTATGTGCTAACGGTGGTCAACCTCTTCAGGATGGCTCCCGCTAAGAGCACCAGTCAGAACCAGAATCAAGATCCGCCACCACCTCCGCCTCCTCCAGAAGCATGGCAAGCTGTGATGGCCGCTACTAATGCAAACACACAGTTGATCATGCAAATCATACAAGAGCGGAATCAAAGCAGTCAAGGGAATCAAGGCAACAACCAGAACCATTTTGCAACTCTGAACCAGTTCCTCGCAAATGGTCCAAAGACGTTCAGCAACTGCGTTGAGGCTACCGATGCTGATGATTGGTTAGTCGATCTGGGCAAGCATTTTGAATGCAGCAACGTCAGGCCTGAAGATTTCGTCAAGTTCGCGTCTTTCCAGCTCAAAGATCAGGCTGCAGAGTGGTTCCAGCAGTACATGGATTCCATAGGTGGACGTTTGATCACTTGGGATGATTTCCGTCGTGATTTCCGAGCTCATCACATTCCTCAGAGTGTGACTGAAAGCAAACGTGAAGAATTCCGCAATCTGAAGCAAGGCTCTTTGTCTGTCTATGACTACAACAAGTTGTTCCAGAAGCTCGCCCGTTTTGCCAAGCAGGATGTTCCTGATGAGAAGAGCATGATCTATCAGTTCAGAGGTGGTCTCCGTGAAGAAATTCAGCTCGCTCTTGTCCTCTTTGAGCCGCTGAGATACGATGAGTTCTACAACATGGCACTAAAACAAGAGGATGCTCAGTTAAGGTGTGATGCTTCCAGGAAGCGAGTCAGAGACACTACGCCTTCTTCCTCTACTCAAGTGGCCAAGCAGCAGAAGTATTGGCTTCCTCCTCCTCCGTTCCGTCAGCCGTATCAGCAGAAGAGCAAAGGTGACAGTGGTTCTTCCCACCCACCCAACCCAGGCTTTCAGAACAAGACTTCGTCTCAAGCTCCAAGATCAAGTGCTCCGTATCACCGTCCGCTCTCAGAGCTCACGTGCAACAAGTGCCAACAAAAGGGTCACTACGCCAACAAGTGTTTCAACCAGAGGCGTCTTCCTCCTCCTCCTCCTGTCAGATCGGCAAGTACAGCTGTGGTCAAGCATAATCCCAAGCACGCCAAGGTCAATATGGTGAATGCAGCTCAGGCAGAGGATTCTTCGGATGTCATCATGGGTAACCTTCCTATTAACGATGTTCCTGCAAAAGTTCTTTTTGATACAGGTGCATCGCATTGTTTCATCTCGAAGCCTTTTGCATCTAAGCACGGGTGGTTTTCTCAAGTTATGCATAAGCCATTAGCAGTTGTCTCTCCGAGTAAATGCTTGCTTGCTAACTATGAAGTTCCGGATATTTCTATCTCGCTGGGTGACTTCAAGTTTCTGGCTTCCCCAATGATTCTTGGTAATTCTGATATCGATCTTATTCTTGGGATGGACTGGCTCTCTAAACACAAGGCTCAGCTCGATTGTGCAGCCAGGCAGATTCAACTGACTCATTCGTCTGAGGATGTCATTGTCTTTGCTGCTCGGGATAATACCATCTGGTTGTTTTCTCTCAATGAGAAGGGTGAATTGGATGCTATTTTGCATCTGGTTGTTTGTGAGTATCAAGACGTCTTCCTAGAAGAACTCCCAAGCATGCCCCCAAACCGTCCGGTTGAATTTGTTATTGAACTTGAGCCCGGCACGGAACCTGTGTGCAAACGTCCCTACAAGCTCGGCCCCGAAGAGTTGAAGGAGTTGAAGAAACAACTCGATGTTCAAGAAAGAATGGGTCTCATTCGGTCTAGTACTTCTCCGTGGGGTTGTGGTGTTCTTTTTGTGAAGAAGAAGGACGGAACGGACCGACTTTGTGTTGATTATCGTCCATTGAACAAGAAGACCATCAAGAACAAATACCCACTTCCCAACATTAATGAGCTGTTTGAACAACTCAAGGGTGCCCAAGTATTCTCCAAGCTTGACCTCCGTATGGGTTATCATCAAATTCGCATTCGTGAGCAAGATATTCCCAAGACGGCGTTCAGAACAAGCTATGGGTTATATGAATACACTGTCATGTCTTTTGGCCTCGCCAACGCTCCTCCGACGTTCTCTCGCATGATGAACTTCATCTTCAACCCCTACACCAATGACTGTTGGGTAACGTAGTAATTTCGAAAATTTTCCTACGCACACGCAAGATCATGGTGATGCCTAGCAACAAGGGGGAGAGTATTGTCTACGTACCAACGCAGACCGACTGCGGAAGCGATCTCACAATGTAGAGGAAGTAGTCGTACGTCTTCTTCCCGATCCGACCGATCCAAGCACCGTTACTCCGGCACCTCCGAGTTCTTAGCACACGTTCAGCTCGATGACGATCCTCGGGCTCCGATCCAGCAAAGCGTCGAGGAAGAGTTCCATCAGCACAACGGCGTGGTGACGATCTTGATGTACTACCGACGCAGGGCTTCGCCTAAGCTCTACAACGATATGACCTAGGTGGAATTTGGTGGCAGGGGGCACCGCACACGGCTAAGGAACGATCAACAATGATCAACTTGTGTGTCTATGGGGTGCCCCCTGCCCCCGTATATAAAGGAGCAGGGGGAGGGGTTCGGCCGGCCAGGGAGAGAGGCGCAGGGGGAGTCCCACTCCTACCGGGAGTAGGACTCCCCCCCAATCCTATTCCTAATAGGACTCTTCAAAGAGAAGAGAGAAGAGAGGGGGGCCGGCCCCTTCTCCTAGTCCTAATAGGACTAGGGAAGGGGGAGGCGCGCAGCCCTTGTGGGCAGCCCCTTTTCACTTTTCCACTAAGGCCCAATAGGCCCATTTGCCTCCCGGGGGGTTCCGGTAACCCTCCCGGTATTCCGGTAAAATCCCGATTTCACCCGGAACACTTCCGGTGTCCAAACATAGGCTTCCAATATATCAATCTTTACGTCTCGACCATTTCGAGACTCCCCGTCATGTCTGTGATCACATCCGGGACTCCGAACAACCTTCGGTACATCAAAATGCATAAACTCATAATAACTGTCATCGTAACGTTAAGCGTGCGGACCCTACGGTTCGAGAACAATGTAGACATGACCGAGACACGTCTCCGGTCAATAACCAATAGCGGGACCTAGATGCCCATATTGGCTCCCACATATTCTACGAAGATCTTTATCGGTCAGACCGCATAACAACATACGTTGTTCCCTTTGTCATCGGTATGTTACTTGCCCGAGATTCGATCGTCGGTATCCAATACCTAGTTCAATCTCGTTACTGGCAAGTCTTTTTACTCGTTCCGTAATACATCATCTCATAACTAACATCTTAGTTATTATGCTTGCAAGGCTTATGTGATGTGTATTACCCAGAGGGCCCAGAGATACCTCTCCGACAATCGGAGTGACAAACCCTAATCTCAAAATACGCCAACCCAACATCTACCATTGGAGACACCTGTAGTACTCCTTTATAATCACCCAGTTACGTTGTGACGTTTGGTAGTACCCAAAGTATTCCTCCGGTAAACGGGAGTTGCATAATCTCATAGTTATAGGAACATGTATAAGTCATGAAGAAAGCAATAGCAACATACTAAACGATCGGGTGCTAAGCTAATGGAATGGGTCATGTCAATCAGATCATTCAACTAATGATGTGACCTCGTTAATCAAATAACAACTCTTTGTTCATGGTTAGGAAACATAACCATCTTTGATCAACGAGCTAGTCAAGTAGAGGCATACTAGTGACACTCTGTTGGTCTATGTATTCACACATGTATTATGTTTCCGGTTAATACAATTCTAGCATGAATAATAAACCTTTATCATGATATAAGGAAATAAATAATAACTTTATTATTGCCTCTAGGGCATATTTCCTTCAGTGTCCCACTTGCACTAGAGTCAATAATCTAGATTACACAGTAATGATTCTAACACCCATGGAGCCTTGGTGCTGATCATGTTTTGCTCGTGGAAGAGGCTTAGTCAACGGGTCTGCAACATTCAGATCCGTATGTATCTTGCAAATCTCTATGTCTCCCACCTGGACTAAATCCCGGATGGAGTTGAAGCGTCTCTTGATGTGTTTGGTTCTTTTGTGAAATCTGGTTTCCTTTGCCAAGGCAATTGCACCAGTATTGTCACAGAAGATTTTCATTGGACCCGATGCACTAGGTATGACACCTAGATCGGATATGAACTCCTTCATCCAGACTCCTTCGTTCGCTGCTTCCGAAGCAGCTATGTACTCCGCTTCACATGTAGATCCCGCTACGACGCTATGTTTAGAACTGCACCAACTGACAGCTCCACTGTTTAAAGTAAACACGTATCCAGTTTGCGATTTAGAATCATCCGGATCAGTGTCAAAGCTTGCATCAACGTAACCTCTTACGGTGAGCTCTTTGTCACCTCCATATACGAGAAACATATCCTTACTCCTTTTCAGGTATTTCAGGATGTTCTTGACCGCTGTCCAGTGATCCACTCCTTGATTACTTTGGTACCTCCCTGCTAAACTTATAGCAAGGCACACATCAGGTCTGGTACACAGCATTGCATACATGATAGAGCCTATGGCTGAAGCATAGGGAACATCTTTCATTTTCTCTCTATCTTCTGCGGTGGTCGGGCATTGAGTCTGACTCAACTTCACACCTTGTAACACAGGCAAGAACCCTTTCTTTGCTTGATCCATTTTGAACTTCTTCAAAATCTTGTCAAGATATGTGCTTTGTGAAAGTCCAATTAAGCGTTTTGATCTATCTCTATAGATCTTTATGCCTAATATGTAAGCAGCTTCCCCGAGGTCTTTCATCGAAAAACTTTTATTCAAGTATCCCTTTATGCTATCCAGAAATTCTATATCATTTCCAATCAGCAATATGTCATCCACATATAATATCAGAAATGCTACAGAGCTCCCACTCACTTTCTTGTAAATACAGGCTTCTCCAAAAGTCTGTATAAAGCCAAATGCTTTGATCACACTATCAAAACGTTTATTCCAACTCCGAGATGCTTGCACCAGTCCATAAATGGATCGCTGGAGTTTGCACACTTTGTTAGCTCCCTTCGGATCGACAAAACCTTCTGGTTGCATCATATACAACTCTTCTTCCAGAAATCCATTCAGGAATGCAGTTTTGACATCCATTTGCCATATTTCATAATCATAAAACGCAGCAATTGCTAACATAATTCTGACGGACTTAAGCATCGCTACGGGTGAGAAGGTCTCATCGTAGTCAACCCCTTGAACTTGTCGAAAACCTTTTGCGACAAGTCGAGCTTTATAGACAGTAATATTACCGTTAGCGTCAGTCTTTTTCTTGAAGATCCATTTATTCTCAATTGCTTGCCAATCATCGGGCAAGTCAACCAAAGTCCATACTTTGTTCTCATACATGGATCCCATCTCAGATTTCATGGCCTCAAGCCACTTTGCGGAATCTGGGCTCACCATCGCTTCTTCATAGTTTGTAGGTTCATCATGATCTAGTAGCATGACTTCCAGAACTGGATTACCGTACCACTCTGGTGCGGATCTCACTCTGGTTGATCTACGTGGTTCAGTAGTATCTTGCCCTGAAGTTTCATGATCATTATCATTAGCTTCCTCACTAATTGGTATAGGTGTCGCAGAAACAGTTTTCTGTGATGTACTATTTTCCAATAAGGGAGCAGGTACAGTTACCTCGTCAAGTTCTACTTTCCTCCCACTCACTTCTTTCGAGAGAAACTCCTTCTCTAGAAATGATCCATTCTTAGCAACGAATGTCTTGCCTTCGGATCTGTGATAGAAGGTATACCCAACAGTTTCCTTTGGGTATCCTATGAAGACACATTTCTCCGCTTTGGGTTCGAGCTTATCAGGTTGAAGCTTTTTCACATAAGCATCGCAGCCCCAAACTTTAAGAAACGACAACTTTGGTTTCTTGCCAAACCACAGTTCATAAGGCGTCATCTCAACGGATTTTGATGGTGCCCTATTTAACGTGAATGCGGCCGTCTCTAAAGCATAACCCCAAAACGATAGCGGTAAATCAGTAAGAGACATCATAGATCGCACCATATCTAGTAAAGTACGATTACGACGTTCGGACACACCATTACGCTGTGGTGTTCCGGGTGGCGTGAGTTGCGAAACTATTCCACAATTTTTCAAATGTATACCAAACTCGTAACTCAAATATTCTCCTCCACGATCAGATCATAGAAACTTTATTTTCTTGTTACGATGATTTTCAACTTCACTCTGAAATTCCTTGAACTTTTCAAATGTTTCAGACTTATGTTTCATTAAGTAGATATACCCATATCTGCTTAAATCATCTGTGAAGGTGAGAAAATAACGATATCCGCCACGAGCCTCAATATTCATCGGACCACATACATCGGTATGTATGATTTCCAATAAATCTGTTGCTCTCTCCATAGTACCGGAGAACGGTGTTTTAGTCATCTTGCCTATGAGGCACGGTTCGCAAGTACCAAGTGATTCATAATCAAGTGGTTCCAAAAGCCCATCAGTATGGAGTTTCTTCATGCGCTTTACACCGATATGACCTAAACGGCAGTGCCACAAATAAGTTGCACTATCATTATCAACTCTGCATCTTTTGGCTTCTACATTATGAATATGTGTATCACTACTATCGAGATTCAATAAGAATAGACCACTCTTCAAGGGTGCATGACCATAAAAGATATTACTCATATAAATAGAACAACCATTATTCTCTGATTTAAATGAATAACCGTCTCGCATCAAACAAGATCCAGATATAATGTTCATGCTCAACGCTGGCACCAAATAACAATTATTTAGGTCTAATATTAATCCCGAAGGTAGATGTAGAGGTAGCGTGCCAACCGCGATCACATCGACTTTGGAACCGTTTCCCACGCGCATCGTCACCTCGTCCTTTGCTAGCGTCCGCTTATTCCGTAGTCCCTGTTTCGAGTTGCAAATATTAGCAACAGAACCAGTATCAAATACCCAGGTGCTACTGCGAGCTCTAGTAAGGTACACATCAATAACATGTATATCACATATACCTTTGTTCACCTTGCCATCCTTCTTATCCGCCAAATACTTGGGGCAGTTCCGCTTCCAGTGACCAGTCTGCTTGCAGTAGAAGCACTCAGTTTCAGGCTTAGGTCCAGACTTGGGTTTCTTCTCCTGAGCAGCAACTTGCTTGCTGTTCTTCTTGAAGTTCCCCTTCTTCTTCCCTTTGCCCTTTTTCTTGAAACCAGTGGTTTTGTTAACCATCAACACTTGATGCTCCTTCTTGATTTCTACCTCTGCAGCTTTCAGCACTGCGAAGAGCTCGGGAATAGTCTTGTTCATCCCTTGCATATTATAGTTCATCACGAAGCTCTTGTAGCTTGGTGACAGTGATTGGAGAATTCTGTCAATGACGCAATCATCTGGAAGATTAACTCCCATCTGAATCAAGTGATTATTATACCCAGACATTTTGAGTATATGCTCACTGACAGAACTGTTCTCCTCCATCTTGCAGCTATAGAACTTATTGGAGACTTCATATCTCTCAATTCGGGCATTTGCTTGAAATATTAACTTCAACTCCTGGAACATCTCATATGCTCCATGATGTTCAAAACGTCGTTGAAGTCCCGATTCTAAGCCGTAAAGCATGGCACACTGAACTATCGAGTAGTCATCAGCTTTGCTCTGCCAGACGTTCATAACATCTGGCGTTGCTCCAGTAGCAGGCCTGGCACCCAGCGGTGCTTCCAGGACGTAATTCTTCTGTGCAGCAATGAGGATAATCCTCAGGCTATGGACCCAGTCCGTGTAATTGCTACCATCATCTTTCAACTTTGCTTTCTCAAGGAACGCATTAAAATTCAACGGAACAACAGCACGAGCCATCTATCTACAATCAACATAAACAAGCAAGATACTATCAGGTACTAAGTTCATGATAAGTTTAAGTTCAGTTAATCAAATTACTTAGGAACTCCCACTTAGATAGACATCCCTCTAATCCTCTAAGTGATCACGTGATCCAAATCAACTAAACCATAACCGATCATCACGTGAGATGGAGTAGTTTTCAATGGTGAACATCGTCATGTTGATCATATCTACTATATGATTCACGCTCGACCTTTCGGTCTCTGTGTTCCGAGGCCATATCTGCATATGCTAGGCTCGTCAAGTTTAACCTGAGTATTCTGCATGTGCAAAACTGGCTTGCACCCGTTGTAGATGGACATAGAGCTTATCACACCCGATCATCACGTGGTGTCTGGGCACGACGAACTTTGGCAACGGTGCATACTCAGGGAGAACACTTCTTGATAATTTAGTGAGAGATCATCTTATAATGCTACCGTCAATCAAAGCAAGATAAGATGCATAAAAGGATAAACATCACATGCAATCAATATAAGTGATATGATATGGCCATCATCATCTCGTGCTTGTGATCTCCATCTCCGAAGCACCGTCATGATCACCATCGTCACCGGCGCGACACCTTGATCTCCATCGTAGCCTCGTTGTCGTCTCGACAATCTTATGCTTCCACAACTATCACTACCGCTTAGTAATAAAGTAAAGCATTACATCGCGATTTCATTGCATACAATAAAGCGACAACCATATGGCTCCTGCCAGTTGCCGATGACTCGGTTACAAAACATGATCATCTCATACAATAAAATCAGCATCATGCCTTGACCATATCACATCACAACATGCCCTGCAAAAACAAGTTAGACGTCCTCTACTTTGTTGTTGCAAGTTTTACGTGGCTGCTACGGGCTTAAGTAAGAACTCATCTCACCTACGCATCAAAACCACAATGATAGTTCGTCAAATAGACTCCATTTTAACCTTCTCAAGGACCGGGCGTAGTCACACTTGGTTCAACTAAAGTTGGAGAGACAGTCTTCCGCAAGCCATCTATGTGCAAAGCACGTCGAGGGAACCGGTCTCGCGTAAGAGTACGCGTAAGGTTGGTCCGGATCGTCTCGTCCAACAATACCGCCGAACCAAAGTATGACATGCTGGTAGGCAATATGACTTGTATCGCCCACAACTCACTTGTGTTCTACTCGTGCAAATAACATCAAACCATAAAACCTAGGCTCGGATGCCACTGTTGGGTAACGTAGTAATTTCGAAAATTTTCCTACGCACACGCAAGATCATGGTGATGCATAGCAACGAGGGGGAGAGTATTGTCTACGTACCAACGCAGACCGACTGCGGAAGTGATCTCACAACGTAGAGGAAGTAGTCGTACGTCTTCTTCCCGATCCGACCGATCCAAGCACCGTTACTCCGGCACCTCCGAGTTCTTAGCACACGTTCAGCTCGATGACGATCCTCGGGCTCCGATCTAGCAAAGCGTCGAGGAAGAGTTCCGTCAGCACAACGGCGTGGTGACGATCTTGATGTACTACCGACGCAGGGCTTCGCCTAAGCTCTACAACGATATGACCGAGGTGGAATTTGGTGGCAGGGGGCACCGCACACGGCTAAGGAACGATCAACAATGATCAACTTGTGTGTCTATGGGGTGCCCCCTGCCCCCGTATATAAAGGAGCAGGGGGAGGGGTTCGGCCGGCCAGGGAGAGAGGCGCAGGGGAGTCCCACTCCTACCGGGAGTAGGACTCCCCCCCAATCCTATTCCTAATAGGACTCTTCAAAGAGAAGAGAGAAGAGAGGGGGGCCGGCCCCTTCTCCTAGTCCTAATAGGACTAGGGAAGGGGGGAGGCGCGCAGCCCTTGTGGGCAGCCCCTTTTCACTTTTCCACTAAGGCCCAATAGGCCCATTTGCCTCCCGGGGGGTTCCGGTAACCCTCCCGGTATTCCGGTAAAATCCCGATTTCACCCGGAACACTTCCGGTGTCCAAACATAGGCTTCCAATATATCAATCTTTACGTCTCGACCGTTTCGAGACTCCTCATCATGTCCGTGATCACATCCGGGACTCCGAAGAACCTTCGGTACATCAAAATGCATAAACTAATAATAACTGTCATCGTAACATTAAGCGTGCGGACCCTACGGTTCGAGAACAATGTAGACATGACCGAGACACGTCTTCGGTCAATAACCAATAGCGGGACCTGGATGCCCATATTGGCTCCCACATATTCTACGAAGATCTTTATCGGTCAGACCGCATAACAACATACGTTGTTCCCTTTGTCATCGGTATGTTACTTGCCCGAGATTCGATCATCGGTATCCAATACCTAGTTCAATCTCGTTACTGGCAAGTCTCTTTACTCGTTCCGTAATACATCATCTCATAACTAACATCTTAGTTATTATGCTTGCAAGGCTTATGTGATGTGTATTACCGAGAGGGCCCAGAGATACCTCTCCGACAATCGGAGTGACAAACCCTAATCTCGAAATACGCCAACCCAACATCTACCATTGGAGACACCTGTAGTACTCCTTTATAATCACCCAATTACGTTGTGACGTTTGGTAGTACCCAAAGTATTCCTCCGGTAAACGGGAGTTGCATAATCTCATAGTTATAGGAACATGTATAATTCATGAAGAAAGCAATAGCAACATACTAAACGACCGGGTGCTAAGCTAATGGAATGGGTCATGTCAATCAGATCATTCAACTAATGATGTGACCTCGTTAATCAAATAACAACTCTTTGTTCATGGTTAGGAAACATAACCATCTTTGATCAATGAGCTAGTCAAGTAGAGGCATACTAGTGACACTCTGTTGGTCTATGTATTCACACATGTATTATGTTTCCGGTTAATACAATTCTAGCATGAATAATAAACCTTTATCATGATATAAGGAAATAAATAATAACTTTATTATTGCCTCTAGGGCATATTTCCTTCAATGACTTCATTTTGGTCTATCTCGATGACATTCTGGTTTTCTTGAAGAACAAGGAAGATCATGCCAAGCACTTGCGTTTGGTTCTTGACAAGCTCAGGGAACATCAGTTCTACGCCAAGTTCTCCATGTGTGAATTTTGGCTCGATGAGGTTCTTTATCTTGGCCATATCATCTCTGCCAAGGGCATTTCCGTGGATCCTGAGAAGGTGTCTGCAATTGTTAATTGGGAACCTCCTCAGAACGTGAAGCAACTCCGTAGCTTCCTCGGTCTTGCAAGCTACTGCCGAAGATTCGTTGAAATTTTTTCCAAGATCGCGAAGCCTCTCTCAAATCTTCTTCAGAAGCACGTCAAGTACGTTTGGTCTCCGGAGTGTGATATTGCTTTCAACGCTTTGAAAGAGAAATTGATCACTGCTCCAGTTCTGACTCCGCCCGATGAAACCAAGCCGTACGAGGTCTTTTGTGATGCCTCTCTCCAAGGTCTCGGTGCTGTACTGATGCAAGAGAAGAAAGTTGTTGCTTATACCTCTCGCCAGTTGAAGCCTAATGAGAAGAACTACCCCACTCATGATCTAGAGTTGGCGGCAGTTGTGCACGCTTTGTTGACTTGGAGACATCTTCTATTGGGAAGAAAAGTGGACATTTTCACTGATCACAAGAGTCTCAAGTACATCTTCACCCAGCCTAATCTCAACCTCAGGCACACTCGATGGGTCGAAATGATTCAAGAGTACAATCCGAGTATTGAGTATACTCCAGGCAAGGCTAATGTGATTGCTGACGCTTTGAGCAGAAAAGCATATTGCAACAGTCTGATTCTCAAGCCTTATCAACCCGAGCTTTGTGAAGCTTTCCGCAAACTTAATCTGCAAGTTGTTCCTCAAGTTGTTCCTCGCCAACCTTCAAGTTTCTCCTACCTTGGAAGACCAGATTCGCCAAGCCCAGCTTCTTGATGCTATGGTGAAAAAGGTGAAGATTGGTATTGCAAAGAGTCAGTCCAAGTACAAGTGCTACTGACTTGATGACAAGGACACTCTCTTCTTCGAGGATCGAATTGTTGTGCCCAAAGGTGAACTTCGTAAAGTGATCATGAACGAGGCTCACAACTCTCTCCTCTCCATCCACCCTGGTAGCACGAAGATGTATCAAGATCTGAAGCAAACTTATTGGTGGACTCGAATGAAGCGCGAGATCGCTCAATTCGTGAATGAATGTGATGTCTGCAGAAGAGTGAAGGCAGAACACCAAAGGCCAGCAGGTCTCCTCCAACCTCTTGCCATTCCAGAATGGAAGTTTGACCACATTGAAATGGACTTCGTGACTGGGTTTCCAAAGTCCAAGCGTGGCAATGATGCTATATTCGTTGTCATCGACAAGCTCACCAAAGTGGCTCATTTCCTGCCTATCAAAGAGTCTATCACTGCAGCTCAATTGGCGGAACTCTATACCTCTCGAATTGTCTCTCTGCATGGTATTCCTCAAGTGATATCTTCAGACCGTGGCAGCATCTTTACCTCCAAGTTTTGGGATTCTTTTCAGAAGGCCATGGGCACCAACATTCGCTTCAGCACTGCTTTCCATCCTCAAACAAATGGTCAAGTCGAGCGTGTCAACCAGATTCTGGAAGATATGCTCAGGGCTTGTGTTATCTCCTTCGGCATGAAGTGGGAGGATTGTCTTCCTTATGCTGAATTCTCATACAACAACAGTTTCCAAGCAAGTTCGGGCAAGGCCCCTTTTGAAATTTTGTATGGTAGGAAGTGCCGTACACCTCTCAACTGGTCTGAAACCAGTGAACGTCAGCTGCTGGGTAATGACCTAATCACAGAGGCAGAAGAAATGTGCAAGGTCATTCGTGATAACCTCAAAGCAGCCCAATCCCGCCAGAAGAGCCACTATGATAGTAAGCACCGTGATTTGGCTTTCGAGATCGGAGATCATGTTTACCTCCGCGTCTCTCCTATGAAAGGGACTCGTCGCTTCGGTATCAAAGGGAAGCTTGCCCCTAGATACGTCGGGCCTTTCAAGATTGTCAGCAAGAGAGGCGACCTCGCCTATCAACTCGAGCTTCCTTCAAACTTTGCTAATGTTCATGATGTGTTCCATGTCTCCCAACTTCGAAAGTGCTTCAAGACGCCTGAGCGGACCGTCAACTTTGAGGACATTGAGCTCCAAGAAGATCTCTCCTACCGTGAGCACCCAATTGCAATCCTTGAAGAGACTGAACACAGAACTTGCAACAAGTCAATCAAATTTCTCAAAGTCAAGTGGTCACACCATTCCGTCCATGAAGCTACCTGGGAACGCGAGGATCACCTCCATTCTGAGTACCGGAGTTCTTTCAGTGCTAGATCTCGGGACGAGATCTTTTCGTAGTGGTGGAGTGTTGTAACGCCCCATATGTAACTTTCCCAATTTGTACTCCAACTCTTGCCGTTTCCGGCATTAAGTTATATTTATTCCTCGGGTTCGGGTCTTTGTCTCCGTGTGTTGTTTTCGTTTTCATGCATCTCATATCATGTCATCACGTGCATTGCATTTGCATACATGTTCATCTCATGCATTCGAGCATTTTCCCCGTTGTCCGTTTTGCATTCCGGCGCTTCGTTCTCCTCCGGTGGCCATTTCTAGCTTTCTTACGTGTGTGGGGATTAAACATTTTCGGATTGGAACGAGACTTGCCATGCGGCCTTGTTTTACCACCGATAGACGGCCTGTCAAGTTTCGTGCCATTTGAACTTCGTTTGATACTCCAACGGTTAACCGAGGGACCGAAAAGGCCTCGTGTGTGTTGCAGCCCAACACCCCTCCAATTTGGCCCATAACCCACCTAACTCTGCTCCATCGTCTCGGTCGTTCGATCACGATCGCATGGGCGAAAACCGCACCTCATTTGGACTCTCCTAGCTCCACTTATGCCTATAAATACCCCCGATTCGGATCTCTTCTTCTCCCCCGTCCAAACCCTAAAAAAAAGAAATCTCAGATCCCCGCGCCGGCCGGACACGTCCGGTCCGACCGGACACACCGCCGCCGCCAGTCCCGCCTTGCCACGTGGCAGCCGCCGGCCGCCCCCGCGCCGAGGCCCGGAGAGCCCACGGCGGGCCCTCCCGGCCCGTTCCTCCGCCGCCGAGGCACCTCGCCTCCCGCCGCCTCCTTCCCCGAGGCCGGCGACCCGGGCCACCGTGCCACCACTGCTCCTCGCCGGACCCCGCCGCCTCTTCTCCGGCCGCCAAGCGCCACCGCCGCCGACGCCAAGGTCCGCCGCCGCCGCAGCAAGCTCCGGCGCCGCCGCCCCGGTTCGGGTCCCCACTGCCCCGCCGCACCTCCTCGCCGCCATCCCACCGTTGCCCCGAGCTCGCCGGTGCCGGCCGCCTCGCCGGAGTCCTCGGTTCGCGCACGCCGCTACAGTACCGTGAACAGTGCCCAGATCCGGTTGACTTCTCTCCCCCTAACCCTAATTTTTTGTAGCTACTTTGACTGCTCATAACTTTGCATCCGTGGCTCCATTTTGGACATATGATATATCAAAATCTTCGTCTCTACGAGTACATCATTTCATTCCATTGCATCATTTGCATTTGAGTTCATCTTGATGCCCAAAATGCTGTTAGAAGGAGGCATCGTGAGTTAAATTGCAGATCCGTTAGCTCAACATTGACTTTTGTCATTTTTGCCATGATTATTGTGTGCATGATATGCCTGTGCCCCTTTGGGATGAATTGTTAAGCATTATGTCTTCCTTCCAGAGGTGCCACCCATGCATTTTTAGGATGTGTGTGTTCTCTTGTGCAAGCTTGCAAAGAGGGGTATCTGAGATTGCTGATTTCAGGGACTTAGTGAAAATCACCAAGTCTGGGATGTTTTAGTTCATGATGCTATATGTCCAGCTTGTTTCCTAGTGATCCGTGCCTCTTTTGAGGATGATCAGTAAGAGTGATTTGTTATTCTTGTTGTGCTTAATCCATCCATGTCTTTACTTGTTATGTTGGAGCAACCTAGGTTGACTCAATCGAGCTTAACTTTTGCATAGTTGTTAATTTGGGTAGATCGTGAACTCTTTTGCGATTTTGCCGGTGCTATTGCTAGTGATCCATGCATGCTATGCCATTGTTCTTGCCAGGTCTAGCTAGCATTTTGTGCCTTCTTTTTGGATATATGCTTTCCTTGCCATGACTTGCACCGTAGTGAGAGCATCAAGCTCGTTTACATGCCTCCGTGAGTTATAATTTCAGCATGTCCCAGTTTTCACCTAGTCTGAAAACTGATTGTGTTTCATCGATGTTCGTGTGCTCATTAGAGTATTTTGTGAACCCTTTTGGCCCAGGTCATTTTGGGTGTTTTGTTAAGCTTGTTGAGTAGCTCCATCCCATGCTCTTACTTGCCATGTTCAGGTTATGTTTCATGTTGTTTTGCTGCTCCCAAGAGAGCATCGTGGTCTGAAATTCCAGACTAGTGTTAATTTCGCTAAGTCTGAAATCTGTTTTGCTTATTCAGTTTTGCCATGCTTGTTTGAACCCCTTAATGAATGAATTTGCATATGGCTCAGTCCTAGTGATTTGTTCGCCTTGATTAAAGCTTTTCCAGCAATGCCCAACATTGGTTTTACCATTTTCCACCTACCCCTTTTTCCCTTGGGTTTCCGGAGCCCGAGGGTCATCTTTATTTTAGCCCCCACGGGCCAGTGCTCCTCTGAGTGTTGGTCCGGAACGTCAGCCGCCGGTGGCCACCAGGGGCAACTCTGGGCTGGCCTACCGGAAGTTTAGACATTCTGAGTGTGCCCTGAGAAAGAGATATGTGCAGCTCCTATCGGGATTTGTCGGCACATTCGGGCGGTGTTGCTGGACTTGTTTTAACCTGTCGAATCGTCTTGTTGTACCAAGATACCGAGTCTGATCGGTGTGTCTTGGGTGGAGGTCTATTCCTTCGTTGATCGTGAGAGCTTGTTATGGGCTAAGTTGGGACCCCCCTGCAGGGCTTGATCTTTCGAAAGCCGTGCCCGTGGTTATGGGCAGATGGGAATTTGTTAATGTCCGGTTGTAGATAACTTGAACCTTAATTAATTAAAATGAATCAACTGAGTGTGTTGCCGTGATGGCCTCTTCTCGGCGGAGTCCGGGAAGTGGACATGGCGTTGGAGTTATGTTTGCGCAGGTTGCTCTCTAGTTCCTCGCTCGCGCTTTGCGTCCTCTTCTCGCTCTCTTTTGCGAATAAGTTAGCCATCATATATGCTAGTCGCTTGCTGCAGCTCCACTTATACATTACCCCTTTCCTACCTATTAAGCTTAAATAGTCTTGATCGCGAGGGTGCGAGATTGCTGAGTCCCTGTGGCTCACGGATTACTATTACACCAGATGCAGGGACAGATGATTCAGCTCCAGATGGCGCGCTCGAGCTCAAGTGGGAGTACGATGAGGACTCTCAGCGTTACTATGTGTCTTTTCCTCATGATCAGTAGTGGTGCCTATTCGGGGTTAGATTCAGGGCCTTGTCGCATGTTGGGGGTCTTTTCTATTTTGGCGCCGTAGTCGGGCCATGAGTGATTGTATGATGGATGTTATTTATGTACTTTGATGTGACGTGGCGAGTGTAAGCCAACTATGTTATTCCCCTTTATATTAATTATGTACATGGGATGTGTGATGATTTCCCGACTTGCGACATTGCTTTCAATGCGGCTATGCCTCTAAGTCGTGCCTCGACACGTGGGAGATATAGCTGCATCGAGGGCGTTACAACAGGTGTCTCCAATGGTAGATGTTGGGTTGGCGTATTTCGAGATTAGGATTTGTCACTCCGATTGTCGGAGAGGTATCTCTGGGCCCTCTCGGTAATGCACATCACATAAGCCTTGCAAGCATTGCAACTAGTGAGTTAGTTGCGGGATGATGTATTACGGAACGAGTAAAGGGACTTGCCAGTAACGAGATTGAACTAGGTATTGGATACCGACGATCGAATGTCGGGCAAGTAACATACCGATGACAAAGGGAACAACGTATGTTGTTATGCAGTCTGACCGATAAAGATCTTCGTAGAATATGTAGGAGCCAATATGGGCATCCAGGTCCCGCTACTGGTTATTGACTGGAGACGTGTCTCGGTCATGTCTACATTGTTCTCGAACCGTAGGGTCCACACGCTTAAGGTTTCGATGACAGTTATATTATGAGTTTATGAGTTTTGATGTACCGAAGGAGTTCGGAGTCCCGGATGAGATCGGGTATATGACGAGGAGTCTTGAAATGGTCGAGACGTAAAGATCGATATATTGGACGACTATATTCGGACATCGGAAAGGTTCCGAGTGATTCGGGTATTTTTCGGAGTACCGGGTAGTTACGGGAGAAGTAATGGGCCTTGATGGGCTTTAGTGGGAAGAGGAAAAAGGCTGCTGCGCCCCCCCTCCCCTCTAGTCCGAATTGGATAGGGAAAAGGGGGCCGGCCACCTTTCCTACTCCTCCACTTCCTTCTCCCTTCCTCCCCTCTTGGTGGACTCCTACTAGGACTTGGAGTCCTAGTAGGACTCCACACCTGGCGCGCCTAGCCTTGGGCGGCCTCCTCCTCCTCCTCCATCCTTTATATACAGGGGCAAGGGGCACCCCATAGACACACAAGTTGATCATTGAGATCGTTCCTTAGCCGTGTGCGGTGCCCCCTGCCACCATATTCCACCTCAATCAAATCGTTGTAGTGCTTAGGCGAAGCCCTGCGTCGGTAGAGCATCAAGATCGTCACCACGTCGGCGTGCTGACGGAACTCCTCCCCGAAGCTTTGCTGGATCGGAGTCCGGGGATCGTCATCGAGCTGAACGTGTGCTAAGAACTCGGAGGTGCCGGAGTAACGGTGCTTGAATTCAAGCGATTGTAGTACCCAGACAATCTGAGCATATGCTCACTAGTTGAGCGATTCTCCTCCATCTTTTAGCCATAGAACTTGCTGGAGACTTCATATCTCTCAACTCGGGTATTTGCTTGAAATATTAACTTCAACTCCTGGAACATCTCATATGGTCCATGACGTTCAAAACGTCTTTGAAGTCCCGATTCTAAGCCATTAAGCATGGTGCACTAAACTATCAAGTAGTCATCATATTGAGCTAGCCAAACGTTCATAACGTCTGCATCTGCTCCTGCAATAGGTCTGTCACCTAGCGGTGCATCAAGGACATAATTCTTCTGTGCAGCAATGAGGATAAACCTCAGATCACGGATCCAATCTGCATCATTGCTACTAACATCTTTCAACACAATTTTCTCTAGGAACATATCAAAAATAAACACAGGGAAGCAACAACGCGAGCTATTGATCTACAACATAATTTGCAAAATACTACCAGGACTAAGTTCATGATAAATTTAAGTTCAATTTAACCATATCACTTAAGAACTCCCACTTAGATAGACATCCCTCTAATCCTCTAAGTGATCACGTGATCCAAATCAACTAAACCATAACCGATCATCACGTGAAATGGATTAGTTTTCAATGGTGAACATCATTATGTTGATCATATCTATTATATGATTCACGCTTGACCTTTCGGTCTCCGTGTTCCGAGGCCATATCTGCATATGCTAGGCTCGTCAAGTTTAACCTGAGTATTCTGCGTGTGCAAAACTGGCTTGCACCCGTTGTAGATGGACGTAGAGCTTATCACACCCGATCATCACGTGGTGTCTGGGCACGACGAACTTTGGCAACGGTGCATAGTCAGGGAGAACACTTCTTGATAATTTAGTCAGAGATCATCTTATAATGCTACCGTCAATCAAAGCAAGATAAGATGCATAAAAGATAAACATCACATGCAATCAAAATATGTGACATGATATGGCCATCATCATCTTGTGCCTTTGATCTCCATCTCCAAAGCATCGTCATGATTTCCATCGTCACCGGCATGACACCATGATCTCCATCATCTTGATCTATATCAATATGTCGTCACATGGTCGTCTCGCCAACTATTGCTCTTGCAACTATTGCTATCGCATAGCGATAAAGTAAAGCAATTATTTGGCGCTTGCATCTTATGCAATAAAGAGACAACCATAAGGCTTTTGCCAGTTGCCGATAACTTCAACAAAACATGATCATCTCATACAACAACTTATATCTCATCACGTTTTGACCATATCACATCACAACATGCCCTGCAAAAACAAGTTAGACGTCCTCTACTTTGTTGTTGCAAGTTTTACGTGGCTGCTACGGGCTTAAGCAAGAACCAATCTTACCTACGCATCGAAACCACAACGATAGTTTGTCAAATAGACTCCGTTTTAACCTTCGCAAGGACCGGGCGTAGACACACTCGGTTCAACTAAATTTGGAGAAACAGTCACCCGCAAGTCACCTATGTGCAAAGCACATCGGGGAAACCGGTCTCGCGTAAGCATACGCGTAATGTCGGTCCGGGCCGCTTCATCCAACAATACCGCCGAACCAAAGTATGACATGCTGGTAGGCAGTATGACTTATATCGCCCACAACTCACTTGTGTTCTACTTGTGCATATAACATCAAACCATAAAACCTAGGCTTGGATGCCACTGATGGGGAACGTAGTAATTTCAAAAAAATTCCTACGCACACGCAAGATCATGGTGATGCATAGCAACGAGAGGGGAGAGTGTTGTCTACATACCAACGCAGACCGACTGCGGAAGCGATCACACAACATAGAGGAAGTAGTCGTACGTCTTCTTCCCGATCCGACCGATCCAAGCACCGTTACTTCGGCACCTCCGAGTTCATAGCACACGTACACTTCGATGACGATCCCTGGGCTCCGCTCTAACAAAGCTTCGGGGAGGAGTTCCGTCAGCACGACGGCGTGGTGACGATCTTGATGTTCTACCAACGCAGGGCTTCGCCTAAGCACTACAACGATATGATCGAGGTGGAATTTGGTGGCAGGGGCACCGCACACGGCTAAGGAACGATCACCAAGGATCAACTTGTGTGTCTAGAGGTGCCCCCTGCCCCCGTATATAAAGGATCCAAGGGGGAGGGCTGGCCGGCCAAGTAGGAGGGCGCAGGAGGAGTCCTACTCCTGCCGGGAGTAGGACTCCCCCCCTCAATCCTATTCCTAATAGGATTCCGAGAGAGAGAGAGAGAGAGAGAGAGAGAGAGAGAGAGAGAGAAGGGGGCCGGCCACCTCTCCTAGTCCTAATAGGACTAGGGGAGGGGGAGGCGCGCAGCCCACCTTGGGCTGCCCCTTTCACCTTTCCACTAAGGCCCAATAAGGCCCATATGGTTCCCGGGGGGTTCCGGTAACCTCCCGGTACTCCGGTAAAATCCCGATTTCACCCGGAACACTTCCGATATCCAAATATAGGCTTCCAATATATCAATCTTTATGTCTCGACCATTTCGAGACTCCTCGTCATGTCCGTGATCACATCCGGGACTCCGAACAATCTTCGGTACATCAAAATGCATAAACTCATAATAGTTGTCATCGTAACGTTAAGCGTGCGGACCCTACGGTTCGAGAACAATGTAGACATGACCGAGACACGTCTCCGGTCAATAACCAATAGCGGGACCTGGATGCCCATATTGGCTCCTACATATTCTACGAAGATCTTTATCGGTCAGACCGCATAACAACATACGTTGTTCCCTTTGTCATCGGTATGTTACTTGCCCGAGATTCGATCGTCGGTATCCAATACCTAGTTCAATCTCGTTACTGGCAAGTCTCTTTACTCGTTCCGTAATACATCATCTCACAACTAACATCTTAGTTATAATGCTTGCAAGGCTTATGTGATTTGTATTACCGAGAGGGCCCAGAGATACCTCTCCGACAATCGGAGTGACAAATCCAATTCTCGAAATACGCCAACCCAACATCTACCATTGGAAACACCTGTAATACTCCTTTATAATCACCCAGTTACGTTGTGATGTTTGGTAGCACCCAAAGTGTTCCTCCGGCAAACGGGAGTTGCATAATCTCATAGTCATAGGAACATGTATAAGTTATGAAGATAGCAATAGCAACATACTAAACGATCGGGTGCTAAGCTAATGGAATGGGTCATGTCAATCAGATCATTCAACTAATGATGTGACCTCGTTAATCAAATAACAACTCTTTGTTCATGGTTAGGAAATATAACC
This sequence comes from Triticum monococcum, assembly GCA_034509565.1. Classification (NCBI taxonomy): domain Eukaryota; kingdom Viridiplantae; phylum Streptophyta; class Magnoliopsida; order Poales; family Poaceae; genus Triticum; species Triticum monococcum. The sequence goes on from CM067847.1 coordinate 789,849,207, forward strand.
ATCTTTGATTAACGAGCTAGTCAAGTAGAGGCATACTAGTGACACTCTGTTTGTCTATGTATTCACACATGTATTATGTTTCCGGTTAATACAATTCTAGCATGAATAATAAACATTTATCATGATATAAGGAAATAAATAATAACTTTATTATTGCCTCTAGGGCATATTTCCTTCAGTCTCCCACTTGCACTAGAGTCAATAATCTAGATCACATCACCATGTGATTAACATCGATAGTTCACATCATCATGTGATTAACACCCATAGTTCACATCGCCATGTGACCAACACCCAAAGGGTTTACTAGATTCAGTAATCTAGTTCACATCGCTATGTGACTAACACCCAAAGAGTACTGAGGTGTGATCATGTTTTGCTTGTGAGAGAATCTTAGTCAACGGGTCTTCCACATTCAGATCCACATGTATTTTGCAAATTTCTATGTCAACAATGCTCTGCATGGAGCTACTCTAGCTAATTGCTCCCACTTTCAATATGTATCTAGACCGAGACTTAGAGTCATCTAGATTAGTGTCAAAACTTGCATCGGCGTAACCCTTTACGACGAACCTTTTTATCACGTCCATAATCAAGAAACATATCCTTATTTCACTCAGGATAATTTTGACCGCTGTCCAGTGATCTACTCCTAGATCACTATTGTACTCCCTTGCCAAATCAGTGCAGGGTATACAATAGATCTGGTATACAGCATGACATACTTTATAGAACCTATGGCCAAGGCATAGGGAATGACTTTCATTCTCTTTCTATCTTCTGCCGTGGTCGGGCTTTGAGTCTTACTCAACTTCACACCTTATAATACAGGCAAGAACTCTTTCTTTGACTGCTCCATTTTGAACTACTTCAAAATCTTGTCAAGGTATGTACTCATTGAAAAAAACTTATCAAGCGTCTTGATCTATCTCTATAGATCTTGAAGCTCAATATGTAAGCAGCTTCACCGAAGTCTTTCTTTGAAAAACTCCTTTGAAACACTCCTTTATGCTTTACAGAATAATTCTACATTATTTCCGATCAACAATATGTCATTCACATATACTTATCAGAAATGTTGTAGTGCTCCCACTCACTTTCTTGTAAATACAGGCTTCACCGCAAGTCTGTATAAAACTATATGCTTTGATCAACTCATCAAAGCGTATATTCCAACTCCGAGATGCTTGCACCAGTCCACAGATGGATCGCTGGAGCTTGCACATTTTGTTAGCACCTTTCGGATTGACAAAACCTTCTGTTGCATCATATACAACGCTTCTTTAATAAATCCATTAAGGAATGCAGTTTTGTTTATCCATTTGCCAGATTTCATAAAATGCGGCAATTACTAACATGATTCGGACAGACTCAAGCATAGATATGAGTGAGAAGCTCTCATCGTAGTCAACACCTTGAACTTGTCGAAAACCTTTTGCGACAATTCTAGCTTTGTAGATAGTAACACTACTATCAGCGTCCGTCTTCCTCTTGAAGATCCATTTATTCTCAATTGCTTGCCGATCATCGGGCAAGTCAACCAAAGTCCAAACTTTGTTCTCATACATGGATCATATCTCAGATTTCATGGCCTCAAACCATTTCGCGGAATCTGGGCTCATCATCGCTTCCTCATAGTTCGTAGGTTCGTCATGGTCAAGTAACATGACCTCCAGAACAGGATTACCGTACCACTCTGGTGCGGATCTCACTCTGGTTTACCTACGAGATTCGGTAGTAACTTGATCTGAAGTTACATGATCATCATCATTAGCTTCCTCACTAATTGGTGTAGTAGTCACATGAACAGATTTTTGTGATGAACTACTTTCCAATAAGGTAGAAGGTACAATTACCTTATCAAGTTTTCTACTTTCCTCCCACTTACTTCTTTCAAGAGAAACTCCTTCTCTAGAAAGGATCCATTATAAGCAACGAATGTCTTGCCTTAGGATCTGTGATAGAAGGTGTACCCAATAGTCTCCTTTGGGTATCATATTGTAACGCCCCGAGACCGATGTGCCAGGTGTCGTGCAGTTATTCGTTGTTGTTGCTTTGTCATTGCTTGCGTGTCATGCATCTCATATCATGTCATCACGTGCATTGCATTTGCATACATGTCCATCTCATGCATTCGAGCATTTTCCCCGTTGTCCGATTTGCATTCCGGCGCTTCGTTCTCCTCCGGTGGTCATTTCTATCTTTCCTTCGTGTGTTGGGATTAAACATTTCCGGGTTGGACCGAGACTTGCCAGACGGCCTTGGTTTACTACCGGTAGACAGCCTGTCAAGTTTCGGGTCATTTGGACTTCGTTTGTTACTCCAACGGTTAACCGAGGGACCGAAAAGGCCTCGTGTGTGTTGCAGCCCAACACCCCTCCAATTTGGCCCAAAACCCACCAAACTCTGCTCCATCATCTCGGTCGTTCGATCACGATGGCGTGGCCGAAAACCGCACCTCATTTGGACTCTCCTAGCTTCCTCTACCTATAAATATGTGATCCCCTCCGAAATTCGCGGTCTAACCCTAGCCTTCCCCTACCTCGCGCACCGGACAAAGATCCCCACCACCCCGGACATGTCCGACCGCCGCCTTCGACGAATCAGACGCCGCCACGTCATCCCGCCGGCCTCCTCTCTCCTCCCAGCCGCCGCGGCCCGTGGGGCCCGGATCGGGCCCTCCGCGGCCCGAAGCACTGCCGCCCGCGCCCGCTTTCTCCTTCCCCGAGCCTCCAGCCTCCTCGCCGGACTTCGCCTCGCGCCACCGCGCCCGGCATCGCCGGCCATCGCCGCCGACCGTGCCTGGCCGCCGCCTCCTCCACCGGCCATCGCCGCCGACCGCGCCGAAGCCCGGCGCGCCGCCAGCCGCCGTTCCCCGCCGCGCCGCCCGCTGCCATGGCCTCCCCGCGCCGCGGCTGCACCAGCTCCGGCCGCCGGAGTTCATCCCCGCCATTTCCGGCCGGGGCAAGCGCCGCCCCGGACCACCTCGTCGCCAGCGCCGCCTTCCCCACCACTCCGGCCTCTCGGATCCGGCCGCTGCGTCCCTCCTCGAATCCGGCGAGCTACAGTAACTCCGGCGTGAACAGTGCTCCTCCGACGAACCTCGTAAAGCGTGTGGATCTGGATCTGAGAAATATCTCGGGTTGACTTTTCTCTCCGAACCCTAACTATTTTGCTATCTTTGACTGATCATATCTTTGCATCCGTAGCTCCGTTTTCGACATATGATATATCAAAATCTTCGTCTCGACATGTACATCATTTCATTCCATTGCACCATTTGCATTTGAGTTCATCTTGATGCCCAAAATGCTGTTAGAAGGAGGCATCGTGAGTTAAATTGCAGATCCGTTAGCTCATCATTGACTTTTGTCATTTTTGCCATGATTATTGTGTGCATGATATGCCTGTGCCCCTTTGGGATGAATTGTTAAGCATTTTGTCTTCTTTCCAGAGGTGCCACCCATGCATTTTTAGGATGTGTGTGTTGTCTTGTGCAAGCTTGCAAAGAGGGGTACCTGAGATTGCTGATTTCAGGGACTTGGTGATTTTCACTAAGTCTGGGATGTTTTAGTTCATGATGCTATATGTCCAGCTTGTTTCCTAGTGATCCGTGCCTCTTTTGAGTATGATCAGTAAGAGTGATTTGTTATGTTTGTTGTGCTCTATCCATACATGTCTTTACTTGTTATGTTGGACCACCCTAGGTTGACTCAATCGAGCTCAACTTTTGCATCGTTGTTAATTTGGGCAGATCGTGAGCTCTTTTGTGATTTTGCCGATGTCATTGCTAGTGTCTCGTGCATGCTATGCCTTTGTTCTTGCCATGACTAGCTAGCATTTTGTGCCTTCTTTATGGATATATGCTTGACTTGCTATGACTTGCACCGTAGTGAGTGCATAGAGCTCGTTTACATGCCTTCGTGAGTTATTATTTCAGCATGTCTCAGTTTTCGCTAAGTCTGAAAACTGATTGTGTTTCATCGATGTTCGTGTGCTCGTTAGAGTATTTTGTGAACCCTTTTGGCCCCAGGTCATTTTGGGTGTTTTGTTAAGCTTGTTGAGTGGCTCCATGCCATGTTCTTACTTGCCATGTTCAGGTTATGTTTCATGTTGTTTTGCTGCTCCGAAGAGAGCATCGTAATCTGAAATTTCAGACTAGTGTTAATTTCACCAAGTCTGAAATTTGTTTTGCTTATTCAGTTTTGCCATGCTTGTTTGAACCCCTTAATGGATGAATTTGCCTATGGCTCACTCCTAGTGATTTGTTAAGCATCTTGTGTACATCCCTGCCATGTATTTGTTTTTCATGTTTGGTGGCTGTAGCATGTTCATTTCGTTGCATTTAGGAGCCTACTTGCTATAAATCGCAGATCGGTTCGTTTCGTAAAACGCTTGCCATTTCCAAACCGTAGCTCCGATTCCTATGATCTTTATATCGTTTTCAGGTGATTTCATTCCCTCTATCCAGTGGCACAATTGGTTTTCCAAGTTGAGGCCAGGTTCATGCATTTCCTGTCGTGTCTTGCATTTTGCATCCCGCATCGCATCCCGCATCTCGCATATCATACCATGTCCATGTGTTGGTTGTTTACTATGTTGTTTGCTCTTTTCCGGTGATTGCTTCTTCAGGTTGGTTCCGGTAACGTCGAGTTTGTGAGAATCCGTTCGACTACGTCCGTTTGTCTTCTTCATGGACTCGTTCTTCTTCCTTTCGGGATTTCAGGCAAGATGATCATACCGTCGAAATCACTACTATCTTTTCTATGCTAGTATGCTCGCTCTTTTGCTATGCCATTGCTACGATGCCTACCACTTGCTTGTCAGCCTCCCAAATCGCCATGTTCAGCCTCTAACCCACCAATGTCCTAGCAAACCGTTGATTGGCTATGTTACCGCTTTGCTCAACCCCTCTTATAGCGTTGTTAGTTGCAGGTGAAGATTGAAGTTTTTTCCTTGTTGGAACATGGAGATCCCGTTCCTTGTTGGAACATGTTTACTTGTTGGGATATCACTATATATCTTATTTAATTAATGCATCTATATACTTGGTAAAGGGTGGAAGGCTCGGCCTTATGCCTGGTGTTTTGTTCCACTCTTGCCGCCCTAGTTTCCGTCATATCGGTGTTATGTTCCCGGATTTTGCGTCCCTTACGCGGTTGGGCTATAATGGGAACCCCTTGACAGTTCTCCTTAAGTAAAGCTTCTCCAGCAATGCCCAACATTGGTTTTACCATTTGCACTAACAACCTACCACCTTCCCTTGGGTTCTGCAAACTCAAGGGTCATCTTTATTCTAACCCCCCCCCCCCCGGGCCAGTGCTCCTCTGAGTGTTGGTCCGAACTAGAGTCCTGTGCAGCGCCCCCTCGGGGAAACTCGAGGTTTGGTTTTAGTTGTATGGAGAGCTCATCTGAGTGTGCCCTGAGAAAGAGATATGTGCAGCTCCTATCGGGATTTGTCGGCACATTCGGGCGGTGTTGCTGGTTTAGTTTTATCCTGTCGAAATGTCTTGTTGTACTGGGATACCGAGTCTGATCGGAATGTCTTGGGTGGAGGTCTATTCCTTCGTTGACCGTGAGAGCTTGTCATGGGCTAAGTTGGGACACCCTGCAGGGATTTGATGTTTCGAAAGCCGTGCCCGCGGTTATTAGCAGATGGGAATTTGTTAACGTCCGGTTGTAGAAAACCTAAAGTTGACCTTAATTAAAATGAATCAACAGCGTGTGTAACCGTGATGGTCTCTTTCCGGCGGAGTCCGGGAAGTGAACACGGTTGTTGGAGTTATGCTTGACGTAGGTAGTCCAGGATCACTTCTTGATCATACTTTATCGACCGTGCTTTGCCTTCTCTTCTCGCTCTCATTTGCGTATGTTGGCCACCACATATGCTAGTCGCTTGCTGCAGCTCCACCTCATACCTTTTACCTTACCCATAAGCTTAAATGGTCTTGATCGCGAGGGTGCGAGATTGCTGAGTCCCCGTGGCTCACAGATACTTCCAAAACCAGTTTGCAGGTGCCGATGAGTCCGTGCAGATGACGCAACCAAGCTCAGGAGGAGCTCGATGAAGACTTTGTCCGTTGTGTTGTTTCGTCCTAGTTGGTCAGTAGTGGAGCCCAGTTGGGGTCGATCGGGGACCTTTGTCGCATTTGGGGTTCTTCTTTTATTTTGGTTCCGTAGTCGGACCATGAGTGTATTTGGTTAATGTAATGCTTTATTCATGTAATTGGGTGAAGTGGCGATTGTAAGCCAACTATGTATCTCTTTCCCTTATGTATTACATGGGTTGTGTGAAGATTACCTCACTTGCGACATATGCTTTCAATGCGATTATGCCTCTAAGTCGTGCCTTGACACGTGGGAGATATAGTCGCATCGAGGGTGTTACACATATGAAGACATATTTGTCCGATTTGGGTTTGAGCTTATCAGGATGAAACTTTTTCTCATAAGCATCGCAACCCCAAACTTCAAGAAACGACAACTTTGGTTTCTTGCCAAACCATAGTTCATAAGGCGTCGTCTCGACGGATATAGATGGTGCCCCTTTTTTTACGTGAATGCAGCTGTCTCTAATGCATGACCCCAAAAACGATAGTGGTAAATCGGTAAGAAACATCATAGATTGCAATATATCCAATAAAGTACGGTTATGACGTTCGGACACACCATTATGTTGTGGTGTTCCTGGTGGCGTGAGTAGTGAAACTATTTCACATTGTTTCAACTGAAGACCAAACTCGTAACTCAAATACTCTTTTCCACGATCAGATCGTAGAAACTTTATTTTCTTGTTACGATGATTTTCCACTTCACTCTGAAATTATATGAACTTCTCAAATGTATTAGACTTCTATTTCATTAAGTAGATATACCCATATCTGCTCAAATCATCTGTGAAGGTCAGAAAATAATGATACCTCCTGCAAGCCTTAAATATTCATCGGACCACATACGTCAGTATGTATGATTTCCAACAAATCTGTTGCTTGCTCCATTGCTCCGGAGAATGGCGTTTTAGTCATTTTGCCCAAAAGGCATGGTTCGCAAGCATCAAGTGATTCATAATCAAGTGATTCCGAAAGCCCATCAGCATGGAGTTTCTTCATGCGCTTTATACCAATATGACCTAAACGGCAGTGCCACAAATAAGTTGCACTATCATTATTAACTTTGCATCTTTTGGTTTCAATATTATGAATATGTGTATCACTACGATCGAGATCTAACGAACTTGTTTCATTGGGTGTATGACCATCGAAGGTTTAATTCATGTAAACAGAACAACAATTATTCTCTGACTTTAATGAATAGCCGTTTTGCAATAAACATGATCAAATCATATTCATGCTCAACGCAAAAACCAAATAACACTTATTTAAGTTCAACACTAATCCCGAAAGTATAGGGGAGTGTGCGATGATGATCATATCAATCTTGGAACTACTTCCAACACACATCGTCACTTCACCCTTAACTAGTCTGTGTTTATTCTGCAACTCCTGTTTCGAGTTACTACTCTTAGCAACTGAACCAATATCAAATACTGAGGGATTGCTATAAACACTAGTAAAGCACACATCAATAACATGTATATCAAATATACTTTTGTTCAGTTTGCCATCCTTCTTATCCGCCAAATATTTGGGGCAGTCCCTTTGCAGTAGAAGCACTTAGTCTCAGGCTTAGGACCAGACTTGGGCTTCTTCACTTGAGCAGCAACTTGCTTGCCGTTCTTCTTGAAGTTCCCCTTCTTCCCTTTTCCCTTTTCTTGAAACTAGTGGTCTTGTCAACCATCAACACTTGATGTTTTTCTTGATTTCTACCTTCGTTGATTTCAGCATCACGAAGAGCTTGGGAGTTGTTTCCGTTATCCCTTGCATATTATAGTTCATCACGAAGTTCTATTAACTTGGTGATGGTGACTAGAGAATTCTGTCAATCACTATCTTATCTGGAAGATTAACTCCCACTTGATTCAAGCGATTGTAGTACCCAGACAATCTGAGCATATGCTCACTAGTTGAGCGATTCTCCTCCATCTTTTAGCCATAGAACTTGCTGGAGACTTCATATCTCTCAACTCGGGTATTTGCTTGAAATATTAACTTCAACTCCTGGAACATCTCATATGGTCCATGACATTCAAAACGTCTTTGAAGTCCCGATTCTAAGCCATTAAGCATGGTGCACTAAACTATCAAGTAGTCATCATATGGAGCTAGCCAAACGTTCATAACGGCTGCATCTGCTCCTGCAATAGGTCTGTCACCTAGCGGTGCATCAAGGACATAATTCTTCTGTGCAGCAAGGAGGATAAACCTCAGATCACGGATCCAATCCGCATCATTGCTACTAACATCTTTCAACACAATTTTCTCTAGGAACATATCAAAAATAAACACAGGGAAGCAACAACGCGAGCTATTGATCTACAACATAATTTGCAAAATACTACCAGGACTAAGTTCATGATAAATTTAAGTCAATTTAATCATATTACTTAAGAACTCCCACTTAGATAGACATCCCTCTAATCCTCTAAGTGATCACGTGATCCAAATCAACTAAACCATAACCGATCATCACGTGAAATGGATTAGTTTTCAATGGTGAACATCATTATGTTGATCATATCTATTATATGATTCACGCTTGACCTTTTGGTCTCTGTGTTCCGAGGCCATATCTGCATATGCTAGGCTCGTCAAGTTTAACCTGAGTATTCTGCGTGTGCAAAACTGGCTTGCACCCGTTGTAGATGGACGTAGAGCTTATCACACTCGATCATCACGTGGTGTCTGGGCACGACGAACTTTGGCAACAGTGCATACTCAGGGAGAACACTTCTTGATAATTTAGTGAGAGATCATCTTATAATGCTGCCGTCAATCAAAGCAAGATAAGATGCATAAAAGATAAACATCACATGCAATCAAAATATGTGACATGATATGGCCATCATCATCTTGTGCCTTTGATCTCCATCTCCAAAGCATCGTCATGATTTCCATCGTCACCGGCATGACACCATGATCTCCATCATCTTGATCTATATCAATATGTCGTCACATGGTCGTCTCGCCAACTATTGCTCTTGCAACTATTGCTATCGCATAGCGATAAAGTAAAGCAATTATTTGGCGCTTGCATCTTATGCAATAAAGAGACAACCATAAGGCTTTTGCCAGTTGCCGATAACTTCAACAAAACATGATCATCTCATACAACAACTTATATCTCATCACGTTTTGACCATATCACATCACAACATGCCCTGCAAAAACAAGTTAGACGTCCTCTACTTTGTTGTTGCAAGTTTTACGTGGCTGCTACGGGCTTAAGCAAGAACCAATCTTACCTACGCATCAAAACCACAACGATAGTTTGTCAAATAGACTCCGTTTTAACCTTCGCAAGGACCGGGCGTAGCCACACTCGGTTCAACTAAATTTGGAGAAACAGTCACCCGCAAGTCACCTATGTGCAAAGCACATCGGGGAAACCGGTCTCGCGTAAGCGTACGCGTAATGTCGGTCCGGGCCGCTTCATCCAACAATACCGCCGAACCAAAGTATGACATGCTGGTAGGCAGTATGACTTATATCGCCCACAACTCACTTGTGTTCTACTTGTGCATATAACATCAAACCATAAAACCTAGGCTCGGATGCCACTGATGGGGAACGTAGTAATTTCAAAAAAATTCCTACGCACACGCAAGATCGTGGTGATGCATAGCAACGAGAGGGGAGAGTGTTGTCTACGTACCAACGCAGACCGACTGCAGAAGCGATCACACAACGTAGAGGAAGTAGTCGTACGTCTTCTTCCCGATCCGACCGATCCAAGCGCCGTTACTCCGGCACCTCCGAGTTCATAGCACACGTACACTTCGATGACGATCCCTGGGCTCCGATCTAACAAAGCTTCGGGGAGGAGTTCCGTCAGCACGACGGCGTGGTGACGATCTTGATGTTCTACCAACGCAGGGCTTCGCCTAAGCACTACAACGATATGATCGAGGTGGAATTTGGTGGCAGGGGGCACCGCACACGGCTAAGGAACGATCACCAAGAATCAACTTGTGTGTCTAGAGGTGCCCCCTGCCCCCGTATATAAAGGATCCAAGGGGGAGGGCTGGCCGGCCAAGTAGGAGGGCGCAGGAGGAGTCCTACTCCTGCCGGGAGTAGGACTGCCCCCCTCAATCCTATTCCTAATAGGATTCCGAGAGAGAGAGAGACAGAGAGAGAGAGAGAGAGAGAGAAAGAAGGGGGCCGGCCACCTCTCCTAGTCCTAATAGGACTAGGGGAGGGGGGAGGCACGCAGCCCACCTTGGGCTGCCCCTTTCACCTTTCCACTAAGGCCCAATAAGGCCCATATGGTTCCTCGGGGGTTCCGGTAACCTCCCGGTACTCCGGTAAAATCCCGATTTCACCCGGAACACTTCCGATATCCAAATATAGGCTTCCAATATATCAATCTTTATCTCGACCATTTCGAGACTCCTCGTCATGTCCGTGATCACATCCGGGACTCTGAACAATCTTCGGTACATCAAAATGCATAAACTCATAATAACTGTCATCGTAACGTTAAGCGTGCGGACCCTACGGTTCGAGAACAATGTAGACATGACCGAGACATGTCTTCGGTCAATAACCAATAGCGGGACCTGGATGCCCATATTGGCTCCTACATATTCTACGAAGATCTTTATCGGTCAGACCGCATAACAACATACGTTGTTCCCTTTGTCATCGGTATGTTACTTGCCCGAGATTCGATCGTCGGTATCCAATACCTAGTTCAATCTCGTTACTGGCAAGTCTCTTTACTCATTCCGTAATACATCATCTCACAACTAACATCTTAGTTATAATGCTTGCAAGGCTTATGTGATGTGTATTACCGAGAGGGCCCAGAGATACCTCTCCGACAATCGGAGTGACAAATCCTATTCTCGAAATACGCCAACCCAACATCTACCATTGGAAACACCTGTAGTACTCCTTTATAATCACCCGGTTACGTTGTGACGTTTGGTAGCACCCAAAGTGTTCCTCCGGCAAACGGGAGTTGCATAATCTCATAGTCATAGGAACATGTATAAGTTATGAAGAAAGCAATAGCAACATACTAAACGATCGGGTGCTAAGCTAATGGAATGGGTCATGTCAATCAGATCATTCAACTAATGATGTGACCTTGTTAATCAAATAACAACTCTTTGTTCATGGTTAGGAAACATAACCATCTTTGATTAACGAGCTAGTCAAGTAGAGGCATACTAGTGACACTCTGTTTGTCTATGTATTCACACATGTATTATGTTTCCGGTTAATACAATTCTAGCATGAATAATAAACATTTGTCATGATATAAGGAAATAAATAATAACTTTATTATTGCCTCTAGGGCATATTTCCTTCAAGAACATCAAGATCGTCACCACGCCGTCGTGCTGACGGAACTCCTCCCCGACGCTTTGCTGGATCGGAGCCCGGGGATCGTCATCGAGCTGTACGTGTGCTAAGAACTCGGAGGTGCCGGAGTAACGGTGCTTGGATCAGTCGAATCGGGAAGACGTACGACTACTTCCTCTACGTTGCGTCAACGCTTCCGCTGTTGATCTACAAAGGTACGTAGATTACACTCTCCCCTCTCGTTGCTATGCATCACCATGATCTTGCGTGTGCGTAGGAAAATTTTGAAATTACTACGTTGCCCAACAGCTTGCTCTTGTTATCTATGACCATGTTGTTGGGGATCGTAGCAGAAATTTAAAATTTTCTACGCATCACCAAGATCAATCTATGGAGTAATCTAGCAACCAGGGGAAGGGGAGTGCATCTACATACCCTTGTAGATCGCTAAGCGGAAGCATTGCAGGAACGCGGATGAAGGAGTCGTACTCGTAGCGATTCAGATCGCGGTTGATTCCGATCTAAGCGCCGAACAACGGCGCCTCCGCGTTCAACACACGTGCAGTCCGGTGACGTCTCCTACGCCTTGATCCAGCAAGGGGAGAAGGAGAGGTTGGGGAAGACTCCTTCCAGCAGCAGCAGCACGACGGCATGGTGGTGGTGGAGGAGCGCGGGACTCCAGCAGGGCTTCGCCAAGCACTACGAGAGACGAGGAGGGAGAGGGGTAGGGCTGCGCCAACAGGGGAAGAACTTCGTGTGTTGGGCTGCCCCTTTGCCTCCACTATATATAGGGGGAGAGGGAGGGCTGCGCCCCCACCTAGGGTTCCCACCCCAAGGGGTGCGGCAGCCCTAGATACTAGGGTGGCGGCCACAAGGGGGGAGGGGGAGGCGCACCTGGGGTGGGCCTTAGGGCCCATCTGCCCTAGGGTTTGCCCCCCTTCCCTCTAGGAGGCGCCTTGGGATTTGGTGGGAGGTGCCCCAGCCCACCTAGGGGCTAGCCCCTTCCCACTATTGGCCCATGTAGGCCTCCGGGGCCCGTGGCCCCTCCCGGTGGACCCCCGGACCCCTCCGGTGGTCCCGGTACACTACCGGTGATGCCCGGAACACTTCAGGTGGCCAAAACCATACTTCATATATATCAATCTTTACCTCCGGACCATTCCAGAACTCCTCGAGACGTCCGGGATCTCATCCGGGACTCCGAACAACATTCGGTAACCGCGTACATACTTTCCCTATAACCCTAGCGTCATCGAACCTTAAGTGTGTAGACCCTACGGGCTCGGGAGTCATGCAGACATGGCCGAGACAACTCTCTGGTCAATAACCAACAGCGGGATCTGGATACCCATGTTGGCTACCACATGCTTCATGATGATCTCATCAGATGAACCACGATGTCAAGGATTCAATCAATCCCGTATACAATTCCCTTTGTCTATCGGTACGATACTTGCCCGAGATTCGATCGTCTGTATCTCGATACCTTGTTCAATCTCGTTACCGGCAAGTCTCTTTACTCGTTCCATAACACATCATCCCGTGATCAACTCCTTGGTCACATTGTGCACATTATGATGATGTCCTACCGAGTGGGCCCAGAGATACCTCTCCGTTACACGGAGTGACAAATCCCAGTCTCGATTCGTGCCAACCCAACAGACACTTTCGGAGATACCCGTAGTGTACCTTTATAGCCACCCAGTTACGTTGTGACGTTTGGCACACCCAAAGAACTCCTACGGTATCCGGGAGTTGCACAATCTCATGGTCTAAGGAAATGATACTTGACATTAGAAAAGCTTTAGCATACGAACTACACAATCTTGTGCTAGGCTTAGGATTGGATCTTGTCCATCACATCATTCTCCTAATGATGTGATCCCGTTATCAACGACATCCAATGTCCATGGTCAGGAAACCGTAACCATCTATTGATCAACGAGCTAGTCAACTAGAGGCTTACTAGGGACATGGTGTTGTCTATGTATCCACACATGCATCTGAGTTTCCTATCAATACAATTCTAGCATGGATAATAAACGATTATCATGAACAATGAAATATAATATAATAATAACTAATTTATTATTGCCTCTAGGGCATATTTCCAACAGTCTCCCACTTGCACTAGAGTCAATAATCTAGTTCACATCGCCATGTGATTAACACTCACGGGTCACATCGCCATGTGACCAACATCCAAAGAGTTTACTAGAGTCACTAATCTAGTTCACATCACTATGTGATTAATACTCAATGAGTTCTGGGTTTGATCATGTTATGTAGATGAGTTGACGCCGTTGGCATCAAAATTAACATGGTAATAGTCGAGGTCGTAGTCTTGCTTTCAGCGTGTCACATTGCACGGCGGCGCAACCCAATCGTCACATCGCCGTCGGTGGACATGTTAGTTAGGCCAAGTAGCCTAGCTACTAGGTCATGGTTCATGATCACTGGATGCATGTAATAATGAATCAGTGTCGGCCGTGGCATTATGAAGGCCCTAGTGCAAATAAGATACAATGGACATAAGTACTAAGAGAGTAATATAAATACTTTTACCCGTATATATCACATATCATGAAAATATGAAGGAATAAACATAAAAATATAATTCTAATTAGCAAATAAAGTAGTAATACATCATGTATATGTAACTATATGATGCAAATGATGATTATAAGATACATATACCATAAACAACTATTTAACAAATTGCGTCGGATGGAGGGGTGGGGGGGGGGGGCAAATGCCCCCTGTCCACTCTGCAAATCATATTTCTCGTAATTTATTCAGATCTGTAGATGTACGGAGCTCTTATTTTTCTCCTACCTTAAGTCAGATTTTGAATGCGGTGGCTAATAAAAAATGTGACAAGCTTGCTGACATTAGCCATTTGATTTGGATTCAAGGAAGGGGGTGCAAAGAAGATGATGCTTCTTTGGTTGATGAAGAAACTTTGGTTGATGAAGAAACGGTCAGCGGTCGTGTTACCTTTGAATATCTTCATGTTCAAGCTGAGCTATTTTTCTTTTCCACTGTTGTTCTGAATACACACATGGCCTTTACAAGAAAAGATGACAACCAACACAAAAACGCACATACACATGAAGGAGATTTTTTTTTTTGAATTTCACAAAAGAGAGATTTCTTTTTGCTCATTGTTGGTGAGCGATGCTTTTATTTGAATTTCACTTTCGTGCCTTGCAGCAAAGATTGAAGCGGGGAATTATTTGATTACTTTCACACATGTGTACCGAAGAATTTAAAGGAATAGCTTTGCGGCGGGATTTAGGACCACAACCTCTTGGTTTTTTTCCCCTTAATAATTTTGCTGCTGTTGTTGGCCGTAAGTTGGAGACGACAACTGCCTCGGGTTTACTTTTAAGTTTTAACGTGGCCGCATGCTTTGCATCCATCCATTTCACTTAATGCAATCCAATGAAACATCGTATCTCACGCTTACTTAGAGCATCTCTAGCAGACCCGTATAAATAATCAAACCCGTAAAATAATCATTTTTTACAGTTCCAGTCAAAAAAACGAGCCCGAATAGACCCTGTAAAATCGTTCGACCATTAAAAAATTTTAAGAGGCCTTGCAAACGTGAACACAAAACCCTCATATATACAGTTTTGAGGGCAACTTTATCAAACTCGTGCATACCGGTTAACATTGACGGTTGAGAAATCTTTGCTTCCACCAACGCCATGAAGCTCGCTCGGCCGCCACGGCCGTCCACCTCCCGTCCGCCCGGCCACCATGCCCGTCCGCCCCGGCCACCGCGCTCGCCCGCCAGCCGTCCGATAGCCGGCCGGCCCTCCGTCCCGGCCGCCGCGCTCGCCTGTGGCTCCGCGGCCCTCGAACGAAGCTAGCTAGCTAGCTCAATCCATTCGAACGGAGCTAGCTAGCTAGCTCGATGCGCCGACCGTTGGATCCCGCCGCGGTTCGCGCCGCCCCGGCAACCCTGGCCTCCGCGCGCGCCGTGCTCGCCCCGGTCGCCCTAGCCTCCGCACTTGCCGCACTCGTCCCCGGCCATCCTGGCCTCCGCCTGCGCCGCGCTTGCCTCTTGTTTCCCTCGTCCGCCTGTTCGTCGGATTGACGCGAGAAAGAGGATGACTAAAAAAAGAGCTAGTTTTGGATCTGTTCGGTATATTCGGAGAATATTTTTTTTACAAGTTGATTATAAGGGGTCTGAGTATGTCCTTACTCGTACCGGCCTGTATATATCCTTTTTTACAAACTGCAAAAGACTTATGCAGGTCGGGATTTTACGGGGTATGCTAGAGATATTCTTAAATGAGACGACGTTGCACTCACTCATGATGGTGGTGAGTGAGTGCGGTGTGTAAGAGCTCTCTGTGTTGTGCTCATGTCGTGTAAACTCTCTCGCTCCTAAGCTAGAGGAGGAATATTCCAGAGATATTGGGGATGTACTGTACTGGAAGCTGCTACACGTACCATAGAAATTCGTATGATCTTTGTACGACCAGACTCGTCTGATGTTGTGGGCCCAAACCTCGAGAAACTGGCCGTCTCCTGTCGTACGCAAATCGTATGAAAAATCATTGTACGCAAGGCAGTTTCGCATACTGTGCTCATTCGAGATGTGATTCCGTGGAGAGCAATTGAAGGAGCGCATCCGCATGTGCCAAGCTTCCTTCACAAGGCGGCCGGTGAGGAGAATCCATGTGCGCCTTTTGGAATTCGGCACTACGCCGAATTGCGCAGATGCAACAACATGGCCGCCCGCTCGCCCGCGCCCTGGCCGCGCCGCCGCCCGGAGCTGCCGCCCACCGCGCCCCGCGCCCGCGCCCTGGCCGCGCCGCCACCCGCCGTGCCCCGCGCCCGCGCACACCCTGGCCGCCCCGCTCCCCCGTAGCCCGTGCTCGTCCGCGCCTCGCTCTCTCGCTAGGGCCACGCCCGCCAGCGCGCCCGTGCCGCGCCGCCACGCCCCAGCAGCGCCGGCCCTGCCGCGTTTTGCCGAGGAGCCGCCGCTGCTGTAGCTGCTGTGACGAGTTGAGAGAGGTAAAAAGGAAGAGAGAGACCGGTGGAAGTGATGAGTGGGTGACAAGTGGGTCCAGGTCCGGACAAGATCGGACGGGGCGGACGAGAAAGTGTCCGCTCGACCGCAAAGCCGAATCAAATTTGGGCTCGGAAAGGGGCAAAGTGGACGTCTTTTTACGAATGGAGTTGTGCGTTGAGCCGTTTCATTTGTCCGTTTAGATTCAAACAGACAGACCCGGACGTTTTGGGGTCGCGCGGTGGAGATGGCCTTATCTTTAACGTGGCCACATGCTTGCATCCATCCATCCACTTCACGTGACGCAATCGAGTGAGACATCGTATCTCACGCTTGCCGAGTCGACGTCGCACTCATGGTAGCGAGCGAGTGTGGTATGATAACTCTGTCTGTGCTCGTGCCGTGTAACTCTCTCGTTCGTAGCTACTCCTACTACTCCTAGATTAGATGAGAAACGGAGGAGGAATATTCCTGAGATATTGCGGCGTACTCATTCGAGACTCCGTGGAGAGCAGAGGACCGAATTGCGGGGAGGCAGCAAGAACATGTGGACGGAGACGGCATCTGCGTGCGTGGGACACATAAATCGACCATACAACACAAGGATGCCACTGCAAATGGCATATGCTTGATTTAATTGCTTGTTGGATTGCTATTGATTCGCGTGCCAACAAAAATGCCATGGAGAAAAACAAGAATAAAGACAAGAGGAGCTACTGTTGTTATCACGGAGAAAATTGTTTGTTTGTGTGTGTGTGTGTGTCAAAATTGCAGAGAGAATATCTATTGGCATCTTATTATTTAGGAGCATTTTTTCTAGAATTTCCGGAGGTGTATTATTCCTGGCTCTCAATTGGCCGCGTTGTCCACAAGTAGTACCAAATCAGTGCTCCAAAATATGAATTTTCTAATCTTTTTCAAAGCTCTGGTTTTGTTATTTTTGTTCAGAGGTCCTTCGATGTCGTATATCGCCGTAACATTTTTTTCATAAACCCAGACGAACTTGAACATTGTTGGTAAAAAGTGGCCGCCACCACCCTCTAGCAAACAACATATGTATAAGCACGAGAATGCAAAGACAAGGAGCATATGCAAATCACGACAAGCTGAAGCAATTGAGCTTATATGAGTCGCCACTCCCATTGCACTTTGAGGGCGTTTGGTCACTCGTGAGTAGTAGCCGACATGCTTGTTCACTTCCCCTTGAATGATTCCCCATCGATGTTGGAGAGATGCGTGTTGGGGAACGCGGTAATTTCAAAAAATTCCTACGCACACCAAGATTCATCTAGGTGATGCATAGCAACGAGTGAGGAGAGTGTGTCCATGTATCCTCGTAGACCGAAAGCGGAAGCGTTTAGTAACGCGGTTGATATAGTCGAACGTCTTCGCGATCCAACCGATCCAAGTACCAACACACATGTAACGCCCTCGATGCGGCTATGTAGTTGGTATCAGAGCCGACCCTCACGGTTACACGGATGGTTGCGGACAGGTGCGCGGTCATGTTGTTCATGACGTTTGTGGCCTGTCGTGGCACCCGGCATGGCACATGTACCGGACTGGATGCATAGACGATTGTGCCAAGAGGGAATGTTCCTGTGGCCCGACGAGGACGTCGGTTCCTCTGAGTGGGGGTGTATGTGATAGCCTGGCTTAATAGGGATGATAGACTACTCATATCAATAAGAAATTCCTTCTTTTCCGGGAGCCCATTCGGACAGAACTCCAAAGTTAAGCGTGCTCAGCTTGGAGTAGTGTCAGGATGGGTGACCGACCGGGAAGTTGCTTCCGGGTGCGCACGAGTGAGGACAAAGTGCACAGAAAAGACTAGTATTGATCTGTGGGGCCAGTCTAGATCCCGCCAGGAGTAACGACCACCGGCGGGTGTGTCCGGGGCGTTACAACACAGCACCTCCGTGATCTGCACAAGTTCAGCTCGGTGATGTCCCTCGTACTCTTGATCCAGTTGAGGCTGAGGGAGAGTTTCGTCAGCACGACGGCGTGATGACGGTGATGATGAAGTTACCGACACAGGGCTTCGCCTAAGCACTACAACGATATGACCGAGGTGGAAATTTGTGGAGGGGGGCACCGCACACGGCTAAGACAACTGTCAACTTGTGTGTCTATGTGGTGCCCCCTCCCCCGTATATAAAGGAGGGGAGGAGGAGAGGGCCGGCCCTCATAGGGCGCGCCCAAGGGGGGGAGTCCTACTCCCAGTAGGAGTAGGTTTCCCCCCTTCCCCCGTATATAAAGGAGGGGAGGAGGAGAGGGCCGGCCCTCATAGGGCGCGCCCAAGGGGGGGAGTCCTACTCCCAGTAGGAGTAGGTTTCCCCCCTTCCTAGTTGGAGTAGGAGAAGAATGAAGAGGGAGAGGGAGAGAAGGAAAGGGGGCCCACCCCCAATTCAGATTGGGGTTGGGAGGGGCGCGCCCTCCACCTGGCCGCCTCCTCCTCTCTTCCACTAAGCCCCAATAAGGCCCATTGACTCCTCGGGGGTTCCGGTACTCCAAAAAATGCCCGAACTCATCCAGAATCATTCCGGTGTCCAAACATAGCCTTCCAATACATCAATCTTTATGTCTCGACCATTTCGAGACTCCTCGTCATGTCTGTGATCATATCCGGGACTCCGAACTACCTTTGATGCATCAAAACACATAAACTCATAATACCGATCGTCATCGAACGTTAAGCGTGCGGACCTACGGGTTCTAGAACTATGTAGACATGACCGAGACTCATCTCCGGTCAATAACCAATAGCGGAACCTGGATGCTCATATTGGTTCCTACATATTCTACGAATATCTTTATCGGTCAAACCGCATAACAACATACGTTGTTCCCTTTGTCATAGGTATGTTACTTGTCCGAGATTCGATCGTCGGTATCATCATACCTAGTTCAATCTCGTTACCGGCAAGTCTCTTTACTCGTTCCGTAATGCATCATCCCGTAACTAACTCATTAGTCACATTGCTTGCAAGGCTTATAGTGATGTGCATTACCGAGAGGGCCCAGAGATACCTCTTCGACAATCGGAGTGACAAATCCTAATCTCGATCTATGCCAACTCAACAAACACCATCAAAGACACCTGTAAGGTATCTTTATAGTCACCCAGTTACGTTGTGACATTTGATAGCACACTAAGTGTTCCTCCGATATTCGGGAGTTGCATAATCTCATAGTCATAGGAACATGTATAAGTTATGAAGAAAGTAATAGCAATAAACTAAATGATCATAGTGCTAAGCTAACAGATGGGTCAAGTCAATCACATCACTTAATGATGTGATCCCGTTCATCAAATGAACTCTTGTCCATGGCTAGGAAACTTAACCATCTTTGATTGACGTGCTAGTCAACTAGAGGCATACTAGTGACACTCTGTTTGTCTATGTATTCACACATGTACTAAGTTTCCGGTTAATACAATTCTAGCATGAATAATAAACATTTACCATTATATAAGGAAATATAAATAACAACTTTATTATTGCCTCTAGGGCATATTTCCTTCAATGTGACATTCCGGGTGCTCACGATAGGATGCGGCTTCACATACTCCTTTTGTTCGTGATACTCCTTCCAAATCTTCTCCCAATACGTGTTTCCTTTTTGCTCTGTGCCTCATATTATATCCATTGTTGTGGCCAACCAAGTTTTGACCAACAAGATGTCCTCAAATCTTGAGAATGTCGGACCTTTTTTCCTTTGCCGTCTTGGTCTTCTTCTTCTTCTTCTTCTCGGATTGGGATCGGATGTTGCCCCAACATCAAATGCGGTGTTGCCCTCCAATTTATACTCCATTTCGGTCGAATCTTCATTGTCATTGATCATGTTTGACAAGAACGCCTCCTACATGATCATCCTCCTACATGACCATGGTTTTCAAGCATTCATCATGTGCGAAATGAACTAGTGATCTATGCAAAAATTTGATGGACTGGAGCAAAGAAAACGTACCAACTCTTGTTTTGTCATTTTGTCGAACATGTCGAGGGCAGCCCGGGCAGAGCCGGTGCCCATGCTCATCCGCGTCCGAACGAGCTGCGGCAAGTCACATACGTTGACCATCGGCATTTGCGTCGGCGAAAAGCTCTCCGGAATGGCCCAGCTGACCGTCGAATCCTCCTCTGTCCCAACGGTGTCGGACGGCGTAATCCGCATCGGCGCTCGGTTGGAAAGGGCGGGGGTCCGGGTGCGGCGAAGGAGACAACTGCTCCACCTTGTCCGAACCTCCCCTGCGCCGCCGCCGCCTCCCTCTCTCGCTGCCGGCGTCGCCGCAACTTCCGGGGGACGTTCTCTGCCTTGCAAGGTGGAGGCAATGAAGGGGCGCCGACAGACGAGGCGGATTGCGTCTTTGTCGTGAAGGTCGGGGATTGAAGCATGGAATTATTTAATTACTTTCGCACTCTGGTTGTTCTTTCCTTCAGTTTTGCTCCTGTTGTTGGCCGTGAGTTGGAGAGAAGACAGCCGCCTCGGATTTAATTACTCTTTTCGTCCCATAATATAAGACGCCTTTTGATATTAGTATAGTGTCAAAAAACGTCTTACATTATAAGACGGAGGAAGTACCTTTTACGTGGCCACATGCTTGCATCCATCCACTTCACGTGATGCAATCGAGTGAGACGCCGTATCTCACAGTTGCCGAGACAGCGTCGCGCTCACTCGTGGTGGTATGATAGCTCCCTGTTTGTGCTCGTGCCGTGTAGCTCTCTCGTCCATGGCCACCATAGGAGAAATGGAGGAGGAATGTTCCTGAGATATTGCGGCTGTATTGTGCTCCTCCGAGATTCCATGGGGAGCCAAGGTGCGCATGTGCAAGCTTCCTTCACAAGGTGGCGCGGCGAGGAGAATCCATGTGTAGCTTTCGGAATTTGCAAATGGCATATGCTTGTTTCAATTGCTCGCTGGATTATTGCTATTGGTTCGCGTGCCAACAAAAAAGGATGCTACGCCTCGGTCGGCGGATTTTTTGTAAAAGATCTGGTTTTGGACTAAACTTACTCGGCTTTGAGACTTGAAGGACCAAATGTATACCAAAAAAGTCTTGAGAGACCAAGTTTATATTTTTGCAGTACTTGAGGGACCAAAAACATACTTTTCTCTTTTTTTTTTGCAGGATTTTCCGAGGTGTTATTATTCGTGGCTTTTAATTGGCCGCCTTGTCCACATATGCTACAAAATCAGTTGTCCAAAAATCTAAATTTTCTAATCGTTTTTAAGCTTCGGTTCTGTTATTTCTTTCCAGAGCTCCTTCGATGTCATATCGCCATAGTATTTTTTCGGATTTGCTATTCACGCAAAAGTAGGTAAACCCGAGAATATAAATCTGGGATATTGGGACTGCTACACTCATGCGAGATGAGCATCCCTTTGTCATCCGGCTAGCACGTGTGTCACACAAAACAATGTCATCTTCTGCTTTTTCCTTCCTTGTGCTCACATTCCTTTGTGGGAGACTATTTGTTCCTCTTGCCTATATATTCGTATCGTTCTTGGATAGGACAGGACATCCCATGGCATAGGGGGATACATCCGCCTTATAAATAAAGGCGCCACAGATTTTTTTAAAGAAAAATGCCACCATGCCTGGCTTTAGTGCCTCAAATAATGCTAACAAAGTTGCAAGGGCATTTCCAACGCTGTCTTTCAAATTGGACACCGTACATGTCCATGGACTGGAGAAGACCAGCCGGTGGACACCGTATCTGTCCATGGACCGGAGAAGACCAGTCGGTGGACACCATAGTTTTAAATAGCCGGCTGTAGCTTCGCTATAGCTAGCTTCGCTATAACTGTTTGAGCATGTTGCCGCTAAATGATTTCATGTATAATTTGCCGCTATAGTCTCGCTATAGCCCAGCTATAGCTGTTTTTAAGGGTCGCCGCTATATGCCATAGCCCGCTATTTAAAACATTGGTGGACACTGATGCGGAAGCTGACCATCTAACCGTAGCCGCATATATTTCAAAGCGGATGATTTTTACGTAAACCGCACATTCATTACATTTACAGTATTTTTAACTAAAAAGAGCGAGCGGACACAAATCTAGCCTACGTCAACGCTTGTCCCACATGTCTTTGTTATTGCCTTCCAGTGATGGCCCGGTTCATCTCGCCGTCTCCATCAGGTGAGCGGCGGCGATAAGACCTGCGAAGTGAAGGTGTGGTTGTTGGCGAACAAGAGCAGTACATGGAAGACTGGCCGCACTATTAGGGACTAGAGGACACACTGCTCCGTCAGAGTCCACGAACTGTCCGTTGCCGGTGGACGTGGACGTGATGGCACTCTCCTCATGCCACTGCCGCAACCAAATGTTGTTTGGCGGCCTGTAGGATGTGCAGCTGGCGGCAGCGTTCTCGACCGCAATCATGCTATTGTCATTGTCCATCTACATGTTGTTTGTTGTCGATGCCTGCTCACAGCCGAAGCCGACCACGCCACCATCCGGGAGAGAGGGGGCGGGGGGGGGGGGGGGGGGGTGGGGGTGGGTGGTAGGAAAAAAAACAGATTTTTGGGAAAAAAATTGATGGGCAACCTCAATAACCATTCATATATTTGCTACGTCTATTTGAAACGAGCGAGCGTAATAATTGAAAGAGAACAAGAAAAGGAAAGGAGGCATACCGAGGGACGGTGCCAAACGGACGGATGGACAGAGAGATAGGCCGGTGCACGGTTTGGGTCCAGGAAGGAAGGAAGGCGGATGGCATATTCCGTGGGATCCCCATTCGATGCCATTCAACTTGGAAGGAACGCGCAGCCCAGAGTCAGAGGAGGGGGCCGGGTCCGGTCAGAGGTCCGGGCAGCAGCCAGCCGGGCAGCGACGGCGCCGTCGCCCTCCCTCCCTCCCCTCGATTCCCTTCAAACTTGGCCCGCCGCCGCCCCCAAATCCCTGCGCTTCGCTTCAAACTCGGCCGCCTATTTTTATCTCCTCGCCTTCCCTTCCCTTCCCAGATTGCTCGCTCGCTCCCTCTATATCCCACAAGAAGAAGGCAGCTGCAGGGCAGGGCAGCCAGATTCATCCCCTTCCTTCCTTGCCTCCACCGCTCCCTCCCTGGTACGTTCCTCCTCCTCCCCCCATCACCGCATCCTTCTGCTTTGGTTTGGGCTGGATCCCATCTCCTCGCCGGAACCGGCCGAATCTCCTCCCTCCCTCCCGGCGTTTTCCATGGTTTCGATTTGGTTTCCGGCGCCGGCGCCCCCTCCCCAATCCCGCCGCCGCTCGAAACCCCCGCTTCCACTTCCCGGAAGAAAGAAATCTGGCTTCTTCTTCTTCTTCTTCCTCCAGCTTTCCTGGAAAAAGATGGAGATTTCCCCTCCCCTGTTCCAGCTTGTCCAGCAATGGCGGAGCAAGCAAAAGCCAAAGCGTGTTTCTTTTCCCTTTTCCCCTAATCCCTCCAAGCAACGTTGACGCCAGCGCGGGCCGCGTACGCACGCAAATCTGTCTACCTTTCGCTGTCACCGGTCACGCCCCAACCGCCCACCGTCCTCCCTTCCATCCCCTTCCAAAAAAATTGCCACCCCTCCTCCTTGTGGCTGTGGATGCCACGACGCAGACCAGTCAGATTACACCTTTTGTTTCACGATTTCCTCAGTCAGATACACCTGTAATTGTTTTTCTCTTTTCAAAATTATTTGGCTGCAGGAGCAAGGAAGCAGGCGGGCAGGCACCGGCTGCCATCCACGGGGCTCGGCTGTCAACCCACCTTGGCAGCCACCCCACAATTCCGCCGCCCCCAACTTCTCCGGCCACCCAGGACCAACGAGGTAAGCACCAACAAACAAATTCCCAATCTTTTTCTTTCTTATTGCATCACATGTTGACCCTGACAAAGACGTGTAGGATACCACACACGGTCCGGGTTTGTTGGCCGAGCTGGGGCACACAAATCTCGTGGCACACATGTTTCCTCCCTATTTCCAGCGCTGCTTGAATCCAGTTCAATTCAACTTGATTTATGCCAACCGCGTGCCTGCGTGACAGGACCGACACCTAAATCTCATTCTCTGTCATTGCTTTTCTTCTTCTTATATGATGACTCAGGGCAGGGGAAGGACAAGCAGATAACAGACACCAGCTCCTCCTCCTCCTCCATATCATTGCCAGAATCTGATTGATTGATTGCTGAGAGGCACCAAAAGGGATATGGCGTCCTTCCACCGGCCCCTCTCCGCCATGGCGGTGGCCGCCTTCGCCGCCGTATCCTCCATCGAGCTGCCTGACAAATTCTCCCACCACCACAGGCTCCCCGACGACGTCGTCTCGCTCCCTGCCAACAAACCAGAGGCCACCACAGCTCCTTCAGCCCCGCCGCTGTCCGGTCTGCAGTTCTTCCCACGGAACCTCCAGGCCTTCGACACGGCTAAGGCGCCCGTCGCGTCCCTGCCGGTCATCCAGACCGTCTACCAGTACGCCAAGTTCGCCAAGACCTCACCGGAACTAGAGGCGGCGTTACCGGCCATCCCTTCCTCCTCCTCGGATGTTCTGTACCGCTGGCATCTGCCGGACCCCAGGGCGTGCGGCGGCTCGCCTGACAGGTCCCAGACGGTGGTGGTTCTGCTTGGGTGGCTTGGCTCAAAGCAGAAGCATCTGAAGAGATATGCCGATTGGTACACCTCCAGGGGGTTCCATGCTGTCACCTTCACCCTCCCCATGTCCGACATCGTCAGCTATAATGTCGGAGGGAAGGCCGAGAAGAATGTGGAGATGCTCTCCGAACATCTTGGTGATTGGGTCAGGGAGGAGGACGGGAAGAAGATTGTTTTCCACACTTTCAGTAACACTGGCTGGCTTTGGTATGCATAATTTCTTCAGCTTTGTCGCATTTAAGAGTTAACTGAAACCTTGGGATTTGGAGCTTACTACTGCTTTGTGCTGCTCCTTGTGTAGCTACGGTGTGATACTGGAGAACCTGCAGCGGCACGATCCTTCCGCGGTGGAGAAAATCAAGGGTTCCGTAATCGATTCAGCGCCTGTTGCTGTCCCAGACTCTCAGGTAAGAACTGTAGCTAACCTCACGTGAATTGTATTAGGTGGTTATTGAAAATCCTAAAAAAATACCGTCTTTGTAAATTCTGCACATCCAAATTTTGATGCTTATGCTGAACGAACGTGTCCTCAGTTGTGTTTTATCCTTCTTCATTTGCATATCTGTCACTTACTCTGTTCCTCAATTATTTTTTTGAACACCACGCAGAACAATGGTTTGTTCGAACATAAACATAGTTATTAATTTGTTGTGTTCTTTTTTCTGAACTTAGGTGTGGGCTCTAGGTTTCTCAGCTGCTATCATGAAGAAACACAGTGTGGCAACGAAAGGCGCTGCACCAAATACAAGGTCTGACGTTGTGGTTGTGGAGTCTCAGAAAGATATCAGACCAGCAGCTACCGAGGCGGTTCTACTATCTGCGTTGGAAAAGTTTTTTGATCTTGTTCTGAACTATCCGGCCGTAAATAGGTATGCAGCTCATCCACATATGCAGGAGTAGGAGTTCTGTGCATTTTCAGCCTTGTGGACAATATCCAAATTCTCTAAGCCTTTTCAGTAGATCTGTTTTTAAATGTGAGGCATGGCATCTGATTCATGTTGTCACAGAGCTTCGTTAACAAAAGACCTGTTACAGAGGGTGTACGAATGCCATAGCATCTGTTGCACATTCAGTAAAAACCATGCATGTGATTCACCAGTACTTCTGTTCCCCAAAATGGCATGCCTAATGTTAAACCTGACATTTGATCACAAATAATAAGGAATTACCTATTATAGAGATAGTGTAATGATGCCATATATCATGTCCTAAATGCAGCATTACATGACTACATGGTTCAGTTAATCAACATTTCATATATTTTTACTTACAGGAGGCTGTCTGGTGTTATGGAGCTTCTGTCCTCAAACCAACCAAACTGCCCTCAGCTGTACATATACAGCTCTGCCGACCGGGTCATCCCGGCAAAGTCAGTGGAGTCATTTGTGGAGAGGCAACGAAAAGCAGGGTGTGAGGTGAGGTCGTGTGACTTTGTGTCGTCCCCTCACGTTGACCATTACCGCAGCAATCCGGGGCTCTACACCTCTCAGCTGACCAACTTCTTGGAGGACTGTGTGCTCGCCCGCCGTGATGATTTGTCGTCACCGTCACCGCCTGCATAGGGTGTTTCTGCATGAATACCACCATATTTTTTCCTGGTGATCCATTGAAATGTACCAGGATTATACATCGGCTAATTATACATCTGACCCAATTTACTCGTTCCTTGTTGGTTCGCTTGTGGGTTTATGTTAGGAGGCACAACTGTAAAAAAACATGAGAAGAAAAGCAAAACAAAATTGTGGTTGGCTTGCTGTTGGTTCCAGTGCACAGACGGTTTATTTGTGTGGATGGGAGATGTGCTGGTTTCTTTGTGCATACTCTGACGACTGGTTACTGTCTCTCTGTGTGGGGTTCGGGCTGTGATCATGCAAATTTCTTGTGGCTACTGAACAAAGCTATGTTCACATGACAAGAAGCTGTTTCTGATGTACCCAACATTCAGAATTCTTACTGTCAAAGGAAATATTCAGGCGTCTGCTGTTGTGCTTGACCGAAGGTTTTAAAAGGATCGGATTAAGCAATCAGGGAGGTAATTTCCTGGTGGTTTGCAGCAGCAAGTGCAATGGATCAAATGAAGCTGGTGTATACCAAATGTGATAAACAAAATTACATCTGATGCATGCACAGGTAATTTTGATGCACAAAATAACAGTTAGCTATACAAACTTCAATCAAGAGAAGCCATTGTTCATTGATTGTGAAAAGAGAGAAAAACCAGGTAATATACAATAGTACAGCACAAATCAGGTAATACACAATACATGAACAGGCAAAGCCACGGTACATATATCAGAAAAAGAAACACACACATACTCATCACTCATTGCATCGCCTCGATGACGAAGCATTTTATTATTGTTCGAATACATCACACAACATGCAGTTGGAACTTGGAAGGATATGCAGTGTTCATCGATCCATCCTGGATAAATATTCTTTGATTTCGCCTGTCTCATAAAGATTCCACCTGTGCAAAAATCATTCATAAGAAATAACTTAGTTGAATGTTGGTCTTGTGGTACTACTAATTAACATCAATGAAGACTATAGCAAAAAAACATTAGCCTTTATTTGCTGCAGTGCAGCATATATAGATTGATGCAAGTCATTATTTGAAGCTAATTTACTTTTTGTTTCATCAAAGAATAAAACTAATTAACTTGTGCACAGATAGACATATGCACGTCTACAGGTAGCAAATTAAATGCAAGGAGAGAGCAATTTGATTAAGCTTAAGCAATATAAGTATGTACCTGACATCCTTTCCGTTCGAGCTCCTTTAGTGTGTTGTCATCTTCGGAAATCTGGGGCATTCTGTACAATGTCAGGTGATTGAGGGACGGAAGGTGTAGAAACCCCTCGGGGAGCTTGCGATTGCATTCCCGAAGCGTCAGGTCGGAAAGCTTTGGCATTGCTCCTACCTCGATCCTCCAATCACCAGTTGAAAAACCAACAAGTTTTAACTCTTGCAGCCGAGGAAACCCTTGGGCAGAGCAGAACATCGTTTGACCTTCGTACCCCGACAACTCTAGCACCACAAGATAATGAAGCTTCTCCAGGATCGGCATCGGGTCTTGTTTAATGACATGGGCATAGAGACGAAGACGCTTGACACCCCGTGGGAGCTCAGCAGGCAACTTATCGAGCACACCAAAGTTGCTGAGAGAAATATCAACAAGGTGAGGCATGTGTGCAAGTATGTTAAACACCTCGGAGGGCATGGGGGACATCACCAAAAATAATGTCGTTAGTTGACCCATCTGGCCCAATAAAATCTCCATGTCATGGTAGCAGCATTCACTGCCAACATCTGAAACATCCCAAAACAAGGTCTGGAGCTCTTTATGTTGCTGCCGCACACTCCTTCTTGCAGGCGGTGGTGGAGAAAACCCATCGGTGAGGTAAACATGCCTTAGAGTAGGGATCTCCCAGAGGGACTGTGGTACTCGTGAGTCCAGTTTTGTGTCTCTTAGATCAATAGTCTGCAAGTAAAGGAGCTGGCCTATTGAAGAAGGTAGCATTACACCTCCACAGCAATGCAACTTAAGGTATCTTAGGTGAATGCAGCCACCAATCACTGTGGAGAAATCTCTCAATGTTGAGCCTTCAATGTAAAGAACTCTTAGGAACCTCAACCTAGGAAGGGATACTGATTCAAGTTGAAAGCCAAACAGAGTTCTGACATTAGGTGCTCCAGGTAAGATCACATTACTCAAACTTTGAAAAGTAGAACGATAGGATGCCAAGTTAGCCGATGATAATTGTGCACCAGCTCGTCCTGTAATTGTTTTTAGAGTGGACGATATGTCAGGAAGAAGCTACCCATATATACAGACATATTAAAATAGAAAATGAAACTATATAGTAATATATAAGAGATAAGAAACGAAGCCCTGACCAGTAGTTTTATCCACTCCATCAAGAAAGCCATCTTGTCTTGCTTCTTCCTTGCACCAGTCATGTAAGATATCATGAATCCTTATTATCGCAATCCTTCCACCTGCCATGCTTGTTTCAACAACATGTACCAAGCTTCTCTCGACCAACTCAGTTACATACTTATATGCTGTTTCTTCTAGTGTATGATTTGGTATGTGTGGAATGAAGCTTTCTGCTATCCATAATTGGGTAAGATCTGACACATATACCATGGAGTCCTCCGGAAAAGCAGCAATATAGAGGAAGCAAGATCTTAAATAATGATTTGGCAAGTCCCAATAACTGCGAGCTAGCATGTTTCGCATCATCTGCTCATTTTTGGTCGATGGCCAATCCAATAGTATATCAGACCATGTTTGTGCATTTAAATTCTTTGATAGGTAACCCCCCAATACTGCAAGTTCAAGTGGTAATCCACCACATTTCCTTGCAAGCTTTCTCCCAAGTTTTTCAAACTCATCCACATCATGTATGACAGGCCTCTTGTATGATGGTAAGGCTTTGCTACTAAAAAGTTCCCAGCTTTTCTGCTCATCTAGCTTCTTCAAAGGATGAACATGGGTTGGCATTTGAACATGATTTGCAACATCTTCTTTTCGTGTGGTTATAAGTATTCTGCTACCATTTTCTGCATCTGGAAAGGCTCTAGTTGTTCTGTTTAATATTTCCCATGTATCTGTTTCCCACACATCATCAAGAACTACTAAGTACCTTTTTTGGGATAGAAAATCATGAATCATCTTTGCCACCTCATACTCTTGCATTTGATCAGCTGACCTAAATGTGCTTCCAGTGATTTGTTTCAGAATATCTTTTAGTAAATCAATTCCTTTGTACTTCTGAGACACCGTCACCCAAGAAACTATCTCAAAATGTTGTTTGGCACTAGTTGAAGTGTAGAACTTTCTAGCAAGTGTTGTTTTCCCCACCCCACCCATGGCAACTAGGGAGACAACACTAAGACTGTCCCCTTTATCAAGTAGTTTCCCCACTATTTCCTGGTAATCATCCTCAAAACCAACCATGACAACATCTTCAAAGTTCTGGTGCATAGGCCCATACTCTTGTGGGAGTTCACCATCAACTTGAAGATTTTCTGTTGAGGTATTCCCCAAATCAACTATTTTAAGACGGTTTACACTTTCAAATATATCAGAAATCTTCCTTTTGATGCGTTGGATCTCAACACCAACTTTGTGAAGGTTAGTCAAATCACTTGGTAGGCGAGCATACCTTGAAATGGTACCCATGAACCCCTTCTTCAATCTGTTTCTCTTCTGCATGTACTCAGCGGCTTCGATGGCATTGTCAGCATCATACGCCACTTCTCTGATCTGGCCGACCAAGACAGCAGTACTTTCATCTCCCTGCCTCCATTTGTTGTCGGCGTCTCTAAGGAAGCCTCGCAGCCGCTTGAGCTCGTCCTTCAGGAGCTCCACTTCGAGGGTGACACAACACAACATTGTGGTCTCCCGAACTGCAAGTGCGTTGACATTGCCGAGCACGATGCTAACGGCCGACTCGGCCATTAGTCGCGATCCTACTCGTTGTCTCCTGGTCTCTCTCTTCTTTATGATTGGATGGAAAAAAAACAGCAGGTGTGTGGTTTAGGAGGATAAAGTGTTTGGCTTTGGATTGTTTCTTGCTTCTTGATGGATGAGAGATGAGCGGGATGGAAGACAACAGGAACAGGGGTGGTTTAGGAGGGCATGGTTTTTGGCTTTGGATGGTTTCTTGTTTCGTGCTTGGTGATAGAGCAGAGCGGAGTATATGTAAATCCTGATGGAAGAAGGAATCCGAGAAAGGAGCACGGCAAGAATGTGGTGTGCTCCCGAGGAGGGGTTATCACTAATCAGTGCTTTCACTTTTAGAACATAATCTTTCACTTTTAGAGCACCGCGGGCAAGCTGATAAACTTTTTTTAGCCGAATCTTGCTTTACTCTACCACGACGTACGGCAAGAATTAGCGTGCTAATTAAACCAACACTTGGAGCTGCTCTGCATGCCTTTCTTAAGATGGGGTTTTCGCATCAAATTACTAAGGGCAACTCCAACATGGTGACCCAAACGGGCGTCCATTTTGTCCGGTTTTTATCCGTTTGGGTTGGCCAGGCGGAGATGATTGTCTGTTTGCATCCGTGCGCCCAACAGGCTCGACGATGCATTTTAAGCCATGTGGACACGTCCAAATTCTCTATGCCTTTTCAATGAATCTGTTGGTCTAGCATCTGACTTGTAGAAGAGTTCATTGTTTGTAGGTGATTGCATCAGTTCTCTCGTTTTCATCGATCATGGTTTATGATGTAACTGACTTTTGATACCAAAAATATAAGAAATTATCTATATTACAGAAATAGTGCAAGAAAGCCACACAATCTGTGGTAAATTCAGGAAACTGTGACATGGTGCTGTTAGTCAACATGTCTGTGCGTTGACAGGAAGCTTCATCAGGTTATTGGTGTCCATTCTCCATTGTATAACATGGAATGGCTCATGATTTGACTGGCGTTCGGTCATAAATGATTGGAAACTACCTATTCTGCTGGAAATAGTATAACAATGTCACAGGTCATGTCCTAAATGCAGTACATCACTACATGGTCCAGTTAATCAACATTTTGTTTTCATGGAGCTTCTGTCCGCGAACCATCCAAATTGCCCTCAGCTCTACATATACAGCTCTGCCGACCGGGTCATCCCAGCGAAGTCGTGGAGTCATTTGTGGAGAGGCAACGAAAAGCAGGGTGTGAAGTGAGGTCGTGTGACTGTGTCGTCCCCTCACGTCGACCATTACCGCAGCGGGGCTCTACACCTCTCAGCCGGCGCCACTCTTCTGAGGTAGTTCCTCGCCTCCTCGGTCACATCTGAGCCTCCTAACAGCTACTCAGCCGGTCATGCATGCAAATGGCATACGCGTACATGCGTGCTACAAACCTGATGGACGCCCGCACAGCACATGCATCCATTCTCTACTGACTTCATCTCAACTGAATAACTAACTCTACTGATCAGCTTTGCATGGTGCATGTGATCACAACTTAACGTGCACACCCTGCCGCAGCTTGAACTAAATGCATGACTCAACAAAAACAAATAATCTGAACTAGCGCTAATAACAAGATTACTTCTAACACACCGGCCCCTCAACGCCATGACGATCGCCGCCTTCGCTGCGGTCTCCTCAAAAAGCTGCCTGAACGGCTGTCCCACCTGCCTGCCAGCCAACTGGAGGCTGCAGCGGCGTCTTCGGCCCCGGCGCTCTCTGGTCTGCACTTCCTGCCGCACAAGCAGAGCGGTACGTTTTTTTTTCTTCCCTTCAATCATGTAGTATCATTTGCTGTAGGGTAGGAAAAGGGAGGCATTTGCAATGTTCGGCAAATCCATCGATTGTGACATGCTGATGTGGTAAATCAATGGCCAGAATCTCCTTCTATATATAGAAGTGAACGTAATAAGATATCAAAGCCAATGTCTCGAAAAATCAAATTGGATATAGAGTTGCAAGAGATGAAGTACCCCCATAAAAGCACCAAGCACAACAACGTACAATAAATCTGCCTACACAAATGTGCGGGTTACAAACTTACAATGCTAGTTCAATAGAAATTAAAAGCACGGTTAAGAACGGGCCGATTTGTATTCTGGGAAATCTGGGCCTGCAAATCGCCCAGGAAGTCATCCTTGTGTTCACTCTCGGCGTAACGATAGAAGTTGCTGAGCATAAATTCCCTGAGGCTTACGAGATATTGTAGCCCAACAAAATACCCTGCAATGCACTCTGAAGGACCTCCACAATACCGCAACAGCTCAAGCTTAGGGGTTGCTCCTTCTTCAAACTCAAACGATTTGACCTCCTCCTCCAGATAGACTTCCAGCACCACTAGACTCGGGAATTCCTCCCCATGGAACTTGATGTGTACCTGTTCACCCACGAATGACTTGCTACGTAGACTTAGGAAGGTCAGGTTGGGTAGCTTGCCTAAGACCCGTATGGCAGAATCATGCTCCAATATCCTGGAGTCATATAGCTTCAGCTTCATGAGATTTTTCAGCCCCACGATCCATACCGGCAGTTTGCCCAAGTTGCCCATCAGCTTGAGGCACTGTAGGTTTTTGGGACTTGAGACCATTCCATCCAAACAGCCACGCAGACCTGATTCCTCATTTGAGTTTATTGTCAATGACTCGAGGCGGCTGAGACCAGCAACTGCTGAACATAACATTTTGCCGTTTGTCTTGTTGATGCCACCCACTCCTAACTTGCGCAACTGAGTGAGTCTTTTTATGTCATGTTAAATTGTGATCTAAATTATACTGTGTTGGACTAGACGTAGTACAATTGGTGTGGGCCTTTGCGTTGACGTCGACGCGTACGAGTACAACTCGTTTACTTGTCCTCCAAGGACTCTCATGTATTGCCCTTATATATACCCCATGTAGTCGCATCTTAGACGGCCTGTCGTCTCGTGCTTGTAATACTCCTCCTCATAGTGATTGCGCCTTCGTGCGTCCGTGGTTTTCTCCCGCAAGGGTTTCCACGTAAAAATCTGTGTGCTCTTGTATCTCTTGTATCTCGTTATTATCTAACAAGTGATATACAGAGCTAAGGTTTCAGATACAAGATTGAGACGAGAGATTAGGTTACGTGCGCGGCGGCGGCGCACGTCTGGGCGATCCGTCGAATCCGGAGCTGGATCGATTCGCCCTCGAAACCAAGACCGACTGAAACTCTGTTCGTACGCACGCGTACAAATCACTACAAGTTGCAGTCGTCCTTGTAGAATCCGCCGAGCCGCACGTTGCTACAGGTGCAAGCTTCAAAGTCGCGAAGACCAAGGGCGATCATTGTATGCTCCACGTATTGCTCAAGTCCCGAGGCAGCCGCTAGCGTGAAGTGGATCGCGTTGCTGCTGCTACTACTCGGGAGATTCTGATTGATCGCTACTGCTACTAAGTGCTACTTCAACTAGTACTCGTTCCACGTGAAGACAAGTACTTGGATTTCTTGACTACTACTGGTCACGTGGAGTGCTCAAAGCTAGTACTACTAGTTGAGTACTAGATCAGATTGGTTTTCTCATCAATTGCTACGTCCAGATCCGAACTACTATCAGGTGTTATTTACTCTGCTTTGTTTCCCCCGTAAATTAATTCTGTCAAGAATTTTCTACTTTGGCTTAGTACTATTTTGTGTACATAGATTTATCGCCTCATGGCATTCATGAAGTACGATCTTCCACTGCTAGACCGTGACACAAGGTTTACCCTATGGCAAGTCAAGATGCGGGCGTTGTTGGCACAGTCTGACTATGATGAAGCACTGGATAGTTTTGGGAAGCAAAGGATTCGGGACTGGACTGATGAGGAGAAAAGAATTGATTATAAGGCTTTGTCACAAATTCAACTCCATTTGCATAATAATATTTTGCAGGAAGTTTTAAGCGAGAAAACTGCCGCCGCTCTATGGTTAAAGCTGGAAGGGATTTGCATGACTAAAGATCTCACCAGCAAGATGCATCTGAAGCAAAAATTATTCCTGCACAGGTTACCCGAGGGAGCTAATGTTTTAAATCATATTTCCGAATTTAAGGAGATTATATCCAATCTAGCTGCAATGGAGGTTAAGTATGAAGAGGAAGATACTGCTTTAATGTTACTTTGTTCACTGCCAAGTTCTTATACCAATTTTAGAGACACCATATTATACAGTCGTGATACTCGCACGCTTAATGAAGTTTATGAAGCTTTGAACTCTAAGGAGAAGATGAAATTAGTGGTGCCTCGTGATGGTTCAAGTTCATCCCAAGCGGAGGGATTATCTGTTCGTGGCAGGACAAAGGAGAAGAACTCCAATAATGGAAACAGAGGCAAAAGTAAAAACGGCTACAGGGGCCGGTCACAATCCAGAGACAAGAAGTATTGCAGGTATTGCAAGAGAGACGGGCATGACATCTCTGAGTGTTTCAAGTTGCAGAACAAGGAAAAGAGGAAAAGTAACAAACAAGGTGAAAATTCTGCTAACGTTGCTCATGATGATAGTTCCGATGATGCTCTTGTCGTTATTGCTGGATGTGCTGAGACCAATGATGAGTGGGTACTTGATACTGCATGTACTTTTCATATGTGCCCGCATAGAGAGTGGTTTAATACTTTTGATTCCACTAGTTCTGCTGGTTCCGTTTTGGGTTTTGATAATTCACCATGCAAGATTGAAGGCATAGGTTCTATTCGAATCAAGATGTTTGATGGCATAATCAGAACTTTGACAGATGTTCGGTATATTCCGAAGATGAAGAGAAATCTTATTTATATGAGTGCCCTTGATGCAAAGGGGTACAAATATTCAGGTGGAGATAGTGTTTTGAAAGTCACCAAAGGTTCCCTTATTGTGATGAAAGGTGATTTAAGTTCGACCAATGGTCTTTATTACCTTCGAGGTTCTACAGTTTCAGGTAACGCTACTCCAGTTGTTTCAAAGAATTCTGATTGTGATGCTGCTAACCTTTGGCATATGCGTCTTGGACATATGAGTGAACTTGGTTTAGCAGAGTTAAATAAGAGAGGTCTTCTTGATGGATATGAACCTGGTAAATTGAAATTTTATAAGCATTGTATCTTCGGCAAACACAAGAGGGTGAAGTTCAACACTTCGACTCATACAACTGAAGGTATTCTTGATTATGTGCATTCTGGTTTATGGGGACCATCTCACAAGAAGTCACTAGGTGGTGCTAGTTACATGCTGACTATTATTGATGATTATTCGAGAAAAGTTTGGCCTTATTTCTTGAAGCATAAATATGAAGCATTCTCAACTTTTAAGGAGTGGAAGATTGTGATTGAGAGACAGACTGAAAAGAAGGTAAAAATACTTCGCACTGATAATGGTATGGAATTCTGTTCTAAGCAATTTAAGAATTATTGCAAGTCTGAAGGCATTGTCAGACATTACACCGTTTCTTATACTCCTCAACAAAACGGTGTTGCTGAGCGTATGAACAAGACCATTATTTCCAGAGCCCGTTGCATGTTGTCCAATGCAGGTTTGCATAGGCGTTTTTGGGCTGAGGCCGCTTCCACTGCTTGTTATCTCATTAACCGTTCACCATCTATTGCTCTTAATAAGAAAACTCCAATTGAGGTATGGTCTGGTTCACCTGCTGATTATTCACAGTTGAGAGTTTTTGGTTGCACTGCTTATGCTCATGTTGATAATGGAAAGTTGGAGCCTAGGGCTGTTAAGTGCATCTTTCTTGGTTATAAGTCTGGTGTTAAAGGTTTTAAATTATGGAACCCTGAAACCCAGAAGGTTGTTATTAGCAGAAATGTTATCTTTAATGAATCTACTATGTTACATGATGTTTCATCTACTAATGTTTTCGTTGAGAATGAACAGCAGCCTATTGTTCAGGAGCCTACTGTTCAGGTGGAGCATGTTATTGATTCAGGTGATACATCTGGTAATGAAATTGTTGATGCACATGATGAACCCGTCGTTAATGATGATAATGTCACTCCCACTCCAAATCAGCCTATTGTTCCACCCAGTTGGAATCTGGCACGTGACAGAGTTAGGCGGGGTACTAACAAACCTGACAGGTTAATTGAAGAGTGCAATATTGTTTCTTTTGCTTTATCTGTTGCAGAAGAAATTGAAGGTAATGCTGAGCCTTCTTCATATTCCGAGGCTATTATTTCTAATGATAGTAATAAGTGGATGACCGCTATGCATGATGAAATGGAATCACTTGAAAAGAATGGCACTTGGGATTTAGTAAGATTACCTAGAGAAAAGAAACCTATTCGTTGCAAGTGGGTTTTCAAGAGGAAAGAAGGTGTTTCTCCTAATGATGAGACAAGATATAAAGCAAGGTTAGTTGCTAAAGGTTACAGTCAGATTCCAGGTATTGACTATAACGAAGTCTTTTCTCCTGTTGTGAAGCATAGCTCTATTCGCACTTTACTCAGTATTGTTGCCATGCATGATCTTGACCTTGAACAGTTGGATGTTGAAACTGCATTTTTACATGGAGAATTAGAAGAGGATATTTATATGGAACAACCTGAAGGTTTTGTTATTCCTAGAAAAGAAAAGCTTGTCTGTAAGTTAAAGAAATCTCTTTATGGATTGAAGCAACCCCCAAGACAGTGATACAAGAGATTTGACACATTTATGCTCTCTCAAGGTTTCAAAAGGTCTAATTATGATAGTTGTGTTTATTTGAAAACTGTCAAAGGTTCAACTATTTATTTTCTCCTTTATGTTGATGATATGCTTATTGCTGCAAAGAGTATGTCAAATATTAATGAACTAAAGAAGCAATTGAGTAATGAATTTGAGATGAAGGATTTGGGTGCAGCAAAGAAAATACTTGGCATGGAAATATCCAGAGATAGACCGTCTGGAAAAGTGTATCTAAGTCAAAAGGGATATATTGATAAAGTTCTTCGTCGTTTTAATATGCATAATGCCAAGCCAGTAAGTACTCCGTTAGCTGCACACTTCAAATTATCATCAGCTTTATGTCCTAAGTCAGATGCAGATATTGAGTACATGTCTAGAGTTCCCTATTCAAGTGCAGTTGGTTCACTTATGTATGCCATGGTTTGTTCTCGTCCGGATTTATCATATGCATTGAGTGTTGTCAGTAGATACATGGCTAATCCTGGAAAAGAGCATTGGAGAGCAGTTCAGTGGATTTTCAGATACCTGCGAGGTACTTCTAATGCTTATTTACAGTTTGGGAAAACTAGAGATGGACTTGTTGGTTTTGTTGATTCTGATTTTGCTGGTGATTTGGATAAGAGAAGATCACTCACAGGTTATGTTTTCACCATTGGTGGCTGTGCTGTGAGTTGGAGAGCAACTTTGCAGTCTATTGTGGCTTGTTCCACTACTAATGCCGAGTATATGGCTATTTCTGAGTCATGCAAAGAAGCTATCTGGTTGAGAGGTTTGTACACTGAGCTTTGTGGAGATTCATCTTGCCCTACCATATTTTCTGACAGTCAAAGTGCCATATATCTTACAAAGAATCCAATGTATCATGAGAGGACAAAGCACATTGATGTCAGATTTCATTATATTCGAGATGTTGTTGCTGAAGGCGATTTGAAGGTATGCAAGATATGTTGGGGAACGTAGTAATTTCAAAAATTTTCCTACGCACACGCAAGATCATGGTGATGCACAGCAACGAGGGGGAGAGTATTGTCTACGTACCAACGCAGACCGACTGCGGAAGCGATCTCACGATGTAGAGGAAGTAGTCGTACGTCTTCTTCCCGATCCGACCGATCCAAGCACCGTTACTCCGGCACCTCCGAGTTCTTAGCACACGTTCAGCTCGATGACGATCCTCGGGCTCCGATCCAGCAAAGCGTCAAGGAAGAATTCCGTCAGCACAACGGCGTGGTGACGATCTTGATGCACTACCGACGCAGGGCTTCACCTAAGCTCTACAACGATATGACCGAGGTGGAATTTGGTGGCAGGGGGCACCGCACACGGCTAAGGAACGATCAACAATGATCAACTTGTGTGTCTATGGGGTGCCCCCTGCCCCCGTATATAAAGGAGCAGGGGGAGGGGTTCGGCCGGCCAAGGGAGAGAGGCGCAGGGGGAGTCCCACTCCTACTGGGAGTAGGACTCCCCCCCAATCCTATTCCTAATAGGACTCTTCAAGGAGAAGAGAGAAGAGAGGGGGGCCGGCCCCTTCTCCTAGTCCTAATAGGACTAGGGAAGGGGGGAGGCGCGCAGCCCTTGTGGGCTGCCCCTTTTCAATTTTTCCACTAAGGCCCAATAGGCCCATTTGCCTCCCGGGGGGTTCCGGTAACCCTCTCGGTATTCCGGTAAAATCCCGATTTCACTCGGAACACTTCCGGTGTCCAAACATAGGCTTCCAATATATCAATCTTTACGTCTCGACCATTTCGAGACTCCTCGTCATGTCCGTGATCACATCCGGGACTCCGAACAACCTTCGATACATCAAAATGCATAAACTCATAATAACTGTCATCGTAACGTTAAGCGTGCGGACCCTACGGTTCGAGAACAATGTAGACATGACCGAGACACGTCTCCGGTCAATAACCAATAGCGGGACCTGGATGCCCATATTGGCTCCTACATATTCTACGAAGATCTTTATCGGTCAGACCGCATAACAACATACGTTGTTCCCTTTGTCATCGGTATGTTACTTGCCCGAGATTCGATCATCGGTATCCAATACCTAGTTCAATCTCGTTACCGGCAAGTCTCTTTACTCGTTCCGTAATACATCATCTCACAACTAACATATTAGTTGCAGTGCTTGCAAGGCTTATGTGATGTGCATTACCGAGAGGGCCCAGAGATACCTCTCCGACAATCGGAGTGACAAACCCTAATCTCGAAATACGCCAACCCAACATCTACCATTGGAGACACCTGTAGTACTCCTTTATAATCACCCAGTTACGTTGTGACGTTTGGTAGTACCCAAAGTATTCCTCCGGTAAACGGGAGTTGCATAATCTCATAGTTATAGGAACATGTATAAGTCATGAAGAAAGCAATAGCAACATACTAAACGATCGGGTGCTAAGCTAATGGAATGGGTCATTTCAATCAGATCATTCAACTAATGATGTGACCTCGTTAATCAAATAACAACTCTTTGTTCATGGTTAGGAAACATAACCATCTTTGATTAACGAGCTAGTCAAGTAGAGGCATACTAGTGACACTCTGTTGGTCTATGTATTCACACATGTATTATGTTTCCGGTTAATACAATTCTAGCATGAATAATAAACATTTATCATGATATAAGGAAATAGATAGTAACTTTATTATTGCCTCTAGGGCATATTTCCTTCAGTCTCCCACTTGCACTAGAGTCAATAATCTAGATTACACAGTAATGATTCTAACACCCATGGAGCCTTGGTGCTGATCATGTTTTGCTCGTGGAAGAGGCTTAGTCAACGGGTCTGCAACATTCAGATCCGTATGTATCTTGCAAATCTCTATGTCTCCCACCTGGACTAAATCCCGGATGGAGTTGAAGCGTCTTTTGATGTGTTTGGTTCTTTTGTGAAATCTGGATTCCTTTGCCAAGGCAATTGCACCAGTATTGTCACAGAAGATTTTCATTGGACCCGATGCACTAGGTATGACACCTAGATCGGATATGAACTCCTTCATCCAGACTCCTTCGTTTGCTGCTTCCGAAGTAGCTATGTACTCCGCTTCACATGTAGATCCCGCTACGACGCTTTGTTTAGAACTGCACCAACTGACAGCTCCACCGTTTAAAGTAAACACGTATCCGGTTTGCGATTTAGAATCGTCCGGATCAGTGTCAAAGCTTGCATCAACGTAACCTCTTACGGT
Source organism: Triticum monococcum (assembly GCA_034509565.1). Lineage (NCBI taxonomy): Eukaryota > Viridiplantae > Streptophyta > Magnoliopsida > Poales > Poaceae > Triticum > Triticum monococcum. The sequence continues at coordinate 789,889,594 of CM067847.1, forward strand.
GAGCTCTTTGTCACCTCCATATATGAGAAACATATCCTTAGTCCTTTTCAGGTATTTCAGGATGTTCTTGACCGATGTCCAGTGATCCACTCCTGGATTACTTTGGTACCTCCCTGCTAAACTTATAGCAAGGCACACATCAGGTCTGGTACATAGCATTGCATACATGATAGAGCCTATGGCTGAAGCATAGGGAACATCTTTCATTTTCTCTTTATCTTCTGCAGTGGTCGGGCATTGAGTCTGACTCAACTTCACACCTTGTAACACAGGCAAGAACCCTTTCTTTGCTTGATCCATTTTGAACTTCTTCAAAATCTTGTCAAGGTATGTGCTCTATGAAAGTCCAATTAAGAGTTTTGATCTATCTCTACAGATCTTTATGCCTAATATGTAAGCAGCTTCCCCGAGGTCTTTCATCGAAAAACTTTTATTCAAGTATCCCTTTATGCTATCCAGAAATTCTATATCATTTCCAATCAGCAATATGTCATCCACATATAATATTAGAAATGCTACAGAGCTCCCACTCACTTTCTTGTAAATACAGGCTTCTCCAAAAGTCTGTATAAAGCCAAATGCTTTGATCACACTATCAAAGCGTTTATTCCAACTCCGAGATGCTTGCACCAGTCCATAAATGGATCGCTAGAGTTTGCACACTTTGTTAGCTCCTTTCGGATCGACAAAACCTTCTGGTTGTATCATATACAACTCTTCTTCCAGAAATCCATTCAGGAATGCAGTTTTGACATCCATTTGCCATATTTCATAATCATAAAACGCAGCAATTGCTAACATAATTCTGACGGACTTAAGCATCGCTACGGGTGAGAAGGTCTCATCGTAGTCAACCCCTTGAACTTGTCGAAAACCTTTTGCGACAAGTCGAGCTTTATAGACAGTAATATTACCGTCAGCGTCAGTCTTTTTCTTGAAGATCCATTTATTCTCAATTGCTTGCTGATCATCGGGCAAGTCAACCAAAGTCCATACTTTGTTCTCATACATGGATCCCATCTCAGATTTCATGGCCTCAAGCCACTTTGCGGAATCTGGGCTCACCATCGCTTCTTCATAGTTCGTAGGTTCATCATGATCTAGTAGCATGACTTCCAGAACTGGATTACCGTACCACTCTAGTGCGGATCTCACTCTGGTTGATCTACGTGGTTCAGTAGCATCTTGCCCTGAAGTTTCATGATCATCATCATTAGCTTCCTCACTAATTGGTATAGGTGTCGCAGAAACAGTTTTCTGTGATGTACTATTTTCCAATAAGGGAGCAGGTACAGTTACCTCGTCAAGTTCTACTTTCCTCCCACTCACTTCTTTCGAGAGAAACTCCTTCTCTAGAAATGATCCATTCTTAGCAACGAATGTCTTGCCTTCGGATCTGTGATAGAAGGTATACCCAACAGTTTCCTTTGGGTATCCTATGAAGACACATTTCTCCGCTTTGGGTTCGAGCTTATCAGGTTGAAGCTTTTTCACATAAGCATCGCAGCCCCAAACTTTAAGAAACGACAACTTTGGTTTCTTGCCAAACCATAGTTCATAAGGCGTCGTCTCAACGGATTTTGATGGTGCCCTATTTAACGTGAATGCGGCCGTCTCTAAAGCATAACCCCAAAACGATAGCGGTAAATCAGTAAGAGACATCATAGATCGCACCATATCTAGTAAAGTACGATTACGACGTTCGGACACACCATTACGCTGTGGTGTTCCGGGTGGCGTGAGTTGCGAAACTATTCCACAATTTTTCAAATGTATACCAAACTCGTAACTCAAATATTCTCCTCCACGATCAGATCGTAGAAACTTTATTTTCTTGTTACGATGATTTTCAACTTCACTCTGAAATTCCTTGAACTTTTCAAATGTTTCAGACTTATGTTTCATTAAGTAGATATACCCATATCTGCTTAAATCATCTGTGAAGGTGAGAAAATAACGATATCCGCCACGAGCCTCAATATTCATCGGACCACATACATCGATATGTATGATTTCCAATAAGTCTGTTGCTCTCTCCATAGTACCGGAGAATGGTGTTTTAGTCATCTTGCCTATGAGGCACGGTTCGCAAGTACCAAGTGATTCATAATCAAGTGGTTCCAAAAGCCCATCAGTATGGAGTTTCTTCATGCGCTTTACACCGATATGACCTAAACGGCAGTGCCACAAATAAGTTGCACTATCATTATCAACTCTGCATCTTTTGGCTTCTACATTATGAATATGTGTATCACTACTATCGAGATTTAATAAGAATAGACCACTCTTCAAGGGTGCATGACCATAAAAGATATTACTCATATACATAGAACAACCATTATTCTCTGATTTAAATGAATAACCGTCTCGCATCAAACAAGATCCAGATATAATGTTCATGCTCAACGCTGGCACCAAATAACAATTATTTAGGTCTAATATTAATCCCGAAGGTAGATGTAGAGGTAGTGTGCCGACCGCGATCACATCGACTTTGGAACCGTTTCCCACGCGCATCGTCACCTCGTCCTTTGCTAGTGTCCGCTTATTCCGTAGTCCCTGTTTCGAGTTGCAAATATTAGCAACAGAACCAGTATCAAATACCCAGGTGCTACTGCGAGCTCTAGTAAGGTACACATCAATAACATGTATATCACATATACCTTTGTTCACCTTGCCATCCTTCTTATCCGACAAATACTTGGGGCAGTTCCGCTTCCAGTGACCAGTCTGCTTGCAGTAGAAGCACTCAGTTTCAGGCTTAGGTCCAGACTTGGGTTTCTTCTCCTGAGCAGCAACTTGCTTGCTGTTCTTCTTGAAGTTCCCCTTTTTCTTCCCTTTGCCCTTTTTCTTGAAACTAGTGGTTTTGCTAACCATCAACACTTGATGCTCCTTCTTGATTTCTACCTCCGCAGCTTTCAGCATTGCGAAGAGCTCGGGAATAGTCTTGTTCATCCCTTGCATATTATAGTTCATCACGAAGCTCTTGTAGCTTGGTAGCAGTGATTGGAGAATTCTGTCAATGACGCAATCATCTGGAAGATTAACTCCCATCTGAATCAAGTGATTATTATACCCAGACATTTTGAGTATATGCTCACTGACAGAACTGTTCTCCTCCATCTTGCAGCTATAGAACTTATTGGAGACTTCATATCTCTCAATTCGGGCATTTGCTTGAAATATTAACTTCAACTCCTGGAACATCTCATATGCTCCATGACGTTCAAAACGTCGTTGAAGTCCCGATTCTAAGCCGTAAAGCATGGCACACTGAACTATCGAGTAGTCATCAGCTTTGCTCTGCCAGACGTTCATAACATCTGGCGTTGCTCCAGCAGCAGGCCTGGCACCCAGCGGTGCTTCCAGGACGTAATTCTTCTGTGCAGCAATGAGGATAATCCTCAGGTTACGGACCCAGTCCGTGTAATTGCTACCATCATCTTTCAACTTTGCTTTCTCAAGGAACGCATTAAAATTCAACGGAACAACAGCATGAGCCATCTATCTACAATCAACATAAACAAGCAAGATACTATCAAGTACTAAGTTCATGATAAGTTTAAGTTCAGTTAATCAAATTACTTAGGAACTCCCACTTAGATAGACATCCCTCTAATCCTCTAAGTGATCACGTGATCCAAATCAACTAAACCATAACCGATCATCACGTGAGATGGAGTAGTTTTCAATGGTGAACATCGTCATGTTGATCATATCTACTATATGATTCACGCTCGACCTTTCGGTCTCCGTGTTCCGAGGCCATATCTGCATATGCTAGGCTCGTCAAGTTTAACCCGAGTATTCTGCGTGTGCAAAACTGGCTTGCACCCGTTGTAGATGGACGTAGAGCTTATCACACCCGATCATCACGTGGTGTCTGGGCACGACGAACTTTGGCAACGGTGCATACTCAGGGAGAACACTTCTTGATAATTTAGTGAGAGATCATCTTATAATGCTACCGTCAATCAAAGCAAGATAAGATGCATAAAAGGATAAACATCACATGCAATCAATATAAGTGATATGATATGGCCATCATCATCTTGTGCTTGTGATCTCCATCTCCGAAGCATCGTCATGATCACCATCGTCACCGGCGCGCCACCTTGATCTCCATCGTAGCATCGTTGTCGTCTCGCCAATCTTATGCTTCCACGACTATCACTACCGCTTAGTAATAAAGTAAAGCATTACATCGCGATTGCATTGCATACAATAAAGCGACAACCATATGGCTCCTGCCAGTTGCCGATAACTCGGTTACAAAACATGATCATCTCATACAATAAAATCAGCATCATGCCTTGACCATATCACATCACAACATGCCCTGCAAAAACAAGTTAGACGTCCTCTACTTTGTTGTTGCAAGTTTTACGTGGCTGCTACGGGCTTAAGTAAGAACTCATCTCACCTACGCATCAAAACCACAACGATAGTTCGTCAAATAGACTCCGTTTTAACCTTCTCAAGGACCGGGCGTAGTCACACTTGGTTCAACTAAAGTTGGAGAGACAGTCTTCCGCAAGCCATCTATGTGCAAAGCACGTCGAGGGAACCGGTCTCGCGTAAGAGTACGCGTAAGGTTGGTCCGGATCGTCTCACCCAACAATACCGCCGAACCAAAGTATGACATGCTGGTAGGCAGTATGACTTGTATCGCCCACAACTCACTTGTGTTCTACTCGTGCAAATAACATCAAACCATAAAACCTAGGCTCGGATGCCACTGTTGGGGAACGTAGTAATTTCGAAAATTTTCCTAGGCACACGCAAGATCATGGTGATGCACAGCAACGAGGGGGAGAGTATTGTCTACGTACCAACGCAGACCGACTGCGGAAGCGATCTCACGATGTAGAGGAAGTAGTCGTACGTCTTCTTCCCGATCCGACCGATCCAAGCACCGTTACTCCGGCACCTCCGAGTTCTTAGCACACGTTCAGCTCGATGACGATCCTCGGGCTCCGATCCAGCAAAGCGTCGAGGAAGAGTTCCGTCAGCACAACGGCGTGGTGACGATCTTGATGCACTACCGACGCAGGGCTTCACCTAAGCTCTACAACGATATGACCGAGGTGGAATTTGGTGGCAGGGGGCACCGCACACGGCTAAGGAACGATCAACAATGATCAACTTGTGTGTCTATGGGGTGCCCCCTGCCCCCGTATATAAAGGAGCAGGGGGAGGGGTTCGGCCGGCCAAGGGAGAGAGGCGCAGGGGGAGTCCCACTCCTACCGGGAGTAGGACTCCCCCCAATCCTATTCCTAATAGGACTCTTCAAGGAGAAGAGAGAAGAGAGGGGGGCCGGCCCCTTCTCCTAGTCCTAATAGGACTAGGGAAGGGGGGAGGCGCGCAGCCCTTGTGGGCTGCCCCTTTTCACTTTTCCACTAAGGCCCAATAGGCCCATTTGCCTCCCGGCGGGTTCCGGTAACCCTCCCGGTATTCCGGTAAAATCCCGATTTCACTCGGAACACTTCCGGTGTCCAAACATAGGCTTCCAATATATCAATCTTTACGTCTCGACCATTTCGAGACTCCTCGTCATGTCCGTGATCACATCCGGGACTCCGAACAACCTTCGGTACATCAAAATGCATAAACTCATAATAACTGTCATCGTAACGTTAAGCGTGCGGACCCTACGGTTCGAGAACAATGTAGACATGACCGAGACACGTCTCCGGTCAATAACCAATAGCGGGACCTGGATGCCCATATTGGCTCCTACATATTCTACGAAGATCTTTATCGGTCAGACCGCATAACAACATACGTTGTTCCCTTTGTCATCGGTATGTTACTTGCCCGAGATTCGATCGTCGGTATCCAATACCTAGTTCAATCTCGTTACCGGCAAGTCTCTTTACTCGTTCCGTAATACATCATCTCACAACTAACATATTAGTTGCAGTGCTTGCAAGGCTTATGTGATGTGCATTACCGAGAGGGCCCAGAGATACCTCTCCGACAATCGGAGTGACAAACCCTAATCTCGAAATACGCCAACCCAACATCTACCATTGGAGACACCTGTAGTACTCCTTTATAATCACCCAGTTACGTTGTGACGTTTGGTAGTACCCAAAGTATTCCTCCGGTAAACGGGAGTTGCATAATCTCATAGTTATAGGAACATGTATAAGTCATGAAGAAAGCAATCGCAACATACTAAACGATCGGGTGCTAAGCTAATGGAATGGGTCATTTCAATCAGATCATTCAACTAATGATGTGACCTCGTTAATCAAATAACAACTCTTTGTTCATGGTTAGGAAACATAACCATCTTTGATTAACGAGCTAGTCAAGTAGAGGCATACTAGTGACACTCTGTTGGTCTATGTATTCACACATGTATTATGTTTCCGGTTAATACAATTCTAGCATGAATAATAAACATTTATCATGATATAAGGAAATAAATAATAACTTTATTATTGTCTCTAGGGCATATTTCCTTCAAGATAAGTACTTGTAAGTGCATCTAGTGCCACCCCTAGTTGGTTTTGGAGTATTGACGACAAACCTAGTTGAGGGACTAATGTGTTTGTGAGAATTGCAGGATAACACAGGTAGAAGTCCCTCATTGATTCGGTTTAGTTACCAGAGATGACCCCTAAAAATGTACGAAGACATTGAAGACAATGGTGGTTCATGAAGACATTCATGTCGAAGACAATGACATATGAAGACTCCCCATGAAGCCTATGGAACTCGAAGACTTAGATCCTTCGTAGTTTTACTTTATTCATGTTGTGTCATAGGAACCACCGTACTGTTAAGTGGGGTTCAAGAAAACCAGTCAGGATGACTGAAGTGATGCCTAATTCAAATCCTATGTCTTCGAGTGAAGACAATGAGAGAAAATCTTGTCCAGAGTCAGACAAGTCAGCTTTACTTGCAGCCCAAGTAAAGTTGCCGTGAGAGTTCGAAATCTGACCGTTAGTACACGTGTCAGTTCCTTAGTGACCCAGGGTCATTTCGGACAAATCAGGTCAGGGTTGCCAAGTGGCTATAAATAGTCCACCCCAACAACCATAAACGGTTGGCTGCTCAGATTTCAGTGCACGGCTTTTGTCGTTTGAGAGCAACCCACCTCGAAGCCTTTGAGAGAAAATCCTTAGTGAGGAGAAAAGCCCTAACCACCCAGAGCCAGAGTAATTGGGCATCACTTAAGTCTTCTTGTCTGAGTGATCTGAAGAGTTATTACACTTGAGGACTGTGCATCCTCCAGACGGTTAGGCGTCGCGTTCTGAGCATCCAAGAGGAATTGTGGATTGCCAGTGAACGAAGTCTGTGAAGGTTTGGGAGTCTACCTTGAAGACTTACCAGAGTGATTGGGCGGGGTCTGTGTGACCTTAGCTCAAGGAGAAAACAGTGAGGACTGGGTGTCCTGAGCTGCGTGTTCAGGACTGGGTGTCTGGGACTGTGTGTCCTTTGGTTTAAATACCTAGCCGCTCCAACCAGACGTACAGTTGTCACAGCAACTGGAACTGGTCCAACATATCATTGTCTTCAACGTGTCACTGGTTTCATCTTCGCCTCCCTTTACTTACCAGTACACATTGTGAAGCTATTGCATGCCTGCTTTATCTTCTGTATTCACAACCTGACTGTATGATCTGTTTGGCTTCATAACTTCTTCCAACCTGATCCTCATTACACTGAAGCTGTTTGTCACTGTGCTTTCACTATATTGTATACTTGACCATGGCTTGCGTTGTGTAATCTAACTTCCGCTGCATAGTGATAGGCTTGTTCACTCTGTTTGTCTTCATAACTTCCACGTTTTGAAGACTTTCATAAAAATCGCCTATTCACCCCCCTCTAGTCGATATAACGCACTTTCAATTGGTATCAGAGCGAGGTGCTCCCTTGTTCTGTGTGATTCGGTTTAACCACCTGGAGTTTCAGCTATGTCGACTGCAGGGATAATTGAAGTCTCCGCTGCGTGCCCCGTCTTCGATGGAACTGAATATCCCTACTGGAAGAATAAGATGCGCATGCATCTTGAAGCCATTGACGTCGACCTATGGTATTGTCGTCGAAAACGGCGTTCCCAAGGCTGGAGAAGGTGTCACTGCGGCTGACGTCAAGAAGTTCACTCAACTGGACTCCACTGCCAAGAATATTATCTGTGGTCATCTGACCAAGGGACAGTATGGCCGTGTGAGTGCCTTGAAGACATCCAAGCTGGTTTGGGACTGGCTCTCCAAGGTCAATGAAGGCATCTCAACCCAGAGAGATCAGAGAATCAGTGTTCTTCGCAATCTCTTCAACCGCTTCAAGCGAAATGACAATGAGAATGTCCAGCACACATTTGACCGGCTCACTGACATCACAAATGAGTTTCAAGCCCTCGGCGCCACTGAGATCACCAAACATGAAATCGTCAAGACGCTGCTAAGATCACTTGACAGTTCATTTGACATCCTAGCCCTGATGATTTAAGAACGTCCAGACTTCAAGACACTCGATCCGTCTGACATACTTGAGAGGCTCAACACACATGAGTTTCAGCTTTCTGAGAAAAGAGATATCTATGGTCCAAACTATGGGCGAACTCGTGCCTTGAAGGCAAAAGCCGTGTCCTCATCTGAAGAAGAATCTGACAGCAGTTCTGATGATCCTGAAGACATTGGAAGGGAACTTGCAATGCTAGTGAAGAAGTTCCAGAAATTCACCAAGAAGAAAGGCTTCAGAAAGTCTTGACGATCAAGCTCAAGGAATGATGAAGCTTCTGCGCATGACTAAAAGAAGAAAACATGTCACAAGTGCAAGAAAACTGGACACTTCATCTCTGAGTGTCCACAGTGGGACAATGAGAACAGAAAGAAGAAGAAGAGCAAGGAATATGACTCTGACGATAAGAAGACAAAGAAATACTCAAAGTCTTCGTCCAAGTCTTCCTCAAAGTCTTCATCACACAAGAAGAGTTCATCTGGCAAGGCTCGTGCGTTTGTTGGCAAGGAAATGGATTCAGAGGAGGGGTCCGCTTCTGAGGAGGCAGAGGTGGAGTCTGAGGAGGAGTCTGATTCAGGCATTGCGAGTCTGGCTACCGCCTACGTCGCCAAGTCCATCTTCAACACTGAAGACAATGACTCCATCACCAACACCGATGCAAATGACAAGGACGACTCTACTCCTACCTACTGCTTCATGGCACGTGGTGCCAAGGTAAACACACGCACTACTCACTATCAAACATCTAGTGACGATGACTCTGATTGTGATTCAAAACCCAGTTACAAAACACTTGCTAAAATTGCAACTGAACAACAAAAGGCCATGGAACATATTCAAAAACTGTTAGACAGAAGCGATGATCTGTTGGGTGCTGAAATGACTCGTTCTGAATCCTTAATTGAAGACATAAAAAATCTTCATGTTAAGTATCAGGAACTCGAAGATCGTCTAGAGACTCTCTCAACTACTCATGAAAAGCTTTCCTATGATTATCTTCAAAAGAAGCAAGATCTTGAGAAGTTGAGAGCGGATCATGAAGATCTTCAAAAGGAAAACGAGTCACTTCGAGCCGAACAGATCAGTTCTGCTCAGGAAGGATTTGAACCACCATGCCTTAAATGCATTGAGCGTGATAATGCTATTTCTGTTGCTGAATGTTCCACTGCTACTGCTGTTGCAATATCTTCAACTGTTGAAGTGATAACTAACCCCTCTGCTGAGGATACCACTGCTATTGCTGATGAAAATGCTAGGTTGAAGACATTGCTTGAAACAGGGATGTACAAAAGTCTCAAAGGACATCAGACATTATGTGATGTCCTCAAGAAGCAGATTCTGAACCGAAACCCTAGGAAAGAGGGTGTTGGGTTCGTGAGGAAAATTAATGCAGATGGCTCTTACTGGAAACCTGAGCAGTACCCCAAAACCACATGGGTTGCTGCAAAGGAATCCTCAGCAGATCCATCCAATCTATCTGGCTTCACTTGTGCTAATCCAATTATCATTGATGAATCCTTTGATGCAAACTATAAACTGTTTAGGAATCAGAATGGTGAAGTATTTGCCAGGTACATTGGTACTAACTGCAGGAATGGACCGCCTATGAAGAAGATCTGGGTTCCAAAAACGTGTATTGAGATTCTTCCTGTGAATGTCCTCATGACACCTCACATGAAGAAGACAAACCTCAGACCAAAGGCTTCATATGGTCCAAAGGATTCATATAGGCAGAGGACTCATTTGAGTCGCACTAACACAAATGTTTTGCAGGGAAACCATGCTCAGGCATATGAGAGCGGTTCTTCAAACCGTCATTCTCATATGACCAAAAACTATTCTGCCTATTCTTATGAGTACTATTGCCCACCTGCTAGACTATTTGCTAGGGCTCCAAAGCCAAAATTTTCAGATGCTGCACTTAGACTTATTGCTTCTAAGCCACCCTTGAAGATGTGGGTGGTTAAGAAAGCTTAACTCTCTTTTGCAGGGAAAGGTCTCCAGCACAAAACCAAAATCTTCTGATGCTATTGCTGGGGACCTTAAAAATCTTGTGGGGCGCAAGATCAAATGCCCGAATGGCATCACTATGTATTTCATACCTAAATCGCATGCTACTCTCCCTACTTGTCCTAACCTGGATCTAAGTTTTCATAATCCACTGGTTCGTCAAATGTTTTTGCTTCACAACACTCTTCGTGAAGCCTATCCCCCTAACTGCACTGTAGGGTACGACACCAGTGACTTCAGAGTCTTCAGAATGGATTATTGACAGTGGGTGTACAAATCACATGACTGGCAAAAGAAGTCTCTTTATGGACTCAACCTTACGTCCATCTGACAAGAGCCACATCACATTCGCTGACACTGGTAAAAGTAAGGTACTGGGTCTAGGTAGAGTTGCAATCTCAAAGGATCAACACATGGATAAAGTCATGTTTGTTGAATCCCTTGGCTTCAACTTAATGTCTGTCTCAATGCTTTGCGATTTGAACATGATTGTAATCTTTGGAAAATATCATTGTCTGGTACTAATGGAATCTGACAAGTCTCTAGTGTTTGAAGGGTATCAAAAAGATGATTTGTACGTGGTAGATTTCTCAGCAGGGCCACAGCTTGCAGTTTGTCTTCTCGCAAAGGCTTCAGAATGCTGGCTTTGGCATCGAAGACTTGGGCATGCTGGCATGAGGAACCTCCACACCCTTGCGAAGAAGAAGCATGTCATAGGCATCGAGGGCGTCAAGTTCAAGAAAGATCACTTATGCGGTGCCTGTGAAGCTGGGAAGATGACAAGGGCAAAACATCCTTCGAAGACAATCATGACCACTACTCAACCCTTCGAACTGCTTCACATGGATCTCTTCGGTCCCACTCACTACTCAACTTTCTCCACTACTGCTTGCCTCTATGGCTTCGTCATTATTGATGATTACTCTAGATATACTTGGGTGCACATAATCCTTTACAAGACTGAAGTGCAGGATGTCTTCAGACGCTTCGCAAATCGGGCAATGAACAATTATGGCGCCAAGATAAAGCACATCAGAAGTGACAATGGCACAGAATTCAAGAACACCGGCCTTGACACATATCTTGATACATTGGGCATCACTCATGAATTCTCAGCTCCATACACGCCACAACAGAATGGCATCGTCGAACGCAAGAACAGAACACTCATTGAGATGGCCAGAACAATGTTAGATGAGTACAAGACACCAAGAAAATTCTGGACTGAAGCCATTGACACTGCATGCCATACTATCAACCGTGTATATCTTCACAAACTGCTGAACAAGACATCTTATGAACTTCTGACTGGCAAGAAGCCAAATGTTAGTTACTTCAGAGTATTTGGATCAAGATGCTGGATCAAGGACCCTCACCACACCTCAAAATTTGCTCCAAAAGCACATGAGGGCTTCATGCTTGGATATGGAAAGGATTTGCACTCCTACAGAGTCTTCAATCTCTTTCACTACAAAGTGGTTGAAACAGTGGATGTGCGGTTCGATGAGACCAATGGGTCACAAAGAGAGCAACTACCAGATGTGCTAGATGAAGTTCCAGCCAGTGAATCAATCAAGCTAATGGGAACTGGAGAAATTATACCTTCTGAAGCTCGTCCTGAAGAAGAACTTATCATCTCAGCACCTGATCCACATGAAGACAATGCTCAGCCTGAAGACATTCCTCCCCATGACAACGTAGATCAGCAAGAGCAAAGTCTTCGACCCCTACATCCTCGTGTTGCCAATGAAGTGCAGATTGATAGAATAATTGATAGCATCAATGGACCTGGTCCACTGACTCGTTCAAGGGCAACTCAACTGGCAAACTTCTGCGGACACTTCGCATTCGTTTCAATCACAGAACCCAAGAAAATTGATGAAGCCTTTATGGAACCTGAATGGATTCAAGCTATGCAAGAAGGGCTTCAACAATTTGAGCTGAACAATGTATGGGAGTTGGTTAAGCGTCCTGATCCACGGAAGTATAACATAATAGGCACCAAATGGATATACCGCAACAAGCAAGATGAGCATGGCCAAGTCGTCAGAAACAAGGCTCGTCTCGTTGCTCAAGGATATACTCAAGTGGAAGGCATTGACTTCGATGAAACATTTGCTCCTGTTGCCAGACTTGAAGCCATCCGTATACTGCTGGCCTATGCAAATCATCACAACATAATCCTGTATCAAATGGATGTAAAAAGTGCCTTCCTCAATGGCAAAATTGAAGAAGAAGTGTATGTTGCACAACCACCTGGGTTTGAAGATTCAAAACATCCTGACATGGTGTACAAGCTCAAAAAGGCACTATATGGCCTCAAACAAGCCCCTCGGGCCTGGTATGATACACTCAAATACTTCCTGAAGAGCAAAGGCTTCATACCCGATTCCCTGGATCCCACTCTCTTCACAAAGACATATAATGGTGAACTGTTTGTGTGCCAAATATACGTGGATGACATTATCTTCGGCCGCACCAATCAGAAGTACAGTGAGGAGTTCAGATATATGATGCAAGAGCAATATCAGATGTCTATGATGGGGGAGCTGAAATTCTTCCTCGGTCTTCAGATACGGCAACAACACAATGGCATCTTCATATCTCTAGAGAAATATCTCAAAGACTGCCTAAAGAAGTTCGGTATGCAAGACTGCAAAGGCTTCACAACACCAATGCCAGCCAAACATCATCTGGGTCCTGACGACAATGGTAAAGAGTTCGATCAAAAGGTATACCGCTCCATGATTGGTTCTTTGCTTTATTTATGTGCATCTAGGCCAGATATTATGCTTAGTGTTTGCATGTGTGCTCGGTTCCAAGCGGCACCAAAGGAGTCGCATCACTTAGCTGTGAAGCGAATTCTTCGATATTTGGCTCACACCCCAACTCTAGGGTTATGGTATCCAAAGGGCTCAGAGTTTGATCTGGTTGGATTTTCGGATGCTGATTACGCTGGTGACAAGGTTGATCGGAAGTCCATATCAGGCACATGTCACTTTCTGGGCCGATCACTTGTCTGTTGGTCTTCAAAGAAGCAGAACTGTGTATCTCTCTCCACTGCTGAATCTGAATACATTGCTGCTGGATCCTGCTGCGCTCAGCTTCTATGGATGAAGCAAACTCTCAAGGATTATGGCATTCATCTGAAGCAAGTGCCACTTTACTGCGACAACGAAAGCGCCATCAAGATCGCCAACAACCCAGTTCAGCACTCGAAGACAAAGCACATTGAAATTCGTCATCATTTTCTCAGAGATCATGTTGCAAAGGAAGACATTGATATCATACACGTCAACACTGAACAACAATTGGCAGATATCTTCACCAAGCCCTTGGATGAGAAGAGATTTTGCAAGTTACGGTGTGAGCTAAATATCTTGGAATCCTCAAATGTCCTGTGATCAGACACACATCCTAACACTTATGCATGATGATGACTTAGATGTGCAACAGACGAAGTAACGTATATCTTCAATCAATGAAGACATACATTCTAAGTGTGAATACATTAACGTGGAATTTGACTTCGGAGCGCCACGATAATTGTGCGCCGTGTCTGGGTCTAATACTTCCTATACGGTCGGTAGCGCCACCACCAAAAATTTTCTGCTTGAAGTGTTTCACTCATGACATTACATTTGCTATGTCTTCACATTTGGTTTGGCTTCAATCTCAACATGTATTCATGATTATCTTCACTATGTTGATTATATATGTACTGATGTTCTGTCCTCTACAGCATTCACTTATAGCTATGTCTTCTTGTTTGAATCTTTTGAACTAAGTGAATGTGATCGGACCCTAACCTCTCCATGCTTCCTACCTCAAACTCTATCTCTCCAAGTCATATGCATTCTATTGAAACTGTCGAATGTCTTCACTGCATCCTTGTCAGAAGAAGACACAACGACAAACTTTAAAACAGCTTTCAATGTTTTTCCATCAACAAGAAATCCGGAGAAGTAGGAACGACTCCCGACAAACAAGGCGTGCGTGGGGTGAAACTGCCCCCACAATTCCGCATGCTGGCCATGTACTGATCAGATGCGAATCGCCAGGGGCACCTGAGTAATAGCGCAGTGCCGCCCATATCCCTATAAATACACGTTTCACTGCGGTCATTATCTCTTCTTCCACCCTCGCATGAACCCTAGCGCCACCGCTAACTCTCAACGACGCCGGCGACGAAGTGCTTCACTGCTGCAACCTCTCCGACGCCGTTCTCACGCCGACAGCGGACATCAGTCTCTCCACCGTCGCCGTAGGTGTCTTCCGTCGCCAAGTTAGGGCACGGAAGATCGAACTGCTCGGCCTCAACTCTCACCTCGTCTAGCAGTTCCAAGTCTGGTAAATAACAAGTCTTTTTACAGCCTCTTTTGGTCCTATAGCTCCATCACTTTCTGCCAAAAGAGGTTTCCATTCACACAAGTTTCATCCCTCTCATCTGCATCTCATAACTTGCCTAGTATATTCACTTGTTCTTCATGAAGTAGTTAGATTCCTCACTTGTACTGATCTATGGGTTCGTACAAATCAGGAACCAACTTCTTTTCTATAAAGTGAATGTCTTCGCATGATGAGGTCAATATCTTCTAAACTGATTTATCTTCAAAATCTTCTGAGAATGCATATGACCTCTTCCCCTTCCCTCGCACCTTAATGCTGTCACAGGTACATGTCCGTGGGAGAATCTTTTGGTTCTCATAGTCTGCATTCATTTGCAGAGTTCCTACAGCGTCACATCAATTCACCCGAAGCAAGTTCCTGTTGGTCAAGCAAAAGGAAGCCTTTGAATCTCTTGAAGCCTTCCAAGTTAAGCTTCATGGCAACAAAAAAACTAGCAAGGAAGGGAGGCAGACAGAGACGTGGTGAAACGTCTAAAGATCTGCCTGAAGATTTGGCAGAAATGTACCAAACTGATCCTGAAGAGAGCTATGGTCAGCGCAAGACACGAATCCAATGGATTCGAAAATATTGGGCAGAACAGTGGTTCCAATACCGCTTCGTAACCAAGGAATATGCAGAAAAGCGCGCCATCAAGAGACCATGGGGAGACGCACTGTACAAAAACCTCGTACCCTGAACCAGAGACGAAGCCATTGCTCAAGACTTCTTTCCATGCATGGTCAGGGGACAACAGCCAGCTGACGCACATCCGTCATCCCTTCTCTGGTGTCGCGATGACACTCTGTTCAAGCGCAACTTCCAATTTTCTCAGAACTCTGCGAAGCAAAACAAGAAGGAGTTTGGGTTGGACTTCAACCCTGGTCCCTCCAAACCAAGGGCAGATGGCACACGCGACGCAAATCCCAATGTCATTGGGCCGTATGCCAATCTCGAAGGCCTCATCACTCACATTCTAGTCCAAGGGACTGCCGTGAACGACCCTCCAGCAGACACTGAGTCTGATGACGCTCCTGCTGCTCCGGAGCCGAAGCAGATGAAGAAGAAGCCAAAAGCTTCCAAGCCAGCCGCTTCTCCCAAGATCTCCAGAGCGAAGCCATTGGCCACTGCACCTCCTGAAGCAAGTGTGCAGTCTGAAGACTTATCACGAGTCTCCAAGCCCCAAGAAGCCAAGAAGCCTCAGCCACACACTAGCAAAGAGCTCACCGCCGCCGCCGTTCTTCGCTGCGAGGCCATTGATCTGTCAAGTGACGACGATCTTGCCGATGACGCTCTTGAGCAGCTAATCAAGAGCAAGGAGGAGGCTGAAATCTTCAACAATCTGCCTCTGTTCGATGCAGCAATCATCTACAACTTCATTGATGAGTGGTTTGATACACCCAACATCAGCTTCGATGATCTGCAGCTGCCCATTGGCCTCAGCGTAGCCTTCCAAGGAGCTATTGCTTCAGAACTCGCAATTGCCCAGCGCATAGTGGAAGTGAAGCAGAAGATAGATTTTGAAAAGGCTCAGTTCAAGCAGAACATGGCCACGCTCAGCGTCCAAGAAGTCAAAGACTTCAAAGTCATGCTGCACGAGTTGAAGGAAAACTTTATGCAGAAACGTGCAGAGGTTCAGGGTTCACGTGAGCGCATGAAGAATTTGGCTGATCTCTGTGTGCAGGCCTACAATGAGGCCGAGAAGCGAAAGGCACTTGGGCGTCCCGGCATCGACCCCAGGATGGCCGCTAAGAAAAAGAAGAAGCCCACTGTGGCTGAACAAGAGGCCCCACGACAAGAAACTGTTCCGATTGTCTTCCCCACTGCCAAGCCTGGCTCGAAGCCAAAGCACCGCTCAACCGCTTCAGAGCTTAAGAAGACAAGGACAGCCGAAGCTGAAGCAAGGAAGAGGAAACACCCTGAAGCCTCTCCTTCAGACCCCACCATCAAGAAACGCAAGACCAAGAAGTCTCGGACTGCTCCCACAGAGCCCCTGATAGTCGAACCCCTCTTCGTCCGCTTTCCGAACGAAGATCGTCAGCTGACCGTGCATGAGCCTGCTTTCACAGAGGCTCCGCACGCTGAAGACATTCCAGCAGCCGGCCCCAACGCTGCTGAAGACATTGGTCTCCAAGACAATGTGCAAGGTGATGCAGTCCTTCCTCAGCTCGAAACGAGCGAAATGATCAGCATTGGTCGTCCCTTGACGCCAATCACCCAAGATGCATCGTGGGCAGATCGCCCGCAGGAGGAAGAGAATGAGCCCCAGCCCACTGCAACTCCACCAGCGTCGCCTGCATTCCGTAGGCTTCGCAAAGGGCCAAGGGCTCAGACTGCTGACGACATTCCGGCTGCATCAGCCGAAGAACATGAAGAAGAGCACGAAGAACCTCAAGCTCCATCTCCCCCACACCAACAAGAAGTTCTCAAGGAGAACGTACCTGAATCCATCCCTCTCACTACACGTGATGAGGCTGACACCACTGCGGCTGCCACACCCAATACTGAAGCATTTGTGGAGCCCGACCAACCAACAGCTTCAAGAGATACTGAAGCTACTGCCTCTGACCCTTCTGTGCCTGAGTCTGCTGCCGGTCCACAGTTCAACTATCATGTTGCGCACAGGCCCCAGGTATAGAAGCCAATCCCACGACTGCCAAGGTTCCCAGGTCCTGCCACCGCTCCTGGCTCCTTTAATGTCAATAGCTTCAGGGCAGATAACACCTTCTTCAACCGCTCCAAGAACCCTTACTCAAGGGAACGGATTGTGTCACATAGGTTCTGGAGCTACCCACAGCGCAGCTACTACTCCTGCGTCTTCTACAACCAAGGTCGTATCTTTCCATACCAGCGCCTTGAGGTTGAAGCTATTGCTGGTCTGCCTGGTCTGGAAGAAGCACTGGACTGCTTCAAGCAAGTTGGCCTGCTGCCGTTTGTCACAGATGAAGAGCACTGGAATGAAGAGCTTCTGCTCCAGTTCTATGCCACACTGCACATCAAAGGCTACAACAGAGATCCGAAGACTTGGGTCCTGGAGTGGATGACCGGCAATGTCCATCATGAAGCCAATGCATTTGATATCATTGAGCTCACCGGCCTACCCACTCCTGGCGAACTCTTCGAAGAAGGCTGCCAACTCCATGCTGAAGCAGTTGAGAGCATATTTCAGCGACCTGAGCCAAATATGAGTCAGATGCTCTCAATGATGAAGCCATTGCTTCCTGACGCACCTTACCCAACCGAGTTCTTCGTTGAAGACTTAGAGTACCTGCCCAGAACTATCTATCACATCGTCAGGCGGACTCTATGGCCCACTAAGGGGCACTCTCGATATGCTAAGGTTGAAGGTGCCATGAAGACTCTCATCTTCTGCATCCTGCATGGCAAATGCTTCAATGCCCAGGATCTCTTTATACGTCAACTTGCAACGTCTGGCTCAGATCTCTTTGGTCTGAAGATTTATGCTCCATGGGTTCTGAGGCTCATTAAGCTCCACTCTGCTATATCCTATCAACCCTCTGCTCGCAACCACAGAATCTTCTTACCTGATGTGGACACCTCTGCTGAAGCGATCTATCCTGAGCCTGCCAAGCAGCCATTAAGTCTTCAAAATGCAGAACACCAGAGCTTCACTCAGCATGATGAGGGTGTTGAAGCCATTTCCAGAGTCTATCCAATGGCTGGCACCACACGTGCCCCTGCATCAACTGAAGCCACTGACAGCACAGCTGCACAGAGACCCAAGAAACGCGCTCGTACGCTCACTGACCGTGAACTTCTTGTGCCTCTGCACCAAAAGCAAGATAGGCATCACGACGGGCTCAAACGGCAGATGCGCAGTATCATGCAAGACGTCAATCGCATCAGGAATCTGGCCACAAAGAATGCCTTTGTCGCACATGAAACCTGTCGCCGCACTTGGAAAGGCCTCACCATGATGTGCACTGAAGCTGAACTGCAAGAGGATGGCTTCAAAGAGAGATTCAAGTTTGACTCCACACCCCCCAGAAGAGCTGTGTTGCATGGAACTCCGCCGCTTGAAGAATCAGAGTTCTCTTCCTCTGCTGCCACAGTGACTGGAAAAATCATTGAGGAAGAAGACGACGCTACATCACCACCACCTTCTTCAGCACGCGTCGTCACTGCACCAAGCTCGCCAGCTCCACCAAACGCCTCCACCGACCCTGCTGCGCCTGGGAACGCGTAGAAAACTCTATGTCTTCAAACCTTTTTGGTCATCACTGACAAAAGGGAGAGAAGCATATGATGTTCATAGTCTTCAAGCGGGTCAATAATAAGGGCGGGTGCTTTATTATATTTTGCTTCGTGCTTACAACTCTCGTTTTGCTATATTTAGTTCTTTGAGTTGTAACACTTAAACTTGATGGTCGTCTGCTACTATGTTTGCCACTGTGTTTTTGCGAAGATAAATTTCGCATGTACGACGATAATTTCCGCACTTATATCATTTCGCAGACGTCCATTTTTCATTATGCATATCATTATCTTCTTATATCTTTACATGCATGATGGATTGTCATCATAAGTTGAAGTGGATTCCCACAAATACAACCTGCTATGTGCATTCGCGTTCCAGAAGCAAATCACTTATATGCACATCTTCAGGGGGAGCCCTTGCAGCTTATGAAGACAATTCCTTTACAATTTCACAAATTATATTCCCCGTTGAAAACTTCAACTAGTTTGTCATCAATCACAAAAAAGGGGGAGATTGTAAGTGCATCTAGTGCCACCCCTAGTTGGTTTTGGAGTATTGACGACAAACCTAGTTGAGGGACTAATGTGTTTGTGAGAATTGCAGGATAACACAGGTAGAAGTCCCTCATTGATTCGGTTTAGTTACCAGAGATGACCCCTAAAAATGTACGAAGACATTGAAGACAATGGTGGTTCATGAAGACATTCATGTCGAAGACAATGACATATGAAGACTCCCCATGAAGCCTATGGAACTCGAAGACTTAGATCTTTCGTAGTTTTACTTTATTCATGTTGTGTCATAGGAACCACCGTACTGTTAAGTGGGGTCCAAGAAAACCAGTCAGGATGACTGAAGTGATGCCTAATTCAAATCCTATGTCTTCGAGTGAAGACAATGAGAGAAAATCTTGTCTAGAGTCAGACAAGTCAGCTTTACTTGCAGCCCAAGTAAAGTTGCCGTGAGAGTTCGAAATCCGACCGTTAGTACACGTGTCAGTTCCTTAGTGACCCAGGGTCATTTCGGACAAATCAGGTCAGGGTTGCCAAGTGGCTATAAATAGTCCACCCCTACAACCATAAACGGTTGGCTGCTCAGATTTCAGTGCACGGCTTTTGTCGTTTGAGAGCAACCCACCTCGAAGGCTTTGAGAGAAAATCCTTAGTGAGGAGAAAAGCCCTAACCACCCAGAGCCAGAGTAATTGGGCATCACTTAAGTCTTCTTGTCTGAGTGATCTGAAGACTTATTACACTTGAGGACTGTGCATCCTCCAGACGGTTAGGCGTCGCGTTCTGAGCATCCAAGAGGAATTGTGGATTGCCGGTGAACGAAGTCTATGAAGGTTTGGGAGTCTACCTTGAAGACTTACCAGAGTGATTGGGCGGGGTCTGTGTGACCTTAGCTCAAGGAGAAAACGGTGAGGACTGGGTGTCTTGAGCTGCGTGTTCAGGACTGGGTGTCCGGGACTGTGTGTCCTTTGGTTTAAATACCTAGCTGCTCCAACCAGACGTACAGTTGTCACAGCAACTGGAACTGGTCCAACATACCATTGTCTTCAACGTGTCACTGGTTTCATCTTCGCCTCCCTTTACTTACCAGTACACATTGTGAAGCTATTGCATGCATGCTTTATCTTCTGTATTCACAACCTGACTGTATGATCTGTTTGGCTTCATAACTTCTTCCAACCTGATCCTCATTACACTGAAGCTGTTTGTCACTGTGCTTTCACTGTATTGTATACTTGACCATGGCTTGCGTTGTGTAATCTAACTTCTGCTGCATAGTGATAGGCTTGTTCACTCTGTTTGTCTTCATAACTTCCACGTTTTGAAGACTTTCATAAAAATCGCCTATTCACCCCCCCCCTCTAGTCGATATAACGCACTTTCAGTACTCATGATAATCCTGCTGATATGATGACAAAGCCAGTTCCGACCAATAAGTTTGAGCTTTGCTCAGGCTTAGTTGATATTTCTCACTAGTCCTATGGACTTTGACGCACAAGGTGTTTAGACTGATTTGGATGTTGTTATTTACTTTCTTCGACTACTGAAGGGAATTTGGATCAAGGTGGAGATTGTTAAATTGTGATCTAAATTATACTGTGTTGGACTAGACGTAGTACAACTGGTGTGGGCCTTTGCGTTGACGTCGACGCGTACGAGTACAACTCGTTTACTTGTCCTCCAAGGACTCTCATGTATTGCCCTCATATATACCCTATGTAGTCACACCTTAGACGGCCTGTCGTCTCGTGCTTGTAATACTCCTCCTCATAGTGATTGTGCCTTCGTGCGTCCGTGGTTTTCTCCCGCAAGGGTTTCCACGTAAAAATCTGTATGCTCTTGTATCTCTTTTATCTCGTTATTATCTAACATGTCATCTAGAGTGGCCTTCCCCCTTGCGATGCTCACAGTATCCAGTGTGTGTAGGGCTTTCAGCTCGTGGATCCCGGTTGGCATTGCAACACCAACTAGATTTTGACGCATCAGCAAAGCAGGCAAGATGCCGCAGCAAAACGCAGTGCATATATCACGCCTGTTGTTCCAGTTTCCTCCAATTATGGGCATTATCTTATCGAGAAACTGAGGTCTGCAACATCCCAGGCAACATATCACAGATACTAAAGGCAAACAGCACAGGCTGCTTATATCTAGACTGTTCTCATCGTAGAGCATGTTGACCCCAGCACAGATATGTCGTAGCTTACTAAGCCGGATGATGGTCCTTGGCAGCTTGAATATTCTTGTACCTTTAATATCCAGTGTCTCAAGTTGCCTGAGATTACCCAACCAATCTGGCATATAATAAACTTCCATACATCCTCTCAAGGAAAGGTACTTGAGGTGAAGAAGCTTGCCCATGTGCACAAGGTGATGATCAAATAGACCCGATACACCTTCTAAGTCTAGAACTCGCAAGAACCTCATCTTTTTAGAAATGAAAAATGGTTTCCACTCCCCAAACACTGTTAATGATCTTATGCGAGATAGATCCACTATGCTCTCAAACTCACTCTGATCTCCCTCCCAATCGCTGCTTACAACAAGGTGACGTGCAGTCCCTTGGTAGTCCAAGATACACCCTCTCTCTAGCCTTAAAACAAGATTTTCCTCCATTGACTTTGAGATGATTATTTCACGGATCAGGTCATGGATTTGGCATGAGCCAATTCCTTTTCTACTATACATTGATCGTTGAGATGGCAGGATCATACTTCTGCTTATGAATTCCATGAAATAGCTACTAGCCATTTCCTCCGCAGATTTTCCACGCATCTCCCTGGAATAACCCTCTGCAATCCATCGACACACCAACCGTCGCTTGCTAACCTCATGGTCTTCAGGAAAGATGGCCAGGTACAGAAAACATGACTTAAGATGATAGGGTAAACCATCATAACTTTTAAGAAGAACTGCTCTTATGGTCTCAAGCTCTGGATTCATCTCCAACTCAGTACTAAGATGCTGATTAAACTTTCTCCATTCTAGAGCTGTTTTTGGTTGGTTTGCCAAAAAGCCACCTATAGTTACTATTGCAAGAGGAAGCCCTTTGCATTTCTTCAGAATCAGTTCTTCTTGTTCAACTAGCTCATCATCCAAATTTACAGTCTCCTTAAATACCTGAGATTTATGAAAATAATATTTCTCAGCATAGGAAAACAAAGTATTGCAAATGCACCTCTGTAACAAATTACCTAGCTTACCATTGAGAATATGTGTGTAAAGCATTGTTGAAATCGTTTTAACAAACAAGTTGGTCTACCAAATCAACTTTACATTAATCCAATACAAATCAATATAAACTAGACGTGACATTTTTTTACTCACATATAATGAATATGAAATTATGAAAGGGAAACCTTAAATATATGAGTATAAAACAACTGATGACATTAAAACACGGTTTTCCATAATATGAAAAATACCCTTTTCTCTGAGACCTGCTATTTCACATAAACACTATTGAAATTAGAAAAGAGGCCAGGAATTCTTGAGGATATAGGTTCCATGGCGATCTGAAAAAGTGATCTACACCAATAATTGGGTAGGTTCTAATTTTAAAATTACAGATTAATGATGCACCAAGTTATGGCATTGTCTAATGCCTCGTAATACTCATGTACTTAACTATTACTATCGGATGTATTGCATGATACCAGTTATATATAAATGTCACTTTTTATTTATCAGCGTCAACATGCAGTCACTTAGTTCTATCTATTTGATGTAAATATTCATAAAGATATTATGGATCTGTATGAGTTTTTCTGACCACATAGGTTCCCAATGACACTCTAATTTTAACAAGATGGACTAACAAAAAGATAATTAATTGAACATGATGCTACTTTGCTTATACCTTCTTCATCAAAAGAATATGAGCGTCATCATAATTCAGGGTGCTAAGCTTCCGTACATTTCCTTCCACATTTGAACAGTGCTTAGCAATACTCCCTTCCCTTGTGGTGACTATGATGCAACTTCCCGCTGTTTTGGGCAAATGTAGCATTATGGCATTAAATTCAGCAGCAGATGATATGTCATCGAGAACAATCAAGTACTTCTTTCCATCTAAATAACCTCTCAGATCTGTCACATTTCCAAACTGCATTGCCAAGCTTCTAAGAAGCTCCTCACAATTGTAAGGACGCATGACAGTGGCACAAGCACGTGCCTCAAACATTTGACTGATCTCTTGGCTTTGATATATATCTCTGACTAGTGTGGTTTTTCCAAGACCACCCATTCCCCATAATGATATCACCTGAAGTTCTTGGCCATCTTTATTTGAAACTAGTTCGATGATTTCAGATCTTTCATTCACTCACCCGATGAGCTGAGATTCCTCCAAAGCAGCAAACACCATCATGTCAATGCGAGAAAGGCCATTTCTGTCCATGGAGTTGTTGGTCCCACTAGGTTTCGCATTTGGGCTTGACACTGCCTCCCGTGATATTTCCTCTTCAGGATAACCCTATACACAATCAAACAAATCATGATTACATGGTATCTTCTTTTCTCCAAGATACGTTTTTGTTATTATTTTTATCTCTAGCAAGCTAGACACACAATATCCTTATAATTGGCAGCTCAATGGTGTTTCAGATAAGGAAAGGCATAATTAACTCAGTTGTTTAGGTAGAAGCAAGTATATATATGCATGTCTATTTTTAAATCTGAATACTGTAAAATTCCAGAAGTTCTCAAAATATGTATGAATATCAAGGAGTTTATAGTTACCTCTTAGGGACACTGTGTGGACCTTAACTATGTAGAACCATATAAGTTATATAACATTGATAAAACTTAGATAAGATAAATGTTTATATATGCAGTGAGAATTATTAACCCCGCCCTAAATTAGTTGTCTTACACCTAAATTAGTTGTCTTACATTTGTCTAGATACATCTGTATCTAGATACAGATGTATCTAGACACAGATGTATCTAGACACGTTTTTATGTTAGATTCATCCATATATAGATAAATCTAAAACAACTAATTTGGGATGGAGGGAGTATTAATCAAGCTATCAGTATAAATGGAATCACAAATTTGATGCGTGAATCGAACAAACTAGAAGAATACTAGGAGGTAGTGTTAGCAGATGATAATATTACCTTTTCGTAGAAAGCATAAAGAGTCTCATCAGAAGACAACTGCTTGTGCTCTGGTTCTAAGCTCTCAGGACCGGCACATAAATTTGCAACTTCAACTTGTGGTGTGAAAACCATGATTCGGCTCCCTCTCTTGTTGTGTGGAAATAATGTTTTTATCTGATCCCACTGTTCGATGCTAGAGACATCATTCAACACAATCAGATAACTCTTTTCCTTTAGGTATCCCTTGAACTCGTCGATGAGATCATCTTCTTCTTCCTTTTTCATTCCCATTCTCCTCAGTATCTGGGCCTCCATGGTTGCCTGTTGACTTGCCTTGGACTCTTGAAGAAGACTTACATAGAACTGCCTAATGATGTTTTGGATGAACTCCATTTGATTGAATGTTGACATCAACCTTATAAAGGCACAACACTCAAACTTGCCGTGTCTCTTCAAATGATCATAGGCCCTCGTGATGATGGATGTACCCTCAAGATCAACAATACTTGTTCCCCAGACCCCAAGCACTTTGAGGTCATCGCCCCTCTTGTTGATCAATTGAACGAGATTCACTTTTGATTTCTCCCGCTGCCGCCTTGACTCTTCAATGCCAAACATGGTTTCTCCCAGAATAGCGGATTGCCCACCAGTGGCGGCGGGCTTGGAGCCAGAGCTAGAGCCCTTGATGAGGTGGTAGCGCATGCTCCTTTGGCTAACATCCTTGACATCAGCTTTGAGCTCCTTCATCTGCTTGGCCACATGGCGCCTATCCAGCAGCGTATGGGGGATACGCCACCATGATTGCCTGTGCCTGTCCAGACGAACGGCAAAATCCTGGAGAGTGTCCTCGACATTGTAGGCCACATCACGGACCTGCTTCACCCACATCTTGACCACCTTGTTTTCATCCCCCTCCTCATGCGCGGCCATGAGAAAGGCCTGCATCATCTCGAGCTCTCTGGTGACGAAGACCTGATCCAGCCGGACTCCTAGCTGCAGAGCCACCTCCTCCGCCACCGCAGATTTGGCGTAGCTCAGTGCTCCGTGCAGCACGGACTTGCCCACGCTCAGCACCGTGGACTCCATGGTTTAGGCCTCCTTTGGTTTAGAGGAATTCTACAGGATAGGATTCTTATAGGATTTTTTTCCTTTAGAGCCCTTTGGTTCATAGGAATGGATTCCTATTCCTACATAGGATTAGTTCCTATCCTCCACATTTTATAGGAAAATAAAAAAGAGTCTAGACTCAATGGAAAAAATCCTTTGGTGTCAATTAAATGACATCTTATTTCCTATTCCTACTCATAGGATTTGAGATACATGTCATCTCATTTCCTACAAGAGTCCTATTTCTATGATAATCCTATCCTATGAACCAAAAGAGGCCTTAGCTCTCTTTTTTTTCCTATGAGTTTGTGGGAGTGAAAAATGTGATTGAGTTGGGAGTGCGAATGCTCAGTGCAAAACAAAGGGTCTAAAGCAATTGTGAAGTGTCTGTGGACACGACAGCCTGCGCGTGATTCCTGAACCGTGCACGCGGGTGGCTCGTCAACCGAGAAAGGTGAACCGTTTTTTAGACCAGCCGGCTCTCCGCCCGCGGTAATTGCCCATCCGATTCCAACGATAACGTTAACCTGCCAGGCTTCAATGTTTTCTTTTACCTTCTTCAAGAGAGACTCGTGAGCTGTGAGTGGTGCCCTCCTAGGTCACTGAGTACGCGCATGTGATATACCTCGGCAACAGCACAAGTCTACATGTCCGTTTGTGGGGCGGCAGTTTCATTGTACGATCGCCTGTATATCAAATGGAGCAAGTTGTACGAGGCTTCAACGGAAACAAGAATGCCCAGAGTTGAGTGTTTACCTCATCTTGTTGTTGAGAATTAGGCCAAAAATTAAGATACATTCTGGGAAAATGAAACTTCCATTGAAGAGAAGCAAATGAAACGCTTTCATAAAAATTCTCGTAGAATCGAGAATGAAGTTTTCATTCTGTACATGCCAGATCATGAATTAGTAACCGCATCCAATCTCCGAAAAGTCCCGATTGTTTCGATGTTTGAAATGGGATATTTACGGAATCCCCATGAATAGGATCGAACCTTATTCCATGCTATTTCCATAAGATTCTTCTTTCTTATTCTTAAGCAAGCCCTCGAGAGGGCTTAGTTGATCATGATTTCTGTTTTCTCAAATCTGTAACTTAGTTTTTATGCAATGTGATCAAAATCACCGATTTATTTCAAAACAACCTAGTTTTTTGTATGCAGCAGGAGGGTCTTCTCCTTCAGTTGGATCCACCGCCGCTCAGATCTCCTTCGGCAGAAGATTTGTTCTTCGCTTGTGTGACTCAAATGAAGCTCCCTGCAGTCTAGTGACGATATCATCAATGCCCCTGATCTTGCAATTAAGTTCAGCACCACCAGCTAGCCATCGACCGTAGGGGAGAGAGCGCAAGAAGCCAAGAAGTGATCAGCGTTTGCGCCAGGGAGATGAGCAAGAAGGGACAGAGGGTCTTGGATTTGGTTCAGCTCGATCGTCGTCGAGCGTGTAGAGTAGCTAGCCAGCTAGTTGGGTGGGCGAGTGGATGTTTAGAATAGATCGAGGAGCTTGGCGCACCTCTACCTGCTGCTACTGGTGCTGCTGCGTGCCTTCTGCACAGGTTTCTATTGTATTCTGCACCATCCACATGGCTTGCGTCTAGTATTGACTGATTCTTTCTTGCTTGTTTCTACCTTTTGAACTGCAAAAACGTCTTATATTTTGGCACTGATGAAGTATATGATGGTACTAAGCCATAACGTATGTCCTGATGCATTCGTTCTTGAGATCTACAAGTGGATGTTTCTGTAAGTGCAAATGAGGTTGCGTCTTTCTATGAGCTGAGCTGCATGAGCCTGCGTAGGTGCCGACAAGGGGTCGCTGATCATCGACCGAGGTCGCTTTGGCGCATGAGCTCAACAACGTAGGGCTCCTTAATCTTGCATTGCGTTTCTGGATGTGAGGGGTGTGGATCGAGAAGCTCAACGTCAATTCGTAACGGGCTTATTGTATGAAGGGTGCTGTGCTTCAGTTGATCAGCTAGCTAGCATATGTACAGTTAAACAACACTATTGAATCATCACATACATAGGTGCTCATGACATAGTACGTTTAGAGGACGTACAATGCATTTTTACTGATGAAAATCAACAAGAAATAATATAAAATTGAAGAACCCAACAAAAAGAAAAAGAAAAACAAAGAAACAGAAGAAAAGACAAACGGGAGAAATCAATGTGAAGAATTGAAACAGAGAAAGCCGTAGAAAGAAACGAAGAAATAAACCCAATAAAAACCAAGAAAGAAAAGTAAAAAAGAAAAAAAAAGAAAATAAATAAATCAAAACACATGCTAACATAGTACAATATGTATACTCCATTGTGATGCACGAGCAATTATCTAGTCCATCAAAATAATGTGGGTCATTTTTTCTTAAACGTACAACATGTAGAAGCACTTGATTATACTAGGCATTGTGTACTAGAAATTGTAGTACATAGTTTGAAATTTAACAGAGTTAGTTAGCGAAGGTTATGCACGTTGAATATGATAAAAAGATAATTACCCCTATATAGGATGCTGGTGTACCTGCTGATGACTCACAAGTATAGGGGATCAATCGTAATTCTTTTGAAGTAAGAATGTTGAAATCAAGGAGGAGCATAGGAATTGATAGGCAGTTTTCAGCAAGGTTTCACTATGAATGTTGTAAAGATAGTTTCGATAGCAAGACAAATAGTAACAAGTAGTAAAAATAATAGTGTAGCAAGTGGCCCAATCCTTGTTGGTGCTAAGGACGAGCCGGAGATGTTTCTTATAATAGCTAAAGCGCACTTGAGGACACTTGGCAATCTCATCAAATTATTTTCACCACGATTTACGGTTCAACATTTGATAAGTCGACCAGAGCTAAGGTATTGTCCTATGTTGAACACATACCTACTTATCCTTATACCTTCCATGTAAGCACTGGCGGACCTCCCCGGTGGGCAGGGTATGGCGCCTGCCATACCTTAATTTTGAGCAAAAAATTTTATATGTATGCATCGGTACAGAGGCTGCCTTGTCCATCGATCGCTAATAGAAAAGGTTGCGTCGTCGTTCACTCGTTCTTATGGGCCAACGCGGCCAGTGGCCTGATGGGCCGAGACAGCCAGCCAGCCATGAAACGACGAGTCACGGCTGGCCTGGCCAGGTTCGAGCGTAGGATTTTCTCTCGTCTCGACCACTACTCGACCTTTCGACACGATGCTATGCGGCAACCCTAGTGAGCGGCGGCGGCGGCTGGCCAGGTCGCCAGGAGCCCAGGAGGCAAGAGCGGCGGCGGCGGCGACTGTCCAGGGTGGCGGCACCGCGGGAGCAAGTGACGGCGGTGCAAGCGGTGGCGCAAGCTGGGCCTAGGCGCCTAGCGGCGGCGGCAGCAGCGGTCCGGTAATCCGGCCACTTCTGACTCCGGCGCAGTTCCGGCCAGATTGCAAGAAGATGGAAAAGGAAGGAAAAGGAATAAAGGAAAGGGTAGGAGGTAATTTTTGAACTTCTCTGAATTTTATAGCAAATTTAACAGTAGCTGTAGCTTGAAGCAGATTGTAGATTTGTAATGACCGAATGGATGATATTTTAACAGTAGCTTAAAGCAGATTTGTAACAAAATTTAACAGCAGCTTGAAGCCTTAAATTCAATGTGCATAAGCTTGCTAGACTCACAGAGATTTATCATGAGGATTTCTCAGATTATGAACGTGACCATATAGTTGATAACCTAGAGCTATTCATTATCCATATGAGAAGAATTGAAGACTTTAGAGCTTGTCATGATATTGCAAGCCTAGCTAAAAAGATGGTTGAACTTGAAAGCATGTTATGTTTCCCGCTGTTTATCGTCTCATTGAGTTGGCATTGCTACTCCCAGTAGCGACGGCAACAGTTAAAAGAGCCTTCTCATCAATGAAAATCATCAAGACTGAATTGCGCGGCAAGATGTCTGATGGCTGGCTTAATGACTTGATGGTGTGTTACATTGAGCGAGAGATCTTCAAAAGTATTGATCTTGGTAAAATTAAAAAAGATTTTCAGAAGGAGGGTAGGACAGTGCCATTGCCTGTGTCTACATTTTTATTGTATTTGGTTATTATTTTGTAGTGAGCATTGTTAGTGTGTATTGACTCCTTTGATTCGCATAAAAAAAAATTCTAGTGAGACTTCGCCCCACCTTAAATTTTTTTCATGGTCCGCCTCTGCATGTAAGCATCCACAACTACAAGAGAAATAATTAAGATAAACCTAATCATAACATTAAATAGTTGAATCCAAAACAACATGTAATTAAAATTTATTAGATATATGCTAAAAATTTACAATGTGTATGAACAAATAGACATAAAAAATAAGTTTAAAAAATATTATTCATATATTTCAGAAATGTTAAACTTCATATAATTATGTGTCCGATGTGTACGAAACATGTGTACTATAAAAAAAGTTAACATGTGTAGAACAAGAAAGAAACTGCTGAAACTCAACAAGAAAAAATAATAATGAAACAACCCAACAAAAAAAAGTAAAAACAAAGAAGAAATAAAAATAAAAACGGAAGAAATCAATGCGAAGAATTGAAACAGAGAAACCCATAAAAAGAAACTAAGAAAAAACTGCTAAAAACCAAGAAAGAAAGAAAGAAAGAAAGAAAGAAAGAAAGAAAGAAAGAAAAAACAAAGAAATGAAAAAAAAGAAAAATCAAAACTGATAAAAAAGAATAAATTGAAAAAAAAGAAAAACCATGAAACCGAGAAAGAAAAGAAGGAAACCAGAAAAAAATGAACAAGGAAAATAAAAGTGAAAACCTATAAGAAAATAGAAGATAACTGGTTAAAAATAGTAAAAAGCAGAAAAAAAAAAGATAGCTGAAAACCCAAAAATCATCTAAAAATCAGAGAAGGCCAAAGAAATAAAAAAGAAAAAAAAGAAGGGAAGAGTAGAAGTAATAAAATAATGAGAAAGATGAACAATATTAGTGCATTGCGCCTTGAAACCGGAGGTCACCGGTTCGACTCACCCCGGCAACAGAAGAAAGAAAACTACAAATTAAACTAGGTAAATGAGCCAGCCAAGCTACCACGGCTGCAGGCGCTGGTTAGGAAAATTACCCTTAAACGGAGCTGAGGGTTTGCTGGGCAGATCCTATATGGCGTGTAGGGCGCCCCCTAGCGCTGTGGCGCGTACCTGCTGGACCGGCCCATTTGTCGCACGAGGTCTCCCAGATTTCTTTATTTTTTCTTTTGCTGTTTTTTATTTTTATTTCATTTTCTGTTTTATTTTTCTTTCCTCTTTTTTAATATTTACTTTTTATACTGTTTCACTAATTTTCTTTTCAAATTTACAAACATTATTTGTTCATTGAATTCCAAAAATGTTCAACACTTCAGAAAATGTTCATCGAATTCGAATTTTTGTTCATCGGTTTAAGAAAATGTCCAGCAAAATTCAACAAAATAAAAAATTCAAAAAATGATCATCAAATTCGAATTTTTCTGTTCATCAGATTTAAGAAATGTTCACCATAAATTCAAAAATTGTTAACCGACCTAAAATAATGTTCATTAAATTCAAATTTGTTCACCATGTTCAAGAAATGTTCATCAAACTAAAATTTTGTTCACCAATTTAAAAAAATCATATATTTTGCAAAAATGTTCTTGAATACGAATGTTGTTTATCAAGTTCAAAAATTGATCATAGAATTCAAAATCTGGTCATGAAATATAAAAAATGTTCAGCAAAATTAAAAAGAAAATCAACAATTCAAAACAATGTTCATCAAATTCAGATATATTATTGTTGTCAAGTTCATACCCTCTGGCAATAATTGTTGGAGAAGAATAGTTTCACCTCGTTCACTAGATCCTCCCTCAGGCTTGACCAGTGCCGCTGAAAAAATCTCGCTGAAAAGCCATCCGGGCCCGGCACCTTGAGAGGTCCTATTTGAAAAAGTGCATCGCTGATTTCCTTGTCCGAGAAGGCCTCACAAAGTTTTATGTTCATATCCTCTGTGAAAACACTCTCAAATAGGTCCATGGCTGCTTCAAGATGTAAGTTTTGGTCAGCTTGAAATATGTTCTGAAAATAAGAGAAACCAGAGTCACATAACACACAAACCCACTGCCTGACCAACCAGTGATAGGTCTATAGGTATATATTGAGAGTTGCTAGCTATCGTTCAGCTCTGAGTATGGTGCATGCCGACTCTAAATTCTATATTGTATATATAGAGAAGAGTAGGAGGGCATAGTCATGTCTAACTGACAACGTCAAATAGACTTGGGATCGATCGATGTGTTTATTAAAAAAAACTCGATTTGAATAGCCAGTCAGATGGAACAAGCCATCATAGTATGAAACATATGGATCCAAATATATTCTTTATGGAATAACTCATAAAGTAGGCTTAACCTTCTGTTACTCTCGCAACCCATCATCTACTTATTACTTTCCAATGTTTTCCCCTATTCCCAAATATGATGAAGTGTCATGTAGTCGACGTTCACATGACACCACTAGAGAAAGAACAACATACATATCATTAAAATATTGAACAAATATCAACTTCACATGCCTACTTATAACAAAACTGCTCTCATGTCCTCAAGAAAAAAAAACAACTAACAAATCATATTAATGTTGAAGAGCAGAGGGGTATTGTATATGATTAAGGATCTGAACATATAGTCTTCCACCAAATATACCAATTAGCATCAACTACAAGATGTAATCAACACTACTAGCAACACGCATGTACCAATATGAGGTTTTGAAAAAAGATTGAATACAAGAGATGAACTAGGGTTTGAAAGGAGATGGTGCTGATGAAAATATTGATGAAGATTTGTCCTCCCACGATGGAGGGAACGTTGGTGATGTCGATAGCTTCGATTTCTCCCACCAGGACGGAAGTATACCTGGCGGAAACGCTCCGCCAGAGAGCAAAATTACTCGTACACAGGTTCCGTCTCGAGACAGCGGCGCTTCATGCCGAAAGTCTTCTTCTGATTTTTTTCTAGGGAAAATGACATCATATAGGAGAAGATAGGTCAGGGAGGACTGCCGGTGGGCCCACGATCTTGTGGTTCATTGGTAGGGCCCTTCCTGGTAATTCTTCTTCCAATATTTTTTATTAATGTCAAAATAATTCTCCGTATATTTTCAGGTCATTCGGAGCTCTGGAGAATAGCTATCCTTGTTGTAGTTCTTTTCATGTTTAGAATTTCAGTTGCCGGCAATTTTCCTCTTCATATAAGCCTTGCATAAGAGAGAAAAGGCATGCGAATTGCATAATGAAGTGAAATATTGATCTAAAACACTATAAATAATAGTAGGAAATCATGATGTAAAATGAATGTATCAAAGGCTCACGGGAGGAGATCGCGAAGCACAAAGCAGAGATGATGGGCACATTCCACATAAGCGATTTGGGCTTGTTGGCTTACTATCTCGGCATCAAAGTCAGTCAGAAAAGTGGCAAGATCACGCCGGGTCAGCCAGCGTATGTCGATAAGCTGCTCGAGAGGGCGGGCATAACAGGGTGCAAGGCCGAGCACACGCCCATGGAGACCCGCCTGAAGCTCAACAAGAAGAGCAGTAGCCCACCGTTCGACTCCACACTCTCCTGCTCCGTCGTCGGCAGCCTTCACTACCTGGTGCACACGCGGCCAGAAATCGCATTCGCTATGGGCTATGTCAGTCGATTCATGGAAAAGCCAACGGCCAAACATTTCAGTGTCGTCAAGCACCTGCTGCAGTATGTGTACGCATGGCCTCATCTGCAAGTGCAACCGCTTCGGTCTGCAGCTCATCGGCTACAGCGACTCCGACCTTGCCGGCGACATCAACGACCGAAAGAGCACCACTGACACTCTGTTCTTTCTGGGAGAGAGCCCCATTGCGTGGCAATCTCAGAAACAGAAGATCACCTTGCTGTCATCATATGAGGCTGAGTATGTCGCTGGAACAATTGTGGTGTGTTAAATTGTGATCCAAATTATACTGTGTTGGACTAGACGTAGTACAACTGGTGTGGACCTTTGCGTTGACGTCGACGCGTACGAGTACAACTCGTTTACTTGTCCTCCAAGGACTCTCATGTATTGCCCTCATATATACCCCATGTAGTCGCACCTCAGACGGTCTGTCGTCTCGTGCTTGTAATACTCCTCCATCATAGTGATTGCGCCTTCGTGCGTCCGTGGTTTTCTCCCGCAAGGGTTTCCACGTAAAAATCCGTGTCTCTTTGTCTCGTTTATTTCTCGTTATTATCTAACAAGTGGTATACAGAGCCAAGTTTCAGATACGAGATTTGAGACGAGAGAATTAGGGTTGCGGTCTGTCCGCCGCCCCTGCACGCGATCTGTCAATCCAAGTCAAATCGATTTCTGCTGCCGTTAAAACCGAGACCGACAGGAGTTCCTACGCGAAGCAATCGTCCGTGTCCAGATCAAGTTGAGATTGATCGGTGCAAGCTTCAAGTCCGGACGTGACCTGCTGCCGCTGCTGCTCCAGTACGCAGCGTCCCGTTTGCTGTCCCGAGGGAATCAACCGTAGCCGCTGCTCGTTCAAAGTCCCCCAAGGTGCACGATTGCTTTGATTACTGCTGCTGTCCACGTCATCAGAAAAGGGCATCAACCGAAGCAACTAGTACTAGTTAGTACTCTACTCACGTGGAGGAAAGGCCAATACTAGTTCAGATTTTTTGTTCTCTATCCGTTGCTACGTCCACTGCCCATATACACTATCAGGTGCTATTTATTCTGTTTCTTTGATCCGCGTAATTTAAATTCTGTCAAGAATTTTTCTACCGGCTTGTACTACTTTGTGTACACAGTTTTATCGACTCATGGCACCCATGAAGTACGATCTTCCGTTGCTGGACCGTGACACAAGGTTTACCCTATGGCAAGTCAAGATGCGGGCGTTGTTGGCACAGTCCGACTATGATGAAGCATTGAATAGTTTTGGGAAGAAGCGAATTGAGGACTGGACTGCTGAGGAGAAAAGAATTGATTGTAAGGCTTTGTCACAAATCCAACTCCATTTGCATAATAATATTTTGCAGGAAGTTCTGAGCGAGAAAACTGCCGCCGCTCTATGGTTAAAGCTGGAAGGGATTTGCATGACTAAAGATCTCACCAGCAAAATGCATCTGAAGCAAAAATTATTCCTGCACAGGTTACCCGAAGGAGGTAATGTTCTGAATCATATTTCTGAATTTAAAGAGATCATATCCGATCTAGCTGCAATGGAGGTTAAGTATGAAGAGGAAGATACTACTTTAATGTTACTTTGTTCATTGCCAAGTTCTTATACCAATTTTAGAGACACCATATTATACAGTCGTGATACTCTCACGCTTAATGAAGTTTATGAAGCTTTGAACTCTAAGGAGAAGATGAAATTAATGGTGCCTCATGATGGTTCAAGTTCATCCCAAGCGGAGGGATTATCTGTTCGTGGCAGGACAAAGGAGAAGAACTCCAATAATGGAAACAGAGGCAAAAGTAAAAACGGCTATAGGGGCCGGTCGCAATCCAGAGACAAGAAATATTGCAGGTATTGCAAGAGAGACGGGTATGACATCTCTGAGTGTTTCAAGTTGCAGAACAAAGAAAAGAGGAAAGGTAACAAACCAGGTGAAAATTCTGCTAACGTTGCTCGTGATGATAGTTCCGATGATGCTCTTGTCGTTATTGCTGGATGTGCTGAGACCAATGATGAGTGGGTACTTGATACTGCATGTACTTTTCATATGTGTCCACATAAAGATTGGTTTAATACTTTTGATTCCACTATGTCTGCTGATTCCGTTTTGGGTTTTGATAATTCACCATGCAAGATTGAAGGCATAGGTTCTATTCGAATCAAGATGTTTGATGGCATAATCAGAACTTTGACAGATGTTCGGTATATTCCGAAGATGAAGAGAAATCTTATTTCTATGAGTGCCCTTGATGCAAAGGGATACAAGTATTTAGGTGGAGATAGTGTTTTGAAAGTCACCAAAGGTTCCCTTGTTGTGATGAAAGGTGATTTAAGTTCGACCAATGGTCTTTATTACCTTCGAGGTTCTACAGTTTCAGGTAACGCTACTCCAGTTGTTTCAAAGAATTCTGATTGTGATGCTGCTAACCTTTGGCATATGCGTCTTGGACATATGAGTGAACTTGGTTTAGCAGAGTTAAATAAGAGAGGTCTTCTTGATGGATATGAACCTGGTAAATTGAAATTTTGTGAGCATTGTATCTTCGGCAAGCACAAGAGGGTGAAGTTCAATACTTCGACTCATACAACCGAAGGTATTCTTGATTATGTGCATTCTGATTTATGGGGACCATCTCGCAAGAAGTCACTAGGTGGTGCTAGTTATATGCTGACTATTATTGATGATTATTCGAGAAAAGTTTGGCCTTATTTCTTGAAGCATAAATATGAAGCATTCTCAGCATTTAAGGAGTGGAAGATTATGATTGAAAGACAAACTGAAAAGAAGGTAAAGATACTTCGCACTGATAATGGTATGGAATTCTGTTCTAAGCAATTTAAGAATTATTGCAAGTCTGAAGGCATTGTCAGACATTACACCGTTCCTTATACTCCTCAACAAAACGGTGTTGCTGAGCGTATGAACAGGACCATTATTTCCAGAGCCCATTGCATGTTGTCCAATGCAGGTTTGCATAGGCGCTTTTGGGCTGAGGCCGCTTCCACTGCTTGTTATCTCATTAACCGTTCACCATCTATTGCTCTTAATAAGAAAACTCCAATTGAGGTATGGTCTGGTTCACCTGCTGATTATTCACAGTTGAGAGTTTTTGGTTGCACGGCTTATGCTCATGTTGATAATGGAAAATTGGAGCCTAGGGCTGTTAAGTGCATCTTTCTTGGTTATAAGTCTGGTGTTAAAGGTTTTAAATTATGGAATCCTGAAACCCAGAAGGTTGTTATTAGCAGAAATGTTATCTTTAATGAATCTGCTATGTTACATGATGTTTCATTTACTAATGTTCCCGTTGAGAGTGAACAGCAGCCTCTTGTTCAGGAGCCTACTGTTCAGGTGGAGCATGTTATTGATTCAGGTGATACATCAGGTAATGAAATTGTTGATGCACATGATGAACCCGTCGTTAATGATGATCATGTCACTCCCACTCCAAATCAGCCTATTGTTTCGCCCAGTTGGAATCTTGCACGTGACAGAGTTAGACGGGGTACTAACAAACCTGACAGGTTAATTGAAGAGTGCAATATTGTTTCTTTTGCTTTATCTGTTGCAGAAGAAATTGAAGGTAATGCTGAACCTTCTTCATATTCCGAGGCTATTATTTCTGGTGATAGTAATAAGTGGATGACTGCTATGCATGATGAGATGGAATCACTTGAAAAGAATGGCACTTGGGATTTAGTAAGATTACCTAGAGAGAAGAAACCTATTCGTTGCAAGTGGGTTTTCAAGAGGAAAGAAGGTGTTTCACCTAATGATGAGACAAGATATAAAGCAAGGTTAGTTGCTAAAGGTTACAGTCAGATTCCAGGTATTGACTATAACGAAGTCTTTTCTCCTGTTGTGAAGCATAGCTCTATTCGCACTTTACTCAGTATTGTTGCCATGCATGATCTTGAGCTTGAACAATTGGATGTTAAAACTGCATTCTTACATGGAGAATTAGAAGAGGATATTTATATGGAACAACCTGAAGGTTTTGTTATTCCTGGAGAAGAAAAGCTTGTCTGTAAGTTAAAGAAATCTCTTTATGGATTGAAGCAATCCCCGAGACAGTGGTACAAGAGATTTGACACCTTTATGCTCTCTCAAGGTTTCAAAAGGTCTAATTATGATAGTTGTGTTTATTTGAAAACTGTCAAAGGTTCAACTATTTATTTGCTCCTTTATGTTGATGATATGCTAATTGCTGCAAAGAGTATGTCAGAGATTAATGAACTAAAGAAGCAATTGAGTAATGAATTTGAGATGAAGGATTTGGGTGCAGCAAGGAAAATACTTGGCATGGAAATATCCAGAGATAGACCATCTGGAAAAGTGTATCTCAGTCAGAAGGGATATATTGATAAAGTTCTTCGTCGTTTTAATATGCATAATGCCAAGCCAGTAAGTACTCCGTTAGCTGCACACTTTAAATTATCATCAGCTTTATGTCCTAAGTCAGATGCAGATATTGAGTACATGTCTAGAGTTCCCTATTCAAGTGCAGTTGGTTCACTTATGTATGCCATGGTTTGTTCTCGTCCGGATTTATCATATGCATTGAGTGTTGTTAGTAGATACATGGCTAATCCTGGAAAAGAGCATTGGAGAGCAGTTCAGTGGATTTTCAGATACCTGCGTGGTACTTCTAATGCTTATTTACAGTTTGGGAAAACTAGAGATGGACTTGTTGGTTTTGTTGATTCTGATTTTGCTGGTGATTTGGATAAGAGAAGATCACTCACAGGTTATGTTTTCACCATTGGTGGTTGTGCTGTGAGTTGGAGAGCAACTTTGCAGTCTATTGTGGCTTGTTCCACTACTGATGCCGAGTATATGGCTATTTCTGAGTCATGCAAAGAAGCTATCTGGTTGAGAGGTTTGTACACTGAGCTTTGTGGAGATTCATCTTGCCCTACCATATTTTCTGACAGTCAAAGTGCTATATATCTTACAAAGAATCCAATGTATCATGAGAGGACAAAGCACATTGATGTCAGATTTCATTATATTCGAGATGTTGTTGCTGAAGGCAATTTGAAGGTATGCAAGATAAGTACTCATGATAATCCTGCTGATATGATGACAAAGTCAGTTCCGACCAATAAGTTTGAGCTTTGCTCAGGCTTAATTGGTATTTCTCACTAGTCCTATGGACTTTGACGCACAAGGTGTTTATGCTGATTTGGATGGAGTTATTTACTTTCTTCGACTACTGAAGGGAATTTGGATCAAGGTGGAGATTGTTAAATTGTGATCCAAATTATACTGTGTTGGACTAGACGTAGTACAACTGGTGTGGACCTTTGCGTTGACGTCAACGCGTACGAGTACAACTCGTTTACTTGTCCTCCAAGGACTCTCATGTATTGCCCTCATATATACCCCATGTAGTCGCACCTCAGACGGTCTGTCGTCTCGTGCTTGTAATACTCCTCCATCATAGTGATTGCACCTTCGTGCGTCCGTGGTTTTCTCCCGCAAGGGTTTCCACGTAAAAATCCGTGTCTCTTTGTCTCGTTTATTTCTCGTTATTATCTAACATGGTGTGTCTCGGAATTTGGTTGGCATGGCTCCCGGGTGAGCTGTTCGACGAGGAGCCAGACTGATCCCCCCATCTTCATCGACAACAATTCAGCGATCCAACTGAGCATGAATTTGGTGTTTCATGATCGGAGCAAGCACATAGAGACTCGCTATCACTTCATCCATGAGTGTGTCGAGGACGGTAAGATTGTCTTCAAGCATGTTGGCTCGTCGATCGGATCAGCTCGCGGATGTCCCGACAACGTCCCTTGGTCAGGTTCTGTTCCAGGATCTGCGAGCGCGCATCGGCATCACCTCCATCAGCAACAATTAGACTAGGGGGAGTTCTGTTGAATAATCAGGCTTGTCGTTTGACGAAAACGTAAAATCCCCGGAGGAACATAAAATCCTCTGGGAGGAGCGTAAAATTAGGCTCCTTTTTTTCCTACCGTGCTCGGGGCTCAGCCGTGCTCCGCTGAAGTCATGAGGCATGTGCGGTGTGTGAGTCAAAGTGGACTGCAGCTACCTGCTACACGTCTGAGCATGTGGGATGGTACTTTTCTTTTCTTCTCCACTACTATTGAAAGACCAAAAACTTGGGTCCAAACCTTGAGGCCCTCAGGACGGAGCTGCTGCTCCTAACCAACCAATGATAGGTCTAAACGTATATATTGAGAGTTGCTAGCTTATCGCTGAGCTCTGAGTATGGTGCCTGCCGACTCTAAATTCTATATTTATATATGGAGCAGAGTAGGAGGGCATAGTCATGTCTGACTGACAACGTTAAACAGACATGGGGAACGATCGATGCGTTCATTAAGAAACTCGTTGATTTGAATAGGCGGTCAGATGGAGCAAGACACCCTATTGCTAAATCATAAAAAAAAATTCTTTTCGAAAAGGACTATTTTGTGGATGCATGCTTCAAGTTGATAAAGGGTTTAAAACCTGGCCTATTTCTAAATCATCCTATATTATATATTTAAACGAGACTAATTGGCAGCTGCTTTATTAGAGAAATGAGTGCAAGTCCTAAACTCCTATAATTGACTAATATATGTATTTGGCCCCCAACTAATCGCCTGCGTACCGGCCAGCTTCAACAATTCAATACTGTTCTGTTGCTTCTTGTTTGCTTTGTCTGTGTTCAGTACCAATTGTGTTGTGTGTGTATCTTAATCCGGCCAGTTGATCAAGTTGTCATTTGGGGCCATATGAGGGTAGATAGATAGGAACGAGACGCATGGTTAATCAACAAGTAATTTAATCTACCACCCCGCGGGCTAAAATAACTCACCGCCCGTACCCACAGACAGGACATAGCTCCTTTGTATGCTAGCAGGAATTAAGTTGCTGTCAGCCAGCTCTGAACTAATGTGATGGCGAAAGCCCATAGCTACCACGAATATATCACCAAATTATGTAGGGACAGAAGACAATCAATCATGGATGTTTGCACAACAGAATGAGCATAATTAACCCCCACAGGCAAGCAGGAGTGCAAAGAGAGACTTAGCCCATTGGTTGGGCATGCGGTTGCACAACAGAATGAGCATAATTAACCACCACAGGCAAGCAGGAGTAATTTAACGAGGGAGGGAGGTAGGGATGTCCGAACGACGCCTGCCCACTCCAGGCTTTGTAGGTGTTCCAACAACAGCAGATCTGAACTGGTTTGCTGGTGCACAACAACATAATTGGCATGCAGTCGACCCGTGGTTGCAATTCCTGCTCGCAAGTGAAAAAAGAAAAGAAATAGTACCTCCGTTCCTAAATATAGGACGTCTTGGCAGCGTCTTATATTTAGAAAGAGAGGGTGAAGTATTTTGTTAGCCTAAAAGAAAAACTGGAGTGAATCAGAGGAGAAGACTAGTGAGGGAGGGATATTTAGTTGATAGTGACAAGGGACTGATTCCTGCGATGGCGGATGGACGGACGGATGGCCGGAGCAATCGATGCAGCCTGGGCGCGCGTGTGTGCGACATTGTGGCAGGACGATCTAGCTCAAAGGGGGGAACTCTCTTAACGAAAAGCTACGGTACCCGAGTCTCAGCGAAGATGAGGAAGAGGATGTGGTTCTAGAAGAAGATTTGGAGGAATTGGAGAATGCTTTGAGTTCATGGCGTTGGCTAGGGTTCATACCATTCGAAACTCCAGCCGCGGTGCTTTCTATGGGGCAATGAGATCTGCATGGAATTTAGCACAAGAAGTCAAATTTAGGGCTATCGAAGATTAAAAAAACCGGTCCAATTGACATGCTTGGGTGATTGGGAAAGAGTGATGCGGGATCGGCCGTGGATCTTTGGAAACTGTCTAGTGTTGTTGGCTCCATATGATGGCTGGTCAGAGGCAAGCCAGGTTGAGCTCTTCACATACCAGGTGTCGGAGGGTGATGGGGTTGAAAGAGAAGATGCGGTCAGCTAGCATTGCAAGACAATTGGCACAAAAAGCAGGGGTTGTGGACTGTGTGGATGAGCGGTGAGTCAAAGGGCAGGGGGAAGGCATTCGGGTTCGTGTTACCCAAGATGTGGGTAAGCCTCTCACGAGATATGCAAGTCTCACACTAAGAAAGCAAAAGGTGTACTTTGACTTTGAATATGAGAAGATGCATGTATTTTGTGGGGTCTACGGATTTGTGAGTCATGTTGTGAAGGAGCATGGGAATGGAATGCATGATGAAAGTGCAATTATCTATCCCATGACCTTTATTACTCCAGAATTTAGAAGGTGTGATAGTGGATGCCTTCGAGTATGGGTGGCATAGGTGGAAGATCAACAAGGGGTTGAGGAGCCAGGGGAGGAGGCTGTGGTTTTTATGAACCGAGCAACTTGTTGAATGCAGATGATGATCTGCGAAGCACAACTTCTAGCCAAGTTAAACCGACTAATAATTCTTCACAGTCATCGAGTGCTTGGAACGCCGACTGGAATATGAGGATAAGAATCAGGGAGGAGGGGGGACGCAAGTTCTATTGATTGATGGCAAGGGAGATGCAATTTTTGATACGAAACATTTGGAGAACAAGGACATGGGAGATAGAGAGGATGATAATACTTCCCTGGGAAGTAAGATACACAAACCTAGTGGAACGGAAGTGATGGACTTGGCAACATTAGCGGCCTCCAACGCGGAGGACTATCGGGCCCAATGATACTCGTAGGATAGAACTGCCGCGAGATGTGTTAGTCCCGGACAGTTCAGGCACTTCTGGATGTCCAGAGGTGCTATAAAGCGGATGTACTCTTCCTGTCGAAGTCACATATGTCTGACGTATGGGCAGAACGGCTGATGAGAAATCTAGGGTTATAGATGAGGCTGGTTGACCCGAATGATGGAAGGGCAGTCACTACTAGCAATCCCCATATTTTCGACGGTGAAACCTAATAGCCAACAGGCCGTCGATTATTACAGTAATAGCCGATGGTAGTTGCAATGGTCGACGGTTAGTATCAACTCACAAGTATTGCCACTAATACCCGAATGTATACTAGAATGCCCGACGGTGAAAATCCACCCCTCGGGTATCCAACTTAATGCCCGACAGTTCATTGAAACATTTGAAAAGTTCAAAGAATTTCAGAGTGAAGTTGTCGTGGTTTTGTCACGGCAGATGTCCTAGAGAAAGGACTTAGTCGTGGAGCCATCGCAACGGGTTAGCTTGAAGGGGTTAAAGCGGACACAGGGACGCAAGAGAGTTTATACTAGTTCGGCCCCTTCGATGAAGGTAAAAGCCTACGTCTAGTTGTGATGGAATTGATGGGGTTTCGATGAATAAGGAGCAAACAAGCCTCGCCTATGTCTCGAGTTGTTGTCTGTTGTCCTTGAACCGCTGCCGGGTTGTCCCCTTATATACACGGGTGACACCCGTCGGTTCGCAGAGTCCCAATACCGGCTCATAGATGTGTCCGCTTTGGTCTCTACTTATTCCTAACTTACAATACAAGTTAAATACCAACGCCGGTTTACGGCTACAGGCCTTGAACCGACCATGGGCCTTGAGCCCTCATCTGCCTTCTTGGGCTTTAACATACTTAACTACTGACGAAGTTAACCCGGCCCAGATAGGCCGGTTTACACCCAGTAGTGATATCCCCAACATTAGGCCCCAGATTGATTTGAACATGTTCATGTCAATCCTTTAGCAAAAATCTTCATCTTCAATATCTTCTTGTAGTTTGTTGAACCGCCGTGATGTCATCTTCCCTGGTCATTGTAAACCAGCGTGACGTCACCTATTATAAAGGACCTTAATAGGTCTGCGACAATTAAGGCCACATCTTCATTTCCAGACCCACGGTCCCTTGATTTTCGCGCTTGACTCCTGTCCCTTGCCTTATAAATAGGACCGAAGGGTCATTTCTTTTCCCCCTCTGTGCCCTTCTGCTTCGTCTTCCTCGCGTCGCCCAGCTTCGGAGCTCCGCCGCCACCGTCAACCTCTGCATCAACCTTGGCCGCTGCATCAACCTGGGCGCACTAGAGCACCGCGGCAACTTTCCGCGTCTTTCTCATCTCCAGTAAATCTTCTGTTCTTTTCAACACAGATCTGCTCTAGGGTTTCATGTTCTTCTAGTGTTCATCGCCTGTTTCGTGTTCATACGATAGCTCCTAGATGCATCTGTGAATCCTTGCTCTGTGTGGCGGTAGGTTTTAGCATCCGCCTTCAGTTTTATGTCTTCAGACCATAGATCTATATGTATCTCTGCCCATTGATTCAGTACTGTTCTTTTTTGAACCTTGAATATTTTCCTTCTTTTCTGAACTTGCTTCAAATCCGTCGCTGTAGAGAAGTCTTGTGAAATATGTTTCTGTAAACTTACTCATCTGCTTCAATGTTTCGACCAGGCGGTTTAACTTTGTAGAAAAAATTGCCAAACCGGTATATACCATTAGTCCCTTTGTTGAACCGCCAGATGTTGTTGCTTCATAAAACTCCGATTTAGATAGATCTGTCTCCGGTTTAACATTGCACATACCAATGTACCTTAATCAATGCATTTTTGAACCGGGATCACCTACCTTGTAGATTTCATCATGGCCAAGCAAGTATATGAGTGCAACTGGGTTCCTTCTCGCGCCACAAAGGCTCAACTGGATGATTTAGTCCTGATCGGCGCCTTAGGCAGCAAAGATACCATCCATTGGAGGGTTCCTGGCAAAGAATGCCCTCCCACACCTCAAGAAGGAGAGGTCGTCGTTTTCGTAGATCACTTAGCCCGGGGCTTTAAGCCGCCCGGTTCTAAATTTTACCGAGACGTTTTAGCCGATTTTCAACTCCACCCACAAGACACTGGTCCCAACTCTGTTACAAACATGTGTCACTTCCAAGTGCTCTGTGAGGCATTCTTTCAAGAGGAGCCCACAGTGGAGTTGTTCAGAGACTGTTTCCATCTAAACCGCCGTACTGAGTTTTCTGATGGTTCCAATACGGAATTGGGCGGTGTGG
Source organism: Triticum monococcum (assembly GCA_034509565.1). Taxonomy (NCBI): domain Eukaryota; kingdom Viridiplantae; phylum Streptophyta; class Magnoliopsida; order Poales; family Poaceae; genus Triticum; species Triticum monococcum. The sequence goes on from CM067847.1 coordinate 789,934,051, forward strand.
CGATTCAGAAAAGGAAAGAGGTCACATACCCTCATGCCGAGCTGCATAGCCACCCCAAAGAGTGGAATCAAACATGGTTCTATTGCAAAGACACCTCCCCTGCTGGTGAAAATCCTTTGCCTGGCTTTCGTCCGGAGCGGCTTAGCAATACACACCCCTTTCCGCAAAGGTTGACTGCCAAGGAGAGAAGCAAATACGCTCCTCAACTGTCCAAGCGCAGAGCCTTCATGGCCAATGGTTTAACAGGGGTTGATCTCGCTCGCTGTTGGATATCATGGAGCATACTATCCCTTAGTCAACGCTCCGGTTTGATGTGCGAGTATACTGGCAGTGTTGATGACCCACTCCGACATGCTAACATCCAGCTCACCGACGAAGAAATCACAGAAGCTGTGAATAAGATGCTGAATGAACCGGAACACATCTGTGCTAAAACCGGCCTGCTTCCCTTCTGTGCCACCAACAAATCGCCAGCTGTAAGAGTTTGATTTTTCCTTTTGCTGAACCTGTTATTGATATGTCTGGTCATTGTTTAATATCAGTGTCTGTGTAATCAGGGCAATGATCCGTTTTGGAGCAAAAAACTGCCGCAGGAGAAACCAGAAAAACCAGACAAACCAGCAAGATCAACTCGGCAAAAGACTAAAGCTGTGAAGAAGACTGCCCACAGGAAAAGAACCACTGCATCCTCTAATCCGGCCCCTGATGATGATGTGGATAATCCGGACCTTGAGGTAGGGCTTGACTCACTTGGCTTATTTTTCATGCGTCTTATTGATGGTGATATTTGTTAGGATGATGCCGAAGCCAGCCATGCTGATGCTGCAGAGGTAATTATTCTCTCTTCCGATTCAGAACCTTTGCCTTCACTAAAAATCCATCAGGCAAACCGGAAAGTTAAATTTTCTCATCCTCTCGCTTACTTGGATCCCAAATTTCTTATGAAGACCCAACAGCACGAAGCTCGCCGCACAACCCGGCACAGCGGCCAGGTAGTTACCTCCACCGGTTTACCGAACAGTCCGGTTCAGAAACGCCGTTCAGAGGTCTCTAATTTGCTTGTCGTAAAGCGGGCTGTTTTCGTCAACCTCTTAATCCATCTGACTCCGATTATCAGGTTACTTCCCACTCATCCTATGGCGAGTCCTCGGCCACTCAGCTGCCACCGCTCAAAACGGTGCTTGGGTAAGCCATACTTATCTTAATATTTCTGGTACATCACCTTGGAACATATGCTGTATTTGACTTTGTTATTCCTTTCAGGGCCAAGCCTAGGCCGAGCAAGAAGGCTCGCCTGGATGAAGCGGCTGAGGAGGATGCCGTCTCTAAACCGGGCAAAACACCAGATCTTGAAGCGGCTATTCCTGAAGACATACCCAATGATCCACCGCAGCGAGATGACGATCTTATTGCTGAAGAGAGGCCTACTGATACCTCAAGTCCTGTCAACCAGCCCACAAGCCCCATCCGGATTGAGAAATCCACCAATCCAACAAAGCCTACTGATAAGCCAACGGCCCCAGTTCAAACCGGTGATGCCAAGGATGATGAGGTTGTCATTACTGGCATTGGTCGCACAGAGCCAGGCAATCCTGTCGCTTTGTCTAAACATACTGCCAAGGAAGAATTTGCTGCCTTTGGCAAAGGCAAGTGGAATGTTGATCTGGCGACTTACGCTGCTCTGAACGCCCAAGACATCCATTCCGGCTATCTGAACCGGCTGTATACCAGTCGTGACTATGAAGCCGGTCTGGTTAACATGATGAAAGATAAATATGAGATAACTTCCATATGCTCTTTCCTGCTTGTATGCTTCAATTCTTGCTGACTCTCCTAGCCCCCAAGGGCCGGTTTGTAATCTTCTTTCAAACCGGGACTTACTAATATAAATCTTAATGCCTCGAAATTTGCTGATGTAGCCCCCAAGGGCCGGTTTAACTTAGTGTAGTTAAACCGAGACTTAAGTAATTAATATCTCCGCATCAGAACTTTTTTGAACAAATAGCCATTCGCCCCCAAGTACCAAGTTGAATACTTGTATTGAGCTTGGAACTTTGTAATCAATTGAAAGATGACGATCAAATAGGCATTAGCCCCCAAGCACCAAGTGCATAACTTGTTATGTGGTCGGTGCTTCAATTCTTGCACTGCTTGCTGAATCATATAACTGTCTGTATGCAGGCTGAGCTGAAGACAAAAGAGACCCAAATCGCCGATCTCCAAGAAAATCTGAAGTCCCAACAGACTGAAACTTCAAAAGCAAAAGAGGAATTGACCAGTGCCTTAAGCGTCATGGAACAGCTTAAGAAGGATTTCAAGAAGGAACAGGCAGATTGGGCTACTGAAAAATCCGCTTTAACCAAACGAGCAGAAGACGCCGAGGCTGCACTAAAACCATTAGTGGATGAACTGACCAGCATAAAGCGGCACGTGCATGCCATGACCGCTGCTATCTTTGGTAAGCCGGTTTGATTTTTGAATTGATTCTGCCGTCTTACAGAGCTACCGGTTTGTTAACCCTTGGTGATATTTTAGGGACATGCATTGGTCACTTGGGGTCAGATGTGCGGAAAAAATTGAAAGCCGCCTACACGTTGATCGAACAACTGTACACTGGTGCACAACGGATCATCTGTACTGCATCCCACAACAAGCCGACGCCCACTTTGATTCAGGACACTCTGATGAAACTGTCGGTGCTTCCTGCCCGGGTTGAAGAGCTGAAGAAATCTGCTGCTCGAACCGGTGCGATCAATGCCTTAATCCGGGCAAAAGCTTGGGTGCCGGATTTTGATCCTATTGAAGCGGCTCAGAGCTATCCCAGCTTGAAGGAAGACGGGTCAGAGTTTAGTGAAGCGGATCTGCGAGCAATAAACCGGGAGGTGCGTCCGCTAGCTTGTCAATTGGCTGAAGAAGCAGACTTGTCTCATTATCAAGCCCAATATGACAATCAAAACAAGCGAATAGCTGCACCAATTCATGAAGCGGAAAATCTTATCCCTCCAATCCGTAAGCATACTTATGCTCCCGATATTGACCCGTCATTGCTGATCCATGATGAAGCTGTCTTTCAAGCATTAATGGGAATCGACTGGACAACTGTTGATTTCTATTCGCTGGGTAGAGAAACTGAAGCTGAAGCGGCGCGGGATGATCCACAACCATCAGGCCAGGCTGGTGGCCAAGCTTGAACCGGAAGCCGGTTTAAAACTGCTTCTCCCTTGCGAAAAACAATGATCTTATTGTGGGCACCGTGTTGCCTTGTAATAGGCTAGCTGATACTTTTGATGTTGATATGCCTTCGTGCATAATTACTGCAACTTGCTCTTCCTTTGGGTGATTAACTTTCCAAAGTACTTTCTGCAATAAAAAATCTTAAAGTGCCACCGCGGTTGTACCGTCAGTTGGAATATGACGTCTGCATACATGAAATCAAAACATCCGAAATTTTTAAGTATATGACCAAATTTTTGAGATACATAATACCTGCCATCGTTGGGCGTGAAGTTGGCTTGGCCAATCTTGAAGCGGAGTTTTATAAACCCACACTGTTGGAGGAGATAGCAGCTCCTGTATATATATGATGCCGGTTTACCATGTAAACCGTGCCGGGTTATAATAAACACCGTGTTACTCCGTAATAGGATGTTAACAAAAAAATCAAACCGGGCTAATAGTCTCCGGATTAAAAATGAACCGTGTTCCGTCAATTGACAGTTTAAACCGGCTTAAAACTTTGTCGGTTTAAAAATGCAATAAAAAGAAAGAAATATCTTTCAAAGAAAAATGTGAAGCAAAAGCAATGACAAAACCGTTTGCAAAAGGAGGCTTATTTGAGCTGATCAGATGGCGTTACCATGGTCGGACACGACCGAGCTCCCGATAGGTGTAGCTATGGTTCAAGTCAGCCAGGTCCCCAAATGAAACCATGGCATTTATGCCGATCAAGTGGCATGGCAATGGTCCGGGTTCGACCAAGCCCCCAAGTGATTCTGTGGCCTTAGGCCGATCAAGAGGCATGACTGGTTCAGACGTGACCAAGTCCCCAAGTAATCTGGTGGCTTTCGCCTATCAAGAGGTATTGCATTGGTTCAGACACGACCAAGCCCCCAAGTGATATAACATGACGCTTTTGAAAAGCTAACTCAAGGGGTAAACCAGAGGCCGCTTTAGAACAACTCCGTGTAACCACACATGATGTAAAAGAACAGATACCCCGCTTTAGCTGAGGTTCCGGTTTATTATATTTAATCATAATATATACATCATCGTAATATGTACATAAGTGGAGCCAATGGCTCAGGTATAGTAAGGCCGAAGATGAGCTATATTCCACGGCCTGTTGGTCTCTTCCTTTGATGTACGGGAGTCTTTATGCTCTTGAATATCGATCAGATAGTATGACCCGTTGTGCAGATTCTTGCTGACCACAAAAGGTCCCTCCCAAGGTGGGGATTGCTTATGCATATCAGTCTGGTCTTGAATGAGCCGAAGCACCAAATCTCCTTCTTGAAAGGTTCTGGTTTTAACTCGGCGACTGTGATAATGACGAAGATCCTGTTGGTAAATCGCTGAGCGAGCAGCTGCTATGTCACGCTCTTCATCCAACTGGTCCAAAGCATCTTGCCGTGCTATCTCGTTGTCCGCTTCAACATAAGCCATCACACGAGGTGAAGCATGACGGATATCACTGGGGAGAACCGCCTCCGCTCCATAGACCATGAAGAATGGTGTGTATCCTGTTGATCTGTTGGGTGTGGTATTGATGCTCCATAACACAGATGGTAATTCTTCTACCCAACAACCCGGTGTTCTCTGCAAAGGAACCATAAGCCGGGGCTTGATGCCTCTCAAAATCTCTTGATTAGCCCTTTCTGCTTGACCATTGGACTGTGGGTGTGCTACGGATGAAACGTCAAGCCGGATGTGCTCCCGGTCGCAGAACTCCTTCATGGCACCCTTGGACAAAGTGGTACCATTATCTGTGATGATACTGTGTGGAAAGCCAAACCGGAAAATCACTTTTTTGATGAACTGAACTGCCGTGGCTGCATCACACTTGCTAACAGGTTGTGCCTCCACCCACTTTGTAAACTTGTCAACCGCCACCAAGAGGTGAGTCTTCTTATCTTGGACCTTTTGAAAGGACCAACCATATCCAGCCCCCAAGTTGCAAATGGCCAAGTAATTGGAATCATTCTCAATTCTTGAGCCGGCACATGAGCACGTCTTGAAAATTTTTGGCAACCGTCACATCGTCTGACCAGATCCTCCGCATCAGCATGAGCAGTTAACCAATAGAAGCCATGGCGAAACGCTTTAGCTACCAAAGATTTTGAACCGGCGTGGTGACCACAATCTCCTTCGTGGATCTCACGCAAAATTTCACAGCCTTCTTCAGGAGACACACAATGTTGAAACGCCCCTGATACACTGCAATGATGCAACTCGCCATTGACAATAGTCATGTACTTGGACTGCCGGATTATCTGTCGAGCCAGAGTCTCATCCTCTGGTAACTCGCCCCGGTTCATGTACGCCAGATAAGGAAGCGTCCAATCCGGAATGACATGAAGAGCTGCCACCAATTGAGCCTCCGGATCAGGAATAGCCAAATCCACTTCACCAGGGAGCTTGACCGACGGGTTGTGCAGCACATCCAAAAAAACATTGGGCGGAACCGGTTTGCGCTGAGAGCCCAGCCGGCTTAGAGCGTCTGCCGCTTCATTCTTCCGCCGGTCCACGTGGTCCACCTGATAGCCTTTAAAGTGACCTGCAATAATATCCACCTCACGACGATACACTGCCATGAGTGGGTCCTTGGAATCCCAAGTGCCAGATACTTGTTGAGCCACGAGGTCCGAGTCACCGAAGCACTTGACTCGACTTAGATTCATCTCCTTAGCCATCCGGAGGCCATGGAGCAAGGCTTCATACTCAGCTGCATTGTTAGTACAAGGGAACATTAAGCGGAGAACATAACAAAACTTATCACCTCGTGAGGAAGTTAATACGACTCCAGCCCCCGAGCCTTCCAATTGCCTGGATCCGTCAAAATGGATGGTCCAATATGTGTGATCTGGCTTTTCTTCAGGTGCTTGCAGTTCCATCCAATCATTGATGAAATCAACAAGTGCTTGAGACTTAACCGCCTTCCGAGGCACATACTTCAATCCGTGCGGCCCGAGCTCTATAGCCCACTTGGCAATCCGGCCAGTCGCTTCCCGGTTCTGGATGATATCCCCCAAAGGAGCAGAACTGACCACCGTAATTGGGTGCCCTTGGAAGTATTGCTTAATCTTCCGGCTTGCCATAAAAACTCCGTATACCAGCTTCTGCCAATGCAGATACCTTTGCTTGGACTCAATGAGTACCTCGCTGATATAATAGACCGGACGTTGAACTGGATGCTCCTTACCTGCCTCCTTTAGCTCCACCACAATAGCCATGCTGACCGCACGAGCATTAGCAGCAACATATAGTAATAATGGCTCCTTGTCAACGGGAGCGGCGAGCACAGGCGGATTGACCAATTGCCGCTTTAAGTCCTCAAATGCTTCATCAGCAGCGGGACTCCAGACGAACTGATCCGTCTTCTTCAACATCTGATACAAAGGGATTGCCTTCTCACCAAGGCGGCTGATAAACCGGCCTAACGCAGCAATCCGGCCTGCCAGGCGTTGAACATCATTGATACACTTTGGTTTAGCCAGGGAGGTGATGGCTGTGATCTTCTCCGGATTAGCCTCAATTCCCCTGTTGGACACCAGAAAACCCAATAACTTGCCTGCCGGTACACCAAAGACACACTTGGCCGGATTAAGCATCATCTTGTACGTCCTCAGGTTATCAAAGGTTTCCTTCAAATCATCAACCAGAGTCTCCTTCTCCCTGGACTTAACCACGATATCATCCACGTAAGCATGTACATTACGGCTAATCTGCTTGTGAAGACAATTTTGTACACACCGTTGATAAGTTGCCTGGGCACTCTTGAGCCCAAAGGGCATAGACACATAGCAGAAGGCTCCAAAGGGAGTTATGAATGCCATCTTCTCGTGGTCCTTAACTGCCATTTTGATCTGATGATAGCCAGAATATGCATCCAAAAAACTTAAATGCTCACAACCCGCCGTAGCATCAATAATTTGATCAATACGGGGGAGGGTAAAAGGATCTGCTGGACAAGCCTTATTAAGATCTGTGTAATCCACACACATCCGCCAGGTGCCATTTTTCTTAAGGACCAGCACCAGATTGGCAAGCCATTCAGGGTGAAAAACTTCAACAATAAAGCCAGCTGCTAAGAGCCTGGCTACCTCTTCTCCAATCGCCTTGCGTCTTTCTTCATTAAACCGGCGGAGGAACTATTTCACCGGTTTGTATTTAGGATCCACATTAAGGGTGTGCTCAGCGAGTTGCCTCGGTACACATGGCATGTCAGAGGGCTTCCATGCAAAAATGTCCCGAACCTCATGGATGAACTTGACGAGCGCGCTTTCCTATTTCGGATCCAAGTTGGCACTGATGCTGAACTGCTTGGACGAATCGCCAGGTACGAAATCAACAAGCTTAGTTTCTGCTGCCGATTTGAACTTCAGGGCTGGATCATGCTCCGTAGTTGGCTTCTTTAATGGAGTCATGTCCGCCGGATCAACATTGTCCTTATAATACTTCAGCTCCTCGGTGGCACAAACCGACTCTGCGTACGCCGCATCTCCTTCCTCGCATTCCAAAGCAATTTTACGGTTTCCGTGAACCGTTATTGTCCCCTTGTGACCCGGCATCTTGAGCTGCAAATACACATAACAGGGCCATGCCATAAACTTGGCATAGGCCGGTCGCCCAAACAGGGCGTGATATGGACTTTGGATTTTCACTACTTCAAACGTCAATGTTTCCGACCTGGAATCATGATCATCTCCAAAGGCCACTTCCAGAGCTATCTTACCAACAGGGTATGCTGACTTGCTAGGTACCACATCGTGGAACACCGTATTAGACGGTTTGAGATTTTTATCTGTTAGTCCCATACGACGGAAGATCTCATAGTACAAGATAGCTGCTCCCTCCATCCATGAGCACTTTGGTGAACTTGTAACCTCCCACCTGAGGCGCCACCACCAGAGCCAACTGACCTAGATTATCAACCTGGGGAGGGTGATCCTCTCTGCTCCATATGATTGGCTATTCAGACCAGCGTAGATAACGGGGCACGTCCGGTTCAACAGAGTTGACTACCCGCCTCTGAACCTTCCGGTCTCGCTTGTCCAAGCTAGTGGTAAAGACATGGTACTGCCCACTATTCAACTGCTTTGGGTTGCTCTGGTAACCTAACTGTTGCTGCTGCTGGTTGTAATCACCTTGGTTGTTCTGATTATTTTGACTGTTATGTCCGCCCGGATTACCATTAAATCCTGAACCGGAATTTGCTCCACCGTAACCCGACCCGTATCCTGAGCCACCGCTGGAGCCGTGATCATACCGGAAAGCATTAGAATTCTTGAACTCCTGCATAATGAAGCAATCCTTCCAAAGGTGGTTTGCTGGCACCTCCTTCTTCCCATGTCTTGGACAGGGCTGGCTCAGCAGATAATTTAGGCGGTCCGGGTTAGGGTTGGGTGCCCCACTGCGATTTTTCGGTTTACCCTTGCGTCGCTGGCCATTGTCCTGCGCGTTGGTATTAGCCACAAAGTCCATGTTACCATCCGCTTTACGGTTGCCTCCACCACCATTGCCTGCCTAGTGATGCTGCTGACCTTTGGAGTTGCTGTTCCTCTTTCCCTTCCCTGCCTTGTCATCATCAGATTCGGGATCCTTGGTACTATCAGAATCAGCATACTTTACCAAAGCAGCCATGAGGGTCCCCATGTCAGTGCAATGGTGCTTCATCTGTCCCAACTTCAGCTTTAGGGGCCCAAACCGGCAGTTGCCTTCTAGGGTTAAGACTGCGGTGTCAGCATTGATGCGGTCTGGTGAATGCAACACTTGTGAGACCCGCCTGAAGGACATATGCCCTAGAGGCAATAATAAAGTTATTATTTATTTCCTTATATCATGATAAATGTTTATTATTCATGCTAGAATTATATTATCCGGAAACATAATACATGTGTGAATACATAGACAAACAGAGTGTCACTAGTATGCCTCTACTTGACTAGCTCGTTAATCAAAGATGGTTATGTTTCCTAACCATAGACAAAGAGTTGTTATTTGATTAATGGGATCACATCATTAGGAGAATGATGTGATTGACTTGACCCATTCCGTTAGCTTAGCACTCAATCGTTTAGTATGTTGCTACTGCTTTCTTCATGACTTATACATGTTCCTATGACTATGAGATTATGCAACTCCTGTTTACCGGAGGAACACTTTGTGTGCTACTAAACGTCACAACGTAACTGGGTGATTATAAAGGAGCTCTACAGGTGTCTCCAAAGGTGAATGTTGGGTTGGCGTATTTCGAGATTAGGATTTGTCACTCCGATTGTCGGAGAGGTATCTCTGGGCCCTCTTGGTAATGCACATCACATAAGCCTTGCAAGCATTGCAACTAATGAGTTAGTTGCGAGATGATGTATTACGGAACGAGTAAAGAGACTTGCCGGTAACGAGATTGAACTAGGTATTGAGATACCGACGATCGAATCTTGGGCAAGTAACATACCGATGACAAAGGGAACAACGTATGTTGTTATGCGGTCTGACCGATAAAGATCTTCGTAGAATATGTAGGAGCCAATATGGGCATCCAGGTCCCGCTATTGGTTATTGACCAGAGCGGTGTCTCAGTCATGTCTACATAGTTCTCGAACCCGTAGGGTCTGCACGCTTAACGTTCGTTGACGATATAGTACTATGTGAGTTATGTATGTTGGTGACCGAATGTTGTTCGGAGTCCGGGATGAGATCACGGACATGACAAGGAACTCCGGCATAGTCCGGAGACAAAGTTTGATATATGGGATAATAGTGTTTGGTCACCGGAAGGGTTCCGGAAATCATCGGAAGGGGTTCCGGATGTTTCCCCAAATGTTTGGGTACGAGAACACTTTATTTGGGCCAAAGGGGAAAGCCCACAAGGTTTTTGGAAAGCGCAGAAGGAAGTTTTGTGGAGTCCAGGGGCCAGGCGCCAGGGTCCCTGGCGTCTGGGTCCAGATGCCGGAAACCCTGGCGTCTGGCCCTGGAGTCCGAGAAGGACTCTTGCCTTTCGGGTGAAACCGACTTTGTGGAGGCTTTTACTCCAAGTTTCGACCCCAGGGCTCAACATATAAATAGAGGGGCAGGGCTAGCATCAAAGACAGATCAAGAAACACCAAGTCGTGTGCCGGCAACCCCGTTCCCTCTAGTTTATCCTCCGTCATAGTTTTCATAGTGCTTAGGCGAAGCCCTGCAGATATTGTTCTTCACCAACACCGTCACCACGCCGTCGTGCTGCCGGAACTCATCTACTACTTCGCCCCTCTTGCTGGATCGAGAAGGCGAGGACATCACCGAGCCGAACGTGTGCAGAACTCGGAGGTGCCGTGCTTTCGGTACTTGGATCAGTCGGACGTGAAGAAGTACGACTACATCAACCGCATCGATATAACGCTTCCGCGAATGGTCTACAAGGGTACGTAGATCGCACTCTCCCCTCTCGTTGCTATGCATCACCATGATCTTGCGTGTGCGTAGGAATTTTTTTGAAATTACTACGTTCCCCATCAGTGGCATCCGAGCCTAGGTTTTATGTGTTGATGTTATATGCACGAGTAGAACACAAGTGAGTTGTGGGCGATATAAGTCATACTGCTTACCAGCATGTCATACTTTGGTTCGGCGCTATTGTTGGACGAAGCGGCCCGGACCGACAATACGCGTACGCTTATGTGAGACCGGTTCTCCTGACGTGCTTTGCACAAAGGTGGCTAGCGGGTGACAGTTTCTCCAACTTTAGTTGAACCGAGTGTGGCTACGCCCGGTCCTTGCGAAGGTTAAAACAGCACCAACTTGACAAACTATCGTTGTGGTTTTGATGCGTAGGTAAGATTGGTTCTTGCTTAAGCCCGTAGCAGCCACGTAAAACTTGCAACAACAAAGTAGAGGACGTCTAACTTGTTTTTGCAGGGCATGTTGTGATGTGATATGGTCAAGACATGATGCTAAATTTTATTGTATGAGATGATCATGTTTTGTAACCGAGTTATCGGCAACTGGCAGGAGCCATATGGTTGTCGTTTTATCGTATGCAATGCAATTGCGCTGTAATGCTTTACTTTATCACTAAGCGGTAGCGATAGTCGTGGAAGCATAAGATTGGCGAGACGACAATGATGCTACGATGGTGATCAAGGTGTCGCGCCAGTGACGATCGTGATCACGACGGTGCTTTGAAGATGGAGATCACAAGCACAAGATGATGATGGCCATATCATATCACTTATATTGATTGCGTGTGATGTTTATCTTTTATGCATCTTATCTTGCTTTGATTGACGGTAGCATTATAAGATGATCTCTCACTAATTATCAAGAAGTGTTCTCCCTGAGTATGCACCATTGCGAAAGTTCTTCGTGCTGAGACACCACGTGATGATCGGGTGTGATAGGCTCTACGTTCAAATACAACGGGTGCAAAACAGTTGCACACGCGGAATACTCAGGTTATACTTGACGAGCCAAAGCATATACAGATATGGCCTCGGAACACAGAGACCGAAAGGTCGAGCGTGAATCATATAGTAGATAAGATCAACATAGTGATGTTCACCAATGAAACTACTTCATCTCACATGATGATCGGACATGATTTAGTTGATTTGGATCACGTGATCACTTAGAGGATTAGAGGGATGTCTATCTAAGTGGGAGTTCTTAAGTAATATGATTAATTGAACTTAAATTTATCATGAACTTAGTCCGGGTAGTATTTTGTAAATCATGTTGTAGATCAATAGCTCGCGTTGTTGCTTCCCTGTGTTTATTTTGATATGTTCCTAGAGAAAATTGTGTTGAAAGATGTTAGTAGCAATGATGCGGATTGGATCCGTGATATGAGGTTTATCCTCATTGCTGCACGGAAGAATTATGTCCTTGATGCACCGCTAGGTGACAGACCTATTGTAGGAGCAGATACAGACGTTATGAACGTTTGGCTAGCTCAATATGATGACTACTTGATAGTTTAGTGCACCATGCTTAACGGCTTAGAATCGGGACTTCAAAGACGTTTTGAATGTCATGGACCATATGAGATGTTCCAGGAGTTGAAGTTAATATTTCAAGCAAATACTCGAGTTGAGAGATATGAAGTCTCCAACAAGTTCTATAGCTAAAAAATGGATGAGAATCGCTCAACTAGTGAGCATGTGCTCAGATTGTCTGGGTACTACAATTACTTGAATCAAGTGGGAGTTAATCTTCCAGATAAGATAGTGATTGACAGAATTCTCTAGTCACCATCACCAAGTTAGTAGAACTTCGTGATGAACTATAATATGCAAGGGATAACGGAAACAACTCCCAAGCTCTTCGTGATGCTGAAATCAACGAAGGTAGAAATCAAGAAAAACATCAAGTGTTGATGGTTGACAAGACCACTAGTTTCAAGAAAAGGGAAAAGGGAAAAGTGAAGAAGGGGAACTTCAAGAAGAACGGCAAGCAAGTTGCTGCTCAAGTGAAGAAGCCCAAGTCTGATCCTAAGCCTGAGACTAAGTGCTTCTACTGCAAAGGGGCTGGTCACTAGAAGTGGAACTGCCCCAAGTATTTGGCGGATAAGAAGGATGGCAAGGTAAACAAAGGTATATTTGATATACATGTTATTAATGTGTACTTTACTAGTGTTTATAGCAACCCCTCAGTATTTGATACTAGTTCAGTTGCTAAGATTAGTAACTCGAAATAGGAATTGCAGAATAAACAGAGACTAGTTAAGGGTGAAGTGACGATGTGTGTTGGAAGTGGTTCCAAGATTGATATGATCATCATCGCACACTCCCTATAATTTCGGGATTAGTGTTGAACCTAAATAAGTGTTATTTGGTGTTTGCATTGAGCATGAATATGATTTGATCATGTTTATACGGTTATTCATTTAAGTAAGAGAATAAATTGTTGTTCTGTTTACATGAATAAAACCTTATATGGTTACACACCCAATGAAAATAATTCGTTGGATCTCGATCGTAGTGATACACATAATCATAATATTGAAACCAAAAGATGCAAAGTTAATAATGATAGTGCAAGTTATTTGTGGCACTGCCGTTTAGGTCATATTGGTGTAAAGCGCATGAAGAAACTCCATGCTGATGGGCTTTTGGAATCACTTGATTATGAATCAGTTGATGCTTGCGAACCATGCCTCATGGGCAAGATGACTAAGACTCTGTTCTTCGGAACAATGGAGCGAGCAACAGATTTGTTGGAAATCATAGATACTGATGTATATGGTCCGATGAATATTGAGGCTCGCGACAGGTATCATTATTTTCTGATCTTCACAGATGATTTGAGCAGATATGAGTATATCTACTTGATGAAACATAAGTCTGAAACATTTGAAAAGTTCAAAGAATTTCAGAGTGAAGTGAAAAATCATCGTAACAAGAAAATAAAGTTTCTATGATCTGATCGTAGAGAAGAATATTTGAGTTACGAGTTTGGCCTTCAGTTAAAAAACAATGTGAAATAGTTTCACTACTCACGCCATCTGGAACACCACAATGTAATGGTGTGTCCGAACATCATAACTGTACTTTATTAGATATGGTGCGATCTATGATGTCTCTTACCGATCTACCACTATCGTTTTCGGGTTATGCATTAGAGACAGTTGCATTCACGTTAAAAAGGGCACCATCTAAATCCGTTGAGACGACACAATCTGAATTAGGGTTTGGCAAGAAACCAAAGTTGTCGTTTCTTAAAGTTTTGGGTTGTGATGCTTATGTGAAAAAGTTTCATCCTGATAAGCTCAAACCCAAGTCGGAGAAATATGTCTTCATAGGATACCCAAAGGAGACTGTTGGGTACACCTTCTATCACATATCCGAAGGCAAGACATTCGTTGCTAAGAATGGATCCTTTCTAGAGAAGGAGTTTCTCTCGAAAGAAGTGAGTGGGAGGAAAGTAGAAAACTTGATAAGGTAATTGTACCTTCTCCCTTATTGGAAAGTAGTTCATCACAGAAATCTGTTCTTGTGACTACTACACCAATTAGTGAGGAAGCCAATGATGATGATCATGTAACTTCAGATCAAGTTACTACCGAATCTCGTAGGTAAACCAGAGTGAGATCCGCACTAGAGTGGTACGGTAATCCTGTTTTGGAAGTCATGTTACTAGACCATGACGAACCTACGAACTATGAGGAAGCGATGATGAGCCCAGATTCCGCGAAATGGCTTGAGGCCATGAAATCTGAGATGAGATCCATGTATGAAGACAAAGTATGGACTTTGATTGACTTGCCCAATGATCGGCGAGCCATTGAGATTAAATGGATCTTCAAGAGGAAGACGGACGTTGATAGTAATGTTACTATCTACAAAGCTAGGCTTGTCAAAAAGGTTTTCGACAAAGTTCAAGGTGTTGACTACGATGAAATTTTCTCACTCGTAGCGATGCTTAAGTCTGTCCAAATCATGTTAGCAATTGCCGCATTTTTTATGAAATCTGGCAAATGGATTTAAAGAAGAGTTGTTTATGATGCAACCAGAAGGTTTTGTCAATCCTAAAGGTGCTAACAAAATATGCAAGCTCCAGCGATCCATCTATGGACTGCTGCAAGCATCTCGGAGTTGGAATATACGCTTTGATAAGTTGATCAAAGCATATAGTTTTATACAGACTTGCGGTGAAGCCTGTATTTACAAGAAAGTGAGTGGGAGCACTACAACATTTCTGATAAGTATATGTGAATTACATATTGTTGATCGGAAATAATGTAGAATTATTCTGCAAAGCAAAAAGGAGTGTTTTGAAAGAAGTTTTTCAAAGAAAGATCTCGGTGAAGCTGCTTGCATATTAAGCATCAAGATCTATAGAGATAGATCAAGACGCTTGATAAGTTTTTTTTCAATGAGTACATACCTTGACAATATTTTGAAGTAGTTCAAAAATTGGAACAGTCAAAGAAAGAGTTCTTGGCTGTGTTACAAGGTGTGAAATTGAGTAAGACTCAAAGCCCGACCACGGCAGAAGATAGAAAGAGAATGAAAGTCATTCCCTATGCCTCAGCCATAGGTTCTATAAAGTATGCCATGCTATGTACCAGATCTATTGTATACCCTACACTGTGTTAAGCAAGGGAGTACAATAGTGATCTAAGAGTAGATCACTGGACAGCGGTCAAAATTATCCTTAGTGGAATAAGGAAATTTTTCTCAATTATGGAGGTGACAAAAAGGTTCGTCGTAAAAAGTTACGTCGATGCAAGTTTTGACACAGATCTGGATGACTCTAAGTCTCGATCTATATACATATTGAAAGTGGGAGCAATTAGCTAGAATAGCTCTATGCAGAGCATTGTAGACATAGAATTCGCAAAATACTTACGGATCTGTATGTGACAGACCCATTGACTAAAATTATCTCACTAGCAAAACATGATCACACCTTAGTACTCTTTGGGTGTTAATCACATAAACGATGTGAACTAGATTACTGACTCTAGTAAACCCTTTGGGTATAGGTCACATGACAATGTGAACTATGGGTGTTAATCACATGGTGATATGAACCATTAGTGTTGAATCACATGGCGATGTGAACTAGATTATTGACTCTAGTTCAAGTGGGAGATTGAAGGAAATATGCCCTAGAGGCAATAATAAAGTTATTATTTATTTCCTTATATCATGATAAATATTTATTATTCATGCTAGAATTGTATTATCCGGAAACATAATACATGTTTGAATACATAGACAAACAGCGTGTCACTAGTATGCCTCTACTTGACTAGCTCGTTAATCAAAGATGGTTATGTTTCCTAACCATAGACAAAGAGTTTTTATTTTATTAACAGGATCACATCATTAGGAGAATGATGTGATTGACTTGACCCATTCCGTTAGCTTAGCACTCGATCGTTTAGTATGTTGCTATTGCTTTCTTCATGACTTATACATGTTCCTATGACTATGAGATTATGCAACTCCCGTTTACCGGAGGAACACTTTGTGTGCTACCAAACGTCACAACATAACTGGGTGATTATAAAGGAGCTCTATAGGTGTCTCCAAAGGTGAATGTTGGGTTGGCGTATTTCGAGATTAGGATTTGTCACTCCGATTGTCGGAGAGGTATCTCTGGGCCCTCTCGGTAATGCACATCACATAAGCCTTGCAAGCATTGCAACTAATGAGTTAGTTGCGAGATGATGTATTACAGAACGAGTAAAGAGACTTGCCGGTAACGAGATTGAACTAGGTATTGAGCTACCGACGATCGAATCTCGGGCAAGTAACATACCGATGACAAAGGGAACAACATATGTTGTTATGCAGTCTGACTAATAAAGATATTCGTAGAATATGTAGGAGCCAATATGGGCATCCAGGTCCCGCTATTGGTTATTGACCAGAGAGGTGTCTCGGTCATGTCTACATAGTTCTCGAACCCGTAGGGTCCGCATGCTTAACGTTCGTTGACGATATAGTACTATGTGACCGAATGTTGTTCGGAGTCCGGGATGAGATCACGGACATGACAAGGAACTCCAGAATAGTCCGGAGACAAAGTTTGATATATGGGATAAAAGTGTTTGGTCACCGGAAGGGTTCCGGAATCACCGGAAGGGGTTCCGGATGTTTCCCGAAATGTTTGGGTACGAGAACACTTTATTTGGGCCAAATGGTAAAGCCCACAAGGTTTTTGGAAAGCGCAAAAGGAAGTTTTGCGGAGTCCAGGGGCCAGGCGCCAGGGTCCCTGGTGTCTGGGTCCAGACGCCGGAAACCCTGGCGTCTGGCCCTGGAGTCCGAGAAGGACTCTTGCCTTTCGGGTGAAACTGACTTTGTGGAGGCTTTTACTCCAAGTTTAGACCCCGGGGCTCAACATATAAATAGATGGGCAGGGCTAGCATCAAAGACAGATCAAGAAACACCAAGCCGTGTGCCGGCAACCCCGTTCCCTCTAGTTTATCCCCCGTCATAGTTTTCGTAGTGCTTAGGCGAAGCCCTGCGGAGATTGTTCTTCACCAACACCATCACCACGCCGTCGTGCTGCCGGAACTCATCTACTACTTCGCCCCTCTTGCTGGATCGAGAAGGCGAGGACGTCACCGAGCCGAACGTGTGCAAAACTTGGAGGTGCCGTGCTTTCGGTACTTGGATCGATCGGACGTGAAGACGTACGACTACATCAACCGCGTCGATATAACGCTTCCGCAAACGGTCTACAAGGGTACGTAGATCACACTCTCCCCTCTCGTTGCTATGCATCACCATGATCTTGCGTGTGCGTAGGAATTTTTTTGAAATTACTACGTTCCCCAACACCGGCGCACCCAATGAGAAGTCGATTCTCCTTCCTCCTAGACACAGGCAGCTACGTCTACTATCGACATGGGCTGCTTACATGTATCCTTAAAATTATTGATAAACCGGGCTCGTAATTGGGCCCATGAACTGATAGAATTGGCCGGTAAGCTTTTTAACCAAGTGCGGGCCGTTCCTTCAAGCATCATGGTGAAGTACTTTGCACATGCCGCATCATCCACATCCAGCATCTCCATGGCCATCTCATAGCTCTCCACCCATGTCTCCGGGGGTTGATCCGCCGTGTAATTTGGTACCTTGCGCGGGCCCTTGAAATCCTTGGGCAGGCGCACATTGCGTAAAGCGGGGACAAGGCAAGGCACCCCCAAAGAGCTAGAAGTAACACCGGGTTCGACCGAAATAGTTGGACGAACCGGCGTAAGCTGCCGAGCCTGATATTGTGCGGCTAACTCGGCCTCCCTGCGTGCTCGGGCCCGGTCCACCACTTCCTGAGCGTTATCAGCACCACTCGCCGGGTTGTTGCCACGGGGTGCTCCACGTCGTTCATTACTTGACACTGCCGGTTCCTCCATACAACTGCTATAGCTCCGGCTTGGGCGAGGGGTCGAGTGGATCCTGTCGCGGCTGTACGAGTATGCTTCCTGTTGGTCCAAAGCTGTCCTAAGAAGCTCCTTGACCGGTCGCGTCTCTATCGCCTGTGGTGAGTCACCTTCTATTGGAATGGCCTCCAGCCGTGCAGCAGCGGCGACGAGATTGTCCATTGGGTTGGAGTAGTGACCCAGAGGTATTGAAACAACCTGAGGTATAACGGTGTTTTGACGAGGCGGGTCCATCCGACGAGGCTGAACCGGCGCACCGGTCCCAGGAGCTTTCGCCTGGTTTCCCTCCAATGGATTACTGGTTCCTGCTCCTGGGGTGTTGAAAAGGTCTCTGGCCTCGAAAACCGGAGGCAAACGGGATCAGTACTTCCTCCTCATGACTTCATGCGACGCGTTCTGGTCCAACATGAGCCTGTAGGCTTGTGCGTCTAGAGCGGCTCGCTCTGTAGCCATCCTGGTATCCTCAGCTGCCAAGTCCGCCTTGGCCTGGGTGATCTGTTCCTTTACCTTTGCAATCTCCACGTTGTGGACATCCTGATCCGCCAGATTAGCTTCCGCCATAAGCACAACCAATGCATCAAATAGCTCTGATAGAACTTGAGCCGGTGGGCGCACAGGGCCTCCTGCCCCGGCAGCCGTCGCCACCGTTGAACCGGAGGTTGTTGCCGCAGCGGTCGAAGAATGAAGTGCTGCTTGTGTGCCGGCCATGAATATTCCAACTCGGTTGGGCAGATCAGAGGGGTCCAGAATACTGTCGCCATCGGAACAGCCCCCAATCCGGCCATCTTGTAGCTGATAAAGAGATTCGGTTTCTCCGGTTGATGACTCAATGCCAGAGTAAATGACGGTCTCGCCGCCAGATCCCGATCCATCCTCATGACCTCCTCCATGGATGACTCCCACGAAGGCACGCTTCATGGCCGGTTTAACCCGAGAAGATCGCGCACGCTGAGCCGTTTCGACGAGGTCGGTGCAGATATCCGGCTCAGGGCCCGATTCTCCGATCTTGCCGATGAAAACGTGTATGCGACCAAAGGGGACCCAGTACCCGTACTCAACTGAGCTGGCCTCGGGGCCCCAGCCTGCATCGTCGATGTAAAGCTTGCCGTGACGACTCTTAGTCATCCAGCCTACAGCGTAGCCCTCGAGTCCTTTAAAGCGGCCCTCCAAGAACTTGAAACCATCATGCGATAGCCCCACGGTGGGCGCCAACTGTCGTGGTTTTGTCACCGCAGATGTCCTAGAGAAAGGACTTAGTCATGGAGCCATCGCGACGGGTTAGCTTGAAGGGGTTAAAGCGGACACAGGGACGCAAGAGAGTTTATACTAGTTCAGCCCCTTCGATGAAGGTAAAAGCCTACGTCTTGTTGTGATGGAATTGATGTGGTTTCGATGACTAGGGAGCAAACAAGCCTCGCCTATGTCTCGAGTTGTTGTCTGTTGTCCTTGAACCGCTGCCGGGTCGTCCCCTTATATACACGGGTGACGCCCGTTGGTTCGCAGAGTCCCAATACCGGCTCATAGATGTGTCCGGTTTGGTCTCTACTTATTCCTAACTTACAATACAAGTTAAATACCAACACCGGTTTACGGCTACAGGCCTTGAACCGACCATGGGCCTTGAGCCCTCATCTGTCTTCTTGGGATTTAACATATTTAACTACTGACGAAGTTAACCCGGCCCAGATAGGCCGGTTTACGCCCAGTAGTGATATCCCCGACAGAAGTGGAAAATCATCATAACAAGAAAATCAAGTTTCTACGATCAGATCGTGGAGGTGAGTATTTGAGTTATGAGTTTGGACTTCATTTGAAACAATGCGGAATAGTTTCGCAACTCACGCCACGTGGAACACCACAGCGTAGTGGTGTGTCCGAACGTCGTAATCGTACTTTACTAGATACGGTGCGATCTATGATGTCTCTCACTGATTTACCGCTATCGTTTTGGGGTTATGCTTTAGAGACATCTGCATTCACGTTAAATAGGGCACCATCTAAATCCGTCGAGACGACACCTTATGAACTGTGGTTTGGCAAGAAACCCAAGTTGTCATTTCTTAAAGTTTGGGGTTGCGATGCTTATGTGAAAAAGCTTCAACCTGATAAGCTCGAACCCAAATTGGAAAAATGTGTCTTCATAGGATACCCAAAGGAGACTGTTGGGTACACCTTCTATCACAAATCCGAAGGCAAGATATTTGTTGCTAAGAATGAATCCTTTCTAGAGAAGGAGTTTCTCTCGAAAGAAGTGAGTGGGAGGAAAGTAGACTTGACGAGGTAATTGTACCTTCTCCCTTATTGGAAAGTAGTTCATCACTGAAATCGGTTCCACTGATTCCTACACTAGTAAGTGAGGAAGCTAATGATGATGATCATGAAACTTCTGATCAAGTTACTATGGAACCTCGTAGGTCAACCAGAGTAAGATCCGCACCAGAGTGGTATGGAAATCCTGTTCTGGAAGTCAATTTACTTGACCAGGACGAACCTACGAACTATGAGGAAGCGACGATGCGCCCATATTCCGCAAAATGGCTTGATTTGCCTGATGATCGGCAGGCCATAGAGAATAAATGGATCTTCAAGAAGAAGACTGATGTTGATGGTAATATTACTGTTTACAAAGCTCGACTTGTTGCCAAAGGTTTTCGACAAGTTCAAGGAGTTGACTACGAGGAGACCTTCTCACCCGTAGCGATCCTTAAGTCCGTCTGAATCATATTAGCAATTGCCGCATTTTATGATTATGAAATTTGGCTAATGGATGTCAAAACTGCATTCCTTAATGGATACCTTAAAGAAGAGTTGTATATGATGCAACCAGAAGGTTTTGTCGATCCAAAAGGTGCTAACAAAGTGTGCAAGATCCAGCGATCCATTTATGGACTGGTGCAAGCCTGTCGGAGTTGGAATATGCGCTTTGATAGTGTGATCAAAGCATATGGTTTTATACAGACTTTTGGAGAAGCCTGTATTTACAAGAAAGTGAGTGGGAGCTCCGTAGCATTTCTGATATTATATGTAGATGGCATATTGTTGATCGGAAATGATACTGAATTTCTGAATGGCATAAAGGATACTTGAATAAAAAAATTCAATGAAAGACATCGGTGAAGCTGCTTATATATTGGGCATCAAGATCTATAGAGATAGATCAAGACGCTTGATTGGACTTTCACAAAGCACATACCTTGATAAAGTTTTGAAGAAGTTCAAAATGGATCAGGAAAAGAAAGGGTTTTTGCCTGTATTACAAGGTGTGAAGTTGAGTCAGACTCAATGCCCGACCACTGTAGAAGATAGAGAGAAAATGAAAGGTGTTCCCTATGCTTTAGCCATAGGCTCTATCATGTATGCAATGCTATGTACCAGACCTGATGTGTGCCTTCCTATAAGTTTAGCAGGGAGGTACCAAAGTAATCCAGGAGTGGATCACTGGACATCGGTCAAGAACATCCTGAAATACCTGAAAAGGACTAAGGATATGTTTCTCGTATATGGAGGTGACAAAGAGCTCGTCGTAAATGGTTATGTCCATGCAAGCTTTGACACTGATCCAGATGACTCTAAGTTACAAACCGGATACATGTTTTTATTAAATGGTGGAGCTGTCAGTTGGTGCGGTTCCAAGCAGAGCGTCGTGGCGGGATCTACGTGTGAAGCGGAATACATAGCTGCTTCGAAAGCAGCAAATGAAGGAGTCTGGATGAAGGAGTTCATATCCGATCTAGGTGTCATACCTAGTGCATCGGGTGCAATGAAAATCTTTTGTGACAATACTGGAGAAATTGCCTTGGCAAAGGAATCCAGATTTCACAAGAGAACCAAGCACATCAAGAGACGCTTCAATTCCATCCGCGATCAAGTCAAGCAGGGAGACATAGAGATTTGCAAGATACATACGGATCTAAATGTTGCAGACCTGTTGACTAAGCCTCTCTCACGAGAAAAACATGATCAGCACCAAGACTCCATGGATGTTAGAATCATTACAATGTAATCTAGATTATTGACTCTAGTGCAAGTGGGAGACCGAAGGAAATATGCCCTAGAGGTAATAATAAAGTTGTTATTTATATTTCCTTATATCATGATAAATGTTTATTATTCATGCTAGAATTGTATTAACCGGAAACTTAGTACATGTGTGAATACATAGACAAACATAGTGTCACTAGTTTGCCTCTACTTAACTAGCTCGTTGAATCATTGATGGCTATATTTCCTAACCATAGACATGAGTTATCATTTGATTAACGGGATCACATCAATAGAGAATGATGTCATTGACTTGACCCATCCATTAGCTTAGCACGATGATCGTTTAGTTTGTTGCTATTGCTCTCTCCATAACTATACATGTTCCTATGACTATGAGATCATGCAACTCCTGAATACCGGAGGAACACTTTGTGTGCTACAAAATGTCACAATGTAACTGGGTGATTATAAAGGTGCTCTATAGGTGTCTCCGATGGTGTTTGTTGAGTTGGCATAGATCAACATTAGGATTTGTCACTCTGATTGTCAGAGAGGTATCTCTGGGCCCTCTCGGTAATGTACATCACTATAAGCCTTGCAAGAAATGTAGCTAATGAGTTAGTTACAGGATGTAGCATTACGGAACGAGTGAAGAGAATTGCCGGTAACGAGATTGAACTAGGTATTGAGATACCGACGATCGAATCTCGGGCAAGTAACATACCAATGAAAAAGGGAACAACGTATATCGTTATGCGGTTTGACCGATAATGATCTTCGTAGAATATGTAGGAACCAATATGAGCATCCAGGTTCCGCTATTGGTTATTGACCGGAGACATGTCTCGGTCATGTCTACATAGTTCTCGAACCCATAGGGTCCGCACGCTTAACGTTCGGTGACGATCGGTATTACGAGTTTATGTGTTTTGATGTAACGAAGGTAGTTTGGAGTCCCAGATTTGATCACGGACATGACGAGGAGTCTCAAAATGGTCGATACGTAAAGATCGATATATTGTAAGCCTATGTTTGGACATCGGAATGGTTCCGGGTGAAATCGAGAGTATACCAGAGCACCGGGAGGTTACCGGAACCCCTCGGGAGGTATATGGGCCTTATTGGGCCTTAGTGGAAGAGAGGGAAAATGAGCAAAGGAGGGGGCGCCCCCAAGCCCAATCCGAATTGGGAGGCCCCCACCCCTTTGAAGGAAATATGCCCTAGAGGCAATAATAAAGTTATTATTTATTTCCTTATATCATGATAAATGTTTATTATTCATGCTAGAATTGTATTAACCGGAAACATAATACATGTGTGAATACATAGACCAACAGAGTGTCACTAGTATGCCTCTACTAGACTAGCTCGTTAATCAAAGATGGTTATGTTTCCTAACCATGAACAAAGAGTTGTTATTTGATTAACGAGGTCACATCATTAGTTGAATGATCTGATTGACATGACCCATTCCATTAGCTTAGCACCCGATCGTTTAGTATGTTGCTATTGCTTTCTTCATGACTTATACATGTTCCTATAACTATGAGATTATGCAACTCCCGTTTACCGGAGGAACACTTTGGGTACTACCAAACGTCACAACGTAACTGGGTGATTATAAAGGAGTACTACAGGTGTCTCCAATGGTACATGTTGGGTTGGCGTATTTCAAGATTAGGGTTTGTCACTCCGATTATCGGAGAGGTATCTCTGGGCCCTCTCGGTAATACACATCACATAAGCCTTGCAAGCATAATAACTAAGATGTTAGTTATGAGATGATGTATTACGGAACGAGTAAAGAGACTTGCCAGTAACGAGATTGAACTAGGTATTGGATACCGACGATCGAATCTCGGGCAAGTAACATACCGATGACAAAGGGAACAACGTATGTTGTTATGCGGTCTGACCGATAAAGATCTTCGTAGAATATGTAGGAGCCAATATGGGCATCCAGGTCCCGCTATTGGTTATTGACCGGAGACGTGTCTCGGTCATGTCTACATTGTTCTCGAACCGTAGGGTCCGCACGCTTAACGTTACGATGACAGTTATTATGAGTTTATGCATTTTGATGTACCAAAGGTTGTTCGGAGTCCCGGATGAGATCACGGACATGACGAGGAGTCTCGAAATGGTCGAGACATAAAGATTGATATATTGGAAGCCTATGTTTGGGCACCGGAAGCGTTCCGGGTGAAATCGGGATTTTACCGGATTACCGGGAGGGTTACCGGAACCCCCCGGGAGGCAAATGGGCCTATTGGGCCTTAGTGGAAAAGAGAGAAGAGGCAGCCCACAAGCCTAGCCGGCGCCCCCCCTCCCCAAGTCCTAGTAGGACTAGGAGAGGTGGGCCGGCCACCTCTTTCTCCTTTCCCCCCAAGAGTCCTAGTTGGAATAGGATTGGAGGGGAGGAGTCCTACTCCCGGTGGGAGTAGGACTCCTCCCTGCGCCTCCCTCCTAGCCGGCCGAACCCCCTGCCCCTGGCCTTTATATACGGGGGCAGGGGGCACCCCAAGACACACAAGTTGATCCTTGAGATCGTTCCTTAGCCGTGTGCGGTGCCCCCTGCCACCAAATTCCACCTCGATCATACCGTTACAGTGCTTAGGCGAAGCCCTGCGTCGGTAGTACATCAAGATCGTCACCACGCCATCGTGCTGACGGAACTCTTCCTCGACGCTTTGCTGGATCGGAGCCCGAGGAACGTCATCGAACTGAACGTGTGCTAAGAACTCGGAGGTGCCGGAGTAACGGTGCTTGGATCGGTCGGATCGGGAAGAAGACGTACGACTACTTCCTCTACGTTGTGTCAGCGCTTCCGTTGCGATCTACTAGGGTATGTAGATCAGACTCTCCCCCTCGTTGCTATGCATCACCATGATCTTGCGTGTGCGTAGGAAAATTTTGAAATTACTGCGTTCCCCAACAGTGGCATCCGAGCCTAGGTTTTTATGGTTTGATGTTATATGCACGAGTAGAACACAAGTGAGTTGTGGGCGATACAAGTCATACTGCCTACCAGCATGTCATACTTTGGTTCGGCGGTATTGTTGGACGAGACGATCCGGACCAACCTTACGCGTACTCTTACGCGAGACCGGTTCCCTCGACGTGCTTTGCACATAGATGGCTTGCGGAAGACTGCCTCTCCAACTTTAGTTGAACCAAGTGTGACTACGCCCGGTCCTTGAGAAGGTTAAAACGGAGTCTATTTGACGAACTATCGTTGTGGTTTTGATGCGTAGGTGAGATGAGTTCTTACTTAAGCCCGTAGCAGCCACGTAAAACTTGCAACAACAAAGTAGAGGACGTCTAACTTGTTTTTGCAGGGCATGTTGTGATGTGATATGGTCAAGGCATGATGCTGATTTTATTGTATGAGATGATCATGTTTTGTAACCGAGTTATCGGCAACTGGCAGGAGCCATATGGTTGTCGCTTTATTGTATGCAATGCAATCGCGATGTAATGCTTTACTTTATTACTAAGCGGTAGTGATAGTCGTGGAAGCATAAGATTGGCGAGACGACAACGATGCTACGATGGAGATCAAGGTGTCACGCCGGTGACGATGGTGATCATGACGGTGCTTCGGAGATGGAGATCACAAAGCACAAGATGATGATGGCCATATCATATCACTTATATTGATTGCATGTGATGTTTATCCTTTTATGCATCTTATCTTGCTTTGATTGACGGTAGCATTATAAGATGATCTCTCACTAAATTATCAAGAAGTGTTCTCCCTGAGTATGCACCGTTGCAAAAGTTCTTCGTGCTGAGACACCACGTGATGATCGGGTGTGATAGGCTCTACGTTCAAATACAACGGGTGCAAAACAGTTGCACACGCGGAATACTCAGGTTATACTTGACGAGCCAAGCATATACAGATATGGTCTCGGAACACGGAGACCGAAAGGTCGAGCGTGAATCATATAGTAGATATGATCAACATATTGATGTTCACCATTGAAAACTACTCCATCTCACGTGATGATCGGTAATGGTTTAGTTGATTTGGATCACGTGATCACTTAGAGGATTAGAGGGATGTCTATCTAAGTGGGAGTTCTTAAGTAAATTAACTGAACTTAAAAATTATCATGAACTTAGTACCTGATAGTATCTTGCTTGTTTATGTTGATTGTAGATAGATGGCTCGTGCTGTTGTTCCGTTGAATTTTAATGCGTTCCTTGAGAAAGCAAAGTTGAAAGATGATGGTAGCAATTACACGGACTGGGTCCGTAACCTGAGGATTATCCTCATTGCTGCACAGAAGAATTACGTCCTGGAAGCACCGCTGAGTGCCAGGCCTGCTGCAAGAGCAACCCCAGAAGTTATGAACGTCTGGCAGAGCAAAGCTGATGACTACTCAATAGTTCAGTGTGCCATGCTTTACGGCTTAGAACCGGGACTTCAACGACGTTTTGAACGTCATGGAGCATATGAGATGTTCCAGGAGTTGAAGTTAATATTTCAAGCAAATGCCCGTATTGAGAGATATGAAGTCTCCAGTAAGTTCTATAGCTGCAAGATGGAGGAGAACAGTTCTGTCAGTGAGCATATACTCAAAATGTCTAGGTATAATAATCACTTGATTCAATTGGGAGTTACACTTCCGGATGATTGCGTCATTGACAGAATTCTCCAATCACTGCCACCAAGCTACAAGAGCTTTGTGATGAACTATAATATGCAAGGGATGAACAAGACTATTCCTGAGCTCTTCGCTATGCTGAAAGCTGCGGAGGTAGAAATCAAGAAGGAGCATCAAGTGTTGATGGTTAACAAAACCACTAGTTTCAAGAAAAAGGGCAAAGGGAAGAAGAAAGGGAACTTCAAGAAGAACGGCAAGAAAGTTGCTGCTCAAGAGAAGAAAACCAAGTCTGGACCTAAGCCTGAAACTGAGTGCTTCTACTGCAAGCAGACTGGTCACTGGAAGCGGAACTGCCCCAAGTATTTGGCGGATAAGAAGGATGGCAAGGTGAACAAAGGTATATGTGATATACATGTTATTGATGTGTACCTTACTAATGCTCGCAGTAGCACCTGGGTATTTGATACTGGTTCTGTTGCTAATATTTGCAACTCGAAACAGGGACTACAGAATAAGCGGACACTAGCAAAGGACGAGGTGACGATGCGCGTGGGAAACGGTTCCAAAGTCGATGTGATCGCGGTCGGCACGCTACCTCTACATCTACCTTCGGGATTAATATTAGACCTAAATAATTGTTATTTGGTGCCAGCGTTGAGCATGAACATTATATCTGGATCTTGTTTGATGCGAGACGGTTATTCATTTAAATCAGAGAATAATGGTTGTTCTATTTATATGAGTAATATCTTTTATGGTCATGCACCCTTGAAAAGTGGTCTATTCTTATTGAATCTCGATAGTAGTAATACACATATTCATAATGTTGAAGCCAAAAGATGCAGAGTTGATAATGATAGTGCAACTTATTTGTGGCACTGCCGTTTAGGTCATATCGGTGTAAAGCGCATGAAGAAACTCCATACTGATGGGCTTTTGGAACCACTTGATTATGAATCACTTGGTACTTGCGAACCGTGCCTCATGGGCAAGATGACTAAAACACCGTTCTCCGGTACTATGGAGAGAGCAACAGATTTATTGGAAATCATACATACCGATGTATGTGGTCCGATGAATATTGAGGCTCGTGGCGGATATCGTTATTTGCTCACCTTCACAGATGATTTAAGCAGATATGGGTATATCTACTTAATGAAACATAAGTCTGAAACATTTGAAAAGTTCAAGGAATTTCAGAGTGAAGTTGAAAATCATCGTAACAAGAAAATAAAGTTTCTACGATCTGATCGTGGAGGAGAATATTTGAGTTACGAGTTTGGTGTACATTTGAAAAATTGTGGAATAGTTTCGCAACTCACGCCACCCGGAACACCACAACGTAATGGTGCGTCCGAACGTCGTAATCGTACTTTACTAGATATGGTGCGATCTATGATGTCTCTTACTGATTTACCGCTATCATTTTGGGGTTATGCTTTAGAGACGGCCGCATTCACGTTAAATAGGGCACCATCTAAATCCGTTGAGACGACGCCTTATGAACTGTGGTTTGGCAAGAAACCAAAGTTGTCGTTTCTTAAAGTTTGGGGCTGCGATGCTTATGTGAAAAAGCTTCAACCTGATAAGCTCGAACCCAAATCGGAGAAGTGTGTCTTCATAGGATATCCAAAGGAAACTATTGGATACACCTTCTGTCACAGATCCGAAGGCAAGACTTTTGTTGCTAAATTCGGAAACTTTCTTGAGAAGGAGTTTCTCTCGAAAGAAGTGAGTGGGAGGAAAGTAGAACTTGACGAGGTAACTGTACCTACTCCGTTATTGGGAAATAGTACATCACAGAAAACTGTTTCTGTGAGACCTACACCAATAAGAGAGGAAGTTAATGATGATGATCATGAAACTTTAGATCAAGATACTACTGTACCTCGTAGATCAACCAG
This sequence comes from Triticum monococcum, assembly GCA_034509565.1. NCBI lineage: Eukaryota > Viridiplantae > Streptophyta > Magnoliopsida > Poales > Poaceae > Triticum > Triticum monococcum. Next base: position 789,962,640 of record CM067847.1, read on the forward strand.
AGTAAGATCCGCACCAGAGTGGTACGGTAATCCTGTTCTGGAAGTCATGCTACTAGATCATGATGAACCTACGAACTATGAAGAAGCGATGGTGAGCCCAGATTCCGCAAAGTGGCTTGAAGCCATGAAATCTGAGATGGGATCCATGTATGAGAACAAAGTATGGACTTTGGTTGACTTGCCCGATGATCGGCAAGCAATTGAGAATAAATGGATCTTTAAGAAAAAGACTGACGCTGATGGTAATGTTACTGTCTACAAAGCTCGACTTGTCGCAAAAGGCTTTCGACAAGTTCAAGGAGTTGACTACGATGAGACTTTCTCACCCGTAGCGATGCTTAAGTCTGTCAGAATCATGTTAGCAATTGCCGCATTTTATGATTATGAAATTTGGCAAATGGATGTAAAAACCGCATTCCTGAATGGATTTCTGGAAGAAGAGTTGTATATGATGCAACCTGAAGGTTTTGTCGATCCAAAGGGAGCTAACAAAGTGTGCAAACTCCAGCGATCCATTTATGGACTGGTGCAAGCATCTCGGAGTTGGAATAAACGCTTTGATAGTGTGATCAAGGCATTTGGATTTATACAGACTTTTGGAGAAGCCTGTATTTACAAGAAAGTGAGTGGGAGCTCTATAGCATTTCTGATATTATATGTGGATGACATATTACTGATTGGAAATGATATAGAATTTCTGGATAGCATAAAGGGATACTTGAATAAAAGTTTTTCGATGAAAGACCTCGGGGAAGCTGCTTACATATTAGGCATAAAGATCTATAGAGATAGATCAAAACGCTTAATTGGACTTTCACAAAGCACATACCTTGACAAGATTTTGAAGAAGTTCAAAATGGATCAAGCAAAGAAAGGGTTCTTGCCTGTGTTACAAGGTGTGAAGTTGAGTCAGACTCAATGCCCGACCACTGCAGAAGATAGAGAGAAAATGAAAGATGTTCCCTATGCTTCAGCCATAGGCTCTATCATGTATGCAATGCTGTGTACCAGACCTGATGTGTGCCTTGCTATAAGTTTAGCAGGGAGGTACCAAAGTAATCCAGGAGTGGATCACTGGACAGCGGTCAAGAACATCCTGAAATACCTGAAAAGGACTAAGGATATGTTTCTCGTATATGGAGGTGACAAAGAGCTCACCGTAAGAGGTTACGTTGATGCAAGCTTTGACACTGATCCGGACGATTCTAAATCGCAAACCGGATACGTGTTTACTTTAAACGGTGGAGCTGTCAGTTGGTGCAGTTCTAAACAAAGCGTCGTAGCGGGATCTACATGTGAAGCGGAGTACATAGCTGCTTCGGAAGCAGCGAACGAAGGAGTCTGGATGAAGGAGTTCATATCCGATCTAGGTGTCATACCTAGTGCATCGGGTCCAATGAAGATCTTCTGTGACAATACTGGTGCAATTGCCTTGACAAAGGAATCCAGATTTCACAAAAGAACCAAACACATCAAGAGACGCTTCAACTCCATCCGGGATTTAGTCCAGGTGGGAGACATAGAGATTTGCAAGATACATACGGATCTGAATGTTGCAGACCCGTTGACTAAGCCTCTTCCATGAGCAAAACATGATCAGCACCAAGGCTCCATGGGTGTTAGAATCATTACTGTGTAATCTAGATTATTGACTCTAGTGCAAGTGGGAGACTGAAGGAAATATGCCCTAGAGGCAATAATAAAGTTATTATTTATTTCCTTATATCATGATAAATGTTTATTATTCATGCTAGAATTGTATTAACCGGAAACATAATACATGTGTGAATACATAGACCAACAGAGTGTCACTAGTATGCCTCTACTAGACTAGCTCGTTAATCAAAGATGGTTATGTTTCCTAACCATGAACAAAGAGTTGTTATTTGATTAACGAGGTCACATCATTAGTTGAATGATCTGATTGACATGACCCATTCCATTAGCTTAGCACCCGATCGTTTAGTATGTTGCTATTGCTTTCTTCATGACTTATACATGTTCCTATAACTATGAGATTATGCAACTCCCGTTTACCGGAGGAACACTTTGGGTACTACCAAACGTCACAACGTAACTGGGTGATTATAAAGGAGCACTACAGGTGTCTCCAATGGTAGATGTTGGGTTGGCGTATTTCAAGATTAGGGTTTGTCACTCCGATTATCGGAGAGGTATCTCTGGGCCCTCTCGGTAATACACATCACATAAGCCTTGCAAGCATAATAACTAAGATGTTAGTTATGAGATGATGTATTACGGAATGAGTAAAGAGACTTGCCAGTAACGAGATTGAGCTAGGTATTGGATACCGACGATCGAATCTCGGGCAAGTAACATACCGATGACAAAGGGAACAACGTATGTTGTTATGCGGTCTGACCGATAAAGATCTTCGTAGAATATGTAGGAGCCAATATGGGCATCCAGGTCCCGCTATTGGTTATTGACCGGAGACGTGTCTCGGTCATGTCTACATTGTTCTCGAACCGTAGGGTCCGCACGCTTAACGTTACGATGACAGTTATTATGAGTTTATGCATTTTGATGTACCGAAGGTTGTTCGGAGTCCCGGATGAGATCACGGACATGACGAGGAGTCTCGAAATGGTCGAGACGTAAAGATTGATATATTGGAAGCCTATGTTTGGGCACCGGAAGCATTCCGGGTGAAATCGGGATTTTACCGGATTACCGGGAGGGTTACCGGAACCCCCCGGGAGGCAAATGGGCCTATTGGGCCTTAGTGGAAAAGAGAGAAGAGGCAGCCCACAAGCCTAGCCGGCGCCCCCCCTCCCCAAGTCCTAGTAGGACTAGGAGAGGTGGGCCGGCCACCTCTTTCTCCTTTCCCCCCAAGAGTCCTAGTTGGAATAGGATTGGAGGGGAGGAGTCCTACTCCCGGTGGGAGTAGGACTCCTCCCTGCGCCTCCCTCCTAGCCGGCCGAACCCCCTGCCCCTGGCCTTTATATACGGGGGCAGGGGGCACCCCAAGACACACAAGTTGATCCTTGAGATCGTTCCTTAGCCGTGTGCGGTGCCCCCTGCCACCAAATTCCACCTCGATCATACCGTTACAGTGCTTAGGCGAAGCCCTGCGTCGGTAGTACATCAAGATCGTCACCACGCCGTCGTGCTGACGGAACTCTTCCTCGACGCTTTGCTGGATCGGAGCCCGAGGAACGTCATCGAACTGAACGTGTGCTAAGAACTCGGAGGTGCCGGAGTAACGGTGCTTGGATCGGTCGGATCGGGAAGAAGACGTACGACTACTTCCTCTACGTTGTGTCAACGCTTCCGTTGCGATCTACTAGGGTATGTAGATCAGACTCTCCCCCTCATTGCTATGCATCACCATGATCTTGCGTGTGCGTAGGAAAATTTTGAAATTACTGCATTCCCCAACACCCTTTCCTTCCTTCTTCCTTCTCCCTTCTCTCCTAGGACCAACAAATGGAAGGGGGGAATCCTACTCCCGGTGGGAGTAGGACTCCCTTGGGGCGCGCCTAGAGAGGCCGCCCCCCTCCTCCATTCCTTTATATACGGGGGAGGGGGCACCCCATAGAGACACAAGTTGATCATTGATCTTTAGCCGTGTGCGATGCCCCCCTCCACCATAATCCACCTCGGTAATATCGTAGCAGTGCTTAGGCGAAGCCCTGTTCCGATAGCAACATTATCACCGTCATCACGCCGTCGTGCTGACGAAGCTCTCCCTCGAAGCTCTACTGGATCGTGAGTTCGCGGGACGTCATCGAGCCGAATGTGTGCAGATCGCGGAGGTGCCGTACCTTCGGTGCTAGATCGGTCGATCGTGAAGACGTACGACTACATCAACCGCATTGTCATAATGCTTCCGCTTACTGTCTACAAGGGTACGTAGACGATACTCTCCCCTCTTGTTGCTATGCATCACCATAATCTTGCGTGTGCATAGGAATTTTTTTGAAATTACTACGTTCCCCAACACTCGGGGCAGCTGGTAAGTGATGCGAAGTCGAGTATATTGTTTAGCCTGAATATTTCTGTACATGACAAGGTAGTTGTGTGCCAAAATTTGGGGATAAATACATAATCTTTGAAGTTTAAAAACCTAGGACTTCCAGCTTTAGTGAGACTGGACATAAGTGATTGCTTTGAGTATCTAATTGACCACATTAATCAGTTGGTAAGTGGATGGAAAGAGCAGTTGCTATCGACTGGAGGAAAGGAAACATGATCAAATCAGTTGTTCAAGCTATTCCAGTGTTTGCGATGTCGATATTCAAAATCCCAACAACAATTGTGAAGGGATGAAAGATGCAATATCTACGTACTGGTGGGGTGATGATGATAACCATAAGCGTATGCATTGGGCGTTTGGTGGAAATTATGTGTTCCGAAGGAGAGAGGAGGACTTGGATTCAGAGATTTACATAGCTTTAATTTAGCAATGCTGGCTAAGCAAGTATGGCCCCTCCTGGAGAACCTTGATTCATTATGTGCAAACATCTTTTGGGCCAATTACTATCCATATGGGAGGCTTCTGGAAGCCCAAATGAAGAATGGCAGTTCATATACTTGGCAAAGTATCTGTGCTGGAATCCAGACCTTTTAAGAGAGGTGCAATATAGCGTATTGGGGTTGGTACTCAGGTAAATATTTGGACCGATCCATGGATCTCGGCGATCGCTGTAGGAAATGTAATCTAGAGGGGGAACTTTGCTTTCGAAGGTATGTAAACCCATTGAACCAGGGACAGGGCTATGGGATCAATAGTTAGTCCATGTTGTCTTTTGGGCTGTTGATGCAGAAAGAATTTGTGGTGCCATTAGCACCTCATGGCACGATGGAGGACTTCGTTGCCTAGAGATTTACTAAGCATCATTTGTTCATAGTGAGGTTGGCGTAGCATGTCGAATCGGAGCATTAGTTCGGACGTTGGTACCGGCGTTCCGAAGGAGAACCATCACAATGGCATCCAATTTGGACGAAGCTTTGGAGTGCTCGTGCTCCGACCAAGATAAAATTTCATGCGTGGAAGGCCCTACCTGGATTTATTCCGTGTGTGGGTGTACTATAGAAATCGCCACATGGCAAGCATCGTTTAAGTGTGCAAGGGCAGCAGATATATGGTAGTGCTTGAAACTAGATGTATTCGTTGAAAAGGCTTTCGCTGTTGACCGAGCGGGTTCGGCTGCATTGGACTATATTTTACCCTGTTCAAGAATTCATCCGATTAACCAGTTAACTTGCCGATTAATCCCTACTCATAGGGTCACCGAGTAGCCGATAAACTGATAAATTGTCCGATTAATTGATTAAATGGCCGATTAACTTGCCGATTAGCCTATTAATCCCCTACTCGCGAGCCAACCGAGCAGTTACCAGTTAACGATTTCCTCAACAATGATATTTTATGTGAACCTGCTAGGTCAAGTTTGATTCAGGGATCGAGTGCCCAGTTATTGATCTTGGTAGGAATTTAGTATATCTGGTTGGACATAACGCAATCTGTTCATGGGGAGGATGTGCAGATCCCATCACGATCAATACTGTCTATTAGTGCTTTAAATATGAATTACTAGAAGTCAAGGCAGAAAACACGAAAAAAAACATGGGTATTCACAATAGGAGATGGGTGGAACCAGCGAAAGATTGTGTGAAACTCAACGTTGACGCGGGGTTCCACCGAAGTGATCTTCAAGGTGGAGTGAATTGCAAAAAACCACCACATTTGAAGTTGAAGCATCTAATTGCCACCACATTTCTAGCACGTCCCAAAAATCCACCACTTTGCTTGTAAATTTTCTCAATAAAAACAAATGACCGGTTTGCCGCAGTTAACACGATTTTTGACAGGGGTGGCCCACCCGTCAGGTGCCACGTGGGTGAGGCCAGACGGCGAGTGGGTCGACGGCCGTTAGGGCTGTCGGTACAAAACAGAGCTCCCACTCCCCGCCGCTCACACTCCACTCCACTAGCTCACTCTCTCACTCTCACTCCTCTGCTCTGTCCCCTGTTGCCGCCGCCGGAGTTCTTCGCTGCCGCCGGAGGCACGGTTCACTCCCCACCATAGAAGATGCCGTCGTGGAAGGATGGAGAGGAGAGCAGCGAGGAGGAGGAGCTGGTCGGCATGGATCTGGAGCAGCACTGGGTAAGATATCTGCTTTGCACCTAGGGTTAGGGTTCAAGTGTTCTTCGATTTGAGACCATGTTTGGAGCAGTTGCTATCTTTTTTGTGGTTCACTAGTGTGCTACAATGCAGGCGAACCCTGGCACCACTATAGATGCATCCTTCTGTGTTAGAGCTGTAGATGCAAGCATCACATGTAGGCTGCACTTGGCCCCATGCATGAAATATGTTGCATTTGAAGGAAAGGACACTGGGAGGAGGTTCTATGGATGTGTTGTTCCTCAGGTCAGTGTTATCCACTGAGGGTTTGTGTTAGTGGTAGTTACTCTGCAAATTGTTGGAATTGCTGTCAGTAAATTCAGTTAATTTGGACTGTCTGCAGTTACAAGAATCAAATGTTAGTTAGTCTGCAGTAAATTTGCACTGTCTGCAGTAAATTTGGTAGTTAGTATGCAGTAAATTTGGACTGTCTGTAGTTGCTGTCAGTAAATTCAGTTAATTGTGTTAGTAGTAGTTAGTCTGCAGTAAATTCAGTAAATTCAGTCAATTTGGACTGTCTGCAGTTGATGAAACATGTTTTTAACAGTGATTTTGCAAGCATCAGTTTCTATCAGCAAGTTAAGTAAATGAAACATGTTTAGGACATTGATTTGAACTTGAAGTTTCCTGAATGTCTGTTGTTGTATCTGCAAATATGACTGAATCACTGGATATCTCATCTATTTTCTTTTTGAAGTTAGCATATTTATTTTGTAATACTTGATGCAGGATGGTATTGACTGCGGAGTTGCTGAGTGGGTTGATGCCCCATGGCCTTCTGATCTGCAAAGATGTTTGGAGAAGATATGGGAGATGTTTCATGAGGAGAATTATGGCAGAATGATTGACCATGAGAAGTATAAGAAAGAGTTGGACAAAGTGAACAAGCAGTTGGATACACTTGGGGATCAATAAAGTCAGCTGGTTGAGGAAGTCACCAAGATGTTTGATTGGGCAGATCAGAACAACGGGGTCATGAGTGATGAACAGTTCAAGCAGAAGCAAATGGATGTGGACAAGGACATGGAGAAGCTAGCTATCAGCAAGGAGAAGGAGAGTGCTGACTTTGGCAAGATGAAGGAGATGGAGAAGAAGGCTCAGGAGCTGAAGGAGATGAAGTGCATTCTTAGGTCTCAGGGGGAGATCATTAGGAACACAAGGAAGGAAAGGGGTGAGATGAAGAAAGAGAGGGACTGGCTGATAGAGGAGAAGAAGAAGCTGGAGTTTCTGGTGGGTGATCTTATGAAAGCTGGTAATGGCAACATGGACAAGCTTGCCAAGATCAAGTCAATCCTTGACAAGTGAACAATGATGTTCATCACCTCAGTTATGTTAAGCTAATATGTGGCCTTGGAACAATATAGCTGGCCTTGGGGTTGTATATTTTGGGAATCCCCTAGTTATGTAATGACTGTAATGATTATCTGCAAAACTACCTCCAGTTAAGTTATGTAATGTATGTAATGACTACCTGCATGCAAAACTAGGCCAGTTATGTAATGTTGTTAACTTTCTATAGTAAGAGCTATGCTATTATGAATCTGCAATTATTAATCTGCTTCTTTGGACTAAATGGGCAAATGCTTACATAAGGTAAATTGTTCATCACATAAAGCACAAAGATATGCATTTAGCCTTTAGGGTACAAAATCCTAATAATCCAAAAATATGCATAGTGCACTCACCATCTAGGATTTATTACATTGCACTCGTCAACTGATTTGATACATAAATAGAAAGCAAGGTAGATCTAGAAAGAAAGGTAGCCTTTAGCTAGATCTAGGAACATATCATTCATCTGGGTACAGAATCCTACTCCACCTCATCCTAGTAACCTGAAAAGGATGGAAATTGGCCCTCCTCCTTGCCCAGTAGATGATATCATCATCAGTAGCATTGGAGCTAACTGGGAATGCCTCGAGGAACTGCTCCATGTCCTTGCGGTTGCGTGCTGCAAGGATCCGCTGAGCTAGTTTCCTTCTCTCCCTCCTTCTTGCCTCTCTACGCCTGGCCCTGGGCACCTGTTCTTCTTCATCGACGACCTCTCCAAGATCCATCTCTCCTAGGGTTGCTCTGGCGGCTGGGGGGAGGAGAAGTGATTGTGTTTGGGTTTGAATTTTGTGGCAATTGGGGGTGCCTTATATAGTAGAAATGGTGGCTGGTAGGTAGGAAGTAGATTAATGGTGTTAGGTAGGATTTTAATTGGCTAAGAAAGCAAGTCCAACTTTCCTTGTCCTCCTTAATTGGCTTTGAATTTTAACTAAATTGAATTTTAACCCAAGCCAACTAAAACAATCATTTAGGCTTTAGGGTGGCTTTGGCTCGACAAAGCCACTAAACCTATCATTTAGGCTTTAGGGTGGCTTGGGCTCGACAAAGCCACCTAAAACCACCATTTAGGCTTCAAGGTGGCTTGGGCTCGACAAAACCAACAAAACCCACCATTTAGGCTTCAAGGTGGCTTGGGCTCGACAAAACCAACTAAACCTATTGTCGGGGGTTGCTGATCCCACGCACACCTATGGGGATCGGCGGACCGAGCCCCTTTCGGTTCGGCAGGGGGCGGTGGATGCACAAAGAGCAGATCGAGGCGAACACACGAGCGAGACGATCGGTTTACCCAGGTTCGGGCCGCACGGATGCGTAAAACCCTACTCCTGCTTTGGTGGTTGCATTGAGTTCTTGCTCGGGAGCGATAAGTGCTACAGTACACTCAAGCAGCTGGCGAGACTGAGCGTGAGAATGGCTGTCCCCCCCCCTCTCTGTTGCGCATGGGCCTCCTTTTATATGACTAAGGGGTCACCGACACGTGGCAACAGAGGTGAGGGTAAAAATGTAAAAGGGGTGGTAGTTCGCGCCACCGCCTGCTACAGTCGTATCCTACCTAACCCTGACGGCAGGGGACAAAGGCATTAAATGCTTGTCTGTGTCGCCTAGACGGGGCGGAAAGGGACCGTCAGGGGCGCCACCGTTTGCCACGATGGCTCCTTGTCAGCGCCTGCTTGCCACCACATGCCCCCGGCTGCACAGCCTCCCGCCACGTACGCCAGGAATGGTCCCAGGGCGACACGTTGGTGGGTGAGCTGGAGCGCGGGCTGCGGGGTAGTAGCTTGCTGCGGCAAGCGCCTTGCCGCGGATGTTGTCTTGTCGCGTCCGGGAGCTTGTCGCTCACCGGGCCTTGTCGGGGCGCGCAGTGCGCCGCAGCGAGCTTCTTGAGATGCTTTGGTTGGTCTTCCCGGCAAGCTGCTCTTGCCGGGGTCTCGTCTCCTTCCCGGCAAGCTCCTCTTGCCGGGGCCTTGTTTCCTTCCCGGCAAGCTCCACTTGCCGGGGCCTTGTTTTGCTCTTTGGATACTTTGTTCTTGAATGGCCCCCAAGGGGACCACGGAGGGTCTTGGCGGTCGCCCGGCAAGCCTTGCCGCGGGTCGCTGCGACTGCCCGTGCACAAGTTCGGGATACTAAGGTACCCCTACTTTAGTACACCGATAGGAGCCCCCGGGCCTGGGCCATACACGGTGCCGAGCGCTGTTGGGCCAGGCCCAAAACAGTGCACGGGCACGCGCGGCCTAGGTCACGCCATAACTCACTCCGCATCCACCGCGCCCTCCCCAAACGGCACGCGTTGAACGCGGCGCCGTGCGTGACGTGGGTGGCGTGCGTGGGGCTGCGCCCTGCGCGCATGCGTCACGTCGTGGTAAAAGGGGACGGTTGGCGCCCCCCCCCCCCCCCCCCCGTAAACGGAGGGAGGCGTGGAGGCGTGGTGGGCGGAATCGTGGGTAGTTGTTTATTCGTGGCGGTGAAACGTCCGCCCCCCCCTTCTCCTCCCTCTTTATAAGCAGAGGAAACAGGGGTACGGCGCCATCTGCCCGTTGCTGCTTCCAATCTCAAAACCTCCGCCACTCCTCGTCTTCTCAGAGCAACAAGAGAGAAGCCCCCTGCTCCCCCATTACCACCAGCACCACTGCCACCGTCGGCCTCCTCCACCACCTTCGCCATGGCTCCAAAGGGCGACAAGGGGAAAGCGGTGAAGTCGACCGAGGCGCAGCGGCTCGCGACGATGCGGAAGGAGCGAGCCATCTTCCCTCCCAAGCTTGGCGCGAAGCCATTGCGGGAGCGGTATTACCTGTTCTGGTCGGCGGAGACGCGAGCTCACCCGCGGAGCAGGGTGCTCCCGGCTGAAGCCCACACGAAGGCTCCGGACGGGTACCCTTTCTTTGCTGTGTTCTTCTACTGCGGGCTCTGCCCGCCCTTTTTCGAGTTCTTCTGTGATATTATGAACACATATGGCTTCTACCTCCTTGACTTCACCCCCAACGCCGTCCTCACCATGGCAGTTTTCGCACATCTTTGCGAAAACTTTGTCGGAGTCCACCCTAGTGTAGCTCTCTTCCGCCATTTCTTTATCCCTCGAGTAGAGAGAGGAGAGACTCTGTCCGGCGGAATCGCCTGGGTCTCAAGAGCCGGCAAGAAGGAATCTTATCTAGAGGGGGAGTTCCGTGGCAAGTGGGAGGAGTGGAGAGCAGATTGGTGCTGGATTATCGAGGAGAGCCCGCAGTCATTCACCGTCCGGCGCCAAGCAGCAGCAGTGCGCGGCAATGACTGGAGCGACTTGGCCCCGGAAGACAGCAAGTTGACGATTGCCGTCACCAGGATCCGGCGCCTTAGGCTTGCCGGACTCACCGTAGGCGCTATTGGCGCAGACTTTCTTCGCCGCTGCATTGCCCCTCTGCAGGAACGGGGAAGGCCTGCCTGGGAGTTCAAGAACGCGGCAGACATTATGAGGCTGCGCCCAGGCCTCAACTATAATTTCACTGTCCTCGAGCACACTAGCATGCTGCAGGAGCTCTTTAAATACGATTCGGATCACCCCGAAGTCTTCAGGCTGCCGCAGGGTGTCGTCCCTTTGTGCAACAACTCTGTGCTCGACCGCATCCAGGCGATGATACCGTTGTGCGATTCGCACGGAATCGAGCCAACTTGGCAAGAGCCCGAAGCCGAGGTCGTGCAGCAGTTCTTTGACGACCTGGTGGAAGTGCCGATCTGCGCCGATGAGAAGGATGGCCTCATCCGCGACACCACTGAGGCGGAGCTGGCGTACATAGCCACCAGGTTGGAAGAGGCAGCGGCAGCCGCCGCGGCAGGCGAATTTGGGTTTACTCTGGAGGAAGCGGCGGCAGAAGAGGAGAAAACCCGTGCCGAGCGAGACGAGTTCCTCGGCAAGAAAGAGCTCACCCAGCAAGAGGAACTTGCCGGCAAGGAAGATCTTGCCGGGAGCGGCGCCAAGCCGAGCGAGCCTGCCGGGGATGCGAGCGACTCGCTGGAGATCGACTCTTCCTCCACTTCGTCTTCCGACAGCCCGCCGCCGGCTGCGCCTCCGTCTCCGCCAAGAAGGCGTCTCCGCAAGGCCGGGGATGTAGCAAGGCGGCAGGCGGATCAACAGTCGCCGCATCGCACGACGCGCTCCACCGCGGCAAGCACCGCTGCCGCGGGAGCGCCCCATGCTGCCGCTGCAACCGGAGCGGGATCTTCCCGGGCCGCCGTCTCTGCTCCCGCCAAGCGACCAAGGGAGCCTACCCCTCCTCCTTCCCGCGCCAGACGCGAGCCGGATTTTGACTTCTCCGCGTTTAGCTCCGACGAGGAAGAGGAGGAGGAGTAAGTTTTTCTCTTGTATTTGCTGTTCTTTAATCCTTGCTGCTTTGTCTTGTATCTCACTTGTCTCTCTCCGAATCTGTTCCTTTTCAGGACTCTGGCGCAGAGAGCGGCGAAGAGGGCCAGGGTACCGGTGATCGTCAACGAGGACGAACCCACTGCATCGACAGGGGACGTGCCCGAGACGAACTTGTCGGACCCGGCGGCTGATCTTCAGAGCAGCCCCCAGCGTAAGTGTTTTGTTTACTTCCCGTTGTTAGGCGCGCACGAAGATCCTTACTGTGCTGATACTTGTTTGTTGACTTGTGCAGGAGCAGAGCAGCCTCACCAGGGGAGCCTGGAGACTGCTCCCGAAGCGCCAAGGGAGAATCCTCCGGCGGGGGAGAGGTCTCCGGCAAGGGGGGAGCCCCCGGCGAGGGAGGAGACTCCGGCAAGGGAGGAGCCCCCCCGGCACGGCAAGGATCTCCGGCAAGGGACCGCGCCAGCGATCCCCTGGCGACGGAGACCACAGCGGCAGGCCCTGGCACAGGTAACTTCCTCGCTTCCAAACTCCCCTTGGCTTCTTGATCTTCCTCTTGGTTTTTGCTCGAATCTTGCTTGAATCTTCTCCCCTCTTCCGGCCATCAGATCCATCTGCTGCAGAGCCGATGGACACGGAGGCCGCCGCCGAGGAAGCAGCCGGCGCCAGCGAGGAGGCCGCCAGGGCTGCCGCCGCGGATGCGGGCGGGGAGTCTGGCGGTCGTACCGATGACCCGGAGGCCACAGGAGCGGCAGGCGCTGCTCCGACCACTGACTCCTCCGCCGCTGCCGCTGCAGCAGGCTCCGAAGAGCCCCAGCCTGGCATCTACCTGAAGGCCGGCGAGAACATCTTCATCAGCCTCCCCTGGGCGTCAAGCTCCAGGGCGCCGATCGAGGGGGAGACGCTGGACGGAGAGGTGCTTGCCTTTGCTGGGCTGAAGCTGGTTGACGCGCCAAGCAGCAGCGGCGGCGATCCTAAAGAGGAGCGCTTGCTGCGGAAGCTAGTGGCGCTCTACCGCACCCGGCAGGCCAAGCTGGAGTCCCGCGAAGCGCTCATGGCAAAGGCTGGCGCTGATATCGAGAAGCGTGCAGAAGAGCTCCGAGGCGCCAATCAGGAAGCTCTCCGTTCCCTGGCAAGGGAGCGGGAGGAACTTGCTGAGGCGCAGCAAGCCTTCCTCCTCGAGAAGGCCGACACCGAAGAGCGCGAACGCCTTGCCGTGGAGAAGTTGTCTTCGCAGGAAGGTGACTTGACGCAGCGGAAGGTGAACCTCGACAGCCACGAGGAGGAGCTTGCCGCGCGCGAGCGGGCAGTTGGCGGAGCCCTCAAGCGGGCCGAAGACGCCGCCGCAGCTGCCGAGGCCGCCAAGGCTGAGCTGGAGCTGAAGGTGACGCAACTGGAGGCGGACCTGAAGGCGAGCGGCGACGAGCTTGCTGTGCTCAAGCTCGAGCGAGAGAGGGACGCCAGCAGCTATTTGGAGCTGCAGGCCCTTTTCACCGAGAAGGGCAAGGAACTGGACGCCGCCAAGAACTCCAACGCTGATCTCGAAGTAAAGCTAGCGGCCCTGACCAGATCCCTGGACGGCGCCAAGGAGCGGGAGACGGCCCTGAAGGAAGAGGTCAAGGCCGGTAAGGTGCTGTTGGCGAAGGCCGCCGCCGCCCGGAAGACTTTGTCAGAGGGTATGGAGCACTGGATGGAGGGCCTGGTGGACGTCGCCGCGGATGTCGACAAGGAGCTGGCGCAGTTGGGGATGGTGGATCTCGGGTACTCCTCTGACGAGAACCTCCAACCCAGCGCCAAGCTCACTCTGTTCTTCAAGGGCGTGGCGACGGTGCTCTAGCAACTCCGGGAGCAGTTCCCAAAGCAGCTTGCCGACGAGTCGCGTAAGATCTGCGCGGGAGCTCTCCAGAAGGTGCTGATGAAGGTGGCCTTCCGCAACCCAGGCCTCCGCCTCAACAACGTCCTCCGAAGCCTGCCGCCAGATGCTGATCTGGAGGAGCTCAAGGCCCTTGTCGCACCTATCATGGACAAGGTGAGCGGAATCAGGAGGGTCGAAGGCGACCGTGTAGACTAGGCCATTTATCTTCTTCTTTCCTTGTCGTTGTCAATCATTTTATGAAAAACAGTCTGTTAGAGGTGCGACAAGCTATTCTGTAATATACTTCTATCTTGGGTAGTAATTGCTATGTTATTTCCTCTTCTTGCTTCCTCCCCTTGTATGTCTTTACCCTACACTTTTAGGGAACCTGCCGGTGCGGGCACCTTTGCCGCGAGCGCTGAGTGCGGAACATCAGCAGCGGAACTTCAGCAGCCTGCCGGCGGTGCTGCAACCGACAGGAAACCTCGTCGCGGAGCTAGTCGCAGCTTACTTAAGTCGTTGAGCGGACTCGAAACGACAGTAAGGCGACTAGCTACGAGTTGGTTCCCTACGGGCGGTGCCGCAGCCGACAAGAAACCTTGTCGTAGAGCTAGTCGCAGCTCACTTAAGTTGTTGAGCGGACTCGAAACAACAGTAAGGGCGCGACTAGGTACGAGTTGGTTCCTCCGCGCACAGGTTCTCCATACAAGGGACGATCGCAAGAGGGAAGATAACTCTATAAATTTAATTGCTATGTTATTTCCTTTGCTTGACTCCTTCCTTTGTATGGTTTTTACCCTGTGCATATAGGGAACTTGCCGGCGCGGGCACGCTTGCCGCGAGTGCTGACTGCGGAACGTCAACGATCTGCGGGCGGTGCTGCGGCCGACAAGAAACCTTGTCGCGGAGCTAGCTGCAGCTCACTTGAGTTGTTGAGCGGACTCGAAACAACAGTAAGGGCGCAACTAGCTACGAGTCGGCTCCTCCGCGCCCAGGTTTCCCATACAAAGCACGGGCGTTCAAGGAAAATAACTTAAAAATCTAAAGGAAATTTGATTGCTCAAACTTTGGCACTTATCTTTTTCTGTTGTTTGCTTTCCCGGGGTATGTGCTGAGCACATAATCTTTATGCACGGGGTCTACGCCCGGCTTTGTACAAAGGATTACATGCAACAACGACAAGACTTGTACAAATGGGTGGCTGCCGGACGGGGTCCGACAACCGCGCCTCACGGGCAAAGCTTGCGAAGATGCGCAATATTCCAGGAGTTGCTCACTGGTACGCCATCTTCGGTCCCAAGGCGGACAGCGCCAAGCCTGGTGACTCGCTTCACCCGGTAAGGGCCTTCCCACTTCAGCGTCAACTTGTTGGAAATCTTGGCTGACTGATTACGCCAAAGAAACAAGGTCGCCTTCCTCGAAACTTCGGGCGTTAACTTTGCGGCTATGGTAGCGGCGCAAAGCTTGCTGGTAGCGAGCAGCTCGTACAGCAGCCCGAAGACGATCTTCCTCAAGGAGCAGCGCGCCATCTTGCCGCAGCCGCTCTTGCTCAAGCTCATCATAAGGGAGCACTCGAGGTGACCCATATTCGAGTTCCGTGGGGATAACTGCCTCCACTCCATAGACTAGAGCGAAGGGTGTCTGGCCGGTGGCTCGATTTGGCGTCATTCTGATCGACCAAAGAACCACCGGCAGCTCCGCGCCAAAGCTTATGCCGGGGAGGCGGGCGGCGGCAGCGAACGGTGCGAGGAGCGAGATATGCTCGGACTTCTAACTACGTTAGAAGGAGCAACATCTCGTCCAAGCGACCGCGCCACGCTCGCGCCAGCATGCCGGCGTGCATGCTGGTCCTGAGCTCTCCGGGATTCGCCAGCTTGATCTTGGCCCAACAGACGTATGGTACCGTGGGTACCATGACGCTGCTGGTCCCGCGCCTCCTGGGACGGACGCGGTGCGTGTACGGACGCCGAGGTCTTGGAGTGCCCGCGGTCGTTGTGGGAGGCGACCGCGCCGCCGACGTGCGGCGCAGCCTGGTCCTTGGACCTGGCAGCGCCATGGGTTTCCCCGTCGGCGCCCGTTCTTCCGCCGGCGCCTACTCCTCCAGCCGCTCGCTCTGGCGACGGTGGGCTCGGCGCAGACGGAGCAGCCGCCTCCGAAATCTTCTTCTTCGGCGGCATGTTGATGAAGACGATGAAGATTCGGCTCGTGCGAACGCCGGATCAGGTTCGCACAACCTCGACGCACCCCCTACCTGGCGCGCCAAAGATGTCGGGGGTTGCTGATCCCACGCACACCTATGGGGATCGGTGGACCGAGCCCCTGTCGGGGGTTGCTGATCCCACGCACACCTATGGGGATTGGCGGACCGAGCCCCTTTCGGTTCGACAGGGGGCGGTGGATGCACAAAGAGCAGATCGAGGCGAACACACGAGCGAGACGATCGGTTTACCCAGGTTCGGGCCGCACGGATGCGTAAAACCCTACTCCTGCTTTGGTGGTTGTATTGAGTTCTTGCTCGGGAGCGATGAGTGCTACAGTACACTCAAGCAGCTGGCGAGACCGAGCGCGAGAATGGCTGTCCCCCCTCTCTGTTGCGCATGGGCCTCCTTTTATATGTCTAAGGGGTCACCGACACGTGGCAACAGAGGTGAGGGTAAAAATGTAAAAGGGGTGGTAGTTGGCGCCACCGCCTGCTACAGTCGTATCCTACCTAACCCTGACGGCAGGGGACAAAGGCATTAAATGCTTGTCTGTGTCGCCTAGACGGGGCGGAAAGGGACCGTCAGGGGCGCCACCATTTGCCACGATGGCTCCTTGTCAGCGCCTGCTTGCCACCGCATGCCCCCGGCTGCACAGCCTCCCGCCACGTACGCCAGGAATGGTTCCAGGGCGACACGTTGGTGGGTGAGCTGGAGCGCGGGCTGCGGGGTAGTAGCTTGCCGCGGCAAGCGCCTTGCCGCGGATGTTGTCTTGTCGCGTTCGGGAGCTTTTCGCTCACCGGGCCTTGTCGAGGCGCGCAGTGCGCCGCAGCGAGCTTCTTGAGATGCTTTCGTTGG
This sequence comes from Triticum monococcum, assembly GCA_034509565.1. Classification (NCBI taxonomy): domain Eukaryota; kingdom Viridiplantae; phylum Streptophyta; class Magnoliopsida; order Poales; family Poaceae; genus Triticum; species Triticum monococcum. Next base: position 789,979,367 of record CM067847.1, read on the forward strand.
TCTTCCCGGCAAGCTCCTCTTGTTGGGGTCTCGTCTCCTTCCCGGCAAGCTCCTCTTGCCGGGGCCTTGTTTCCTTCCCGGCAAGCTCCTCTTGCTGGGGCCTTGTTTTGCTCTTTGGATACTTTGTTCTTGAATGGCCCCCAAGGGGACCACGGAGGGTCTTGGCGGTTGCCCGGCAAGCCTTGCCGCGAGTCGCTGTGACTGCCCGTGCACAAGTTCGGGATACTAAGGTACCCCTACTTTAGTACACCGACACATATCATTTAGGCTTTAGGGTGGCTTGGGCTCGACAAAACCAATTAAACCTATCATTTAGGCTTTAGGGTGGCTTGCACTCGACAAAGCCACCTAAAACTATCATTTAGGCTTTATGGTGGCTTGGGCTCGACAAAGCCACCTAAGCTATCATTTAGGCTTTAGGGTGGCTGGGGCTCGACAAAACCACCACTCCAAACTAACCATCAAATGCCAAAATCTTTTATAATAGAAAAAGCATCAAATCAAACAAGTAAATTGATGATGACACAAACATGTTCTCAACCATAAAAGTTATCATCCATAACAGTTCTCAAACTTAGCATGGTAACACAAACAAGTTCTCAAGCTAAATACTGATTACACATAGCAGTTCACACATAGCAGTTCTCAGGCTTAGTTTCTGAAATTTACCAATACTTAAGGCAGGCAGTTCAAAAGAAAACAGCCAAATAGTGCACTGACTAGTTGCCACTGGCATAAAAGTAACCCCTCATCCTGGTGCTCTGGAATCTCTTCCTTTTAGACCCTGCTGTTGCTCCCTCTGTTGTAGTTGCAGCCCTAGGTGCCATGTAGGGCCTTCCACCTCTCCTGCTGGCTGCATTGCTTGAACCTGAAGCTCTTGTGGCAGCCTGGGAAGGAGTAGTAGAAGCATCACTAGTGATGCTTGCCCTTCTAGAAGCAGCAGTTGTTCTTCTTGGCCTTGTAGAAGCAGCATGCTGGGTAGGACCAGTAGAATCAGCAGTTGATTTTCTTCCACTGGTAGATGTAGCAGGCTGGGAATGACCAGTAGCAGTTGTTCTTTTAACCCTAGTAGTTGCAGCAGGTGGTGCACTGGTTGCAGGCTGTGCAGTAGCAGTAGAACTTCCCCTAGCTCCATGGTAGTGAGTTCTGGTTGTCTAAGAAAGCACACATCATAGCCCAACAATTAGGATGAATCAAATGATTAAAACTATGAAAACTGGTGAGGCTAGTTGTTTGTGCCAGTTTCATGGTAATAAGTTGAAAACAATGACAACAGTGTGCATATTCCATACCTTGTGCTTGTCCTTTCTTGCCTGAAGATGAGGCTTCAGGGGCTGAGGGCAGTAGGTGTACCTATGTTTCCGCATCTTGCAGTTTCTGCAGGTGATAGTTGCCATCCTTGATGTATCCTTCTTTGTTGGGACCTCAAATTGCCCCTTCCTCCTAGCTGTTTGCTTCCTTCCCTTCTTCTCATTGAACACTGGTGGATCTATGTCAGCAGTTGGTGTCCTAGGCCAATAGTCAGGCCCTGGTACAGGGTAGATGATGTGCTTGTATGTTTCCTTATACAATGGTTTTTTGAAGAACTCATGCACATAGTCTTCTGGCTGTCCCTTCACTCTTGTAATGGCAGAAACTGCATGGTTACATGGCCAACCACATAGGTGTTGGGGAACGTAGTAATTTCAAAAAATTTCCTACGCACACGCAAGATCATGGTGATGCACAACAAATAGAGGGGAGAGTGTTGTCTATGTACCCACGCAGACCGACTGCGGAAGCATTAACACAACAAAGAGGAAGTAGTCGTACGTCTTCTTCCCGATCTGACCGATCCAAGCACCGTTACTCCGGCACCTCCGAGTTCTTAGTACACGTACAGCTCGATGACGATCCTCGGGCTCCGATCTAGCAAAGCTTCGGGGAGGAGTTCCGTCAGCACGACGGCGTGGTGATGATCTTGATGTTCTACCGACGCAGGGCTTCGCCTAAGCACTACAACGATATGATCGAGGTGGAATATGGTGGCAGGAGGCACCGCACACGGCTAAGGAACGATCTCAAAGATCAACTTGTGTGTCTAGAGGTGCCCCCTGCCTCCGTATATAAAGGAGCCAAGGGGGAGGGTGCGGCCTGCCAGGAGAAGGGCGCAGGAGGAGTCCTACTCCTACCGGGAGTAGGACTCCCCCCCCAATCCTAGTTGGACTAGGATTCCCCAAGGGGGAAAGAGAGAGAGGGGGGGGGGGCGGCGGCCACCTCTCCTAGTCCTAATAGGACTAGGGGAGGGGGGAGGCGCGCGGCCACCTGTGGGATGCCCCTTTCTCCTTTCCACTAAAGCCCATTAAGGCCCATATGGCTCCCGGGGGGTTCCGGTAACCTCCCGGTACTCCGGTAAAATCCTGATTTCACCCGGAACACTTCCGATATCCAAATATAGGCTTCCAATATATCAATCTTTATGTCTCGACCATTTCGAGACTCCTCGTCATGTCCGTGATCACATCCGGGACTCCGAACTAACTTCGGTACATCAAAATGCATAAACTCATAATAACTGTCATCGTAACGTTAAGCGTGCGGACCCTACGGTTCGAGAACAATGTAGACATGACCGAGACACGTCTCCGGTCAATAACCACTAGCGGGACCTGGATGCCCATATTGGCTCCTACATATTCTACGAAGATCTTTATCGGTCAGACCGCATGACAACATACGTTGTTCCCTTTGTCATCAGTATGTTACTTGCCCGAGATTCGATCGTCGGTATCCAATACCTAGTTCAATCTCGTTACCGGCAAGTCTCTTTACTCGTTCCGTAATACATCATCTCACAACTAACATATTAGTTGCAGTGCTTGCAAGGCTTATGTGATGAGCATTACCGAGAGGGCCCAGAGATACCTCTCCGACAATCGGAGTGACTAATCCTATTCTCGAAATACGCCAACCCAACATCTACCTTTGGAGACACCTGTAGTACTCCTTTATAATCACCCAGTTACGTTGTGACGTTTGGTAGCACCCAAAGTGTTCCTCCGGTAAACGGGAGTTGCATAATCTCATAGTCATAGGAACATGTATAAGTCATGAAGAAAGCAATAGCAACATACTAAATGATCGGGTGCTAAGCTAATGAAATGGGTCATGTCAATCAGATCATTCAACTAATGATGTGACCTCGTTAATCAAATAACAACACATTGTTCATGGTTAGGAAACATAACCATCTTTGATTAACGAGCTAGTCAAGTAGAGGCATACTAGTGACACTTTGTTTGTCTATGTATTCACACATGTATTATGTTTCTGGTTAATACAATTCTAGCATGAATAATAAACATTTATCATGATATATAAGGAAATAAATAATAACTTTATTATTGCCTCTAGGGCATATTTCCTTCAGTCTCCCACTTGCACTAGAGTCAATAATCTAGTTCACATTGCTATGTGATTAACACCAATAGTTCACATCTTTATGTGATTGGTTCACATCTCCATGTGACTAACACCCAAAGGGTTTACTAGATTCAATAATCTAGTTCACATCGCTATGTGATTAACACCCAAAGAGTGATCATGTTTTACTTGTGAGAGAAATTTAGTCAATGGGCCTGCCAAATTCAGATCCATATGTATTTTGCAAAATTCTATGTCTACAATGCTCTGCACGGAGCTACTCTAGCTAATTGCTCCCACTTTCATTATGTATCCAGATTTAGAATCATCTGGATCAGTGTAAAAAACTTGCATCGACGTAACCCTTTACGACGAACCTTTTTGTCTCGTCCATAATCGAGAAACATATCCTTATTTCACTAAGGATAATTCTGACCGTTGTCTAGTGATCTACTCCTAGATCACTATTGTACTCCCTTGCCAAATCAGTGCAGGGTATACAATAGATCTGGTACACAGCATGACATACTTTATAGAACCTATGGCCAAGGCATAGGGAATGACTTTCATTCTCTTTCTATCTTCTGCCGTGGTCGGGCTTTGAGTCTTACTCAACTTCACACCTTGTAATACAGGCAAGAACTCTTTCTTTGACTGCTCTATTTTGAACTACTTAAAAATCTTGTCAAGGTATGTACTCATTGAAAAAACTTATCAAGCGTCTTGATCTATCTCTACAGATCTTGAAGCTCAATATGTAAGCAGCTTCACCGAAGTCTTTCTTTGAAAATTTCCTTTCAAACACTCCTTTATGCTTTACAGAATAATTCTACATTATTTCCGATCAACAATATGTCATTCACATATACTTATCAGAAATGCTGTAGTGCTCCCACTCACTTTCTTGTAAATAAAGGCTTCACCGCAAGTCTGTATAAAACTATATGCTTTGATCAACTCATCAAAGCGTATATTCCAACTCCGAGATGCTTGCACCAGTCCACAGATGGATCGTTGGAGCTTGCACATTTTGTTAGCACCTTTCGGATTGACAAAACCTTCTGGTTGCATCATATACAACTCTTCTTTAATAAATCCATTAAGGAATGCAGTTTTGTTTATCCATTTGCTAGATTTCATAAAATGCGGCAATTACTAACATGATTCAGACAGACTCAAGCATAGATACGAGTGAGAAACTCTCATCGTAGTCAACACCTTGAACTTGTCGAAAACCTTTTGCGACAATTTTATCTTTGTAGATAGTAACACTACTATCAGCGTCCATCTTCCTCTTGAAGTTCCATTTATTCTCAATTGCTTGCCGATCATCGGGCAAGTCAACCAAAGTCCAAACTTTGTTCTCATACATGGATCATATCTCAGATTTCATGGCCTCAAACCATTTCGCGGAATCTGGGCTCATCATCGCTTCCTCATAGTTCGCAAGTTCGTCATGGTCTAGTAACATGACTTCCAGAATAGGATTACTGTACCACTCTGGTGCGGATCTCACTCTAGTTTACCTACGAGATTCGGTAGTAACTTGATCTGAAGTTACATGATCATCATCATTAGCTTCCTCACTAATTGGTGTAGTAGTCACAAGAACAGATTTTTGTGATGAACTACTTTCCAATAAGGGAGAAGGTACAATTACCTTATCAAGTTTTCTACTTTCCTCCCACTCACTTCTTTCGAGAGAAACTCCTTCTCTAGAAAGGATCCATTCTTAGCAACGAATGTCTTGCCTTCGGATCTGTGATAGAAGGTGTACCCAACAGTCTCCTTTGGGTATCCTATGAAGACATATTTCTCCGATTTGGGTTTGAGCTTATCAGGATGAAACTTTTTCATATAAGCATCACGATCCCAAACTTTAAGAAACGACAACTTTGGTTTCTTGCCAAAACACAGTTCAGATTGTGTCGTCTCAACGGATTTAGATGGTGCCCCTTTTTAACGTGAATGCAGCTGTCTTTAATGCATAACCCCAAAAACTATAGTGGTAAATCCGTAAGAAACATCATAGATTGTACTATATCCAATAAAGTATGATTATGACGTTCGGACACACCATTATGATGTGGTGTTCCAGGTGGCACGAATTTGTGAAACTATTCCACATTGTTTTAATTGAAGGGCAAACTCGTAACTCAAATATTTTACCTCGGCGATCATATCGTAGAAACTTTTATTTTCTTGTCACGATGATTTTCCACTTCACTCTGAAATTCTTTGAACTGTTCAAATGTTTCAGACTTATGTTTCATCAAGTAGATATCCCCATATCTGCTCAAATCATATGTGAAGGTCAGAAAATAATGATACCTGCTGCAAGCCTTAATATTCATTGGACCACATACATCAGTATGTATGATTTCCAACAAATCTGTTGCTTGCTTCATTGTTCCGGAGAACGGCGTTTTAGTCATCTTGCCCATAAGGCATGGTTCGCAAGCATCAAGTGATTCCAAAAGCCCATCAGCATGGAGTTTCTTCATGCGCTTTACACCAATATGACTTAAACGGCAGTGCCACAAATAAGTTGCACTATCATTATTAACTTTGCATCTTTTGGTTTCAATATTATGAATATGTGTATCACTACGATCGAGATACAACGAACTTGTTCATTGGGTGTATGACCATCGAAGGTTTTATTCATGTAAATAGAACAACAATTATTCTCTGACTTTAATGAATAACCGTATTGCAATAAACATGATCAAATCATATTCATGCTCAACGCAAAAACCAAATAACACTTATTTAGGTTCAACACTAATCCCAAAAGTATAGGGAGTGTGCGATGATGATCATATCAATCTTGGAACTATTTCCAACACACATCGTCACTTCACCCTTAACTAGTATCTGTTCATTCTGCAACTCCCGTTTTGGGTTACTACCCTTAGCAACTGAACCAGTATCAAATACCGAGGGGTTGCTATGAACACTAGTAAAATACACATCAATAATCTGTATATCAAATATACCTTTGTTCACTTTGCCATCCTTCTTATCCGCCAAATACACTTGGGCTTCTTCACTTGAGCAGCAACTTGCTTGTTGTTCTTCTTGAAGTTCCCCTTCTTCCCTCTGCCCTTTTCTTGAAACTAGTGGTCTTGTCAACCATCAACACTTGATGTTTTTCTTGATTTCTACCTTCGTTGATTTCAGCATCACGAAGAGCTTGGGAGTTGTTTCCGTTATCCCTTGCATATTATAGTTCATCACAAAGTTCTACTAACTTGGTGATGGTGACTAGAGAATTCTGTCAATCACTATCTTATCTGGAAGATTAATTCCCACTTGATTCAAGCAATTGTAGTACCCAGACAATCTGAGCACATGCTCACTAGTTGAGCGATTCTCCTCCATCTTTTAGCTATAGAACTTGTTGGAGACTTCATATCTCTCAACTCGGGTATTTGCTTGAAATATTAACTTCAACTCCTGGAACATCTTATATGGTCCATGACGTTCAAAACGTCTTTGAAGTCCCGATTCTAAGCCGTTAAGCATGGTGCATGTAGGATCGAAAGTATGTCTAGAGGGGGGGTGATTAGACTACTTGACCAATTAAAAACTTAGCCTTTTCCCAATTTTAGTTCTTGGCAGATTTTAGCTATCTTAGAGCAAGTCAAGCAATCATCACACAATTCAAGCAAGCATGCAAAGAGTTTATTGGCAGCGGAAAGTAAGCATGCAACTTGCAAGAATGTAAAGGAAAGGGTTTGGAGGATTCAAACGCAATTGGAGACACGGATGTTTTCACATGGTTCGGATAGGTGGTGCTATCCTACATCCACGTTGATGGAGACTTCAACCCACGAAGGGTAACGGTTGCGCGAGTCCACGGAGGGCTCCACCCACGAAGGGTCCATGAAGAAGCAACCTTGTCTATTCCATCATGGCCATCGCCCACGAAGGACTTGCCTCACTAGCGGTAGATCTTCACGAAGTAGGCGATCTCCTTGCCCTTACAAACTCCTTGGTTCAACTCCACAATCTTGTCGGAGGCTCCCAAGTGACACCTAGCCAATCTAGGAGACACCACTCTCCAAGAAGTAACAAATGGTGTGTTGATGATGAACTCCTTGCTCTTGTGCTTCAAATGATAGTCTCCCCAACACTCAACTCTCTCTCATAGGATTTGGATCTGGTGGAAAGAAGATTTGAGTGGAAAGCAACTTGGGGAAGGCTAGAGATCAAGATTCATATGGTAGGAATGGAATATCTTGGTCTCAACACATGAGTAGGTGGTTCTTTCTCAGAACATATGAGTAGGAATGGTGTATGTGTTCTGATGGCTCTCTCTTCAAATGAAGAGGTGGTGGAGGGGTATATATAGCCTCCACACAAAATCCAACCATTACACACAGTTTTCCAATCTCGGTGGGACCGAATCATAAAACTCGGTCTGACTGAAATGGTAAACCTAGTGACCATTAGGAATCTCGGTGGGACTGAGATGCAACTCGGTAGGACCGATTCGGTTAGGGTTTGGGCATAACGTAATCTCGGTGAGACTGATTGCACAAACTCGGTGACACCGAGTTCGGCAATTAGCTAACCAGAGAGTTGCTCAGGCAAACTCGGTGGGACCGACTTGCTCTTTCGGTGAGACCGACTTGCTCTTTCGGTGAGACCGAAAAGTTACAAGAAGGAAACATAGAGTTTACCTTGCATTCTCGGTGGGACCGATTCGCTCTTTTCGGTGAGACCGAAAAGTTACGAAAGGGAAACAGAGAGTTTGCAAGCCCATCTCGGTGAGACCGAGATCCTTATCGGTAGGACCGAATTGCTAGGGTTTGGCAGTGGCAAATGACAAGTGAAACTCGGTGGCGCCAGATTGACAGAATCGGTATGACCGAGTTTGGCTTAGGGTTTAGGTCATTTGTGGATATGGGAAAGTAGCTGAGGATTTTGGAGCATATCACTAAGCACATAAAGCAAGAGGCTCATTAAGCAACACCTCATCCCTCCTTGATAGTATTGGCTTTTCCTAAAGACTCAATGTGATCTTGGATCACTAAAATATAAAATGAAGAGTCTTGAACTTTTGAGCTTGAGCCAATTCTTGTCCTTAGCATTTTGAGGGTTCCACTTTCACATCCATGCCATGCCAATCATTGAGCTTTCCTGAAATAATCATCTTGAAATAGCATTAGCTCAATGAGCTATATGTTGTTATGAATTACCAAAACCACCTAGGGATAGTTGCACTTTCAATCTCCCCCTTTTTGGTAATTTATGACAACATATAGATCAAAGCTTCGACAAATGATAATAAGCATGAAATATATCTTCGCTTTGAGAAGTATGTGACAAATAAGAGCTCCCCCTAAATTTGTGCATATTTAAAATTTGCTTTGGACTGCAAATGCACATGGAGTTAGAATCATGGGTTACTCTTCCATGTCACATACATCTTGGTGGAGCGCTCAAAAATGATAAGATTGAAGTACATGCACTCATCACCAAGAATAGTGAATGATCACAAACGATAGATAGAATGATAACATATAGCAAGCATTAAGCAACCATTAAGTGTAGCTTATGATCAAACACATGATCATCGATGTCTCACAAACATAAGGACGTAGTATCTCACACACAAGCAAACAAAGTTCGAAAAACCACCAAATAAAACAAGAGAGAAAAGGCAACACACTCTCTCTCGAAGCCTATGATCTATACATCTTCTCCCCCTTTGGCAACAAGTTACCAAAAAGTTCCTAGAAAATGCATAGTGCTAAGTCGACGCTCAGGCTTGATTTTCAGGTGGTGGTGGAGTCCGGAGGACGCCAAGGACGAAGCCTTCAGTAGAAGTGGTCGGAGTCGAGGCTGAAGTGGATGCTGGAGCTGGTGGAACGGAGGCTATAGCTGGTGCAGACGTTGTAGCTCTAGTGGCAGCAACTGGCAGTGCAGACGACCTCGGACCTCGTGGCACCCTGGCAAAAGCATCAGTTGTGGTCCTGCCTCTCCTCTCATTCATGTCCTCCTGAAGCTGCTCCACGGCGGTCTGTATTTCTGTCACCTTGATGTCCATGTCATAGAACCTCTGTTCCATGATCCTCTCTAGACTCGCCTGGTTCTGAGTCAGGGTGGCAAGTCCTTGCTCAATACGCAGGGTGGACGCTATCAGGTAACCGAGCTGCTCTTGCTTGGTCTTCAAGAAGTAATCAGATGCCTCTGCTTGAGTAGGCATCCTGGCAGCTTTTTCCTTCCTCGCCTTCTCCTTCTGAGCTTGTGCATGTGCAGATGAGGGTTCATTTTCAGTCATAACCACTTGGTTATCCTCAAAATCTGGACGGATGGGCAGGTGTTCCTTATCCAATAAATACACGCCCGTGCCCATCTTGGAGTTGATGAGCTCCTGAATCTGTGGGGCATACCCACAACTCCTCTTCTGGTCTGCAGCTGTCCTCTTGATTGTTTCCACAATGAGACTCATGACCTTGAATTTCTGAGGCACGTCAAATACATGAAGCAAGTTGATCGCGTGACCTCTGATCATCTTGTGATCTCCAGATTTGGGTAGAAGGGTGTGCCTAAGGATCCAGTTGATCGTAGGCAATCCTGAGAGCAGATAGTGCACGGAGCCAAACTTGAACGTGTCAAGCGCTTCATTCGGGATCTCCTTGTACATGTTGGACATGGAGTTGTGATCCATCTTTTTCTTGGCATAGATATCCAAGTCATCAGCTTGCTCCTTTGGGGCATTGATCAACTTCGCCCATTCTGCCATAGTGGATTGGTACCTCGTACCCTCAGACATCCATGTGATCCTACCATCCGGATAAAAGTGTGCTGTGGAGTAGAATTGCATGATCAGCTCCTCGTTCCACTTTGTGAGCTTCTGCCCAACAAAGTCTGCAACTCCACACGCACTAAAGCTGTCAGAAACACCGGGGTAGTGCTCTTCATTGTCCTTGATGTAGGTCCAGTCGACCCATCTCATGTCACAAACGATCGGCTTCTTATCAAGCAAAACAATCTCATAGAAATCTTGTTGCTCCTTGGTGTGAAATCTGTAATCCACGGCAGTCCTTCTCCTAGAAGCATACGGATTGGCTTCTCTCCATTTCCTCAGCCCTGAATCCCTCCTGAGCTTCATATCCTCAGCCACAGGATGAGCATCGTTGTGGTCTGGGATCTTGGGCTTGAGCTTCTGAAGGACACTCTCTTCCTCTTCTTTGATTGCTTCAGGCATTGGGGCCTTGTTCTTTTCTGCAGCTGGGATGCTTCGTGTATTTCTCTTGGGTGCACTCTTAGGCTTAGATGCAGCCTTAGGTGCTTCCTTGGGCTTGGATGCAGCTGTTCCTGACCTTATAGCATCTCCCATGAGTTTGGCTGCCTTGGGTGCTGGTGCAGCAACCTCTTCTTCTTCTTCCTCCTCATCTACCATGATGGAGGCCTTCCCAAGCACTCTGGCTACAGTCTTTTTCACCCTCTCTTTCCTTTTCTTGCCCTCAGCAGCAATGGGCTCAGTGGAGCAGGCTTCACAGTTGAAGCCCTAGCCTTTGACATGGGCTGCCTGCCTGCTGGCCTTTTGATCTTCAGCCCTGGCTTGGTTCCTTGAGCTGGTTCAGCTCTCTTTGATGTGGCCTCTTCCTCTGCCACATAGTCTTCATCCTTAGAATCAGACGTTCTCTTCTTCCTTTGACGTGTGGCAGCCTTGGGCAGATTGCTGGGGGTGCTCCTGCTGCCATCATCAGAAGAGCTTGAGGGGCTAGTGCCCTCACTCATCACAACTTGCTGCTTAGACACATTCTGGCTGTCACTTTGATCAGACATGTTGCAAGCTGACTGCTGACCCTGTGAATAGATTATGGATAAGATAGAGTGGATGAGCAACATAAAAAGCAGAGATTTTTGCAAAAGATTAATTCAAAAACTTAGTTTTAGTTTTCCACAGAAAGCATCTCGGATCTACCGATTTTCAAACTCGGTGACACCGAAGCAGTTTTGGCACCAGAACTGGTGAACTCGGTCAGACCGAGTCACAGTTCGGTGGCACCGAGACTGCTAGGGTTTCATAGAATTTCAAAATCGGTCGCACCGATAAGTTATTCTCGGTCAGACCGAGTTCACTTGTGCAATGGCAAAAGCCAGATCGGTGGGACCGAGTTTTTCAACTCGGTGGGTCCGAGATGGTTTCAGCGGAAACCTAACCCTAAAATTTTCGAATTAAACCTATTCTACGAGATCATTGACTGGATAGGAGTGTTTCAATCATGGCAAGAATCATAATGATCACAATGTGCTAGGAATCGGAGTGGAGAATAGCACAAAGACCGAGTCCATACCCTAGTTCGGCGGAGACTCGCTACGGCGGCAATGGCGGGGCAGAAATCCGTTGACGACGGCGGAGACCAGCGACTGGAGGCTGCTGGCGATGAGAGGACGATCCGGAGACCACGAAGGCAGAGCAGGCTGTCGCGCGGGCGAAGAGGTTTCGGAGAAATTTCCAAAATTTTGCCCGTCACTATATATAGCCCGACCCTGTCGGTGTGACCGAGTGGAACAACTCGGTGGCACCGAGATGCAAAACTGTGTGCAGTTATTGCAACTCAGTGTGACCGAAAAGTTCAAATCGGTTGCACCGAGATCGAAAACCTAGATCAACTTAATGAACTCGGTAGGACCGAAAATGGAGTATCGGTCAGACCGAGATTCATAAAGAGGTTTTGGAAGTTTAAGTCTATGACGAATGGGGGACTCCGAGCGCTCCTCACACAGAGTGGTTCGAATCTGACTTGATCAAGTGTTGTGATGCAGCATGAATAGAGTCTGAGACGAGAAAAGCATAGATAGCTAGAGGAGGTTCTTAGGCATTCTTGTCCATCCACTTGGCAAAAGAAGAAAGCCAAACAATCAAAACAACAAGTGGATGTCCTCGAATGAGTAAAATATGCAACCAACATGCTCACACAATAAGATGGCAAATGAAATATGTGGCAAAGCATGCACAACCAATTCTAGCATCTATCAAGCAATTTGCGATGACTAGGTCATCTATATATGAGTATATTGACTTAGGAGTCAAGTGAGAACACTTGATCGTAGGTCATACTCATTGTTTAAGCTCAAGTGGGGTTACCACTTTTACATAAAGCATTGTTGTATTCACATCTTTAGAGTTGCTTTAGCTCAAGTCTTAGAGTAAAGCTCCCCCTAGATGTGATATCCCCCCTAAGAGGGATGAACTAACTTTGGGTTTTGTCGATGATGACTTCATGTAGATGTTGAATATGTGGATGCTCAATGTTGATGTAGATCACTTGGAGCTATCCATTTGAGTGAATTGCACTTTCAATACCTACATGGGTTAGTCCCACAAGGAACAAACAAGGATATCCATAGACATAGAGTGATGCACACACAAGATGATGTCCATGAAAACTTTAGGTTACCTTGTCCCTTGTCTTACCAACACGAGGGTTTGTGACTCCTTGAACTAGTGCAAGATGTGGAAGTTGATTGCACTTGTTCTTGCCAAAATGATAAGAGTGAGGTATGTTGGCGGAGTCACCCTCAAGAACTCTCTAGTTCTTCTTCTTTTGGATCCACACCATCTTGATGGGAATCCTTGGAGTTGTAGTCGTACTTGATGTAGTGGAACTTGAAGTAGTCTTGGGAATCCACTTGACTAAGGTCTTAGGAGCTTCTTCAAATGCATCAATCTCCTCTTGAAGCTTGTCCTTACCTTTTTGCTTGTAGTCTTGTGGTGGAAGATCATCTTGAGCTTGTGTCCCCATGAAAGAAGTGTCATACTTCTCTTGTTGAGGAACAAACTTTGTCTTGGGGTATTGATCTTCTTCCCATTCAACTCCATTGGCATTGAACTTTCGTTCAAAACCAACACCTTGATTCCTCCGGTGCATTCCTTGCTTGCGCACAATTTCCTCGAATTGCTTACTTCCGGCAAGGCTCTTGTAAACACCTTTCTCTATAATTCCCTTCAATAAGCTATTTTCTTGCTCATGTGTAACTTGGCTAAGAGAATCATTAGTGGAATCAAGAGAACTACTAGAAGCAACAATATTGGATTTAGCATGATCATTGTTACTACTAGAGGAAGAATCCTTTTTATTCTTGTTACTAGTCTTGACTTGAGGCATGTAAGTGGATAATAGTAAACGCTTGGCAATGTAAGAAGAACTATTCTTGCGGAGATCATCATTGATTGCTTTTAAGAACTCATGCTCTTGCTCAAGATTGAGCTTTTCAAAGCGTAGTTTCTCATGAGCTCTTAAAAGTTCTCGATGATCTTCGAAGATAGTTTCATGGGCTAACTTAAGAGTGTTTAGTCCTTTATTTAGAGCCTCCATCTTCTCCTTATCATTGTCATTCGTTTTAGCATGATTAATTGATGTTTCACCATAATATTCTTCACTAGAGTTGTCAACAAGCAAATCATCATCACCTAACAAGTCATCTTCATCACTATTAAAATCAACGTACTCGGGGTGTGTTACCTTAGGACCTTTGGCCATGAAGCATCTTCCAATTCCTTCATTTGGTGAGTCAAATATGTCGTAGGAGTTGGTTGACACAAGTGCTAGACCGGCAACACCTTCATCTTGAGTATCTTCGGAGTCGGAGTGATAACTTCTCTCGGAGTGGCTGTCGGAGTCGGAGTCGGATACCCATTCACCAACATGAGCTTGATGTCTTCGTTTTGTATAGCTCCTTGATGATTTTTCCTTCCTTTCCGAGTACTTGCTTCTCTGTGAGTATCTTCGTTCATAACGATCATCTCTACTCCTTCTCTCTCTTGGTGGAGATTCTTTGCTTCTTCTTTTTGGAGAATCTTCTCTTCTCTTGTAGGGAGCCGTACACTCATTGGAATAGTGTCCGGGTCTTCCACAATTATAGCAGTTTCGCTCTCGACTAGAAGATCTTTTGTCATTGTAGGACCTTGACTTGAAGCTTCTATCTTTGTTTCTACTCTTGTAGAACTTGTTGAAGTTCTTCACCATTAAGCTCAACTCTTCATTGAAGTTTTGTTTCTCACTTGATGATGTGGGGACTTCACATGAAGCTTTGTAAGCACCACTTGATTTATTGTGAAGTTCCTCTTTATCCTTGAGTGACATCTCATAGCAACAATCCTTCCAATCACTTCCGTTGGCTTGAGATCTTTGTAGTTGGGCATCATTTGGATTAATGTGCACACGGTATCATATTTCCCATCCAAGGCTCTTAGGATCTTCTTGATGATGAATCTATCGGTCATCTCTTCACTTCCTAAGCCGGCAATCTCATTTGTGATGAGAGCAAGCCTAGAGTTGAACTTGTCAAGTTGACTTTGGAGCACATCCAACTTGGATTCCTTGACGGAGTGGGTACCTTCGTGCATATCAATCAAAGTATCCCAAATCTCCTTTGCATTCTCAAGGCGGCTGATTTTGTTGAATTCTTTGGGGCACTGTCCGTTGAAGAGAATATCACAAGCTTGAGCATTGTATTGCAACATCTTCAACTCATCCGCGGTAGCTTCACGGTTTGGTTCCCTCCCATCGAAGAACTCACCTTGCAAGCCAACACAAACAATAGCCCATACGACGGGGTTATGTCCAAGAATATGCATTTTCATTTTATGCTTCCAACTAGCAAAATTAGTGCCATCAAAGTAAGGACCTCTACGGTGATAATTTCCCTCGCTAGACGCCATACTCTCCTAGGTTGTGAAACCAAGGCTATGACCACCAAAAGCTATGAAGATCAAGCCAAATGGAGACCAAAGCTCTGATACCACTTGTAGGATCGAAAATATGTCTAGAGGGGGGGTGATTAGACTACTTGACCAATTAAAAACTTAGCCTTTCCCAATTTTAGTTCTTGGCAGATTTTAGCTATCTTAGAGCAAGTCAAGCAATCATCACACAATTCAAGCAAGCATGCAAAGAGTTTATTGGTAGCGGAAAGTAAAGCATGCAACTTGCAAGAATGTAAAGGGAAGGGTTTGGAGGATTCAAACGCAATTGGAGACACGGATGTTTTCCCGTGGTTCGGATAGGTGGTGCTATCCTACATCCACGTTGATGGAGACTTCAACCCACGGAGGGTAACGGTTGCGCGAGTCCACGGAGGGCTCCACCCACGAAGGGTCCATGAAGAAGCAACCTTGTCTATTCCATCATGGCCATCGCCCATGAAGGACTTGCCTCACTAGCGGTAGATCTTCATGAAGTAGGCGATCTCCTTGCCCTTACAAACTCCTTGGTTCAACTCCACAATCTTGTCGGAGGCTCCCAAGTGACACCTAGCCAATCTAGGAGACACCACTCTCCAAGAAGTAACAAATGGTGTGTTGATGATGAACTCCTTGCTCTTGTGCTTCAAATGATAGTCTCCCCAACACTCAACTCTCTCTCATAGGATTTGGATCTGGTGGAAAGAAGATTTGAGTGGAAAGCAACTTGGGGAAGGCTAGAGATCAAGATTCATATGGTAGGAATGGAATATCTTGGTCTCAACACATGAGTAGGTGGTTCTTTCTCAGAACATATGAGTAGGAATGGTGTATGTGTTCTGATGGATCTCTCTTCAAATGAAGAGGTGGTGGAGGGGTATATATAGCCTCCACACAAAATCAACCGTTACACACAGTTTTCCAATCTCGGTGGGACCGAATCATAAAACTCGGTCTGACCGAAATGGTAAACCTAGTGACCGTTAGGAATCTCGGTGGGACTGAGATGCAACTCGGTAGGACCGATTCGGTTAGGGTTTGGGCATAACGTAATCTCGGTGAGACCGATTGCACAAACTCGGTGAGACCGAGTTCGGCAATTAGCTAACCAGAGAGTTGGTCAGGCAAACTCGATGGGACCGACTTGCTCTTTCGGTGAGACCGAAAAGTTACAAGAAGGAAACATAGAGTTTACCTTGCATTCTCGGTGGGACCGATTCGCTCTTTTCGGTGAGACCGAAAAGTTACGAAAGGGAAACAGAGAGTTTGCAAGCCCATCTCGGTGAGACCGAGATCCTTATCGGTAGGACCGAATTGCTAGGGTTTGGCAGTGGCAAATGACAAGTGAAACTCGGTGGCGCCGGATTGACAGAATCGGTATGACCGAGTTTGGCTTAGGGTTTAGGTCATTTGTGGATATGGGAAAGTAGCTGAGGATTTTGGAGCATATCACTAAGCACATAAAGCAAGAGGCTCATTAAGCAACACCTCATCCCTCCTCGATAGTATTGGCTTTTCCTAAAGACTCAATGTGATCTTGGATCACTAAAATATAAAATGAAGAGTCTTGAACTTTTGAGCTTGAGCCAATTCTTGTCCTTAGCATTTTGAGGGTTCCACTTTCACATCCATGCCATGCCAATCATTGATCTTTCCTGAAATAATCATCTTGAAATAGCATTAGCTCAATGAGCTATATGTTGTTATGAATTACCAAAACCACCTAGGGATAGTTGCACTTTCAATGCACTAAACTATCAAGTTGTCATCATATTGAGCTAGCCAAACGTTCATAACATCTGCATCTGCTCCTGCAATAGGTCTGTCACCTAGCGGTGCATTAAGGACATAATTCTTCTGTGCAGCAATGAGGATAAACCTCAGATCACGGATCCAATCCGCATCATTGCTACCAACATCTTTCAACACAATTTTCTCTAGGAACATATCAAAATAAACATATGAAAGCAACAACGCGAGCTATTGATCTACAACATAGATATGCTAATACTACCAGGACTAAGTTCATGATAAATTAAAGTTCAATTAATCATATTACTTAAGAACTCCCACTTAGGCAGTATGACTTGTATCGTCCACAACTCACTTGTGTTCTACTCGTGCAAATAACATCAAACCATAAAACCTAGGCTCGGATGCCACTGTTGGGGAACGTAGTAATTTCAAAAAAATTCCTACGCACACGCAAGATCATGGTGATGCACAGCAACGAGAGGGGAGAGTGTTGTCTACGTACCCACGCAGACCGACTGCGGAAGCGTTGACACAACATAGAGGAAGTAGTCGTACGTCTTCTTCCCGATCCGACCGATCCAAGCACTGTTACTCTGGCACCTCCGAGTTCTTAGCACACGTACAGCTCGATGACGATCCCCGGGCTCCGATCCAGCAAAGCTTCGGGGAGGAGTTCTGTCAGCACGATGGCGTGGTGATGATCTTGATGTTCTACCGACGCAGGGCTTCGCCTAAGCACTACAACGATATGATCGAGGTGGAATATGGTGGCAGGGGGCACCGCACACGGCTAAGGAGCGATCTCAAAGATCAACTTGTGTGTCTAGAGGTGCCCCTGCCTCCGTATATAAAGGAGCCAAGGGGGAGGGTGCGGCCGGCCAGGAGGAGGGCGCAGGAGGAGTCCTACTCCTACCGGGAGTAGGACTCCCCCCCCCCCAATCCTAGTTGGACTAGGATTCCCCAAGGGGGAAAGAGAGAGAGGGGGAGGCGCGCGGCCACCTGTGGGCTGCCCCTTTCTCCTTTCCACTAAAGCCCATTAAGGCCCATATGGCTCCCGGGGGGTTCCGGTAACCTCCTGGTACTCCGGTAAAATCCTGATTTCACCCGGAACACTTCCGATATCCAAATATAGGCTTCCAATATATCAATCTTTATGTCTCGACCATTTCGAGACTCCTCGTCATGTCCGTGATCACATCCGGGACTCCGAACTAACTTCGGTACATCAAAATGCATAAACTCATAATAACTGTCATCGTAACGTTAAGCGTGCGGACCCTACGGTTCGAGAACAATGTAGACATGACCGAGACACGTCTCCGGTCAATAACCAATAGCGGGACCTGGATGCCCATATTGGCTCCTACATATTCTACGAAGATCTTTATCGGTCAGACCGCATGACAACATACGTTGTTCCCTTTGTCATCGGTATGTTACTTGCCCGAGATTCGATCGTCGGTATCCAATACCTAGTTCAATCTCGTTACCGGCAAGTCTCTTTACTCATTCCGTAATACATCATCTCACAACTAACATATTAGTTGCAGTGCTTGCAAGGCTTATGTGATGAGCATTACCGAGAGGGCCCAGAGATACCTCTTCGACAATCGGAGTGACAAATCCTATTCTCAAAATACGCCAACCCAACATCTACCTTTGGAGACACCTGTAGTACTCCTTTATAATCACCCAGTTACGTTGTGACGTTTGGTAGCACCCAAAGTGTTCCTCCGGTAAACGGGAGTTGCATAATCTCATAGTCATAGGAACATGTATAAGTCATGAAGAAAGCAATAGCAACATACTAAACGATCGGGTGCTAAGCTAATGAAATGGGTCATGTCAATAAGATCATTCAACTAATGATGTGACCTCGTTAATCAAACAACAACACATTGTTCATGGTTAGGAAACATAACCATCTTTGATTAACGAGCTAGTCAAGTAGAGGCATACTAGTGACACTCTGTTTGTCTATGTATTCACACATGTATTATGTTTCCGGTTAATACAATTCTAGCATGAATAATAAACATTTATCATGATATATAAGGAAATAAATAATAACTTTATTATTGCCTCTAGGGCATATTTCCTTCAATAGTTCCCATTTCTTGCAGTCACATGTCCACTTATCAAGGTTAACATAGTAGGTTGACTCCCCACTAGTGACTTGCCAAATACCAGGACCTGCCATGTATGCAGTGCATTGCCTTGAGTACTTCTTTGACTCCTCCAACTTCTCCATATAAGTGGGTGTTATCTCCCACTTACTCTTCTCTGTCTTTTCTCTAACTGCTTGGTACTTAACCATCAACTTAGTTCTGAATCCATCTACACAGCTCCTTATTGGCTTGTTCCTCACATCTAGTATCATCTTGTTAAATACTTCACTAAGATTGTTGACTACTAGGTCTGTCTTGCATGTGTGATCCATAGCATTCCTTTCCTAAGTCTCTTTAGGGATAGCACAAAGCCACTTCCAAGCATCTTTATCCTCCTTTCTCAGTTCATTCATTGCAACCTCAAAACCATTCTTGGTGTATGAATATGCGGCATTGTCCATATGCTTCTTCAACTCCTCACTCCTGAAGCCAGCTGACTGGAAATTTGCATAGATATGTCTAAGACAATATCTTTGAGGTGACTGTGGGAACACAGCTTGAATTGCATTCAACAGCCCCTGTTTAAGTCATTATATAGATTATTAATCAGATTACTTCATAATGGCAACAAGTATTAATCATATAACTTCATAATGGCAGCAAGTATAACAAATTATTATTTCTAGAAATTGCTCATTCAATTATGAAATGAAAAATATACCTTCTGTCTATCAGAGATGACTGTGTATGTGCCCCACTTGTTCCCCTCTCCAATGGAAGCTCTTAATTGGCTAAGAAACCAAGTCCAACTTTCCTTGTCCTCCTTATCAACAATACCAATTGCAATAGGGAATATGTTGTTATTCCCATCCCTACCAGTGGCAGCAAGTATCTGTTGCCTAGTAGAAAGCTTGATAAAGCAACCATCTAAACCTGTATTAAAGAATTGGGTAGCGAAATGAGTGCATTATTAAGTACAAGATGTGGGCAACGAATTGGAGTGATTTAGAATGCATATAATACCTATAAAGGGCCTACACCCATTCAAGAAACCTTCGTTTGAAGCATTCAGACAGTAGAACATGTAGTGGAACCTAGGATTTGGGCTAGGATGGAGCTCAAGCTCTCTGGTAGTCACAATGCATCTGCTTCCAGGGTTGGTATCAAGCACAGCTTGAAAATAATCCCTAAACCTTGTGTATTGTACCTTCATGTCACCTTCCACCACTTCAATGGCCAATGACCTTGCCCTGTAGGCCTTGGTCTTTGGCACTTCCAGCCCATACTTAGTCTTTGTTCTTTTTAAAATTGCATCAACACCGGCCCTTGGATTATCTCTCAGTTGCTGCTCACATGTTCTGGCCATCCAGTCAACTGTCACTTTGGTTTTTTCTCCATGTGCCCCACAAGTGTGCAACAACTTCATCTTCTTGATGCAGAAAGTCATCTCATGAGAAATTGTGGATGCAGTCATGAAAAAAGGACACCCATTGTCCCTTTCTGTGCAGTTCCTATGGTACTGGAAATTTCTAAGGATTCTGATATGAAAATTTCTAAGTGCTCTTCTAAACTGATACACATCAGTGAAGCACATACTCAAGCAAAGTTGTTCATGAGCATCTGGCTTGCTCTCATCATACCAGATCCTAGTCCTGGCCCTCTTGGCTTGACTCTTCCTTCCACAAGGCAGTGGTAGACCTGACTCATCATCTGAATCACTAATGCCATAGTCCCCAGGGAAACAAGCAGAATCATCAGATGGAATGAAATCAGGAATTACCTCAATGTCAGCTTCATGGTGTGATCTTGTAGTGGGGCCTGCTTTGCCTACTTTCTTGAATGTTTGAGGAAGAGGTGTCTCAGGTTCTGTGTCTGAGTCCTCTGCCTCTGGACACATCTCTTCCACTTCTGTGTCTCCTTCAAAGAGATGCATAGGATCCTCTCTCTGTTTCCTTTTCTGCTTCAGCTTCTCAATGATTTCATCTTCCTCCTCATTACCTATGTCATGCTCTTCCTCCTCAATGATTTCATCTTCCACCTCAAAGCAGTTCAAATCAACAAACACTTCATCATCAGAGGGGCCAACATCTTCTTGTAATTTCCCTTTGCCCTTTGCTTTCTTCAAATTCATGCTCTGTTGTGTGTTAATATATGCAGACTCTTCACCTGGCTCTAAAACAGCAATAGGCACAGCATAGAGCTCTTCAACTATGTCTTCAACAGCAATAGGGAACAATACTCCTGCCTCATCTATAGAAATAATGTTGGAATCCCCCACATTACTTATAGGCACTTGTTCCTCCACAATATTTGACCTGTTAAACTCTGCTGGATTAGGCTCATTAGCCTTAATTACAGTTATGTTGAGCACCTTCTACTCAGCATAATGGTCTAGCATCTCTTCCACACTATCTTCACTGTCAATAACCTACATTCCTGCTGCCCCTTTCCTTCTTCTTTCATATAGAACATGTAGTCAGCTTCAGTATATCCCTCTTCAGTCTCTAGCAGTGCTAGCATGTTAATATAAGTAATTTCTGACAGAGAAATGGTCCTCTCCAAGTTGTCTCTCCCTTGAAAATGGTACCTTATTTCCCATATCTCATCATCCAAACTACAGAAAATTGAGGAGAATTAGTGCTTGATTGATTTTGTTTTAATAATGTAACATGTTATTCAGACAAGATATTCAGACAATATATTAGCACTATCTTCACTGTCAAATAAGGAGTAAACAAAGCATTCATGCATAAAACCATAAACCCAGAGCTATATTTCCTACTGAAACATGTTATACAGAAAAGATATTAATTATATCAGCTACAACACTTGAGTAAACAAACAATAATCTTCAGTAAACAAAGCCCTAAAATCTAACTGCCCTAAAATCTCCTAAAATCTAACAACCCCAAAATTTCCTAAAATCTAACAGCCCATTAACAACCCTACGGTAACATGATAGGTTTATATGCAATCTAACAACCCTAAAATTTCCAGTGAATCCAATGAAGAGAGGGGTGGAGGGGGAAGAAATCTTACCACACGCCGCCGAACCCTGAAGCCCACTGATGGCCTTCTCCCACGCCTGAAGCCCTGATCTTGCGTGCTAGGGCCGCCGCCGCATGGCGCTCAATGTCCCACTCCGGCGGTGAGGGGGGCGAAGGGGATCGCTCCGGCGAAGGAGCCCGTTGCGTCGGCAAGCTACTGCTGTCAAACCAGTTGTCCACCTCCGAGAACCCATCACCATCGCCTCCAGTCCCTCCGCCGCCTGCTGACTCGCCGCCACCGCCGCTAGGTTTAGCCGCCGCCGCCATCGTAGGACAAAGAGAGAGACGGGGGAAAGAGGGGAGAATGGGCCAAGCAGTCAGAGCCGCGAGCGCTTTGACCACGCGCGTGCCCTAACGGCCGTCAACCCACTCACCGTCTGGCCTCGCCCACGTGGCACCTGACGGGTGGGCCAGCCCTGTCAGAAATCGTGTTAACTGCGGCAAACCGGACATTTGTTTTTATTGAGAAAATTTACAAGCAAAGTGGTCGATTTTTGGGACGCGCTAGAAATGTGGTGGCAATTGGATGCTTCAACTTCAAATGTGGTGGTTTTTTGCAATTCACTCCTTCAAGGTGCCATCGGTGCAATTCTTCGGGGTGATAAAGGCAGATTTATTGTTGCATCAAATGACCGTCTTGATCATGTGGCGGATGCAGCAATGGAGAAGGCCTATGCACTCAGGCATGGACTACTTCTAGCGCAATAGTTCGGATACAACATTTAATTGTGGAATAAGGCTGTATGGAGGTGATCAACACGATGCAAGGAGGAGGCTTCATAGTTTTAGGAGCGGCCACCATTTATGCTGATATTAACGCCGTCTCTCCAGGATATACTTTGGTTTCTTTCGTTCACTACCCAAGTAAGACGGATATAGTCTTTCATGAATTAGCTAGGCTAGCGGTCTCGATGCCACCATCAACATCAATAGAGGAGCCGCCAGTATCGATTGTTAGGTGGCTGGTGGATGTTGTAACTATCCATTGAATTAATGAAGCTACCCACCGCTGACTTCAATTAGTAATTCCAGTTTCTTATCAGGAAACTACTTCATGTATAATAACTAGATATTGTTATCATGGTAATTGTTCACCTGCAACATGACAACCATGATGACATAACTTGGCAATTGGTGGCGATGAAAAAAATCACCGAAACAAAACAACATTATATCTTGTTTTAAAGCCCTCGTTGAGACAAACTCATCAGTAAAGAGTAATTGCTAATCAGTTTAATGGTTTGTGAGACGAATCATTTGTAAAATTTAAATTTAGAAACTAAAGCCGATGATGTAAGCATGATGTGAAAGATTCTGCATGCATGTATCTCCTCTCTCTATGGAGCAAAATCCCATTTAAATAGTGGCAGCACCTTAAAACTAACTAAGCACTCATATGCTAGTCAAGCCCGATGGAGACCGATGACCACTGTGACCGTGACCCTCCACGGCACGCTGCGAGAAGACATGGCGCGTTTCGAATAGTCTTTATCTTATTGGTAATTTTTAGTTTCCATATGTGTTCGAGCAGAGGACCGGTGAACCCATGGAACGTTAACCAACAACTAGCACATGTATCTGTAAAAATACGGCTTTAGGTTCCACAGCCCAGACAATAGTTTAGCATTTGAAAAGTGTGTGCCAAATTGGTGAAACTGAATCTTTGTTAAAATACGATAGAGATATGCATTTAGTTTTCGTATTTAGTAAAATTGAGTTTTTATAGCGCAACAACTATATTAAGAAACTAATCTTTCAACCAGTAGAAGTACAACGATTAGCATGACCAAGTCCTAGCCAATGGTGCATTGACATATGAATTGATTTGATTTTTGTGTTGCCACTGTATACAACTTGCGCATTGGGACTTGTTAAACCAGTCAGTGACTTTGACACTTGGACGTACGTACAGATGAACCACAAACAAATAAACATCTTGTATTAAGAAAGGAGTTCGTTGTACTGTACTGACCGGTCGGTAGACGGTAGTAGTGTACAACCATATATTAGCTTAAATAAACGCAAGTAGTAGTAGAACTATGCTCCTACCTGTGACCAAACATGGCTGTTGCTGAGTTGACTGCCACCTTATATAAACGGCTTGGAAGCAGACATGGTCTCCATAAGAAGTTCAGGACTGCACACGCAAGAGTCTGCTCCCCAAAGTCCAAGGGTGTCACAGGTTCACGGCTAGCTCACAATGTCCAAGGTAATTAGCCATCATGCATGTTTTTTCGTTTTGCTTATGTCTTTGGGGCCGGGGTTCCGTCGAACAAATTTGAAGGTGTACACTCATAGTGAACGCTCGTGTTTTCACTTGTGAATGACCTGCAGAAGATCCTGATCAGAGCTGATCTCATCGGCGACAAGTGCAAGAGCAAGATCCTGGCAACTGCTGCCAAGCTCAAGGGTAGGGTACCTCGCTCCCTCACAATCCAACCTCTATCTATCTCGCACCCCTCTCCACTCTTCTTTACCAAAATGTATGTACTAATTTTCAGGGATCAAGTCCATGGACATTGACCAGGACAAGTGCACGCTGACGGTGGTCGGCACCGTCGATCCGGTGCGGCTCCTGCAGTGTCTCAGGAAGTCGTGCTTCGCCGCAGTTATCATCAGCGTCGCAGACGACAAGCCAAAGGAGCCCGAGAAGAAGGACCCCTGCCAGGAGGCCTGCGAGAAGGCCTGCAAGGACAAGTGCGAGATGGCTTGCAAGGAGGCGTGCTGCAAGAAGATGTGCGTGATGGTTACTTGCAACGAGGCGTGCTGCAAGAAGAAGTGCGACACGGCTACTTGCAATGAGGCGTGCTGCAAGAAGAAGTGCGACATGGCTTGCAATGAGGCGTGCTGCAAGAAGGTGACGCCGTCCTGCTACCCGTCCCGCTGCACGCCGGGCTGCGACTCCAGCCCCTGTGGCCTGCCCAGCTGCCGCTTCTACATCTACGGCTGCGTCGTGCGCAAGCCGCCACTGGGACACGGCTGCAACAAGGGGAGGTCACGCGGACTCAGAGGAGAATGCGGCATCCAGTAGCCGTGGATTCATCATCGATCGTCCTGCAAGCTAAGATTCTGCAGGAGCATGTATGGCGGTTTGCCGTGTCGTTGGAGTTTGCTTTTCGTAGAGTGATGATTCCCTTTCATTCCCTCTCAAGACGACGGCTTTGATCAGCATGGTTGGTTACTTCGGGTCTCATTCTTCGGTCTGTCTACTACTCCCCCCTTTCCTAAATATAAAACTTTCTAGGGATTTCACTATAGACTACATACGGAGCAAAATAAACAAATCTACATTCTAAAGTATATCTATATACATTCGTATGTAATATGTAATTCATAGTAGAATCTCTAAAAGATCTTATATTTAGGAACAGAGGGAGTATAATAAAAGCATATGTCGGCCAGCATTTCTATTTGTAGATATTGATGGTTACCTTATGAATTTATATTGGCGGTTTAAAGTTTGACAGTGTCTATTTCACATTCGACTGAAAATAAATTAGTCTTTATTCAGATTTTACAGCCAATGGCAAGCTGATAGCCGTATGCAAATGATCAACTTACACTAACCGTACAACAGTATTACACGCGGTTTACATTGAGTCAAGACTAAAGAGGGCTCATTCTCACTTAGTTGCAAATGCAAATAATTACAAAACGACTATTAGGTAATTACATGCACAAGAAAGCACTGTAAACACTACGGGGAAAACACGCGTTGCCTAGTGTTTGGGCATAAGCCAAGTGCTATTTCTCGGGTACTCGGCTTAGCCCAGTGTAAGCCGAGTACCACGCAAAAAAAAAAACACGGCAACAACAGGGCCCTCGGCATTTTATTAAAAAATCCAAACAATCTTTAAAAAATATGAACATAATTTCTTTTTAAAATTTGTGTACATCTTTTTAAAATCTGAATATTTTAGAAAAAATAAAAAAAACCTGTAACAGAAAAAATCGCACCAGAACCTTTAGAAGGTTACCAAAAGTGGTAAATATCGAACAAGAACCTTCTGAAAGCTTCGCAAAGCCGTAAGGTTTGGTGATGTGGCTAACTTGGCCGGCCCACTATGGTCGTTAGCTCAGTTTTCCTGTGCGTTTCCTCGACATTTGGACACACTGAGCATCAAATAGGAAACGCCGCAAAGAAGCCCCTCCCTTGCAAAGCCGGAACGCTTGGTGTTGTGGCAAACCATATTTTTTTGAATGCATAGCATGGCTTGCATATATGGGCGATGATATGCATCGCTCATTGGGACCGGGACGCCTTGCGTCGCCGCGTCGCTGCTGGAAGTCTCCTAGGTGTTTTTTTACTTAGGTAATTTGTTTTTACCTAGGTTGGTTTCTAATTAAAAAAAGTCAGAAAAATTCCAAAAAATGTTTATAAAATAAATTAAAGTTCCTGAATTCAAAAAATGTTGGCAAAATCAAACAAATGTTCACCAAATTAAAAAATAATTCATGAATTCGAACATAATTTTCACAATTTTAAAAATAGAATAAAGTTTCAAAAAAATGTTTGCTTTTCTTAAAAGATCAGTAATTTCGGAAAATGTTTGCGAGTTCAAAAATATTTGTGAATTATTTTTTCATGAATTCAAAAATTATTCATGATTTTAAAAAATGTTATTCAAAAAATTTCACATATTAAAAAAATCTTGCGAATTTTAAAAATATTCATTAACTCAAAAAATTGTTCTTAGACTTGAAAAAATGTGCATGAAAGTTTTTTGAAATTTGTGAACATTATTTGTAATTGTTATTTTTTAAAAAGTTCCCAATATTTTTTGGAAAACGTGAACATTTTTTAAAGTGGAACATTTAAAAAAACTATGAATATTTTTTTAAAAAGCGTACAATTTATGAAAGTTTGAACAAATTTGAAGATTTTGACCATTTTTATAAATTTTATGAATTTAAGAGAAAAAAGGAAGTAGAAAAAAAAGAAAAGGGAAAAAACCCGGGAAAATATGTTTCAGAAACCTAGGTTCCAAAATGATAAAAACCATCTCAGAACCTTTTAGAAGGTTCCCAAACCGGCTGAGAAACCGTTCAGGAACTCGTCCAACTCAAGCGAACGTGCTCTTAGTGGCCCAGCTTACGCTCGTAACAACCGCGACGCGAATTTTATTGCTCACAATAAGGGATAAATTGAAATCATTAATTGAGGAATACTCCTTTCAAAGATCACTTTGCATCTTCCCAAGTTGCGATAAGTGGCGCACTTGTCGCAACCAGGAAGTTTTCCTTCTTTCGTAGAACCGTTTATTCAAAATGTTTTATCTCTTAAACCGTTCATCCAAATCTCGAACCGTTTTCATCGTTGGATTCCTCGCGTCGAGATCTTCAAAACTAGATCCTATGTTCATAGGTTTTGACGATATATTTTTTCACAAAAAAACCGAACGAATAAACCACACCAGGAGCACTTTTTTTCCCTTTCCGAAAGCTGTTTCCGACAGGCACGGCCATGCCTCTCGTGAAAGCAAATCCGTGCCTCTTGCGGAAGAAAAACCATACTTCTCGCAAAAAAAAGAAATGTGTTTTTTTCGTTTCCGAGAGGCACGTGCCTCTCGCGGAAGGAAAAAAACGAAAAAAACACATTTTTCGTTTCCGAGAGGCACGGCCATGCCTCTCGCTGAAGCAAAACCGTGTTTTCACGGAAGAAAAAAAAATAGAAAAAACATGTTTTTTTTCTCGTTTCTGAGCTCGCGGAAGCAAAAAGAACGTCTCTTTTGCGCGAAAAGCTGAGGAAGACCGGTGGAAAACCGAAAAGCCAAAAAAAGAAAAAAAAATCTAAAAAGCCGTGAAAACGCGTGTGAAAAAATAAGAAAAATCGGAAGAGAGCGCCCAAATCGTGACATGTGGCGGCGGCTGAGAGCGCGCCAAGTGGCACGCACTCAGCCCATCCCAAGTGATCCTTGGCGAGGCTCCCGAATGAGTGCTCTTCAAATAGTTGCTCTCGGGATAAATAGTATTCGTGTGCGTGCACAGATTGGGCTTCTAGGCCCACGAAAGCCCACAAACACGACAAATCCCTTCTCTCCCCCCTTTGCTCTCTCCTCTTTCACATGGAGACGCCACGCCCTGCGTCCGCTGCCGGCGAAACCCCACCTCCGGCGGCCGGAGAGAGCTGGCGGCCCTCTCCGAGCCCAAGCTCGTCTGTGACGACCCCTCCACATCGTCTCTTTTGACTTCCCCTCCTGACGGCATGTTTTAATGTTGCCACGTTTGCGTGTAGCATTTGCTCATCAGCCTGAAGATGCCGGCCGTCCCCACCTCGCCGACGCGTTCGACCTGCGCACCCTGCGGGCTCTCGGTACTGCTACTGTTACTGCTCCACCCCTGATGAATAATTTTTAACATGTACTCCGTACTTCCACTAAATGTATAACAAGTTGGTGCTATTTTAAGACTATTTGTTGAGATTATGATGATGTTTAGACACATTTATGCTATCAGCAGTGCAAATTTTCTCAGATTTTTGAACCGTGGCACCCCTAGGGCTGAGATTCTAGGTCCGCCCCTGTGGCCCTGTCCACACCTCCTCCTTCCCTCTTCCTCCATGAAACAATGTACTATTCTGCTCCTCGCAACAGTAACCAGAGAAATTTTGTGCTAGCGGTCTGTACGTAGAATGCTTAAAATCAGTTAGTTAATCGCTAACGGCGAGGCTGGTGCTGGCTTTGGGCCTCTCGGGGTGGTTATCCACAGCATATCTACAGCGAATTATCACCATTGTCCTGCCCTGTGAGGCTGTGACCTACTGGTTACTGGCCGAATGCAGTCTCCTAATGTTTGCACTTTTTCTTTGTGTGGTAAAACTGCTAATGCCTTGTTATTGATCAGTGTGTCTGCCGTGTCCATATCATAGGCCGTTCAAGTGTTCCTGTCATTGTTGATACTCTGAATTTGAGTGCCGAATGGACAGGTTTGGAGCCAATTTATGAATCCCTAGCATAGGACAATTTTGCCGAATTGGAGCTGCCACAACACTTAGAAATGGTTGTAGCATATTCAAACCAAAATTTGTTAGTTATTACAAAAATATGTTACGAGTCTTACCTCATCTGCATTGGTGCTTGTAAATTATGCCCTTTCTGAATACTAGCCATTTGATCAATGTCTTTGCTGAACAAGAACCTGCTTGTGCTTTGCTTTCCAGGTGTTGTGTTTCTGGAAGATTTCAAAGAAAAGCTAAGAGAAGAAACCTTGCTTGATGCAACCGTTGTTGATACACTTGCGCTATCAAGGAATCCTGTTGCGGATGTTAGCGTCAGTAGTAATAGCAGATGTTCAGCCAGCGGGTCAAAGATCAGCCAAGTGGTGTCAAGAGGAAATGAAAGCAGATGCAAGATGGATAAGTCTTACTAGCTATGCCCGCGCGGCGGCACACCGCGCCCCATTGATGCGTTAGTATGAAATGTGCTGCGTGATAGTAATGCTCGGTTGCTATATTTCTGTTTGTGACAAAAGAGATGGTTAATCGACCAAATGCATGTTATATTTCATATCGCCAATGGTTACACTCTCAGTTGCATCCAAATACTCCAGAATACCAACCAAAGATGGTCAATGCTATCACCATCTTTCATGCTACCCATTAAAAGTGCCTACTATGAAAGGCTGAGATTATTATTCCCTTTTTCAAATATTATCAATGATTTATGAAAAATATTATTGCTCAGAAAAGGAATATAAACTCGAAACAACTTGCGGCTCCAATAGATTAATATAATTACAAACTTAATTTTTAAACAGTTCAAGTTGAGAGAAATTAACTTCTTGCTTAGAGATGAATGTATCGGGTGCTCTGAAATCCTAATGCTAATAAAGATGCATTTTGCAACTATGGCATAATATCACTAACATGAGCTAGATTTGTTGGCCCAGTATTTATCCCGATATTTCATATAGTGAGTGTTTCTTTCTTCCTGAAGTGATTGGATTTTTTTTTTTGAGTTATAGTTTAGATACTCGATGAAAACTGTGGAGCCGCCATTCTAATTTGGGATGGTTGATGGCACGGTTGTTGCATGCACCTAGCAATTTGTGTCTATTTTTTTGTCAAATGACCTTTGTCCGCCATACATGATTAATTAGTTGCTGCATGCACTGGTTGCGCGTGAATCGGGTTGATGTGACCACGTGCATGGGAGTAGGAGATGATGTGTCTACATGCATATGAATTGGAGATCGTTTTGTTCTCTCGCTGTTTGGTCTAGGCATTTTTCCTTTTTTCCTGCTTGCATGCACCACATAAAATGAACCAGATCACAAAGAAAGAAAGGCAAACTGACCTAACGAAATTGACCGATAAAGAGTCCCTACGGTACGGAGAGAGACAACTCGCGATCACGCAACCGCAGATGGAACACCAAGTTGATCACCAGCGCAAGCGTCGGGCATGAACAGACGACTCTCCTGCAAATATTCAGGATTCGAGCGGCGGTTCATGTGCGCACTGCCTGTGACCCAATGATTTACTCGACGTGCCGGTGTTGTGGCGGCGCAACCGCAGTCGGCCTGCCGGAATGCGGCGACGATGCCGCGGTGGTGCTTGGCGGCATTGAGGGCGAGGTAGCACCCGAGCAACTCCTCGAGACCCACAGCGACGGCCAGAGGTTGTCGTTCGCCGCGATCATCATGGCCATGATGCTCGCCGGGAAATGATCCTCCGGGTCCGCCGACTACTTCACCACCACGAAGCTGCCCTACAGCCAGAGCCGACGCCTCACGCCGTCACGCGTCGCCTCTGTAGCATGGTAGTCGCCGCCGGAGTCTGTGCTTCAGCAGGTGTCCTCCCCTTCAGCCCGCCGCTCGGCTTCATGTGTAGCCGCCGCCACCGCGCCCAAGCCGTTGTTGACGACGCCGATGGTATGAAATATCGACAGGCAAATCTTCATGCTACAAAAACACAACTCCTACACAAAACAAGAAAACAAACACGTAACACTCAATAATCACACAAGAAAAGAAAAGAAATATCTCAGAAGCAAAGGGCTAGACCAAACTAACCACGATCTACATGGCGAGCAGAACGACGATCGGCATGCCAAGCTCGGCACAATGAGTTAACCTCGGACAGCTGATGATCGACGCACTCTTTGTCATTAACGCATCAGAACCTCGAGCTGCAGAACACCTTCCACCGTTACGCACCCGATTAATGACGGCCGCTCGAACCCCAGAAGGATGATGCGAAGTCGCAAATACGCTCCGAGCAGAAACAGGACGAACCGGAAGCCAACAGGTCCACTGTCACTACCGCCTCTGTTCCTCCTACCATCGCCCATGCCTCCATGGTAGCCTCCACCGTCCTAGGCTCCTAGCGAAAGCGCCTAAAGACCCATGGTCCATGGGCCTATATCGATAGGCGTAGGGGTTTGCAGCGGTAGCCACGGGGATCTATAGCGACCTGGCCGCGGTAGCAAGCCCCTCCGCGGCGTGGCCTCCTTGCGCATCCCCGCAGGCCATCAACCTGGTGGCGCCGAGGGCATACGACGGTGCCGCTGGGAGGAGAAACGAAACCTGGAAGTTGTGGCTCCGGCGAAGAACGGGCTGGCGGCAAGGAAGGAGGTGACGCTTGTTGCACCATGAGGATTTGCGAAACGCATGCGATGTTGTGAGCTCCAGAGGAGAAGCAGGGAGGATTTTATAGGCAGACAAGATGGTGAAACGTTGTGGCACTGGATTCCGCTGGAGCCTTCGCGACGGGAAGTGCGGCAAGGCGTCAAGGCGGCGGGCGCATCTGAAGGAGGCGAAACATCGAGCGAGGTTGCTTCTGGAGGGGGCGACCAAGGCGGCACTGACGAAAGAATCGAGCACCCGCAGACGTGACACATGAGCAAGGGAACACGCAGGCGGCCGATCGTACTACAACAATGGAAAGGCACACATGCCGGGCCATGCATGCAGCCGAGCGGGCACGAAGGCCCATGCCAAAAAATCAGTGCAACGGGAGAAGCCCATCCTGCTGCCAACACGTAGACGCAATCAGCATGCAAATCCTGAGAAACAATCAGGCCACACATGCACGCGACCATGACAGCGACAAGAACAACCACGAGAAGTGATCGACACGGCGCCGCTGTCCACGAAACGCAAACAAGGCAAAAAACGCTAAGCTTACGCTAGACTTACCAAGATAAACCGCACGCTAGTTCAAAAAATTTGAATCAAACTTCTGAACACACAAGGCCTTTGTACACAACCATTTACCAAAATAATAGCACGTGTCACGTTCAAACTTACCAAGGGTCACTTTCACACAAGTGGAACAACCTTGAAGCAAAAATCTTGTCTGAAATAGAGGCTTGGGTACTACTACTTGTGTGTCGCAGACGGTGTGTTACACTGCTACTTAAATTAAACTAATACTCTTACAATGTCTTAGATTCTTATATTGTCTTTAGGAGTCTAAATTATGTTTGTTACTTGAAGGCACTCGCAAAGAGTCACCATATCCTAGTTGCACAAGTGCTTTGTGTGCTTATGCTTTTTTTCGACAAAGGGTAAATTTTATTGGCTCAAATGGAGCATCAAGATGATACATCATACTGAACACACACCCAGCCTTTGCATAACTAAGATGCACACAGCCAACCCAACACACACACATAGAAACACACCGGCAACTAGCGAAGTCATAAGACTAAAAGCTATGTGTAGGTGTGGAAAAAAGAAAAAGAAACAAGAAATAAGCCCCAAAGCGATCAGATGAACAATCGACAAACTACAACTGAGACCATATCCGCACCAACCATCGACACCACATGGATGATAAGGATCTTCAACAGCAACGCCTTGTGTGCTTATGCTTGGGTAGGTACATTTCTAGTCCAGGCAATGCTTGCCATGTCAGTTAAATTACACTCGTAGACAAGTTCGTTATTTATGAAGTTGATTACTAGAGTACATATACTATTTATCTTGAATTCTTGATACTATGTGTACCACATAAACCAAAGACAAGAGTAGAGAAAAGTGCCCCGAATTTTCTCTGTTTCTCATGTGTGCGTGAATTTGATCCTTGTGCAAAAGCCAACGAGTTTCAATTCCTCTAGCACATGTATTTTCTATGACGGATTCATTTCTTGCCGAGTTTAATGATAACAAAGATATGCTAGAACAGGATTAGCGGCATCACCTGGAGCTCAGGGCGGTGAGGACGTCACGATGAAGTGTTGACCGTCATACCTGTCTGGCGCTCAGCTAAAATGTTCCGCGAATACATGACAAAACAATCTCTACTATCTAAAAAACGCGTAGCGGCGAACCAACCTGTGGTTGAGATGGTTAGATGGACAGTGGTATCCCCAACCCACCAGTGTTCAAATCCTGGTGCTCGCATTATTCCTGGATTTATTTCAGGATTTCCGGCGATGCGCTTTCAGTGGGAGGAGACGTTTCCGTCGACGACGAGGTGCCTACAATGACTTCGTAAATCTCAAGATGATATGCCGGCTCAGTCTCTCGGAGGTGCTCATAGAGGCAGGATGTGCGTGTATGCGTTCATAAAGGTAAGTGTATGCGCGTGTATATGAGCGCTTATGTCTCTACTGATGCTAAAAAAACGCGTAGCGTTCCTTTTCCTGCCACCGGACCATGTTCCGCCCTCCCATCGTCCGCCTCGCTCCTCCCGCTGCTCCACTCTCCCCACCTGATTTTCCAACAAAAACCGACGCAATGAAAAAACCGAACGGCAGAACCCACCACGCACGTCTCCCATGTCCCATCCAAACTAGTAAAACGCCCGTGCGTTGCTACGGGCTACGATTCACATAAATGAATCAACAAAACGATTAGGTCGTCTCCAAGGTTGAAGTTCCCTTAAGCTTCCAGCAGGCTCCTCAAAATCCAACCATCTGGACAGTCCGTGTCCGGACTATCTACCATATTGTCTCCAGCACTCGGTCCAAAAAAAAAACTCACCCCACAACATACCCTTCCCTTTTCTCGTCGAACCCTGCCCTTCCTGCTTGGTTTTCCGCCATAGCAAGACATTTCTCCCGGAAGCTCACTCCTTTAAAATCAGATGGCGCCCACCTCATCGTCACCATGGCACCCTCTGTCCTTCACACCATACTTCCGTACAGACAGCCAAGGAGGAGTCCCCCGCCAACCGCCCCGCTCTCCGCCTTGATCCCCTCCCCTAGTGTTCATGTCGATCCACCGCCGCTATCAAGGGGGACGAGGTGTGCGCCAAAGTAATATTCATCATATGAGATGGTACCATACTTTATAAGTTTGAATGTGTCGAGAGTTAGGTTTAAAGTTGTCGAAGACAGTTTTCCATTAGTTATCTTGATATAAATAGAGATCATTGATCACGCTTTTAAAAATCCTATGCATTTGCATTGATCACAAATAACAAACCACATAAAACAGATGATTATATGCAAGGTTGTCAGAATCGTGATTCTATTGTACGATTCTACAACTTTACGATCCAAACTAACCCCTCCGATTCTACGACTTTAGTCTCTAGAATCTACGTTTCTACGATCCTGATAGTGAAGATTCTACGATTTGCGATCCTACCATCGGAGCTCCGATTCGATTCAGAATCACGATTCTGACAACCTTGATTATATGAGTGAACCTCATGTATTTTCAGGACAATGTTGCAAATTGCAAGTGAATATTTTTTCTCCCCAAGAGAATTTACACACATGCTTAGTAAGGCAACATCAATGTTTGATTCTACAACATTAGATGCGAAGACTGCATTCATACATTTTGAAGGCAATATTATTTCAAACTAAACAGATGCATGTTGGTTAGATTATTTTACCCTAAAGATTAATTCATTAATATCATCTTGTAGACCATCCATCACTTTGTTTTGCCCGCAATTTTAGTATGTACAAGTACACCATCCACATAATCAACAAGATACACTTGCACAGAACAGAACAAAGAAGACAAGTTGGGAGTTGAACATCTCAAACTGATAAGGATCTTGTATCTATTTTCTAAAATGATTCCTTTATAGGTAAATTTTATTGGTGACAAGATTTTGTGGAAGTTTTTTCTAACTTAATCAAACCCTTCAGCAGCTGTTGCGGTTCTTATACTTCTAACTGAATGAAGGTCATCCAACTTACATCAGAAAAATGGGATGACGAAAAGACAAATTTGGTACCAAAATATTTGGAATTTTCTCGAGATAAATGTTCTTGAGAACCATGAAACTGTGGCTTGATGGGTCCCTAAATTTAAGGAGCTCTTGCGGTGTGCACCACCAAACCAAGGCATATGACTTGCTGATAATAAAATTTAATCAGTACTAAGCATACGGTGTTCTGGCAGCACAATGCTATTGGTTAGTGCCAGAAAAGTTGCATATAGGAATGAAAATAATAACTCCTTGTCACCCTATGTGTACCACTATCAGTCTGTTCATATTACCATTATTTTTCACAGTACAAGTCTATCAACACCAATTAAGTGTTTAGTACCAAATCTGCCCTCCTAAACAAGAAGGACGACTCCAAGCTCGTAATCTTGTAGTGGGTCATGTATTTGTATTATAAATCTACGAAAATAATCAACCTGTAAATATGAACGATGTTTTGGGTCGATCTATTTCTTAAGAAGACAATAAATAAAATCTACCAACATGTTATGAGAAACCCGACGATGCACTGCCTTCAAAAAAGAGTAATCAAATTAGGACAAATGAGGAAGACGGATAGCACAGACAACGACCACGACACGATGCATCACCTTGAAATATCTTGTTCATTTAGAAGTGGACGTGCCAGATCTACACTGGTCACTGGGTATAGCTAATTAGTGAAATAATCTTCAGAAATCATACCTGGATCAAGGGACAACAGCCGCTTGTACTGCAGCTAGATGGTGTATCTACACAAAGAAAACTTACTTAAATGCCTAATTGTATATTCAATTTTGTTAAATAAAAAAGGTGTAAATAACAGAAGCTTTACCTATTAGCACAATGTTTGCAATTGAATTAACAAATGGTACTGAAAAAACAAATAATTTGAGTTCGGCCTGCAGCTCCAACCACTTCAATCCCTGAAAAGCCATCTAAACCTAATACTATTGGCTTATGGGGTCCTGCAATGTATAAACAAAAACACTTTGACGGAGATAGGCAAAAGATAAATCACATTTTACATTTTGTAGCAAAGAAGCGACATAGGCATTGGAGCCATCATTGTTTGTCAAATTAGCTAAGAACTATATCAATTATAACACATAACTAAACTCAAAGTACGATAAAAAAATCTCAGACTAAATTTGAAACTGTACCTTATAAAATAGTTAAAGATATCATTTGATAATCTTAAAAGAAAAGGCGGTTCGAAAGTAAAATCAAGGTATGAACAAAATATCGGACTAAATGTGGAAGGTCACCTTACATTTTATGACTGAAAGGGGAGAAAAGTATCAGCAAATGATTTTGCAATTCAAAAGAAATCAACACAAAGATTACATAAAAGCTGAAATTGAACCTACTGGTCCACAGCAAGAGTTAACGGCTGGATCGACCTCTCCCAGCCAACAACATTGTGACCGCGCACTTGAACAAGACATGGCATAGCCACCTTACCGACTCGATTGCGTATATCGGCACCATCAGAACAACGCCGACGAGGAACTTCTGCTCCTGGAAAAGAAGAAATGCAGCAGCGGTGAGTCCAAACACGAACACAGCTCCAGCAACAATTTACCCTGTTATATAGAAAATAAGAAATTCAACACCGACTGATGATAACAAGCAACCGACCTCTGGGTTCTTGTAGGCCGAGAGGTGGTTCAAGAGCAAGTAGATGGACAGCGAGAGTGATACGGCGACGAAGAGCCCCGAGATTATCATGGCCCAAACTGGCAGCGAGTAGCTCTGGAGCACCAGTAGCAATTTGTCGGCCAATTCCATTGCCATTGCCATCGCGCCTGTCTGTCCCGCCACTTGGCTGTACTCAAGCTGATGCCCCCTCCTCTCTTGCGCCGCGGGCACATTCGCGATCAGGATTCACTGTTCCAGGTTGCGGTTCATATAGCATCATGGTCAGGAATTGGACCTTCCAAATGGAAAATTCCCAGTGATGCACAGCCCCCTGGCTGATACTGAAGTCGTTTTGGCGAGACCAAAATGCAGAGTGGCGTGCCCTGTTTCTGTCCCTTCCTCCGCCTAATAATACTCGGCGGGATTCAGTCACCTGCAAGCACAAATTTAAATGGCGTTTACACGAGGCAGCAAGTGCTTCATCGGATCGGAAGGGAAGGGCCAGCAATGGTGCAATTTTGACTGAAGGGAAATAAATAAATAAACATGCTAGGAGCTCGTAATCGAAGAAGACGAAACAGAGCCACCCTCTCTGTACTTTTTAATCAACTTCAAATAATTAATTGTGTTACCATTGGATTACATTTTCTTCAGGCGCCTTGGACAGTCTATTTCATTGGCAACCAACCTGAAACTATACAGAACTGAAATCTAATGAATTTCAGCATCGAACCCCAACACAGAATCTGCTCAAGCTTGGACCGGCCATCCTGCTGCTCCTTTTTGGCTTTTGAACCACACGACATGTAGATACAGATTGACACCATTAATACGCATTCAGGTGCCATGTGAGATACCTCACACAATTGATCAAACAACCACCGGCAGCTTTGCATGTCGCCAAAGAACTGGATCTTTTCATCTAAGTAAATACCAAGACACACTCAGAGCAATCTTGGTAGTAAGGCAATCATATATGTTAGAAACCCAAAAGTAAAGAGATCAGACTATTCTAAGGGAGGGCGAGATCTAAGAAGATGGAGAACCTGATGATGGAGGATCAGGGCATCTGAGGGAGGCCTGACCTAGACGACGGTGAAGATCTAAGATGTAGTACCCGATCTCGGCCGCCTCCGCAAGTGTCGCTCCTCATCTGTCTTCCCGCTTGGCAGCTTCGCGGCAAGCATCTTTCTCCTCTGCGCACTCGTCCCTGCTCTCTTACTCCTCTCGCCCCCTCGGCATGTCAGGAGCGCGAGATGAGGTGGTAGCGCGGCGGGCGGGTAGATGGAGGAGCCGCCGCCGCCGCCGCCGCCGAGATCCACATAGCATGACGGTTGTAAATTCCTGGTCAACATACAGTTTCCTATAGCCCAATTCTGAACGCGAGCCATATAGGAGTACAGTTCAGACACATTTACAGTTTAGAGGCAAATTAAACGGCAGAGGCACGCACCTCCATCGTCGACGGCGTCCACATCAACCCCTAGCTCCTCGACCAGGTACCTGCACACCCGTGGCCTTCCCTTCCCGGCAGCGAAGTGCAGCGCCACGAGACCTTGGTCCTTGGCCGCCTGCACGACCTCCCTGGGACGGCCCCTGCCCTGATCCAGATCTCTCACCAGCCCTGCGACGTGACGAACGGGAGAGTCAGTGCCTCCCAGATCCAAACAAAATCCGCCCGAAATCGCCCACGTACTCTTGAAGAGGCGGAGGTCGCCGCGACTCGCCGCGTGGAGGAGCGGAAGCGATCCGTCGGCGGGCGGAGGGGGCGGGCTAGGGTTTGGAGGGGCGGCGCGGTGCTTGGCTGAGGTGGCGGCGGGGTGACACCGCGCCATGGCGACCAGCGGTGGCGAGGTGGCGCCGTGGGATCCGCCCCGGCGCGGTCCAGGGATGGATCCGCCGTGGAGTGGGCGTAGGGTTGGATCGGGCGTGCGATCGGGCGGCGTCGAAGATCGATCTGCTGTTTCGGGCGGGGGCGGAGATAGATCAGCTGCGTGAACGAGGGAGCGAAACCAGCGGTACTTGATGTAGTGGGTTTTTTTCGTTCGAGGGTAGTGCACAGGTCGTACGACGACGAAAAAAAATCGGTGGCGGGAGTACGACGAAAATAAACCAGCGAAAAAAAACCGCGCGAACTATTCACCAACTGCTCCATTAGGAGTAGAGATATCCAATCCACTTCCCATCTCCCTGTCCCCGATCCTCACAATCGTCTCCGATGCCGCCGCCCCAAATTTGGATTCGGGGCCTCCCCGTGATCTCTACCGGCAGCGCCGCGCCTAGCCAGCTGTGGCCTCCCCAAGTCTCCTCTCCAGAGACCCCGTGATGTCGCCGCCACGCTGTCTGTACCAACGCCGTGCAGGGCGCAGCCTCCATGACCCACGTTCTCTCCACGCCGTCGCCTCCCCCATATCTCCATCGGCGGCGGCGCACCGGCCACAGCCTCCCCACGCTAATAAGAGGGCAACCACGCTCTCCTTTTGATCAAGGTGGCTGTGATGCGATGAGCGTTGGAGGGCACCGCCTGGAGTCTCGGCCATCACATCTCAGGCACACAATTTGTCACAGAGGAAGCATATTATTTCGTCCTCAATTAGGTGATTGACCTATCTCATATTTTGTCAGATATTGCTTCTGCTCAATCCATTCATACTACCAAGATGAAGACGAGGATTTGTGTCACCGGGACTTTGGCGCTTCTTACTATTGATTCATTGAAGTACGTACACAAATGGTTGCGCTAGGAGGAGGAGGAGTAACCGGCAACGATGGCGGACATGAGTGCATTCCTGTATTAGGAGGGGCCCTTTAAGATTAGGTAAGCTTTGCTGTGATGGCTGCATGCACTGCACTTGCATGGAACTCGCAACGTAAGCCTCCTGCAAAATCACAGATCTGAGTTTTTAATGACGCGGCATGGTTTAAAACTTTTTATTTATTTGATCCGCCATGCTCGAGCAGTAATAGTCTAAGCTTCACCGTGTAATAAGCTCCACCTGCGTGCACTAAGATGTTCCGGTACTGCTGTTTATGTTTGTTATATTTGCTACCAGTTTGATTGATTACTATTATCTACTGTACGTGCTCATTATTTGGCTTTCAAGATATATTTGTTCTTTATGTGTCACTGCCAATTAATTTCAAAGCAGATGATAAACTGTGATTTGCTCCTCAATTTGTACTGTATCTCAGATCTCCTTTGTTCCTAGAATATTAGCTTCTTCACGGCAATTTCAAAGTTAGATGTACCATAGTAAGCCAATCAAAATCTGCACCATATTAATCTGATGTTTTTTTACCCGCTCATCCTTAATTAATAGGCATTTTCCAATAGGATCAGTTTTGCTGTACAAACTCACTTGTATTTTCCATGTTATTTGCAGGGTATCTCCAAGGTCCATGCTCCGAATATAAATAAGATTCGGTCCTTCTCTCTGAAAACTTGGCCTCATGCTTATGTTTGCATTTGCTATTGGTAATGTGAATTTGAGCAAATATATACCCCGTTGTGTTTTCACTGAATTGGACAAAAGCATATATCAGTATGATTTATAGAATGTTTTGTGAACGAATATGTGTTTGCCCAAACTTTATTACATATCATGGAATGCTTGATTAATGATAGCATTTTATTTTATTTGTGGTTCCTGGTGTGAAGCAACAAATTTGCATACATATTTATTTGTTTATAAACCTATTTAAGTTTATCTGTACATATTAATATTAGCTTGAAATCTGAATAAGAAATAGTTTCGTAATACGTACCTTTAAATTTTATGCACCTGTATGAACACTGCCACTAGCGGTGCTCTTGATCATGTCAAATACAAGGACTAATGGTGCATGCCTTGATCACTGGAATGGAATGAATACCAGCTTATGTAGGTTGGTGAGAAGCGGGCCTTCTCATATTTGAGGAAGAATGATGTGCCAAAAAGATAAGGATGGGTATTCCAGTGATTCATGACTTACTATTTCAGAATATTAGTTTCCACCATAGTGTTGTTGACTAAATCATGCTACCTCTCATTATTGATTTGTCTCTGTTTATAGCTCAGTACCAGGGTATGCTCATTTAGAATATGTTTCCCCCCTAGCAACGCACGGGCACTTACCTAGTAAAATAAAAATAGAGAACGCAGGTAGGCATTATATTTGAGGGAAGCTTCCGTTAAATACAACGAAGCTTCCCTGTCTTATTAGAGATCGATGGAGATTAAATTCAGAAAAACCGCAGGTAGGCATTATATTTGCGGAAGAGGGAGTTACTCTATAGAACTACAGAAAGCATTCACCGGAGAAAAAAATAAGAGGATGTATTGATAGCTAGACAGATACTTCCACCATAAACTAATATAAGAGTGTTTAGATTACTATATATTAGTTTATAGAGGGAGTGCATGCAAGAGTTAAATTTTTTTGCGAGAAAACTTCTGATTTATTCATCTTCAATCATGATAGTACAACGAACACCCAAAAATAAAAATTACATTCAGATCCATTGACCAACTAGCGACAACTACAAGCAAGAGTTAATGAGAGTCAATGTTGGTCGATCAATCCTGCAGAGCAGCAATATTCTTGAACGATCTTGTTGTTGCGTGTCGCCCGAGCATAGATAGCGAGAAGTAATGAATGCATTGGGAATGAGATCAATATCCGTATCCCCGTATAAGAAATAGATAAATATCCATATGCCCGTCCTCCTCCTAGATTAAATATCTCTTGGAGTACATTGGTAACGTTTCACCTGCACAGGAAGCACAAACCCATGAGGCCAGCCGCAAGTTGACACTGACGGGTCCAATAATACTTGCGCGCCTACTAATTGATTAAGGATAAACTAACTAGGTACATACCTCGCACCCTCTCCACATCAGCTTCATTCGTGTGATATCACCTTCCGAGATCAGGGGCACACAATTCAGTTCTAGGTACTTGAGGGACGATGGAAGGTTCTCGGGGAGCTTGCCTATCTTCTGGAACCAAAAAAGCTCTAGGCGTGAAAGCTTTGCCATTGTTCCATCCTCCATCGTCCACTCCTCAGTAGAAAATCTAGAAAGTTTTAACTCTTGCAATCGAGGAAACCCTTGGGCAGAGCACGACATGGTCCGGCCCTTGTATCCAGACAAGTCCAATACCACAAGACAGGGAAGCTTCTCCAGCACTGGCATTGGATCTTGTTCAATGACATAAGCTTGTAGAACAAGACTCCGCAGGGTTCGTGGGAACTCAGTAGGCAGCCTATCGAGTAAACGAAATTTTGCGAGAAAAAGATCAACCAGGTGAGGCATGTTTGCAAATATCTTAATCATCTCCGCCAGTATAGACCCAATTCTCACAGAGAGGGTTCTCAGTTGATTCAGCTGTCCCAAGAAAATGACCATGTCATCATAGCAGTATTTAGTGCCACTGCCAACGGATGAAAGATTCAACTCAAAGGTCTGGAGCTCTTTATGCTGCACTCTCACGCTTCTTCTGGGTGGTGGTGGAGAAAACCAATTACTAAGGAAAACATGCCTTAGTGTAGGGATATCCCAAAAGGAGTTTGGTACTCGTGAGAGCAAATATGTTCCCCTGAGATCAATAGTCTGCAAGTAAAGGAGTTGTCCAATTGAAGAAGGGAGTGCCATGTCTTTGCAACTTCGCAACCTGAGGCGTCTTAGGTGAATGCACCAATTAATTACCCTGCAGAACTTCTCCAAGCTTGAGTCTTCGATATGAACAACTCTTAGGAACCTCAAGGTAGGCAGGGACACAGATGAGAGTTCAAAGCCAAGCAGAGTTCTGATATTAAGTGTCTCTGGTAAAATTTTGCCACTCAAAGTTTGAAAAGAAGAACGATAATATATCATGTTCTGAGATGATGACACACCAGTTTGGCCTGCAATTTTTTACGAGAATCCACACATCAGTCGGAAGCCAATAAGATATATTGAAACAAAAGTGTCAACCATATATTCATATACAACGAAAGGAGCATGACCTGTAGTTTTGTCAATGACATCAAGAAAACCATCTTGTCTTGCTTCTTCTATGCACCAATCGCGTAAGATATCATGAATCCTTATTGTCTCAATCCATCCATGTGCTTTGCTTCTATCAACAGCTTGGACCAAGCACCTTTGAGCCAACTCGGTTATGTACTTGCGTGCTGTTTCTTCTAGTTTATGTCTTGGTGCATATGGAATGAAGCTTTCTGCTATCCATAATTCAATAAGGTCGGACACATATATTATATAATCCTCGGGAAAAGCAGCAAGATAGAGAAAACAAGATCTTAAATAACGATTTGGTAAGTCCTTGTAACTGCGAGCTAATATGTTGCGCATCATCTCTGTCTTTCTAGTTGATGGCCAACCCAGTAGTACGTCCGACCATGCTTGTAAAGATAGATTCTTTGATAGATAACCCCCCAAAACTGCAAGTGCAAGTGGCAATCCATTACATTTCTTTGCTAGCTTCCTTCCTAGCTCTTCAAATTCATCCACATCACGCAAGACAGCTCTTCTGTACGATGGCAAAGCTTTGCCACTGAAGAGTTCCCAACTTTTCTCTTCATCCAGTTTCTTCAAGGCATGCACATGAGTCGGCATTTCAACATGGTTTGCAACATCAAACTTTCTTGTGGTTAGCAGTACTCTACTCCCATTGGTTGCATCTGGAAATGCTGTAACAGTTTGATTTATCTGCTCCCATGTATCTGCCTCCCACACATCATCGAGAACTACCAAGTATCTCTTTTGCAACAGAAAGTCACTAATCTTCTTTCCCACATCAAACTCCTGCATTTGATCAATTTCTCTAGACTCCTTTTTGTCTCCCACAATTTGCTTCATAATATCCTTCAATAAATCAATGCCCTTGAATGTTTGAGAAACAGTCACCCAAGCAACAGTCTCAAAGTGTTGTTTGACTCTAGACGAAGTGTATATTTTTCTAGCAAGTGTTGTTTTTCCCGCCCCACCCATGCCAACTATGGAGATGGCACTAAGCATGTTTTCTTTGTCAACTAGTATATCCACTATTTCTTTGTACTCATCATGAAAACCAACCATCACCGCGTCATATTCAAAGTTTTGATGCCTAAGACAATGATCTTGCAGGAACTGATCCTCTACTAGTGCAGTAGTATCCAAATCAATTTTCAGACGTTCTGCACTCTGAAATATCTCATTGAGCTTCCGTCTTACATGCTCAACTTCGAAGCCAACATTACGAAGGGTGACCAAGTCAGTTGGTAAGCAGGCGTACCTTGAAATGGCGCCCATGAATCCCCTCTTGGGCCTGTTTCTCATCTGAATGTAATTGGCAGTCTCGATAATATTCTCAGCCTCATAAGACGCAGTCCTAATCTGGCTCACCAAGATAGCAACTCGTGCGTTACCTTGCCTTTGTTTGCTGTCAGCATCTCTAAGGTAGCCATGCAGACGTATCAGCTCATCTTTCAAGAACTCCACTTCGACGGTGACTCCAAATAAGAACTTGGTCTGCTGAGCAACAAGATTGCCAACGTTCCAAAGCACGGTGCTAACTGCGGACTCGGCCATTGGTTTGACCTGCTCCCTTGGAGATTCTTGATCAGATGTATACGTACATGAGTATACGGAGTTAAAACAGGAATGAGTTGTTGAAGAGGACAAGAGAAAAGGTAGAA
Organism: Triticum monococcum; assembly: GCA_034509565.1. Taxonomy (NCBI): domain Eukaryota; kingdom Viridiplantae; phylum Streptophyta; class Magnoliopsida; order Poales; family Poaceae; genus Triticum; species Triticum monococcum. The sequence goes on from CM067847.1 coordinate 790,023,801, forward strand.
GGAAAATAAGGGAAGATGGGAAAGACTCACCAATGAGATCGTCGATGCCAGTTGCAAAGATGGATGCTGATTAAGCGTGGGGTGAAGGGGATAATGTATTGTGTCTTCGGGCGGATGCATGGAGCTTTCCGCTACTGTTTTGTTTACAAAAATGGATTTTGACTCCGCCCAACATGTCCAAACTGCCGTCCATTCACCTTGTCAGCTTCGGCGATTATTTCAATGCTGGCCGCAGATAACGATGATACGTGCAGCTGCCTCCAACACCCATGCTTCATTCTCTCCGTCACTAAACCCTTGAATACCTTGAATTTACTTTAGCAACTACTGGACAATATATTTATGAAAAGTTGCCAAGTAGAGTTACTAGAGAATTTACTTTAGCAACTAAAGTTTTAGAAGCAAGCAAAATATTATTTTGCTGATGTATAGTTACTTTTGAAAGTAATTGAATAAGAAATAATTATGTGTAAATATGTTCACCGATAAATAGATCATTATTGCATAACAAAAGATTTAAATAATATGTTGTGCAAAAATGTAACGGCCCACCAGGTGACACCTTTATCACCCCTTTTCTCCTAAGAATCTTAAATTGAAGTTTGAAATTTGTAAAATTTAAAAAATAACCAAAATTTTAATTCTTTTGAAGTTTAAGTTTTCCAAAGTTTGGTTTTTCCAAGAGTTGAAATTCCTAAATGTTGATGTTCTTTGGAAGCTACCAAGTAAGAATCTTTTGATGAGATGTCTTCCAGACAGAGAAAATTTTACTTGGTCGGAAAATGGTTGTCGGGTTTTTACCTACACTACGACAAAACGGACTTTCCCGTGGCTAACAACCGACAGGAAAACGCCCAACCCCACAGGGGCTAAACAGTCCCTTACGGTTAGTTGAGAGGTAACTTCCATCAGCTTTAGATATGGATAATGGTTTCACCGAAAAAGGGAACATATTTTCAAAATTTGGAATCTTTTATTAGAACACCGAACACTTCTCCAAAACAAATTGAACATATCTTTTTAAAAGATGATCAACTTTTAAAATTTGTGAACAGTGGCATTATCTCGAATTTCCTATCATATCTCAAAATTTGAAATTTTCTCAATTTAAGAAAAAATAGGACCATTTTCTGAAATTATGATATTTTTAAAACACGGCTATTTTTCTAAATTCACATTTTTTTTGCATTTGTTAATAAATTTAAGAAACACGAACATTTTTGCATTTGTTAATAAATTTAAGAAACACGAACTTTTTTGTATATTAAAAATTTGTAAACACAAACATTTTTTGAAAATCCTAAAAATATTTTGATTGCGCAAACACTTTTTTGCGTAAATTGCAAAAAAAAAATCACAATCTATTCAGAAAGGTCCAGCATAAAAAAGTTACAACAAGTAGTGAAAAAGTATTTTGTGTATATTAAAATTGTTCATCATGTATTCAATATATGTTCAATGGATATTTAAAAAATGAGTATTTTATAAATAAAAATACAAGAAATTGTATAACTAATAACTAGAAGAGAAGACCACTTACCAGACCAAACAGAACAAGGAAAACACATAAAATACAACTAGAACAAATAAGAAATAAGGAAAACATAAAATCAGAAAACAAATATAATAGACAAATATAAATTGAAAGGAAACAACTACTGAAATCTGGACAAAACATAAAAAGGGAAACAAATCGGAGAAAACGCTAGAAGAAAGCTTTCTTTAGGAAAACAAGGTCATATTGGGCAGTAACCATTTTGGTTTCACTCTAACCGTTGTCACATAGCGCACGAGGTATTTCTTGGACGTTGCTAAATGTAGTAGGTCTCACCTCTGATGCGGTACTACAGGGCCACCACAGTATAGCAGCTAGACCATGATATTTTTCTCTTGTGTTTTAATAGGTTTTCCACTGTTTGCTTTGTTTTTTTCTTTTTCCTTTGGTTTTCTTTGTTTCTTTCTTATGTTTTGACTAGTCCTTTGTTTTTTCTATTTTCCAGCACATGTGTACATTTTGTATAGACACTATAGATTTATCGTATCTATTAGGAACATTCTTCTATATAATTTAATATTTTTCAAATACACCAATAAAATTTTATCAAATATATGTGTTTATAACTACCTTTTTAAAATGGGGGACTCCCCGGCCTGAAGATGGTGTGCAGGATTTGCTCACCAGCCTGAAGATGCCGGCGATTTTATTTTCGAAAAGGGGACTCCCCGGCCTCTACATCAGAATAATGCATATGGTCGATTTAAATAAATAAGCAAATAGATTCAACAAAGTCTTAAAGTCTCAAAATAAAATAAAGGAAAGCTCACAAAGAGCCAAAGGGCCAGAAACAAACTAGCCACAAAAAGCCACAACTGGCTGGCATAAGAAAGACAGTTAAACTAATTGTCTATTCTATTACATGACCGCCATCCAAACCGATTGAATATATCCCGTGCTACCATCTCCCAGCGAAGATGCCGGCGATGAAGTAGGTGGAGACCGCCAGCCGCCCCCACCTCGCCGATGCGTTCGATCTACACATGCTTCGTGCTCTCGGTACTGTTTGTACTACTGTGGCTACTGCTCCACCCTCACCTCCTCTTCTTACTCCCACCTTATACAATGGAGTATTAAATCTGCTCACCGCAACAAGAAAAATAAAATGTTCTTCTAATGGTGTGCCGCTAGAATGCTTGAAATCAGTACATCTCCAATGGTTATTTATACATGCGAATGAGATGAATTTTAACATGCATCATCTTCTGCAGCACGCATGGCTTATCCTCTTCTTTACTTGCACCCAGCTCATGACTCGCTGTTCTGGCTTTAGGAATTTATTCCTCGGAGCTCATAGATTTGACTTTGAGAGGAAATTGTTTGAGGTGCATGAATCTCAACAGGTCTCGCTGGCACTGTGCTGCCAAGTCAATACTCAATACCAATGAAATTTGCCAATATTCTGTGACTTCAAGCCTGAAAGTCAAGACTCGAAGCATTAGGACTCCGAAAGTTTGGTTATTTCTGACATAGATCTTAGAGGGCAGCGACTATCTGTATCTGCAGGAGGAAAGTGGTGGGCAGCAACGATCTGTGTCTTCAGACAGAAAGTGGAGGGCAGCAACTAGTCTGTACCTAGTACTGCGTATATATCCATTCAACTAAGATGAGAACCCTGCACCTTCTAGCTAGGCAGCAACCCAGCACAGCTATTTGCGGAAGGTGACAACAGCCTCTCAAGCGACCTCCTGGCCCAAGGTGAGGGTGTTCAAGATGATTAGCTGTACATAACCGACCCTGGTGGTAGCATTGAGGACACTGGTTTTAATTTGTCTTGCAAAATGGTCTAACGTTAATTTCTTTTTGCACAGGGATCAGCATGTACCAGTTGAAAAAGGTAGCTGCACAACCGTCTCAGCCTAAACATGTTGAGGTGTTAATTCTACAATTTTCCTTTTCCTATTCCTGTACTCACATGATTCATAACCTTTGGAGCATGTGTGTATAATGTGTTCTGATAATTCTTAATCTTTATAATATGTACAATGCAAGTGTTTGAAAAGTCGCTTAGCAAGATAAACCATCTTTTCTTCTCCATTGGCAATGGTGAGGGGACCCTTTTCATACTTGACCCATGGGTGGACGGGGCCTCGCTACGTATGGAGTTTTCAAATTAGTTTGCCATTTTCTGGGATCAGATTGTGTTGGTCTCCATGGCTACCCACAGTGGCCATTGGAACATCTTGTGTCGATGGACATTTGGGCCTGTGAAGATCGTAGAGTGGGCCAACTTGTGGACTGCCCTCCTGCGGGTGCTCGTGGACTATCCAGACACTGTATCTCCGTTGCTGGCCGCTTCATGGGACTTCTCTGTCGGCTCGGCTTATCGCGCCCTATGTCAACGGTCGTCTCTTTCCTGGACCTCTCTGCTCTGGAAAGCACCCTTACCCCTCAAGATCAAGGCCTTTGTTCGACATCTGTTGCGGGATGGCCTCCCATCTAGGACAGAGGTGATCAAGTGGCACGGGCTTGGAGATGGGTTGTGCCCTCTCTGTGATGTCCTAGAGATGGGACCCACATCCTCTTACCTTGCACGGTGGCAAGACTTCTTTGGAATTCGTGAGGCTCTCGGGACTAACTAGGAGGCTCTGGACCCTGCCGAGTTCTTTTAAACACGTACCAACCAGACTGGAAGGAGGAGGAGTCTCTTCTAGCTTGTGTTTGCGGCACTAGCTTGGACCCGGTGGCCGACGCGTAACAAGATGGTTACTAGTCGGTTCTTTCTTAGGTAGGCATACGAATCAATCTTCAAATTCCTTGCATTTTTCCAGTAGTCGCACCCACTGTCTAGACAACAAGATCGTGATTGGCTGGGCCATATGATGGACGCGATGACTGTTGTGGCTCGCCAACTTGCCCCGCCACAGGCTTCCTGAGCTGTCGGCTACTTGGTGGTCTTTTTTCTTATTTATTTTATGTTTTTTGGGTGTGTTTGTGCTGATGCCCAAAAGAATATTTTATTTCCCATGTTGCGATAATTGCCTTATTTACAAAGCAGGACGAAAGCCTATTTCGAGAAATAAATATATTTTTCTTGCCATATAGGATATCATGAGTGTTTACTCCATAAGATGTGTTCTTGAGCCAATAACAATGCTTGAAGAATGGTTATGCATATAGTGACTAGCATTAATTTGGATTACTATTTGTAAGACTGAGAAATAACTGTTTCAAAAAGTCGACCGAGTTGCACATTATGAGGCCTCTAATTGCACAAAAAAAGTATGTGCGACTTTAGGTGTAGAAATGTGCAAATGTCTTGTATATATTTAAAAACCAAAGTAATTTTTTAAAAGCATAACACCTCGATGACCATTGTAAAAAGAATCGGCGAGGGTTGACATAGAAATAACTATTCCTCAAGCAGCTTTGCAAGATTCAAATTTTTAAATGTATAAAGAATACTCTAATCACCTCTAAGGAGAATTTTGCATTGAATCGTAGACATATTTTATATGTGTATTACTTGTTTTACGAAAGTGGTCCAACCATAAGAGGATTTGAACAGGGTGGTTTATCGATGTACTGGGACGAAGATGTTTTGGAGTTTAACAAAAGATGTGCAAGATGGTCTTGGCCTATTTACTTGAACGAAGAAGATACTCCGAGTGCTTATGATGAGATGAATATAGGAGGACTATTGCCTGTTGTTAATTTCCGGGATAAACAGGTTCTGGTCGAGCAATGGAGGAACGAAGCACAGCAGTTTGAAACTTATTTCATCGAGATGGAAATGAAGATCCCTAGGTTCCCTTCAAGCCTGCGAGGTCTCAGCCGGCGCTACATCGTTCCGATGGCCGTAGGCATCGGTCTTCACCACCACGGCTCATATAACCTGCATGAGATGGAGAAGGTGAAGCGCGTGGCTACGCACCACTTCATCAGAGACTCGGGGCACTCATTTGAGAAGATGTATGAGGATTGCGGCGGTCTTCTCCGTCGTAGGTGTTGCCCGCGGCTTGTACAACACCAGCCAGACCAAAACCCATGTCGGAGATGCTGAATTTGCGGATATGTGTTCATTGATGGTTGCTTCTTGCTGCAGTATATGCTGATGTGTACCAGCCGTGACAAGCTGCCTCTGTCATTGTTGTCTTGCTTTGAGTCCAACCAAGCTTGTATCAGCAACGACATAATGCTGCTCGAGAACCAGCTTGCCTGGATGGTGGTCGAAATCTTAAGGAGGTTCAGGCCAGTGCCCGTCGAGGAGTTCATTGGTAAGATGGGACGCACGCTTCAAATAAGGGGCGACATGGATAGGAGACCGGTTGTCCTGGATGGTAGCTACACAGCGCCACATCTTCTTGCCATTCTCCTGTTCTATAAAGCGGGAAACGGAAATAATAGTATGCCCATGTCTGATCCAGTTGGATTTAGATCAATGTCAAAAAGTATTAGTGCAATCGAGCTTGCAGAGATAGGCATCAAGCTCACAGCTGGCAAGACGACAAAGTTTAGGGACATGGGCATCAAGAAAGGAATTTTGTCCGGTGAGATCTTCCTGGCGCCGCTGTTGCTGGACGACATAAGGTCGTGCTGGCTCGTCAACATGGCGGCCTTGGAGGTATGCCTGGGTATGGCCACATGTGCTCCTCAAAGTAAGGCAGTCGTCTGCTCCTACCTTGCTGTCCTCGCGATGCTCATGGATCGGGAGGAGGACGTACACGAGCTGCGGTCGAAGCGTCTGGTGCAGGGAGAACTCAGCAACAAGGTGACGCTCGACTTCTTCAAGATGCTTGTCAAGCGCATCAGTGGTGGCCCCCTCTACATTCACATCATGGAAGAGGTTGAAGCCTACAAGCTCAACAGGTGGATGTGGATCAAGGTGCATTCGTTTGTCCACAAACACTCGAAAGCCATTGTCACCGTGTTGTCCATCATTGGTGTTCTTGTGGGTATCTTCAAGACTTTCCTCTCTCTCAAGAGAAATTAGCTTAATTTACACATACTAGTCGTCAACCCGTGCGCTTGCACGGGCTAGACATATATACAATTGTAAAGTAATTGTGTCAAAATTTCATTCCAAAAATATTTGTCACTTTTAACCAGAAGTATTCGAAAGGAACATGATAACGGGAACACATAAGAAAATAAGGTTGTGAGTGGGAAAAAAATCATAATAATGTGCGAGTGCTGGTTATTCGCAAAGTAGTTTAGTTATATTAGATCTTCAGCACATGTACTCTGCCCTCATAATATTAATATATGATATAGTTTTAAGATTATATAGATAAACAAAATTGTTTAGGAAATTTGATCGGTTAGCATATATGAATCTTATTTAGCATCGATGTATAGTAAAATCATATAAATAGGGATATCTCACATTGGCATTCTCTATAGATATATGTCTAGTAGATTGCTTTGATATTTTTTTCTGTAATGGACAGGGAAATTTGGTTAATTAGCGTACACAAATCGATAGCATACATGCACAACAAATTAATATCTCTAGTGGCTTATAGGTACTCAAGTTAGAATAGACTTGATACGGAGTCTACAAAGGCATAGCCGCTGCACTATCCTTTTATGCAAAATAATCTCTTTGATACGGATAACTAAATGTATATATGGAACAAAAACTCTTTCTTGTATCAGATATAGGACCAATGATACCTCAAGGTTCTTATTACTTTGTGAAATAATGGGATATCCAAGGCAGGAAAGAAATTCAGTCTTACCTGATAGAAGGGAAGATGTGTTTCCCTCTTTGTCATCTCTATTGGACATAAGAATTTCTAATGTGTATGAGTCTTACTGTACGTTCAAACTTATTTATTGACCACAAAAACATCTATATTCAATACGGACAGAAAAAGAAAGCGATCTAGAACTATGCACTGCTGATATGAATATTATGTGCAGTTGCTTCCGTTTTATTGATCTTTACATGTGAAATGCATAACTTAAAACCAACTGGAAAAAATCAGATGAAGAACTTGCAGAAAGATGGCTAGACTACCGCTGTTGGGGTGTTTGAGCATTTAGCCTGGACTACTTTCTTCCTGCCAGCATTGAGACCATGAAGCAATGCATCTCTGGAGGAAGGTGTGTGTGTGTCTAACAGTGACGGGATATGCGTGTCAAAGATGCTAGATATATTGTGCTACAAACCTATGAAGATACTGCACCCGATCAGTCCACCAGGGTTATTAAGAGAAAGAAAGGTAATATCATCCATGGACCCCTTCAATTATATGATGATGAATCAAGCTAGAAATCTAGGAACACATGCGGAAGCGCTCATCAGCAAATGATTTTAATATTCAATCCTCCTTAAAGAATTTATTTGTAAGTGTATCAACTAAGTATATAAAAATACTCACAGATTCGTGCACCTCCAACTTTAAGTGTTTTCCACTGGCATTTTTCTCTCCCATCTTTCTTAGCTGCAGTACTTGCAAGGCGACAACCACATTTCCTCCCTACTTAGCCGACTTCACAATGGTGCTCCACTAATTGTTTAAGAGGCGAGCACATGTAGGCAGTGACCATAAGAGACTTCGGCGTGGAATTAGAACAATCATTTGAAGTTTCTTCCTAACACAGCTTGGCGATGATTGACTTAAGTAGCTAATCTGCATGTTTGCATGCCTTGATCCTTTTGTTCAAAGAATAAAAGGAAGAACGGATGCAGTAAAGGAAAATTTAGTGGAGAATCACGTTCAAGGAAGTGCATCGATGTATCAATGCCACTGTTGGTAGTGCCCTTGGCTGGCCTTTGACCATGAATTTGATGCTACTGTACAAATGATTGTAAACATCCGTAACTGACGATGCACCCTGCGACGGTCATGTTGCAAATCATTCATAATTAGAAACTTCAGTAGGGATCCCACACTCTGGTATAATCAATCTTTACGCACATGTCGAGTGCTCCAATGTAGAAACTTATGAAATGCCAGATTTGTCAATGACTGACATCTGTTACTTGTGCACATGCGTCTGAATAAAATCGCACTGAAGTTAGGCAGGATAAATATTGCAAAATCTATAAGAGCTCCTTACCTTGATGGTACAATAATCGATTGACGGTGATAATATTAAAATATGTATACCTTAATTAAAACTGTAGAAAATACAACTGAACCATAGAGCTACAATTGAAGTTCAGAAAAAAATCGATTAGACTTCCACATTAACACAATTCATCTACATTAAATTAGGATCCACAAAAAATGCATATACGTTCAGTTAATGTGGGAGATGTTTGGGGTGGAAGGTCCCAATTGTTGGCATGTAACTTAGATGATACATGAACCGAGTATAGATAGTACCATCTTAAGTTGATGCTGGAGATTAGGCTCGATAGAATGCAAGCAAAAGCCTGAGTTAACATGGAAGATGAACAATATAGAAAGCCATGTCATGATATTTAAAGAATAAATTAAGCATGGGCAGCACAGAGGAAGACGAAACCTGCAGAAACCTTGCTTAAGTTGTCCGCAATGCTGTAGCATCGACCCAAGGTCAAGAGATTACACACCTCCTTCGTCGATCCTCCAACCCTCCTGCCAAGGGGAGCAACAACGTCTCCTAGCCAATCCTCTCTGCAATCTCGTCCTCCATCCTCTGCCCCAGATCTTCTCTGTAGACCCTCCTCAAACGGGGAGAAGCAGGAATGCACGAACTGTTCTGCAATCTTTCATGGAGTCCAGCCATGCTAAAAGCAGCCAGCCAGCGGCCCCCTGTCCCCTCCACAATGCGTTGGTCCTTCAGGATAGTCATGCTGCTGTCCTCCCTCTACCTCCTCTATACGTTAAATCGAAGGTTCAGCCTCATCAAAGTTTATCAGCAATTGCTTGATCTGATTACAAATACCTCCGAAGTAGCAGGAACGCACAGACTGTTCTCCAATCTTTCATCGAGTCCAGCCACGCTAAAAGCAGCCAGCCAGCGGCCCCCTCTTCCCTCCACAATGCGTTGGTCGTTCAGTTTAGTCATGCCCCTGGCCTCCCTCTACCTCCTCCAGATGTTAAATCGAGTGTTGACCTGCATCAAAATTTAACAGTAATTGCTTAATCAGATTACAAACACCTCTGAAGTAGTAGCTATTGTGCTCAGGCTTGTAGCCGCTGATAATCCCGTAGCTGTGACTACCCGAGAAAGCATGCGGATAACCTCCTGTTGGGTGCTGCAGCCCTGATAGTCCCAGAGCAGCAAGTCGTGAGGGAGCATGGCAAGACCAGCAAGTCGTGAGGGAGCATGGCAAGACCAGCAAGTCGTGAGGGAGCATGGCAAGACCGAGGGGAGGTGAACTTCGTGGATGAGATAGAGAATACATCGGAGGATGAAAGGGAAGGACAAGGCTAGGGAGAAAACTATAGCGTGAGGATTCTTTGGCGATGGATCGCTAGCCCAGATTTTCTTTTCTACGGGTAACCTAGATTGGTTTTTTATAGCTAACGATAGATCGGTTTTTCTTACAGCTAGCCTAGATTTGTTTTTCTACGGATAACCTAGATTGGTTTTTTACAGCTACTTTAATTTTTATTTTTCCTGGATTGCAAGGATTATATGGGTGGATCTACACCGTTATAACTTGGTCCCATCAGATGAACGGGCGGTAATTTCTAATTAACATGATAATTTCTTCGGAGTCTGTAATTAGTATAGGCCTAGATTGGTTTTTTACAGCTAACGATAGATCGGTTTTTCTTACAGCTAGCCTAGATTTGTTTTTCTACGGGTAACCTAGATTGGTTTTTTACAGCTACTTTAATTTTTATTTTTCCTAGATTGCAAGGATTATATGGGTGGATCCACACCGTTATAACTCGGTCCCATCAGATGAACGGTCGGTAATTTCTAATTAACGTGGTAATTTCTTCGGAGTCTGTAATTAGTATAGGCCTAGATTGGTTTTTTACAGCTAACGATAGATCGGTTTTTCTTACAACTAGCCTAGATTTGTTTTTCTACGGGTAACCTAGATTGGTTTTTTACAGCTACTTTAATTTTTATTTTTCCTAGATTGCAAGGATTATATGGGTGGATCTACACCGTTATAACTCGGTCCCATCAAATGAACGGTCGGTAATTTCTAATTAACGTGGTAATTTCTTCGGAGTCTGTAATTAGTATAGGCCTAGATTGGTTTTTTACAGCTAACGATAGATCGGTTTTTCTTACAGCTAGCCTAGATTTGTTTTTCTACGGGTAACCTAGATTGGTTTTTTACAGCTACTTTAATTTTTATTTTTCCTGGATTGCAAGGATTATATGGGTGGATCTACACCGTTATAACTCGGTCCCATCAGATGAACGGTCGGTAATTTCTAATTAACGTGGTAATTTCTTTGGAGTCTGTAATTAGTATAGGCCTAGATTGGTTTTTTACAGCTAACGATAGATCAGTTTTTCTTACAGCTAGCCTAGATTTGTTTTTCTACGGGTAACCTAGATTGGTTTTTTACAGCTACTTTAATTTTTATTTTTCCTAGATTGCAAGGATTATATGGGTGGATCTACACCGTTATAACTCGGTCCCATCAGATGAACGGTCGGTAATTTCTAATTAACGTGGTAATTTCTTCGGAGTCTGTAATTAGTATAGGTATAGGTATAGGTATAGATATAGAGGTATAGATAAATAGATAGAGAGATAGATAGATAGATAGATAGATAGATAGATAGATATGCATTTTTACTTCTTCTGTTGGTGTTGTGCCATATATTAATTATCGTAACTTCTCCGTATATATGTAAGTAAATCATGGATGTATGCTTGTTAATACTAGGTGTTCGTCACCACATCATTACATTAATGCTGTGCATATGCGTAACTTAACAGCAGTGAATGAGTCATGGTGACTGTTGAGATATGTATTTAGCACGTGTATTCTTGTACTTCAAGTCTCCTTCTTGTGCATAGTTGAGGATATAACTTGCCCTATGTAATATATATACTTGTGCATATGCACCTATCAATACATTGAGAATTGCATCATATTTCTCTACATGGTATCAGCCTAACCCTCGGTCCCAGCCCTAGCCGCGCCGTCGTCGCCTCTCCAGGCCGCCGCCGCTCCCGCTGCACCGCGCCGCCGCCTCCCCGGCCGCCGCGCCTCCTCCCTCCCTCCACCACAACCCTCTCCCCGCTGCGCCTCCATCTTCCCCGCCGCGCCCCCACCCTCCCTACCGCACCCCGCCGCTAACCCCGAGCCGCCTCCCTCCCGAAACCCTAAACCCTCGCCCGATCCCATCCCGCGCCGCCATCCCCTCCTGCTGCCATGTCAGCCCTCGGCACCTCCTCCCCCTCCAGCACACACCCTAGCTGAAGGAAATATGCCCTAGAGGCAATAATAAAGTTATTATTTATTTCCTTATATCATGATAAATATTTATTATTCATGCTAGAATTGTATTAACCGGAAACATAATACATGTGTGAATACATAGACAAACAGAGTGTCACTAGTATGCCTCTACTTGACTAGCTCGTTAATCAAAGATGGTTATGTTTCCTAACCATGAACAAAGAGTTGTTGTTTGATTAACGAGGTCACATCATTAGTTGAATGATCTGATTGACATGACCCATTTCATTAGCTTAGCACCCGATCGTTTAGTATGTTGCTATTGCTTTCTTCATGACTTATACATGTTCCTATGACTATAAGATTATGCAACTCCCGTTTGCCAGAGGAACACTTTGGGTACTACCAAACGTCACAACGTAACTGGGTGATTATAAAGGAGTACTACAGGTGTCTCCAATGGTAGATGTTGGGTTGGCGTATTTCGAGATTAGGGTTTGTCACTCCGATTGTCGGAGAGGTATCTCTGGGCCCTCTCGCTAATACACATCACATAAGCCTTGCAAGCATTATAACTAAGATGTTAGTTGTGAGATGATGTATTACGGAACGAGTAAAGAGACTTGCCGGTAACGAGATTGAACTAGGTATTGGATACCGACGATCGAATCTCGGGCAAGTAACATACCGATGACAAAGGGAACAATGTATGTTGTTATGCGGTCTGACCGATAAAGATCTTCGTAGAATATGTAGGAGCCAATATGGGCATCCAGGTCCCGCTATTGGTTATTGACCGGAGACGTGTCTCGGTCATGTCTACATTGTTCTCGAACCATAGGGTCCGCACGCTTAACGTTACGATGACAGTTATTATGAGTTTATGCATTTTGATGTACCGAAGGTTGTTTGGAGTCCCGGATGTGATCACGGACATGACGAGGAGTCTCGAAATGGTTGAGACATAAAGATTGATATATTGGAAGCCTATGATTGGACATCGGAAGTGTTCCGGATGAAATCGGGATTTTACCGGAATACCGGGAGGGTTACCGGAACCCCTCGGGAGCTATATGGGCCATAATGGGCTTTAGTGGAAAAGAGAAGGGGCTGCCCTAGATGGCCGGCCACCTCCTCCTCTTCTCCCCTTCAAGGAAACCTATTAGGAATAGGATTGGGGGGGGGGGGGGAGTCCTACTCCCGGTAGGAGTAGGACTCCTCCTGCGCCTCCCTTGCTTGGCCGGCCAGCCCTCCCCCTCTCAACCTTTATATACGGGGGCAGGGGGCACCTCTAGACACACAAGTTGATCCTTGAGATCGTTCCTTAGCCGTGTGCGGTGCCCCCTGCCACCAAATTCCACCTCGATCATACCGTTGTAGTGCTTAGGCGAAGCCCTGCGTCGGTAGAACATCAAGATCGTCACCACGCCGTCGTGCTGACGGAACTCTTCCTCGACGCTTTGCTGGATCGGAGCCCGAGGATCGTCATCGAGCTGAACGTGTGCTAAGAACTCGGAAGTGCCGGAGTAACGGTGCTTGGATCGGTTGGATCGGGAAGAAGACGTACGACTACTTCCTCTACGTTGTGCCAACGCTTCCGTTGTGATCTACAAGGGTACGTAGATCAGACTCTCCCCCTCGTTGCTATGCATCACCATGATCTTGCGTGTGCGTAGGAAATTTTTTGAAATTACTACGTTCCCCAACACTAGCAACCCGTTTGACTTTTCCTACGGGTCCGAGCCTGATGAGCCCCAAGCCGCCGACATCCGCAACATCCACCTCTCCGATCACGTCTCCATCATCCTCTCCCACACCTCCGCAAACTACTATGCCTGGAAAACTTACTTCAATCTCCTCTTCCGTGAGTACAACCTTCGTGATCATGTGGACGGTCTCGCCAATTTTTTCGCCGGTGCCCACGACGCCAACTGGCTCGCCATCGACGCCACCCTCATCCGGCGGTTCTTCCTCACCGTCTCTCCTTGTACTCCAAGTCTCCTCCTTGTGTATATTTGAGGATATAACTTGCCCTATGTACTATATATACTTGTGCATATGCACCTATCAATACATTGAGAATTGCATCCTATTCCTCTACAGTGACGATGATATTTGAGTTGTAAATTAAGATGATCAATACAAATTAAAATGAACAATACACTTCAATGGCTCCACTGAATGAGACATCTGTTTATCAGGCACAGAGAGAAGTCGATCAGTGTACAGCGATCTTCGATTCACACGGTCTTAAACAAAGAATTGCCTTCCCTTTCTAATCACGAAATAATTTATCACTTATACAGCTAATTATATATATCAATCTGTGTACGCGTACTCGTTCAATTCGCTGCCTATGTAATAGTGTCGACCGGAGACATATTTTAACAACAAGTAGGCTATATTTTAATGGAGCGAACTCAAGTAGACAATAATTAATTAGGTAAGAAGCTGGCTATATTTTACAGGAACGAACTCAAGTAGACGATAATTAATAAGGTCCAGAAGTCATCAATCAAACTATAGAGAGTAGCGTGAATGGCCAAGTCCCAACAGCAGGATGCCGGGGCAAGCAAGCGATGTCATAGAAAATCGATGTTCCAAGTGCAAAACACGATTCAGTCAATAAATGTGCGTGTTATAATTAACCTTTTTAACAGGAGGTTGTCAATGGACTGTATATCTGACCTATTTTTCGGTTAACTTTGTTTGACTGCACCAACCATCCATTCGTACGGTCTTTAATAAGATTGTTGGCATGTTGCACTTTACTGTAGATGTCAGGTTGTAAGCATCAGACCAGATGTTCTGGCACGCACTCCATATAAATGAATCAGGATGCTAATATTTGTTGGGAGGAGGTGATGTTTTCTGTTGCAACTGGCATGGAGCAGCTCTTAATAGTATTATTACCGAAAAAGGCTTTCACCCCGTTTTATAAATAAAGCAACCACCTAGCACAAGGTCCAACAAAGTACTGACAAAAGAACACACACACCGCCACCGCAGGCAGGGTCTAACAGACAACCACACAAACACCAAATGGGTTCAGCTATGGGCACAGCACAACAAGCCCAACACACACACATAACACGGACACACACACGCGCGCGCGCGGCGGCAACGAGGCGGGGAAGATCTAATCCGGCCCCGGTGGTGGTGGGGGAAGGCGGAGCCAACTGGAGAGCCATCGCGCGAAGCTTTGTGATGATGGAGTTGATGGCGTCTCTCTCCCTGGGACGGCTAAGCGGCCGCCAAAGCTGCAAATAACCACACCATTTGAACAAAGTGTCGGTAGCGCAATGAAGAGGTATACGCTGAATCACAAGCTTATTCCTAATAGTCCACAGCGTCCAGGCTAGCACCCCGATGGTCAGCCACCTAATGTGGGGGGTAACGCCTAGAGTTCGGCGAAGAGAGCGGGGAAGTTGTTGTGGTCCCAGCTTCCACCCACTACTTCGCAGAAATAGTTCCAGAGGAACTGCGCGAACACGCAGGAGAAGAAGATATGGTTCGAATCCTCTTCAGTCCCGCAAAGCAGGCATAGCATGTCATTGAGGCCATTGCGCTTCAGTACCTCCACGCCGGACCGGAGGCGGCCGCGGATCCATTGCCACAAGAATATCCTTATCTTCAAGGGGAGCCGGATCTCCCAGATGGTCGTGAGAGCCTCGGGTCCCGGGGAGGCGGCGATAGCCTGGTATAGGGATTTAGTGGAGAGTTGACCAGATGGCTCTAGTCGCCACACGGTGCGGTAATCCCCGATGTCCAGGTCCGGCTCGTCCAGCGCGATAAAGGCAAGCAAGTCCTGCGAATATGCATTTTCCGCCAGGCTGAACGATCATCGGAACGCCAGGTGCCCTAAGTCAATAAGGGCCACCTCAACGGATATCCTAGGTTCGACCGCAATGGCGAACATGTCAGGAAAGCGTGCCGTGAAGGGGGCGGCACCCGCCCAACGATCGAACCAAAACAACGCGGACATGCCAGAGCCAATCGCAATTGAAGTCCCGATGCGAAGGACTGGGAGTAGCTGTATGATGGACTGCCAGAACTGAGAGCCTCCGGATCGCTGGCAGAAGGCGACCAGCTGGCTTCGGGGGTATTTCTGCTAAATGATGCGGAGCCACAGGCCACCCTCTCTGTTCGCAATCCGCCAAAGCTAGCTAGTCAGTAGGGAAATGTTCATGCATTTGAAAGACAAGATCCCGAGGCAACCCTAGTCGCGAGGCTTACATATCTCAGTCCACCGAACCATGTGGTACTTCTGCTTATCGCCCTCGCCAGCCCAGAAGAAGCGGCCCTGGACTCTGGTAATCTCATGATTCAGCGTCCCTGGAAGGCTATATATAAAAGCTCATAATGAATAGGAGCAGGCTAGAAAGGGGCGAGTTAATGAGCATCGTCCGGGCGGCTTTAGAAAGCCAACGCCCCTGCCAAGGCGCAATTCGATTATGAAGCTTGCTCACCGTGAGGCGTAGCTCTGCCACCGTGAGCCTCGAGTCACTAACGGGGATCCCCAAATATGTCGTGGGGAAGCTCCCGAGTTCAGAGTTCAAACGGTCTGCGATGCTCTAGCGTTCGTCCTGGGCGGCTTATCGAAGTTAATCCTGAGACCGGACATCTGCTTGAAGCAGAGCAGGAGGAACTTCAAGTTCGTGATGTCGTTATCAGAGCCTTCCACCATGATAATTGTGTCATCCACATATTGGAGGAGGAAGATCCCATTCCCTCCTACCAGATGCGGAACTATGCTCGGATATGCCCCGCTGCCTTGGCTTTATTGAAGGAAATATGCCCTAGAGGCAATAATAAAGTTATTATTTATTTCCTTACATCATGATAAATGTTTATTATTCATGCTAGAATTGTATTAACCGGAAACATAATACATGTGTGAATACATAAACCAACAGAGTGTCACTAGTATGCCTCTACTTGACTAGCTCGTTAATCAAAGATGGTTATGTTTCCTAACCATGAACAAAGAGTTGTTATTTGATTAACGAGGTCACATCATTAGTTGAATGATCTGATTGACATGACCCATTCCATTAGCTTAGCACCCGATCGTTTAGTATGTTGCTATTGCTTTCTTCATGACTTATACATATTCCTATAACTATGAGATTATGCAACTCCCGTTTACCAGAGGAACACTTTGGGTACTACCAAACGTCACAACGTAACTGGGTGATTATAAAGGAGTACTACAGGTGTCTCCAATGGTAGATGTTGGGTTGGCGTATTTCGAGATTAGGGTTTGTCACTCCGATTGTCGGAGAGGTATCTCTGGGCCCTCTCGGTAATGCACATCACATAAGCCTTGCAAGCACCGCAACTAATATGTTAGTTGTGAGATGATGTATTACGGAACGAGTAAAGAGACTTGCCGGTAACGAGATTGAACTAGGTATTGGATACCGACGATCGAATCTCGGGCAAGTAACATACCGATGACAAAGGGAACAACGTATGTTGTTATGCGGTCTGACCGATAAAGATCTTCGTAGAATATGTAGGAGCCAATATGGGCATCCAGGTCCCGCTATTGGTTATTGACCGGAGACGTGTCTCGGTCATGTCTACATTGTTCTCGAACCGTAGGGTCCGCACGCTTAACGTTACGATGACAGTTATTATGAGTTTATACGTTTTGATATACCGAAGGTTGTTCGGAGTCCCGGATGTGATCACGGACATGACGAGGAGTCTCGAAATGGTCGAGACGTAAAGATTGATATATTGGAAGCCTATGTTCGGACACCAGAAGTGTTCCGAGTGAAATCGGGATTTTACCGGAATACCGGGAGGGTTACCGGAACCCCCCGGGAGGCAAATGGGCCTATTGGGCCTTAGTGGAAAAGTGAAAAGGGGCAGCCCACAAGGGCTGCGCGCCTCCCCCCCCTTCCCTAGTCCTATTAGGACTAGGAGAAGGGGCCGGCCCCCCTCTCTTCTCTCTTCTCCTTGAAGAGTCCTATTAGGAATAGGATTGGGGGGGAGTCCTACTCCCGGTAGGAGTGGGACTCCCCCTGCGCCTCTCTCCCTTGGCCGGCCAAACCCCTCCCCCTGCTCCTGTATATACGGGGGCAGGGGGCACCCCATAGACACACAAGTTGATCATTGTTGATCGTTCCTTAGCCGTGTGCGGTGCCCCCTGCCACCAAATTCCACCTCGGTCATATCGTTGTAGAGCTTAGGCGAAGCCCTGCGTCGGTAGTGCATCAAGATCGTCACCACGCCGTCGTGCTGACGGAACTCTTCCTCGACGCTTTGCTGGATCGGAGCCCGAGGATCGTCATCGAGCTGAACGTGTGCTAAGAACTCGGAGGTGCCGGAGTAACGGTGCTTGGATCGGTCGGATCGGGAAGAAGACGTACGACTACCTCCTCTACGTTGTGAGATCGCTTCCGCAGTCGGTCTGCGTTGGTACGTAGACAATACTCTCCCCCTCGTTGCTGTGCATCACCATGATCTTGCGTGTGCGTAGGAAAATTTTCGAAATTACTGCGTTCCCCAACAGTGGCATCCGAGCCTAGGTTTTATGGTTTGATGTTATTTGCACGAGTAGAACACAAGTGAGTTATGGGCGATACAAGTCATACTGCCTACCAGCATGTCATACTTTGGTTCGGCGGTATTGTTGGGTGAGACGATCCGGACCAACCTTACGCGTACTCTTACGCGAGACCGGTTCCCTCGACGTGCTTTGCACATAGATGGCTTGCGGAAGACTGTCTCTCCAACTTTAGTTGAACCAAGTGTGACTACGCCCGGTCCTTGAGAAGGTTAAAACGGAGTCTATTTGACGAACTATCGTTGTGGTTTTGATGCGTAGGTGAGATGAGTTCTTACTTAAGCCCGTAGCAGCCACGTAAAACTTGCAACAACAAAGTAGAGGACGTCTAACTTGTTTTTGTAGGGCATGTTGTGATGTGATATGGTCAAGGCATGATGCTGATTTTATTCTATGAGATGATCATGTTTTGTAACCGAGTTATCGGCAACTGGCAGGAGCCATATGGTTGTCGCTTTATTGTATGCAATGCAATCGCGATGTAATGCTTTACTTTATTACTAAGCGGTAGTGATAGTCGTTGAAGCATAAGATTGGCGAGACGACAACGATGCTACGATGGAGATCAAGGTGGCGCGCCGGTGACGATGGTGATCATGACGGTGCTTCGGAGATGGAGATCACAAGCACAAGATGATGATGGCCATATCATATCACTTATATTGATTGCATGTGATGTTTATCCTTTTATGCATCTTATCTCGCTTTGATTGACGGTAGCATTATAAGATGATCTCTCACTAAATTATCAAGAAGTGTTCTCCCTGAGTATGCACCGTTGCCAAAGTTCGTCGTGCCCAGACACCACGTGATGATCGGGTGTGATAAGCTCTACGTCCATCTACAACGGGTGCAAGCCAGTTTTGCACACGCAGAATACTCAGGTTAAACTTGACGAGCCTAGCATATGCAGATATGGCCTCGGAACACAGAGACCGAAAGGTCGAGCGTGAATCATATAGTAGATATGATCAACATGACGATGTTCACCATTGAAAACTACTCCATCTCACGTGATGATCGGTTATGGTTTAGTTGATTTGGATCACGTGATCACTTAGAGGATTAGATGGATGTCTATCTAAGTGGGAGTTCCTAAGTAATTTGATTAACTGAACTTAAACTTATCATGAACTTAGTACCTGATAGTATCTTGCTTGTTTATGTTGATTGTAGATAGATGGCTCGTGCTGTTGTTCCGTTGAATTTTAATGCGTTCCTTGAGAAAGCAAAGTTGAAAGATGATGGTAGCAATTACACGGACTGGGTCCGTAACCTGAGGATTATCCTCATTGCTGCACGGAAGAATTACGTCCTGGAAGCACCGCTGGGTGCCAGGCCTGCTGCTGGAGCAACGCCAGATGTTATGAACGTCTGGCAGAGCAAAGCTGATGACTACTCGATAGTTCAGTGTGCCATGCTGTACGGCTTAGAATCGGGACTTCAACGACGGTTTGAACGTCATGGAGCATATGAGATGTTCCAGGAGTTGAAGTTAATATTTCAAGCAAATGCCTGAATTGAGAGATATGAAGTCTCCAATAAGTTCTATAGCTGCAAGATGGAGGAGAACAGTTCTGTCAGTGAGCATATACTCAAAATGTCTGGGTATAATAATCACTTGATTCAGATGGGAGTTAATCTTCCAGATGATTGCGTCATTGACAGAATTCTCCAATCACTGCCACCAAGCTACAAGAGCTTCGTGATGAACTATAATATGCAAGGGATGAACAAGACTATTCCCGAGCTCTTCGCAATGCTGAAAGCTGCGGAGGTAGAAATCAAGAAGGAGCATCAAGTGTTGATGGTTAACAAAACCACTAGTTTCAAGAAAAATGGCAAAGGGAAGAAGAAGGGGAACTTCAAGAAGAACAGCAAGCAAGTTGCTGCTCAAGAGAAGAAACCCAAGTCTGGACCTAAGCCTGAAACTGAGTGCTTCTACTGCAAGCAGACTGGTGACTGGAAGCGGAACTGCCCCAAGTATTTGGCGGATAAGAAGGATGGCAAGGTGAACAAAGGTATATGTGATATACATGTTATTGATGTGTACCTTACTAGAGCTCGCAGTAGCACCTGGGTATTTGATACTGGTTCTGTTGCTAATATTTGCAACTCGAAACAGGGACTACGGAATAAGCGGACGCTAGCAAAGGACGAGGTGACGATGCGCGTGGGAAACGGTTCCAAAGTCGATGTGATCGCGGTCGGCACGCTACCTCTACATCTACCTTCGGGATTAATATTAGACCTGAATAATTGTTATTTGGTGCCAGCGTTGAGCATGAACATTATATCTGGATCTTGTTTGATGCGAGACGGTTATTCATTTAAATCAGAGAATAATGGTTGTTCTATTTATATGAGTAATATCTTTTATGGTCATGCACCCTTGAAGAGTGGTCTATTCTTATTAAATCTCGATAGCAGTGATACACATATTCATAATGTAGAAGCCAAAAGATGCAGAGTTGATAATGATAGTGCAACTTATTTGTGGCACTGCCGTTTAGGTCATATCGGTGTAAAGCGCATGAAGAAACTCCATACTGATGGGCTTTTGGAACCACTTGATTATGAATCACTTGGTACTTGCGAACCGTGCCTCATAGGCAAGATGACTAAAACACCGTTCTCCGGTACTATGGAGAGAGCAACAGACTTATTGGAAATCATACATACCGATGTATGTGGTCCGATGAATATTGAGGCTCGTGGCGGATATCGTTATTTTCTCACCTTCACAGATGATTTAAGCAGATATGGGTATATCTACTTAATGAAACATAAGTCTGAAACATTTGAAAAGTTCAAGGAATTTCAGAGTGAAGTTGAAAATCATCGTAACAAGAAAATAAAGTTTCTACGATCTGATCGTGGAGGAGAATATTTGAGTTACGAGTTTGGTATACATTTGAAAAATTGTGGAATAGTTTCGCAACTCACTCCACCCGGAACACCACAGCGTAATGGTGTGTCCGAACGTCGTAATCGTACTTTACTAGATATGGTGCGATCTATGTGTTGGAAATATGCCCTAGAGGCAATAATAAAAGCATTATTATTATATTTCCTTATTCATGATAATTGTCTTTATTCATGCTATAATTGTGTTATCCGGAAATCATAATACATGTGTGAATAACAGACACCAACATGTCCCTAGTAGGCCTCTAGTTGACTAGCTCGTTGATCAACAGATAGTCATGGTTTCCTGGCTATGGACATAAGATGTCATTGATAACGAGATCACATCATTAGGAGAATGATGTGATGGACAAGACCCAATCCTAAACATAGCATAAAGATCGTATAGTTCGTTTGCTAGAGTTTTGCGATGTCAAGTATCCTTTCCTTGGACCATGAGATCGGGTAACTCCCGGTTACCGTAGGAGTGCTTTGGGTGTACCAAACGTCACAACGTAACTGGGTGACTATAAAGGTAGACTACGGGTATCTCCGAAAGTATCTGTTGGGTTGACACGGATCAAGACTGGGATTTGTCACTCCGTATGACGGGGAGGTATCACTGGGCCCACTCGGTAATGCATCATCATAATGAGCTCAAAGTGACCAAGTGTCTGGTCACGGGATCATGCATTACGGTACGAGTAAAGTGACTTGCCGGTAACGAGATTGAACGAGGTATTGGGATACCGACGATCGAATCTCGGGCAAGTAATATATCGATTGACAAAGGGAATTGCATACGGGGTTGATTGAATCCTCGACATCGTGGTTCATCCGATGAGATCGTCGTGGAGCATGTGGGAGCCAACATGGGTATCCAGATCCCGCTGTTGGTTATTGACCGGAGAGTCGTCTCGGTCATGTCTGCTTGTCTCCCGAACCCGTAGGGTCTACACACTTAAGGTTCGGTGACGCTAGGGTTGTGAAGATAAGTATATGCAGTAACCCGAATGTTGTTCGGGGTCCCGGATGAGATCCCGGACGTCACGAGAAGTTCCGGAATGGTCCGGAGGTAAAGAATTATATATAGGATGTGCAGTTTCGGCCATCGGGACAAGTTTCGGGGTACCCGGTATTGTACCGGGACCAGCAGAAGGGTCCCGGGGGTCCACCGGGTGGGGCCACCTATCCCGGAGGGCCCCTTGGGCTGAAATAGGAGGGAACCCAGCCCATAGTGGGCTGGGGCGCCAGCCCCCCAAGGCCCATGCGCCTAGGGTTGAGGGGGAACCCTAAAGGGGGCGCCCCCTTGCTTGGGGGGCAAGCCCCCCACCCCTGGCCGCCGCCCCCCTGGTAGATCCCATCTACCAGGGCCGGCGCCCCCCTGGCACCCCTATATATAGTGGGGGAGAGGAGGGACTTGATCCCCACGCCTTTGGTGCTTCCCTCTCTCCCCGTTGCTTCTTCCTCTCTCGTAGTACACGGCGAAGCCCTGCGTCGTGACGCCCTGCATCCACCACCACGCCGTCGTGCTGCTGGATCTTCGTCAACCTCTCCTTCCCCCTTGCTGGATCAAGAAGGAGGAGACGTCTCCCGTCCCGTACGTGTGTTGAACGCGGAGGCGCCGTCCGTTCGGCGCTGGTCATCGGTGATTTGGATCACGTCGTGTTCGACAACATCAACCTCGTTCTAACGAACGCTTCCGCTCGCGATCTACAAAGGTATGTAGATGCATCTCGTGACTCGTTGCTAGATGAACTCTTAGATGATCTTGGTGAAACGAGTAGAATTTTTTTTTGTTTTCTGCAACGTTCCTCAACAGTGGCATCATGAGCTAGGTCTATGCGTAGTTCTTCTTGCGCGAGTAGAACACAATTCGTTGTGGGCGTGGATTTGTCAACCTTCTTGCCGCTACTAGTCTTTTCTTGCTTCAGCGGTATTGTGGGATGAAGCGGCCCGGACCAACCTTACACGTACGCTTACGTGAGACCGGTTCCACCGACTAACATGCACTAGTTGCATAAGGTGGCTGGCGGGTGTCTGTCTCTCCCACTTTAGCTAGAGCGGATTCGATGAACAGGGTCCTTATGAAGGGTAAATAGAAGTTGACAAATCACGTTGTGGCTTTCACGTAGGTAAGAAAACGTTCTTGCTAGAACCCTAATTTAGCCACGTAAAACTTGCAACAACAATTAGAGGACGTCTAACTTGTTTTTGCAGCAAGTGGTTTGTGATATGATATGGCCAAAGTTGTGATGAATGATGAATGATCTATATGTGATGTATGAGATGTTCATGCTATTGTAATAGGAATCACGACTTGCATGTCGATGAGTATGACAACCGGCAGGAGCCATAGGAGTTGTCTTTATTCTTTTATATGACCTGCGTGTCATTGAGAAACGCCATGTAAATTACTTTACTTTATTGCTAAACGCGTTAGCCGTAGTAGTAGAATTAATAGTTGGCGAGCAACTTCATGGAGGCACAATGATGGAGATCATGATGATGGAGATCATGGTGTCATGCCCGTGACAGGATGATCATGGAGCCCCAAGATGGAGATCAAAGGAGCTATGTGATATTGGCCATATCATGTCATGTTTATTATTTGATTGCATGTGATGTTTATCATGTTTTGCATCTTGTTTACTTAGAACGACGGTAGTAAATAAGATGATCCCTCATAATAATTTCAAGAAGTGTTCCCCCTAACTGTGCACCGTTGCGACAGTTCGTTGTTTCGAAGCACCACGTGATGATCGGGTGTGATAGATTCTAACGTTCACACACAACGGGTGTAAGACGAGCCTAGCATGTACAGACATGGCCTCGGAACACAGAAGATCGAAAGGTCGAGCATGAGTCGTATGGAAGATACGATCAACATGAAGATGTTCACCGATGTTGACTAGTCCGTCTCACGTGATGATCGGACACGGCCTAGTTAACTCGGATCATGTTATACTTAGATGACTAGAAGAGGGATGTCTATCTAAGTGGGAGTTCATAAATAATTTGATTTGATGAACTTAATTATCATGAACATTAGTCTAAAAATATTTTACAATATGTCTTGTAGATCAAATGGCCCACGTAGTCCTCAACTTCAACGCGTTCCTAGAGAAAACCAAGCTGAAAGACGATGGCAGCAACTATACGGACTGGGTCCGGAACCTGAGGATCATCCTCATAGCTGCCAAGAAAGATTACGTCCTACAAGCACCGCTAGGTGAAGCTCCCGTCCCACAGAACCAAGACGTTATGAACGCTTGGCAGACACGTGTTGACGACTACTCCCTCGTTCAGTGCGGCATGCTTTACAGTTTAGAACCGGGGCTCCAAAAGCGTTTTGAGAGACATGGAGCATATGAGATGTTCGAAGAGCTGAAAATGGTTTTCCAAGCTCATGCCCGGGTCGAGAGATATGAGGTCTCCGACAAGTTCTTCAGCTGTAAGATGGAGGAAAACAGTTCTGTCAGTGAGCACATACTCATTATGTCTGGTTTACATAACCGCTTGACTCAGCTGGGAGTTAATCTCCCGGATGATGCGGTCATTGACAGAATCCTCCAGTCGCTTCCACCAAGCTACAAGAGCTTTGTGATGAACTTCAACATGCAGGGGATGCAAAAGACCATTCCTGAGTTGTTCTCAATGCTGAAATCAGCGGAGGTAGAAGTCAAGAAGGAACATCAAGTGTTGATGGTCAATAAAACCACTAAGTTCAAGAAGGGCAAGGGTAAGAAAGCCTTCAAGAAGGACGGCAAGGAGGTTGCCGCGCCCGGCAAGCAAGCTGCCGGGAAGAAGCCAAAGAATGGAACCAAGCCCGAGACTGAGTGCTTTTATTGCAAGGGGAGCGGACACTGGAAGCGGAATTGCCCCAAGTACTTAGCAGACAAGAAGGCCGGCAAAACAAAAGGTATATGTGATATACATGTAATTGATGTGTACCTAACCAGTACTCGTAGTAGCTCTTGGGTATTTGATACCGGTGCAGTTGCTCACATTTGTAACTCAAAGCAGGAGCTGCGGAATAAACGGAGACTGGCGAAGGACGAGGTGACGATGCGCGTCGGGAATGGTTCCAAGGTCGATGTGATCGCCGTCGGCACGCTGCCTCTTCATTTACCTACGGGATTAGTTTTAAACCTCAATAATTGTTATTTAGTGCCAGCTTTGAGCATGAACATTGTATCTGGATCTCGTTTAATTCGAGATGGCTACTCATTTAAATCCGAGAATAATGGTTGTTCCATTTATATGAGAGATATGTTTTATGGTCATGCTCCTATGGTGAATGGTTTATTCTTAATGAATCTCGAGCGTAATGCTACACATGTTCTTAGTGTGAATACCAAAAGATGTAAGGATGATAATGATAGTCCCACATACTTGTGGCACTGCCGCCTTGGTCACATAGGTGTCAAACGCATGAAGAAGCTCCATGCTGATGGACTTTTAGAGTCTCTTGATTATGAATCATTTGACACATGCAAACCATGCCTTATGGGTAAAATGACCAAGACTCCGTTCTCAGGAACAATGGAGCGAGCAACCAACTTGTTGGAAATTATACATACCAATGTGTGCAGTCCAATGAGTGTTGAGGCTCGCGGTGGCTATCGTTATGTTCTCACCCTCACTGATGATTTGAGTAGATATGGATATATTTACTTAATGAAGCACAAGTCTGAAACCTTTGAAAAGTTCAAGGAATTTCAGAGTGAGGTCGAGAATCAACATGACAGGAAAATCAAGTTTCTACGATCAGATCGTGGAGGAGAATACTTGAGTCACGAATTTGGCACACACTTAAGAAAATGTGGAATAGTTTCACAACTCACGCCGCCTGGAACACCTCAGCGAAACGGTGTGTCCGAACGTCGTAATCGCACTCTATTAGATATGGTGCGGTCTATGATGTCTCTTACCGATCTGCCGCTATCTTTTTGGGGCTATGCTTTAGAGACTGCCGCATTCACTTTAAATAGGGTTCCGTCGAAATCTGTTGAGACGACACCGTTTGAATTATGGTTTGGAAAGAAACCTAAGCTGTCGTTTCTAAAAGTTTGGGGATGCGATGCTTATGTCAAGAAACTTCAACCTGAAAAGCTCGAACCCAAGTCGGAAAAATGCGTCTTCATAGGATACCCTAAAGAAACTATTGGGTATACCTTCAACCTCAGATCCGAAGGCAAGGTCTTTGTTGCCAAGAATGGATCCTTTCTAGAGAAGGAGTTTCTCTCGAAATAAGTAAGTGGGAGGAAAGTAGAACTAGATGAAGTATTGCCTCTTGAACCGGAAAATGGCGCAACTCAAGAAAATGTTCCTGAGGTGCCAGCACCGACTAGAGAGGAAGTTAATGATAATGATCAAGATACTTCTAATCTAGCTCCTACTGAAATTCGAAGGTCCACAAGGACACGTTCCGCACCAGAGTGGTACGGCAACCCTGTCTTGGAAATCATGTTGTTAGACAACGATGAACCTTCGAACTATGAAGAAGTGATGGCGGGCCCGGATTCCAACAAATGGCTAGAAGCCATGAAATCCGAGATAGGATCCATGTATGAAAAGAAGTATGGACTTTGACGGACTTGCCCGTAGAACGGCGAGCCATAGAAAATAAATGGATCTTTAAGAGGAAGACAGACGCGGATGGTAATGTGACCATCTATAAAGCTCGGCTTGTCGCTAAGGGTTATCGACAAGTTCAAGGGGTTGACTACGATGAGACATTCTCACCGGTAGCGAAGCTGAAGTCCGTCTGAATTATGTTAGCAATTGCCGCATTCTACGATTATGAAATATGGCAAATGGACGTCAAAACGGCATTCCTTAATGGTTTCCTTAAGGAAGAATTGTATATGATGCAGCCGGAGGGTTTTGTCGATCCTAAGAATGCTGACAAGGTGTGCAAGCTCCAACGCTCGATTTATGGGCTGGTGCAAGCATCTCGGAGTTGGAACATTCGCTTTGATGAGATGATCAAAGCGTTTGGGTTCACACAGAGTTATGGAGAAGCCTGTGTTTACAAGAAAGTGAGTAGGAGCTCTGTAGCATTTCTCATATTATATGTAGATGACATACTTTTGATGGGAAATGATATAGAACTCTTGGACAGCATCAAGGCCTACTTGAATAAGAGTTTTTCAATGAAGGACCTTGGAGAAGCTGCTTATATATTAGGCATCAAGATCTATCGAGATAGATCAAGACGCCTCATAGGTCTTTCACAAAGCACATACCTTGATAAGATATTGAAGAAGTTCAATATGGATCAGTCTAAGAAGGGGTTCTTGCCTGTGCTACAAGGTATGAGATTGAGCTCGGCTCAAAGTCCGACCACGGCAGAAGAAATAGAAGAGATGAGTGTCATCCCCTATGCCTCAGCCATAGGTTCTATTATGTATGCCATGCTGTGTACCAGACCTGATGTAAACCTTGCCGTAAGTTTGGTAGGAAGGTACCAAAGTAATCCCGGCAAGGAACACTGGACAGCGGTCAAGAATATCCTGAAGTACCTGAAAAGGACTAAGGAGATGTTTCTCGTTTATGGAGGTGACGAAGAGCTCGTCGTAAAGGGTTACGTCGACGCTAGCTTCGACACAGATCTGGATGACTCAAAGTCACAAACCGGATACGTGTATATTTTGAATGGTGGGGCAGTAAGCTGGTGCAGTTGCAAGCAAAGCGTTGTGGCGGGATCTACATGTGAAGCGGAGTACATGGCAGCCTCGGAGGCAGCACATGAAGCAATTTGGATGAAGGAGTTCATCACCGACCTCGGAGTCATACCCAATGCGTCGGGGCCGATCAAGCTCTTCTGTGACAACACTGGAGCTATTGCACTTACCAAGGAGCCCAGGTTTCACAAGAAGACAAGGCACATCAAGCGTCGCTTTAACTCCATTCGTGAAAATGTTCAATATGGAGACATAGAAATTTGTAAAGTACATACGGACCTGAATGTAGCAGATCCGTTGACTAAACCTCTCCCTAGGGCAAAACATGATCAACACCAGAATTCCATGGGTGTTCGATTCATCACAATGTAACTAGATTATTGACTCTAGTGCAAGTGGGAGACTGTTGGAAATATGCCCTAGAGGCAATAATAAAAGCATTATTATTATATTTCCTTATTCATGATAATTGTCTTTATTCATGCTATAATTGTGTTATCCGGAAATCATAATACATGTGTGAATAACAGACACCAACATGTCCCTAGTAGGCCTCTAGTTGACTAGCTCGTTGATCAACAGATAGTCATGGTTTCCTGGCTATGGACATAAGATGTCATTGATAACGAGATCACATCATTAGGAGAATGATGTGATGGACAAGACCCAATCCTAAACATAGCATAAAGATCGTATAGTTCGTTTGCTAGAGTTTTGCGATGTCAAGTATCCTTTCCTTGGACCATGAGATCGGGTAACTCCCGGTTACCGTAGGAGTGCTTTGGGTGTACCAAACGTCACAACGTAACTGGGTGACTATAAAGGTAGACTACGGGTATCTCCGAAAGTATCTGTTGGGTTGACACGGATCAAGACTGGGATTTGTCACTCCGTATGACGGGGAGGTATCACTGGGCCCACTCGGTAATGCATCATCATAATGAGCTCAAAGTGACCAAGTGTCTGGTCACGGGATCATGCATTACGGTACGAGTAAAGTGACTTGCCGGTAACGAGATTGAACGAGGTATTGGGATACCGACGATCGAATCTCGGGCAAGTAATATATCGATTGACAAAGGGAATTGCATACGGGGTTGATTGAATCCTCGACATCGTGGTTCATCCGATGAGATCGTCGTGGAGCATGTGGGAGCCAACATGGGTATCCAGATCCCGCTGTTGGTTATTGACCGGAGAGTCGTCTCGGTCATGTCTGCTTGTCTCCCGAACCCGTAGGGTCTACACACTTAAGGTTCGGTGACGCTAGGGTTGTGAAGATAAGTATATGCAGTAACCCGAATGTTGTTCGGGGTCCCGGATGAGATCCCGGACGTCACGAGAAGTTCCGGAATGGTCCGGAGGTAAAGAATTATATATAGGATGTGCAGTTTCGGCCATCGGGACAAGTTTCGAGGTACCCGGTATTGTACCGGGACCAGCGGAAGGGTCCCGGGGGTCCACCGGGTGGGGCCACCTATCCCGGAGGGCCCCTTGGGCTGAAATAGGAGGGAACCCAGCCCATAGTGGGCTGGGGCGCCAGCCCCCCAAGGCCCATGCGCCTAGGGTTGAGGGGGAACCCTAAAGGGGGCGCCCCCTTGCTTGGGGGGCAAGCCCCCCACCCCTGGCCGCCGCCCCCCCTGGTAGATCCCATCTACCAGGGCCGGCGCCCCCCTGGCACCCCTATATATAGTGGGGGAGAGGAGGGACTTGATCCCCACGCCTTTGGGCTTCCCTCTCTCCCCGTTGCTTCTTCCTCTCTCATAGTACACGGCGAAGCCCTGCGTCGTGACGCCCTGCATCCACCACCACGCCGTCGTGCTGCTGGATCTTCGTCAACCTCTCCTTCCCCCTTGCTGGATCAAGAAGGAGGAGACGTCTCCCGTCCCGTACGTGTGTTGAACGCGGAGGCGCCGTCCGTTCGGCGCTGGTCATCGGTGATTTGGATCACGTCGTGTTCGACAACATCAACCTCGTTCTAACGAACGCTTCCGCTCGCGATCTACAAAGGTATGTAGATGCATCTCGTGACTCGTTGCTAGATGAACTCCTAGATGATCTTGGTGAAACAAGTAGAAATTTTTTTTGTTTTCTGCAACGTTCCCCAACACTATGATGTCTCTTACTGATTTACCGCTATCGTTTTGGGGTTATGCTTTAGAGACGGCCGCATTCACGTTAAATAGGGCACCATCAAAATCCATTGAGACGACGCCTTATGAACTATGGTTTGGCAAGAAACCAAAGTTGTCGTTTCTTAAAGTTTGGGGCTGCGATGCTTATGTGAAAAAGCTTCAACCTGATAAGCTCGAACCCAAAGCGGAGAAATGTGTCTTCATAGGATACCCAAAGGAAACTGTTGGGTATACCTTCTATCACAGATCCGAAGGCAAGACATTCGTTGCTAAGAATGGATCATTTCTAGAGAAGGAGTTTCTCTCGAAAGAAGTGAGTGGGAGGAAAGTAGAACTTGACGAGGTAACTGTACCTGCTCCCTTATTGGAAAATAGTACATCACAGAAAACTGTTTCTACGACACCTATGCCAATTAGTGAGGAAGCTAATGATGATGATCATGAAACTTCAAGGCAAGATGCTACTGAACCACGTAGATCAACCAGAGTGAGATCCGCACCAGAGTGGTACGGTAATCCAGTTCTGGAAGTCATGCTACTAGATCATGATGAACCTACGAACTATGAAGAAGCGATGGTGAGCCCAGATTCCGCAAAGTGGCTTGAGGCCATGAAATCTGAGATGGGATCCATGTATGAGAACAAAGTATGGACTTTGGTTGACTTGCCCGATGATCGGCAAGCAATTGAGAATAAATGGATCTTCAAGAAAAAGACTGACGCTGACGGTAATGTTACTGTCTATAAAGCTCGACTTGTCGCAAAAGGTTTTCGACAAGTTCAAGGGGTTGACTACGATGAGACCTTCTCACCCGTAGCGATGCTTAAATCCGTCAGAATTATGTTAGCAATTGCTGTGTTTTATGAT
Organism: Triticum monococcum; assembly: GCA_034509565.1. Taxonomy (NCBI): domain Eukaryota; kingdom Viridiplantae; phylum Streptophyta; class Magnoliopsida; order Poales; family Poaceae; genus Triticum; species Triticum monococcum. The sequence goes on from CM067847.1 coordinate 790,054,791, forward strand.
TATGAAATATGGCAAATGGATGTCAAAACTGCATTCCTGAATGGATTTCTGGAAGAAGGGTTGTATATGATGCAACCAGAAGGTTTTGTCGATCCGAAAGGAGCTAACAAAGTATGCAAACTCCAGCGATCCATTTATGGACTGGTGCAAGCATCTCGGAGTTGGAATAAACGCTTTGATAGTGTGATCAAAGCATTTGGCTTTATACAGACTTTTGGAGAAGCCTGTATTTACAAGAAAGTGAGTGGGAGCTCTGTAGCATTTCTAATATTATATGTGGATGACATATTGCTGATTGGAAATGATATAGAATTTCTGGATAGCATAAAGGGATACTTGAATAAAAGTTTTTCGATGAAAGACCTCGGGGAAGCTGCTTACATATTAGGCATAAAGATCTATAGAGATAGATCAAAACGCTTAATTGGACTTTCACGGAGCACATACCTTGACAAGATTTTGAAGAAGTTTAAAATGGATCAAGCAAAGAAAGGGTTCTTGCCTGTGTTACAAGGTGTGAAGTTGAGTCAGACTCAATGCCCGACCACTGCAGAAGATAGAGAGAAAATGAAAGATGTTCCCTATGCTTCAGCCATAGGCTCTATCATGTATGCAATGCTGTGTACCAGACCTGATGTGTGCCTTGCTATAAGTTTAGCAGGGAGGTACCAAAGTAATCCAGGAGTGGATCACTGGACAGCGGTCAAGAACATCCTGAAATACCTGAAAAGGACTAGGGATATGTTTCTCGTATATGGAGGTGACAAAGAGCTCACCGTAAGAGGTTACGTTGATGCAAGCTTTGACACTGATCCGGATGATTCTAAATCGCAAACCGGATACGTGTTTACTTTAAATGGTGGAGCTGTCAGTTGGTGCAGTTCTAAACAAAGCGTCGTAGCGGGATCTACATGTGAAGCGGAGTACATAGCTGCTTCGGAAGCAGCAAACGAAGGAGTCTGGATGAAGGAGTTCATATCCGATCTAGGTGTCATACCTAGTGCATCGGGTCCAATGAAAATCTTCTGTGACAATACTGGTGCAAGATACATACGGATCTGAATGTTGCAGACCCGTTGACTAAGCCTCTTCCACGAGCAAAACATGATCAGCACCAAGGCTCCATGGGTGTTAGAATCATTACTGTGTAATCTAGATTATTGACTCTAGTGCACGTGGGAGACTGAAGGAAATATGCCCTAGAGGCAATAATAAAGTTATTATTTATTTCCTTATATCATGATAAATGTTTATTATTCATGCTAGAATTGTATTAACCGGAAACATAATACATGTGTGAATACATAGACCAACAGAGTGTCACTAGTATGCCTCTACTTGACTAGCTCGTTAATCAAAGATGGTTATGTTTCCTAACCATGAACAAAGAGTTGTTATTTGATTAACGAGGTCACATCATTAGTTGAATGATCTGATTGACATGACCCATTCCATTAGCTTAGCACCCGATCATTTAGTATGTTGCTATTGCTTTCTTCATGACTTATACATGTTCCTATAACTATGAGATTATGCAACTCCCGATTACCAGAGGAACACTTTGGGTACTACCAAACGTCACAACGTAACTGGGTGATTATAAAGGAGTACTACAGGTGTCTCCAATGGTAGATGTTGGGTTGGCGTATTTCGAGATTAGGGTTTGTCACTCCGATTGTCGGAGAGGTATCTCTGGGCCCTCTCGGTAATGCACATCACATAAGCCTTGCAAGCACTGCAACTAATATGTTAGTTGTGAGATGATGTATTACGGAACGAGTAAAGAGACTTGCCGGTAACGAGATTGAACTAGGTATTGGATACCGACGATCGAATCTCGGGCAAGTAACATACCGATGACAAAGGGAACAACGTATGTTGTTATGCGGTCTGACCGATAAAGATCTTCGTAGAATATGTAGGAGCCAATATGGGCATCCAGGTCCCGCTATTGGTTATTGACCGGAGACGTGTCTCGGTCATGTCTACATTGTTCTCGAACCGTAGGGTCCGCACGCTTAACGTTACGATGACAGTTATTATGAGTTTATACGTTTTGATGTACCGAAGGTTGTTCGGAGTCCCGGATATGATCCCGGACATGACGAGGAGTCTCGAAATGGTCGAGACGTAAAGATTGATATATTGGAAGCCTATGTTCGGACACCGGAAGTGTTCCGAGTGAAATCGGGATTTTACCGGAATACCGGGAGGGTTACCGGAACCCCCCGGGGGGCAAATGGGCCTATTGGGCCTTAGTGGAAAAGTGAAAAGGGGCAGCCCACAAGGGCTGCGCGCCTCCCCCCTTCCCTAGTCCTATTAGGACTAGGAGAAGGGGCCGGCCCCCCTCTCTTCTCTCTTCTCCTTGAAGAGTCCTATTAGGAATAGGATTGGGGGGGAGTCCTAATCCCGGTAGGAGTGGGACTCCCCCTGCGCCTCTCTCCCTTGGCCGGCCGAACCCCTCCCCCTGCTCCTTTATATACGGGGGCAGGTGGCACCCCATAGACACACAAGTTGATCATTGTTGATCGCTCCTTAGCCGTGTGCGGTGCCCCTGCCACCAAATTCCACCTCGGTCATATCGTTGTAGAGCTTAGGCGAAGCCCTGCGTCGGTAGTGCATCAAGATCGTCACCACGCCGTCGTGCTGACGGAACTCTTCCTCGACGCTTTGCTGGATCGGAGCCCGAGGATCGTCATCGAGCTGAACGTGTGCTAAGAACTCGGAGGTGCCGGAGTAACGGTGCTTGGATCGGTCGGATCGGGAAGAAGACGTACGACTACCTCCTCTACGTTGTGAGATCGCTTCCGCAGTCGGTCTGCGTTGGTACGTAGACAATACTCTCCCCCTCGTTGCTGTGCATCACCATGATCTTGCGTGTGCGTAGGAAAATTTTCGAAATTACTGCGTTCCCCAACATTTATCTAAGATGGCTATGAGGGCGTCAACAACCATGTTGAAGAGAAACGGGGAGAAGGGATCATCCTGTCACACCCCACTTTAGGTGGGGGAGTATGGGCCAATTTCTCCGTTGATGTTGACAGCGGTCTGACCCGACGAGACCATTTGCATCACGCGGGTCACCCATCGGTCATGGAAGCCATTCCGAAGCAATACTTCCCGAAAGAAGATCCAGCTAACCGTGTCATATGCCTTATGGAAGTCAAATTTCAGGAAGACCGCCTTGAGGTGTTTGGAGTGTACCTCGCGGAGGGCTTCGTGAAAGACTGGAACTCCGTCAAGGACATAGCGGCCCTGGATAAATGCCGACTGATCCGCCCGGAGATCAAGGGACTGGATGGACTCGAGAAGACCTTTCTTCCGCTCGCGAATATCCCGCCCCAGGTTGGCACCCCACCCTTTCATGAATTGTTGCGATAGCTTTGCACAGAAATGCCAGGAGTCGACTGCCGAAAGGGAGTGATGAGGGGCCGCGCGAGCCTCATGCCATCACGGCTCATTGCAGTGGCAAACCCGGGCTGGTCGGCTAGAAGGTTTCGAAGCAGAAGGGAGACGGCTGGGGGGTGATCATCCTCAGAAGACAGGTGGAGGCGGACGTGATCGGAGCCAAACCGAGTTATCGCCCGAAGGGAAGCTAAGGGGTCCGGATGTCCCAATCAGGCGATACGAAGACGCGGTGGAGGACAGAGTGAGTCGGGTCCATTTGACGATTGGTCCAAGTGAACCTAGCACCAACTCTATCTAGCTCGCGGGGCCCCATGTTCGTGATGCAGTCATTGAACATCTGCATTCGGGGGAAGTTGACCAAATTATTGCTCTTATCTTCCTCCGACCGGATGAGGTTAAAGTTGCTGCCCACCACCACCGGCAGCTGGGCAGCCGCGACCTTCGTACGGAGCTCAGCAAGAAAGGCCTCGGACCGGCGGTGATCCACCAGTCCATAGACTGCTATGACCTCCCATTTGAAGTTCAGAGGACGCTCGAAGATCTCCATGCTAACGAAGAACTCGACCCAGTCCATGCTTCCTACCTCAAATGTGGCATCCTTAATACCTAGAAGGATGTCGCCCGAGTGGCCCGTGCTCCCACTAGAAGGGAGCCAATGCCAAGCAAATAGGTCGGAGCTCAGATGTTCGAGCTTCGAAAGGGAGAATTCCGTACGCATAGTTTCTTAGATGGCCACAATGTCAATTCGCTCGTTGCGTATAGTATTATTTCACATTCTTTTCGCAAATATCTCTAAATCTCTTTACAGTTTGTTACGTAGAGAATTAAAAAATGGGGAAATGAGAACCAAAACCCGAAACATATGAGTAGAAAATATTACTAGTGTGAGGACCACTACAGGACAGAGCGGATCAAGATGCATGAACGTGCATGCTAATTGCCCTACCATAGTGTAGACAAATAATCAGACCTAAGGGACCGCCAAGGGAGACCGGCAAAACTCCGTTATATGTAACACCGGACACTTTTTTCTTTACTTTTGCAATTTAATGAGACCTGTATCAGTCCATGAAACTGTCTGAACGTCCAAATTTCGGTATAAAGACAAATGTGGGAGAGTTTCGTCGGAGCCCAAACTTGCACTTGACTAATCGCATGTATGTCCCTCTGTTCTCTCTCTCCTCCCAATCGTACATGCATGATCCCCCTCTTCCCTCTCTCCGCCCAGCCGGATACTAAATCACAAATGTCCCCCCACATGCATGGTCCAACCTATTTTTTCTTCTTCCAACCGGATACTTTGTAATTAGTGTTGGATAACTCCCTCCTGTATCATATCCGCGGACCACATCTAGACACAAAAATGAACATACACCGGAGGAATTTGCAGTTCGGCGTTGGAGATGCCCTAAGCATACAACATATTGTCCTTAGGTCTTCTGGCTTCAAAAGGACAATATCCAAGTGTAAAAATCTGCTAAATATCTGAGTGTACAAACACTGTTTTGAGCAACTAACATTACAACAGACAGTATCACAAACGTGCATTTGAGTCTGTAAAAAAACTCTTCCGCCTGAATCCTTTCGAAGCCTGGTTTAGAGAAACACACATTACATGAGGAGTTTTTTTTTTAGCATCACATTACATGAGGAGTTGATAACAGTGAGTGCTCTGTTTCCTGTTTATTGCTATTACAACATACCGAACTCACTCGACTCAGCCAGGAAAATAATATACGCCTTTATGAAATGATATTGAACATATCCACGTGGAATGCTCACGCAGATTGAAATCCATGCGTCAATATTCATATATATGATCTGCAGAAAAAAAGTATTTCATATATTTGGAAAAATCACCCACCTGCAAAATACAAAGGGAACAAAAGAAAATCAACACTGAGCTAGAGAGGAGTTCTGAAGCAACTTGTTAGGAAGGGGCATAGTTACACAACCTTGCACGCATCCTCGGGGGGGGGGAGCTAAACATATGAGAAGGAGGCGGCGACTGAAGGAGGGGAGACTCCTCGAGCGCCGCCGCCAGGTCCTCTCCCTCCCTATTCTCGTCCCGCCGCCGCCGGCGAAGCCTGGGCGGGCTCCAGTGAGGGCGGCGGTGGGGCGTCTTCCTGGGCAACCTCCACCCCTCTCCTTCTCTCCTTGTTGGGGCGCGACAGCGCACGCCAGATCCGCAAGGCCCTATGGTGGGGAGCGGCGGCGGCGGGGGCTGGCCGGCCAGACCTGGGCGCCGTGAGCCTGCGGGCTACTGTCGTGGTCATCCTCGCTGCGGGTGGTGCAGCACCCGCTACTCGTTGCGGGTGTGGCGGTGGTGGATGGGCCTCTCGGCAGTCTTTCGGCGGTGGCGTCGATCCGAGAGGCCTTCGATCCCTCTCCTCGTCATCTTGGCGCTATTTTCATCGAAGAGTGTGCCCTCTCCCAGTTGCAGTCCATCGTTGTCTCGCACCCGGTGCAGCAGGACCAAGCTCGTCTCTCGCTCGTGTAGCGGGAACGAGCTTGCCTCGCAACTGGTGCGGTAGAACGGTCAATGGAGGCCAGTTTTGGCCGACCTATTGGGTCTCGGCACTGGGGGCTGGCCAGGGGTGCGATGGCAGGGCCTTTCCGCTCGTCTGTTTGGTTGGGGTAGCGGCGGGTCTCGGGTGAGGGGGTATCAAGGTCTTGGTTGTCGGGGCTACGTCCCTAGTGGTGGTAGCGCGGTGCTCATGGGCAGAGCCCGTGGCTCAATGCTGCCTGATGGCCATGGTCGTGTGGGCGGTGTGGTTGCCAGGGTGTGGCGTTCGGTGGCGGTGATTGTTGGCCGGGGTGAAAACCTGTTCTATCTTCGAACGGACCGGTGGCGGCGGTGAAAACCTGTTCTATCTTTGAACGGACCTGCTCGGATTGGGCGGTGGCGGCACTTCGGCGTCGTAACCTTCATGAAGGCGCCGCCTTGGAGCCCGCGGTTCGTCGTATGCGGCTTCATCTCCTCACATGGCGTTAGTGCTAGAGGTGGTGTTGTTGAGCTCAGCATATGTGTCCTGCCTTGGGTGCATGCATGTGTTGTGGTGGCGTGTGTTTGTACTGGTTGTCGATGATCGTTGCTTTACATATAAAGCGGGGCGAATGTCTTTTTCGGTAAACATATGAGAAGAACAGAGCCGGCGATGTTCCCCTTGTATGTTTAATGGATGTCCGGTGTACTTCAAGGAATTGAAAAGCCATAGAAGTATTTCAAGAAAAAAGAAAACAGAGCCGTGTTATTTTCATGGGACGAGGTATCTCAATTTTGCTCCTGGTGGTTCGGTCTCCTGCTCACAAGATCAAGAATCACCTCTATGTAATGTAGGCATCACCTCACTCAGCACTATACAATCGACACTCTGTAGAAAATTCCCAAGATATTAGTTTTCTTATCTACCATGGGTGCCGTTACTTGTGATGCGTTTGTTCTTAGACTCTGAATTTGATGCACAGGTGCGAATCGAGTCAGGTGATTACTTGTTCACTTATCATGAAAAGAGGAACATACGTACATCACAAATCAGGTTAGCAGTCGTCTCGATGGCGAAGCATTTGGGGGGTTAGCGATCAAGGTTACAATGAGGAACACTACAGGTAGAACATACATATCCGGCATATGCTTGGCCCCATCGGGCACACCGGGATATAAAACACCGATGTATCAATGTAGTAAAGAATATCTAAAGGTTTGTAAACAACAAACAAATTGCTCGATTCAAAAAGGGGAGAATGAGCTTAAGTTGCCAAGCAGGACAAATTTAGCCGAACGGCCACACACACACGGAACATGAGCGGCGAGACTACTTGTCAGCGTGGTTAGTTTGCAGCACGTGCCGGATGTAGTCAAGTGGACACATGCCGGGATTACATATGTGCTTGAGATTGAGATTGAGGATACACCAGTACCGCAGGAGGGAGATGATCTCCAGGATATGGATACGACTGAGGGTGATGGAGGAACCCCCGGGAATCAGGACAAGGGGACTGAGAGTCGTCCACAGGACTTGGCGAAGGGGCCGGAGTCACAGTCGGACAAGGCGACAACTGCCAAGTAGGCACCATCCACGACACCGGTTAACACGCTCCGGTTTGGTTCTTTTGGGGCTCGGTCTGCACCTAGTCGGTTATGGAGTAACCAAGTTGAGGCGGATGATCCAGAGGAGCGCGAGTTACCACCGGTGTTACCTCATACTGCTAGTTCGCCTACTGTGCTTGAGTCCCACAGGGTTGATCCCGATATCCAGGACTCGCAGGGCTGCGGTCTCCCGTTGGCGAGTGGGGCGGGTGGTGGGCAGGAGGTTACCATTCCTAGCCCGATTACGACTATATCAGGTCAGCTGGGGGAGGGGCGCGGGCTGGAGGTCCGCCCTACTTTCTCACCGCGGGGCAGTTCTGAACAGCTTGGTTCGGTGCACAGGCAGGAGGCCAGCACTGTTCCCTCGCCGACATCGTCTCCGCGCTCCTTCATCGGTTTGGGGGGGGGGAGAGGGGCTATGGAGCAGGTGGCTCCACGGTCAGTTTCTCCCACCATTTTGGCAGGAGTGGCTCATGAAGCCGCGCCTATCCCTTCTTCACCGGCAACTAGGGATGGGCGTCTCTGTGGGGAGCACTCACCTAGGGAGAGAACTACAGAGGAGCTCATTTCCTTTGGCGGGATCCCGGATCCGGTAGCGTCTGGCAGGCGTGTCAGCAACCGGATCCAGGAACAACCTGATGCTGATGACCTGCAGTTAGCGCGCGCCAAGAGGGCGGCCATGCTTCGAGATGTCGAGGCAACTACAGGTATGTCTTTTGATACAAGTTGTTCAATTATGCATTTCTCTAAGCATGAAATTATTGATAAGGCAAATAACTTAGGAATAGCTTTGGGTTCAAATGATAAGGAGGTAGCGAAATCTATTAACGATCTTTTGGATTTAGAAGCGGAACGGGCCTCGGAAATAATTAGAAACCTTGCATCACTTAAACCTATGAATGAGGATGACATGAACAACTTAGGAATTGTAGGCCTTGAGAACATTTGCAATAATCTTTTACCTAGTGATGATGCCGAGGATGAGGAGGGATCCGACATTATGGACACTGTAGAGACTCTAGTGACAGAGGTCACTGTCTCGTGTCCTGTTGAGCATACGGTTCTGGAGGGTGCTGGGGAGAAGCCTAAGCGATCCTGGAAACGAAAAATATATCCTACTTCCGCGGTTCGTAGAAGCGCTAGGGTTAAGCTGAAGAAAAAATTCCATGATGACTTATGAAAGAAATCTTTTCGAATAGCAGAGGTCTAGCTGACTTGGCTAAACAAAGGTTCTTGGCGGAAACAACGGTAGGGCAACAATTAGATTTTATTGCACTTTTGGAAACACGACGAGATAATTTTACTTCACAATTTCTTGGAACTTTATCCGGAGGAGTTGATTTCGATTGGCACGTCTTACCTCCTAGAGGAAGATCTGGTGGGATCTTACTAGGGGTTCGATGTGAAACACTTGAGGTCCTTAACGTGGTTCGGGGAGATTTTACGGTTAAGTTTCGGGTGAGATCAAAATTGGATGGGTTCCGATGGTCTCTTGTGGCTGTGTATGGAGCAGCACAACCTGAACTTAAACCAGATTTCTTGGCTGACTTGGTGCGGATTTGTGGAGATGAGAATCTACCAATCCTAGTCGATGGTGATTTCAATATAATTCGGAGGAGAGATGAAAAGAACAATGACAATTTTGATGGTCGGTGGGCTATGATGTTTAATATGATTATTGGGAGTCTTAATTTGAGAGAAATCGAACTCACCGGTAGACAATTTACTTGGGCCAACTCGTTGCCCACTCCAACTTATGAGAAGTTGGATAGGGTACTTGCTAGTGTGGAATGGGAACAAAAATATCCTTTGGTGTCGGTCCATGCGATGCAAAGAGCGATCTTGGACCACACACCATTGCTTGTAGATTCAGGAGAGGCTACGCATATTGCAAACAAGAATGCTTTCTCTTTCGAACTTGGTTGGTTCGAGAAAGAAAACTTTTTGGAGATTATTGCACGCGAATGGGTCATTCCTGTTAGTGGAAGCACTAGTCTTGAGAGGTGGCAAAATAAGATCCGACATTTGAGACAGTTTTTACGAGGTTGGGCCAGAAATGAGAGTGGGATTTACAAACAAGAAAAAGAGCGACTTACTCGTTTGATCGAAGCTTTAGATTTAAAAGCTGAAACTAATCTGCTTACGGTAAATGAGCAAAGTTCCAAGTCTGAAGCTGAGCAAAGCTTACGAGCTCTTCTTAGAGAGGAGGAGCTCAAATGGGCACTGCGTGCCAAAGTGCTTAAAGTTGTCCAAGGGGATGACAATACACAATTTTCCCATATGATTGCGAATGGCAAACATAGGAAGAAGAAAATCATTTAGCTTGAACAAGACGAGGGGACAATTTTGGGGCATGAGAATCTGAAAGCTTATATCTCTAACTATTATAAACAACCGTTTGGTCATCCGAAAGCTAGTACGGTGACCCTAAACGAAAATGTGATCGGAGATATCCCTCAGCTCCAGGTACAAGTGGTCCTTCCTACAACAGGCAATGCGCATGAAAGGATTTAGCGAGGTCTGGCGGAACCAAGTGGGTTCTCAAGTCCAGAAGGGTAGTGTCGGAATCAAGGTTAACGATGATATCGGTCATTATTTTCAGACACACAAGGGTTTGAGACAAGGAGATTCTATGTCTCCTCTCCTGTTTAATATAGTGGCCGATATGTTAGCCATTCTCATTGGCAAGGCCAAACATCATGGGCAAGTGGAGGGGTTAGTTCCTCATCTGGTTGATGGAGGAGTATCCATTCTACAGTATGCTGAGGACACTATCTTATTTATGGATCACGACATTGCTAAGGCACGTAATATGAAACTTATTTTATGCCTATTCGAACAGTTGTCTGGCTTAAAGATAAACTTCCACAAAAGTGAATTGTTCTGCTTTGGGAAGGCCAAAGACGAACAAGATACATATAGACAATTATTTGGATGTGAATTGGGTCCTTTACCTTTTAGCTATTTGGGTATACCGATCCATCACCGTAAGTTATCTAATAAAGAATGGAAATGTATCGAAGATCGAATAGAGAAAAGGCTAAGCTGCTGGAAGGGTAAGCTCATGTCTTATGGAGGTCGGCTAGTGCTGATTAACTCAGTACTGACTAGTATGCCGATGTTCCTACTATCGTTCTTCGAAATTCCAAAAGGGGTACGGAAACGACTTGATTTCTTCAGATCTCGATTCTTCTGGCAGTCAGATGAGGCCAAGAGGAAATACCGTCTCGCGCGATGGGACATTCTTTGTCGACCAAAAGACCAGGGCGGGCTCGGTATTGAGAACTTAGAGATCAAGAACAAATGCCTTATGAGCAAATGGCTCTACCGGTTAGAGACTGAGCTGGAGGGCATGTGGGCACAGATTTTGCGTAATAAGTACCTACAGTCGAAAACACTAGCTCAGGTTACCATGAGACCAACCGACTCGCCATTCTGGAAAGGGCTCATGAGAGTGAAGGACTTGTTTTTTCGTAGGGTCAAATTCTTAGTTGGCAATGGGATGTCAACAAGGTTTTGGGAGGATACATGGTTAGGAGACACGCCCTTGGCCATCCAGTATCCCACCCTGTATAACATTGTGCAACGTAAGGAGGATTATGTTGGCACTGTTCTACATACGAGTCCTTTGAATATCCAATTCAGATGAGCGTTAGTTGGTGAGCGTTGGAGTGCATGGACGCACTTGGTTCGGAGATTGATAGATGTTCAACTCTCCGACCAACCAGATTCGACGCAATGGAAACTAGCTAGGAATGGAGTTTTTACGGTAAAATCTTTTTATATGGATCTAGTTAATTCTAGCCCAATCTCAAGATCGTTGCATATTTAGAAGATTAAGGTTCCTTTGCGAATTAAAATATTTATGTGGTTTTGTCCACAAACAAGTAATTCTTACAAAGGACAACTTAATCAAGAGGAGATGGGTAGGTAGTCAACGATGTTGTTTTTGTGATCATGATGAAACAATACAACATTTATTTCTTGAGTGCCCACTCGCCAAATTATTGTGGAGATCGATTCATATAGCCTTTAACATCACTCCTCCAGTTGACATTATAACATTGTTTGGAACGTGGTTAACTGGGGTTGAACATACTACGGCGGCCCGTATTCGGATCGGAATATGTGCGTTTTTGTGGGCTATATGGAATTGCAGGAACGATTTGATATTTAACAGGCAAAACAATTTATTTTTCTTGCAGGTCATCTTCAGAGCTACTGCTTGGATCGGTACGCGGTCCTTACTCACTCCTATGGAATCCAGGGAGCCGTTGGTTACTGGGTGCAACCACTGGGAGATGGTAGCACAGACTTTATTCAACCGGTTCGGATGACGGTCGCATAACAGGATAGGAGTCTAGGGAGCTTATCCTTCTTTTTGCCATTCCGGTTATGTTTGTCGACATGAACTTTGTTTCGGTTTTCTTTTCACTCCACTTGCGAGCTGTAATACTTTGACGACTTTATGTTACTTTGCAAACTTTAAATAAGATGACTGCATGCATCATTATGATGCAGAGGCCGGGGGTATACCTCCATTTCCAAAAAAAAAACACGGAACATGTAATCAACAAGCACACTACTCCACAATCTTTCAGGCATAAACCTCATGCATCAGCAGAGCACCCAATAAGTATTGATCGATGCATATGGATTTGTGATGACTTCTGAGCAAGTACGGCTCTGTACAAGGAATAAGATCCAGTTTCTGGAGTCTGGACTTATGTACACTTTGCACTGGAAATGAACCGACACTTTTGTACACGAAAGAAAATAAAATGCAACAGACATCTTGGAGGATTAGCACCATCTCTCTCTGCCGCAAGGGAAAGAGGCTTGGAGTTTGGGTGAGGTGCAGGCGGCCGGTGGTGGAGAGGATCGACCTTGGCACCGGGGATGAAGTTCCGCGATGGGCAGCGGCCTCTCCTAGACCACCTCAGCTCCATCTTGTACACGGCCGACAGCATTGGAGGACGAGGAGGCGGCAACATTGGCATTGGGAGGGCGGATCTAGATTCTGGACGGAGAAGCAGGAGGAGCGAGGGGCCACAGGAGGAGGCTGTCGTGTCGTTCGCCCATGGCGTCCTTCAAGGGAGGGAAGAGAAGGAAAGTGGGATATGAGGATTGGGAGGACAAGGTTTAGGGTTTAGGCAACGAGGGCGGGTGTGGGGAGCGATGAGGGTGCCAGATTTTAGACACAGGAGAATGAAGATGAATTCCTCACGCCACACATATCTGCAATCACTCCCTAATTTCCACCTGCGCAAAAAACAAAGCATGCTCATCAGACAAGCACAAGTATAGATAGCAATGAAAATGAAAGGTGTGGCAAATTAATTAACTATGCTTAAGCTGCGTGTAAGTATGCATACCTCGCATCCTTTCTGCTGCAGCTCCTTTCGTGTGATGTCATCTTCAGAAATCTGGGGCATATAGCCCAGCTTTAGGTGACCGAGGGACGAAAGATGCAGCAACCCCTTGGGGAGCTTGCTCATCTTCTCGCACCGCCAAAGTTCCAGGTGGGAGAGCTTTGGCATTGTCCCTTCCTCCATCCTCCACTCCTCGGTGGAAAAAATAACAAGTCGTAACTCTTGCAGCCGAGGGAACCCTTGGGAAGAGCAGCACATGGTTTGGCCTCTGTACCCACTCAAATGCAACACCACAAGACAGGGGAGTTTCTCCAGGATCGGCATCGGGTCTTGTATTATGACATCAGCATGTAGAACAAGATGACGTACGCTATGTGGGAAGTCAGAAGGCAGCTTATCGAGCACATCAAAACTGGAGAGAGTAATATCAACCAGGTGAGGCATGTTTGCAAATATGTTGAGCACCTCCACCGGTATATTGCGGTACATCCACAAGGAGAAGGTTGTTAGTTGATTCAGCTGGCCCAAGAAAATCATCATGTCATGACAGCGGAAATCAGTGCCAACAGGATCAAGATCCAACACAAAGCTATGTAGCTCTTTTGGCTGCAGTCGCACACTCCTTGCAGGTGGCGGTGGAGAAAAAAACCAACTGCGAAGGGAAACATGCCTTAGAGTAGGGATATCCCAGAGCGAGTTTGGTACTTGTGAGTCCAATCCCCTGTGGTTCTTTAGTTCTATAGTCTGCAAGTAAAGGAGTTTTCCAACTGAAGAAGGGAGCACCACACCTTTACAATATCTCAACCTAAGAATTCTTAGGTGAATGCACTGACCAATTATGCTGGAGAAATCTTCTAGTGTTGAGTTTTCAATGCAAAGAACTCTCAGGAATCTGAGCTTAGGAAGGGACACTGATACAAGCTGAAAGCCAAGCAGACTTCGGACATTAGGCGTTGCAGGTAAAATCTGATCACTCAAAGTTTGAAAACTAAAACGATAAGACATCAAGTTATCAGATGATGATGATGCACCAGCTTGGCCTGCAATTGTTTTTAGAGTGCATTACATGTCAGAGAAAAGGCTAGCCCCTTACAAGGACATATAGTAAATTCAAAAATGGAATCAATTAATACGAAGAGACCAGGAGACGAGACCTGACCTGCAGTTTTGTCGATGCCATCAAGAAAACCATCTTGTCTTGCCTCTTCTATGCACCAGTCGTGTAAGATATCATGAATTCTTATTCTCTCTATCCATCCATGTGCCCTACTTCTGTCAACAACTTGTACCAAGCTTCTCTGAGCCAACTCGGTCACATAATTCCGTGTTGTTTCTTCTAGTATATGCTTTGGTGTATGTGGAACAAAGTTTTCTGCTATCCATAATTCAATAAGATCCGACACAGATATTATGTAGTCTTCGGGAAAAGCAGCAAGATAGAGAAAACAAGCTCTTAAATAATGATTTGGCAGGTCCTTGTAACTGCGAGCTGTTAGAGTTGTGTCGAATATACTGTACGAGTTAAGTTACAGTTGGACTTGTAGTTTATTATGTTTAGATAGGATATGGAGTCGTGTTCTAGTAGGACACTTGTATCCTAGGCCTCTCATATATAGCGGGGCTAGACACACGATGTAACCTATGCCAACATAATAGCACAGGCGCGCAAGGGGGAGCCGGCGGCGTGTGCCGGCGCCCAGGTGGCTGGTGTGCGGTATTGTGACGGTGTCACGGGGAGGAGCGTCCGTAGTCAGGCCCCGGGGATGTAGCCATATCGGTGAACCTCGTTAACAAATCTCGGTGTCGTGCTCGTGTGATTGCTTGGTCCTCGGATGATCGACGGTATGCCTCGAATTTATTCTAACAAGTGGTATCATGAGCTAGGTTGTTTCGAGGATACGGATCGTTAATCTAGAGGTGGATTGGAATTCGTCGAATTGGCGGTGGAAGTTCTGTCGTGTCAAAAGCAATCGAGAGACAGTAGCACAGGTTTGGCAGATCGGATTGGTACGCAGGCAGTGAATCCAACAGATTGATCTCGGCGAGTTGACTTGAGGCACGTGGGCGTGTGCCACCAGCAGGGAGACGTGCGGCGATCGATCACCCGATCGGGCGAGCGTACTGGCGGCGGCCTAGCGTACAGGCGTACCTCTATACTGATGGGATCGTTGGTTGTTTGCTGGCCCATGGCCGGTGTGGAGGCTGCTAGGTGCATGGGAGATGAGGCTGTGTGCGTACAGGTGCCACGTGAGATTTGTTTTGGAAAATAAGAGGACCGGGTCCTTGTGTACGACGGGAAAGAGGCACAAACAGATCGATTTGAGCGGAGGGAAAAGATCATCACGTTGTGCATCCATTGGAAAGCGGAGACTTGGCAAGGCAACGCTAGCTCATATATTGAGCTAGGAGCTTATCACTTGAAAGACCAAGTTTGATTGGATTTTGCTATTAGTACACAGGGGTGTACCTCATCAGGTTTTGCTTGTGTACTTTGGGCATTGCGGTGGAGCTCGGTTAATTTTTCGCAGGGTCAACCATACGAAGAACCATGGCGCCAACGGGTACCAGGTTTGAGGTGGAGAAGTTCGACGAGACTGAAAACCTTAAGTTATGGCAGACAAAAGTGAAACATTTGTTGGCACAACAGGGATGCTTGAAGGCATTGTGGGAAGTCATGTCAGCTGAGTTGGAATTATCATGTGATGGATGGAAATTCGTGAAAGACGATTTGGGAGCCTTGAGCGTGTTGTTGCAGTCGGACAAGTTCGGCTGGGTTGGACTAGATGGTCTGACGGGATCGACGCAAGTCGGTTGGTACAGAAGACAGTGGTGGAATCAGCGAGGACGACATAAGAGCGTGATGCTGATGGTGGCCGACTTCTGGGGCGTGGAAACACGTGGCGCATGCCCGAGGGCTTGTGTGACTTCGACAAGACTATGGCGCGGGGTTGATTCAAGACGGTGCACATGAGAGCTTTGAGTCAACGGGGCGCGGGGTGGCACGTACAACCACCATGGAGTCATGTTGAAGGTGGAGCTGGATTGAGGGGCTACGGCGTAAGTGCACAGAGAGTCGAAGTCTATTCAGCGGTAGAAAAGCGAGATGCACGCAGTTCGGACTGGAGCCCAGTGGTGTGATGGAAGCGTGAAACTCGTCATCGGTCGGTGATGATCGATGGTACTCTGCAGTGGGGGTTGAGTGGTGTGGGTTCGCGACCCTTGAGACTCTACCGGGACAGCGGAGGCTCGACGCGGTAATAGCGGCGAGGCGTGCGGCTAGCACGGGACATGGAGACGGGCCAGGGCTCTGGTGGTCATACATGTGGTGAGACAACTGCGAATTTGACTCGGGGTGACTACAAGCAACGGTGAAATTCCTTCAATTTTCAGACAGGCGGTCAAGAAAGGAGCGGTGATGTTGAGTTCAGGTAACTCTTATGTGTGACACCCAATATGTGAGTTCACTTTCACGCAGATCAGTGATCGGTGTGTGATGATGTTGACGGATACTCTGGAAGTTGGGAGCACAGACTAGAGTAAAGAGAAACTTAATTTTGCTCGAGTGTTGACTATGGTCAAGAAAAGAAGGGACTACAAGTTGCAGGTGGAGTCACATGGAGTCTTTGGAGTAGCAGCGGTACTCATGGGATAAACTCAAGTCCAATGTACATGGAAGTTTGACGCATTGACGAATTCAAGGTGGTGGAGAATATTCGCCAAGGTGGAGTTTGTTAGAGTTGTGTCGAATATACTGTACGAGTTAGGTTACAGTTGGACTTGTAGTTTATTATGTTTAGATAGGATATGGAGTCGTGTTCTAGTAGGACACTTATATCCTAGGCCTCTCATATATAGCGGGGCTAGACACACGATGTAACCTATGCCAACATAATAGCACAGGCGCACAAGGGGGAGCCGGCGGCGTGTGCCGGCGCCCGGGTGGCCGGTGTGCGGTATTGTGACGGTGTCACGGGGAGGAGCGCCCGTAGTCAGGCCCCGGGATGTAGCCATATCGGTGAACCACGTTAACAAATCTCGGTGTCGTGCTCGTGTGATTGCTTGGTCCTCAGATGATCGACGGTATGCCTCGGATTTATTCTAACACGAGCCAGTATGTCCCGCATCATCTGTCCATTCTTGGTTGATGGCCAATCAGAGAGTATATCAGACCATATTTGTGCATTTAGATTTTTTGATAGATAACCCCCCAAAATTGCAAGTGCAAGTGGCAATCCATCACATTTCTTTGCAAGCTTTCTCCCAAGTTTTTCAAACTCGTCCACATCACGTATGACAGACCTTTTGTATGATGGTAAAGCTTTGCAACTAAATAGTTCCCAACTTTTCTCTTCATCTAACTCCTTCAAATGATGAACATAGGTTGGCATTTGGACATGATTTGCAACATCTTCCTTCCGAGTGGTTAATAGTACTCTACTACCATTAGTTGCATCTGGAAAAGCTTTAACCCTTTTATTTATCTGGTCCCATGTGTCGGTTTCCCACACATCATCAAGAACTACCAAGTATCTTTTTTGCAATAGAAAATCATGGATCTCCTTTCCCTCCTCATACTCATTCATCTTAGCAATTGACTCATCTGTGCCCCCCGTTATTTGTTTCATAATATCCTTTAGTAAATCAATGCCCTTGAAGTTTTGAGATACAGTGACCCAAGAAGCTGCATCAAAGTGTTGTTTGACACTAGATGAAGTGTATACTTTTCTAGCGAGTGTTGTTTTCCCCGCCCCACCCATGGCAACTATGGAGACAACACTAAGAGTTATGTTCTCTTTTTTGTCAACTAACTTGCCAACTATTTCTTTGTACTCATCCCCAAAACCAACAAGGTCAATATCTTCAAAGTTTTGGTGCATAGCACCATAATCTTGTGGATACTCATCCTCAATATGAACCTTTTCTACACCACTAGTATCCAAATTGATTTTCAAACGGTTTGCGCTATCAAATATCTCACTGATCTTCCTTTTTACACGCTGTATTTCAGCACCAATTGTGTGAAGGGCAATCAGGTCACTTGGCAAGCGAGCATACCTGGAGATGGCACCCATGAAGCCCTTCTTGAGCCTGTTTCTCTTCTCCATGTAGTCGGCCGCTTCAATGGCATTCTCGGCCTCGTATGCCGCATCCCTGATCTGGCTGACCCAGGTAGCCACAAGCTCATCTCCTGTTCTCCTTTTGGCGTCGGCGGATTTAAGGTAGCTCTTGAGCCGCTTCAGCTCATCCTTCAAGAATCCCACTTCAAGGTTGACGCCGCATAGGAATGTCGTCTCTTGGACCGCAAGGGTGCTCACGTTGCCAAGCACGGAGCCAATTGCCGACTCGGACATTAGTTACTCCGGGCTCTCACTCTCAGAGATGGAATGCTTGACGAGGGATGAGTGGGTGGAAGAAATTAAGCAGGTGTGGCTGACCAGGAATGTGTTTGATGGCGTCAGGTATTGTATTTCTTGTTGCTTTGAACTTGGTTGTATATATAGCAGAGCAGATTTAGCTCAGCTCATGTATACGTGATGATGGAAATGAAGGAAGGAATATGGTGTGCTTCCGGGGAGGGCTAGAGGTTCTTTACCTTTGCTGTGACATGAAGGCAAGGTATTAAGATGCATGCAAAGCAAATAAGCTCCTCCACACCATTGCTTGAGTTGCAGTTTTAGCATCATTCGATCCCATCTGCATGCAGCAGCCTTTCATCTGTTGGGGGCCATGGCCTTCTCGTGCTGGGCCTCGTGGTACCGTGAGAGCGACGCAGATTGGGCCTCGAGCACACACGAAAGCCCACAAATAATAGGCGCCCCTCCCTTCTCCTCTCTTCTTTTCCCATGGAGCCGCCGTCCACCAGCGGCGGCCGCAGAGAGTCTTGCTGGCTCGCGACCCTCCTATTAATTTCTCTCCCTCCGCTTGCTTTCGCGTTCCTTGATTCTTGACGCAAGGGTCGATGGTGTGCAGAATTTGCTCGTCAGCCTGAAGATGCCGGCCGTGAAGCGGCCGGCCACCCGCACCCTGCCGACGCGTTCAACCGGCGCACACTGTGAGCATTCGCTAGCACCTGAACTACTTCCTGCCGCATTTTCTGCCAGGTGTGCTGAATCATTAGCTATAATGTGCTGGTAGAATGATTAGAATTAGTGAATTAGTGTGAGGCCAGTGCTGATTTTGGGGGTACAAACCAACTAATCTGCAGCTGTCCTGCTGCTGCTTAATTGCTCAATGCAAAGTACCCAACTAAGCTACGTAGTAATATCTGGTAGTGAAGCCACTAGTCTCTAGTACGGGTTGTTGCTTTGGTGCTCCCTCCTAACTCAATTTTCCACGGGTATCCTTGTCCCTCGCGAGTTTATTTTTTCTCTGGTCCGCCGTAGCCCAGATCTGTCTAACCCGTATAATCCATGCAGTATATGTACAATATCCTTCCCCCTCCCCCCCCCCCCCCCCCCCCCACCACCACCACCAAAAAAAACATCGCACGATCCCACGACCACGTACGACCGGCCGAATCCAGCTCCATAATTCACGCTGTACCCTAGTTGAGGTTCTTTATGAATATCGGCGGCGGCCATCTTGTCACTGGCGATCTCGTCGGCCACCGTGCGCGGCACTGTCCTGAACCTCCAGCGCTCGCAGGTACCGCATCCCGCGTCCCCCCATTTGTCTCGCTCGCAGCAGCATCGAACAAACTGCCGTCGTTTTCGTGCTAGCTAGTGGTTAACCTAGCAGGGCGGGTAACCTAGCTACTCAGCGGCGCAGGCGATCGTGGATCTTGTTCCGAAGTGGTGCTCCTCGTGATCTGGGTTTCTTCTGTCTAGGGTTAACGTAGTGTCGGTTGCAGTCGGCTGTGTGCACCATGGCTATCGTTATTTGATACGGTGGCTAACCTTGGTATCCGGCGACACAAATAATCACAGATCTAGGTTTGGTAGTGCTGCTCCTTGCGATCCAAAGTGATCACAACGGGTGCCGTGGCCATCTTCCTTGCTAGGTTTGCACGATCTGAACGCCCTCGGTTGGGGTAGTTTACTTAACGTTCGTGATCCTGTGCTATGTGTTCTCCATTTCATTATTGATATTGTTTGCACATGTGATGATACTTACTATTTGTTGTAAGAAATGGCGGACAATGAGTTAACTGATATCATGGGAGATATGGAGTTTGGAGAACTGCTGAAAGACTGGATAGATGATTGGTCGGATGATGAAAATTCAGATCGTGGAGATTGGTCAGAGAATGGCAATGAAGGGGAAGACGCTAATGTGAGTGGCATTATCATGTTGTACCTTTTTTGTGGCATCGGACAACATTATATTTTTTTATTGAAAAATTATAGATGGGCATGGAATATGATAGTGAAGAAATCAACTCCGCGGTCTCGAATGAAAATTACATTAGTCAGGTATGAAAGTGGATTTTTTTTTTTGGCATGCAAATTGATTTTTTCCTGGAATATTATGTGATAACTAATTATGTATTTGTCAGCCTCATACCCCACATCTCTGATCTGGCTGACCAAGACAACAATATCTTCATCTCTGAGCCTCCGCTTGCTGTCGGCATCTCTAAGGAAGCCTTGCAGCCGCTTGAGCTCATCTTTTAGGGACTCCACTTCAAGGGTGACTCCACACAGGAGCGTGGTCTCCTGAATTGCAGGTGTGTTGACATTGCTGAGCATGATGCTATAGGCCGACTTAGCCATTAGTAACTCCTTGTTGTCTCTGGCTCTCAGATCAATCAGAGATAAGTGGATAAAAGAATGCAGATGTGTGTGGCTTAGGATGGCATGGTGTTTGGCTTTTTATTGCTACTTGTTTCCAGCTCGATGACAGAGAAGAGAGCAGAGCATATAGTATATGAAAGATTGGATCTGAGAAAGGAGCATGGCAACAATGCTTTGTTCTCCCGCAGCTGGAACTTCAGGAACCAACCGATATATTATTTTTTAGAATAGAATCTTTCTTTACTGCCACATGACTGCAAGAATAATGAATGAGGAAATTAAACCAAAAAAGCTGCCCTCCATGATGCCATGCTTGAGATGGGCAAACGCTCTTTAATACGTACTATGTAGTTTAGTTAATCTGCAATGCAAAGGTGAGTTGGACCCCCCCTGACTATCTTACATTGTACTCCTATCTTAGCGGAGGATGTAAACTGTCAGCGTTAAATAGAGAGGTATGCTGTTCTCCTGACCATCTTGCACTGCATGTGTGTCATAACGTTTGAGCGTTTCTTGATGTAGTGTGATTACAAGTAGAGGAATCTAGCTAGAGTGTTGTTTGGGATCCTGATGTGTTCATTGGACAATGTTTAATTTTGTAGAGGACAGGGCATTCAACTCTGTTTTTTCAGTATTCTAAATCTGAAGTCTGAATTTTGTATCGCTGATCCGTATATACAGACTTGAAGAAAAATAGGTGGCTTTTGAGATACTTAAAACATACATGTTGCAGTTGATTGACGATGCCGAGCGGAAGCGGTGTGAAAGATTTCCAGAGTTGTCTCAGTTGATCAGACTCAAACAAGCATAAACACAGGTAATTAACCATGATTCAGGGTACATTATTCAAATGTTTACTGCAACCGAATCCCCATAATTTCAACAGAGGGAACAGGAAAAGCAAAATCTGCAACATCTGAGTACACGTAGACGCAGTCGCTCGTTTGTGCAGATTTCAGTCCAATGACCGCGCATCTTCATCATTACAATGGATCTAGGCAACACTGATCTGCACGTATACAGATACCTGCAGGAATCCTGCAGAACGGCAAGAGGAAGGGAATGCCTCCGAGTTAGGAATATACAGTTTAATAATTAATCAATTTTTCTGTATTTAAATTTACTGGCTGTCACCTAGAACATGTTCTTAATGCAGCAAACCATTACTTGATTCAGTTAGTGAGTGCTGCACTCGGGAGCAGCTGCTATCTTCTGCTAGTCTGCACTTGGGGTTGAAGCTAGCTCTTGGTTCCTGCGGATATTTTTACATCCATCTCCAGTTTGTAAGGTCAAACTAATTAAACAAAGGAGATAACCCCAAGAAAAATCTGCAGCAGGGGCCATTAAAGCACAGCCATGGCATAGCTATTCTAGCAATAAGAGCTTGCATGACTTCAGGACCAAAAGTTCTTAAACCCATTGAAAACTACTTCCTCCGTCCGGAAATTTTTCTGACAAGTATTTCCGAATGGAGGGACTACATCCTGAAGCACAACTATCAGTCTATCAGATACCTGTCACAACAATACACTTCTCAGAATTACTAACCTAAAAGGGAAGAGGT
Organism: Triticum monococcum; assembly: GCA_034509565.1. Taxonomy (NCBI): domain Eukaryota; kingdom Viridiplantae; phylum Streptophyta; class Magnoliopsida; order Poales; family Poaceae; genus Triticum; species Triticum monococcum. Next base: position 790,076,958 of record CM067847.1, read on the forward strand.
TCAGAAAAAAAGTGAATTTCTTACTTAAAAACAATAGCAACTATAGTATTATGCAGTTTTAGCTTGCATAATACGAGAATAAGCCAATGTTACTTCAAAATCATGCCTATTCTTCAGACTTTATAGGTGCGATTGTTTTTATCCTTTTTCAGGCAAACGGTTTATAATGTTTTTGCGAATAAAATTGTTACCAACCCCTTTTCAGATATAAATGGTCGATGTTTTGAAGCATGCAGCTGCACATGAGTTCAATATATCATCATCCAAACATGAGAAGCCACACATGAACATCTAACCAATTCACAAGGTAGTACTCCACAATCTTTGAAAAATAAACTTAATGCATCAGCAACCCTAGTATTCATCGATGCATATGCATTTCTTACAAGCAAGTAAAACATGGCTCTGTACAAGGAATAAGCTCTAATTTTTTGGACTGTACATTTTGCACTAGAAATTAACACCTGGAACTGACACTTTTGTATCCGGAAGAAAAAGCAATCAGACCTCTTGACTCTTGTAGGGATTAGCGCCATCCCCGCTGCCGGGGGAGGAGGCGTTGCCCACCCTCCCGTGTGGTGCTAGGCTTAGAGTTTGGGGGAGTCGCAGACGGCCGGCGGTGGTGTTGCCGAGGGAGCGGAGGCGTAGGCCAGCCTTTTAGCTCGTCGAGCTCGGGGGAGAGGCGGCCGGTGACCTTGGCATCGGGAATGAAGGTCGGTGTCGTGCAGCGGCTCTCCTGGACCGACTCAGCTCCATCTCATAGACGGCCGACGGCACCGGATGACGAGAAGGCGGTGAGATTGGCATCGGGATGGCGGATCTGGACGGAGGAGCGAGGGGACATTGGAGGAGAGAGGTTGTCGCCCATGGCATCGAAGGGAGGGATTTGAGGATTGGGAGTAGGGGGATGGGTTCGTGAATGAATCGGGAGGGATCTGGCAACGAGGGTCTGGTTGAGGTGACAGATTTTTGACGAGAATAAAGATGAATTCCTCGCGCCCCATGGATCTGCAATCACCCCCTAATTTCCAGCTGCGCAAAAAAACGAGGGACTCATAAGACAATCACAAGCATAGACAACAATGAAAATGAATGGTGTGGCAAATTAACTATGCTTAAGCTGTGTATAAGTATGTATACCTCGCATCCTTTCTGCCACAGCTTCTTTCGTGTGATGTCATCTTCAGAAATCCGGGGCATATAAATCAGCTCCAGGTGACCGAGGGATGGAAGGTGCAGTAACACTTTGGGGAGCTTTCTCATCTTCTCCCACCGCCAAAGTTCCAGGTGAAAGAGCTTTGGCATTGTCCCTTCCTCCATCCTCCACACCTCGGTGGAAAAACGATCAAGTTTTAACTCTTGCAGCCGAGAGAACCCTTGGGAAGAGCAGCACATGGTCTGCCCTTTGTACCCACCCAAATGCAACACCACAAGACAGGGGAGTTTCTCCAGGATCGGCATCGGGTCTTGTTTTATGACTTCAGCATATAGAACTAGACGACGTACGCTTTGTGGGAACTCCGCAGGCAGCCTATCGAGCACATCAAATTTGACGAGACTAATATCAACCAGGTGAGCCATGTTTGCAAATATGTTGAGCACCTCCGCTGGTATATTGGGGTACATCCACAAGGCGAAGTTTGTTAGTTGATTCATCTGGCCCCAGAAAATCATCATGTCATGACAGCGGAAATCAGTGCCAGCATGACCAAGATGAAACGCAAAGCTCTGTATCTCTTTCAGCTGCAGTTGCACACTCCTTGCAGGTGGTGGTGGAGAAAATTTTCTCTGACATGAAAGGTAAACATGCCTTAGAGTAGGGATATCCCAGAGGGAGTCTGGTACTACCGATGACAAAAATGTGCTTCTGAGATCTATAGTCTGTAAGTAAAGGAGTTTGCCAATTGAAGAAGGTAACGCCACAAGTCCACAATTTGCCAACCTAAGCAATCTTATGTGAATGCACCCACCAATTACACTGGAGAAATCTTTTAGTGTTGAATCTTCAATGCAAAGAACTCTCAGGAATATCAGCTTAGGAAGGGACACTGATTTAAGTTTAAAGCCAAGCAGACTTCGGATATTAGACGTTGCAGGTAAAATCTCATCACTCAAAGTTTGAAAACTAAAACGATAATATATCAAGTTATCAGATGATGATGATGATGCACCAGCTTGGCCTGCAAATTTATTTAGAGTGCACCACATGTGAGAAAGAAGCTAGCCACATATGAAGGGCATATAGTAAAATAGAAAATAGAATGAATTAATAGGAAGAGACCAGCAGACGAAGCCTGACCTGCAGTTTTATTGATAGCATCAAGAAAACCATCATGTCTTGCTTCTTCTATGCACCAGTCATGTCAGATATCGTGAATCCTTATTCTCTCTATCCATCCATGTGCCGTACTTCTGCCAACAACTTGTACCAAGCTTCTCTGAGCCAACTCGGTTACATAATTACGTGCTGTTACTTCTAGTATATGCTTTGGTGTATGTGGAATGAAGCTTTCTGCTATCCATAATTGAATAAGGTCTGGCACATATATTATGAAGTCCTCGGGAAAAGCAGCAAGATAGAGAAAACAAGCTCTTAAATAATGATTTGGCAGGTCCTTGTAACTGCGAGCCAGTATGTCCCGCATGATCTGTCCATTCTTGGTTGAAGGCCAATCAGAGAGTATATTAGACCATATTTGTGCATTCAGATTTTTTGATAGATAACCCCCCAAAACTGCAAGTGCAAGTGGCAACCCATCACATTTCTTTGCAAGCTTTCTCCCAAGTTTTTCAAACTCATCCACATCACGCATGACAGACCTTTTGTATGATGGTAAAGCTTTGCAACTAAATAGTTCCCAACTTTTCTCTTCATCTAACTTCTTCAAATGATGAACATAGGTTGGCATTTGGACATGATTTGCAACATCTTCTTTCCGGGTGGTTAATAGTACTCTACTACCATTAGTTGCATCTGGAAAAGCTTTAACCCTTTTATTTATCTGGTCCCATGTGTCAGTTTCCCACACATCATCAAGAACTATCAAGTATCTTTTTTGCAATAGAAAATCATGGATCTCCTTTCCCACCTCATACTCATTCATCTTAGCAATTGACTCATCTGTGCCCCCTATTATTTGTTTCATAATATCCTTTAGTAAATCAATGCCCTTGAATTTTTGAGATACAGTGACCCAAGAAACTGCCTCAAAGTGTTGTTTGATACTAGATGAAGCGTATACTTTTCTAGCGAGTGTTGTTTTTCCCGCCCCACCCATGGCAACTATGGAGACAACACTAAGAGTTATGTCATCTTTGTCAACTAACTTGCCAACTATTTCTTTGTACTCATCCCCAAAACCAACAAGGTCAATATCTTGAAAGTTTTGGTGCATAGTAACATAATCTTGTGGATACTCATCCTCAATATGAACCTTTTCTACATCACTAGTATCCAAATTGATTTTCAAACGGTTTGCACTATCAAATATCTCACCGACCTTCCTTTTTACACGCTGTATTTCAGCACCAATTGTGTGAAGGGTAACCAGGTCACTTGGCAAGCGAGCATACCTGGAGATGGCACCCATGAAGCCCTTCTTGAGCCTGTTTCTCTTCTCCATGTAGTCGGCCGCTTCAATGGCATTCTCGGCCTCATATGCCGCATCCCTGATCTGGCTGACCCAGGTAGCCACAAGCTCATCTCCTGATCTCCTTTTGGCGTCGGCGGATTTCAGGTAGCTCTTTAGCCGCCTCAGCTCATCCTTCAAGAATCCCACTTCAAGGGTGACACCGCATAGGAATGTGGTCTCCTGGACGGCAAGGGTGCTCACGTTGCCAAGCACGGAGCCAATGGCCGACTCGGCCATTAGTTTCTCCGGGCTAGCTCTCCCTCTCAGAGATGGAATGCTTGACGTGGGATGAATGGGTGGAAGAAATTATGCAGGTGTTGCTGACCACGAACGATTTGATGGCATCTGGCTTTGTATTTCTTGTTGCTTTGAGCTAGGTTGTATATATAGCAGAGCAGATTCAGCTCAGGATATGTATACGTGATGATGGAAATGAAGGAAGGAATATGGTGTGCTTCCGGGGAATTTTTCTCATTTTCTTTACCTTTGCTTTGACATGAAGGCAACGTATAAAGCAAAGAACCTCCCCACACGTTTGCTTGAGTTGCAGTTTTAGCATCATTCGATCCCATCTGCATGCAGCAGCCTTTCATCTGTTGGGGGCCATGGCCTTCTCGTGGTGGGCCTCATGGTCTCGTGAGAGCGATGCAGATTGGGCCTCGAGCACACACCAAAGCTATTGCTCCACCGCATGATGGATTCTTTGCTGAATCCTTACCTATAATGTGCTGGTAGAATGCTTGCTCTCGGCACTACCATTATAAACATGTCACTAGTGCCCAACTAAGCTGCTGCTTACTTGCTCAATGCAAAGTGCCCAACTAAGCTACGTAGTATTATCTGCTAGTAAAGCCACTAGTCTCTAGTACGTCTTTGTTGGTTTGGTTTGTGTAGCATTATAAATATTTCATAGATCGATCACAGCGCTCTGAATTTATGCTCCCAAGGGGACAAGATTTGAATGAAAAATATGAATTCATAGAAGAGGGCAGTTTTGCTGATCCAGAAATACTATTGCAAGTCTTACCTCATCTTTTTTTTTCGAAAAGGGGGGACTCCCCGGCCTCTGCATCAGAACGATGCATACGGCCACAAGTCTTACCTCATCTGCATCAGTGCATGGATGTTGTAGCAGTTGCTCTTTCTGAATACTGGCCTTTAATTTGCTCATTATCTTCCGGCACATGCATGGTGCAGTAATATCTTTTCTGAACAACATGCTTATGCCTGTGCTTTGTAGGTGTTGTTTTGCTGGAAATTTCAAGGAACGACCGAAAGAAACCTCACTTGATGCGACCGTTCATGATAGACTTGCACTACAAGGGGATCCTGATGGGGATATTACCATCAGCAGTAGTGATTCCGAGGTGTTCAGGTGGCATTTTCTCAAAGCATACATACGCTGAATTGTGTTCAAATTACATACATATATGACTGGATTTAAATTTTTGATCAATTTCTGTTGAAGCACTTTAGCTAAATCTATGTCAGATCGATTATACATGGTTCCTTCTTATTTTAAACTTGCTATAATTTTGTAAAATCTTATGGCTCTTCTCGAAGTTCATTGCGATGTAGTTATACTGTGTTTTTTTTATGATGCAGGCGCCATGAAGTGGCTTTCCAAAGTATAAAAAAAAAGCTCAGTGGATAGCAGCGTATGTTTTTCTTACTGTCAGTGGTCTTGTACAAACACCTGGGGATGTCTGTGAGCAAGACCACTGAAGCTGCTACTGCTGGTGGTGGTGTAAATTTTGCTTTAGCTGCTGTTGTGTACGATTCCTGCTTTTCTTGGTCTGGAGTAACAAAAGGTGAAAAACTCAGCTAGATATATAGATGTCGTTGTGTTAGTATAAAAAAATTTGAAGGAAATTATTATCGACCTGCACGTATTAAATTTAGAAGGCCTGCTCCCTAAACTATGGCACAATTAAATCATGAAATACTCCTGCTCCCTCCTTCCACGTTTGCACGTATTTTTTTTTAAATTGAACTTTAATTTGATGAATAAACTATGAGTAATACCAGTGGAAACTAAACAAAAGAGTCCACGGATTGCACCAACGGAGATACTATTTATTCGCATAACAAATGGCAGTGATGACCAATCAAGTTTGACATGGAGGTATATATGAAGTTACTTCGGCACATTAGGTTTACGATGCAGTACACACAGAGGACTACTTCCGGCAGGAGTAAAACCCAATTATTTTGGGCTGGAATGAGCAGCAGACTTGACCAACCAGCTGGCTAGCTGCCTCTGTGCTTTCAGATCCTGTGGCTTTGTCACTTATCCCATCCATATGGTGCACCTGAGACTCTTCCCCTGCTGCAGCAAGTTGAATGCCGTGTTGATGTCCTTGAAGGCAACTTGATGAGTTATGAACTTACCCAGCTCCAGCTCCTGTGTTGTCCAAAAAACCAAAATACATGGAAAATTTTCTGAATCGAAACCTCTCGAACCTAGACCCGATTATCAACAATATGCATGATCAGTCTGATGGGCGTCACCTTGTTCAGGTTCATGTCGGCCAGAATCAGGATGTCCTGCTTAGGTTTCACCCCTCCGAAGAGCGATCCCATGACGCATTTCCCATGGAGTATCTCCCGTGAAGGTAGGGTGAAAGCGCTGGCATGCATTTCCACTCCAAGGATGATCGTCTTGGCCCACCCCTGCATCGGCAACATTCCAACATCGGAAGCCAAGTCAGAAAGTGAAAGTCATCTTACCGGCGAATGTGTGTATCAGTGTGTGTTCTTGTGTGTGCATACCGCCCGAGAGCTCCGGAATGCATCGCTCATCAGCGCAGCCAGCCGGATGCACTCGAAGCAGTAGTCATCAGGCTGCAGATGAAAGTGGATTTAAGTGGGACTAATTAGCCCTTCCCACTTAAATTGCTTCAGTGGGATCCCATTGGATAGGAGAAAAAATAGTCGGGCTATCCCACTTAGCCCATTGGAAGCTTGCCTTGCCCTGTTAGCTAACCAATCCTGATAGTTTCTCCTGCACTAAGGAATAGAGCGGGCGCCGCAGCGTGAGCCCCCGCTGCCGGTCATGCCGCTGCTGCAACTTGTTCCCACCGCCACCATCGATCAAGCTGCCGCCGCACCTCCTGCTACTTCCTCCTGGCACCACGCCGCGAGGTGTAGCAAGTAGCTTCTTGGCCACAGCAAACAAGTTGCCGACCATCCGTTGACTGAGATGTAGCAAGACTTTCAGTACAGTCCTGCTACACATACGACAACTTCTATACGACTTTTATCAGTTATCAGTAGCCATCGATTCAATTCGAGAACTACTACACGTACGACTAATTTTGTACGATGTACGTACGACAGTGGTCAGCGGCCGTTTGATCAGTTGGATGGACGAGTGAGATCATGTCGTACGAAAATCGTACGCACTGTTCATCGTATGCACAGCAATTTCGATTCAATTCCACGTACGAGTGAGATCACGTCGTACAGAAATTATACGCACTTCTAATCGTACGCAAAGCAATTTTGCTTTTAATATACTAGTTTAAGGTCCTTTAGGACACACCGTTTTTTTTTAAGAAAAAAGAGGTGCACATCGTGGGTCAGCTTGTAACAAGCTGAGGACAGGGTGGCTTGGATTCACCCTGTCCCCATCGTCCATTAATCCAATCATCAATGGCTGCCTACAATATTATGCGTCCAAGGCAAGGTGAAAACAAAGAGAATCAAGGGCCAAGAATCCAATCAGTGAAAACATGGCTAACTCGGCTGGTTAGCCAAAGTCGGGTAGTTTGTGAAAATTAATTCTTGGTCGGCCACTGGAGAAGGGCTGCCGTCCGGATGAGAAGATGCTCCGCGGCTACGGCTAGCGCTCGCCATTGCCGCCTATAAAGTTATCCCGGATAGACACATGAACAATTAAGCACGCTTAGGCCAACTCCATCGCACGACCCCAAACGAACGTCCGTTTGGCCCGGATTTTGTCTGTTTGGGGCGGGCAATGGAGTCGTGCCCGGGCCTTTTCTGGGATACGGTGGCCGTGCGCCAAACGCGCAGACGCATCCATCTGCCGCATCCTGTCTGCCTCCTTTTTCAAACGCAAAGCAATAAAACCATGACCTGTAGTTCATGCCAGCTGCTCTAGTTTATGCCGGCAACACAGCCAGCCTACACGACCTCGCCGGTAACACAGCCAGCAGCCGGCAACCCAACCAAGCTCCAAAATGAATAGTTTTCTCGCCGGCAACATAGCCAGCGGCCAGCAACATAGCCAACCTTCAAAAAATGAGTAGGTTCTTCGCCGACACACATCTAGTGGCCGGCACCCATGCCAGCCTCCAAAAAAGAACGTCCACGTCTGAATAGACCACCTAGTTCAGGCCCTGGGCGTCGAACATCTCGTTCTGCCGGGCCTCGAACCACCTCCTCGTCTTGTCGCTCATCTTGCTCAAGTCCGCGCTCATGATCGCTAGCGCCACCTCCTTTGCTTTGGTTGCGGCATTGACGGCCTCGATGTCGAGCTGCCTCTACCAGGACGCCTCCTCCATATCGATCTTCCTCTTCTTGGCCGCCTCCTCCATCTCATGCTTCTTCGTTTGAAGGTCTAGGTATTGCTTCATTTGCTAGTCCTTGATTTGTCGCTTTTTCTCATCCCTCACATCCTTTTGAGACATCATGCCGTGCAAAGTCTGATGCAAGGCAAAAGATGATGCATCACACTTGTCGTCCATCTTGGAGTTGGTCTTGCCCTTCGGCCTCTTTAACGCCTCACCATCTCCACCTTCGGCCAATGCGACCATCTTCTTTCCTCTCTTCCTTTGAAGCTCACGGTATTGATCTTTAAACTTAGGGCAATTGTCGATGTGCGTCCAACAATACGTAAGAGTGAATAGCTTGTCATTGTGCCGGGCCTTGAATGCTTCCAAAGATTAAAATGCCTACACCATCAACAACAATTGGACATGAAACATATAGAAGGCCGAAGAGAGGACCGTAGCAACGAAAGATAAAAGAGACCATACCATGTCCCCAATGCGAGACCATTCACGGACGTGCTTCAACGCTCCCTCGTGTGTGTATAGCCGTCGAGGAGCTCTGCGGGACCCGTACGGCCGGACTAGTTCGTATGCGCATTCGTATAGTCGTATTCTTATACGGCCGGATGATTCATTTTCGCGTGCAACCGGCCACGCTTGGAGCAGCACGTGTCATGGGAAGTTGCCAAAAATGTCCCATCTATAAATGAGGAGGGGAACCACCTCCAGCCGCATCGCCCACCATTCCCCCCACCGCATTGTCTCCCTCTCCCCAACCGCATCCTCTCCATCACCTCCATCGCCATGGAGGACGCAGGAAGCGACCGCCTCGATTGGGTCGTAGATCTGGTGGCGCAGGCGCAACAGGTCGTGGTGGGCACATGGGTGAGGGGAGGTGCCGGCGTCCAGGGCGCTGCAGCAGATGCTGTAGATCTGGAGAAGGTAGAGGCGGGCTGGAGCGGCGCAATCCAGCTAGATGCGCCCGCTCTAGCGAGCTCCGGCGAGGCGCAGAAGGTGGAGGCGGGTTCTGGCGAGGCACACAAGGTGGAGGCCTGCTCTGGCGAGGAGCAAGTGGAGCAGAAGGTAATTGCTTACCCCTTTTAGTTGGTAGTTTTGAGATTATAGGGTTTGGCCAGAAGTTTCTTCGGTTAGATTAGTTGGATGGAGGGTTTTCTATGCATTAGGGTTTTCTGTATTTGATTCGTGCAAGAATGGTGGACCACATATGATTATTAGATTAGGTTATAAGTAGCCGGATTGAGGGATGTGGTTTTTTCAGATGCTTATTAGATTAGTAGTTGAAATTTTGCTTCTTAGATTTTAATTAGTATGAGGTTGAACACATTATTTACGAGGGAATCTAAGGACAAATAGACAATGTATGATTATTAGATCTGTAGTTCAATGCTGCAGACATATATGATTATTAGATTTGATCTGTGGTTCAATGCTACTTGATGGAAACAGATTGGAATGCATTAATTTTGATGTGCCAATGAATTGATTTAGATGATACTTGATTCATCTATAATTTTTTTGTTGTTCAGGTAGTAATGAAATTTTAGATGTTAGTTGGAGATGTATGCATTTATAGTTGAAGTTGTACCTAAGTAATTACTGCATTATGTTAATATATGTAGAAGCTTTGCTGCATTATTCCAAAAAATGCAACAACATACAAACTCTCTAGCTAAAGCATTCAAATGCAACAACAAATGCGATCAAAATTGATACTAGGGTAACAATTGATCTAACAACATAATGATACCAAGCCTCACTATCAATGGCATATTTTTTGATCTTTCTAATCTTCAAGTGCATTTTCTCCATCTTGATCTTGTGATTATCAACGACATCGCCAACATACAACTTCAGTTTCATCTTCTCTTCTTCAATTTTTTCCAATTTTTCTTTCAAATACTCGTTTTCTTTTTCAACTAAATTTAACCTCTCGACAAGAGGGTCGGTTGGAATTTCCGGTTCACGTACCTCCTAGATAAAAATATCTATGTCAACTTGATGGGCATAATTTGTCATAAACACGAAATGCAACAAATAGTTATAAAAGAGAATATACCACATCCGAATAATAAACCGGACGAGGGCCGACGGGGACGGATATCAAAACCATGGCACTATGTATAACAAACAACGACGTGCGGGTAAGAAAATTATACAAGTAACTATATATCTAAATCACACAAACATAATTTTTTTTGTATAAAAAAGATATGAACAAGAGACTCATCAAGGTGTGCCTGCGACGGAACGGTGCGGGCAATCGACGGTGGTTAGGACGGGAAGGCACAAATTAAACCACACCTACGTATGCAAACTAAGAGTTAATTTTAAGCTCAAATTGCATATAAATAAAATAAACTACCACATATAATAATTACTCCAAAACTAAAACCCACAAATCACTATACTTATAGAGCATTGCAAGAGCTAATCTAGCAATGAGAGATGAAAGGACAAAGTTGCTATCCTTTGTGATCACATGGATGGACAGAAGGCCTTCAAATCTTGACAATTTTTGGGCAAAATGAAGGATGCGCTCGAGAGAGGAAGAACAGAGAGGAGAGGAAAGGGGAAGGACAGAGAGCTCGGGCTCGATGAAGGGTTTATATAGGAACATCTTTAGCCCCGGCTAATGATACAAACCGGGACTAAAGGTGAGCTTCTAGTATCGGTTTATGCCACGAAACGGGACTAAAGGTGTTGGTGGGGACCCAGCCTGCAACCACCTCTTTAGTCCCGGTTCGTGGCACGAACCAGTACTAGAGGTTCAACACGAACTGGGACTAATGAGTGCCGCCCGCCTAGCCGTTGAAACCGGCACTAATGGACACGTTAGTGCCGATTCGTAATTGAAACGGTACTAATGAGGTGAACATAAGGTCGTTTTTCTACTAGTGTATCAATCAGAGGTAAGTGGACAAAGGAATGCAGATGTAGGTGTGGCTTAGGATGGCATGGTGTTTGGCTTTGAACTACTTATTGTTTCCAGATCAATGACAGAGAAGAAAGCAGAGCATAGTATGTGTGCATGTATACGTGATGGAAGATTGTATCTGAAAAAGGAGCATGCAAGAATGCTTGTTCTCTGAAGGATGGTGTGAGCTTTCCTTTTAGGAACCAACGGATATGTTATTTTTTAGAATAGAATCTTTCTTTACTGCAGCATGACTGCAAGAATAATTAATAAGGAAATTAAAGCAAGAAAGCTCCCCTCCATGATGCCATGATTGAGATGGGCAAAAGCTCTTTAATACTCTGTAGTTTAGTTAATCTCCAGCAAAAAGTTGAGTTGGACCCCCCTGATTATCTTATACCGTATTCCTATCTTAGTGGAGTATGCAAACAAGTATGGAGTTAAATAGAGAGGGATGCTGCTCTCCTGCCCATCTTGCACTGCATGCGAGTTATGTCATAACGTGTGAGCATTTCTTCAGTAGAAATCAAACAAGCATAAACACCGCAGCGGAAGAAACCAAGAACTTGGGTTGAGTGTGATTACAAGTAGAAGAATCTAGCTAGAGTGTTGTTTGGGATCCTGATGTGTTCAGTGGACAATGTTTAATTTTGTAGAGGCCAGGACATCCAGCTCTGTTTTTTGAATATTCTAAATCTGTAGCGAAACTCTGAATTTTGTATCGCTGATCCGTATATACAGCCTTGAAGACAAATACTTGGTGGCTTTTCAGGTATTAAAAACGTACATGCTAGAGTTGATTGATGATGCCGAGTGGAAGCGGCGTGAAAGGTTTTCATAGTTTTCTCGGTTGATCAGACCCAAACAAGCATAAACACGAACCATGATTCAGGGTACCCTGCGGTGGTATACCCCGTTTGGTCTGCGGAAACAAATGTCAAGGAGCTTGTTCTTCATAGTACATGATTCAAATGTTTACTGCAACCGAATCCCCATAATTAGAACAGAGGGAACAGACAAAGAAAAATATGCAACATCCGAGTACACGTAGATGCAGTCGCTCGTTTGTGCAGATTTCAGTGCATGACCATGCATAGGGGCCACATAATTTCAGTGCATAATCAGTACATGATTTTGGAAAGGCCAGAACATTGTAATCGGGAATCAACATGGTAGCTCATGTGCTAGCTCTTACAGGACGTGTTGATCCACCAAACTTGTGATTGGACTACCTCCTATATTTATTCTTGAACATATAGGAGACGATGTAAGCGTTGTTTAATTTTAATAAAGCTAGCCATGAAGGCTTTTCCGTCGAGAAAAAATTATTCATCGATGCATATGGATTTGTTATGAGCAAGTAAGGTATAGGCATGCACGGCTCTGTACAACCCAGTTTCTCTGGACTCTATGTACATTTTGCACTGAAAATGAACTGACACTTTTGTACATGAAAGAAAATAAATGCAACAGACATCTTGGAGGATTAGCACCATCTCTCTCTGCCGCCAGGGAAAGAGACTTGGAGTTCGGGGGAGGTGCAGGCGGCTGGTGGTGGAGAGGAGCGATGGGCAGCAGCCTCTCCGAGACCACCTCAGCTCCATCTTGTACACGGCCGACGGCATCGGAGGACGAGGAGGCGGCGACATTGGCATCGGGAGGGCGGATCTCGATTCTAGACGGAGCAAGAGGAGCGAGGGGCCACTGGAGGAGGGAGGCTGTCGTATCGATCGCCCATGGTGTCCTTCAAGGGAGGGAGAAGGTAAGCAGGATATTATGAGGATTGGGAGGAGGGAGATGGGTTCAAGAATGAATCGGGAGAGTGCCATATTTTAGACGAGAATGAAGATGAATTCATCGCGCCCCACAGATCTGCAATCACTCGCTAGTTTCCACCTGCGTAAACAAAGCATGCTCATAAGGTGTGGCAAATTAACTATGCCTAAGCTGCGTATATGTATGTATACCTCGCATCCTTTCCGCCGCAGCTCCTTTAGTGTGATGTCATCTTCAGAAATCTGATCCATATAGCTCAGCTTCAGGTGACCGAGGGATGGAAGGTGCAGTAATCCTTCCGGGAGCTTGCTCATCTTCTTGCACTGCAAAAGTTCCAGGTGGGAGAGCTTTGGCATTGCCCCTTCCTCCATCCTCCACACCTCGGTGGAAAAATTACCAAGTTCTAACTCTTGCAGCCGAGGAAACCCTTGGGCAGAGCAGCACATGGTCTGGCCTTTGTACCCCCTCAACTCCAAAACCACAAGACAGGGGAGTTTCTCCAGGATCGGCATCGGGTCTTGTTTTATGACAATAGCATGTAGAACAAGACGACGTACGCTTTGTGGGAACTCAGCAGGCAGCTTATCGAGCACACCAAATTGGTAGAGACTAATATCAACCAGGTGAGGCATGTTTGCAAATATGTTGACCACCTCCGCTGGTATATTGGGTTGCATCGACAAGGAGACCGTTGTTAGTTGATTCAGCTGGCCCAAGAAAATCATCATGTCATGACAGCGGAAATCAGTGCCAGCAGGATAAAGATGCAACACAAAGCTCTGTAGCTCTTTCGGCTGCAGTCGCACACTCCTTGCAGGTGGCGGTGGAGAAAACCCATTGTCAAGGTAAACATGCCTTAGAGTAGGGATATCCCACAGAGAGTTTGGTACCACTGACTCAAGTTGTGTGTGTTTGAGATCTATAGTCTGCAAGTAAAGGAGTTTGCCAATTGAAGAAGGGAGCGCCGCACCATGACAATTTCTCAACCTAAGCAATCTTAGGTGAATGCACCCACCAATTACAGTCGAGAAATCATTTAGTGCTGAATCTTCAATGCAAAGAACTCTCAGGAATCTCAGCTTAGGAAGGGACACTGATGAGAGTTTAAAGCCAAGCAAACTTCGGACATTAGGTGTCGCAGGTAAAATCTGATAACTCGAAGTTTGAAAACTAAAACGATAAGATATCAAGTTATCAGATGATGATGATGATGCACCAGCTTGGTCTGCAATTTTTTTTAGAGTGCACCACATGTCAGGCAGAAGCTAGCCATATATAAGTACATATAGCAAAATAGAAAATTGAATCAATTAATAGGAAGAGATCAGGAGACAAAGGCTGACCTACAGTTTTGTTGCTGGTATCAAGAAAAACATCTTGTCTTGCTTCTTGTATGCACCAGTCATGCAAGATATCGTGAATCCTTATTCTGTCTATCCATCCATGTGTCGTACTTCTGTCAACAACTTGGACCAAGCTTCTCTGAGCCAACTCGATTACATAGCTCCGTGTTGTTTCTTCTAGTGTATGGTTTGGTGTATCTGGAATGAAACTTTCTGCTATCCACAACTCAATAAGATGCGGCACATGTATTTCATAATCCTCAGGAAAAGCAGCAAAATAAAGTAAACAAGATCTCAAATGATGATTCGGTAGGTCCTTGTAACTGCGTGCCAGTATGACACTCATCATTTGTCCATCCAGAGAGTATATCGGACCATATTTGTGCATTTAGATTTTTAGACAGATAACCTCCCAAAACTCCAAGTGCAAGTGGCAATCCATCACATTTCTTTGCAAGCTTTCTCCCAAGCTTTTCAAACTCGTCCACATCCTGTATGGCAGACCTTTTGTATGTTGGTAAAGCTTTGCTACTAAAAAGTTGCCAACTTTTCTCTTCATCTAATTTCTTCAAAGGATGAACATAGGTTGGCATCTGAACATGGTTTGCAACATCTTCTTTTCGTGTTGTTAACAGTACTCTGCTACCATTAGTTGCATCTGGAAAGACTGTAATCATTCCGTTTAATTGCTCCCATGTATCTGTTTCCCAAACATCATCAAGAACTACTAAGTACCTCTTTTGTGACAGAAATTCATTGATCTTCTTTCCCACCTCATACTCTTTCATTTGGTCAACAGACTCATCCTTGTGCCCTGTGATTTGTTTCATAATATCCTTTAGTAAATCAACACCCTTGAACTTTTGAGATACAGTCACCCAAGCAAGTGTGTCAAAGTGCTCCTTAACTCTAGATGAAGTGTAGACTTTTCTAGCAAGTGTTGTTTTTCCTGCCCCGCCCATGGCAACTATAGACACAACACTAAGCAGGTAATCATTGTCAACTAACTTGTCCACTATTTCTTTGTGCTCATCCTCAAAACCAACCATGAAAACATCATCTTCAGAGTTTTGATGTATAGGACCATCATCTTGTGAAAAATCGTCCTTTACAAAAACATTGTTATCCAGACTAATATTCAGATTTTGTGCGCATGCAAAAATCTCCTTGATCTTCCTTTTTACACGTTGAATTTCAACACCGATTTTACGAAGGGTTACGAAGTCATTCGGGAATCTAGCATACCTTGAAATAGTGCCCATGAATCCCTTCTTGAGCCTGTTCCTTTTTTCCATATAATCTGCAGCTTCAATGACATTCTGAGCTTCAGAAGCCGCAGTCCTAATCTGGCTCAGCAAGACTGCAACCCTTGCATTTCCTGATCTCCACTTGCTATCAACATCTTTGAGGTAGGCCTGCAACCTTTATCAGCTCATCTTTCAACAGCCCCACTTCAAGGTTGACTGCACACAAGAATGTGGTCTCCTGGACTGCAAGGTTACCCACGCTCCGAATCACGGTCCTAACAGCCCACGCTCCCGAGCACGGTGTTCACAGCCGACTGCGTCATCGCCCCTTTCTTCTTCCCCCCTCAAAGACAGGGAAAAGGCTCGGACTGCAAGCCTGCAAGTAGCCAAGGTTGACCGTGAGAACGTACTGTAGCGAGGAGAGGAGGATAAGACGAGAAAAGGTGCAAGAGACAGATCTGAGAGACTCACCGACGGGATTGTGCAGACTGCCGCCCACGGGAGCAGCGCACCGTTCCCCGGCGGCTTCAACCACAGCACGGGCGGCGGTGCTTCCCCAGCCCAGATCCCTCCACGTGGCTCGCTCTCCGGCGCGCCGAGGCCTCCTCCGTGCACGGTTGCGGTGCGGGGTGTTAGCAGTGTAGCGGCGTTGTCCTCCCCTTGGACGGTGTCGATGGCGGCGTGCTCGGCCGGCGACTGTGGCGCTGTGCAGGCGGCGGCTCCAGGAGAAAGAGAGAGAGAGAGAGCGCGCGCGTGAGAGTGAGTGAATGGGAAACTGCTGCTGCTGGGCAAGCTGTTGCTGCTGCTGGCCAAGACTCACATGCATCGACCTCGCTGGCCAAGACTCGAAACAGTGCTCGTGAATTATTGCATCTACTGCATGGGTATACTGTTTTCTCCGTGTGGCTCAAGGGAAGAGTGGAAAAGGTAGACCGCCCACAGGTTCAGTGTTTTTATTTTAAATTAAACACAAGAGGGGTCTCGAAGGACCCCGAATGTGCATTAGATATTTCTGCGAACAGTACAAGCACCAATTACACAAGGACCAACATAGCACAGAAAATTACAGAGCAGTCCTTGCTTTTTGCAAAGAGGACTCCAGAACAGAAAATAGAAAATCAATCTAGTCCTTAAACACAGCACCAACCGGAAACCAAAGCCGTCGTCGCCGGGGACGAACCGCTTGGGGCGGCGGCTTCGCTGCGCCATCTCCATCAAGCCTGCATAAACAACAGCAGAAGCTCGGCTAATACTGAACTGCCTAACATCAGACGACGGCGCATCGGAAGGAAAGAACGGAACCGACAAGGCTCCAATAGGCCGCCCTTCGACCAAAAGAAGCACGCGGAAGCCGGCAAGCAGGGACAGTGGTATTATTTTTATTTATTTTAAGATTTCCGGTGATGCGCTTTCAATCTTAAGATGACATGTCAGTCCAATCTTAAACAGAAACCTTTTAAAAGCTTTGCAAAGCCGGAACGCTTGGTGCTATGGCTAACGTGGCCGGACCACTATGGTTGTTAGCTTGGTTTTCCTGTGCGTTTCCTCGACATTTGGACGCACTGAGCATCAAATAGGAACCGCCGAAAAGGAGCCCCTCCATCGCAAAGCCGGAACGCTTTGTGCTATACTGTTGTGGCTAACCATATTATTTTGAACGAGAATGCTAATTTCCAGTCGGCAGGAAATCTGCAACAGGTCCGCACGACCTGCGAGCCGTCGGATATTCATCGCGCGCATGCATATCTCTCTGTGACTCCCGATTTTCAGGTGCCTAATTAACTCGGCGTTAATCTCTCTGATTCTCGATTTTCAGGTGGTGAGTAACTAACTCACGTTAATCTCTCTGACTCCCGATTCTCAGGTGCGTAATTATCTCGCGTTAATCTCTCTGATTCCTGATTTTCAGGTGATGAGTAATTAACTTGCGTTAATCTCTCTGACTTTCTCGGCAAAAGATAGTGTGAGTAATTAACTCGCGTTAATCTCTGTGACTTTCTCGGCAAAAGATAGTGTGCTAGCAGAATTTGATCCTTGTACCTTTTACAAGGTAACCCACTAGCAAACCACCTCACCTATGTTCCTTTTTTTGAAAAAAGAAAGTAGATAGTCTTTTTAACCTGTCTCCTTTTCTATGTTTGCACAAAAGAGAATGCAATGTCCGATCTTTTCCACACTTAAGTAGATTATTTTACCAACTCGTCTCGAGTTGATGACACCATGGTAATTTTGGCGGGGCAGGTTGATGAAATATACCGCTTGTAATTTTTTTTTATATAGTATGATAACTCACACATAACATACCTGATAACTTATGTACTCGGTACTGATTACTTTGGCGCTCGGGAGGGAGGCATTGATGAAATATCCCAGATCATTTTTGTGTGAATATCATGATAACTCACACATCACATATCTGATAAATTTATGTACCCCGATCCAAGTAACTTTGGGGGAAGGGTGTTGATGAAATATCCCCAGTTACTCTGGTGTGAACAACATGGTAACTCAGACATCAAAGACTCGATAACTTATGCACCCCGGTCCTGATAACTTTTGGGGAGGAGGGGGGGGGGGGGAGGGAGGGGTTGATGAAATATCCCCCAGTAACTTCTATGTGAAGAGACCCGATAACTTATGCACTCCGGTCCTGGTAACTTTGATGACATGGGATCTAGTTTCGAAGGTCTCGTCGTGACAAATCTTTTATGTGAAAACAGTTTTTCAATCGGAGCGACGGTTTGAGCTACAAAACATTTTGAATATATATTTTTAGATGGAATCTTTGATGACAACATTTATTTTGTTTTTTTGCATTCAACTATTATACAATAGGAGGAGTCTATATACGCATGCGAGGAAGTTTGCACTGCATGCATGTTTTGTGAGGTGCATGCTCTAGTCACGGGAGCGAGGTGGAGACTGATTCGTGCGGATTTGTTGCTAATTTCTTACCGTCCGAACGTTAGTCGCGTCCTATTTTGAATGTATGGCATTGCTTGCATATATGGGCGATGATATGTGTCGCTCGTAACGACCGCGGCGGCTCACGTCGGCTGCTGGAAGTCTTCCGCTATTGGGCGGCCCAATAACGCGGTTTTTTCACCTTTTTTTCCTAGGTGTTCTTTTACTTAGGTCATTTGTTTTTTCCTAGGTTGGTTTCTAATTAAAAAAATTCACAAAAATTCCAAAAACATGTTCACAAAATAGAAAAAGGTTCCTGAATACAAAAAATGTTCACCAAATTCCAAATGAATTAAAACATAATGTTCAAATTTTGATTTTTTTTAATTTTCAAAAAATGTTTGCATTAAAAAAATCAGGAATTTTTAAAAAAAAATGTGAGTTCAAAAATTATTCACAACTTAAAAATAATATTCATGAATTCAAAAAAATTCACGTATTCAAAAACTCTTGCGAATTTGAAAAATATTGATTAATTAAAAAATTATTCTTTTTTGAAAAAAAATGAACAATTTTTAAATTCAATTTTTTGGAAAAAACTAAAAACTTATGAAAGCCCGAACAAAATTTGAAGATTTTGACATTTTTTAAAATTTTATGAATATTATAAAAAAGGTAAATGAAAGAAAGGAAATAGAAAAAAAAAACATAAAAAGCAGGAAAAAAGTTTCAGAAACTTTAGGTTCCGAAAACTATCTCGGAACCTTTTAGAAGGTTCCCAAACTGGCTGAGAAATCGTTCATGAACCTGTCCAACTCAAGCGAACACGCTCTTTTTAGGCCGTCCCAGCTTAACGCTTGTAGCGAAAGTGATGCGAATCTTATTGCTCACAATAAGGGATAAACTGAAATCTCTAATTAAGAAATACTCCTTTGAAAGATCACTTCTACCTTCCCAGGTTATGCGCCACTTGTCGCAACCGGGGAGTTCTCCCATTTTTCGTAGATCTGTTCATTCAAAATGTTTTCTCTCTTAAACCGTGCATCCAAATCTCTAACTGTTTTCATCGTTGGATTTCTCGCGTTGAGATCTTCAAAACTAGATCTTATGTTGATAAGTTTTGACCAAAGTTTTTGACAAAAAAACCAAACGAAAAAACCACACTTGGAGCACTTATTTTTCACTTTACGAAAGCCGTTTCCGAGAGGAACGGACGTGCCTCTTGCGGAAGCAAATTCATGCCTCTCACAGAAGAAAAACTGTGCTTCTCATGTAAGGAAAAAAACGTATTTTTTTTGTTTCTGGGAGGCACGGCCGTGCCTCTCGCGGAAGCTAATCTGTGCCTCTCACGAAAAAAAGAGAAAATACATTTTTTTGTTTCCGAGAGGTACAATAATGCCTCTCGCGGAAGTAAATCTGTGCCTCTCGCGGAAGCAAAACCGTCCTTCACACGGAAGAAAAAAGAAGAGAAAACGTGTTTTTTTTCTCATTTCTGAGAGGCATGGCTGTGCGTCTCGCGGAAGCAAATCTGTGCCTTTCGCGGAAGCAAAACCGTGCCTCTTGTGGAAGAGAAAAAAAAGTGTTTTTCGCATGAAAAGCTAAGAAAGGCTGGTGGAAAAACCGAAAGGGCAAAAAAAAGGAAAAACCCGTCTAAAAGGCCGAAAACGCGAGCGGAATTTTTTTTTCGAAGGAAGCGCCCAGAGCACGACACGTGGCGACGGCCGACAGCGCGCCAAGTGGCGTGCTCGCAGCCCACCCCAAATGACCCTTGGCGAGGCTCCCGAACGACAAATCCCGTCGGCATAGATCATCATGCCTACGGCTTTGCCGTAGGCATAGTCCTTGGCCAGGAGCAACCATGCGATGCCACGTGGCAGAGATATGCCGACGGCAAAGCCGTCGGCATAGATTCATCTATGCCTACGGCAAAGCCGTAGGCATAGCCCTGCCACCAGGAACACCACGGGTCGCCACGTGGCAGAGCTATGCCGACGGCAAAGCCGTCGGCATAGCTCTGCGACGTGGCATTGCGTGATTCGTCGGCGCTTTTGATGGCGCCGTCCGTTGCCGTCATACGAAAAACACTGCCAACGGCTATACTATGACGACGGCTGACGTCAGGCCGTCGGCATAGGCCCCTATGCCGACGGCTATAGTATGCCGACGGTCTGACAAGACTACGCTGACGACGTCTACGCCGACGAGGCTATGCCGACGGCAGCCGTAGGCATAGATCTATGCCGACGGCCCGTGGCCGTAGGCATAGCCCGCGAGTCCGGTAGTGCGGACGGAGGGAGTACCTATTATAGAAGTACAGTAACAATGCCATAGATCTTGTCTTAATTTTAGTACATCATCAACGGGTCAAAAAAATTTCAGTACATCACTACATGTTAATCATTTTTTTTTCTTTTTCTTACAGGAGGCTGTTGTGCTGTTATGGGGCCTTTGTCCTTGAACCAGCCGAACTGCCCTCAGCTGTACATATGCAGCTCTGCCGATCAGGTTATACTGGCAAAGTCAGTGGAGTCATTCGTGGAGAAGCAACGGAAAGCGGGGTGTGAGGTGAGGTCGTGCCACTTTGTGTCGTCGCCCCACGTGGACCACTACCGGAGCAACCCGGCGCTGTACACCTCTTTTTTTTTAGGGTCACCGGGGAGGGGAGGGAGAGAACTCCCCCACCTGAATTGTATTCAAATTGCCTATAAAACTTCACAGCCTTTTGCAGGATGGGTTCAAGTGAACCAGAATTACAGGGGGCACAGGAGGAGAAGAGGTAAAGCAAAGAACACAACAAATAAACAAGGGAGAACAAAGAGGGAAAACACGCCCCGACACAACACAAAGCACCCCCCGCGAGATCGAACGGCATTGGCCAGCCGGGAACAAGCCATGGCACTGCACCATCGACGCAATCGGAGGCATCACGCAACCAAGACTGCACAACGCCACGACACCACCTGCATCGGGGGTGCATTCGAACGGTCACGCGAGGCCGAGACGACGCCACGGTGCCTGTGTACCGCAGGCAAAGTCGGCATCGCCAAGCAGACAAACCCAAGACACTGTACCATCGACGCAATCGAAGGCATCATGCAACCAAGACTGCACAGCGCCACGACACCACCTGCGTCGGGGGTGCATTCGAACGGTCACGCGAGGCCGAGACGATGCCACGACACCTGTGTGCCACCAACAAAGTCGCTTGACATCGCCAAGCAGAGACTCACCAAGGAGCGCAGGAGTAAGAACACAAGAAGAACACCGCCAAAGAGGGGCTCCAGCCACCGTCGACCCCAAACCGGCCGCACCACCACCACTTCAAACTTATCAGCATAGCTAGCCTGAAGGAGGGCGCCAACTTTCATCTTCATCTGACCAAACAAGGCGAAGCGCCTTGAGCATTGGCCGTCTGGTCGCCACCCAACAACCCCCTGAAAGGGGAGAGGTGGGAACGAGGAAATCCAATATAGGACCACACCTCGCTAACCCGGCTTCCGACGAAAGAATCAACCCCACTTCAGGGCATGGCCGAGCCAAGATCACGAAGACAGAGCACCATTTCTCCGCCACCATCTCCCCCACGAACCACCAACGGAACCACCTCGAGCCACTGGTCACCCTAGCAAGGCCAGCTCAAAGACGAAGCCCATGGAAGGGATGTGACGTTTGAGCGCCACCATCGCCTGATTTGGGAGACCGGGATCCAAAGTTTTCTCTGGAGCAGACAGGAGGGGAGACGAGCACCGCGTCACGACGCCTTCAACAAGGATATGGTGCCCATAGGCACCACCGTCGTTGGCCACGACCGAAATTGGAGCCCGGCATTAACCGACAGTGCGCGCAACCCCAAAACCTGTAGCCTGCTAGTCCCCCCCCCCCAAGCCAAATCCACACAAGCAGATGAAGCACTCGCTGCCAGCCCACGAACAGAGACTGTGGCGCCATGCGAAGCTTCCAGATCGGGGGAGAGAACCGGGGACGAGCAAGAACCGCACCTGCTGCACGCTGAGCCCTCCGCACACCACGTGCGTAGAACCCCGACGCGCTCACCCGCCCCCATTCCGAGTCCCAGCTCGCGGGAGAGAGCAAGGACCGCCCGATCCGCCGCCGATGGCAACACACACCCAGGCCCGCCACCGCCGTCCACAGTCGAGGCAGATGACCCCGCCGCAGCAAGACGCCGCCCTCACGGCCGGAGGGACTCACCCCACGCCACACGCGCCGATGGAGGCACCGCGGGCAGGGCCACCCCACCAGATCTGAGAGGCGACGCGCTGACGCACGCACCACAGACGCAGGGCACGGGGGCGCAGCGCCAACCGGCCGTGAGCACCGCCGCCCTCCCCACCGCGCCGGAGCACGAACGGCGCGCGCGGAGGAGCGACGCACCGCCGCCGCCACATGAGCCCCCTGCTCGTAGACCGGCCGCTTCGGCGCGCCAGAGCCCCGCCGCCGCCGGATCCGCGCGGGGGCTTTGCTCGGTGGAGGCTGTTGGGCGGCGGCGAGGGGGAGGGAAGCCGGTGGTGGTGGGGGGGGGGGGGGGGGGTGCGCTGCGGTGACGAGATGCGCCGCCGTCCGAGTCGCCCTGGGGAGGACGACGCGGGGCCTCTCCTGCACTTTCCCGCTGTACACCTCTCATCTAACCAACTTCTTGGAGGACTGTGTGCTGGCCCGCCGTGAGGACTCCTCGCCGTCGCCTGCATAGGATGTTCTTTGCAGGAATACCAACATATTTGTTCCTGGTGATCCATTGAAATGTACCAGGATTATACAACGATTAATTATACATCTGACCCTATTTACTCGGGTTTTTTTTTTCGTTTGCTCGTGGGGTTAACTTTAGGAGGCACAATTGTAAAAGGTGAGTAAGAAAAGCGAAACAAAGTTGTGGCTACCGACTGCCGTTGACTTGCTGTTGGTTCCTTCGTGGATGGAAGAGGAAGACGTGTTGGTTTCTTCGTGCATACTCAGATGACTGGTTTCTGTGTCTCTGTTTGTGGTTCTGGCTGTGAACAAAGCTTCTTGTTTTTTTAATTATGTCCACAGGACATTGAGCTGTTTCTTTTATTCCGAATATTCAAAAATTTCATGGCGAAAGTAAATTGTGAACTCAGATCTAACGGCATCTTTCATGATTCAGAATTGTTGCATACAATCATTTTTCAAGTGTTTTTTTACAATATTTTTTCAAGTATTAACTGAAGATGCTAGTTGGAAGGATCCTTTTTCACATGATGCAACCAAGCAGAAATGATGGCTGTGAGATGTGATAGTTGCTGGTGGTTTGCAGTAGCAAGTATGAAGAACAAATTAATTTGCTGGTGACATGCATACAGTTGAAGATGCTTCTTGCAATCCATGTATGAAGAACAAATTAATTTTAAGGCAAAAAAGAAGAAGAGAGAAACTTGATGCATGCGGGATAGACACAAATTAAAGCAATTTTGACACACAAATCTACAGATGGCTTTATACAAATGTGAATCAAGGCAAGTCATTGTTTGATCATGAAAAGACAAAAAAAAATGTGTACATCAGAAATCTGGCAATATGCAATACATGAACGCACAGGTCAAACAGAAAAGGTACACGCACATACTCATGTCATCATTTCGACGACATTTCTGCATATCCTTCCAACTGTGTATGTCTACCTGCAAGTTTGCCTCCATGTAACCGCGCTCGCTCACAAAAATGCTTGGTCGTCGAAATGATGACATACACATACAACGAGAATTCATGCATTAAAACGTTTCGCCGCTCGTGCATATACAACGAGAATTCATCATTGCTTTGGGAACAAGGAAATATGTCCGTCCTCGCCAACATTTTGAACTTTCATGGTTAACATTTCACTAGTCCCTTTCCACCTACGCAAAAAAAATAATAATAATAAAAATTGCCGATTGTGTCAAGTGTCGCCTAAAAAACACTCAGCAAACGAGGCCATGCCGTCAACCGCAGCGAGTAGGACACATGTCACTGTGTTTGCTGAGCGTCCATAGTTTGTCGAGTGTTTTTCCTTTGCACTCGGCAAATGTTAATAGTTTGCCAAGTGTTTTTAGCTTGTACTCGGTTTAGGAGGGCCTTTGCCGAGTGCCCGACAGAAAACACTCGGCAAAGTTGTCAATTATGGTTGTGAAGCATAAACGCCGATAATTAATTAAAAGGATTTTAACGGTACATCTTACTACTTCTAGGACCGAGTAGTATTGAGTCATCTCATCCGTTGATTAGCAGGGTAGTTTTGTAATTTTTTGTTCTCTAATTTGTAGAATCACTCGCCCTGATCACCCTCATCCGGCCTCGTTGTTTCCATCGCCGGTCATCGGGGGCGCCCGTTCGTGCTGTACAATCCGGCATGCTCCCTCTGCGCTCGTTCATCTGGCCACGGTCACGCGGTGCTGCCACCGCTGTTCGTCTGTCCCGTCTGTTGTCTGTCCCGTGTTCCAGCGAGATTCGATCCACGTCGTGTGCGTGCCTTATTTGTGTGCAGCCACCGGCTTGTGTACACGTGATCACCGGAAAGCAATCAGCTGCTCACGTGCGTACTAGTGCATCTGGACATAATAGATCAATCTGGGAGGCTAGCTTGGCTAGCTTTGTACGTGGTGATTTCCTCGGCCAAAAGCACCGACAGGCGAGGATCGATGGACTACGTACAATCTTCTCTTCGTTGCATCTCCGCCGGAAAGTACTTGCCGGATCGGGCCTGCGCCAATAGTCCTGGAATGGATGGACTGCGTCCGGTCAGAGCGAGAGAAGACACACGCGCTTCTGATTTTGCCTACAGTTATGGTATTTGTTTTGTGTGTCTTTTCATTTTACCCCTTAAACGAAAAATACTACTCCTACTGATCTTCTCCAATAGTATTGGTGGATCTAGTCCATTGGATGGCTGAGAAGAATGGACACCTCGTATTGTTTAGATGTACTGTAAAACAACTCTTAATTAACCATGATTCAGGGAACGTAGTACTCTAGTGTAGGGAGCAGGTACTTCATACATAATTTAAACTAGAAGGTGGCCCGCTTTTTTTTGAGGAATAACAGGGTGTGTGTGTGTGTGGGGGGGGGGGGGGGGGGGGGTTCCCCCACCCGAATATACTATTCAATGTCTGAATATTGGGGGGGGGGGGTTCCCCCACCCGAATATACTATTCAATGTCTGAATATTGGGGGGGGGGGTCCCCACCCGAATATACTATTCAATGTCTGAATATTAATTCAATGTTTGTAGACCGCCATTAAGGCGGGTACATACGTGTCTTACAGAATTACATGCATTAGCACGTTGAGAGAGGTATAGCTGCCACGAGAGGACGGCCACCTTGTAGGCCGGCTTCTTTAGCCGTTAAGTCCATAGTATTAGGTCGTCTATGATGAGCCGAAGCATGAGGGAGCTATGTTGATCAACGTGTTCAAAGGCCATCTTGTTCCGAGCAGCTCATATCTTCCATAGGATGATAAGAAGGATTGTGTACCAAGTGGATGGATCGACCCCAAGGGGCAGCATACAAGTCCATAAGGAGCCGATGGCAGGCGATGGATGGATGCCTAGTCGCTGCCAAGTCCTGTCAGCAAACTCCGCCCCTTTAACACACGCTCAGACCACAGAGCCAAGTCACCACACACTCAACAATGCACATCGTACCAACGGTGACACGTGAGATGCAAAAAGCCAGATGCACACCACACCTACCTACAAGTGGACCCAATAACCCTACACAACTAAACCACCCACTTACAGCCGGGCCCTAGGTTGTGCCCCCAACCCTAGGGCACCACAAGGCCCCCTTTCTAGGGAGCTTAGTAGTTGCAGGGTGTTTGGTTTAGCTTTTTCTTGCCCGAAGTGCAAAAGCCAAGAAAAAGCCCAACCAAATACCCCCGTAGTGATGCTTCCTGCAGTAGCACCAAAATTTGCCAGGTAGGAATTAAACAGAGGTGGAATATTAAGCAAAATCTGCAATCTGGACATTCATCTCAATGCTAATGGATGGCACAGATAAAGGGTCCATCTGAGCTCGGGAGCCATTTTGAGTTTCTGAATCTGCAACACTTATAACTTTGTATTGACAGGGAACCACGAACAGGCTAAATAATACGGTGGCTCGTTTGCGGAGATAATAACCACAATTCAAATTGTCATCAGAAATAATAAAAGTACAACACATCTATATTATTACCTGTTTGTACATATACAGATACATGCAGGAAGGATATGTGCAAAACTAGCACATCAATCGATCCACCCTGCGAGATATTCATTTCTCTCTTGCAGAACGAGAAGGGGAACAATTAATACCTTCGGATTAGGAATAATACAATAATTAAACAAGTTTGTCGGACGCAAATTAATTGTCTGTCATAGAGAATGTTCTGAATGCAGCAAACCATTACATGCAGATTCAGTTAATCCATGCTTGTGTTTTTAACTTTGAACAGCAGATTGCCTGACTTTATGGATCATATCTCTTGTCTCCTGAAAGCAATAAAAGTGCCCCCGAATATAATCTGTAATCACCTGAAGCACGTAAGAAAATATCACTCCAAGAGCAAGCCACGAGCAAGGTAGACAAAACAGCACGTAATTATTTACGAGCATCTACATCCCTCCTTGTACCGAACGCGGGTAGCAGCAGTAAAATCAAAGAAACTAAACTTAATGAGTGGTTGGGGTGAGGGATGGACCAAGGAATATATAGTTACCTCGCATCCTTTCTGCTCCAGCTCCTTCAACGTGATGTCATCTCCAACAGAAATCAAGGGTGTATTGCGTAGTTTCACAAGATTGAGCGACGGAAGGTGCAGCAACCCCTTGGGGAGCTTGCTCATCTTATGGAACCCGTCGAGTATCAGGTGGGAGAGCCTTGGCATGGCCCCGGCCTCCATCTTCCACTCCTCAGTGTCATAAAACCCCGAAAGATGTAAGTTTTGCATACGAGGAAAACCCCTAGCAGAGCATGACATGGTTCGGCCTCTGTACCCCTCCAACTTCAGCATCACAAGACACGG
This sequence comes from Triticum monococcum, assembly GCA_034509565.1. Taxonomy (NCBI): domain Eukaryota; kingdom Viridiplantae; phylum Streptophyta; class Magnoliopsida; order Poales; family Poaceae; genus Triticum; species Triticum monococcum. The sequence goes on from CM067847.1 coordinate 790,104,327, forward strand.
AAGCTTCTCCAACACCGGCATGGGGTCTTGTTTAATGGAATCTGCTTCTAGAACGAAAAAACGTAGGCTTTGTGGGAAGTGATGGCTCTCAGGCAATTTATCAAGCGCACTTAATTTATCGAGGCTAATATCAACCAGTCGAGGCATGTTTGCAAATATATTCATCATTTCCGTAGGTATGCGTGCAAGTGTTGTTAGGGACAAAGTTGTTAGTTGAGTCATCTGGCCCAAAAACCTTACCATGTTAAGGTTCCAGTATTCACTGCTACCAGAGCTAAGATTTAACCACAAGGTCTGGATCTCTTTTTGTTGCAGACCCCTTATTGGAGAATGATGATAACTAAGGTAAACATGCCTCAGAGAAGGGATATCCCACATAGAGCTAGGTACCAGTGCAACTGTGCCCCTCGTATCAATAGTTTGCAAGTAAAGGAGTTTTCCAATTGATGAAGGGAGTGTCACATCTTGACACCTTATCAATCTGAGGCATCTTAGGTGAATGCACCCACCAATTGCCTTAGGGAAATCCTTCAGGCTTGAGTCTTCAATGTGAATAACTCGAATAAATCTGAGTTTAGGGAGGGATATTGATTGAAGTTGAAAGCCAAATAGACCTCGGAGATTAGGTGTTGCCTGCAAATTCTGATCACTGATGTCTTGATAAGAAGAACGATATGATGCCATGATATCAGTTGATGGTGCACCAACTTGGCCTGCAAATTTTGTGTGTGCCATTTGTCAGCAAGAGGCCACATAATCACGACATATCAAAGAGAGATTTATCCACATGCCAATTATAAGGAGGCAAATTCCAATGTACCATTGGGATACTTATCTCTACGATGTTCCGTTACAGGGGCACCGTAAAGAGTGTGAAAAAACTATTTTGCCCCTAAATAAAAAATTCTATTTATGTTCTCTTTGTGATCTTTAGATAGTACTCCCTCTGTCCCAAAATTCTCGTCTTAGATTTGTCTAAATACAGATGTATCAAGTCATATTTTAGTATTAGATACATCCATATCTAGACAAATTTAAGATAAGAATTTTGGGATGGAGGGAGAATTTTTTTGTTCTGTTTCGACATAAAAAGAGACAGACATGGGAAGTGAATAAAGTTTAAGGACAGTAAAATACTGATTTCTAATGTGTAAATTTGGACAACATCTTTGTGGACACTGATTTCTCCGCAGCGACAGTTTATTGTGTGTCTGTACAAAAAATAACTAACACTTCATATGTGAGCTAAAGCTCCGCTATTCGAAAGTTAACAAAATTAAACAGAGAAAACTAAACACTCTATACAGTAATTGGTAAGGAATAAGCTTTAATTTTATTAGTGGCACAAATGAAATTAGGCTCTTAAGAGTGTCGTGTAGGGAGTGCTACTAAAATAGAAAATGGAACTACATTCAATTGGATGAAAGGCAACATGACCTGAATTTTTGTCGATGACATCAAGAAAACCATCTTGTCTTGCCTTTTCTATGCACCAATCACGTAAAATATCATGAACCCTTATTTCCTCAATCCATCCATGTGCCATGCTTCTTCTAGTAACCTGCACCAAGCTTCTTTGAGCTAGCTCGGCTACATACATGCGTGCTGTTTCTTCTAGTTCATGTTTTGGTGCACCTGGTATGAAGCCTTCTGCTAGCCATAGTTCAAGAAGAACGTAGACATCTATTCCAAAATCCTCAGGAAATGTAGAAAGATAGAGGAAACAACATCTTAAATAGTGATTTGGCAGATCCTTGTAACTACGAGCTAGTATGCCTCGCATCATTTGTGTGTGTCTGGTTTTTGGCCAACACAATGATACATCCGCCCATGCTTGTATATTCAGATTCTTTGATAGATAACCTCCCAAAACTGCAAGTGCGAGTGGTAATCCATCACACTTTCTTGCAATCATTCTCCCTAGTTCTTCAAACTCATGCATGTCACCTAGATCAGACCTTCTGTATGATGGTAAAGCTTTGCTACAAAAAAGTTCCCAACTTTTTTCTTCATCCAACTCCTTAAGAACATGAACATGGGTTGGCATTTCAACATGATTTGCAACTTCATCCTTTCGTGTGGTTAAGAATACCCTACTACCATTATTTGCATCTGGAAAGGCTTTAACCGTTCTATTTAATAGCTCCCATGTGTCTTCATCCCACACATCATCAAGAACTAGCAAGTATCTTTTCCGTGATAGAAAATCACGGATCTTTGTGCCCACCTCATACTCTGAAACTTGATCAATTTCTCTAGAGTCATCTCTACGCCCTAATATTTGTTTCGTAATGTCTTTTAGTAAATCAATTCCCTTGAACTTTTGGGATACAGTCACCCAAGCAAGTGTCTCAAAGTGCTCTTTGACTCTAGATGAAGTGTATACTTTTCTAGCGATTGTTGTTTTTCCTCAACTAACCTATCCACTATTTCCTTCTGCTCATCCTCAAAACCAACCATGATGATGTCATCTTCATGGTTTTGGTGCATTACACCCATATCTTGTGGAAACGCATCCTCAGCTACAACAATATTATCCAAATCTATTTTCAGATGTTGTGCACATTGAAATATCTAAACGAGGTTCCTTCTTACACGTTGGATTTCATTACCGACTTTGTGAAGGGTGAACAAGTCACTCGGTAAGTGAGCATACCTTGAAATGGCACCCATAAAACCCTTCTTGAGCTTGTTTCTCTTCTCCATGTAATCGACAGTTCCGATGACATTCTCAGCGTCATATGATGCGGCCCTAATCTGGTTGACCAAGGTAGCTACTGCTTCCTGTCCCAGCCTTTGTTTGTTGTCAACATCTTTAAGGTAACCCTGGAGCCGCTTTAGCTCCTCTTTCAAGAACCCCACTTCATCGGTAACTCCACATAAGAATCTGGTCTCCTGAATAGCAAGGTTGTTCACGTTTCCAACCACAGTTCTGACAGCAGCAGTCTCGGCCATTAATTGACGATTGCCTCTGTCCCTCCCTCAGCACGGACGTCTTTTCTGATTCATTGCTTCTTCTCTATTAGAAACTTACTTAATCTTGGAACTCTAGCTACTACCTATACATGGAAGCAGAAATTAGAACACAAAGTGATCGAGCACCTTATTACTGACTAGAAAATTGAAGGGGGAAGGAGAAAAGGGATCTAGCTTGAGACCAATTGATAGACTCACCGAGGGTAGTGAGCCACTGATATGAGCCAATTGCAAGGAGGATGATCCCGCGACGTGTGCAGAAACGAGTGGCGGTATGGTGGCGCAAGAACAGATGCCGGCAAAGGCAAGACAAGGATGTCTTACGAGTTACGAGTCAATGCTTTGGAGGAGAGGCTTGGAGAGTTAGCTTTCCCTTCTCTGTGCTTTCATTCGCAAGTTCGTAGGCGTAGCACAGCTCAACATGTCCAAACTGCCGTAAATGCTCCTTCTTTCAGTGACTCCCTAATCGCCGGTGTCAATGGTCCTCCAGCCTCTAAACAAATGAAATGTATGTGTCATCTGCAAGTTGCCATTTTTGAAACGGCTGATAATGCCGGCCAGTTGGATATAATAATAATAATAATAATGTGACATGCAAGTTTGAACGTAAATATTGGATCTGTAACTGGTTCTGTTCACAAAATGTATAATAGCATCAATCATTGGCATGGTTTAACAACTAGTGGAACCTATTTTTATGAAACACGGAAGTAGACAATAGTTAATTAGCTTAAAATATCATCAAGTTATTTTCACAAGACAGTGGATGGCCAATCCCCGAGAGAAATGCTCGGCACCCTAGGTTGCCGGGGCAAGCAAGCAAGCATGTGAATTGATGCTTCAACAACCGGCCCACCTTACAAGCGACTTGTATATGATCTAAACCAACAAAGAGTTGATCAAGCCCAGCTAAGATGACCTGTGAGTTGTGAACAGATCATTGCCCATAAATAAGAAAGTCGGATCAGCATCCCCCGCATGTGTAGCTTTCGTTCTTGTAAGCTGGCTAGTATAGCCACCATGTTTTGACATTGAAACTTGGTCTTTTTGGGACTTTATATATAAAGCCGGCTGCTACCGCCCCCCGTTTTCTAAAAGTCAGACAGTGACAGTAAAATAGGTATAGTTCCTCCTCTCCTCTCCTCCCCTCCCCTCCGTCGCCCCCCCACGCGGGCGACCGAGGGGCTCCACCCCTAGCCGCCGGGTCACCGCCCCTCCCTCCCCCTCCCCTCCGTCGCCGCCGGTGGTAGGCGCTGGGCTTAGCCTGTGCATGCGTCGGCAGCGGCGGAGGTACTCCTCCCTCTCGCGGGTCAACGGGGGACGCGGGGCTCCCTAGCTCGAGGGTGTGATCTCGATCTGGGCTGCGGTGACGCTGATATGGTTCATGACGGCGCAGATCTGGAATTTGGCGGTGTGACGGCTGGTTGGCGTCCTATAGGCGATTGTGGTGGCAGTGCTAGCGCTCCTCCTCCCGATCTAGGGCGGAGGGCCTTGGATCCGGGGTGGCGGCCCTGAGGTGGGCGTCCCTGTCCGGTGGCGCGGCAGGGCGGGCGGGCTACCGGGGATCAGGTCGGTTGCCCAGCGATCCACCAGTGGGTTGGTGCCGTGGCTTGTTGCCTCGGCGGCCAACGGCGTCGAGCTGCTTCTTCCTCCAATCACTACAAGAAATATGTCAACTTATGACCTTCTGTCAGTGACCCTCGAAGAATTGATCATAAATTTATGATCATTTTAGACCAATTGGTCAAAAGCTGTTCAGGGGGCTCCAAACCCTAAACCATTGCGACCATTTTGGTCAGAAAGGTCGTAATTTCCTTACACGAAATGGTCACAAAGCAAACAGTGCTAGTCCACTGCCTTATTTCTAGTTGTTAATGACCAATATAGATGTTCATAGCCTTGTAGATTGTGGTGGGTTGTGATGACTAGGTGCCATCTCATCAGTTTTGGCTATGTGTCAGGTCCATGTGGCAGTTTTTGCCCTAGGTTGTGAAGCAATCTATATTTCTATCATTCCCAAAATTCCCAAAAAAATCTCATAAATTCTTTGGGGCATATCTTCATCAAATATGTAAAAATCCTTCCTTTCCTAGTTCAAAACTAATTCAACAATATTCATTTTCCTTTTCTGTTCACAACAACACTTTATGAAGGAAGTGCTATTTATATATTCTTGATTGCCCTCGAAATTTTTGGGCACTCTTTCCTATCCAAATCATTACCGCATGACAAAATTCAGCTCCATTTGCCTAGCAAATCTTCTTCGGCAAATTTCCAAAGTTTTTGTCCACCTAGAAGCATTGTGAAGGAAGTACCTTTTTTATATCTCTAAATGACATGAAATTTATACAGTTCCTTCATATGCCCAAATTATCACCCTCCTCCAAATTGCAGCTCAGTCAAATCATCTATGTGAGCCCAGGTTTAATTTATATTTTATGGCCAAATTGGCACGTTGCAAAGCAAGTGTTATATAGACCCCTCCTATTACCCTCAAACTTTTCAAGCACTCTTCCATACCCAAATCATTGCCACATGATAATATTCAGCTCAATTTTCCTAGTAAATCTTTCTCGGGAAATTTCCAAAGTTTCTACCTCGAGAGAAGCTTTGTGAAGTAAGTACTAGCTAGGCTTACCCAAATGATCTGAAAATTTACCAGCGCATGACCATACCTAAGTAACTTACCTACACCAATTTTTAGCTCATTTCATTCATCCAATCTCTCTCACTAGTTTTCCCAAGTTTCTGTACATAGAAGAGCATTGTGAAGGAAGTACTACTTTGGCATGTCTAAATGGTATCAATTTTCTACAATGCTTTCCTATGCCCAAATAACCATCCTCCATAAAATTTCAGCTCACTCCATTCATTATTTTAAACCCAGCTTCAACATTCATATTTTTTTTCCAGCGCGGTACTTTGCAAAGCAAGTACCACCTAGGATCCTCCTTTTGAGCTCAAAATTTGTGAAGACATTCTCCTTAGTAGATGATCATCCTCAGCCAAAACTCACATCCATTGGCCATGTGCATTTCCCGTACCGCTAATCAAATACTTGGCTGCTAATTCATGTTTGAGCATCGATCGGTCTCCTCGTGAGAATCTTATGTTGTAATTTTCTTCCTAGCACCAACCTGGGGAGTGCCCAACCCACTAGACATGCCTAGGCCGCCCAGAACACATGGCAACATTACGGTCACGCGGTGACCACGCGACGGGCATGCGAGTTTACGCGCTCTAGAGTTGGGCCCCTCGGCCACCGCCCAAACCTCAACGTATCGCCACCAAACCATGTATTTATGATTAAATAGGTCCTTATGTAACTAGAAATAATTTTTGGAAAAAATAAATAGCAAACTATCAGGCAGCTGAAGTTCAAATTTGACCCGCTTCCAACTGAATCGGCGGAAATTTGTCTTTTTCACGAGAGGTGGATCAATTTTTTTACACCCAACCATTTTGTCAATTGTGCATTAAATATGGCCTAATATTTTATAAAAATGATTTGGTCCAATTTTGCAACAATTATTTGGTAGTTCCTTCACAAAAAACCTCCTTTCGGGCACTCGAAAAATGGAAAATGATTTTTTCGTCCAACAAAAATGAAAACTTTCTTAGACAACATTGTTTGCCATTCCAATATGCACTCTTGTGCACAATATGAGATCATTTGAGCAAACTATGCCATGAATGTGGCCATAAGATTGATCATTTGGCTTGAAAGCCATTGATCTCCACACATGATAGCTCGTTTTTGAGAATACCTCTTTATAATAATTGCCGTATTACAAGTTTGTTATTTTTCCTAGTAACTTGGCCACATATGATGACACAATGCGAAGGTTTCCCAATTTTTCTGATTTTTTTTGAATTTTTTATGCCCGTTTCAAAATGCGGTCAAAACGGCGGGAATGACCGTTCCTAGCTAGTGGTTGAATCTTGGAATTTTTTGGTATTTCTATGATTAAATATATACTTGTGTACCTAGAAATGATTTTTAGAAAAAATAAATAGCAAACTATGCAGCAGCTGAAGTTCAAATTTGACTCGCTTCCAGCTGAATCGGCGGAAATTTGTCTTTTTCACGAGAGGTGGATCAAATATTTTTACACCCAACCATTTGATAAATTGCGCATTAAATATGTCCTAGTATTTTAGAAAAATGATTTGGTCCAATTTTGCAATAATTATTTGGGAGGTCCTTCACAAAAAAACCTCCTTTTGGGCACTCGAAAAATGGAAAATGGTTTTTTCGTCCAACGAAAATGAAAGCTTCCTTAGACAACATTGTTTGCCATTCCAATATGCACTCTTGTGCACAATATGAGATCATTTGAACAAACTATGCCATGAATGTGGCCATAAGATTGATCATTTGGCTTGAAAGCCATTGATTTCCACACATGATAGCTCGTTTCTGAGAACACTTTTTTATAATAATTGCCGTATTACAAGTTTGTTATTTTTCTTAGAAACTTGGCCACATATGATGCCACAATGCGAAGGTTTCCCATTTTTTTTATTTTTTTTTTAAATTTTTATACCCGTTTCAAAATTTGGTCAAAACGGCGGGAATGACCGTTCCTAGCTAGTGGTTGAATCTTGGAATTTTGTTGATGTTTCTCTGATTAAAAAGATACTTATGTACCTAGAAATGATTTTTGGAAAAAATAAATAGCAAACTATGAGGCAGCTGCAGTTTAAATTTGACCCGCTGAATCGGCGGAAATTTGTCTTTTTCACGAGAGGTGGATCAAAACTTTTGACACCCAACCATTTGGTCAACTATGCATTAAATATGACCTAGTATTTTAGAAAATTGATTTGGTCCAATTTTACAACAAATATTTAGTAGGTTCTTCACAAAAAAACCATTTTTGCCACAAGAAAATGATTAAAAATATCTAGAAAGATAAAAATGCATGCAAATAGATGATCATCCATAAAAATGGGGTCTAACTTGAGTGAAAAATTTAGTTTTGCCGTTTTGCAAAATATTTTGATAGTTGCTTCACAAAATTTCCCTATTTCTAGTACTTAGAAACTATTTTAAATCACTGATTTTCCGAACCAATCAGGGCTCTTCCCACGTATTGATGACATGGCGTCCATCCATCCATCTATCCATCTCTCCATCCCACATCCATCCATCCATCTACAGAAAAAAAAAGAAACAAAAAAGAAAAAGAGATACCCCACGCACCCCAACCCTAGATCAAACCCCTTCCCCCATCGCACCCCTCCTCCCTCCTCCCAGTCTCCTCGCCGCCGCCGCCACCTCCTCCTCTCCGTCCCCGGCCCCTCCCGATCCACCTCCTCCCACCCACCGCCGACCTTGTCGTCCTCCTCACCCACCGACGCCGACCTCGTCCCTCCTTCCCCTACCCTAGCGCTGCGCCCTCCCTGCCAGCCCCATAGCTTGCCGCCGGGCCTCCCTCTCCCCTCCTCGCGGCTCCATAGCAGCCAGATCTGCCGCTCTCTGACCCCTCCGTCCTCGAGGTCGACTGGATCCGCCCCTCCCACTATACGAAGCTCGCCACGACCCCTAGCCCGTGGCTAGGGTTTCGGCTTCGGTGCTGCGTCCATCGACGGCGCGTCTCAGGCGGCTCCTCTCCGTCGCCCACCGTGCCCCCTAGTGCCCTTTGCGCCTCTTGGATGGCGCCCCCATAGCTTGGTGCGCTCGCGCGCATTGGCTGGACAACGGCGATACCGAACTCCTCCGCCGCCCTCTACACCAAGTACGACGACGACGGCCGCCCCGACTGCGACTGCCTCCTCTTCGGTACCACGTCTCTCTGCCCTCTGCTCTCTCCTCTCTGTTGCGGCCGAAACACAGGCTACCTCCTCTTTTAGTGTGGAACTAGGGGAAGCAGAGAAAGGAAGATTCGATTACTATTCAATTTATTTGCCCAAATTTGATTGCATCAGCCATGTGTGCCATGAAATTAGCTCGATCTAGATAGTATGAGTAGGCATACTTTGTAGCTCCTAGTGTAGCTAGCTGGACTATGCAGCTATCATGTTGGAATTCAGAACTAGCGATTTCGTAGTTCCAACAAATCAGGGATTCAATATAAAGCTTAAAGGTGTTCTTATGCATTTGAGCTAGCTTGCTCTCCTTAGTACAGGGACAACCTTGCCTCTAAAATATATAGTGATAGCTCTACAAACTTGAGAAAAAATAGTTCTCTCAAAGTTCTTCCATTGTCTTTTCCTTTTTGTTCAAGATTCATTTCTAATTCTAAACCAAACTGAAATTGCAAATAGTCTAGAATGAATGAAGCAGAGAGTCCTTTCTTCTTTGGCAGTTGGCACAATTCCTTGTACAATTCCTTCTCAAGGTGCTGCTCTTTGTGGAGGTGATTGACCTCTTTTTTTCACTCTGTGTATCAAGGTGCAGCTGCTGAGCACTGATAGGTGTTGTTCGGTGTACCTTGACATGATTTCTAGGACATGAAATGTGAGCTATCTAAGCTGCTCCTTTGTTCCTGGACATGATTTATCCTTCGATTTGATCAACATTATCTTGTTATGTCTCTTGTCCGTCATGTGCAGCGGCAATAGGATTTGCAGAGTACAAGGGTGGGCTCATTGATGTGTGCCGTGGTAGGCTAGCTCGGCCCCAGCATCTTCTGTTGAACGGACATGCCCCCTAGGCGGCTCCTCTCCGTCGCCCACCGTGCCCCCTAGTGCCCTTTGCGCCTCTTGGATGGCGCCCCCATAGCTTGGTGCGCTCGCGCGCATTGGCTGGACAACGGCGATACCGAACTCCTCCGCCGCCCTCTACACCAAGTACGACGACGACGGCCACCCCGACTGCGACTGCCTCCTCTTCGGTACCACGTCTCTCTGCCCTCTGCTCTCTCCTCTCTGTTGCGGCCGAAACACAGGCTACCTCCTCTTTTAGTGTGGAACTAGGGGAAGCAGAGAAAGGAAGATTCGATTACTATTCAGTTTATTTGCCCAAATTTGATTGCATCAGCCATGTGTGCCATGAAATTAGCTCGATCTAGATAGTATGAGTAGGCATACTTTGTAGCTCCTAGTGTAGCTAGCTGGACTATGCAGCTATCATGTTGGAATTCAGAACTAGCGATTTCGTAGTTCCAACAAATCAGGGATTCAATATAAAGCTTAAAGGTGTTCTTATGCATTTGAGCTAGCTTGCTCTCCTTAGTACAGGGACAACCTTGCCTCTAAAATATATAGTGATAGCTCTACAAACTTGAGAAAAAATAGTTCTCTCAAAGTTCTTCCATTGTCTTTTCGTTTTTGTTCAAGATTCATTTCTAATTCTAAACCAAACTGAAATTGCAAATAGTCTAGAATGAATGAAGCAGAGAGTCCTTTCTTCTTTGGCAGCTGGCACAATTCCTTGTACAATTCCTTCTCAAGGTGCTGCTCTTTGTGGAGGTGATTGACCTCTTTTTTTCACTCTGTGTATCAAGGTGCAGCTGCTGAGCACTGATAGGTGTTGTTCGGTGTACCTTGACATGATTTCCAGGACATGAAATGTGAGCTATCTAAGCTGCTCCTTTGTTCCTGGACATGATTTATCCTTCGATTTGATCAACATTATCTTGTTATGTCTCTTGTCCGTCATGTGCAGCGGCAATAGGATTTGCAGAGTACAAGGGTGGGCTCATTGATGTGTGCCGTGGTAGGCTATCTCGGCCCCAGCATCTTCTGTTGAACAGACATGCCCCCTAGGCGGCTCCTCTCCGTCGCCCACCGTGCCCCCTAGTGCCCTTTGCGCCTCTTGGATGGCGCCCCCATAGCTTGGTGCGCTCGCGCGTATTGGCTGGACAACGGCGATACCGAACTCCTCCGCCGCCCTCTACACCAAGTACGACGACGACGGCCACCCCGACTGCGACTGCCTCCTCTTCGGTACCACGTCTCTCTGCCCTCTGCTCTCTCCTCTCTGTTGCGGCCGAAACACAGGCTACCTCCTCTTTTAGTGTGGAACTAGGGGAAGCAGAGAAAGGAAGATTCGATTACTATTCAGTTTATTTGCCCAAATTTGATTGCATCAGCCATGTGTGCCATGAAATTAGCTCGATCTAGATAGTATGAGTAGGCATACTTTGTAGCTCCTAGTGTAGCTAGCTGGACTATGCAGCTATCATGTTGGAATTCAGAACTAGCGATTTCGTAGTTCCAACAAATCAGGGATTCAATATAAAGCTTAAAGGTGTTCTTATGCATTTGAGCTAGCTTGCTCTCCTTAGTACAGGGACAACCTTGCCTCTAAAATATATAGTGATAGCTCTACAAACTTGAGAAAAAATAGTTCTCTCAAAGTTCTTCCATTGTCTTTTCCTTTTTGTTCAAGATTCATTTCTAATTCTAAACCAAACTGAAATTGCAAATAGTCTAGAATGAATGAAGCAGAGAGTCCTTTCTTCTTTGGCAGCTGGCACAATTCCTTGTACAATTCCTTCTCAAGGTGCTGCTCTTTGTGGAGGTGATTGACCTCTTTTTTTCACTCTGTGTATCAAGGTGCAGCTGCTGAGCACTGATAGGTGTTGTTCGGTGTACCTTGACATGATTTTCAGGACATGAAATGTGAGCTATCTAAGCTGCTCCTTTGTTCCTGGACATGATTTATCCTTCGATTTGATCAACATTATCTTGTTATGTCTCTTGTCCGTCATGTGCAGCGGCAATAGGATTTGCAGAGTACAAGGGTGGGCTCATTGAGGTGTGCCGTGGTAGGCTAGCTCGGCCCCAACATCTTCTGTTGAACGGACATGCCGCCTATTCGGCGTCGGCTACATGAGAGCCATGGTGAGCTCTCTTCTCCCTGCCTCCGTTTGCTTGCTCTAAGCTTGTGCTTGTGAGAAACTACATATCACCTCGCTTGAACTCCCTAGCTACACCACACCTTGTTGAATACACTAGTCATGCTCTTGCATACATGTTTTGTTCGACAAAAAAACTACAATGATCTGCTCCTTGGGATATTAATTCTTATGATATATCTTGTAATTTACTTTATTGTAAAAGTTAAACCCACTGCACTTGTTGAGCAGAAATTATTTTAGTTTGTCATACATAATTGCCATAAGTTGGACTAATGTGGAGTCCAGGATCTCATCCCACCACCACCTCAATCTGGAATTTCCTGTAATTACCAGTCACTACCTTCATTGTGCATTTTCCAACAAATGACAGACATTGGCTCTGTGTTCCATCATGTGAATTCCGATTTTGAAACGAACATGTCTTGGTCTGCTTAATTATTTGTTTGCAGGTTGCCTGCCTTTGAAGGAATCCGTTCAAGACGCTGTTGCCCCTGCACACCGCGGTCGCGTCGGCGCGCCTCCAGTCCTGCGTCGCTGTTGACTCCACCTGCTGGTGCTCCCTCTCCCAAGGTACTAAACCCGCGCGGCTACCCCCCTTTCAGTTTTTCTGGTTACCCACACTTACATTAGCTGGATGTGTCAGTCTCAAATTAAGTTATCCACTAAAAGCAGCCCTATAAAATCTTCGAGTTTGACACTTACAACAATGTTTCTTAGTAGGATCTGTAGGTAACCACGACGCGCGCGCGCGCGCGCACACACACACACACACACATACTGATGCTGTATTGCTGTTGCATAATGTTGGGTTCTTGTTCATTTGATTTCGTCCTCCTGGCAGGCATCTTTCGTACGTTGAACAGCAACGACGAATTCGAGCGGATGATGGAAGGCCTCAGTTTGGGGCCAAGAAAAGGCGTGGACGAGGCCATTTCTGCAAGGTCTTTCTCGATTAGTTGAAATGTTTGGTTACCCAATGTCTCCCTGAAATGTATAATCATGCTTTCATTCTGATTTGTACATCATCCTGGATGGTCTGCCCAAAAGATGCTCATAGCTTTTCCGTTAGCCTGCGTTGCAGCTCATTTTGTTTATTTAAAGAACAACCATGTGGCACAGTGGTTCTACTTCTCATAAATTGACAGAAAGGTTCTAGCATGTTTTCATTTGCAAGTCAAACTTGACCTTCTTTTAGTTGAGTGAATATCTTTCAGATATGGAACCTTTTACAGTACATTTCTTTCCTTCTAAATGTGAATTCATGTACATCGACAAGCATTTCACATTTGTTGTAGCACTACGTAATGGTGTACTTCTTTTAGAAATTCTGCTCCTTTTATAAATTCTACATATGGTTTCTCATGTTTCAGCAGTACTTGATTCCCTTTTCATATTGCTGTTGCCATGTGCTTGTCCTTCCCGTTAGTTCATGTGAAATTTGGATTTTAAGATTATGGCTTAATATGTTGTCTCATGCTGTTGATTTCACTTGTGCAGAATCTATTGGCTAATCTTGACGAGTTTTGCTCTGCTGACCGCCCATGCTGCTGCTCTTTGTGGTACGAGTCCTGGGTTTCACATTAGAAGATAATCATGGTTTTGCTGTATCACCATATTTATCTTCTTTACATTTTGGCATACAGTTTATTAGGCTATATCATCATAATCATGGCCCACAAGAAAAAAAGCAGAATTAGAACCCCAGGCCAGTCATGATGTTTTTGTTTATGGAGGTGTTGTGTATTTGATCAGATTTCCTTACTTGCTTCAGGCATAAGAATAAGCTTATAAGAATAGAATATTGATACTCTGCGAGCTATAAGTAGAGTGCTCTATTTTCACGAGTCACCTTTCTTGTATGAATGAGTATCTTGTTTTGACTAGCTGGATAATAAAAGCATTGTACTAGTTGAATTTATGTTATCATTCTAAATAACTTGTCTTTTTTTGAGTGGTCTCTTTATAATATATTGGCTCCAGTTTTATGATTTTTCTTTGCTGATTCATGTAACAGGGTGACTGAGGTTGCATGTTGTTCATGACAGGATCAGGTGCCTAGTTTGTAATGCTATCAAAGGAGCTCCATCGTGAAGAATATATCACAGGTGGTAGAGTAGGGGCTCCATCGTGTAGAGGTTGTAAAGTATAGTATTAGTTACTATAGTTTGTAGTTGGTAGTGCCCTGTGTTGGTAGTGCAAGAGGGCCATTCTATTATGTGTTATTTGTAGAGCAGGAGCTCCAGATTCAGCCATTGTATTATGTGTTATTTGTAGAGTAGGAGCTCCATCCCGAATCTGGTTGTTATTTGAAGTATTATTATATGTGTTTTCTGTTTGTGCCAATTTAAATACTGCTTATTTATTTACTGTCAAATTGAAATATGAAGAATATGACCCTGACAGCCAGGACCCACTTACTAGAAGCTGACAACTTGGACCCACTTACCACAATTTTAAAACTGGGATAAAAAGGCCACAACCTAACAATAAAAAGGCTGCAATATTGGGCTTGGCCCATGAACACAACCAAAAATTGGCAGAAAAAAACACAAATAGGCTGAATTGTTGGGCTAGGGCCATGTAGAAAACCGAATTTAACCGGGCTGAATCTTGTGCCACGTCAGATTGCCACGCTGGATGCCTACGTGGCCTGGGGAGGTTGCTAGTGACCAAAACGCCACAGTAGACGTATTTTGGTCATAAACGTCTACGGCCATTCCAGAAGAAAGGTCGCTATAGTCAGTTTACGGCGGCCAGCTTTTGACCTTATGTTTTTGGTCACAAAAAGGTCACAAATAGAAATTTGTGACCATTCAGTGACCAATAGTGGTGGTCACAAGTTGACATATTTCTTATAGTGAATACTTGCATCGTGCACTCCGTCGTAACGGACATGGCTGTGCTGCTTGCCGGTCACCGGATGGGGAGGAGCGGGAGGTGGGGATTCAGATTGGGATAATTCTCTGGTTGGCTCCTCCGGCCGCGACGACGACGACGCGCGAGGGTGTCGTTTCTCTTTCTGGAGACGTCGTTTGGGTCCGTCCCACCTTTTCCCACTCCATGGTTTCTTGGGTGAAAACCTAGGGCGGCGACGACGCTCATGGCATCATGTCCTTCTTGAAGGCGCCATCGAGAGAGCTAAGTGGTATGGGCATGTCTCGTGATCGTGGGCAGTTGCAATTGGCATGCCCCTCTTCCTCCAGGAGGCATCTGCTTCGGAGAAAACCCTGGATATCAGTCTCCTAGGTCGAATGATGACGGAAACTATGGTGCCGTTCTCCCTCTTGAGGGCATCGTTTTTGAGCAGGTGCTGATTGGAAGGGCCTAAAGGCGGAGTGGGGTTTCATATTCTGCATCGATGACGGTGGGTCTCGGCGGCGTGGCGTAGTGGATGCTCGACGTCTGATGCGGGTTGACGGACTCGCACAGGAGGGCGACGCTGTCTGGCGTCGTGTTGGCGTCGATGGCAGAGAGGCCTAGTAAGGTCGATGCATTAGTTCTGCTGTGAGGATGGATCGCTGGAAGATGAAGGTGACGGCCCTTGTAGCGTGCGGTGCTCACTGGGAGTCCGCCGGACCGGTGTGTGACCCAGTCTAGGTAGTGGCTTGGATGGGCATCCAGCTTTAGATGTTAGGCTTTGATGCGATGTCTGTTTGATATTAGGCCCGGAAATTCGGCACCCCTTGATCAAGGGATAGGGGTAGCAACAGGTGTTGCCAAGATGATGACTTCAGGCTTATTGATCTATTACCTTGTAAGGTCTTTGGAAATAATTAATTATATGGCTACATGCATCTTTCAAATGTAGAGGCCGGGGGTACATCCTCCTTTTCTAAAAAAAAGTTGCAGCCATAGTAACTTAAATCTAGCAAGACATTGATCTCCCAGATTAGCCCACGTAACAGTCTCGCTCGCGTCGCCTCCAGGGGGCGGCTCGGGCGAACCCGCCGCCGCCCCCGACCCTTCCTCCCTCTCTGCTTCCCCACCGCCGCCGGAGGAGGCCGACGAGTGAAGCTCGCCCGACGGACGGCGGGCTCTCCTCCTCTCTCCCCGCAAGGGGATCTCTGTTCTAGGCGTGACGGCAACCCTGGGCTCTCGGTGTGGATGCGGAGTTGGCATGATTGGCAGCGGCCCGATGGGATTCCGGAAGTGGCTGGGCCATCACGGCTGCAGGGGCGGCATGGGCCGGCCATGGTGGCTGGCGGCAGCGGATCCGGAGTTTCCCAGCCCAGATCGGTTCTCCTACATCGTCGGCTTGGTGGTGGTGGTCATCTTCTTCGCCAGAGGTGGTCGCTCTGAAGGCTAGGTGGTCGGATCTCGAGATCCGTTATCTAGTCCCGGCTGTGAATCGAGGAGACATAGTTGCCGGTGAAAACTGAGCCGACGGCGGGCGATGGTGGTGTTCTACGTCGTTATATCGATGAAGGCATCGTCGTGTAACTACTATCGACCCACTCCTGCTGCTCCAGGGGAAACCCTAGGATATGGTCTTCTAGATCAGAAGATAACGGCACTGCGGTGTCGTTCCTCTTTTGAGAACATCGTTTGTGGAGTAGCGGTGGACGACAGAGGCATGAGGTGGAGTGGTTTCGTTTTCCACAAAGCTTCGGTGGAGATGTCAAATCATGCTTGGCCGACAAGTGCTGCATTGTGTCATGACTGTTCGGCAGGTGCTACGCATGACAGATCTTTCAGAGACTTCAAGCCGCATCGGCTGATGGTACTTGGCGGCATGGTGCTACGGTGTACTAGTAGCGATTGCGACGTGCTCAGCAGTTTGCGCATAGGGAGGTGGTGCCGTTTGGCGCCATGGCGGCGTCGACGGATGGCCGGACTGGGCCGGGCCATATGCTCGCGCGCTTCAGCGAGTCGGAAGCTCGAATCGCTGAACTCGAGATATAGGCGGTCCTGTGTTAAGATACATATTAAAGCGAAGAATTAATCGCTGAACCCTTTGCTGCAAGGGAATTCCCTGCTTGCTCTGGGCCTCTGGGCTTTTCAGCATCACCTCACTCAACACTCTGTAATAATACTCTAGCAGATTCCCAAGAACTTTCCTATGTAGACGAGCTAGTGTTGTTTGAGATTTCTGGTCGTGACCCTGATGTCGCCGTTGGACAAGAATTTGCTCTGTCACTTTGTACTGACATGACCTTCAGTAAACATGGTGTTCTTAGTATTCTGGTCTGTAGGCCAAAACTCTGAAATTCGTGCTGTTTAACTGCTGTGCTGATTCAGACTTGCATCATCATATATAATCTCAGTATTCTGAATGCGTAGCAGAACTCTGAATTTTGCACTGTAGAAGCAGGACTAAAATAACTTCGGACTAGGAATGGTGGTACAATAATAACTAAACAAGTGTGTTGCAAGTAATTGGTTGGCTATCCTGGAGGTGTTCTAACTGCTGGAAATCATTATGGGTGATTCAGTTAATCAATTCTGGCAGGAGGTTGTCTGACGTTATGCAACTCTGTCATCCCGGCCAACTTGGCGGAGACATGGATATTTTTCTGCTGGAGCTTGGCTTCCTGCTCTAACAGTTTGCCGGGTAGGAATTAAAACAGATGGGGAAAATAGAGCAAAAAAACCTCGGACATATATCTGAGTGTAGGACTGAGTAAATTGCAAGAAACCAATGAAGTTTCTAAATTAGTTTGGCTTCTTTGCACGTACCTAGAGCCAGGGCTCCGCCTCCTCTCCTCCTCCTCCAAAAAGAAAGTTAGGGTTCGTGCCTCTCGCCGGGCTGACGCATGTCCGCCGCGTCTCCGGTGGCCCTAGGGCCATGGAGGCGTGGTGGATCCTGGCAAGGGCCAGCGGGAGGGTTCCGTTTTTAGTCGTTTTTTTCAATCTGACGTGGGGGAATGTGGATCTGGCAGGCGGCCAGATCTGGCTTGCCGGTGCTGCTCTGGCTGCCGGTGAGGAGTGGGTTGTGTTGGCTCTCCGAGGGTTGCTGGCGCGGCGTCTTCGTGGAGGTGGGTGGGCTAGTGGAGGTGTTGTGCGTGGGGGTGCCGGTGGTGACAGGTGCTCCGGGCGAAAGTTTTGCCGGGTTCCTACCGGCCGGCGGCGTCGGTGTCCGTGGGCGTCATTTCATCTCCTTGGAGGCGCCGTCGTGGAGCCCCGTGTCCGCCATCCTCGGACCTTGCTCTTCGGGTGAAAGCCTAAGGCCCGGCCGTGTTGGGCGACGGCGTCGTCATCGTCGCTTCCCACTTGGGGGCGTCGCCTTGAAGAGTTTTGGTTCCCGTTTGCGCGCTCCATGGGCTGGACGCTCGCGACATTGCGGTCGGCTGGTGCCCGTCCGGCGATGTGGATGTTTGCGCGGCTTCTTGTGTGGCAACGATGGCAGTTTCGAGCGGAGCAGGCTTGATGATGGGTCTTGGTAGTCGGTCTCTTCCGGCGTGTTCGAGGGGTCGCCGTGCCCTACTTTGTCTTCCTGAAGTCGGAGCCGCTGAGGAGGGTCCCTTGCGGTGACGATGACATGAGACGGGTGGTCAGCTCTGGCGCTGGCTTGGCGCAAGCCCAACGCTTTCCCCCTGCGATGCTCGTCGATAGAGTCGGAGTCGTCTGGTCGCCGACGCGTGTGGCTGATTGTTTGGCATCGGCCGGCGCAGGCCTCGACGCTTCTTTGCGGTGGGGGCTTCTTCGGTGGTCGTCGATGGTGGAGTCGGAGTCGCCCTCGCGGAGGTGTGATGACGATGACGCCGGGTTGCAACCTTGAGGGTGCTTTTCTCCTCGGCGGCGTGTGTGCGTTCTTGTGCGGGTGGCGAGGTCGCCCTGTTTGTCCTGTGTGGGCATGTTGTAACGGTTTTTGCCCGGTTTTCCGTTAATTAACCGGGCAACTCTCTTCTTCTTTATTAATGAGATGAGGCAAAGCTTTTGCCTCCGTTTCAAAAAAATATATTATACACGGTACCATCATATGGTGAAACTTGCTCTATGTTTTTCGTGGAAACCCTCCTGCTCTTCTCGAGGTTCATTACGATGCAGTTATGGTGTGTTTGTTTATGGTGCAGGTGCTATGAAGAGACTGTCCAAAGTAACAAGAAGAGGAAAATGAGTGACAGGAGATAGCAGCGAGCAGATTGCTACCATTTTCCTACTGCTAGTGATCTAGTGCAAACACCCAGTGCAGGGAAGCATAAATAAATACCAGACATCAGCTCCTCCTCATTGGCTGAATCTGGTTGTTGAGAGTCAGGATGGCAGGTGCTACACGAAGTTTGCCAAGATCTCGTCACAGCAAGAGGCAGCGATGCCGGCGATCCCTTCCTCCTCCTTCGTCCTCATTGGATGTTGTGTACTGTACAAGGGCGTGCAGTGGCTTCTCAGATAAGTCCCGAACGATGGTGGTTCTGCTCGGATGTCTGGGCTCTAAGCAGAAGCATCTCAAGTTCTATGGTGTGTGTGACCTTCACCCTCCCCACGTCCAAGATCGTCAGCTATAACGTCAGAGGGAAGGCTGAGAAGAGTGTGGGGATGCTTAGTTTTTCACACTTTCAGTAACACGGGCTGGCTTTGGTATGTACACTCGATTTGAATTTCTCGCATCAAGAATTAACTGAAACCTTGGGATTTGAAGCTTAGTTGTGCTTTTTGTTGCTGTTGTAGCTATTTCGTCATAGTGGAGAACTTGCAGCTGCAGGATCCTTCGGCGGTGGAGAAAATTAAGGGTTCCGTAGTCGATTCAATGCATGTTGCTGGCCCGGATTCTCAGGTAAAAACTGTAGCCAACCTCACGTACGTGAATGGTATTAGATTAAAATCTTATAGAAATATTCTCTTTGAACATTCTGCACATCCAAATTTCATTGTTTATGCCGAACGAATGTGTCGTCAGTTGTGTTTTATCTTTCTTTGTTCGCATATACTATCATAAAGAAAGTGTGGCAACGTAAGCAGCTGTATCAAATACGAGGTCTGACATCTTAGTTGTGGAGTCTCAAAGATATATCAGACCAGCAGCTACCGATTGAGGCTGTTCTACTATCTGCATTGGAGAAGTTTTTCGATGTTGTTCTGAACTATCTGGCCATAAATAGGTATGCAGCTCATCCACATGTGCAGGAGTTCTGTGCATTTTCAGCCTTGTGGACAGTATCTAAATTCTCTAAGTCTTTTCAATGGATTTGTGTTTAATGTGAGTCATGGCATCTGACTCATAGAAGAGTCCATTGTTTGTTTGATGATTCATCTGTATTACTGCCATCATCGATTATATTATGCCAAATGCCATGGCTCATGATGTAACTGAGCTTTGATAACGAAATACCAATTACAGACATAGTGTAAGAATGTCATAGAATCTGTTGCAAATGCAGTAAACCATGCAGCTGACTGTCTCAGTACATCTGCCCCCCATCATCCATTATAACGAAATACCAACATATTTGTTCCTGGTGATCCATTGAAATGTACCAGGATTCTACATCGACTAATTATACATCTGACCCAATTTACTCATTCCTTTTGGTCGGTTCGCTTGTGGGTTTACTTTAGGAGGCACAACTGTAAAAAATGTGAGAAGAAAAGCAAAACAAAACTGTGATTACCGATTGCCGTTGACTTGTTCGTTGGTTCCAGTGCACAAACCATTTATCTATGTGAATGGTTTATTTGTGCATACTTGATGACTGGCTCATGTCCTGTCGAAGTTCTTGTGATTATTTGTGTGGACGGAAGATGTGTTGGTTTGTTTGTGCATAGTCTATGACTGGTGACTGTCTCTCTGTGTCTTTTTGGAAAAGGAGGATGACCCCGGCCTTTGTATCTGGGAGATGCATGCGGCCATTTTATTGATTATTCTCGAGGACCTTACAAAGTAGAACAACAATATGCCTGAATCCGCCATTTTGGCAACATCAGTCGCAACTCCTATCCAAATGATGAAGGGGGTGCAAGCTGGGCCACATACCCAAACCTCTCACCTAAGCCTAACATCTAAAGCCAGAGGCCCCGACCAAGCCATCTGCCGGGTACGGGGCTCAAACCGGTCCGACGCACTCACATGTGTCGTCCCCGCCATCTTCCACTGGTTCATCTTCAGAGCAGACTGAGGTGACAACCTTGGCAGGTCCTCCGCCATTGATGCCACCATGATGCCAAACGATGACCTCCACCTACGCGAGCCTTGGCAGTGAAGGAAATATGCCCTAGAGGCAATAATAAAGTTATTATTTATTTCCTTATATCATGATAAAAGTTTATTATTCATGCTAGAATTGTATTAACCGGATACATAATACATGTCTGAATACATAGACAAACAGAGTGTCATTAGTATGCCTCTACTTGACTAGCTCGTTAATCAAAGATGGTTATGTTTCCTAACCATGAACAAAGAGTTGTTATTTGATTAACGAGGTCACATCATTAGTTGAATGATCTGATTGACATGACCCATTCCATTAGCTTAGCACCCGATCGTTTAGTATGTTGCTATTGCTTTCTTCATGACTTATACATGTTCCTATGACTATGAGATTATACAACTCCCGTTTGCCGGAGGAACACTTTGTGTGCTACCAGACGTCACAACGTAACTGGGTGATTATAAAGGAGCTCTACAGGTGTCTCCAAAGGTACATGTTGGGTTGGCGTATTTCGAGATTAGGATTTGTCACTCCGATTGTCGGAGAGGTATCTCTGGGCCCTCTCGGTAATGCACATCACTTAAGCCTTGCAAGCATTGCAACTAATGAGTTAGTTGCGGGATGATGTATTACGGAACGAGTAAAGAGACTTGCCGGTAACGAGATTGAACTAGGTATTGGATACCGATGATCGAATCTCGGGCAATTAACATACCGATGACAAAGGGAACAACGCATGTTGTTATGGGGTCTGACCGATAAAGATCTTCGTAGAATATGTAGGAGCCAATATGGGCATCCAGGTCCCGCTATTGGTTATTGACCGGAGACGTGTCTCGGTCATGTCTACATTGTTCTCGAACCGTAGGGTCCGCACGCTTAAAGTTACGATGACAGTTTCATTATGAGTTTATATATTTTGATGTACCGAAGGTTGTTCGGAGTCCCGGATGTGATCACGGACATGACGAGGAGTCTCGAAATGGTCGAGACATAAAGATTGATATATTGGGCGGCTATATTCGGACACCATAAATGTTCCGGGTGATTTCGGATAAAACCGGAGAGCCGGAGGGTTACCGGAACCCTACCGGGAGTAGTAATGGGCCATATGGGCCTTACTGGAGAGAGAGAAGGGCGCCAGGGTGGGCCGCGCGCCTCCTCCCCCCCTTGGTCCGAATTGGACTAGGAGAGGGGGGGGGGGGGGCGGCGCCCCCCTTTCCTTCTCCCTCCCCACTTCTTACTAGGAGGAGGACTCCTCCTGGCGCGCCTATAGGGGCCGGCCGGCCTCCTCCCCTTGCTCCTTTATATACGGGGGTAGGGGGCACCCCATGACACACAAGTTGATCCTCGTGATCATTCCTTAGCCGTGTGCGGTGCCCCCTTCCACGATATTACACCTCGATCATATTGTAGCGGTGCTTAGGCGAAGCCCTGCGACAGTTGAACATCAAGATCGTCACCACGCCGTCGTGCTGACGAAACTCCTCCCCGAAGCTTTGCTGGATCGGAGCCCGGGGTGCGTCATCGAGCTGTACGTGTGCTAAGAACTCGGAGGTGCTGGAGTAACGGTGCTTGGATCGGTTGGACCGGGAAGACGTACGACTACTTCCTCTACGTTGCATCAACGCTTCCGCTTCGGTCTACGAGGGTACATAGACAACACTCTCCCCTCTCGTTGCTATGCATCACCATGATCTTGCGTGTGCGTAGGAAATTTTTTGAAATTACTACGTTCCCCAACAGGCAGGTCCTCCGCCATTGACGCCACCACGACACCAGCCAACAACCTCCACCTACGCGAGTCCATCTCCAAGCAACAGACGTAAATCCATGCTAGGATAGGGCCGCACCACCGCCGTCGCTCACCACCCACAAGCGCCACCCAACCCCAAGGCTCCCAAAGCAGCGCCTTCAAGAAGGGAACGATGCCGTGAGCGCCGCCGCCGCCCAACAAAGTTAAGGCTTTCGCCCGGGAGACCTAGGGGAAGGTGAAGTGAGGAGATCAGTCCAAGGAGGGGAACAGCGCCCTCAGGCGTCGCCGTCGGCGCGGCCGGTCATGACCGACTAGGGATTTCGCCCGAACTAGATCCCCGCCACCAGCAGCGCCTCTTGTACAGAACCGGTGACCAAGAGGAAGCGCGACCCGACTAGGCTGGCCCGCACGCCGAACAGGGGAGGAGGGGAGGCGCCAGATCGCGCGCACCGACCGCCGCAGAAGCCTCCGCCAACCGCCAATGACCACTAGATACTGCCGCCCGCGCGGCCGGGACACCAGATCCACCGCCCGCACGGCTGCTAGCCGGCCGTGCCTTGCCAATGGAGCCGCCGCTCCAGATGGGGGTTCCCCACGCAGATGCAGGGCAACCGAGGCCCCGCCGCCACCATCCTTGGCGCCCCGGGCTTGCCCGGCGGCTGCCTCGGGCGACGGCGAGGAAGGGAAGAGGGAGGGGGAGTGAGGAGGAGGGGTGGCTAGGGTTGGGAAGAGGAGTGGCTGGGGTGGGAGGAGGAGGGGCGGCTAGGGTGGGAGCCTAGATCCCGCCCAAATAAGACCCATACTCTGGTGTTTCAATGTTGTGGGACTTGAGTAACAATGTCAAACACCTTTCATGATCTGTCTCTGTGTGTCTGTGTGGTTCTGGCTGCGATCCTATGCAAAGTTTCAAGTGGTAGTGTACAAAGCTTAATTTTTTTTTTCAGTTATGCTTGCAGGACATGGACATATTTGGAAGTCAGTATTCAGAATTCTCACGGTGAAAGGAAATATTTGGAGGTGTGTTGTTGTGCTTGAGCGAAGGTTTTGAATGGTTTGGATTTCAATCCTGATCCAAGCAACCAGAGAGGTTATTTGGTGGGGGTTTGCAATTGCAAATGAAATGAATCAAATGCTTCCATTGGGTCCCAAATGTGATGACAAATTTAAGGCGGGACATTTGATTCATGCACGGGTGATTTCCAAGCACAAATTAACAGTTGGCTATACGGATGTCAATCGAGACAAGTCATTGTTCATTGATCATGAAAAGAGGAAAAAAGAAGAAGATTAGACTAAGACTAGGTACTAATACACACAATACAAGATTGCCAAGCCAGGTTACAAATCAGAATACATGCAACTCATTACTCATAGCATCGCCTCGGCGACGAAGCATTTTTATTGGTGTTCAAATACATATTCCACAGAATACATGCGGTTGGAAGGATGAGGTGTTCATGTTCCACAGAATACATGCACTAAGAATTAACTGACACTTTTATACACAGAGAATTGGCACTCTTCTAGACCCCCACAAATCCATCTGGTACAGGGCCTGGCGACGGCATCGGAGAACGGGGTGGCGATAAGATTGGCATCGGGAGGGGCCATTGGGGATTTGGGGGAGAGAGTCCGTCGATGGAGAAGGTGAGACGTGAGGATTCGGAGGAGTGAGAGATGATTCGAGGGGAGAATTCCAGGGCGCTGGATTTCTCTATTTCTTTACCTGCGCAAAATATAAAAAAAAGTCATAAGAAAAATAACTTGGTTTTCTTTTTACGGGGAAGAGAAAAACTTAGTTACACGCACGGAAGCATTGAAGTTGATCCTGAAACTAACGAACATTTAACTCATCCAATCTACATATAATACTATTATTGATTTGCTACGGAGCAGCAGCATATAAAGATTAATTGGGATTGTTAGTGAACATGCTACAAGGGTTGAATGAAGGAACGAATATGGCATCTCGATCAACCGCCTTAATCTTTGGAACTAATTAACGTGTGGACAAATAGACATGCATAGATGTAGATACAGATAGCAAAGAAAATGGAAGGGGAACAAGATCGACCGATGGGCAAATTAATTAAGCTTAAGCTGCCTACGTATGTACTGTACCTCGCATCCTTTCCGCCGCAGCTCCTTTAGTGTGATGTCATCTTCAGAAATCTGGGGCATAAAGGTCAGCTTCAGGTGATCGAGGGACTGAAGGTGCAGCAACCCCACGGGGAGCCTGCTCATCTTCTCGCACCGCGTAAGTGTCAGGTGGGAGAGCTTTGGCATTGTCCCTTCCTCCATCCTCCACTTCTCAATGGAAAAACTACGAAGTGCTAACTCTTGCAGCCGAGGGAACCCTTGGGAAGAGCAGCACATGGTCTGGCCTTTGTACCCACTCAACTCCAACACCACCAGACGGGGAAGTTTCTCCAGGATCGGCATTGGGTCTTGTTTTATGACATCAGCAGATAGAAAAAGAGAGCGTACGCTTTGTGGGAACTCAGCAGGCAGCTTATCGAGCACATCAAATTTGTAGATACTAATATCAACCAGGTGAGGCATGTTTGCAAATATGTTGAGCACCTCCGCTGGTATATTACTGCGGTCCATCGACAAGGAGAAGGTTGTTAGTTGATTCAGCTGGCCCAAGAAAATCATCATGTCATGACAGTGGAAATCAGCGCCAACATGATCAAGATCCAACCCAAAGCTCTGTAGCTCTTTCGGCTGCAGTCGCACACTCCTTGCAGGTGGTGGTGGAGAAAATTTTCCCACAATGTCAAGGTAAACATGCCTTAGAGCAGGGATGCCCCAGAGCGAGTTTGGCACTACTGACTCAAGTTCTGTGCGTTTGAGATCTATAGTCTGCAAGTAAAGGAGTTTGCCAATTGAAGAAGGTAACGCCACACGTCCACAATATGTCAACCTAAGCACTCTTAGGTGAATGCACCCACCAATTACACTGGAGAAATCTTTCAGTATTGAATCTTCAATGCAAAGAACTCTCAGGAATCTCAGCTTAGGAAGGGACACTAATTCCAGCTGAAAGCCAAGCAGACTTCGGACATTAGGCGTCACAGGTAAAATCTGATCACTCAAAGTTTGAAAACTAAAACGATAAGATATCAAGTTATCTGATGATGATGATGCACCAGCTTGGCCTGCAATTTATTTTAGAGTGCACCATATGTCAGAAAGAAGCTAGCCACATATGAAGGGCATATAGCAAAACAGAAAGTGGAATCAATTAATAGGAAGAGATCAGGAGACAAAGGCTGACCTGCAGTTTTGTTGCTGGTATCAAGAAAACCATCTTGTCTTGCTTCTTCTATGCACCAGTCATGTAAGATATCGTGAATCCTTATTCTCTCTATCCATCCATGTGCCGTACTTCTGCCAACAACTTGGACCAAGCTTCTCTGAGCCAACTCGGTTACATAACTCTGTGCTGTTTCTTCTAGTGTATGGTTTGGTGTATGTGGAATGAAACATTCTGCTATCCACAACTGAATAAGATGCGGCACATATATTTCATAATCCTCAGGAAAAGCAGCAAAATAAAGTAAACAAGATCTCAAATGATTTGGTAGGTCCTTGTAACTGCGTGCCAGTATGACACGCATAATTTTTCCGTCATTGGTTGCTGGCCAATCAAAGAGTATATTGGACCATGTTTGTGCATTTAGATTTTTTGATAGATAACCCCCCAAAACTGCAAGTGCAAGTGGAAATCCATCACATTTCTTTGCAAGCCTTTTCCCAAGTTTTTCAAACTCATCCACATCACGTATGGCAGATCTTTTGTATGGTGGTAAAGCTTTGCTGCTAAAAAGTTCCCAACTTTTCTCTTTATCTAACTTCTTCAAATGATGAACATGGGTTGGCATCTGAACATGATTTGCAACATCTTCCTTTCGTGTGGTTAACAGTACTCTACTACCATTAGTTGCATCTGGAAAGGCTGTAATCATTCTGTTTAATTGCTCCCATGTATCTGTTTCCCACACATCATCGAGAACAACCAAGAATTTCTTTTCTGAAAGAAATTCATTGATCTTCTTTCCCACCTCATACTCCGTCATTTGGTTAACTGACTCATCTTTGTGCCCTGTTATTTGCTTCATGATATCCTTTAGCAGATCAATGCCCTTAAACTTTTGAGATACAGTCACCCAAGCAAGTGTGTCAAAGTGCTCTTTGACTCTAGATGAAGTGTAGACTTCTCTAGCAAGTGTTGTTTTTCCAGCCCCGCCCATGGCAACTATGGACACAATACTAAGAACATAATCATTGTTAACTAACTTGTCAACTATTTCTTTCCGCTCATCCACAAAACCAACCATGACAACATCATTTTTGAAGTTTTGATGCATAGGACCATCATCTTCTGAAAAATCCTCCTCCACAAAAACATTGTTATCCAGATTACACGTAGATGCAGTCGCTCGTTTGTGCAGATTTCAGTGCATGACCATGCATAGGGGCCACATAATTTCAGTGCATAATCAGTACATGATTTTGGAAAGGCCAGAACATTGTAATCGGGAATCAACATGGTAGCTCATGTGCTAGCTCTTATAGGACGTGTTGATCCACCAAACTTGTGATTGGACTACCTCCTATATTTATTCTTGAACATATAGGAGACGATGTAAGCGTTGTTTAATTTTAATAAAGCTAGCCATGAAGGCTTTTCCGTCGAGAAAAAAATATTCATCGATGCATATGGATTTGTTATGAGCAAGTAAGGTATAGGCATGCACGGCTCTGTACAACCCAGTTTCTCTGGACTCTATGTACATTTTGCACTGAAAATGAACTGACACTTTTGTACATGAAAGAAAATAAATGCAACAGACATCTTGGAGGATTAGCACCATCTCTCTCTGCCGCCAGGGAAAGAGACTTGGAGTTCGGGGGAGGTGCAGGCGGCTGGTGGTGGAGAGGAGCGATGGGCAGCAGCCTCTCCGAGACCACCTCAGCTCCATCTTGTACACGGCCGACGGCATCGGAGGACGAGGAGGCGGCGACATTGGCATCGGGAGGGCGGATCTCGATTCTAGACGGAGCAAGAGGAGCGAGGGGCCACTGGAGGAGGGAGGCTGTCGTATCGATCGCCCATGGTGTCCTTCAAGGGAGGGAGAAGGAAAGCAGGATATTATGAGGATTGGGAGGAGGGAGATGGGTTCAAGAATGAATCGGGAGAGTGCCATATTTTAGACGAGAATGAAGATGAATTCATCGCGCCCCACAGATCTGCAATCACTCGCTAGTTTCCACCTGCGTAAACAAAGCATGCTCATAAGGTGTGGCAAATTAACTATGCCTAAGCTGCGTATATGTATGTATACCTCGCATCCTTTCCGCCGCAGCTCCTTTAGTGTGATGTCATCTTCAGAAATCTGATCCATATAGCTCAGCTTCAGGTGACCGAGGGATGGAAGGTGCAGTAATCCTTCCGGGAGCTTGCTCATCTTCTTGCACTGCAAAAGTTCCAGGTGGGAGAGCTTTGGCATTGCCCCTTCCTCCATCCTCCACACCTCGGTGGAAAAATTACCAAGTTCTAACTCTTGCAGCCGAGGAAACCCTTGGGCAGAGCAGCACATGGTCTGGCCTTTGTACCCCCTCAACTCCAAAACCACAAGACAGGGGAGTTTCTCCAGGATCGGCATCGGGTCTTGTTTTATGACAATAGCATGTAGAACAAGACGACGTACGCTTTGTGGGAACTCAGCAGGCAGCTTATCGAGCACACCAAATTGGTAGAGACTAATATCAACCAGGTG
This sequence comes from Triticum monococcum, assembly GCA_034509565.1. Lineage (NCBI taxonomy): Eukaryota > Viridiplantae > Streptophyta > Magnoliopsida > Poales > Poaceae > Triticum > Triticum monococcum. Next base: position 790,132,744 of record CM067847.1, read on the forward strand.
AGGCATGTTTGCAAATATGTTGACCACCTCCGCTGGTATATTGGGTTGCATCGACAAGGAGACCGTTGTTAGTTGATTCAGCTGGCCCAAGAAAATCATCATGTCATGACAGCGAAAATCAGTGCCAGCAGGATAAAGATGCAACACAAAGCTCTGTAGCTCTTTCGGCTGCAGTCGCACACTCCTTGCAGGTGGCGGTGGAGAAAACCCATTGTCAAGGTAAACATGCCTTAGAGTAGGGATATCCCACAGAGAGTTTGGTACCACTGACTCAAGTTGTGTGTGTTTGAGATCTATAGTCTGCAAGTAAAGGAGTTTGCCAATTGAAGAAGGGAGCGCCGCACCATGACAATTTCTCAACCTAAGCAATCTTAGGTGAATGCACCCACCAATTACAGTCGAGAAATCATTTAGTGCTGAATCTTCAATGCAAAGAACTCTCAGGAATCTCAGCTTAGGAAGGGACACTGATGAGAGTTTAAAGCCAAGCAAACTTCGGACATTAGGTGTCGCAGGTAAAATCTGATAACTCGAAGTTTGAAAACTAAAACGATAAGATATCAAGTTATCAGATGATGATGATGATGCACCAGCTTGGTCTGCAATTTTTTTTAGAGTGCACCACATGTCAGGCAGAAGCTAGCCATATATAAGTACATATAGCAAAATAGAAAATTGAATCAATTAATAGGAAGAGATCAGGAGACAAAGGCTGACCTACAGTTTTGTTGCTGGTATCAAGAAAAACATCTTGTCTTGCTTCTTGTATGCACCAGTCATGCAAGATATCGTGAATCCTTATTCTGTCTATCCATCCATGTGTCGTACTTCTGTCAACAACTTGGACCAAGCTTCTCTGAGCCAACTCGATTACATAGCTCCGTGCTGTTTCTTCTAGTGTATGGTTTGGTGTATCTGGAATGAAACTTTCTGCTATCCACAACTCAATAAGATGCGGCACATGTATTTCATAATCCTCAGGAAAAGCAGCAAAATAAAGTAAACAAGATCTCAAATGATGATTCGGTAGGTCCTTGTAACTGCGTGCTAGTATGACACTCATCATTTGTCCATCCAGAGAGTATATCGGACCATATTTGTGCATTTAGATTTTTAGACAGATAACCTCCCAAAACTCCAAGTGCAAGTGGCAATCCATCACATTTCTTTGCAAGCTTTCTCCCAAGCTTTTCAAACTCGTCCACATCCTGTATGGCAGACCTTTTGTATGTTGGTAAAGCTTTGCTACTAAAAAGTTGCCAACTTTTCTCTTCATCTAATTTCTTCAAAGGATGAACATAGGTTGGCATCTGAACATGGTTTGCAACATCTTCTTTTCGTGTCGTTAACAGTACTCTGCTACCATTAGTTGCATCTGGAAAGACTGTAATCATTCCGTTTAATTGCTCCCATGTATCTGTTTCCCAAACATCATCAAGAACTACTAAGTACCTCTTTTGTGACAGAAATTCATTGATCTTCTTTCCCACCTCATACTCTTTCATTTGGTCAACAGACTCATCCTTGTGCCCTGTGATTTGTTTCATAATATCCTTTAGTAAATCAACACCCTTGAACTTTTGAGATACAGTCACCCAAGCAAGTGTGTCAAAGTGCTCCTTAACTCTAGATGAAGTGTAGACTTTTCTAGCAAGTGTTGTTTTTCCTGCCCCGCCCATGGCAACTATAGACACAACACTAAGCAGGTAATCATTGTCAACTAACTTGTCCACTATTTCTTTGTGCTCATCCTCAAAACCAACCATGAAAACATCATCTTCAGAGTTTTGATGTATAGGACCATCATCTTGTGAAAAATCGTCCTTTACAAAAACATTGTTATCCAGACTAATATTCAGATTTTGTGCGCATGCAAAAATCTCCTTGATCTTCCTTTTTACACGTTGAATTTCAACACCGATTTTACGAAGGGTTACGAAGTCATTCGGGAATCTAGCATACCTTGAAATAGTGCCCATGAATCCCTTCTTGAGCCTGTTCCTTTTTTCCATATAATCTGCAGCTTCAATGACATTCTGAGCTTCAGAAGCCGCAGTCCTAATCTGGCTCAGCAAGACTGCAACCCTTGCATTTCCTGATCTCCACTTGCTATCAACATCTTTGAGGTAGGCCTGCAACCTTTATCAGCTCATCTTTCAACAGCCCCACTTCAAGGTTGACTGCACACAAGAATGTGGTCTCCTGGACTGCAAGGTTACCCACGCTCCGAATCACGGTCCTAACAGCCCACGCTCCCGAGCACGGTGTTCACAGCCGACTGCGTCATCGCCCCTTTCTTCTTCCCCCCTCAAAGACAGGGAAAAGGCTCGGACTGCAAGCCTGCAAGTAGCCAAGGTTGACCGTGAGAACGTACTGTAGCGAGGAGAGGAGGATAAGACGAGAAAAGGTGCAAGAGACAGATCTGAGAGACTCACCGACGGGATTGTGCAGACTGCCGCCCACGGGAGCAGCGCACCGTTCCCCGGCGGCTTCAACCACAGCACGGGCGGCGGTGCTTCCCCAGCCCAGATCCCTCCACGTGGCTCGCTCTCCGGCGCGCCGAGGCCTCCTCCGTGCACGGTTGCGGTGCGGGGTGTTAGCAGTGTAGCGGCGTTGTCCTCCCCTTGGACGGTGTCGACGGCGGCGTGCTCGGCCGGCGACTGTGGCGCTGTGCAGGCGGCGGCTCCAGGAGAAAGAGAGAGAGAGAGCGCGCGCGTGAGAGTGAGTGAATGGGAAACTGCTGCTGCTGGGCAAGCTGTTGCTGCTGCTGGCCAAGACTCACATGCATCGACCTCGCTGGCCAAGACTCGAAACAGTGCTCGTGAATTATTGCATCTACTGCATGGGTATACTGTTTTCTCCGTGTGGCTCCAGGGAAGAGTGGAAAAGGTAGACCGCCCACAGGTTCAGTGTTTTTATTTTAAATTAAACACAAGAGGGGTCTCGAAGGACCCCGAATGTGCATTAGATATTTCTGCGAACAGTACAAGCACCAATTACACAAGGACCAACATAGCACAGAAAATTACAGAGCAGTCCTTGCTTTTTGCAAAGAGGACTCCAGAACAGAAAATAGAAAATCAATCTAGTCCTTAAACACAGCACCAACCGGAAACCAAAGCCGTCGTCGCCGGGGACGAACCGCTTGGGGCGGCGGCTTCGCTGCGCCATCTCCATCAAGCCTGCATAAACAACAGCAGAAGCTCGGCTAATACTGAACTGCCTAACATCAGACGACGGCGCATCGGAAGGAAAGAACGGAACCGACAAGGCTCCAATAGGCCGCCCTTCGACCAAAAGAAGCACGCGGAAGCCGGCAAGCAGGGACAGTGGTATTATTTTTATTTATTTTAAGATTTCCGGTGATGCGCTTTCAATCTTAAGATGACATGTCAGTCCAATCTTAAACAGAAACCTTTTAAAAGCTTTGCAAAGCCGGAACGCTTGGTGCTATGGCTAACGTGGCCGGACCACTATGGTTGTTAGCTTGGTTTTCCTGTGCGTTTCCTCGACATTTGGACGCACTGAGCATCAAATAGGAACCGCCGAAAAGGAGCCCCTCCATCGCAAAGCCGGAACGCTTTGTGCTATACTGTTGTGGCTAACCATATTATTTTGAACGAGAATGCTAATTTCCAGTCGGCAGGAAATCTGCAACAGGTCCGCACGACCTGCGAGCCGTCGGATATTCATCGCGCGCATGCATATCTCTCTGTGACTCCCGATTTTCAGGTGCCTAATTAACTCGGCGTTAATCTCTCTGATTCTCGATTTTCAGGTGGTGAGTAACTAACTCACGTTAATCTCTCTGACTCCCGATTCTCAGGTGCGTAATTATCTCGCGTTAATCTCTCTGATTCCTGATTTTCAGGTGATGAGTAATTAACTCGCGTTAATCTCTCTGACTTTCTCGGCAAAAGATAGTGTGAGTAATTAACTCGCGTTAATCTCTGTGACTTTCTCGGCAAAAGATAGTTGTGCTAGCAGAATTTGATCCTTGTACCTTTTACAAGGTAACCCACTAGCAAACCACCTCACCTATGTTCCTTTTTTTGAAAAAAGAAAGTAGATAGTCTTTTTAACCTGTCTCCTTTTCTATGTTTGCACAAAAGAGAATGCAATGTCCGATCTTTTCCACACTTAAGTAGATTATTTTACCAACTCGTCTCGAGTTGATGACACCATGGTAATTTTGGCGGGGCAGGTTGATGAAATATACCGCTTGTAATTTTTTTATATAGTATGATAACTCACACATAACATACCTGATAACTTATGTACTCGGTACTGATTACTTTGGCGCTCGGGAGGGAGGCATTGATGAAATATCCCAGATCACTTTTGTGTGAATATCATGATAACTCACACATCACATATCTGATAAATTTATGTACCCCGATCCAAGTAACTTTGGGGGAAGGGTGTTGATGAAATATCCCCAGTTACTCTGGTGTGAACAACATGGTAACTCAGACATCAAAGACTCGATAACTTATGCACCCCGGTCCTGATAACTTTTGGGGAGGAGGGGGGGGGGGGGGGGAGGGAGGGGTTGATGAAATATCCCCCAGTAACTTCTATGTGAAGAGACCCGATAACTTATGCACTCCGGTCCTGGTAACTTTGATGACATGGGATCTAGTTTCGAAGGTCTCGTCGTGACAAATCTTTTATGTGAAAACAGTTTTTCAATCGGAGCGACGGTTTGAGCTACAAAACATTTTGAATATATATTTTTAGATGGAATCTTTGATGACAACATTTATTTTGTTTTTTTGCATTCAACTATTATACAATAGGAGGAGTCTATATACGCATGCGAGGAAGTTTGCACTGCATGCATGTTTTGTGAGGTGCATGCTCTAGTCACGGGAGCGAGGTGGAGACTGATTCGTGCAGATTTGTTGCTAATTTCTTACCGTCCGAACGTTAGTCGCGTCCTATTTTGAATGTATGGCATTGCTTGCATATATGGGCGATGATATGTGTCGCTCGTAACGACCGCGGCGGCTCACGTCGGCTGCTGGAAGTCTTCCGCTATTGGGCGGCCCAATAACGCGGTTTTTTCACCTTTTTTTCCTAGGTGTTCTTTTACTTAGGTCATTTGTTTTTTCCTAGGTCGGTTTCTAATTAAAAAAATTCACAAAAATTCCAAAAACATGTTCACAAAATAGAAAAAGGTTCCTGAATACAAAAAATGTTCACCAAATTCCAAATGAATTAAAACATAATGTTCAAATTTTGATTTTTTTTTAATTTTCAAAAAATGTTTGCATTAAAAAAATCAGGAATTTTAAAAAAAATTTGTGAGTTCAAAAATTATTCACAACTTAAAAATAATATTCATGAATTCAAAAAAATTCACGTATTCAAAAACTCTTGCGAATTTGAAAAATATTGATTAATTAAAAAATTATTCTTTTTTGAAAAAACATGAACAATTTTTAAATTCAATTTTTTGGAAAAAACTAAAAACTTATGAAAGCCCGAACAAAATTTGAAGATTTTGACATTTTTTAAAATTTTATGAATATTATAAAAAAGGTAAATGAAAGAAAGGAAATAGAAAAAGAAAACATAAAAAGCAGGAAAAAAGTTTCAGAAACTTTAGGTTCCGAAAACTATCTCGGAACCTTTTAGAAGGTTCCCAAACTGGCTGAGAAATCGTTCATGAACTTGTCCAACTCAAGCGAACACGCTCTTTTTAGGCCGTCCCAGCTTAACGCTTGTAGCGAAAGTGATGCGAATCTTATTGCTCACAATAAGGGATAAACTGAAATCTCTAATTAAGAAATACTCCTTTGAAAGATCACTTCTACCTTCCCAGGTTGTGCGCGACTTGTCGCAACCGGGGAGTTCTCCCATTTTTCGTAGATCTGTTCATTCAAAATGTTTTCTCTCTTAAATCGTGCATCCAAATCTCTAACTGTTTTCATCGTTGGATTCCTCGCGTTGAGATCTTCAAAACTAGATCTTATGTTGATAAGTTTTGACCAAAGTTTTTGACAAAAAAACCAAACGAAAAAACCACACTTGGAGCACTTATTTTTCACTTTACGAAAGCCGTTTCCGAGAGGAACGGACGTGCCTCTTGCGGAAGCAAATTCATGCCTCTCACAGAAGAAAAACTGTGCTTCTCATGTAAGGAAAAAAACGTATTTTTTTTGTTTCTGGGAGGCACGGCCGTGCCTCTCGCGGAAGCTAATCTGTGCCTCTCACGAAAAAAAGAGAAAATACATTTTTTTGTTTCCGAGAGGTACAATAATGCCTCTCGCGGAAGTAAATCTGTGCCTCTCGCGGAAGCAAAACCGTGCTTCACACGGAAGAAAAAAGAAGAGAAAACGTGTTTTTTTTCTCATTTCTGAGAGGCATGGCTGTGCGTCTCGCGGAAGCAAATCTGTGCCTTTCGCGGAAGCAAAACCGTGCCTCTTGTGGAAGAGAAAAAAAGTGTTTTTCGCATGAAAAGCTAAGAAAGGCTGGTGGAAAAACCGAAAGGGCAAAAAAAAGGAAAAACCCGTCTAAAAGGCCGAAAACGCGAGCGGAATTTTTTTTCGAAGGAAGCGCCCAGAGCACGACACGTGGCGACGGCCGACAGCGCGCCAAGTGGCGTGCTCGCAGCCCACCCCAAATGACCCTTGGCGAGGCTCCCGAACGACAAATCCCGTCGGCATAGATCATCATGCCTACGGCTTTGCCGTAGGCATAGTCCTTGGCCAGGAGCAACCATGCGATGCCACGTGGCAGAGATATGCCGACGGCAAAGCCGTCGGCAAAGCCGTCGGCATAGATTCATCTATGCCTACGGCAAAGCCGTAGGCATAGCCCTGCCACCAGGAACACCACGGGTCGCCACGTGGCAGAGCTATGCCGACGGCAAAGCCGTCGGCATAGCTCTGCGACGTGGCATTGCGTGATTCGTCGGCGCTTTTGATGGCGCCGTCCGTTGCCGTCAGACGAAAAACACTGCCAACGGCTATACTATGCCGACGGCTGACGTCAGGCCGTCGGCATAGGCCCCTATGCCGACGGCTATAGTATGCCGACGGTCTGACAAGACTACGCTGACGACGTCTACCCCGACGAGGCTATGACGACGGCAGCCGTAGGCGTAGATCTATGCCGACGGCCCGTGGCCGTAGGCATAGCCCGCGAGTCCGGTAGTGCGGACGGAGGGAGTACCTATTATAGAAGTACAGTAACAATGCCATAGATCTTGTCTTAATTTTAGTACATCATCAACGGGTCAAAAAAATTTCAGTACATCACTACATGTTAATCAATTCTTTTTTCTTTTTCTTACAGGAGGCTGTTGTACTGTTATGGGGCCTTTGTCCTCGAACCAGCCGAACTGCCCTCAGCTGTACATATGCAGCTCTGCCGATCAGGTTATACTGGCAAAGTCAGTGGAGTCATTCGTGGAGAAGCAACGGAAAGCGGGGTGTGAGGTGAGGTCGTGCCACTTTGTGTCGTCGCCCCACGTGGACCACTACCGGAGCAACCCGGCGCTGTACACCTCTTTTTTTTTAAGGTCACCGGGGAGGGGAGGGAGAGAACTCCCCCACCTGAATTGTATTCAAATTGCCTATAAAACTTCACAGCCTTTTGCAGGATGGGTTCAAGTGAACCAGAATTACAGGGGGCACAGGAGGAGAAGAGGTAAAGCAAAGAACACAACAAATAAACAAGGGAGAACAAAGAGGGAAAACACGCCCCGACACAACACAAAGCACCCCCCGCGAGATCGAACGGCATTGGCCAGCCGGGAACAAGCCATGGCACTGCACCATCGACGCAATCGGAGGCATCACGCAACCAAGACTGCACAACGCCACGACACCACCTGCATCGGGGGTGCATTCGAACGGTCACGCGAGGCCGAGACGACGCCACGGTGCCTGTGTACCGCAGGCAAAGTCGGCATCGCCAAGCAGACAAACCCAAGACACTGTACCATCGACGCAATCGAAGGCATCATGCAACCAAGACTGCACAGCGCCACGACACCACCTGCGTCGGGGGTGCATTCGAACGGTCACGCGAGGCCGAGACGACGCCACCACACCTGTGTGCCACCAACAAAGTCGCTTGACATCGCCAAGCAGAGACTCACCAAGGAGCGCAGGAGTAAGAACACAAGAAGAACACCGCCAAAGAGGGGCTCCAGCCATCGTCGACCCCAAACCGGCCGCACCACCACCACTTCAAACTTATCAGCATAGCTAGCCTGAAGGAGGGCGCCAACTTTCATCTTCATCTGACCAAACAAGGCGAAGCGCCTTGAGCATTGGCCGTCTGGTCGCCACCCAACAACCCCCTGAAAGGGGAGAGGTGGGAACGAGGAAATCCAATATAGGACCACACCTCGCTAACCCGGCTTCCGACGAAAGAATCAACCCCACTTCAGGGCATGGCCGAGCCAAGATCACGAAGACAAAGCACCATTTCTCCGCCACCATCAACCCCACGAACCACCAACGGAACCACCTCGAGCCACTGGTCACCCTAGCAAGGCCAGCTCAAAGACGAAGCCCATGGAAGGGATGTGACGTTTGAGCGCCACCATCGCCTGATTTGGGAGACCGGGATCCAAAGTTTTCTCTGGAGCAGACAGGAGGGGAGACGAGCACCGCGTCACGACGCCTTCAACAAGGATATGGTGCCCATAGGCACCACCGTCGTTGGCCACGACCGAAATTGGAGCCCGGCATTAACCGACAGTGCGCGCAACCCCAAAACCTGTAGCCTGCTAGTCCCCCCCCCCCCCCCAAGCCAAATCCACACAAGCAGATGAAGCACTCGCTGCCAGCCCACGAACAGAGACTGTGGCGCCATGCGAAGCTTCCAGATCGGGGGAGAGAACCGGGGACGAGCAAGAACCGCACCTGCTGCACGCTGAGCCCTCCGCACACCACGTGCGTAGAACCCCGACGCGCTCACCCGCCCCCATTCCGAGTCCCAGCTCGCGGGAGAGAGCAAGGACCGCCCGATCCGCCGCCGATGGCAACACACACCCAGGCCCGCCACCGCCGTCCACAGTCGAGGCAGATGACCCCGCCGCAGCAAGACGCCGCCCTCACGGCCGGAGGGACTCACCCCACGCCACACGCGCCGATGGAGGCACCGCGGGCAGGGCCACCCCACCAGATCTGAGAGGCGACGCGCTGACGCACGCACCACAGACGCAGGGCACGGGGGCGCAGCGCCAACCGGCCGTGAGCACCGCCGCCCTCCCCACCGCGCCGGAGCACGAACGGCGCGCGCGGAGGAGCGACGCACCGCCGCCGCCACATGAGCCCCCTGCTCGTAGACCGGCCGCTTCGGCGCGCCAGAGCCCCGCCGCCGCCGGATCCGCGCGGGGGCTTTGCTCGGTGGAGGCTGTTGGGCGGCGGCGAGGGGGAGGGAAGCCGGTGGTGGTGGGGGGGGGGGGGGGGGGGGGTGCGCTGCGGTGACGAGATGCGCCGCCGTCCGAGTCGCCCTGGGGAGGACGACGCGGGGCCTCTCCTGCACTTTCCCGCTGTACACCTCTCATCTAACCAACTTCTTGGAGGACTGTGTGCTGGCCCGCCGTGAGGACTCCTCGCCGTCGCCTGCATAGGATGTTCTTTGCAGGAATACCAACATATTTGTTCCTGGTGATCCATTGAAATGTACCAGGATTATACAACGATTAATTATACATCTGACCCTATTTACTCGGGTTTTTTTTTTCGTTTGCTCGTGGGGTTAACTTTAGGAGGCACAATTGTAAAAGGTGAGTAAGAAAAGCGAAACAAAGTTGTGGCTACCGACTGCCGTTGACTTGCTGTTGGTTCCTTCGTGGATGGAAGAGGAAGACGTGTTGGTTTCTTCGTGCATACTCAGATGACTGGTTTCTGTGTCTCTGTTTGTGGTTCTGGCTGTGAACAAAGCTTCTTGTTTTTTTTAATTATGTCCACAGGACATTGAGCTGTTTCTTTTATTCCGAATATTCAAAAATTTCATGGCGAAAGTAAATTGTGAACTCAGATCTAACGGCATCTTTCATGATTCAGAATTGTTGCATACAATCATTTTTCAAGTGTTTTTTTACAATATTTTTTCAAGTATTAACTGAAGATGCTAGTTGGAAGGATCCTTTTTCACATGATGCAACCAAGCAGAAATGATGGCTGTGAGATGTGATAGTTGCTGGTGGTTTGCAGTAGCAAGTATGAAGAACAAATTAATTTGCTGGTGACATGCATACAGTTGAAGATGCTTCTTGCAATCCATGTATGAAGAACAAATTAATTTTAAGGCAAAAAAGAAGAAGAGAGAAACTTGATGCATGCGGGATAGACACAAATTAAAGCAATTTTGACACACAAATCTACAGATGGCTTTATACAAATGTGAATCAAGGCAAGTCATTGTTTGATCATGAAAAGACAAAAAAAAATGTGTACATCAGAAATCTGGCAATATGCAATACATGAACGCACAGGTCAAACAGAAAAGGTACACGCACATACTCATGTCATCATTTCGACGACATTTCTGCATATCCTTCCAACTGTGTATGTCTACCTGCAAGTTTGCCTCCATGTAACCGCGCTCGCTCACAAAAATGCTTGGTCGTCGAAATGATGACATACACATACAACGAGAATTCATGCATTAAAACGTTTCGCCGCTCGTGCATATACAACGAGAATTCATCATTGCTTTGGGAACAAGGAAATATGTCCGTCCTCGCCAACATTTTGAACTTTCATGGTTAACATTTCACTAGTCCCTTTCCACCTACGCAAAAAAAATAATAATAATAAAAATTGCCGATTGTGTCAAGTGTCGCCTAAAAAACACTCAGCAAACGAGGCCATGCCGTCAACCGCAGCGAGTAGGACACATGTCACTGTGTTTGCTGAGCGTCCATAGTTTGTCGAGTGTTTTTCCTTTGCACTCGGCAAATGTTAATAGTTTGCCAAGTGTTTTTAGCTTGTACTCGGTTTAGGAGGGCCTTTGCCGAGTGCCCGACAGAAAACACTCGGCAAAGTTGTATGGTTGTGAAGCATAAACGCCGATAATTAATTAAAAGGATTTTAACGGTACATCTTACTACTTCTAGGACCGAGTAGTATTGAGTCATCTCATCCGTTGATTAGCAGGGTAGTTTTGTAATTTTTTGTTCTCTAATTTGTAGAATCACTCGCCCTGATCACCCTCATCCGGCCTCATTGTTTCCATCGCCGGTCATCGGGGGCGCCCGTTCGTGCTGTACAATCCGGCATGCTCCCTCTGCGCTCGTTCATCTGGCCACGGTCACGCGGTGCTGCCACCGCTGTTCGTCCGTCCCGTCTGTTGTCTGTCCCGTGTTCCAGCGAGATTCGATCCACGTCGTGTGCGTGCCTTATTTGTGTGCAGCCACCGGCTTGTGTACACGTGATCACCGGAAAGCAATCGGCTGCTCACGTGCGTACTAGTGCATCTGGACATAATAGATCAATCTGGGAGGCTAGCTTGGCTAGCTTTGTACGTGGTGATTTCCTCGGCCAAAAGCACCGACAGGCGAGGATCGATGGACTACGTACAATCTTCTCTTCGTTGCATCTCCGCCGGAAAGTACTTGCCGGATCTGAATATTGGGGGGGGGGGGGGGGGGGTTCCCCCATCCGAATATACTATTCAATGTCTGAATATTGGGGGGGGGGGGGTACCCACCCGAATATACTATTCAATGTCTGAATATTAATTCAATGTTTGTAGACCGCCATTAAGGCGGGTACATACGTGTCTTACAGAATTACATGCATTAGCACGTTGAGAGAGGTATAGCTGCCACGAGAGGACGGCCACCTTGTAGGCCGGCTTCTTTAGCCGTTAAGTCCATAGTATTAGGTCGTCTATGATGAGCCGAAGCATGAGGGAGCTATGTTGATCAACGTGTTCAAAGGCCATCTTGTTCCGAGCAGCTCATATCTTCCATAGGATGATAAGGAGGATTGTGTACCAAGTGGATGGATCGACCCCAAGGGGCAGCATACAAGTCCATAAGGAGCCGATGGCAGGCGATGGATGGATGCCTAGTCGCTGCCAAGTCCTGTCAGCAAACTCCGCCCCTTTAACACACGCTCAGACCACAGAGCCAAGTCACCACACACTCAACAATGCACATCGTACCAGCGGTGACACGTGAGATGCAAAAAGCCAGATGCACACCACACCTACCTACAAGTGGACCCAATAACCCTACACAACTAAACCACCCACTTACAGCCGGGCCCTAGGTTGTGCCCCCAACCCTAGGGCACCACAAGGCCCCCTTTCTAGGGAGCTTAGTAGTTGCAGGGTGTTTGGTTTAGCTTTTTCTTGCCCGAAGTGCAAAAGCCAAGAAAAAGCCCAACCAAATACCCCCGTAGTGATGCTTCCTGCAGTAGCACCAAAATTTGCCAGGTAGGAATTAAACAGAGGTGGAATATTAAGCAAAATCTGCAATCTGGACATTCATCTCAATGCTAATGGATGGCACAGATAAAGGGTCCATCTGAGCTCGGGAGCCATTTTGAGTTTCTGAATCTGCAACACTTATAACTTTGTATTGACAGGGAACCACGAACAGGCTAAATAATACGGTGGCTCGTTTGCGGAGATAATAACCACAATTCAAATTGTCATCAGAAATAATAAAAGTACAACACATCTATATTATTACCTGTTTGTACATATACAGATACATGCAGGAAGGATATGTGCAAAACTAGCACATCAATCGATCCACCCTGCGACATATTCATTTCTCTCTTGCAGAACGAGAAGGGGAACAATTAATACCTTCGGATTAGGAATAATACAATAATTAAACAAGTTTGTCGGACGCAAATTAATTGTCTGTCATAGAGAATGTTCTGAATGCAGCAAACCATTACATGCAGATTCAGTTAATCCATGCTTGTGTTTTTAACTTTGAACAGCAGATTGCCTGACTTTATGGATCATATCTCTTGTCTCCTGAAAGCAATAAAAGTGCCCCCGAATATAATCTGTAATCACCTGAAGCACGTAAGAAAATATCACTCCAAGAGCAAGCCACGAGCAAGGTAGACAAAACAGCACGTAATTATTTACGAGCATCTACATCCCTCCTTGTACCGAACGCGGGTAGCAGCAGTAAAATCAAAGAAACTAAACTTAATGAGTGGTTGGGGTGAGGGATGGACCAAGGAATATATAGTTACCTCGCATCCTTTCTGCTCCAGCTCCTTCAACGTGATGTCATCTCCAACAGAAATCAAGGGTGTATTGCGTAGTTTCACAAGATTGAGCGACGGAAGGTGCAGCAACCCCTTGGGGAGCTTGCTCATCTTATGGAACCCGTCGAGTATCAGGTGGGAGAGCCTTGGCATGGCCCCGGCCTCCATCTTCCACTCCTCAGTGTCATAAAACCCCGAAAGATGTAAGTTTTGCATACGAGGAAAACCCCTAGCAGAGCATGACATGGTTCGGCCTCTGTACCCCTCCAACTTCAGCATCACAAGACACGGAAGCTTCTCCAACACCGGCATGGGGTCTTGTTTAATGGAATCTGCTTCTAGAACGAAAAAACGTAGGCTTTGTGGGAAGTGATGGCTCTCAGGCAATTTATCAAGCGCACTTAATTTATCGAGGCTAATATCAACCAGTCGAGGCATGTTTGCAAATATATTCATCATTTCCGTAGGTATGCGTGCAAGTGTTGTTAGGGACAAAGTTGTTAGTTGAGTCATCTGGCCCAAAAACCTTACCATGTTAAGGTTCCAGTATTCACTGCTACCAGAGCTAAGATTTAACCACAAGGTCTGGATCTCTTTTTGTTGCAGACCCCTTATTGGAGAATGATGATAACTAAGGTAAACATGCCTCAGAGAAGGGATATCCCACATAGAGCTAGGTACCAGTGCAACTGTGCCCCTCGTATCAATAGTTTGCAAGTAAAGGAGTTGTCCAATTGATGAAGGGAGTGTCACATCTTGACACCTTATCAATCTGAGGCATCTTAGGTGAATGCACCCACCAATTGCCTTAGGGAAATCCTTCAGGCTTGAGTCTTCAATGTGAATAACTCGAATAAATCTGAGTTTAGGGAGGGATATTGATTGAAGTTGAAAGCCAAATAGACCTCGGAGATTAGGTGTTGCCTGCAAATTCTGATCACTGATGTCTTGATAAGAAGAACGATATGATGCCATGATATCAGTTGATGGTGCACCAACTTGGCCTGCAAATTTTGTGTGTGCCATTTGTCAGCAAGAGGCCACATAATCACGACATATCAAAGAGAGATTTATCCACATGCCAATTATAAGGAGGCAAATTCCAATGTACCATTGGGATACTTATCTCTACGATGTTCCGTTACAGGGGCACCGTAAAGAGTGTGAAAAAACTATTTTGCCCCTAAATAAAAAATTCTATTTATGTTCTCTTTGTGATCTTTAGATAGTACTCCCTCTGTCCCAAAATTCTCGTCTTAGATTTGTCTAAATACAGATGTATCAAGTCATATTTTAGTATTAGATACATCCGTATCTAGACAAATTTAAGATAAGAATTTTGGGATGGAGGGAGAATTTTTTTGTTCTGTTTCGACATAAAAAGAGACAGACATGGGAAGTGAATAAAGTTTAAGGACAGTAAAATACTGATTTCTAATGTGTAAATTTGGACAACATCTTTGTGGACACTGATTTCTCCGCAGTGACAGTTTATTGTGTGTCTGTACAAAAAATAACTAACACTTCATATGTGAGCTAAAGCTCCGCTATTCGAAAGTTAACAAAATTAAACAGAGAAAACTAAACACTCTATACAGTAATTGGTAAGGAATAAGCTTTAATTTTATTAGTGGCACAAATGAAATTAGGCTCTTAAGAGTGTCGTGTAGGGAGTGCTACTAAAATAGAAAATGGAACTACATTCAATTGGATGAAAGGCAACATGACCTGAATTTTTGTCGATGACATCAAGAAAACCATCTTGTCTTGCCTTTTCTATGCACCAATCACGTAAAATATCATGAACCCTTATTTCCTCAATCCATCCATGTGCCATGCTTCTTCTAGTAACCCGCACCAAGCTTCTTTGAGCTAGCTCGGCTACATACATGCGTGCTGTTTCTTCTGGTTCATGTTTTGGTGCACCTGGTATGAAGCCTTCTGCTAGCCATAGTTCAAGAAGAACGTAGACATCTATTCCAAAATCCTCAGGAAATGTAGAAAGATAGAGGAAACAACATCTTAAATAGTGATTTGGCAGATCCTTGTAACTACGAGCTAGTATGCCTCGCATCATTTGTGTGTGTCTGGTTTTTGGCCAACACAATGATACATCCGCCCATGCTTGTATATTCAGATTCTTTGATAGATAACCTCCCAAAACTGCAAGTGCGAGTGGTAATCCATCACACTTTCTTGCAATCATTCTCCCTAGTTCTTCAAACTCATGCATGTCACCTAGATCAGACCTTCTGTATGATGGTAAAGCTTTGCTACAAAAAAGTTCCCAACTTTTTTCTTCATCCAACTCCTTAAGAACATGAACATGGGTTGGCATTTCAACATGATTTGCAACTTCATCCTTTCGTGTGGTTAAGAATACCCTACTACCATTATTTGCATCTGGAAAGGCTTTAACCGTTCTATTTAATAGCTCACATGTGTCTTCATCCCACACATCATCAAGAACTAGCAAGTATCTTTTCCGTGATAGAAAATCACGGATCTTTGTGCCCACCTCATACTCTGAAACTTGATCAATTTCTCTAGAGTCATCTCTACGCCCTAATATTTGTTTCGTAATGTCTTTTAGTAAATCAATTCCCTTGAACTTTTGGGATACAGTCACCCAAGCAAGTGTCTCAAAGTGCTCTTTGACTCTAGATGAAGTGTATACTTTTCTAGCGAGTGTTGTTTTTCCTGCTCCACCCATGGCAACTATGGAGACAACACTAAGCATCTTCTTGTTGTCAACTAACCTATCCACTATTTCCTTCTGCTCATCCTCAAAACCAACCATGATGATGTCATCTTCATGGTTTTGGTGCATTACACCCATATCTTGTGGAAACGCATCCTCAGCTACAACAATATTATCCAAATCTATTTTCAGATGTTGTGCACATTGAAATATCTCAACGAGGTTCCTTCTTACACGTTGGATTTCATTACCGACTTTGTGAAGGGTGAACAAGTCACTCGGTAAGTGAGCATACCTTGAAATGGCACCCATAAAACCCTTCTTGAGCTTGTTTCTCTTCTCCATGTAATCGACAGTTCCGATGACATTCTCAGCGTCATATGATGCGGCCCTAATCTGGTTGACCAAGGTAGCTACTGCTTCCTGTCCCAGCCTTTGTTTGTTGTCAGCATCTTTAAGGTAACCCTGGAGCCGCTTTAGCTCCTCTTTCAAGAACCCCACTTCATCGGTAACTCCACATAAGAATCTGGTCTCCTGAATCGCAAGGTTGTTCACGTTTCCAACCACAGTTCTGACAGCAGCAGTCTCGGCCATTAATTGACGATTGCCTCTGTCCCTCCCTCAGCACGGACGTCTTTTCTGATTCATTGCTTCTTCTCTATTAGAAACTTACTTAATCTTGGAACTCTAGCTACTACCTATACATGGAAGCAGAAATTAGAACACAAAGTGATCAAGCACCTTATTACTGACTAGAAAATTGAAGGGGGAAGGAGAAAAGGGATCTAGCTTGAGACCAATTGATAGACTCACCGAGGGTAGTGAGCAAATGAAATGTATGTGTCATCTGCAAGTTGCCATTTTTGAAACGGCTGATAATGCCGGCCAGTTGGATATAATAATAATAATAATAATAATGTGACGTGCAAGTTTGAACGTAAATATTGGATCTGTAACTGGTTCTGTTCACAAAATGTATAATAGCATCAATCATTGGCATGGTTTAACAACTAGTGGAACCTATTTTTATGAAACACGGAAGTAGACAATAGTTAATTAGCTTAAAATATCATCAAGTTATTTTCACAAGACAGTGGATGGCCAATACCCGAGAGAAATGCTCGGCACCCTAGGTTGCCGGGGCAAGCAAGCAAGCATGTGAATTGATGCTTCAACAACCGGCCCACCTTACAAGCGACTTGTATATGATCTAAACCAACAAAGAGTTGATCAAGCCCAGCTAAGATGACCTGTGAGTTGTGAACAGATCATTGCCCATAAATAAGAAAGTCGGATCAGCATCCCCCGCATGTGTAGCTTTCGTTCTTGTAAGCTGGCTAGTATAGCCACCATGTTTTGACATTGAAACTTGGTCTTTTTGGGACTTTATATATAAAGCCGGCTGCTACCGCCCCCCGTTTTCTAAAAGTCAGACAGTGACAGTAAAATAGGTATAGTTCCTCCTCTCCTCTCCTCCCCTCCCCTCCGTCGCCCCCCACGCGGGCGACCGAGGGGCTCCACCCCTAGCCGCCGGGTCACCGCCCCTCCCTCCCCCTCCCCTTCGTCGCCGCCGGTGGTAGGCGCTGGGCTTAGCCTGTGCATGCGTCGGCAGCGGCGGAGGTACTCCTCCCTCTCGCGGGTCAACGGGGGACGCGGGGCTCCCTAGCTCGAGGGTGTGATCTCGATCTGGGCTGCGGTGACGCTGATATGGTTCATGACGGCGCAGATCTGGAATTTGGCGGTGTGACGGCTGGTTGGCGTCCTATAGGCGATTGTGGTGGCAGTGCTAGCGCTCCTCCTCCCGATCTAGGGCGGAGGGCCTTGGATCCGGGGTGGCGGCCCTGAGGTGGGCGTCCCTGTCCGGTGGCGCGGCAGGGCGGGCGGGCTACCGGGGATCAGGTCGGTTGCCCAGCGATCCACCAGTGGGTTGGTGCCGTGGCTTGTTGCCTCGGCGGCCAACGGCGTCGAGCTGCTTCTTCCTCCAATCACTACAAGAAATATGTCAACTTATGACCTTCTGTCAGTGACCCTCGAAGAATTGATCATAAATTTATGATCATTTTAGACCAATTGGTCAAAAGCTGTTCAGGGGGCTCCAAACCCTAAACCATTGCGACCATTTTGGTCAGAAAGGTCGTAATTTCCTTACACGAAATGGTCACAAAGCAAACAGTGCTAGTCCACTGCCTTATTTCTAGTTGTTAATGACCAATATAGATGTTCGTAGCCTTGTAGATTGTGGTGGGTTGTGATGACTAGGTGCCATCTCATCAGTTTTGGCTATGTGTCATGTCCATGTGGCAGTTTTTGCCCTAGGTTGTGAAGCTATCTATATTTCTATCATTCCCAAAATTCCCAAAAAAATCTCATAAATTCTTTGGGGCATATCTTCATCAAATCTGTAAAAATCCTTCCTTTCCTAGTTCAAAACTAATTCAACAATATTCATTTTCCTTTTCTGTTCACAACAACACTTTATGAAGGAAGTGCTATTTATATATTCTTGATTGCCCTCGAAATTTTTGGGCACTCTTTCCTATCCAAATCATTACCGCATGACAAAATTCAGCTCCATTTGCCTAGCAAATCTTCTTCGGCAAATTTCCAAAGTTTTTGTCCACCTAGAAGCATTGTGAAGGAAGTACCTTTTTTATATCTCTAAATGACATGAAATTTATACAGTTCCTTCATATGCCCAAATTATCACCCTCCTCCAAATTGCAGCTCAGTCAAATCATCTATGTGAGCCCAGGTTTAATTTATATTTTATGGCCAAATTGGCACGTTGCAAAGCAAGTGTTATATAGACCCCTCCTATTACCCTCAAACTTTTCAAGCACTCTTCCATACCCAAATCATTGCCACATGATAATATTCAGCTCAATTTTCCTAGTAAATCTTTCTCGGGAAATTTCCAAAGTTTCTACCTCGAGAGAAGCTTTGTGAAGTAAGTACTAGCTAGGCTTACCCAAATGATCTGAAAATTTACCAGCGCATGACCATACCTAAGTAACTTACCTACACCAATTTTTAGCTCATTTCATTCATCCAATCTCTCTCACTAGTTTTCCCAAGTTTCTGTACATAGAAGAGCATTGTGAAGGAAGTACTACTTTGGCATGTCTAAATGGTATCAATTTTCTACAATGCTTTCCTATGCCCAAATAACCATCCTCCATAAAATTTCAGCTCACTCCATTCATTATTTTAAACCCAGCTTCAACATTCATATTTTTTTTCCAGCGCGGTACTTTGCAAAGCAAGTACCACCTAGGATCCTCCTTTTGAGCTCAAAATTTGTGAAGACATTCTCCTTAGTAGATGATCATCCTCGGCCAAAACTCACATCCATTGGCCATGTGCATTTCCCGTACCGCTAATCAAATACTTGGCTGCTAATTCATGTTTGAGCATCGATCGGTCTCCTCGTGAGAATCTTATGTTGTAATTTTCTTCCTAGCACCAACCTGGGGAGTGCCCAACCCACTAGACATGCCTAGGCCGCCCAGAACACATGGCAACATTACGGTCACGCGGTGACCACGCGACGGGCATGCGAGTTTACGCGCTCTAGAGTTGGGCCCCTCGCCCACCGCCCAAACCTCAACGTATCGCCATCAAACCATGTATTTATGATTAAATAGGTCCTTATGTAACTAGAAATAATTTTTGGAAAAAATAAATAGCAAACTATCAGGCAGCTGCAGTTCAAATTTGACCCGCTTCCAAATGAATCGGCGGAAATTTGTCTTTTTCACGAGAGGTGGATCAATTTTTTACACCCAACCATTTTGTCAATTGTGCATTAAATATGGCCTAATATTTTATAAAAATGATTTGGTCCAATTTTGCAACAATTATTTGGTAGTTCCTTCACAAAAAACCTCCTTTCGGGCACTCGAAAAATGGAAAATGGTTTTTTCGTCCAACAAAAATGAAAACTTTCTTAGACAACATTGTTTGCCATTCCAATATGCACTCTTGTGCAAAATATGAGATCATTTGAGCAAACTATGCCATGAATGTGGCCATAAGATTGATCATTTGGCTTGAAAGCCATTGATCTCCACACATGATAGCTCGTTTTTGAGAATACCTCTTTATAATAATTGCCGTATTACAAGTTTGTTATTTTTCCTAGTAACTTGGCCACATATGATGACACAATGCGAAGGTTTCCCAATTTTTCTGATTTTTTTTGAATTTTTTATGCCCGTTTCAAAATGCGGTCAAAACGGCGGGAATGACCGTTCCTAGCTAGTGGTTGAATCTTGGAATTTTTTGGTATTTCTATGATTAAATATATACTTGTGTACCTAGAAATGATTTTTAGAAAAAATAAATAGCAAACTATGCAGCAGCTGAAGTTCAAATTTGACTCGCTTCCAGCTGAATCGGCGGAAATTTGTCTTTTTCACGAGAGGTGGATCAAATCTTTTTACACCCAACCATTTGATCAATTGCGCATTAAATATGGCCTAGTATTTTAGAAAAATGATTTGGTCCAATTTTGCAATAATTATTTGGGAGGTCCTTCACAAAAAAACCTCCTTTTGGGCACTCGAAAAATGGAAAATGGTTTTTTCGTCCAACGAAAATGAAAGCTTCCTTAGACAACATTTTTTGCCATTCCAATATGCACTCTTGTGCACAATATGAGATCATTTGAACAAACTATGCCATGAATGTGGCCATAAGATTGATCATTTGGCTTGAAAGCCATTGATTTCCACACATGATAGCTCGTTTCTGAGAACACTTTTTTATAATAATTGCCGTATTACAAGTTTGTTATTTTTCTTAGAAACTTGGCCACATATGATGCCATAATGCGAAGGTTTCCCATTTTTTTTATTTTTTTTTAAAATTTTTATACCCGTTTCAAAATTTGGTCAAAACGGCGGGAATGACCGTTCCTAGCTAGTGGTTGAATCTTGGAATTTTGTTGATGTTTCTCTGATTAAAAAGATACTTATGTACCTAGAAATGATTTTTGGAAAAAATAAATAGCAAACTATGAGGCAGCTGCAGTTTAAATTTGACCCGCTGAATCGGCGGAAATTTGTCTTTTTCACGAGAGGTGGATCAAAACTTTTGACACCCAACCATTTGGTCAACTATGCATTAAATATGACCTAGTATTTTAGAAAATTGATTTGGTCCAATTTTACAACAAATATTTAGTAGGTTCTTCACAAAAAAACCATTTTTGCCACAAGAAAATGATTAAAAATATCTAGAAAGATAAAAATGCATGCAAATAGATGATCATCCATAAAAATGGGGTCTAACTTGAGTGAAAAATTTAGTTTTGCCGTTTTGCAAAATATTTTGATAGTTGCTTCACAAAATTTCCCTATTTCTAGTACTTAGAAACTATTTTAAATCACTGATTTTCCGAACCAATCAGGGCTCTTCCCACGTATTGATGACATGGCGTCCATCCATCCATCTATCCATCTCTCCATCCCACATCCATCCATCCATCTACAGAAAAAAAAAGAAACAAAAAAGAAAAAGAGATACCCCACGCACCCCAACCCTAGATCAAACCCCTTCCCCCATCGCACCCCTCCTCCCTCCTCCCAGTCTCCTCGCTGCCGCCGCCACCTCCTCCTCTCCGTCCCCGGCCCCTCCCAATCCACCTCCTCCCACCCACCGCCGACCTTGTCGTCCTCCTCACCCACCGACGCCGACCTCGTCCCTCCCTCCCCTACCCTAGCGCCGCGCCCTCCCTGCCAGCCCCATAGCTTGCCGCCGGGCCTCCCTCTCCCCTCCTCGCGGCTCCATAGCAGCCAGATCTGCCGCTCTCTGACCCCTCCGTCCTCGAGGTCGACTGGATCCGCCCCTCCCACTATACGAAGCTCGCCACGACCCCTAGCCCGTGGCTAGGGTTTCGGCTTCGGTGCTGCGTCCATCGACGGCGCGTCTCAGGCGGCTCCTCTCCGTCGCCCACCGTGCCCCCTAGTGCCCTTTGCGCCTCTTGGATGGCGCCCCCATAGCTTGGTGCGCTCGCGCGCATTGGCTGGACAACGGCGATACCGAACTCCTCCGCCGCCCTCTACACCAAGTACGACGACGACGGCCGCCCCGACTGCGACTGCCTCCTCTTCGGTACCACGTCTCTCTGCCCTCTGCTCTCTCCTCTCTGTTGCGGCCGAAACACAGGCTACCTCCTCTTTTAGTGTGGAACTAGGGGAAGCAGAGAAAGGAAGATTCGATTACTATTCAGTTTATTTGCCCAAATTTGATTGCATCAGCCATGTGTGCCATGAAATTAGCTCGATCTAGATAGTATGAGTAGGCATACTTTGTAGCTCCTAGTGTAGCTAGCTGGACTATGCAGCTATCATGTTGGAATTCAGAACTAGCGATTTCGTAGTTCCAACAAATCAGGGATTCAATATAAAGCTTAAAGGTGTTCTTATGCATTTGAGCTAGCTTGCTCTCCTTAGTACAGGGACAACCTTGCCTCTAAAATATATAGTGATAGCTCTACAAACTTGAGAAAAAATAGTTCTCTCAAAGTTCTTCCATTGTCTTTTCCTTTTTGTTCAAGATTCATTTCTAATTCTAAACCAAACTGAAATTGCAAATAGTCTAGAATGAATGAAGCAGAGAGTCCTTTCTTCTTTGGCAGCTGGCACAATTCCTTGTACAATTCCTTCTCAAGGTGCTGCTCTTTGTGGAGGTGATTGACCTCTTTTTTTCACTCTGTGTATCAAGGTGCAGCTGCTGAGCACTGATAGGTGTTGTTCGGTGTACCTTGACATGATTTCCAGGACATGAAATGTGAGCTATCTAAGCTGCTCCTTTGTTCCTGGACATGATTTATCCTTCGATTTGATCAACATTATCTTGTTATGTCTCTTGTCCGTCATGTGCAGCGGCAATAGGATTTGCAGAGTACAAGGGTGGGCTCATTGATGTGTGCCGTGGTAGGCTAGCTCGGCCCCAGCATCTTCTGTTGAACGGACATGCCCCCTAGGCGGCTCCTCTCCATCGCCCACCGTGCCCCCTAGTGCCCTTTGCGCCTCTTGGATGGCGCCCCCATAGCTTGGTGCGCTCGCGCGCATTGGCTGGACAACGGCGATACCGAACTCCTCCGCCGCCCTCTACACCAAGTACGACGACGACGGCCACCCCGACTGCGACTGCCTCCTCTTCGGTACCACGTCTCTCTGCCCTCTGCTCTCTCCTCTCTGTTGCGGCCGAAACACATGCTACCTCCTCTTTTAGTGTGGAACTAGGGGAAGCAGAGAAAGGAAGATTCGATTACTATTCAGTTTATTTGCCCAAATTTGATTGCATCAGCCATGCGTGCCATGAAATTAGCTCGATCTAGATAGTATGAGTAGGCATACTTTGTAGCTCCTAGTGTAGCTAGCTGGACTATGCAGCTATCATGTTGGAATTCAGAACTAGCGATTTCGTAGTTCCAACAAATCAGGGATTCAATATAAAGCTTAAAGGTGTTCTTATGCATTTGAGCTAGCTTGCTCTCCTTAGTACAGGGACAACCTTGCCTCTAAAATATATAGTGATAGCTCTACAAACTTGAGAAAAAATAGTTCTCTCAAAGTTCTTCCATTGTCTTTTCCTTTTTGTTCAAGATTCATTTCTAATTCTAAACCAAACTGAAATTGCAAATAGTCTAGAATGAATGAAGCAGAGAGTCCTTTCTTCTTTGGCAGCTGGCACAATTCCTTGTACAATTCCTTCTCAAGGTGCTGCTCTTTGTGGAGGTGATTGACCTCTTTTTTTCACTCTGTGTATCAAGGTGCAGCTGCTGAGCACTGATAGGTGTTGTTCGGTGTACCTTGACATGATTTTCAGGACATGAAATGTGAGCTATCTAAGCTGCTCCTTTGTTCCTGGACATGATTTATCCTTCGATTTGATCAACATTATCTTGTTATGTCTCTTGTCTGTCATGTGCAGCGGCAATAGGATTTGCAGAGTACAAGGGTGGGCTCATTGAGGTGTGCCGTGGTAGGCTAGCTCGGCCCCAACATCTTCTGTTGAACGGACATGCCGCCTCTTCGGCGTCGGCTACATGAGAGCCATGGTGAGCTCTCTTCTCCCTGCCTCCGTTTGCTTGCTCTAAGCTTGTGCTTGTGAGAAACTACATATCACCTCGCTTGAACTCCCTAGCTACACCACACCTTGTTGAATACACTAGTCATGCTCTTGCATACATGTTTTGTTCGACAAAAAAACTACAATGATCTGCTCCTTGGGATATTAATTCTTATGATATATCTTGTAATTTACTTTATTGTAAAAGTTAAACCCACTGCACTTGTTGAGCAGAAATTGTTTTAGTTTGTCATACATAATTGCCATAAGTTGGACTAATGTGGAGTCCAGGATCTCATCCCACCACCACCTCAATCTGGAATTTCCTGTAATTACCAGTCACTACCTTCATTGTGCATTTTCCAACAAATGACAGACATTGGCTCTGTGTTCCATCATGTGAATTCCGATTTTGAAACGAACATGTCTTGGTCTGCTTAATTATTTGTTTGCAGGTTGCCTGCCTTTGAAGGAATCCGTTCAAGACGCTGTTGCCCCTGCACACCGCGGTCGCGTCGGCGCGCCTCCAGTCCTGCGTCGCTGTTGACTCCACCTGCTGGTGCTCCCTCTCCCAAGGTACTAAACCCGCGCGGCTACCCCCCTTTCAGTTTTTCTGGTTACCCACACTTACATTAGCTGGATGTGTCAGTCTCAAATTAAGTTATCCACTAAAAGCAGCCCTATAAAATCTTCGAGTTTGACACTTACAACAATGTTTCTTAGTAGGATCTGTAGGTAACCACGACGCGCGCGCGCGCGCGCACACACACACACACACATACTGATGCTGTATTGCTGTTGCATAATGTTGGGTTCTTGTTCATTTGATTTCGTCCTCCTGGCAGGCATCTTTCGTACGTTGAACAGCAACGACGAATTCGAGCGGATGATGGAAGGCCTCAGTTTGGGGCCAAGAAAAGGCGTGGACGAGGCCATTTCTGCAAGGTCTTTCTCGATCAGTTGAAATGTTTGGTTACCCAATGTCTCCCTGAAATGTATAATCATGCTTTCATTCTGATTTGTACATCATCCTGGATGGTCTGCCCAAAAGATGCTCATAGCTTTTCCGTTAGCCTGCGTTGCAGCTCATTTTGTTTATTTAAAGAACAACCATGTGGCACAGTGGTTCTACTTCTCATAAATTGACAGAAAGGTTCTAGCATGTTTTCATTTGCAAGTCAAACTTGACCTTCTTTTAGTTGAGTGAATATCTTTCAGATATGGAACCTTTTACAGTACATTTCTTTCCTTCTAAATGTGAATTCATGTACATCGACAAGCATTTCACATTTGTTGTAGCACTACGTAATGGTGTACTTCTTTTAGAAATTCTGCTCCTTTTATAAATTCTACATATGGTTTCTCATGTTTCAGCAGTACTTGATTCCCTTTTCATATTGCTGTTGCCATGTGCTTGTCCTTCCCGTTAGTTCATGTGAAATTTGGATTTTAAGATTATGGCTTAATATGTTGTCTCATGCTGTTGATTTCACTTGTGCAGAATCTATTGGCTAATCTTGACGAGTTTTGCTCTGCTGACCGCCCATGCTGCTGCTCTTTGTGGTACGAGTCCTGGGTTTCACATTAGAAGATAATCATGGTTTTGCTGTATCACCATATTTATCTTCTTTACATTTTGGCATACAGTTTATTAGGCTATATCATCATAATCATGGCCCACAAGAAAAAAAGCAGAATTAGAACCCCAGGCCAGTCATGATGTTTTTGTTTATGGAGGTGTTGTGTATTTGATCAGATTTCCTTACTTGCTTCAGGCATAAGAATAAGCTTATAAGAATAGAATATTGATACTCTGCGAGCTATAAGTAGAGTGCTCTATTTTCACGAGTCACCTTTCTTGTATGAATGAGTATCTTGTTTTGACTAGCTGGATAATAAAAGCATTGTACTAGTTGAATTTATGTTATCATTCTAAATAACTTGTCTTTTTTTGAGTGGTCTCTTTATAATATATTGGCTCCAGTTTTCTGATTTTTCTTTGCTGATTCATGTAACAGGGTGACTGAAGTTGCATGTTGTTCATGACAGGATCAGGTGCCTAGTTTGTAATGCTATCAAAGGAGCTCCATCGTGAAGAATATATCACAGGTGGTAGAGTAGGGGCTCCATCGTGTAGAGGTTGTAAAGTATAGTATTAGTTACTATAGTTTGTAGTTGGTAGTGCCCTGTGTGTTGGTAGTGCAAGAGGGCCATTCTATTATGTGTTATTTGTAGAGCAGGAGCTCCAGATTCAGCCATTGTATTATGTGTTATTTGTAGAGTAGGAGCTCCATCCCGAATCTGGTTGTTATTTGAAGTATTATTATATGTGTTTTCTGTTTGTGCCAATTTAAATACTGCTTATTTATTTACTGTCAAATTGAAATATGAAGAATATGACCCTGACAGCCAGGACCCACTTACTAGAAGCTGACAACTTGGACCCACTTACCACAATTTTAAAACTGGGATAAAAAGGCCACAACCTAACAATAAAAAGGCTGCAATATTGGGCTTGGCCCATGAACACAACCAAAAATTGGCAGAAAAAAACACAAATAGGCTGAATTGTTGGGCTAGGGCCATGTAGAAAACCGAATTTAACCGGGCTGAATCTTGTGCCACGTCAGATTGCCACGCTGGATGCCTACGTGGCCTGGGGAGGTTGCTAGTGACCAAAACGCCACAGTAGACGTATTTTGGTCATAAACGTCTACGGCCATTCCAGAAGAAAGGTCGCTATAGTCAGTTTACGGCGGCCAGCTTTTGACCTTATGTTTTTGGTCACAAAAAGGTCACAAATAGAAATTTGTGACCATTCAGTGACCAATAGTGGTGGTCACAAGTTGACATATTTCTTATAGTGAATACTTGCATCGTGCACTCCGTCGTAACGGACATGGCTGTGCTGCTTGCCGGTCACCGGATGGGGAGGAGCGGGAGGTGGGGATTCAGATTGGGATAATTCTCTGGTTGGCTCCTCCGGCCGCGACGACGACGACGCGCGAGGGTGTCGTTTCTCTTTCTGGAGACGTCGTTTGGGTCCGTCCCACCTTTTCCCACTCCACGGTTTCTTGGGTGAAAACCTAGGGCGGCGACGACGCTCATGGCATCATGTCCTTCTTGAAGGCGCCATCGAGAGAGCTAAGTGGTATGGGCATGTCTCGTGATCGTGGGCAGTTGCAATTGGCATGCCCCTCTTCCTCCAGGAGGCATCTGCTTCGGAGAAAACCCTGGATATCAGTCTCCTAGGTCGAATGATGACGGAAACTATGGTGCCGTTCTCCCTCTTGAGGGCATCGTTTTGGAGCAGGTGCTGATTGGAAGGGCCTAAAGGCGGAGTGGGGTTTCATATTCTGCATCGATGACGGTGGGTCTCGGCGGCGTGGCGTAGTGGATGCTCGACGTCTGATGCGGGTTGACGGACTCGCACAGGAGGGCGACGCTGTCTGGCGTCGTGTTGGCGTCGATGGCAGAGAGGCCTAGTAAGGTCGATGCATTAGTTCTGCTGTGAGGATGGATCGCTGGAAGATGAAGGTGACGGCCCTTGTAGCGTGCGGTGCTCACTGGGAGTCCGCCGGACCGGTGTGTGACCCAGTCTAGGTAGTGGCTTGGATGGGCATCCAGCTTTAGATGTTAGGCTTTGATGCGATGTCTGTTTGATATTAGGCCCGGAAATTCGGCACCCCTTGATCAAGGGATAGGGGTAGCAACAGGTGTTGCCAAGATGATGACTTCAGGCTTATTGATCTATTACCTTGTAAGGTCTTTGGAAATAATTAATTATATGGCTACATGCATCTTTCAAATGTAGAGGCCGGGGGTACATCCTCCTTTTCTAAAAAAAAGTTGCAGCCATAGTAACTTAAATCTAGCAAGACATTGATCTCCCAGATTAGCCCACGTAACAGTCTCGCTCGCGTCGCCTCCAGGGGGCGGCTCGGGCGAACCCGCCGCCGCCCCCGACCCTTCCTCCCTCTCTGCTTCCCCACCGCCGCCGGAGGAGGCCGACGAGTGAAGCTCGCCCGACGGACGGCGGGCTCTCCTCCTCTCTCCCCGCAAGGGGATCTCTGTTCTAGGCGTGACGGCAACCCTGGGCTCTCGGTGTGGATGCGGAGTTGGCATGATTGGCAGCGGCCCAATGGGATTCCGGCAGTGGCTGGGCCATCACGGCTGCAGGGGCGGCATGGGCCGGCCATGGTGGCTGGCGGCAGCGGATCCGGAGTTTCCCAGCCCAGATCGGTTCTCCTACATCGTCGGCTTGGTGGTGGTGGTCATCTTCTTCGCCAGAGGTGGTCGCTCTGAAGGCTAGGTGGTCGGATCTCGAGATCCGTTATCTAGTCCCGGCTGTGAATCGAGGAGACTTAGTTGCCGGTGAAAACTGAGCCGACGGCGGGCGATGGTGGTGTTCTACGTCGTTATATCGATGAAGGCATCGTCGTGTAACTACTATCGACCCACTCCTGCTGCTCCAGGGGAAACCCTAGGATATGGTCTTCCAGATCAGAAGATAACGGCACTGCGGTGTTGTTCCTCTTTTGAGAACATCGTTTGTGGAGTAGCGGTGGACGACAGAGGCATGAGGTGGAGTGGTTTCGTTTTCCACAAAGCTTCGGTGGAGATGTCAAATCATGCTTGGCCGACAAGTGCTGCATTGTGTCATGACTGTTCGGCAGGTGCTACGCATGACAGATCTTTCAGAGACTTCAAGCCGCATCGGCTGATGGTACTTGGCGGCATGGTGCTACGGTGTACTAGTAGCGATTGCGACGTGCTCAGCAGTTTGCGCATAGGGAGGTGGTGCCGTTTGGCGCCATGGTGGCGTCGACGGATGGCCGGACTGGGCCGGGCCATATGCTCGCGCGCTTCAGCGAGTCGGAAGCTCGAATCGCTGAACTCGAGATATAGGCGGTCCTGTGTTAAGATACATATTAAAGCGAAGAATTAATCGCTGAACCCTTTGCTGCAAGGGAATTCCCTGCTTGCTCTGGGCCTCTGGGCTTTTCAGCATCACCTCACTCAACACTCTGTAATAATACTCTAGCAGATTCCCAAGAACTTTCCTATGTAGACGAGCTAGTGTTGTTTGAGATTTCTGGTCGTGACCCTGATGTCGCCGTTGGACAAGAATTTGCTCTGTCACTTTGTACTGACATGACCTTCAGTAAACATGGTGTTCTTAGTATTCTGGTCTGTAGGCCAAAACTCTGAAATTCGTGCTGTTTAACTGCTGTGCTGATTCAGACTTGCATCATCATATATAATCTCAGTATTCTGAATGCGTAGCAGAACTCTGAATTTTGCACTGTAGAAGCAGGACTAAAATAACTTCGGACTAGGAATGGTGGTACAATAATAACTAAACAAGTGTGTTGCAAGTAATTGGTTGGCTATCCTGGAGGTGTTCTAACTGCTGGAAATCATTATGGGTGATTCAGTTAATCAATTCTGGCAGGAGGTTGTCTGACGTTATGCAACTCTGTCATCCCGGCCAACTTGGCGGAGACATGGATATTTTTCTGCTGGAGCTTGGCTTCCTGCTCTAACAGTTTGCCGGGTAGGAATTAAAACAGATGGGGAAAATAGAGCAAAAAAACCTCGGACATATATCTGAGTGTAGGACTGAGTAAATTGCAAGAAACCAATGAAGTTTCTAAATTAGTTTGGCTTCTTTGCACGTACCTAGAGCCAGGGCTCCGCCTCCTCTCCTCCTCCTCCAAAAAGAAAGTTAGGGTTCGTGCCTCTCGCCGGGCTGACGCATGTCCGCCGCGTCTCCGGTGGCCCTAGGGCCATGGAGGCGTGGTGGATCCTGGCAAGGGCCAGCGGGAGGGTTCCGTTTTTAGTCGTTTTTTTCAATCTGACGTGGGGGAATGTGGATCTGGCAGGCGGCCAGATCTGGCTTGCCGGTGCTGCTCTGGCTGCCGGTGAGGAGTGGGTTGTGTTGGCTCTCCGAGGGTTGCTGGCGCGGCGTCTTCGTGGAGGTGGGTGGGCTAGTGGAGGTGTTGTGCGTGGGGGTGCCGGTGGTGACAGGTGCTCCGGGCGAAAGTTTTGCCGGGTTCATACCGGCCGGCGGCGTCGGCGTCCGTGGGTGTCATTTCATCTCCTTGGAGGCGCCGTCGTGGAGCCCCGTGTCCGCCATCCTCGGACCTTGCTCTTCGGGTGAAAGCCTAAGGCCCGGCCGGGTTGGGCGACGGCGTCGTCATCGTCGCTTCCCCCTTGGGGCCGTCGCCTTGAAGAGTTTTGGTTCCCGTTTGTGCGCTCCATGGGCTGGACGCTCGCGACATTGCGGTCGGCTGGTGCTCGTCCGGCGATGTGGATGTTTGCGCGGCTTCTTGTGTGGCAACGATGGCAGTTTCGAGCGGAGCAGGCTTGATGATGGGTCTTGGTAGTCGGTCTCTTCCGGCGTGTTCGAGGGGTCGCCGTGCCCTACTTTGTCTTCCTGAAGTCGGAGCCGCTGAGGAGGGTCCCTTGCGGTGACGATGACATGAGACGGGTGGTCAGCTCTGGCGCTGGCTTGGCGCAAGCCCAACGCTTTCCCCCTGCGATGCTCGTCGATAGAGTCGGAGTCGTCTGGTCGGCGACGCGTGTGGCTGATTGTTTGGCATCGGCCGGCGCAGGCCTCGACGCTTGTTTGCGGTGGGGGCTTCTTCGGTGGTCGTCGATGGTGGAGTCGGAGTCGCCCTCGCGGAGGTGTGATGACGATGACGCCGAGTTGCAACCTTGAGGGTGCTTTTCTCCTCGGCGGCGTGTGTGCGTTCTTGTGCGGGTGGCGAGGTCGCCCTGTTTGTCCTGTGTGGGCATGTTGTAACGGTTTTTGCCCGGTTTTCCGTTAATTAACCGGGCAACTCTCTTCTTCTTTATTAATGAGATGAGGCAAAGCTTTTGCCTCCGTTTCAAAAAAATATATTATACACGGTACCATCATATGGTGAAACTTGCTCTATGTTTTTCGTGGAAACCCTCCTGCTCTTCTCGAGGTTCATTACATGCAGTTATGGTGTGTTTGTTTATGGTGCAGGTGCTATGAAGAGACTGTCCAAAGTAACAAGAAGAGGAAAATGAGTGACAGGAGATAGCAGCGAGCAGATTGCTACCATTTTCCTACTGCTAGTGATCTAGTGCAAACACCCAGTGCAGGGAAGCATAAATAAATACCAGACATCAGCTCCTCCTCATTGGCTGAATCTGGTTGTTGAGAGTCAGGATGGCAGGTGCTACACGAAGTTTGCCAAGATCTCGTCACAGCAAGAGGCAGCGATGCCGGCGATCCCTTCCTCCTCCTTCGTCCTCATTGGATGTTGTGTACTGTACAAGGGCGTGCAGTGGCTTCTCAGATAAGTCCCGAACGATGGTGGTTCTGCTCGGATGTCTGGGCTCTAAGCAGAAGCATCTCAAGTTCTATGGTGTGTGTGACCTTCACCCTCCCCACGTCCAGGATCGTCAGCTATAACGTCAGAGGGAAGGCTGAGAAGAGTGTGGGGATGCTTAGTTTTTCACACTTTCAGTAACACGGGCTGGCTTTGGTATGTACACTCGATTTGAATTTCTCGCATCAAGAATTAACTGAAACCTTGGGATTTGAAGCTTAGTTGTGCTTTTTGTTGCTGTTGTAGCTATTTCGTCATAGTGGAGAACTTGCAGCTGCAGGATCCTTCGGCAGTGGAGAAAATTAAGGGTTCCGTAGTCGATTCAATGCATGTTGCTGGCCCGGATTCTCAGGTAAAAACTGTAGCCAACCTCACGTACGTGAATGGTATTAGATTAAAATCTTATAGAAATATTCTCTTTGAACATTCTGCACATCCAAATTTCATTGTTTATGCCGAACGAATGTGTCGTCAGTTGTGTTTTATCTTTCTTTGTTCGCATATACTATCATAAAGAAAGTGTGGCAACGTAAGCAGCTGTATCAAATACGAGGTCTGACATCTTAGTTGTGGAGTCTCAAAGATATATCAGACCAGCAGCTACCGATTGAGGCTGTTCTACTATCTGCATTGGAGAAGTTTTTCGATGTTGTTCTGAACTATCTGGCCATAAATAGGTATGCAGCTCATCCACATGTGCAGGAGTTCTGTGCATTTTCAGCCTTGTGGACAGTATCTAAATTCTCTAAGTCTTTTCAATGGATTTGTGTTTAATGTGAGTCATGGCATCTGACTCATAGAAGAGTCCATTGTTTGTTTGATGATTCATCTGTATTACTGCCATCATCGATTATATTATGCCAAATGCCATGGCTCATGATGTAACTGAGCTTTGATAACGAAATACCAATTACAGACATAGTGTAAGAATGTCATAGAATCTGTTGCAAATGCAGTAAACCATGCAGCTGACTGTCTCAGTACATCTGCCCCCCATCATCCATTATAACGAAATACCAACATATTTGTTCCTGGTGATCCATTGAAATGTACCAGGATTCTACATCGACTAATTATACATCTGACCCAATTTACTCATTCCTTTTGGTCGGTTCGCTTGTGGGTTTACTTTAGGAGGCACAACTGTAAAAAATGTGAGAAGAAAAGCAAAACAAAACTGTGATTACCGATTGCCGTTGACTTGTTCGTTGGTTCCAGTGCACAAACCATTTATCTATGTGAATGGTTTATTTGTGCATACTTGATGACTGGCTCATGTCCTGTCGAAGTTCTTGTGATTATTTGTGTGGACGGAAGATGTGTTGGTTTGTTTGTGCATAGTCTATGACTGGTGACTGTCTCTCTGTGTCTTTTTGGAAAAGGAGGATGACCCCGGCCTTTGTATCTGGGAGATGCATGCGGCCATTTTATTGATTATTCTCGAGGACCTTACAAAGTAGAACAACAATATGCCTGAATCCGCCATTTTGGCAACATCAGTCGCAACTTCTATCCAAATGATGAAGGGGGTGCAAGCTGGGCCACATACCCAAACCTCTCACCTAAGCCTAACATCTAAAGCCAGAGGCCCCGACCAAGCCATCTGCCGGGTACGGGGCTCAAACCGGTCCGACGCACTCACATGTGTCGTCCCCGCCATCTTCCACTGGTTCATCTTCAGAGCAGACTGAGGTGACAACCTTGGCAGGTCCTCCGCCATTGATGCCACCATGATGCCAAACGATGACCTCCACCTACGCGAGCCTTGGCAGTGAAGGAAATATGCCCTAGAGGCAATAATAAAGTTATTATTTATTTCCTTATATCATGATAAAAGTTTATTATTCATGCTAGAATTGTATTAACCGGATACATAATATATGTCTGAATACATAGACAAACAGAGTGTCATTAGTATGCCTCTACTTGACTAGCTCGTTAATCAAAGATGGTTATGTTTCCTAACCATGAACAAAGAGTTGTTATTTGATTAACGAGGTCACATCATTAGTTGAATGATCTGATTGACATGACCCATTCCATTAGCTTAGCACCCGATCGTTTAGTATGTTGCTATTGCTTTCTTCATGACTTATACATGTTCCTATGACTATGAGATTATACAACTCCCGTTTGCCGGAGGAACACTTTGTGTGCTACCAGACGTCACAACGTAACTGGGTGATTATAAAGGAGCTCTACAGGTGTCTCCAAAGGTACATGTTGGGTTGGCGTATTTCGAGATTAGGATTTGTCACTCCGATTGTCGGAGAGGTATCTCTGGGCCCTCTCGGTAATGCACATCACTTAAGCCTTGCAAGCATTGCAACTAATGAGTTAGTTGCGGGATGATGTATTACGGAACGAGTAAAGAGACTTGCCGGTAACGAGATTGAACTAGGTATTGGATACCGATGATCGAATCTCGGGCAATTAACATACCGATGACAAAGGGAACAACGCATGTTGTTATGGGGTCTGACCGATAAAGATCTTCGTAGAATATGTAGGAGCCAATATGGGCATCCAGGTCCCGCTATTGGTTATTGACCGGAGACGTGTCTCGGTCATGTCTACATTGTTCTCGAACCGTAGGGTCCGCACGCTTAAAGTTACGATGACAGTTTCATTATGAGTTTATATATTTTGATGTACCGAAGGTTGTTCGGAGTCCCGGATGTGATCACGGACATGACGAGGAGTCTCGAAATGGTCGAGACATAAAGATTGATATATTGGACGGCTATATTCGGACACCATAAATGTTCCGGGTGATTTCGGATAAAACCGGAGAGCCGGAGGGTTACCGGAACCCTACCGGGAGTAGTAATGGGCCATATGGGCCTTACTGGAGAGAGAGAAGGGCGCCAGGGTGGGCCGCGCGCCTCCTCCCCCCCTTGGTCCGAATTGGACTAGGAGAGGGGGGGGGGGGCGGCGCCCCCCTTTCCTTCTCCCTCCCCACTTCTTACTAGGATGAGGACTCCTCCTGGCGCGCCTATAGGGGCCGGCCGGCCTCCTCCCCTTGCTCCTTTATATACGGGGGTAGGGGGCACCCCATGACACACAAGTTGATCCTCGTGATCATTCCTTAGCCGTGTGCGGTGCCCCCTTCCACGATATTACACCTCGATCATATTGTAGCGGTGCTTAGGCGAAGCCCTGCGACAGTTGAACATCAAGATCGTCACCACGCCGTCGTGCTGACGAAACTCCTCCCCGAAGCTTTGCTGGATCGGAGCCCGGGGTGCGTCATCGAGCTGTACGTGTGCTAAGAACTCGGAGGTGCTGGAGTAACGGTGCTTGGATCGGTTGGACCGGGAAGACGTACGACTACTTCCTCTACGTTGCATCAACGCTTCCGCTTCGGTCTACGAGGGTACATAGACAACACTCTCCCCTCTCGTTGCTATGCATCACCATGATCTTGCGTGTGCGTAGGAAATTTTTTGAAATTACTACGTTCCCCAACAGGCAGGTCCTCCGCCATTGACGCCACCACGACACCAGCCAACAACCTCCACCTACGCGAGTCCATCTCCAAGCAACAGACGTAAATCCATGCTAGGATAGGGCCGCACCACCGCCGTCGCTCACCACCCACAAGCGCCACCCAACCCCAAGGCTCCCAAAGCAGCGCCTTCAAGAAGGGAACGATGCCGTGAGCGCCGCCGCCGCCCAACAAAGTTAAGGCTTTCGCCCGGGAGACCTAGGGGAAGGTGAAGTGAGGAGATCAGTCCAAGGAGGGGAACAGCGCCCTCAGGCGTCGCCGTCGGCGCGGCCGGTCATGACCGACTAGGGATTTCGCCCGAACTAGATCCCCGCCACCAGCAGCGCCTCTTGTACAGAACCGGTGACCAAGAGGAAGCGCGACCCGACTAGGCTGGCCCGCACGCCGAACAGGGGAGGAGGGGAGGCGCCAGATCGCGCGCACCGACCGCCGCAGAAGCCTCCGCCAACCGCCAATGACCACTGGATACTGCCGCCCGCGCGGCCGGGACACCAGATCCACCGCCCGCACGGCTGCTAGCCGGCCGTGCCTTGCCAATGGAGCCGCCGCTCCAGATGGGGGTTCCCCACGCAGATGCAGGGCAACCGAGGCCCCGCCGCCACCATCCTTGGCGCCCCGGGCTTGCCCGGCGGCTGCCTCGGGCGACGGCGAGGAAGGGAAGAGGGAGGGGGAGTGAGGAGGAGGGGTGGCTAGGGTTGGGAAGAGGAGTGGCTGGGGTGGGAGGAGGAGGGGCGGCTAGGGTGGGAGCCTAGATCCCGCCCAAATAAGACCCATACTCTGGTGTTTCAATGTTGTGGGACTTGAGTAACAATGTCAAACACCTTTCATGATCTGTCTCTGTGTGTCTGTGTGGTTCTGGCTGCGATCCTATGCAAAGTTTCAAGTGGTAGTGTACAAAGCTTAATTTTTTTTTCAGTTATGCTTGCAGGACATGGACATATTTGGAAGTCAGTATTCAGAATTCTCACGGTGAAAGGAAATATTTGGAGGTGTGTTGTTGTGCTTGAGCGAAGGTTTTGAATGGTTTGGATTTCAATCCTGATCCAAGCAACCAGAGAGGTTATTTGGTGGGGGTTTGCAATTGCAAATGAAATGAATCAAATGCTTCCATTGGGTCCCAAATGTGATGACAAATTTAAGGCGGGACATTTGATTCATGCACGGGTGATTTCCAAGCACAAATTAACAGTTGGCTATACGGATGTCAATCGAGACAAGTCATTGTTCATTGATCATGAAAAGAGGAAAAAGAAGAAGATTAGACTAAGACTAGGTACTAATACACACAATACAAGATTGCCAAGCCAGGTTACAAATCAGAATACATGCAACTCATTACTCATAGCATCGCCTCGGCGACGAAGCATTTTTATTGGTGTTCAAATACATATTCCACAGAATACATGCGGTTGGAAGGATGAGGTGTTCATGTTCCACAGAATACATGCACTAAGAATTAACTGACACTTTTATACACAGAGAATTGGCACTCTTCTAGACCCCCACAAATCCATCTGGTACAGGGCCTGGCGACGGCATCGGAGAACGGGGTGGCGATAAGATTGGCATCGGGAGGGGCCATTGGGGATTTGGGGGAGAGAGTCCGTCGATGGAGAAGGTGAGACGTGAGGATTCGGAGGAGTGAGAGATGATTCGAGGGGAGAATTCCAGGGCGCTGGATTTCTCTATTTCTTTACCTGCGCAAAATATAAAAAAAAGTCATAAGAAAAATAACTTGGTTTTCTTTTTACGGGGAAGAGAAAAACTTAGTTACACGCACGGAAGCATTGAAGTTGATCCTGAAACTAACGAACATTTAACTCATCCAATCTACATATAATACTATTATTGATTTGCTACGGAGCAGCAGCATATAAAGATTAATTGGGATTGTTAGTGAACATGCTACAAGGGTTGAATGAAGGAACGAATATGGCATCTCGATCAACCGCCTTAATCTTTGGAACTAATTAACGTGTGGACAAATAGACATGCATAGATGTAGATACAGATAGCAAAGAAAATGGAAGGGGAACAAGATCGACCGATGGGCAAATTAATTAAGCTTAAGCTGCCTACGTATGTACTGTACCTCGCATCCTTTCCGCCGCAGCTCCTTTAGTGTGATGTCATCTTCAGAAATCTGGGGCATAAAGGTCAGCTTCAGGTGATCGAGGGACTGAAGGTGCAGCAACCCCACGGGGAGCCTGCTCATCTTCTCGCACCGCGTAAGTGTCAGGTGGGAGAGCTTTGGCATTGTCCCTTCCTCCATCCTCCACTTCTCAATGGAAAAACTACGAAGTGCTAACTCTTGCAGCCGAGGGAACCCTTGGGAAGAGCAGCACATGGTCTGGCCTTTGTACCCACTCAACTCCAACACCACCAGACGGGGAAGTTTCTCCAGGATCGGCATTGGGTCTTGTTTTATGACATCAGCAGATAGAAAAAGAGAGCGTACGCTTTGTGGGAACTCAGCAGGCAGCTTATCGAGCACATCAAATTTGTAGATACTAATATCAACCAGGTGAGGCATGTTTGCAAATATGTTGAGCACCTCCGCTGGTATATTACTGCGGTCCATCGACAAGGAGAAGGTTGTTAGTTGATTCAGCTGGCCCAAGAAAATCATCATGTCATGACAGTGGAAATCAGCGCCAACATGATCAAGATCCAACCCAAAGCTCTGTAGCTCTTTCGGCTGCAGTCGCACACTCCTTGCAGGTGGTGGTGGAGAAAATTTTCCCACAATGTCAAGGTAAACATGCCTTAGAGCAGGGATGCCCCAGAGCGAGTTTGGCACTACTGACTCAAGTTCTGTGCGTTTGAGATCTATAGTCTGCAAGTAAAGGAGTTTGCCAATTGAAGAAGGTAACGCCACACGTCCACAATATGTCAACCTAAGCACTCTTAGGTGAATGCACCCACCAATTACACTGGAGAAATCTTTCAGTATTGAATCTTCAATGCAAAGAACTCTCAGGAATCTCAGCTTAGGAAGGGACACTAATTCCAGCTGAAAGCCAAGCAGACTTCGGACATTAGGCGTCACAGGTAAAATCTGATCACTCAAAGTTTGAAAACTAAAACGATAAGATATCAAGTTATCTGATGATGATGATGCACCAGCTTGGCCTGCAATTTATTTTAGAGTGCACCATATGTCAGAAAGAAGCTAGCCACATATGAAGGGCATATAGCAAAACAGAAAGTGGAATCAATTAATAGGAAGAGATCAGGAGACAAAGGCTGACCTGCAGTTTTGTTGCTGGTATCAAGAAAACCATCTTGTCTTGCTTCTTCTATGCACCAGTCATGTAAGATATCGTGAATCCTTATTCTCTCTATCCATCCATGTGCCGTACTTCTGCCAACAACTTGGACCAAGCTTCTCTGAGCCAACTCGGTTACATAACTCTGTGCTGTTTCTTCTAGTGTATGGTTTGGTGTATGTGGAATGAAACATTCTGCTATCCACAACTGAATAAGATGCGGCACATATATTTCATAATCCTCAGGAAAAGCAGCAAAATAAAGTAAACAAGATCTCAAATGATTTGGTAGGTCCTTGTAACTGCGTGCCAGTATGACACGCATAATTTTTCCGTCATTGGTTGCTGGCCAATCAAAGAGTATATTGGACCATGTTTGTGCATTTAGATTTTTTGATAGATAACCCCCCAAAACTGCAAGTGCAAGTGGAAATCCATCACATTTCTTTGCAAGCCTTTTCCCAAGTTTTTCAAACTCATCCACATCACGTATGGCAGATCTTTTGTATGGTGGTAAAGCTTTGCTGCTAAAAAGTTCCCAACTTTTCTCTTTATCTAACTTCTTCAAATGATGAACATGGGTTGGCATCTGAACATGATTTGCAACATCTTCCTTTCGTGTGGTTAACAGTACTCTACTACCATTAGTTGCATCTGGAAAGGCTGTAATCATTCTGTTTAATTGCTCCCATGTATCTGTTTCCCACACATCATCGAGAACAACCAAGAATTTCTTTTCTGAAAGAAATTCATTGATCTTCTTTCCCACCTCATACTCCGTCATTTGG
The DNA here is from genome assembly GCA_034509565.1 of Triticum monococcum. Classification (NCBI taxonomy): domain Eukaryota; kingdom Viridiplantae; phylum Streptophyta; class Magnoliopsida; order Poales; family Poaceae; genus Triticum; species Triticum monococcum. Next base: position 790,171,664 of record CM067847.1, read on the forward strand.
TTAACTGACTCATCTTTGTGCCCTGTTATTTGCTTCATGATATCCTTTAGCAGATCAATGCCCTTAAACTTTTGAGATACAGTCACCCAAGCAAGTGTGTCAAAGTGCTCTTTGACTCTAGATGAAGTGTAGACTTCTCTAGCAAGTGTTGTTTTTCCAGCCCCGCCCATGGCAACTATGGACACAATACTAAGAACATAATCATTGTTAACTAACTTGTCAACTATTTCTTTCCGCTCATCCACAAAACCAACCATGACAACATCATTTTTGAAGTTTTGATGCATAGGACCATCATCTTCTGAAAAATCCTCCTCCACAAAAACATTGTTATCCAGATTACACGTAGATGCAGTCGCTCGTTTGTGCAGATTTCAGTGCATGACCATGCATAGGGGCCACATAATTTCAGTGCATAATCAGTACATGATTTTGGAAAGGCCAGAACATTGTAATCGGGAATCAACATGGTAGCTCATGTGCTAGCTCTTATAGGACGTGTTGATCCACCAAACTTGTGATTGGACTACCTCCTATATTTATTCTTGAACATATAGGAGACGATGTAAGCGTTGTTTAATTTTAATAAAGCTAGCCATGAAGGCTTTTCCGTCGAGAAAAAATTATTCATCGATGCATATGGATTTGTTATGAGCAAGTAAGGTATAGGCATGCACGGCTCTGTACAACCCAGTTTCTCTGGACTCTATGTACATTTTGCACTGAAAATGAACTGACACTTTTGTACATGAAAGAAAATAAATGCAACAGACATCTTGGAGGATTAGCACCATCTCTCTCTGCCGCCAGGGAAAGAGACTTGGAGTTCGGGGGAGGTGCAGGCGGCTGGTGGTGGAGAGGAGCGATGGGCAGCAGCCTCTCCGAGACCACCTCAGCTCCATCTTGTACACGGCCGACGGCATCGGAGGACGAGGAGGCGGCGACATTGGCATCGGGAGGGCGGATCTCGATTCTAGACGGAGCAAGAGGAGCGAGGGGCCACTGGAGGAGGGAGGCTGTCGTATCGATCGCCCATGGTGTCCTTCAAGGGAGGGAGAAGGAAAGCAGGATATTATGAGGATTGGGAGGAGGGAGATGGGTTCAAGAATGAATCGGGAGAGTGCCATATTTTAGACGAGAATGAAGATGAATTCATCGCGCCCCACAGATCTGCAATCACTCGCTAGTTTCCACCTGCGTAAACAAAGCATGCTCATAAGGTGTGGCAAATTAACTATGCCTAAGCTGCGTATATGTATGTATACCTCGCATCCTTTCCGCCGCAGCTCCTTTAGTGTGATGTCATCTTCAGAAATCTGATCCATATAGCTCAGCTTCAGGTGACCGAGGGATGGAAGGTGCAGTAATCCTTCCGGGAGCTTGCTCATCTTCTTGCACTGCAAAAGTTCCAGGTGGGAGAGCTTTGGCATTGCCCCTTCCTCCATCCTCCACACCTCGGTGGAAAAATTACCAAGTTCTAACTCTTGCAGCCGAGGAAACCCTTGGGCAGAGCAGCACATGGTCTGGCCTTTGTACCCCCTCAACTCCAAAACCACAAGACAGGGGAGTTTCTCCAGGATCGGCATCGGGTCTTGTTTTATGACAATAGCATGTAGAACAAGACGACGTACGCTTTGTGGGAACTCAGCAGGCAGCTTATCGAGCACACCAAATTGGTAGAGACTAATATCAACCAGGTGAGGCATGTTTGCAAATATGTTGACCACCTCCGCTGGTATATTGGGTTGCATCGACAAGGAGACCGTTGTTAGTTGATTCAGCTGGCCCAAGAAAATCATCATGTCATGACAGCGAAAATCAGTGCCAGCAGGATAAAGATGCAACACAAAGCTCTGTAGCTCTTTCGGCTGCAGTCGCACACTCCTTGCAGGTGGCGGTGGAGAAAACCCATTGTCAAGGTAAACATGCCTTAGAGTAGGGATATCCCACAGAGAGTTTGGTACCACTGACTCAAGTTGTGTGTGTTTGAGATCTATAGTCTGCAAGTAAAGGAGTTTGCCAATTGAAGAAGGGAGCGCCGCACCATGACAATTTCTCAACCTAAGCAATCTTAGGTGAATGCACCCACCAATTACAGTCGAGAAATCATTTAGTGCTGAATCTTCAATGCAAAGAACTCTCAGGAATCTCAGCTTAGGAAGGGACACTGATGAGAGTTTAAAGCCAAGCAAACTTCGGACATTAGGTGTCGCAGGTAAAATCTGATAACTCGAAGTTTGAAAACTAAAACGATAAGATATCAAGTTATCAGATGATGATGATGATGCACCAGCTTGGTCTGCAATTTTTTTTAGAGTGCACCACATGTCAGGCAGAAGCTAGCCATATATAAGTACATATAGCAAAATAGAAAATTGAATCAATTAATAGGAAGAGATCAGGAGACAAAGGCTGACCTACAGTTTTGTTGCTGGTATCAAGAAAAACATCTTGTCTTGCTTCTTGTATGCACCAGTCATGCAAGATATCGTGAATCCTTATTCTGTCTATCCATCCATGTGTCGTACTTCTGTCAACAACTTGGACCAAGCTTCTCTGAGCCAACTCGATTACATAGCTCCGTGCTGTTTCTTCTAGTGTATGGTTTGGTGTATCTGGAATGAAACTTTCTGCTATCCACAACTCAATAAGATGCGGCACATGTATTTCATAATCCTCAGGAAAAGCAGCAAAATAAAGTAAACAAGATCTCAAATGATGATTCGGTAGGTCCTTGTAACTGCGTGCTAGTATGACACTCATCATTTGTCCATCCAGAGAGTATATCGGACCATATTTGTGCATTTAGATTTTTAGACAGATAACCTCCCAAAACTCCAAGTGCAAGTGGCAATCCATCACATTTCTTTGCAAGCTTTCTCCCAAGCTTTTCAAACTCGTCCACATCCTGTATGGCAGACCTTTTGTATGTTGGTAAAGCTTTGCTACTAAAAAGTTGCCAACTTTTCTCTTCATCTAATTTCTTCAAAGGATGAACATAGGTTGGCATCTGAACATGGTTTGCAACATCTTCTTTTCGTGTCGTTAACAGTACTCTGCTACCATTAGTTGCATCTGGAAAGACTGTAATCATTCCGTTTAATTGCTCCCATGTATCTGTTTCCCAAACATCATCAAGAACTACTAAGTACCTCTTTTGTGACAGAAATTCATTGATCTTCTTTCCCACCTCATACTCTTTCATTTGGTCAACAGACTCATCCTTGTGCCCTGTGATTTGTTTCATAATATCCTTTAGTAAATCAACACCCTTGAACTTTTGAGATACAGTCACCCAAGCAAGTGTGTCAAAGTGCTCCTTAACTCTAGATGAAGTGTAGACTTTTCTAGCAAGTGTTGTTTTTCCTGCCCCGCCCATGGCAACTATAGACACAACACTAAGCAGGTAATCATTGTCAACTAACTTGTCCACTATTTCTTTGTGCTCATCCTCAAAACCAACCATGAAAACATCATCTTCAGAGTTTTGATGTATAGGACCATCATCTTGTGAAAAATCGTCCTTTACAAAAACATTGTTATCCAGACTAATATTCAGACTTTGTGCGCATGCAAAAATCTCCTTGATCTTCCTTTTTACACGTTGAATTTCAACACCGATTTTACGAAGGGTTACGAAGTCATTCGGGAATCTAGCATACCTTGAAATAGTGCCCATGAATCCCTTCTTGAGCCTGTTCCTTTTTTCCATATAATCTGCAGCTTCAATGACATTCTGAGCTTCAGAAGCCGCAGTCCTAATCTGGCTCAGCAAGACTGCAACCCTTGCATTTCCTGATCTCCACTTGCTATCAACATCTTTGAGGTAGGCCTGCAACCTTTATCAGCTCATCTTTCAACAGCCCCACTTCAAGGTTGACTGCACACAAGAATGTGGTCTCCTGGACTGCAAGGTTACCCACGCTCCGAATCACGGTCCTAACAGCCCACGCTCCCGAGCACGGTGTTCACAGCCGACTGCGTCATCGCCCCTTTCTTCTTCCCCCCTCAAAGACAGGGAAAAGGCTCGGACTGCAAGCCTGCAAGTAGCCAAGGTTGACCGTGAGAACGTACTGTAGCGAGGAGAGGAGGATAAGACGAGAAAAGGTGCAAGAGACAGATCTGAGAGACTCACCGACGGGATTGTGCAGACTGCCGCCCACGGGAGCAGCGCACCGTTCCCCGGCGGCTTCAACCACAGCACGGGCGGCGGTGCTTCCCCAGCCCAGATCCCTCCACGTGGCTCGCTCTCCGGCGCGCCGAGGCCTCCTCCGTGCACGGTTGCGGTGCGGGGTGTTAGCAGTGTAGCGGCGTTGTCCTCCCCTTGGACGGTGTCGACGGCGGCGTGCTCGGCCGGCGACTGTGGCGCTGTGCAGGCGGCGGCTCCAGGAGAAAGAGAGAGAGAGAGAGCGCGCGCGTGAGAGTGAGTGAATGGGAAACTGCTGCTGCTGGGCAAGCTGTTGCTGCTGCTGGCCAAGACTCACATGCATCGACCTCGCTGGCCAAGACTCGAAACAGTGCTCGTGAATTATTGCATCTACTGCATGGGTATACTGTTTTCTCCGTGTGGCTCCAGGGAAGAGTGGAAAAGGTAGACCGCCCACAGGTTCAGTGTTTTTATTTTAAATTAAACACAAGAGGGGTCTCGAAGAACCCCGAATGTGCATTAGATATTTCTGCGAACAGTACAAGCACCAATTACACAAGGACCAACATAGCACAGAAAATTACAGAGCAGTCCTTGCTTTTTGCAAAGAGGACTCCAGAACAGAAAATAGAAAATCAATCTAGTCCTTAAACACAGCACCAACCGGAAACCAAAGCCGTCGTCGCCGGGGACGAACCGCTTGGGGCGGCGGCTTCGCTGCGCCATCTCCATCAAGCCTGCATAAACAACAGCAGAAGCTCGGCTAATACTGAACTGCCTAACATCAGACGACGGCGCATCGGAAGGAAAGAACGGAACCGACAAGGCTCCAATAGGCCGCCCTTCGACCAAAAGAAGCACGCGGAAGCCGGCAAGCAGGGACAGTGGTATTATTTTTATTTATTTTAAGATTTCCGGTGATGCGCTTTCAATCTTAAGATGACATGTCAGTCCAATCTTAAACAGAAACCTTTTAAAAGCTTTGCAAAGCCGGAACGCTTGGTGCTATGGCTAACGTGGCCGGACCACTATGGTTGTTAGCTTGGTTTTCCTGTGCGTTTCCTCGACATTTGGACGCACTGAGCATCAAATAGGAACCGCCGAAAAGGAGCCCCTCCATCGCAAAGCCGGAACGCTTTGTGCTATACTGTTGTGGCTAACCATATTATTTTGAACGAGAATGCTAATTTCCAGTCGGCAGGAAATCTGCAACAGGTCCGCACGACCTGCGAGCCGTCGGATATTCATCGCGCGCATGCATATCTCTCTGTGACTCCCGATTTTCAGGTGCCTAATTAACTCGGCGTTAATCTCTCTGATTCTCGATTTTCAGGTGGTGAGTAACTAACTCACGTTAATCTCTCTGACTCCCGATTCTCAGGTGCGTAATTATCTCGCGTTAATCTCTCTGATTCCTGATTTTCAGGTGATGAGTAATTAACTCGCGTTAATCTCTCTGACTTTCTCGGCAAAAGATAGTGTGAGTAATTAACTCGCGCTAATCTCTGTGACTTTCTCGGCAAAAGATAGTTGTGCTAGCAGAATTTGATCCTTGTACCTTTTACAAGGTAACCCACTAGCAAACCACCTCACCTATGTTCCTTTTTTTGAAAAAAGAAAGTAGATAGTCTTTTTAACCTGTCTCCTTTTCTATGTTTGCACAAAAGAGAATGCAATGTCCGATCTTTTCCACACTTAAGTAGATTATTTTACCAACTCGTCTCGAGTTGATGACACCATGGTAATTTTGGCGGGGCAGGTTGATGAAATATACCGCTTGTAATTTTTTTTTATATAGTATGATAACTCACACATAACATACCTGATAACTTATGTACTCGGTACTGATTACTTTGGCGCTCGGGAGGGAGGCATTGATGAAATATCCCAGATCACTTTTGTGTGAATATCATGATAACTCACACATCACATATCTGATAAATTTATGTACCCCGATCCAAGTAACTTTGGGGGAAGGGTGTTGATGAAATATCCCCAGTTACTCTGGTGTGAACAACATGGTAACTCAGACATCAAAGACTCGATAACTTATGCACCCCGGTCCTGATAACTTTTGGGGAGGAGGGGGGGGGGGGGGGGAGGGAGGGGTTGATGAAATATCCCCCAGTAACTTCTATGTGAAGAGACCCGATAACTTATGCACTCCGGTCCTGGTAACTTTGATGACATGGGATCTAGTTTCGAAGGTCTCGTCGTGACAAATCTTTTATGTGAAAACAGTTTTTCAATCGGAGCGACGGTTTGAGCTACAAAACATTTTGAATATATATTTTTAGATGAAATCTTTGATGACAACATTTATTTTGTTTTTTTGCAATCAACTATTATACAATAGGAGGAGTCTATATACGCATGCGAGGAAGTTTGCACTGCATGCATGTTTTGTGAGGTGCATGCTCTAGTCACGGAACCGAGGTGGAGACTGATTCGTGCGGATTTGTTGCTAATTTCTTACCGTCCGAACGTTAGTCGCGTCCTATTTTGAATGTATGGCATTGATTGCATATATGGGCGATGATATGTGTCGCTCGTAACGACCGCGGCGGCTCACGTCGGCTGCTGGAAGTCTTCCGCTATTGGGCGGCCCAATAACGCGATTTTTTCACCTTTTTTTCCTAGGTGTTCTTTTACTTAGGTCATTTGTTTTTTCCTAGGTCGGTTTCTAATTAAAAAAATTCACAAAAATTCCAAAAACATGTTCACAAAATAGAAAAAGGTTCCTGAATACAAAAAATGTTCACCAAATTCCAAATGAATTAAAACATAATGTTCAAATTTTGATTTTTTTTAATTTTCAAAAAATGTTTGCATTAAAAAAATCAGGAATTTTAAAAAATGTTTGTGAGTTCAAAAATTATTCACAACTTAAAAATAATATTCATGAATTCAAAAAAATTCACGTATTCAAAAACTGTTGCGAATTTGAAAAATATTGATTAATTAAAAAATTATTCTTTTTTGAAAAAACATGAACAATTTTTAAATTCAATTTTTTGGAAAAAACTAAAAACTTATGAAAGCCCGAACAAAATTTGAAGATTTTGACATTTTTTAAAATTTTATGAATATTATAAAAAAGGTAAATGAAAGAAAGGAAATAGAAAAAAACATAAAAAGCAGGAAAAAAGTTTCAGAAACTTTAGGTTCCGAAAACTATCTCGGAACCTTTTAGAAGGTTCCCAAACTGGCTGAGAAATCGTTCATGAACCTGTCCAACTCAAGCGAACACGCTCTTTTTAGGCCGTCCCAGCTTAACGCTTGTAGCGAAAGTGATGCGAATCTTATTGCTCACAATAAGGGATAAACTGAAATCTCTAATTAAGAAATACTCCTTTGAAAGATCATTTCTACCTTCCCAGGTTGTGCGCCACTTGTCGCAACCGGGGAGTTCTCCCATTTTTCGTAGATCTGTTCATTCAAAATGTTTTCTCTCTTAAACCGTGCATCCAAATCTCTAACTGTTTTCATCGTTGGATTCCTCGCGTTGAGATCTTCAAAACTAGATCTTATGTTGATAAGTTTTGACCAAAGTTTTTGACAAAAAAACCAAACGAAAAAACCACACTTGGAGCACTTATTTTTCACTTTACGAAAGCCGTTTCCGAGAGGAACGGACGTGCCTCTTGCGGAAGCAAATTCATGCCTCTCACAGAAGAAAAACTGTGCTTCTCATGTAAGGAAAAAAACGTATTTTTTTTTGTTTCTGGGAGGCACGGCCGTGCCTCTCGCGGAAGCTAATCTGTGCCTCTCACGAAAAAAAGAGAAAATACATTTTTTTGTTTCCGAGAGGTACAATAATGCCTCTCGCGGAAGTAAATCTGTGCCTCTCGCGGAAGCAAAACCGTGCTTCACACGGAAGAAAAAAGAAGAGAAAACGTGTTTTTTTTCTCATTTCTGAGAGGCATGGCTGTGCGTCTCGCGGAAGCAAATCTGTGCCTTTCGCGGAAGCAAAACCGTGCCTCTTGTGGAAGAGAAAAAAAGTGTTTTTCGCATGAAAAGCTAAGAAAGGCTGGTGGAAAAACCGAAAGGGCAAAAAAAAGGAAAAACCCGTCTAAAAGGCCGAAAACGCGAGCGGATTTTTTTTTTCGAAGGAAGCGCCCAGAGCACGACACGTGGCGACGGCCGACAGCGCGCCAAGTGGCGTGCTCGCAGCCCACCCCAAATGACCCTTGGCGAGGCTCCCGAACGACAAATCCCGTCGGCCTAGATCATCATGCCTACGGCTTTGCCGTAGGCATAGTCCTTGGCCAGGAGCAACCATGCGATGCCACGTGGCAGAGATATGCCGACGGCAAAGCCGTCGGCATAGATTGCCGTAGGCATAGCCCTGCCACCAGGAACACCACGGGTCGCCACGTCGGCATAGCTCTGCGACGTGGCATTGCGTGATTCGTCGGCGCTTTTGATGGCGCCGTCCGTTGCCGTCAGACGAAAAACACTGCCAACGGCTATACTATGCCGACGGCTGACGTCAGGCCGTCGGCATAGGCCCCTATGCCGACGGCTATAGTATGCCGACGGTCTGACAAGACTACGCCGACGAGGCTATGCCGACGGCAGCCGTAGGCATAGATCTATGCCGACGGCCCGTGGCCGTAGGCATAGCCCGCGAGTCTGGTAGTGCGGACGGAGGGAGTACCTATTATAGAAGTACAGTAACAATGCCATAGATCTTGTCTTAATTTTAGTACATCATCAACGGGTCAAAAAAATTTCAGTACATCACTACATGTTAATCAATTTTTTTTTCTTTTTCTTACAGGAGGCTGTTGTGCTGTTATGGGGCCTTTGTCCTCGAACCAGCCGAACTGCCCTCAGCTGTACATATGCAGCTCTGCCGATCAGGTTATACTGGCAAAGTCAGTGGAGTCATTCGTGGAGAAGCAACGGAAAGCGGGGTGTGAGGTGAGGTCGTGCCACTTTGTGTCGTCGCCCCACGTGGACCACTACCGGAGCAACCCGGCGCTGTACACCTCTTTTTTTTTTAAGGTCACCGGGGAGGGGAGGGAGAGAACTCCCCCACCTGAATTGTATTCAAATTGCCTATAAAACTTCACAGCCTTTTGCAGGATGGGTTCAAGTGAACCAGAATTACAGGGGGCACAGGAGGAGAAGAGGTAAAGCAAAGAACACAACAAATAAACAAGGGAGAACAAAGAGGGAAAACACGCCCCGACACAACACAAAGCACCCCCCGCAAGATCGAACGGCATTGGCCAGCCGGGAACAAGCCATGGCACTGCACCATCGACGCAATCGGAGGCATCACGCAACCAAGACTGCACAACGCCACGACACCACCTGCATCGGGGGTGCATTCGAACGGTCACGCGAGGCCGAGACGACGCCACGGTGCCTGTGTACCGCAGGCAAAGTCGGCATCGCCAAGCAGACAAACCCAAGACACTGTACCATCGACGCAATCGAAGGCATCATGCAACCAAGACTGCACAGCGCCACGACACCACCTGCGTCGGGGGTGCATTCGAACGGTCACGCGAGGCCGAGACGACGCCACGACACCTGTGTGCCACCAACAAAGTCGCTTGACATCGCCAAGCAGAGACTCACCAAGGAGCGCAGGAGTAAGAACACAAGAAGAACACCGCCAAAGAGGGGCTCCAGCCACCGTCGACCCCAAACCGGCCGCACCACCACCACTTCAAACTTATCAGCATAGCTAGCCTGAAGGAGGGCGCCAACTTTCATCTTCATCTGACAAAACAAGGCGAAGCGCCTTGAGCATTGGCCGTCTGGTCGCCACCCAACAACCCCCTGAAAGGGGAGAGGTGGGAACGAGGAAATCCAATATAGGACCACACCTCGCTAACCCGGCTTCCGACGAAAGAATCAACCCCACTTCAGGGCATGGCCGAGCCAAGATCACGAAGACAGAGCACCATTTCTCCGCCACCATCTCCCCCACGAACCACCAACGGAACCACCTCGAGCCACTGGTCACCCTAGCAAGGCCAGCTCAAAGACGAAGCCCATGGAAGGGATGTGACATTTGAGCGCCACCATCGCCTGATTTGGGAGACCGGGATCCAAAGTTTTCTCTGGAGCAGACAGGAGGGGAGACGAGCACCGCGTCACGACGCCTTCAACAAGGATATGGTGCCCATAGGCACCACCGTCGTTGGCCACGACCGAAATTGGAGCCCGGCATTAACCGACAGTGCGCGCAACCCCAAAACCTGTAGCCTGCTAGTCCCCCCCCCCCCCAAGCCAAATCCACACAAGCAGATGAAGCACTCGCTGCCAGCCCACGAACAGAGACTGTGGCGCCATGCGAAGCTTCCAGATCGGGGGAGAGAACCGGGGACGAGCAAGAACCGCACCTGCTGCACGCTGAGCCCTCCGCACACCACGTGCGTAGAACCCCGACGCGCTCACCCGCCCCCATTCCGAGTCCCAGCTCGCGGGAGAGAGCAAGGACCGCCCGATCCGCCGCCGATGGCAACACACACCCAGGCCCGCCACCGCCGTCCACAGTCGAGGCAGATGACCCCGCCGCAGCAAGACGCCGCCCTCACGGCCGGAGGGACTCACCCCACGCCACACGCGCCGATGGAGGCACCGCGGGCAGGGCCACCCCACCAGATCTGAGAGGCGACGCGCTGACGCACGCAGCACAGACGCAGGGCACGGGGGCGCAGCGCCAACCGGCCGCGAGCACCGCCGCCCTCCCCACCGCGCCGGAGCACGAACGGCGCGCGCGGAGGAGCGACGCACCGCCGCCGCCACACGAGCCCCCTGCTCGTAGACCGGCCGCTTCGGCGCGCCAGAGCCCCGCCGCCGCCGGATCCGCGCGGGGGCTTTGCTCGGCGGAGGCTGTTGGGCGGCGGCGAGGGGGAGGGAAGCCGGTGGTGGTGGGGGGGGGGGGGGGTGCGCTGCGGTGACGAGATGCGCCGCCGTCCGAGTCGCCCTGGGGAGGACGACGCGGGGCCTCTCCTGCACTTTCCCGCTGTACACCTCTCATCTGACCAACTTCTTGGAGGACTGTGTGCTGGCCCGCCGTGAGGACTCCTCGCCGTCGCCTGCATAGGATGTTCTTTGCAGGAATACCAACATATTTGTTCCTGGTGATCCATTGAAATGTACCAGGATTATACAACGATTAATTATACATCTGACCCTATTTACTCGGGTTTTTTTTTCGTTTGCTCGTGGGGTTAACTTTAGGAGGCACAATTGTAAAAGGTGAGTAAGAAAAGCGAAACAAAGTTGTGGCTACCGACTGCCGTTGACTTGCCGTTGGTTCCTTCGTGGATGGAAGAGGAAGACGTGTTGGTTTCTTCGTGCATACTCAGATGACTGGTTTCCTTGTCTCTGTTTGTGGTTCTGGCTGTGAACAAAGCTTCTTGTTTTTTTAATTATGTCCACAGGACATTGAGCTGTTTCTTTTATTCCGAATATTCAAAAATTTCATGGCGAAAGTAAATTGTGAACTCAGATCTAACGGCATCTTTCATGATTCAGAATTGTTGCATACAATCATTTTTCAAGTGTTTTTTTACAATATTTTTTCAAGTATTAACTGAAGATGCTAGTTGGAAGGATCCTTTTTCACATGATGCAACCAAGCAGAAATGATGGCTGTGAGATGTGATAGTTGCTGGTGGTTTGCAGTAGCAAGTATGAAGAACAAATTAATTTGCTGGTGACATGCATACAGTTGAAGATGCTTCTTGCAATCCATGTATGAAGAACAAATTAATTTTAAGGCAAAAAAGAAGAAGAGAGAAACTTGATGCATGCGGGATAGACACAAATTAAAGCAATTTTGACACACAAATCTACAGATGGCTTTATACAAATGTGAATCAAGGCAAGTCATTGTTTGATCATGAAAAGACAAAAAAAAATGTGTACATCAGAAATCTGGCAATATGCAATACATGAACGCACAGGTCAAACAGAAAAGGTACACGCACATACTCATGTCATCATTTCGACGACATTTCTGCATATCCTTCCAACTGTGTATGTCTACCTGCAAGTTTGCCTCCATGTAACCGCGCTCGCTCACAAAAATGCTTGGTCGTCGAAATGATGACATACACATACAACGAGAATTCATGCATTAAAACGTTTCGCCGCTCGTGCATATACAACGAGAATTCATCATTGCTTTGGGAACAAGGAAATATGTCCGTCCTCGCCAACATTTTGAACTTTCATGGTTAACATTTCACTAGTCCCTTTCCACCTACGCAAAAAAAATAATAATAATAAAAATTGCCGATTGTGTCAAGTGTCGCCTAAAAAACACTCAGCAAACGAGGCCATGCCGTCAACCGCAGCGAGTAGGACACATGTCACTGTGTTTGCTGAGCGTCCATAGTTTGTCGAGTGTTTTTCCTTTGCACTCGGCAAATGTTAATAGTTTGCCAAGTGTTTTTAGCTTGTACTCGGTTTAGGAGGGCCTTTGCCGAGTGCCCGACAGAAAACACTCGGCAAAGTTGTATGGTTGTGAAGCATAAACGCCGATAATTAATTAAAAGGATTTTAACGGTACATCTTACTACTTCTAGGACCGAGTAGTATTGAGTCATCTCATCCGTTGATTAGCAGGGTAGTTTTGTAATTTTTTGTTCTCTAATTTGTAGAATCACTCGCCCTGATCACCCTCATCCGGCCTCATTGTTTCCATCGCCGGTCATCGGGGGCGCCCGTTCGTGCTGTACAATCCGGCATGCTCCCTCTGCGCTCGTTCATCTGGCCACGGTCACGCGGTGCTGCCACCGCTGTTCGTCCGTCCCGTCTGTTGTCTGTCCCGTGTTCCAGCGAGATTCGATCCACGTCGTGTGCGTGCCTTATTTGTGTGCAGCCACCGGCTTGTGTACACGTGATCACCGGAAAGCAATCGGCTGCTCACGTGCGTACTAGTGCATCTGGACATAATAGATCAATCTGGGAGGCTAGCTTGGCTAGCTTTGTACGTGGTGATTTCCTCGGCCAAAAGCACCGACAGGCGAGGATCGATGGACTACGTACAATCTTCTCTTCGTTGCATCTCCGCCGGAAAGTACTTGCCGGATCTGAATATTGGGGGGGGGGGGGGGGGGGGGTTCCCCCACCCGAATATACTATTCAATGTCTGAATATTGGGGGGGGGGGTACCCACCCGAATATACTATTCAATGTCTGAATATTAATTCAATGTTTGTAGACCGCCATTAAGGCGGGTACATACGTGTCTTACAGAATTACATGCATTAGCACGTTGAGAGAGGTATAGCTGCCACGAGAGGACGGCCACCTTGTAGGCCGGCTTCTTTAGCCGTTAAGTCCATAGTATTAGGTCGTCTATGATGAGCCGAAGCATGAGGGAGCTATGTTGATCAACGTGTTCAAAGGCCATCTTGTTCCGAGCAGCTCATATCTTCCATAGGATGATAAGGAGGATTGTGTACCAAGTGGATGGATCGACCCCAAGGGGCAGCATACAAGTCCATAAGGAGCCGATGGCAGGCGATGGATGGATGCCTAGTCGCTGCCAAGTCCTGTCAGCAAACTCCGCCCCTTTAACACACGCTCAGACCACAGAGCCAAGTCACCACACACTCAACAATGCACATCGTACCAGCGGTGACACGTGAGATGCAAAAAGCCAGATGCACACCACACCTACCTACAAGTGGACCCAATAACCCTACACAACTAAACCACCCACTTACAGCCGGGCCCTAGGTTGTGCCCCCAACCCTAGGGCACCACAAGGCCCCCTTTCTAGGGAGCTTAGTAGTTGCAGGGTGTTTGGTTTAGCTTTTTCTTGCCCGAAGTGCAAAAGCCAAGAAAAAGCCCAACCAAATACCCCCGTAGTGATGCTTCCTGCAGTAGCACCAAAATTTGCCAGGTAGGAATTAAACAGAGGTGGAATATTAAGCAAAATCTGCAATCTGGACATTCATCTCAATGCTAATGGATGGCACAGATAAAGGGTCCATCTGAGCTCGGGAGCCATTTTGAGTTTCTGAATCTGCAACACTTATAACTTTGTATTGACAGGGAACCACGAACAGGCTAAATAATACGGTGGCTCGTTTGCGGAGATAATAACCACAATTCAAATTGTCATCAGAAATAATAAAAGTACAACACATCTATATTATTACCTGTTTGTACATATACAGATACATGCAGGAAGGATATGTGCAAAACTAGCACATCAATCGATCCACCCTGCGACATATTCATTTCTCTCTTGCAGAACGAGAAGGGGAACAATTAATACCTTCGGATTAGGAATAATACAATAATTAAACAAGTTTGTCGGACGCAAATTAATTGTCTGTCATAGAGAATGTTCTGAATGCAGCAAACCATTACATGCAGATTCAGTTAATCCATGCTTGTGTTTTTAACTTTGAACAGCAGATTGCCTGACTTTATGGATCATATCTCTTGTCTCCTGAAAGCAATAAAAGTGCCCCCGAATATAATCTGTAATCACCTGAAGCACGTAAGAAAATATCACTCCAAGAGCAAGCCACGAGCAAGGTAGACAAAACAGCACGTAATTATTTACGAGCATCTACATCCCTCCTTGTACCGAACGCGGGTAGCAGCAGTAAAATCAAAGAAACTAAACTTAATGAGTGGTTGGGGTGAGGGATGGACCAAGGAATATATAGTTACCTCGCATCCTTTCTGCTCCAGCTCCTTCAACGTGATGTCATCTCCAACAGAAATCAAGGGTGTATTGCGTAGTTTCACAAGATTGAGCGACGGAAGGTGCAGCAACCCCTTGGGGAGCTTGCTCATCTTATGGAACCCGTCGAGTATCAGGTGGGAGAGCCTTGGCATGGCCCCGGCCTCCATCTTCCACTCCTCAGTGTCATAAAACCCCGAAAGATGTAAGTTTTGCATACGAGGAAAACCCCTAGCAGAGCATGACATGGTTCGGCCTCTGTACCCCTCCAACTTCAGCATCACAAGACACGGAAGCTTCTCCAACACCGGCATGGGGTCTTGTTTAATGGAATCTGCTTCTAGAACGAAAAAACGTAGGCTTTGTGGGAAGTGATGGCTCTCAGGCAATTTATCAAGCGCACTTAATTTATCGAGGCTAATATCAACCAGTCGAGGCATGTTTGCAAATATATTCATCATTTCCGTAGGTATGCGTGCAAGTGTTGTTAGGGACAAAGTTGTTAGTTGAGTCATCTGGCCCAAAAACCTTACCATGTTAAGGTTCCAGTATTCACTGCTACCAGAGCTAAGATTTAACCACAAGGTCTGGATCTCTTTTTGTTGCAGACCCCTTATTGGAGAATGATGATAACTAAGGTAAACATGCCTCAGAGAAGGGATATCCCACATAGAGCTAGGTACCAGTGCAACTGTGCCCCTCGTATCAATAGTTTGCAAGTAAAGGAGTTGTCCAATTGATGAAGGGAGTGTCACATCTTGACACCTTATCAATCTGAGGCATCTTAGGTGAATGCACCCACCAATTGCCTTAGGGAAATCCTTCAGGCTTGAGTCTTCAATGTGAATAACTCGAATAAATCTGAGTTTAGGGAGGGATATTGATTGAAGTTGAAAGCCAAATAGACCTCGGAGATTAGGTGTTGCCTGCAAATTCTGATCACTGATGTCTTGATAAGAAGAACGATATGATGCCATGATATCAGTTGATGGTGCACCAACTTGGCCTGCAAATTTTGTGTGTGCCATTTGTCAGCAAGAGGCCACATAATCACGACATATCAAAGAGAGATTTATCCACATGCCAATTATAAGGAGGCAAATTCCAATGTACCATTGGGATACTTATCTCTACGATGTTCCGTTACAGGGGCACCGTAAAGAGTGTGAAAAAACTATTTTGCCCCTAAATAAAAAATTCTATTTATGTTCTCTTTGTGATCTTTAGATAGTACTCCCTCTGTCCCAAAATTCTCGTCTTAGATTTGTCTAAATACAGATGTATCAAGTCATATTTTAGTATTAGATACATCCGTATCTAGACAAATTTAAGATAAGAATTTTGGGATGGAGGGAGAATTTTTTTGTTCTGTTTCGACATAAAAAGAGACAGACATGGGAAGTGAATAAAGTTTAAGGACAGTAAAATACTGATTTCTAATGTGTAAATTTGGACAACATCTTTGTGGACACTGATTTCTCCGCAGTGACAGTTTATTGTGTGTCTGTACAAAAAATAACTAACACTTCATATGTGAGCTAAAGCTCCGCTATTCGAAAGTTAACAAAATTAAACAGAGAAAACTAAACACTCTATACAGTAATTGGTAAGGAATAAGCTTTAATTTTATTAGTGGCACAAATGAAATTAGGCTCTTAAGAGTGTCGTGTAGGGAGTGCTACTAAAATAGAAAATGGAACTACATTCAATTGGATGAAAGGCAACATGACCTGAATTTTTGTCGATGACATCAAGAAAACCATCTTGTCTTGCCTTTTCTATGCACCAATCACGTAAAATATCATGAACCCTTATTTCCTCAATCCATCCATGTGCCATGCTTCTTCTAGTAACCCGCACCAAGCTTCTTTGAGCTAGCTCGGCTACATACATGCGTGCTGTTTCTTCTGGTTCATGTTTTGGTGCACCTGGTATGAAGCCTTCTGCTAGCCATAGTTCAAGAAGAACGTAGACATCTATTCCAAAATCCTCAGGAAATGTAGAAAGATAGAGGAAACAACATCTTAAATAGTGATTTGGCAGATCCTTGTAACTACGAGCTAGTATGCCTCGCATCATTTGTGTGTGTCTGGTTTTTGGCCAACACAATGATACATCCGCCCATGCTTGTATATTCAGATTCTTTGATAGATAACCTCCCAAAACTGCAAGTGCGAGTGGTAATCCATCACACTTTCTTGCAATCATTCTCCCTAGTTCTTCAAACTCATGCATGTCACCTAGATCAGACCTTCTGTATGATGGTAAAGCTTTGCTACAAAAAAGTTCCCAACTTTTTTCTTCATCCAACTCCTTAAGAACATGAACATGGGTTGGCATTTCAACATGATTTGCAACTTCATCCTTTCGTGTGGTTAAGAATACCCTACTACCATTATTTGCATCTGGAAAGGCTTTAACCGTTCTATTTAATAGCTCCCATGTGTCTTCATCCCACACATCATCAAGAACTAGCAAGTATCTTTTCCGTGATAGAAAATCACGGATCTTTGTGCCCACCTCATACTCTGAAACTTGATCAATTTCTCTAGAGTCATCTCTACGCCCTAATATTTGTTTCGTAATGTCTTTTAGTAAATCAATTCCCTTGAACTTTTGGGATACAGTCACCCAAGCAAGTGTCTCAAAGTGCTCTTTGACTCTAGATGAAGTGTATACTTTTCTAGCGAGTGTTGTTTTTCCTGCTCCACCCATGGCAACTATGGAGACAACACTAAGCATCTTCTTGTTGTCAACTAACCTATCCACTATTTCCTTCTGCTCATCCTCAAAACCAACCATGATGATGTCATCTTCATGGTTTTGGTGCATTACACCCATATCTTGTGGAAACGCATCCTCAGCTACAACAATATTATCCAAATCTATTTTCAGATGTTGTGCACATTGAAATATCTCAACGAGGTTCCTTCTTACACGTTGGATTTCATTACCGACTTTGTGAAGGGTGAACAAGTCACTCGGTAAGTGAGCATACCTTGAAATGGCACCCATAAAACCCTTCTTGAGCTTGTTTCTCTTCTCCATGTAATCGACAGTTCCGATGACATTCTCAGCGTCATATGATGCGGCCCTAATCTGGTTGACCAAGGTAGCTACTGCTTCCTGTCCCAGCCTTTGTTTGTTGTCAGCATCTTTAAGGTAACCCTGGAGCCGCTTTAGCTCCTCTTTCAAGAACCCCACTTCATCGGTAACTCCACATAAGAATCTGGTCTCCTGAATCGCAAGGTTGTTCACGTTTCCAACCACAGTTCTGACAGCAGCAGTCTCGGCCATTAATTGACGATTGCCTCTGTCCCTCCCTCAGCACGGACGTCTTTTCTGATTCATTGCTTCTTCTCTATTAGAAACTTACTTAATCTTGGAACTCTAGCTACTACCTATACATGGAAGCAGAAATTAGAACACAAAGTGATCAAGCACCTTATTACTGACTAGAAAATTGAAGGGGGAAGGAGAAAAGGGATCTAGCTTGAGACCAATTGATAGACTCACCGAGGGTAGTGAGCAAATGAAATGTATGTGTCATCTGCAAGTTGCCATTTTTGAAACGGCTGATAATGCCGGCCAGTTGGATATAATAATAATAATAATAATAATGTGACGTGCAAGTTTGAACGTAAATATTGGATCTGTAACTGGTTCTGTTCACAAAATGTATAATAGCATCAATCATTGGCATGGTTTAACAACTAGTGGAACCTATTTTTATGAAACACGGAAGTAGACAATAGTTAATTAGCTTAAAATATCATCAAGTTATTTTCACAAGACAGTGGATGGCCAATACCCGAGAGAAATGCTCGGCACCCTAGGTTGCCGGGGCAAGCAAGCAAGCATGTGAATTGATGCTTCAACAACCGGCCCACCTTACAAGCGACTTGTATATGATCTAAACCAACAAAGAGTTGATCAAGCCCAGCTAAGATGACCTGTGAGTTGTGAACAGATCATTGCCCATAAATAAGAAAGTCGGATCAGCATCCCCCGCATGTGTAGCTTTCGTTCTTGTAAGCTGGCTAGTATAGCCACCATGTTTTGACATTGAAACTTGGTCTTTTTGGGACTTTATATATAAAGCCGGCTGCTACCGCCCCCCGTTTTCTAAAAGTCAGACAGTGACAGTAAAATAGGTATAGTTCCTCCTCTCCTCTCCTCCCCTCCCCTCCGTCGCCCCCCACGCGGGCGACCGAGGGGCTCCACCCCTAGCCGCCGGGTCACCGCCCCTCCCTCCCCCTCCCCTTCGTCGCCGCCGGTGGTAGGCGCTGGGCTTAGCCTGTGCATGCGTCGGCAGCGGCGGAGGTACTCCTCCCTCTCGCGGGTCAACGGGGGACGCGGGGCTCCCTAGCTCGAGGGTGTGATCTCGATCTGGGCTGCGGTGACGCTGATATGGTTCATGACGGCGCAGATCTGGAATTTGGCGGTGTGACGGCTGGTTGGCGTCCTATAGGCGATTGTGGTGGCAGTGCTAGCGCTCCTCCTCCCGATCTAGGGCGGAGGGCCTTGGATCCGGGGTGGCGGCCCTGAGGTGGGCGTCCCTGTCCGGTGGCGCGGCAGGGCGGGCGGGCTACCGGGGATCAGGTCGGTTGCCCAGCGATCCACCAGTGGGTTGGTGCCGTGGCTTGTTGCCTCGGCGGCCAACGGCGTCGAGCTGCTTCTTCCTCCAATCACTACAAGAAATATGTCAACTTATGACCTTCTGTCAGTGACCCTCGAAGAATTGATCATAAATTTATGATCATTTTAGACCAATTGGTCAAAAGCTGTTCAGGGGGCTCCAAACCCTAAACCATTGCGACCATTTTGGTCAGAAAGGTCGTAATTTCCTTACACGAAATGGTCACAAAGCAAACAGTGCTAGTCCACTGCCTTATTTCTAGTTGTTAATGACCAATATAGATGTTCGTAGCCTTGTAGATTGTGGTGGGTTGTGATGACTAGGTGCCATCTCATCAGTTTTGGCTATGTGTCATGTCCATGTGGCAGTTTTTGCCCTAGGTTGTGAAGCTATCTATATTTCTATCATTCCCAAAATTCCCAAAAAAATCTCATAAATTCTTTGGGGCATATCTTCATCAAATCTGTAAAAATCCTTCCTTTCCTAGTTCAAAACTAATTCAACAATATTCATTTTCCTTTTCTGTTCACAACAACACTTTATGAAGGAAGTGCTATTTATATATTCTTGATTGCCCTCGAAATTTTTGGGCACTCTTTCCTATCCAAATCATTACCGCATGACAAAATTCAGCTCCATTTGCCTAGCAAATCTTCTTCGGCAAATTTCCAAAGTTTTTGTCCACCTAGAAGCATTGTGAAGGAAGTACCTTTTTTATATCTCTAAATGACATGAAATTTATACAGTTCCTTCATATGCCCAAATTATCACCCTCCTCCAAATTGCAGCTCAGTCAAATCATCTATGTGAGCCCAGGTTTAATTTATATTTTATGGCCAAATTGGCACGTTGCAAAGCAAGTGTTATATAGACCCCTCCTATTACCCTCAAACTTTTCAAGCACTCTTCCATACCCAAATCATTGCCACATGATAATATTCAGCTCAATTTTCCTAGTAAATCTTTCTCGGGAAATTTCCAAAGTTTCTACCTCGAGAGAAGCTTTGTGAAGTAAGTACTAGCTAGGCTTACCCAAATGATCTGAAAATTTACCAGCGCATGACCATACCTAAGTAACTTACCTACACCAATTTTTAGCTCATTTCATTCATCCAATCTCTCTCACTAGTTTTCCCAAGTTTCTGTACATAGAAGAGCATTGTGAAGGAAGTACTACTTTGGCATGTCTAAATGGTATCAATTTTCTACAATGCTTTCCTATGCCCAAATAACCATCCTCCATAAAATTTCAGCTCACTCCATTCATTATTTTAAACCCAGCTTCAACATTCATATTTTTTTTCCAGCGCGGTACTTTGCAAAGCAAGTACCACCTAGGATCCTCCTTTTGAGCTCAAAATTTGTGAAGACATTCTCCTTAGTAGATGATCATCCTCGGCCAAAACTCACATCCATTGGCCATGTGCATTTCCCGTACCGCTAATCAAATACTTGGCTGCTAATTCATGTTTGAGCATCGATCGGTCTCCTCGTGAGAATCTTATGTTGTAATTTTCTTCCTAGCACCAACCTGGGGAGTGCCCAACCCACTAGACATGCCTAGGCCGCCCAGAACACATGGCAACATTACGGTCACGCGGTGACCACGCGACGGGCATGCGAGTTTACGCGCTCTAGAGTTGGGCCCCTCGCCCACCGCCCAAACCTCAACGTATCGCCATCAAACCATGTATTTATGATTAAATAGGTCCTTATGTAACTAGAAATAATTTTTGGAAAAAATAAATAGCAAACTATCAGGCAGCTGCAGTTCAAATTTGACCCGCTTCCAAATGAATCGGCGGAAATTTGTCTTTTTCACGAGAGGTGGATCAATTTTTTACACCCAACCATTTTGTCAATTGTGCATTAAATATGGCCTAATATTTTATAAAAATGATTTGGTCCAATTTTGCAACAATTATTTGGTAGTTCCTTCACAAAAAACCTCCTTTCGGGCACTCGAAAAATGGAAAATGGTTTTTTCGTCCAACAAAAATGAAAACTTTCTTAGACAACATTGTTTGCCATTCCAATATGCACTCTTGTGCAAAATATGAGATCATTTGAGCAAACTATGCCATGAATGTGGCCATAAGATTGATCATTTGGCTTGAAAGCCATTGATCTCCACACATGATAGCTCGTTTTTGAGAATACCTCTTTATAATAATTGCCGTATTACAAGTTTGTTATTTTTCCTAGTAACTTGGCCACATATGATGACACAATGCGAAGGTTTCCCAATTTTTCTGATTTTTTTTGAATTTTTTATGCCCGTTTCAAAATGCGGTCAAAACGGCGGGAATGACCGTTCCTAGCTAGTGGTTGAATCTTGGAATTTTTTGGTATTTCTATGATTAAATATATACTTGTGTACCTAGAAATGATTTTTAGAAAAAATAAATAGCAAACTATGCAGCAGCTGAAGTTCAAATTTGACTCGCTTCCAGCTGAATCGGCGGAAATTTGTCTTTTTCACGAGAGGTGGATCAAATCTTTTTACACCCAACCATTTGATCAATTGCGCATTAAATATGGCCTAGTATTTTAGAAAAATGATTTGGTCCAATTTTGCAATAATTATTTGGGAGGTCCTTCACAAAAAAACCTCCTTTTGGGCACTCGAAAAATGGAAAATGGTTTTTTCGTCCAACGAAAATGAAAGCTTCCTTAGACAACATTTTTTGCCATTCCAATATGCACTCTTGTGCACAATATGAGATCATTTGAACAAACTATGCCATGAATGTGGCCATAAGATTGATCATTTGGCTTGAAAGCCATTGATTTCCACACATGATAGCTCGTTTCTGAGAACACTTTTTTATAATAATTGCCGTATTACAAGTTTGTTATTTTTCTTAGAAACTTGGCCACATATGATGCCATAATGCGAAGGTTTCCCATTTTTTTTATTTTTTTTTAAAATTTTTATACCCGTTTCAAAATTTGGTCAAAACGGCGGGAATGACCGTTCCTAGCTAGTGGTTGAATCTTGGAATTTTGTTGATGTTTCTCTGATTAAAAAGATACTTATGTACCTAGAAATGATTTTTGGAAAAAATAAATAGCAAACTATGAGGCAGCTGCAGTTTAAATTTGACCCGCTGAATCGGCGGAAATTTGTCTTTTTCACGAGAGGTGGATCAAAACTTTTGACACCCAACCATTTGGTCAACTATGCATTAAATATGACCTAGTATTTTAGAAAATTGATTTGGTCCAATTTTACAACAAATATTTAGTAGGTTCTTCACAAAAAAACCATTTTTGCCACAAGAAAATGATTAAAAATATCTAGAAAGATAAAAATGCATGCAAATAGATGATCATCCATAAAAATGGGGTCTAACTTGAGTGAAAAATTTAGTTTTGCCGTTTTGCAAAATATTTTGATAGTTGCTTCACAAAATTTCCCTATTTCTAGTACTTAGAAACTATTTTAAATCACTGATTTTCCGAACCAATCAGGGCTCTTCCCACGTATTGATGACATGGCGTCCATCCATCCATCTATCCATCTCTCCATCCCACATCCATCCATCCATCTACAGAAAAAAAAAGAAACAAAAAAGAAAAAGAGATACCCCACGCACCCCAACCCTAGATCAAACCCCTTCCCCCATCGCACCCCTCCTCCCTCCTCCCAGTCTCCTCGCCGCCGCCGCCACCTCCTCCTCTCCGTCCCCGGCCCCTCCCAATCCACCTCCTCCCACCCACCGCCGACCTTGTCGTCCTCCTCACCCACCGACGCCGACCTCGTCCCTCCCTCCCCTACCCTAGCGCCGCGCCCTCCCTGCCAGCCCCATAGCTTGCCGCCGGGCCTCCCTCTCCCCTCCTCGCGGCTCCATAGCAGCCAGATCTGCCGCTCTCTGACCCCTCCGTCCTCGAGGTCGACTGGATCCGCCCCTCCCACTATACGAAGCTCGCCACGACCCCTAGCCCGTGGCTAGGGTTTCGGCTTCGGTGCTGCGTCCATCGACGGCGCGTCTCAGGCGGCTCCTCTCCGTCGCCCACCGTGCCCCCTAGTGCCCTTTGCGCCTCTTGGATGGCGCCCCCATAGCTTGGTGCGCTCGCGCGCATTGGCTGGACAACGGCGATACCGAACTCCTCCGCCGCCCTCTACACCAAGTACGACGACGACGGCCGCCCCGACTGCGACTGCCTCCTCTTCGGTACCACGTCTCTCTGCCCTCTGCTCTCTCCTCTCTGTTGCGGCCGAAACACAGGCTACCTCCTCTTTTAGTGTGGAACTAGGGGAAGCAGAGAAAGGAAGATTCGATTACTATTCAGTTTATTTGCCCAAATTTGATTGCATCAGCCATGTGTGCCATGAAATTAGCTCGATCTAGATAGTATGAGTAGGCATACTTTGTAGCTCCTAGTGTAGCTAGCTGGACTATGCAGCTATCATGTTGGAATTCAGAACTAGCGATTTCGTAGTTCCAACAAATCAGGGATTCAATATAAAGCTTAAAGGTGTTCTTATGCATTTGAGCTAGCTTGCTCTCCTTAGTACAGGGACAACCTTGCCTCTAAAATATATAGTGATAGCTCTACAAACTTGAGAAAAAATAGTTCTCTCAAAGTTCTTCCATTGTCTTTTCCTTTTTGTTCAAGATTCATTTCTAATTCTAAACCAAACTGAAATTGCAAATAGTCTAGAATGAATGAAGCAGAGAGTCCTTTCTTCTTTGGCAGCTGGCACAATTCCTTGTACAATTCCTTCTCAAGGTGCTGCTCTTTGTGGAGGTGATTGACCTCTTTTTTTCACTCTGTGTATCAAGGTGCAGCTGCTGAGCACTGATAGGTGTTGTTCGGTGTACCTTGACATGATTTCCAGGACATGAAATGTGAGCTATCTAAGCTGCTCCTTTGTTCCTGGACATGATTTATCCTTCGATTTGATCAACATTATCTTGTTATGTCTCTTGTCCGTCATGTGCAGCGGCAATAGGATTTGCAGAGTACAAGGGTGGGCTCATTGATGTGTGCCGTGGTAGGCTAGCTCGGCCCCAGCATCTTCTGTTGAACGGACATGCCCCCTAGGCGGCTCCTCTCCATCGCCCACCGTGCCCCCTAGTGCCCTTTGCGCCTCTTGGATGGCGCCCCCATAGCTTGGTGCGCTCGCGCGCATTGGCTGGACAACGGCGATACCGAACTCCTCCGCCGCCCTCTACACCAAGTACGACGACGACGGCCACCCCGACTGCGACTGCCTCCTCTTCGGTACCACGTCTCTCTGCCCTCTGCTCTCTCCTCTCTGTTGCGGCCGAAACACATGCTACCTCCTCTTTTAGTGTGGAACTAGGGGAAGCAGAGAAAGGAAGATTCGATTACTATTCAGTTTATTTGCCCAAATTTGATTGCATCAGCCATGCGTGCCATGAAATTAGCTCGATCTAGATAGTATGAGTAGGCATACTTTGTAGCTCCTAGTGTAGCTAGCTGGACTATGCAGCTATCATGTTGGAATTCAGAACTAGCGATTTCGTAGTTCCAACAAATCAGGGATTCAATATAAAGCTTAAAGGTGTTCTTATGCATTTGAGCTAGCTTGCTCTCCTTAGTACAGGGACAACCTTGCCTCTAAAATATATAGTGATAGCTCTACAAACTTGAGAAAAAATAGTTCTCTCAAAGTTCTTCCATTGTCTTTTCCTTTTTGTTCAAGATTCATTTCTAATTCTAAACCAAACTGAAATTGCAAATAGTCTAGAATGAATGAAGCAGAGAGTCCTTTCTTCTTTGGCAGCTGGCACAATTCCTTGTACAATTCCTTCTCAAGGTGCTGCTCTTTGTGGAGGTGATTGACCTCTTTTTTTCACTCTGTGTATCAAGGTGCAGCTGCTGAGCACTGATAGGTGTTGTTCGGTGTACCTTGACATGATTTTCAGGACATGAAATGTGAGCTATCTAAGCTGCTCCTTTGTTCCTGGACATGATTTATCCTTCGATTTGATCAACATTATCTTGTTATGTCTCTTGTCTGTCATGTGCAGCGGCAATAGGATTTGCAGAGTACAAGGGTGGGCTCATTGAGGTGTGCCGTGGTAGGCTAGCTCGGCCCCAACATCTTCTGTTGAACGGACATGCCGCCTCTTCGGCGTCGGCTACATGAGAGCCATGGTGAGCTCTCTTCTCCCTGCCTCCGTTTGCTTGCTCTAAGCTTGTGCTTGTGAGAAACTACATATCACCTCGCTTGAACTCCCTAGCTACACCACACCTTGTTGAATACACTAGTCATGCTCTTGCATACATGTTTTGTTCGACAAAAAAACTACAATGATCTGCTCCTTGGGATATTAATTCTTATGATATATCTTGTAATTTACTTTATTGTAAAAGTTAAACCCACTGCACTTGTTGAGCAGAAATTGTTTTAGTTTGTCATACATAATTGCCATAAGTTGGACTAATGTGGAGTCCAGGATCTCATCCCACCACCACCTCAATCTGGAATTTCCTGTAATTACCAGTCACTACCTTCATTGTGCATTTTCCAACAAATGACAGACATTGGCTCTGTGTTCCATCATGTGAATTCCGATTTTGAAACGAACATGTCTTGGTCTGCTTAATTATTTGTTTGCAGGTTGCCTGCCTTTGAAGGAATCCGTTCAAGACGCTGTTGCCCCTGCACACCGCGGTCGCGTCGGCGCGCCTCCAGTCCTGCGTCGCTGTTGACTCCACCTGCTGGTGCTCCCTCTCCCAAGGTACTAAACCCGCGCGGCTACCCCCCTTTCAGTTTTTCTGGTTACCCACACTTACATTAGCTGGATGTGTCAGTCTCAAATTAAGTTATCCACTAAAAGCAGCCCTATAAAATCTTCGAGTTTGACACTTACAACAATGTTTCTTAGTAGGATCTGTAGGTAACCACGACGCGCGCGCGCGCGCGCACACACACACACACACATACTGATGCTGTATTGCTGTTGCATAATGTTGGGTTCTTGTTCATTTGATTTCGTCCTCCTGGCAGGCATCTTTCGTACGTTGAACAGCAACGACGAATTCGAGCGGATGATGGAAGGCCTCAGTTTGGGGCCAAGAAAAGGCGTGGACGAGGCCATTTCTGCAAGGTCTTTCTCGATCAGTTGAAATGTTTGGTTACCCAATGTCTCCCTGAAATGTATAATCATGCTTTCATTCTGATTTGTACATCATCCTGGATGGTCTGCCCAAAAGATGCTCATAGCTTTTCCGTTAGCCTGCGTTGCAGCTCATTTTGTTTATTTAAAGAACAACCATGTGGCACAGTGGTTCTACTTCTCATAAATTGACAGAAAGGTTCTAGCATGTTTTCATTTGCAAGTCAAACTTGACCTTCTTTTAGTTGAGTGAATATCTTTCAGATATGGAACCTTTTACAGTACATTTCTTTCCTTCTAAATGTGAATTCATGTACATCGACAAGCATTTCACATTTGTTGTAGCACTACGTAATGGTGTACTTCTTTTAGAAATTCTGCTCCTTTTATAAATTCTACATATGGTTTCTCATGTTTCAGCAGTACTTGATTCCCTTTTCATATTGCTGTTGCCATGTGCTTGTCCTTCCCGTTAGTTCATGTGAAATTTGGATTTTAAGATTATGGCTTAATATGTTGTCTCATGCTGTTGATTTCACTTGTGCAGAATCTATTGGCTAATCTTGACGAGTTTTGCTCTGCTGACCGCCCATGCTGCTGCTCTTTGTGGTACGAGTCCTGGGTTTCACATTAGAAGATAATCATGGTTTTGCTGTATCACCATATTTATCTTCTTTACATTTTGGCATACAGTTTATTAGGCTATATCATCATAATCATGGCCCACAAGAAAAAAAGCAGAATTAGAACCCCAGGCCAGTCATGATGTTTTTGTTTATGGAGGTGTTGTGTATTTGATCAGATTTCCTTACTTGCTTCAGGCATAAGAATAAGCTTATAAGAATAGAATATTGATACTCTGCGAGCTATAAGTAGAGTGCTCTATTTTCACGAGTCACCTTTCTTGTATGAATGAGTATCTTGTTTTGACTAGCTGGATAATAAAAGCATTGTACTAGTTGAATTTATGTTATCATTCTAAATAACTTGTCTTTTTTTGAGTGGTCTCTTTATAATATATTGGCTCCAGTTTTCTGATTTTTCTTTGCTGATTCATGTAACAGGGTGACTGAAGTTGCATGTTGTTCATGACAGGATCAGGTGCCTAGTTTGTAATGCTATCAAAGGAGCTCCATCGTGAAGAATATATCACAGGTGGTAGAGTAGGGGCTCCATCGTGTAGAGGTTGTAAAGTATAGTATTAGTTACTATAGTTTGTAGTTGGTAGTGCCCTGTGTGTTGGTAGTGCAAGAGGGCCATTCTATTATGTGTTATTTGTAGAGCAGGAGCTCCAGATTCAGCCATTGTATTATGTGTTATTTGTAGAGTAGGAGCTCCATCCCGAATCTGGTTGTTATTTGAAGTATTATTATATGTGTTTTCTGTTTGTGCCAATTTAAATACTGCTTATTTATTTACTGTCAAATTGAAATATGAAGAATATGACCCTGACAGCCAGGACCCACTTACTAGAAGCTGACAACTTGGACCCACTTACCACAATTTTAAAACTGGGATAAAAAGGCCACAACCTAACAATAAAAAGGCTGCAATATTGGGCTTGGCCCATGAACACAACCAAAAATTGGCAGAAAAAAACACAAATAGGCTGAATTGTTGGGCTAGGGCCATGTAGAAAACCGAATTTAACCGGGCTGAATCTTGTGCCACGTCAGATTGCCACGCTGGATGCCTACGTGGCCTGGGGAGGTTGCTAGTGACCAAAACGCCACAGTAGACGTATTTTGGTCATAAACGTCTACGGCCATTCCAGAAGAAAGGTCGCTATAGTCAGTTTACGGCGGCCAGCTTTTGACCTTATGTTTTTGGTCACAAAAAGGTCACAAATAGAAATTTGTGACCATTCAGTGACCAATAGTGGTGGTCACAAGTTGACATATTTCTTATAGTGAATACTTGCATCGTGCACTCCGTCGTAACGGACATGGCTGTGCTGCTTGCCGGTCACCGGATGGGGAGGAGCGGGAGGTGGGGATTCAGATTGGGATAATTCTCTGGTTGGCTCCTCCGGCCGCGACGACGACGACGCGCGAGGGTGTCGTTTCTCTTTCTGGAGACGTCGTTTGGGTCCGTCCCACCTTTTCCCACTCCACGGTTTCTTGGGTGAAAACCTAGGGCGGCGACGACGCTCATGGCATCATGTCCTTCTTGAAGGCGCCATCGAGAGAGCTAAGTGGTATGGGCATGTCTCGTGATCGTGGGCAGTTGCAATTGGCATGCCCCTCTTCCTCCAGGAGGCATCTGCTTCGGAGAAAACCCTGGATATCAGTCTCCTAGGTCGAATGATGACGGAAACTATGGTGCCGTTCTCCCTCTTGAGGGCATCGTTTTGGAGCAGGTGCTGATTGGAAGGGCCTAAAGGCGGAGTGGGGTTTCATATTCTGCATCGATGACGGTGGGTCTCGGCGGCGTGGCGTAGTGGATGCTCGACGTCTGATGCGGGTTGACGGACTCGCACAGGAGGGCGACGCTGTCTGGCGTCGTGTTGGCGTCGATGGCAGAGAGGCCTAGTAAGGTCGATGCATTAGTTCTGCTGTGAGGATGGATCGCTGGAAGATGAAGGTGACGGCCCTTGTAGCGTGCGGTGCTCACTGGGAGTCCGCCGGACCGGTGTGTGACCCAGTCTAGGTAGTGGCTTGGATGGGCATCCAGCTTTAGATGTTAGGCTTTGATGCGATGTCTGTTTGATATTAGGCCCGGAAATTCGGCACCCCTTGATCAAGGGATAGGGGTAGCAACAGGTGTTGCCAAGATGATGACTTCAGGCTTATTGATCTATTACCTTGTAAGGTCTTTGGAAATAATTAATTATATGGCTACATGCATCTTTCAAATGTAGAGGCCGGGGGTACATCCTCCTTTTCTAAAAAAAAGTTGCAGCCATAGTAACTTAAATCTAGCAAGACATTGATCTCCCAGATTAGCCCACGTAACAGTCTCGCTCGCGTCGCCTCCAGGGGGCGGCTCGGGCGAACCCGCCGCCGCCCCCGACCCTTCCTCCCTCTCTGCTTCCCCACCGCCGCCGGAGGAGGCCGACGAGTGAAGCTCGCCCGACGGACGGCGGGCTCTCCTCCTCTCTCCCCGCAAGGGGATCTCTGTTCTAGGCGTGACGGCAACCCTGGGCTCTCGGTGTGGATGCGGAGTTGGCATGATTGGCAGCGGCCCAATGGGATTCCGGCAGTGGCTGGGCCATCACGGCTGCAGGGGCGGCATGGGCCGGCCATGGTGGCTGGCGGCAGCGGATCCGGAGTTTCCCAGCCCAGATCGGTTCTCCTACATCGTCGGCTTGGTGGTGGTGGTCATCTTCTTCGCCAGAGGTGGTCGCTCTGAAGGCTAGGTGGTCGGATCTCGAGATCCGTTATCTAGTCCCGGCTGTGAATCGAGGAGACTTAGTTGCCGGTGAAAACTGAGCCGACGGCGGGCGATGGTGGTGTTCTACGTCGTTATATCGATGAAGGCATCGTCGTGTAACTACTATCGACCCACTCCTGCTGCTCCAGGGGAAACCCTAGGATATGGTCTTCCAGATCAGAAGATAACGGCACTGCGGTGTTGTTCCTCTTTTGAGAACATCGTTTGTGGAGTAGCGGTGGACGACAGAGGCATGAGGTGGAGTGGTTTCGTTTTCCACAAAGCTTCGGTGGAGATGTCAAATCATGCTTGGCCGACAAGTGCTGCATTGTGTCATGACTGTTCGGCAGGTGCTACGCATGACAGATCTTTCAGAGACTTCAAGCCGCATCGGCTGATGGTACTTGGCGGCATGGTGCTACGGTGTACTAGTAGCGATTGCGACGTGCTCAGCAGTTTGCGCATAGGGAGGTGGTGCCGTTTGGCGCCATGGTGGCGTCGACGGATGGCCGGACTGGGCCGGGCCATATGCTCGCGCGCTTCAGCGAGTCGGAAGCTCGAATCGCTGAACTCGAGATATAGGCGGTCCTGTGTTAAGATACATATTAAAGCGAAGAATTAATCGCTGAACCCTTTGCTGCAAGGGAATTCCCTGCTTGCTCTGGGCCTCTGGGCTTTTCAGCATCACCTCACTCAACACTCTGTAATAATACTCTAGCAGATTCCCAAGAACTTTCCTATGTAGACGAGCTAGTGTTGTTTGAGATTTCTGGTCGTGACCCTGATGTCGCCGTTGGACAAGAATTTGCTCTGTCACTTTGTACTGACATGACCTTCAGTAAACATGGTGTTCTTAGTATTCTGGTCTGTAGGCCAAAACTCTGAAATTCGTGCTGTTTAACTGCTGTGCTGATTCAGACTTGCATCATCATATATAATCTCAGTATTCTGAATGCGTAGCAGAACTCTGAATTTTGCACTGTAGAAGCAGGACTAAAATAACTTCGGACTAGGAATGGTGGTACAATAATAACTAAACAAGTGTGTTGCAAGTAATTGGTTGGCTATCCTGGAGGTGTTCTAACTGCTGGAAATCATTATGGGTGATTCAGTTAATCAATTCTGGCAGGAGGTTGTCTGACGTTATGCAACTCTGTCATCCCGGCCAACTTGGCGGAGACATGGATATTTTTCTGCTGGAGCTTGGCTTCCTGCTCTAACAGTTTGCCGGGTAGGAATTAAAACAGATGGGGAAAATAGAGCAAAAAAACCTCGGACATATATCTGAGTGTAGGACTGAGTAAATTGCAAGAAACCAATGAAGTTTCTAAATTAGTTTGGCTTCTTTGCACGTACCTAGAGCCAGGGCTCCGCCTCCTCTCCTCCTCCTCCAAAAAGAAAGTTAGGGTTCGTGCCTCTCGCCGGGCTGACGCATGTCCGCCGCGTCTCCGGTGGCCCTAGGGCCATGGAGGCGTGGTGGATCCTGGCAAGGGCCAGCGGGAGGGTTCCGTTTTTAGTCGTTTTTTTCAATCTGACGTGGGGGAATGTGGATCTGGCAGGCGGCCAGATCTGGCTTGCCGGTGCTGCTCTGGCTGCCGGTGAGGAGTGGGTTGTGTTGGCTCTCCGAGGGTTGCTGGCGCGGCGTCTTCGTGGAGGTGGGTGGGCTAGTGGAGGTGTTGTGCGTGGGGGTGCCGGTGGTGACAGGTGCTCCGGGCGAAAGTTTTGCCGGGTTCATACCGGCCGGCGGCGTCGGCGTCCGTGGGTGTCATTTCATCTCCTTGGAGGCGCCGTCGTGGAGCCCCGTGTCCGCCATCCTCGGACCTTGCTCTTCGGGTGAAAGCCTAAGGCCCGGCCGGGTTGGGCGACGGCGTCGTCATCGTCGCTTCCCCCTTGGGGCCGTCGCCTTGAAGAGTTTTGGTTCCCGTTTGTGCGCTCCATGGGCTGGACGCTCGCGACATTGCGGTCGGCTGGTGCTCGTCCGGCGATGTGGATGTTTGCGCGGCTTCTTGTGTGGCAACGATGGCAGTTTCGAGCGGAGCAGGCTTGATGATGGGTCTTGGTAGTCGGTCTCTTCCGGCGTGTTCGAGGGGTCGCCGTGCCCTACTTTGTCTTCCTGAAGTCGGAGCCGCTGAGGAGGGTCCCTTGCGGTGACGATGACATGAGACGGGTGGTCAGCTCTGGCGCTGGCTTGGCGCAAGCCCAACGCTTTCCCCCTGCGATGCTCGTCGATAGAGTCGGAGTCGTCTGGTCGGCGACGCGTGTGGCTGATTGTTTGGCATCGGCCGGCGCAGGCCTCGACGCTTGTTTGCGGTGGGGGCTTCTTCGGTGGTCGTCGATGGTGGAGTCGGAGTCGCCCTCGCGGAGGTGTGATGACGATGACGCCGAGTTGCAACCTTGAGGGTGCTTTTCTCCTCGGCGGCGTGTGTGCGTTCTTGTGCGGGTGGCGAGGTCGCCCTGTTTGTCCTGTGTGGGCATGTTGTAACGGTTTTTGCCCGGTTTTCCGTTAATTAACCGGGCAACTCTCTTCTTCTTTATTAATGAGATGAGGCAAAGCTTTTGCCTCCGTTTCAAAAAAATATATTATACACGGTACCATCATATGGTGAAACTTGCTCTATGTTTTTCGTGGAAACCCTCCTGCTCTTCTCGAGGTTCATTACATGCAGTTATGGTGTGTTTGTTTATGGTGCAGGTGCTATGAAGAGACTGTCCAAAGTAACAAGAAGAGGAAAATGAGTGACAGGAGATAGCAGCGAGCAGATTGCTACCATTTTCCTACTGCTAGTGATCTAGTGCAAACACCCAGTGCAGGGAAGCATAAATAAATACCAGACATCAGCTCCTCCTCATTGGCTGAATCTGGTTGTTGAGAGTCAGGATGGCAGGTGCTACACGAAGTTTGCCAAGATCTCGTCACAGCAAGAGGCAGCGATGCCGGCGATCCCTTCCTCCTCCTTCGTCCTCATTGGATGTTGTGTACTGTACAAGGGCGTGCAGTGGCTTCTCAGATAAGTCCCGAACGATGGTGGTTCTGCTCGGATGTCTGGGCTCTAAGCAGAAGCATCTCAAGTTCTATGGTGTGTGTGACCTTCACCCTCCCCACGTCCAGGATCGTCAGCTATAACGTCAGAGGGAAGGCTGAGAAGAGTGTGGGGATGCTTAGTTTTTCACACTTTCAGTAACACGGGCTGGCTTTGGTATGTACACTCGATTTGAATTTCTCGCATCAAGAATTAACTGAAACCTTGGGATTTGAAGCTTAGTTGTGCTTTTTGTTGCTGTTGTAGCTATTTCGTCATAGTGGAGAACTTGCAGCTGCAGGATCCTTCGGCAGTGGAGAAAATTAAGGGTTCCGTAGTCGATTCAATGCATGTTGCTGGCCCGGATTCTCAGGTAAAAACTGTAGCCAACCTCACGTACGTGAATGGTATTAGATTAAAATCTTATAGAAATATTCTCTTTGAACATTCTGCACATCCAAATTTCATTGTTTATGCCGAACGAATGTGTCGTCAGTTGTGTTTTATCTTTCTTTGTTCGCATATACTATCATAAAGAAAGTGTGGCAACGTAAGCAGCTGTATCAAATACGAGGTCTGACATCTTAGTTGTGGAGTCTCAAAGATATATCAGACCAGCAGCTACCGATTGAGGCTGTTCTACTATCTGCATTGGAGAAGTTTTTCGATGTTGTTCTGAACTATCTGGCCATAAATAGGTATGCAGCTCATCCACATGTGCAGGAGTTCTGTGCATTTTCAGCCTTGTGGACAGTATCTAAATTCTCTAAGTCTTTTCAATGGATTTGTGTTTAATGTGAGTCATGGCATCTGACTCATAGAAGAGTCCATTGTTTGTTTGATGATTCATCTGTATTACTGCCATCATCGATTATATTATGCCAAATGCCATGGCTCATGATGTAACTGAGCTTTGATAACGAAATACCAATTACAGACATAGTGTAAGAATGTCATAGAATCTGTTGCAAATGCAGTAAACCATGCAGCTGACTGTCTCAGTACATCTGCCCCCCATCATCCATTATAACGAAATACCAACATATTTGTTCCTGGTGATCCATTGAAATGTACCAGGATTCTACATCGACTAATTATACATCTGACCCAATTTACTCATTCCTTTTGGTCGGTTCGCTTGTGGGTTTACTTTAGGAGGCACAACTGTAAAAAATGTGAGAAGAAAAGCAAAACAAAACTGTGATTACCGATTGCCGTTGACTTGTTCGTTGGTTCCAGTGCACAAACCATTTATCTATGTGAATGGTTTATTTGTGCATACTTGATGACTGGCTCATGTCCTGTCGAAGTTCTTGTGATTATTTGTGTGGACGGAAGATGTGTTGGTTTGTTTGTGCATAGTCTATGACTGGTGACTGTCTCTCTGTGTCTTTTTGGAAAAGGAGGATGACCCCGGCCTTTGTATCTGGGAGATGCATGCGGCCATTTTATTGATTATTCTCGAGGACCTTACAAAGTAGAACAACAATATGCCTGAATCCGCCATTTTGGCAACATCAGTCGCAACTTCTATCCAAATGATGAAGGGGGTGCAAGCTGGGCCACATACCCAAACCTCTCACCTAAGCCTAACATCTAAAGCCAGAGGCCCCGACCAAGCCATCTGCCGGGTACGGGGCTCAAACCGGTCCGACGCACTCACATGTGTCGTCCCCGCCATCTTCCACTGGTTCATCTTCAGAGCAGACTGAGGTGACAACCTTGGCAGGTCCTCCGCCATTGATGCCACCATGATGCCAAACGATGACCTCCACCTACGCGAGCCTTGGCAGTGAAGGAAATATGCCCTAGAGGCAATAATAAAGTTATTATTTATTTCCTTATATCATGATAAAAGTTTATTATTCATGCTAGAATTGTATTAACCGGATACATAATATATGTCTGAATACATAGACAAACAGAGTGTCATTAGTATGCCTCTACTTGACTAGCTCGTTAATCAAAGATGGTTATGTTTCCTAACCATGAACAAAGAGTTGTTATTTGATTAACGAGGTCACATCATTAGTTGAATGATCTGATTGACATGACCCATTCCATTAGCTTAGCACCCGATCGTTTAGTATGTTGCTATTGCTTTCTTCATGACTTATACATGTTCCTATGACTATGAGATTATACAACTCCCGTTTGCCGGAGGAACACTTTGTGTGCTACCAGACGTCACAACGTAACTGGGTGATTATAAAGGAGCTCTACAGGTGTCTCCAAAGGTACATGTTGGGTTGGCGTATTTCGAGATTAGGATTTGTCACTCCGATTGTCGGAGAGGTATCTCTGGGCCCTCTCGGTAATGCACATCACTTAAGCCTTGCAAGCATTGCAACTAATGAGTTAGTTGCGGGATGATGTATTACGGAACGAGTAAAGAGACTTGCCGGTAACGAGATTGAACTAGGTATTGGATACCGATGATCGAATCTCGGGCAATTAACATACCGATGACAAAGGGAACAACGCATGTTGTTATGGGGTCTGACCGATAAAGATCTTCGTAGAATATGTAGGAGCCAATATGGGCATCCAGGTCCCGCTATTGGTTATTGACCGGAGACGTGTCTCGGTCATGTCTACATTGTTCTCGAACCGTAGGGTCCGCACGCTTAAAGTTACGATGACAGTTTCATTATGAGTTTATATATTTTGATGTACCGAAGGTTGTTCGGAGTCCCGGATGTGATCACGGACATGACGAGGAGTCTCGAAATGGTCGAGACATAAAGATTGATATATTGGACGGCTATATTCGGACACCATAAATGTTCCGGGTGATTTCGGATAAAACCGGAGAGCCGGAGGGTTACCGGAACCCTACCGGGAGTAGTAATGGGCCATATGGGCCTTACTGGAGAGAGAGAAGGGCGCCAGGGTGGGCCGCGCGCCTCCTCCCCCCCTTGGTCCGAATTGGACTAGGAGAGGGGGGGGGGGGGCGGCGCCCCCCTTTCCTTCTCCCTCCCCACTTCTTACTAGGATGAGGACTCCTCCTGGCGCGCCTATAGGGGCCGGCCGGCCTCCTCCCCTTGCTCCTTTATATACGGGGGTAGGGGGCACCCCATGACACACAAGTTGATCCTCGTGATCATTCCTTAGCCGTGTGCGGTGCCCCCTTCCACGATATTACACCTCGATCATATTGTAGCGGTGCTTAGGCGAAGCCCTGCGACAGTTGAACATCAAGATCGTCACCACGCCGTCGTGCTGACGAAACTCCTCCCCGAAGCTTTGCTGGATCGGAGCCCGGGGTGCGTCATCGAGCTGTACGTGTGCTAAGAACTCGGAGGTGCTGGAGTAACGGTGCTTGGATCGGTTGGACCGGGAAGACGTACGACTACTTCCTCTACGTTGCATCAACGCTTCCGCTTCGGTCTACGAGGGTACATAGACAACACTCTCCCCTCTCGTTGCTATGCATCACCATGATCTTGCGTGTGCGTAGGAAATTTTTTGAAATTACTACGTTCCCCAACAGGCAGGTCCTCCGCCATTGACGCCACCACGACACCAGCCAACAACCTCCACCTACGCGAGTCCATCTCCAAGCAACAGACGTAAATCCATGCTAGGATAGGGCCGCACCACCGCCGTCGCTCACCACCCACAAGCGCCACCCAACCCCAAGGCTCCCAAAGCAGCGCCTTCAAGAAGGGAACGATGCCGTGAGCGCCGCCGCCGCCCAACAAAGTTAAGGCTTTCGCCCGGGAGACCTAGGGGAAGGTGAAGTGAGGAGATCAGTCCAAGGAGGGGAACAGCGCCCTCAGGCGTCGCCGTCGGCGCGGCCGGTCATGACCGACTAGGGATTTCGCCCGAACTAGATCCCCGCCACCAGCAGCGCCTCTTGTACAGAACCGGTGACCAAGAGGAAGCGCGACCCGACTAGGCTGGCCCGCACGCCGAACAGGGGAGGAGGGGAGGCGCCAGATCGCGCGCACCGACCGCCGCAGAAGCCTCCGCCAACCGCCAATGACCACTGGATACTGCCGCCCGCGCGGCCGGGACACCAGATCCACCGCCCGCACGGCTGCTAGCCGGCCGTGCCTTGCCAATGGAGCCGCCGCTCCAGATGGGGGTTCCCCACGCAGATGCAGGGCAACCGAGGCCCCGCCGCCACCATCCTTGGCGCCCCGGGCTTGCCCGGCGGCTGCCTCGGGCGACGGCGAGGAAGGGAAGAGGGAGGGGGAGTGAGGAGGAGGGGTGGCTAGGGTTGGGAAGAGGAGTGGCTGGGGTGGGAGGAGGAGGGGCGGCTAGGGTGGGAGCCTAGATCCCGCCCAAATAAGACCCATACTCTGGTGTTTCAATGTTGTGGGACTTGAGTAACAATGTCAAACACCTTTCATGATCTGTCTCTGTGTGTCTGTGTGGTTCTGGCTGCGATCCTATGCAAAGTTTCAAGTGGTAGTGTACAAAGCTTAATTTTTTTTTCAGTTATGCTTGCAGGACATGGACATATTTGGAAGTCAGTATTCAGAATTCTCACGGTGAAAGGAAATATTTGGAGGTGTGTTGTTGTGCTTGAGCGAAGGTTTTGAATGGTTTGGATTTCAATCCTGATCCAAGCAACCAGAGAGGTTATTTGGTGGGGGTTTGCAATTGCAAATGAAATGAATCAAATGCTTCCATTGGGTCCCAAATGTGATGACAAATTTAAGGCGGGACATTTGATTCATGCACGGGTGATTTCCAAGCACAAATTAACAGTTGGCTATACGGATGTCAATCGAGACAAGTCATTGTTCATTGATCATGAAAAGAGGAAAAAGAAGAAGATTAGACTAAGACTAGGTACTAATACACACAATACAAGATTGCCAAGCCAGGTTACAAATCAGAATACATGCAACTCATTACTCATAGCATCGCCTCGGCGACGAAGCATTTTTATTGGTGTTCAAATACATATTCCACAGAATACATGCGGTTGGAAGGATGAGGTGTTCATGTTCCACAGAATACATGCACTAAGAATTAACTGACACTTTTATACACAGAGAATTGGCACTCTTCTAGACCCCCACAAATCCATCTGGTACAGGGCCTGGCGACGGCATCGGAGAACGGGGTGGCGATAAGATTGGCATCGGGAGGGGCCATTGGGGATTTGGGGGAGAGAGTCCGTCGATGGAGAAGGTGAGACGTGAGGATTCGGAGGAGTGAGAGATGATTCGAGGGGAGAATTCCAGGGCGCTGGATTTCTCTATTTCTTTACCTGCGCAAAATATAAAAAAAAGTCATAAGAAAAATAACTTGGTTTTCTTTTTACGGGGAAGAGAAAAACTTAGTTACACGCACGGAAGCATTGAAGTTGATCCTGAAACTAACGAACATTTAACTCATCCAATCTACATATAATACTATTATTGATTTGCTACGGAGCAGCAGCATATAAAGATTAATTGGGATTGTTAGTGAACATGCTACAAGGGTTGAATGAAGGAACGAATATGGCATCTCGATCAACCGCCTTAATCTTTGGAACTAATTAACGTGTGGACAAATAGACATGCATAGATGTAGATACAGATAGCAAAGAAAATGGAAGGGGAACAAGATCGACCGATGGGCAAATTAATTAAGCTTAAGCTGCCTACGTATGTACTGTACCTCGCATCCTTTCCGCCGCAGCTCCTTTAGTGTGATGTCATCTTCAGAAATCTGGGGCATAAAGGTCAGCTTCAGGTGATCGAGGGACTGAAGGTGCAGCAACCCCACGGGGAGCCTGCTCATCTTCTCGCACCGCGTAAGTGTCAGGTGGGAGAGCTTTGGCATTGTCCCTTCCTCCATCCTCCACTTCTCAATGGAAAAACTACGAAGTGCTAACTCTTGCAGCCGAGGGAACCCTTGGGAAGAGCAGCACATGGTCTGGCCTTTGTACCCACTCAACTCCAACACCACCAGACGGGGAAGTTTCTCCAGGATCGGCATTGGGTCTTGTTTTATGACATCAGCAGATAGAAAAAGAGAGCGTACGCTTTGTGGGAACTCAGCAGGCAGCTTATCGAGCACATCAAATTTGTAGATACTAATATCAACCAGGTGAGGCATGTTTGCAAATATGTTGAGCACCTCCGCTGGTATATTACTGCGGTCCATCGACAAGGAGAAGGTTGTTAGTTGATTCAGCTGGCCCAAGAAAATCATCATGTCATGACAGTGGAAATCAGCGCCAACATGATCAAGATCCAACCCAAAGCTCTGTAGCTCTTTCGGCTGCAGTCGCACACTCCTTGCAGGTGGTGGTGGAGAAAATTTTCCCACAATGTCAAGGTAAACATGCCTTAGAGCAGGGATGCCCCAGAGCGAGTTTGGCACTACTGACTCAAGTTCTGTGCGTTTGAGATCTATAGTCTGCAAGTAAAGGAGTTTGCCAATTGAAGAAGGTAACGCCACACGTCCACAATATGTCAACCTAAGCACTCTTAGGTGAATGCACCCACCAATTACACTGGAGAAATCTTTCAGTATTGAATCTTCAATGCAAAGAACTCTCAGGAATCTCAGCTTAGGAAGGGACACTAATTCCAGCTGAAAGCCAAGCAGACTTCGGACATTAGGCGTCACAGGTAAAATCTGATCACTCAAAGTTTGAAAACTAAAACGATAAGATATCAAGTTATCTGATGATGATGATGCACCAGCTTGGCCTGCAATTTATTTTAGAGTGCACCATATGTCAGAAAGAAGCTAGCCACATATGAAGGGCATATAGCAAAACAGAAAGTGGAATCAATTAATAGGAAGAGATCAGGAGACAAAGGCTGACCTGCAGTTTTGTTGCTGGTATCAAGAAAACCATCTTGTCTTGCTTCTTCTATGCACCAGTCATGTAAGATATCGTGAATCCTTATTCTCTCTATCCATCCATGTGCCGTACTTCTGCCAACAACTTGGACCAAGCTTCTCTGAGCCAACTCGGTTACATAACTCTGTGCTGTTTCTTCTAGTGTATGGTTTGGTGTATGTGGAATGAAACATTCTGCTATCCACAACTGAATAAGATGCGGCACATATATTTCATAATCCTCAGGAAAAGCAGCAAAATAAAGTAAACAAGATCTCAAATGATTTGGTAGGTCCTTGTAACTGCGTGCCAGTATGACACGCATAATTTTTCCGTCATTGGTTGCTGGCCAATCAAAGAGTATATTGGACCATGTTTGTGCATTTAGATTTTTTGATAGATAACCCCCCAAAACTGCAAGTGCAAGTGGAAATCCATCACATTTCTTTGCAAGCCTTTTCCCAAGTTTTTCAAACTCATCCACATCACGTATGGCAGATCTTTTGTATGGTGGTAAAGCTTTGCTGCTAAAAAGTTCCCAACTTTTCTCTTTATCTAACTTCTTCAAATGATGAACATGGGTTGGCATCTGAACATGATTTGCAACATCTTCCTTTCGTGTGGTTAACAGTACTCTACTACCATTAGTTGCATCTGGAAAGGCTGTAATCATTCTGTTTAATTGCTCCCATGTATCTGTTTCCCACACATCATCGAGAACAACCAAGAATTTCTTTTCTGAAAGAAATTCATTGATCTTCTTTCCCACCTCATACTCCGTCATTTGGTTAACTGACTCATCTTTGTGCCCTGTTATTTGCTTCATGATATCCTTTAGCAGATCAATGCCCTTAAACTTTTGAGATACAGTCACCCAAGCAAGTGTGTCAAAGTGCTCTTTGACTCTAGATGAAGTGTAGACTTCTCTAGCAAGTGTTGTTTTTCCAGCCCCGCCCATGGCAACTATGGACACAATACTAAGAACATAATCATTGTTAACTAACTTGTCAACTATTTCTTTCCGCTCATCCACAAAACCAACCATGACAACATCATTTTTGAAGTTTTGATGCATAGGACCATCATCTTCTGAAAAATCCTCCTCCACAAAAACATTGTTATCCAGATTACACGTAGATGCAGTCGCTCGTTTGTGCAGATTTCAGTGCATGACCATGCATAGGGGCCACATAATTTCAGTGCATAATCAGTACATGATTTTGGAAAGGCCAGAACATTGTAATCGGGAATCAACATGGTAGCTCATGTGCTAGCTCTTATAGGACGTGTTGATCCACCAAACTTGTGATTGGACTACCTCCTATATTTATTCTTGAACATATAGGAGACGATGTAAGCGTTGTTTAATTTTAATAAAGCTAGCCATGAAGGCTTTTCCGTCGAGAAAAAATTATTCATCGATGCATATGGATTTGTTATGAGCAAGTAAGGTATAGGCATGCACGGCTCTGTACAACCCAGTTTCTCTGGACTCTATGTACATTTTGCACTGAAAATGAACTGACACTTTTGTACATGAAAGAAAATAAATGCAACAGACATCTTGGAGGATTAGCACCATCTCTCTCTGCCGCCAGGGAAAGAGACTTGGAGTTCGGGGGAGGTGCAGGCGGCTGGTGGTGGAGAGGAGCGATGGGCAGCAGCCTCTCCGAGACCACCTCAGCTCCATCTTGTACACGGCCGACGGCATCGGAGGACGAGGAGGCGGCGACATTGGCATCGGGAGGGCGGATCTCGATTCTAGACGGAGCAAGAGGAGCGAGGGGCCACTGGAGGAGGGAGGCTGTCGTATCGATCGCCCATGGTGTCCTTCAAGGGAGGGAGAAGGAAAGCAGGATATTATGAGGATTGGGAGGAGGGAGATGGGTTCAAGAATGAATCGGGAGAGTGCCATATTTTAGACGAGAATGAAGATGAATTCATCGCGCCCCACAGATCTGCAATCACTCGCTAGTTTCCACCTGCGTAAACAAAGCATGCTCATAAGGTGTGGCAAATTAACTATGCCTAAGCTGCGTATATGTATGTATACCTCGCATCCTTTCCGCCGCAGCTCCTTTAGTGTGATGTCATCTTCAGAAATCTGATCCATATAGCTCAGCTTCAGGTGACCGAGGGATGGAAGGTGCAGTAATCCTTCCGGGAGCTTGCTCATCTTCTTGCACTGCAAAAGTTCCAGGTGGGAGAGCTTTGGCATTGCCCCTTCCTCCATCCTCCACACCTCGGTGGAAAAATTACCAAGTTCTAACTCTTGCAGCCGAGGAAACCCTTGGGCAGAGCAGCACATGGTCTGGCCTTTGTACCCCCTCAACTCCAAAACCACAAGACAGGGGAGTTTCTCCAGGATCGGCATCGGGTCTTGTTTTATGACAATAGCATGTAGAACAAGACGACGTACGCTTTGTGGGAACTCAGCAGGCAGCTTATCGAGCACACCAAATTGGTAGAGACTAATATCAACCAGGTGAGGCATGTTTGCAAATATGTTGACCACCTCCGCTGGTATATTGGGTTGCATCGACAAGGAGACCGTTGTTAGTTGATTCAGCTGGCCCAAGAAAATCATCATGTCATGACAGCGGAAATCAGTGCCAGCAGGATAAAGATGCAACACAAAGCTCTGTAGCTCTTTCGGCTGCAGTCGCACACTCCTTGCAGGTGGCGGTGGAGAAAACCCATTGTCAAGGTAAACATGCCTTAGAGTAGGGATATCCCACAGAGAGTTTGGTACCACTGACTCAAGTTGTGTGTGTTTGAGATCTATAGTCTGCAAGTAAAGGAGTTTGCCAATTGAAGAAGGGAGCGCCGCACCATGACAATTTCTCAACCTAAGCAATCTTAGGTGAATGCACCCACCAATTACAGTCGAGAAATCATTTAGTGCTGAATCTTCAATGCAAAGAACTCTCAGGAATCTCAGCTTAGGAAGGGACACTGATGAGAGTTTAAAGCCAAGCAAACTTCGGACATTAGGTGTCGCAGGTAAAATCTGATAACTCGAAGTTTGAAAACTAAAACGATAAGATATCAAGTTATCAGATGATGATGATGATGCACCAGCTTGGTCTGCAATTTTTTTTAGAGTGCACCACATGTCAGGCAGAAGCTAGCCATATATAAGTACATATAGCAAAATAGAAAATTGAATCAATTAATAGGAAGAGATCAGGAGACAAAGGCTGACCTACAGTTTTGTTGCTGGTATCAAGAAAAACATCTTGTCTTGCTTCTTGTATGCACCAGTCATGCAAGATATCGTGAATCCTTATTCTGTCTATCCATCCATGTGTCGTACTTCTGTCAACAACTTGGACCAAGCTTCTTTGAGCCAACTCGATTACATAGCTCCGTGCTGTTTCTTCTAGTGTATGGTTTGGTGTATCTGGAATGAAACTTTCTGCTATCCACAACTCAATAAGATGCGGCACATGTATTTCATAATCCTCAGGAAAAGCAGCAAAATAAAGTAAACAAGATCTCAAATGATGATTCGGTAGGTCCTTGTAACTGCGTGCCAGTATGACACTCATCATTTGTCCATCCAGAGAGTATATCGGACCATATTTGTGCATTTAGATTTTTAGACAGATAACCTCCCAAAACTCCAAGTGCAAGTGGCAATCCATCACATTTCTTTGCAAGCTTTCTCCCAAGCTTTTCAAACTCGTCCACATCCTGTATGGCAGACCTTTTGTATGTTGGTAAAGCTTTGCTACTAAAAAGTTGCCAACTTTTCTCTTCATCTAATTTCTTCAAAGGATGAACATAGGTTGGCATCTGAACATGGTTTGCAACATCTTCTTTTCGTGTTGTTAACAGTACTCTGCTACCATTAGTTGCATCTGGAAAGACTGTAATCATTCCGTTTAATTGCTCCCATGTATCTGTTTCCCAAACATCATCAAGAACTACTAAGTACCTCTTTTGTGACAGAAATTCATTGATCTTCTTTCCCACCTCATACTCTTTCATTTGGTCAACAGACTCATCCTTGTGCCCTGTGATTTGTTTCATAATATCCTTTAGTAAATCAACACCCTTGAACTTTTGAGATACAGTCACCCAAGCAAGTGTGTCAAAGTGCTCCTTAACTCTAGATGAAGTGTAGACTTTTCTAGCAAGTGTTGTTTTTCCTGCCCCGCCCATGGCAACTATAGACACAACACTAAGCAGGTAATCATTGTCAACTAACTTGTCCACTATTTCTTTGTGCTCATCCTCAAAACCAACCATGAAAACATCATCTTCAGAGTTTTGATGTATAGGACCATCATCTTGTGAAAAATCGTCCTTTACAAAAACATTGTTATCCAGACTAATATTCAGATTTTG
Source organism: Triticum monococcum (assembly GCA_034509565.1). Lineage (NCBI taxonomy): Eukaryota > Viridiplantae > Streptophyta > Magnoliopsida > Poales > Poaceae > Triticum > Triticum monococcum. The sequence continues at coordinate 790,215,769 of CM067847.1, forward strand.
TGCGCATGCAAAAATCTCCTTGATCTTCCTTTTTACACGTTGAATTTCAACACCGATTTTACGAAGGGTTACGAAGTCATTCGGGAATCTAGCATACCTTGAAATAGTGCCCATGAATCCCTTCTTGAGCCTGTTCCTTTTTTCCATATAATCTGCAGCTTCAATGACATTCTGAGCTTCAGAAGCCGCAGTCCTAATCTGGCTCAGCAAGACTGCAACCCTTGCATTTCCTGATCTCCACTTGCTATCAACATCTTTGAGGTAGGCCTGCAACCTTTATCAGCTCATCTTTCAACAGCCCCACTTCAAGGTTGACTGCACACAAGAATGTGGTCTCCTGGACTGCAAGGTTACCCACGCTCCGAATCACGGTCCTAACAGCCCACGCTCCCGAGCACGGTGTTCACAGCCGACTGCGTCATCGCCCCTTTCTTCTTCCCCCCTCAAAGACAGGGAAAAGGCTCGGACTGCAAGCCTGCAAGTAGCCAAGGTTGACCGTGAGAACGTACTGTAGCGAGGAGAGGAGGATAAGACGAGAAAAGGTGCAAGAGACAGATCTGAGAGACTCACCGACGGGATTGTGCAGACTGCCGCCCACGGGAGCAGCGCACCGTTCCCCGGCGGCTTCAACCACAGCACGGGCGGCGGTGCTTCCCCAGCCCAGATCCCTCCACGTGGCTCGCTCTCCGGCGCGCCGAGGCCTCCTCCGTGCACGGTTGCGGTGCGGGGTGTTAGCAGTGTAGCGGCGTTGTCCTCCCCTTGGACGGTGTCGACGGCGGCGTGCTCGGCCGGCGACTGTGGCGCTGTGCAGGCGGCGGCTCCAGGAGAAAGAGAGAGAGAGAGAGCGCGCGCGTGAGAGTGAGTGAATGGGAAACTGCTGCTGCTGGGCAAGCTGTTGCTGCTGCTGGCCAAGACTCACATGCATCGACCTCGCTGGCCAAGACTCGAAACAGTGCTCGTGAATTATTGCATCTACTGCATGGGTATACTGTTTTCTCCGTGTGGCTCCAGGGAAGAGTGGAAAAGGTAGACCGCCCACAGGTTCAGTGTTTTTATTTTAAATTAAACACAAGAGGGGTCTCGAAGAACCCCGAATGTGCATTAGATATTTCTGCGAACAGTACAAGCACCAATTACACAAGGACCAACATAGCACAGAAAATTACAGAGCAGTCCTTGCTTTTTGCAAAGAGGACTCCAGAACAGAAAATAGAAAATCAATCTAGTCCTTAAACACAGCACCAACCGGAAACCAAAGCCGTCGTCGCCGGGGACGAACCGCTTGGGGCGGCGGCTTCGCTGCGCCATCTCCATCAAGCCTGCATAAACAACAGCAGAAGCTCGGCTAATACTGAACTGCCTAACATCAGACGACGGCGCATCGGAAGGAAAGAACGGAACCGACAAGGCTCCAATAGGCCGCCCTTCGACCAAAAGAAGCACGCGGAAGCCGGCAAGCAGGGACAGTGGTATTATTTTTATTTATTTTAAGATTTCCGGTGATGCGCTTTCAATCTTAAGATGACATGTCAGTCCAATCTTAAACAGAAACCTTTTAAAAGCTTTGCAAAGCCGGAACGCTTGGTGCTATGGCTAACGTGGCCGGACCACTATGGTTGTTAGCTTGGTTTTCCTGTGCGTTTCCTCGACATTTGGACGCACTGAGCATCAAATAGGAACCGCCGAAAAGGAGCCCCTCCATCGCAAAGCCGGAACGCTTTGTGCTATACTGTTGTGGCTAACCATATTATTTTGAACGAGAATGCTAATTTCCAGTCGGCAGGAAATCTGCAACAGGTCCGCACGACCTGCGAGCCGTCGGATATTCATCGCGCGCATGCATATCTCTCTGTGACTCCCGATTTTCAGGTGCCTAATTAACTCGGCGTTAATCTCTCTGATTCTCGATTTTCAGGTGGTGAGTAACTAACTCACGTTAATCTCTCTGACTCCCGATTCTCAGGTGCGTAATTATCTCGCGTTAATCTCTCTGATTCCTGATTTTCAGGTGATGAGTAATTAACTCGCGTTAATCTCTCTGACTTTCTCGGCAAAAGATAGTGTGAGTAATTAACTCGCGCTAATCTCTGTGACTTTCTCGGCAAAAGATAGTTGTGCTAGCAGAATTTGATCCTTGTACCTTTTACAAGGTAACCCACTAGCAAACCACCTCACCTATGTTCCTTTTTTTGAAAAAAGAAAGTAGATAGTCTTTTTAACCTGTCTCCTTTTCTATGTTTGCACAAAAGAGAATGCAATGTCCGATCTTTTCCACACTTAAGTAGATTATTTTACCAACTCGTCTCGAGTTGATGACACCATGGTAATTTTGGCGGGGCAGGTTGATGAAATATACCGCTTGTAATTTTTTTTTATATAGTATGATAACTCACACATAACATACCTGATAACTTATGTACTCGGTACTGATTACTTTGGCGCTCGGGAGGGAGGCATTGATGAAATATCCCAGATCACTTTTGTGTGAATATCATGATAACTCACACATCACATATCTGATAAATTTATGTACCCCGATCCAAGTAACTTTGGGGGAAGGGTGTTGATGAAATATCCCCAGTTACTCTGGTGTGAACAACATGGTAACTCAGACATCAAAGACTCGATAACTTATGCACCCCGGTCCTGATAACTTTTGGGGAGGAGGGGGGGGGGGGGGGAGGGAGGGGTTGATGAAATATCCCCCAGTAACTTCTATGTGAAGAGACCCGATAACTTATGCACTCCGGTCCTGGTAACTTTGATGACATGGGATCTAGTTTCGAAGGTCTCGTCGTGACAAATCTTTTATGTGAAAACAGTTTTTCAATCGGAGCGACGGTTTGAGCTACAAAACATTTTGAATATATATTTTTAGATGAAATCTTTGATGACAACATTTATTTTGTTTTTTTGCAATCAACTATTATACAATAGGAGGAGTCTATATACGCATGCGAGGAAGTTTGCACTGCATGCATGTTTTGTGAGGTGCATGCTCTAGTCACGGAACCGAGGTGGAGACTGATTCGTGCGGATTTGTTGCTAATTTCTTACCGTCCGAACGTTAGTCGCGTCCTATTTTGAATGTATGGCATTGATTGCATATATGGGCGATGATATGTGTCGCTCGTAACGACCGCGGCGGCTCACGTCGGCTGCTGGAAGTCTTCCGCTATTGGGCGGCCCAATAACGCGATTTTTTCACCTTTTTTTCCTAGGTGTTCTTTTACTTAGGTCATTTGTTTTTTCCTAGGTCGGTTTCTAATTAAAAAAATTCACAAAAATTCCAAAAACATGTTCACAAAATAGAAAAAGGTTCCTGAATACAAAAAATGTTCACCAAATTCCAAATGAATTAAAACATAATGTTCAAATTTTGATTTTTTTTAATTTTCAAAAAATGTTTGCATTAAAAAAATCAGGAATTTTAAAAAATGTTTGTGAGTTCAAAAATTATTCACAACTTAAAAATAATATTCATGAATTCAAAAAAATTCACGTATTCAAAAACTGTTGCGAATTTGAAAAATATTGATTAATTAAAAAATTATTCTTTTTTGAAAAAACATGAACAATTTTTAAATTCAATTTTTTGGAAAAAACTAAAAACTTATGAAAGCCCGAACAAAATTTGAAGATTTTGACATTTTTTAAAATTTTATGAATATTATAAAAAAGGTAAATGAAAGAAAGGAAATAGAAAAAAACATAAAAAGCAGGAAAAAAGTTTCAGAAACTTTAGGTTCCGAAAACTATCTCGGAACCTTTTAGAAGGTTCCCAAACTGGCTGAGAAATCGTTCATGAACCTGTCCAACTCAAGCGAACACGCTCTTTTTAGGCCGTCCCAGCTTAACGCTTGTAGCGAAAGTGATGCGAATCTTATTGCTCACAATAAGGGATAAACTGAAATCTCTAATTAAGAAATACTCCTTTGAAAGATCATTTCTACCTTCCCAGGTTGTGCGCCACTTGTCGCAACCGGGGAGTTCTCCCATTTTTCGTAGATCTGTTCATTCAAAATGTTTTCTCTCTTAAACCGTGCATCCAAATCTCTAACTGTTTTCATCGTTGGATTCCTCGCGTTGAGATCTTCAAAACTAGATCTTATGTTGATAAGTTTTGACCAAAGTTTTTGACAAAAAAACCAAACGAAAAAACCACACTTGGAGCACTTATTTTTCACTTTACGAAAGCCGTTTCCGAGAGGAACGGACGTGCCTCTTGCGGAAGCAAATTCATGCCTCTCACAGAAGAAAAACTGTGCTTCTCATGTAAGGAAAAAAACGTATTTTTTTTTGTTTCTGGGAGGCACGGCCGTGCCTCTCGCGGAAGCTAATCTGTGCCTCTCACGAAAAAAAGAGAAAATACATTTTTTTGTTTCCGAGAGGTACAATAATGCCTCTCGCGGAAGTAAATCTGTGCCTCTCGCGGAAGCAAAACCGTGCTTCACACGGAAGAAAAAAGAAGAGAAAACGTGTTTTTTTTCTCATTTCTGAGAGGCATGGCTGTGCGTCTCGCGGAAGCAAATCTGTGCCTTTCGCGGAAGCAAAACCGTGCCTCTTGTGGAAGAGAAAAAAAGTGTTTTTCGCATGAAAAGCTAAGAAAGGCTGGTGGAAAAACCGAAAGGGCAAAAAAAAGGAAAAACCCGTCTAAAAGGCCGAAAACGCGAGCGGATTTTTTTTTTCGAAGGAAGCGCCCAGAGCACGACACGTGGCGACGGCCGACAGCGCGCCAAGTGGCGTGCTCGCAGCCCACCCCAAATGACCCTTGGCGAGGCTCCCGAACGACAAATCCCGTCGGCCTAGATCATCATGCCTACGGCTTTGCCGTAGGCATAGTCCTTGGCCAGGAGCAACCATGCGATGCCACGTGGCAGAGATATGCCGACGGCAAAGCCGTCGGCATAGATTGCCGTAGGCATAGCCCTGCCACCAGGAACACCACGGGTCGCCACGTCGGCATAGCTCTGCGACGTGGCATTGCGTGATTCGTCGGCGCTTTTGATGGCGCCGTCCGTTGCCGTCAGACGAAAAACACTGCCAACGGCTATACTATGCCGACGGCTGACGTCAGGCCGTCGGCATAGGCCCCTATGCCGACGGCTATAGTATGCCGACGGTCTGACAAGACTACGCCGACGAGGCTATGCCGACGGCAGCCGTAGGCATAGATCTATGCCGACGGCCCGTGGCCGTAGGCATAGCCCGCGAGTCTGGTAGTGCGGACGGAGGGAGTACCTATTATAGAAGTACAGTAACAATGCCATAGATCTTGTCTTAATTTTAGTACATCATCAACGGGTCAAAAAAATTTCAGTACATCACTACATGTTAATCAATTTTTTTTTCTTTTTCTTACAGGAGGCTGTTGTGCTGTTATGGGGCCTTTGTCCTCGAACCAGCCGAACTGCCCTCAGCTGTACATATGCAGCTCTGCCGATCAGGTTATACTGGCAAAGTCAGTGGAGTCATTCGTGGAGAAGCAACGGAAAGCGGGGTGTGAGGTGAGGTCGTGCCACTTTGTGTCGTCGCCCCACGTGGACCACTACCGGAGCAACCCGGCGCTGTACACCTCTTTTTTTTTTAAGGTCACCGGGGAGGGGAGGGAGAGAACTCCCCCACCTGAATTGTATTCAAATTGCCTATAAAACTTCACAGCCTTTTGCAGGATGGGTTCAAGTGAACCAGAATTACAGGGGGCACAGGAGGAGAAGAGGTAAAGCAAAGAACACAACAAATAAACAAGGGAGAACAAAGAGGGAAAACACGCCCCGACACAACACAAAGCACCCCCCGCAAGATCGAACGGCATTGGCCAGCCGGGAACAAGCCATGGCACTGCACCATCGACGCAATCGGAGGCATCACGCAACCAAGACTGCACAACGCCACGACACCACCTGCATCGGGGGTGCATTCGAACGGTCACGCGAGGCCGAGACGACGCCACGGTGCCTGTGTACCGCAGGCAAAGTCGGCATCGCCAAGCAGACAAACCCAAGACACTGTACCATCGACGCAATCGAAGGCATCATGCAACCAAGACTGCACAGCGCCACGACACCACCTGCGTCGGGGGTGCATTCGAACGGTCACGCGAGGCCGAGACGACGCCACGACACCTGTGTGCCACCAACAAAGTCGCTTGACATCGCCAAGCAGAGACTCACCAAGGAGCGCAGGAGTAAGAACACAAGAAGAACACCGCCAAAGAGGGGCTCCAGCCACCGTCGACCCCAAACCGGCCGCACCACCACCACTTCAAACTTATCAGCATAGCTAGCCTGAAGGAGGGCGCCAACTTTCATCTTCATCTGACAAAACAAGGCGAAGCGCCTTGAGCATTGGCCGTCTGGTCGCCACCCAACAACCCCCTGAAAGGGGAGAGGTGGGAACGAGGAAATCCAATATAGGACCACACCTCGCTAACCCGGCTTCCGACGAAAGAATCAACCCCACTTCAGGGCATGGCCGAGCCAAGATCACGAAGACAGAGCACCATTTCTCCGCCACCATCTCCCCCACGAACCACCAACGGAACCACCTCGAGCCACTGGTCACCCTAGCAAGGCCAGCTCAAAGACGAAGCCCATGGAAGGGATGTGACATTTGAGCGCCACCATCGCCTGATTTGGGAGACCGGGATCCAAAGTTTTCTCTGGAGCAGACAGGAGGGGAGACGAGCACCGCGTCACGACGCCTTCAACAAGGATATGGTGCCCATAGGCACCACCGTCGTTGGCCACGACCGAAATTGGAGCCCGGCATTAACCGACAGTGCGCGCAACCCCAAAACCTGTAGCCTGCTAGTCCCCCCCCCCCCCCCAAGCCAAATCCACACAAGCAGATGAAGCACTCGCTGCCAGCCCACGAACAGAGACTGTGGCGCCATGCGAAGCTTCCAGATCGGGGGAGAGAACCGGGGACGAGCAAGAACCGCACCTGCTGCACGCTGAGCCCTCCGCACACCACGTGCGTAGAACCCCGACGCGCTCACCCGCCCCCATTCCGAGTCCCAGCTCGCGGGAGAGAGCAAGGACCGCCCGATCCGCCGCCGATGGCAACACACACCCAGGCCCGCCACCGCCGTCCACAGTCGAGGCAGATGACCCCGCCGCAGCAAGACGCCGCCCTCACGGCCGGAGGGACTCACCCCACGCCACACGCGCCGATGGAGGCACCGCGGGCAGGGCCACCCCACCAGATCTGAGAGGCGACGCGCTGACGCACGCAGCACAGACGCAGGGCACGGGGGCGCAGCGCCAACCGGCCGCGAGCACCGCCGCCCTCCCCACCGCGCCGGAGCACGAACGGCGCGCGCGGAGGAGCGACGCACCGCCGCCGCCACACGAGCCCCCTGCTCGTAGACCGGCCGCTTCGGCGCGCCAGAGCCCCGCCGCCGCCGGATCCGCGCGGGGGCTTTGCTCGGCGGAGGCTGTTGGGCGGCGGCGAGGGGGAGGGAAGCCGGTGGTGGTGGGGGGGGGGGGGGGTGCGCTGCGGTGACGAGATGCGCCGCCGTCCGAGTCGCCCTGGGGAGGACGACGCGGGGCCTCTCCTGCACTTTCCCGCTGTACACCTCTCATCTGACCAACTTCTTGGAGGACTGTGTGCTGGCCCGCCGTGAGGACTCCTCGCCGTCGCCTGCATAGGATGTTCTTTGCAGGAATACCAACATATTTGTTCCTGGTGATCCATTGAAATGTACCAGGATTATACAACGATTAATTATACATCTGACCCTATTTACTCGGGTTTTTTTTTCGTTTGCTCGTGGGGTTAACTTTAGGAGGCACAATTGTAAAAGGTGAGTAAGAAAAGCGAAACAAAGTTGTGGCTACCGACTGCCGTTGACTTGCCGTTGGTTCCTTCGTGGATGGAAGAGGAAGACGTGTTGGTTTCTTCGTGCATACTCAGATGACTGGTTTCCTTGTCTCTGTTTGTGGTTCTGGCTGTGAACAAAGCTTCTTGTTTTTTTAATTATGTCCACAGGACATTGAGCTGTTTCTTTTATTCCGAATATTCAAAAATTTCATGGCGAAAGTAAATTGTGAACTCAGATCTAACGGCATCTTTCATGATTCAGAATTGTTGCATACAATCATTTTTCAAGTGTTTTTTTACAATATTTTTTCAAGTATTAACTGAAGATGCTAGTTGGAAGGATCCTTTTTCACATGATGCAACCAAGCAGAAATGATGGCTGTGAGATGTGATAGTTGCTGGTGGTTTGCAGTAGCAAGTATGAAGAACAAATTAATTTGCTGGTGACATGCATACAGTTGAAGATGCTTCTTGCAATCCATGTATGAAGAACAAATTAATTTTAAGGCAAAAAAGAAGAAGAGAGAAACTTGATGCATGCGGGATAGACACAAATTAAAGCAATTTTGACACACAAATCTACAGATGGCTTTATACAAATGTGAATCAAGGCAAGTCATTGTTTGATCATGAAAAGACAAAAAAAAATGTGTACATCAGAAATCTGGCAATATGCAATACATGAACGCACAGGTCAAACAGAAAAGGTACACGCACATACTCATGTCATCATTTCGACGACATTTCTGCATATCCTTCCAACTGTGTATGTCTACCTGCAAGTTTGCCTCCATGTAACCGCGCTCGCTCACAAAAATGCTTGGTCGTCGAAATGATGACATACACATACAACGAGAATTCATGCATTAAAACGTTTCGCCGCTCGTGCATATACAACGAGAATTCATCATTGCTTTGGGAACAAGGAAATATGTCCGTCCTCGCCAACATTTTGAACTTTCATGGTTAACATTTCACTAGTCCCTTTCCACCTACGCAAAAAAAATAATAATAATAAAAATTGCCGATTGTGTCAAGTGTCGCCTAAAAAACACTCAGCAAACGAGGCCATGCCGTCAACCGCAGCGAGTAGGACACATGTCACTGTGTTTGCTGAGCGTCCATAGTTTGTCGAGTGTTTTTCCTTTGCACTCGGCAAATGTTAATAGTTTGCCAAGTGTTTTTAGCTTGTACTCGGTTTAGGAGGGCCTTTGCCGAGTGCCCGACAGAAAACACTCGGCAAAGTTGTCAATTATGGTTGTGAAGCATAAACGCCGATAATTAATTAAAAGGATTTTAACGGTACATCTTACTACTTCTAGGACCGAGTAGTATTGAGTCATCTCATCCGTTGATTAGCAGGGTAGTTTTGTAATTTTTTGTTCTCTAATTTGTAGAATCACTCGCCCTGATCACCCTCATCCGGCCTCGTTGTTTCCATCGCCGGTCATCGGGGGCGCCCGTTCGTGCTGTACAATCCGGCATGCTCCCTCTGCGCTCGTTCATCTGGCCACGGTCACGCGGTGCTGCCACCGCTGTTCGTCTGTCCCGTCTGTTGTCTGTCCCGTGTTCCAGCGAGATTCGATCCACGTCGTGTGCGTGCCTTATTTGTGTGCAGCCACCGGCTTGTGTACACGTGATCACCGGAAAGCAATCAGCTGCTCACGTGCGTACTAGTGCATCTGGACATAATAGATCAATCTGGGAGGCTAGCTTGGCTAGCTTTGTACGTGGTGATTTCCTCGGCCAAAAGCACCGACAGGCGAGGATCGATGGACTACGTACAATCTTCTCTTCGTTGCATCTCCGCCGGAAAGTACTTGCCGGATCGGGCCTGCGCCAATAGTCCTGGAATGGATGGACTGCGTCCGGTCAGAGCGAGAGAAGACACACGCGCTTCTGATTTTGCCTACAGTTATGGTATTTGTTTTGTGTGTCTTTTCATTTTACCCCTTAAACGAAAAATACTACTCCTACTGATCTTCTCCAATAGTATTGGTGGATCTAGTCCATTGGATGGCTGAGAAGAATGGACACCTCGTATTGTTTAGATGTACTGTAAAACAACTCTTAATTAACCATGATTCAGGGAACGTAGTACTCTAGTGTAGGGAGCAGGTACTTCATACATAATTTAAACTAGAAGGTGGCCCGCTTTTTTTTGAGGAATAACAGGGTGTGTGTGTGTGGGGGGGGGGGGGGGGGGGGGTTCCCCCACCCGAATATACTATTCAATGTCTGAATATTAATTCAATGTTTGTAGACCGCCATTAAGGCGGGTACATACGTGTCTTACAGAATTACATGCATTAGCACGTTGAGAGAGGTATAGCTGCCACGAGAGGACGGCCACCTTGTAGGCCGGCTTCTTTAGCCGTTAAGTCCATAGTATTAGGTCGTCTATGATGAGCCGAAGCATGAGGGAGCTATGTTGATCAACGTGTTCAAAGGCCATCTTGTTCCGAGCAGCTCATATCTTCCATAGGATGATAAGGAGGATTGTGTACCAAGTGGATGGATCGACCCCAAGGGGCAGCATACAAGTCCATAAGGAGCCGATGGCAGGCGATGGATGGATGCCTAGTCGCTGCCAAGTCCTGTCAGCAAACTCCGCCCCTTTAACACACGCTCAGACCACAGAGCCAAGTCACCACACACTCAACAATGCACATCGTACCAGCGGTGACACGTGAGATGCAAAAAGCCAGATGCACACCACACCTACCTACAAGTGGACCCAATAACCCTACACAACTAAACCACCCACTTACAGCCGGGCCCTAGGTTGTGCCCCCAACCCTAGGGCACCACAAGGCCCCCTTTCTAGGGAGCTTAGTAGTTGCAGGGTGTTTGGTTTAGCTTTTTCTTGCCCGAAGTGCAAAAGCCAAGAAAAAGCCCAACCAAATACCCCCGTAGTGATGCTTCCTGCAGTAGCACCAAAATTTGCCAGGTAGGAATTAAACAGAGGTGGAATATTAAGCAAAATCTGCAATCTGGACATTCATCTCAATGCTAATGGATGGCACAGATAAAGGGTCCATCTGAGCTCGGGAGCCATTTTGAGTTTCTGAATCTGCAACACTTATAACTTTGTATTGACAGGGAACCACGAACAGGCTAAATAATACGGTGGCTCGTTTGCGGAGATAATAACCACAATTCAAATTGTCATCAGAAATAATAAAAGTACAACACATCTATATTATTACCTGTTTGTACATATACAGATACATGCAGGAAGGATATGTGCAAAACTAGCACATCAATCGATCCACCCTGCGACATATTCATTTCTCTCTTGCAGAACGAGAAGGGGAACAATTAATACCTTCGGATTAGGAATAATACAATAATTAAACAAGTTTGTCGGACGCAAATTAATTGTCTGTCATAGAGAATGTTCTGAATGCAGCAAACCATTACATGCAGATTCAGTTAATCCATGCTTGTGTTTTTAACTTTGAACAGCAGATTGCCTGACTTTATGGATCATATCTCTTGTCTCCTGAAAGCAATAAAAGTGCCCCCGAATATAATCTGTAATCACCTGAAGCACGTAAGAAAATATCACTCCAAGAGCAAGCCACGAGCAAGGTAGACAAAACAGCACGTAATTATTTACGAGCATCTACATCCCTCCTTGTACCGAACGCGGGTAGCAGCAGTAAAATCAAAGAAACTAAACTTAATGAGTGGTTGGGGTGAGGGATGGACCAAGGAATATATAGTTACCTCGCATCCTTTCTGCTCCAGCTCCTTCAACGTGATGTCATCTCCAACAGAAATCAAGGGTGTATTGCGTAGTTTCACAAGATTGAGCGACGGAAGGTGCAGCAACCCCTTGGGGAGCTTGCTCATCTTATGGAACCCGTCGAGTATCAGGTGGGAGAGCCTTGGCATGGCCCCGGCCTCCATCTTCCACTCCTCAGTGTCATAAAACCCCGAAAGATGTAAGTTTTGCATACGAGGAAAACCCCTAGCAGAGCATGACATGGTTCGGCCTCTGTACCCCTCCAACTTCAGCATCACAAGACACGGAAGCTTCTCCAACACCGGCATGGGGTCTTGTTTAATGGAATCTGCTTCTAGAACGAAAAAACGTAGGCTTTGTGGGAAGTGATGGCTCTCAGGCAATTTATCAAGCGCACTTAATTTATCGAGGCTAATATCAACCAGTCGAGGCATGTTTGCAAATATATTCATCATTTCCGTAGGTATGCGTGCAAGTGTTGTTAGGGACAAAGTTGTTAGTTGAGTCATCTGGCCCAAAAACCTTACCATGTTAAGGTTCCAGTATTCACTGCTACCAGAGCTAAGATTTAACCACAAGGTCTGGATCTCTTTTTGTTGCAGACCCCTTATTAGAGAATGATGATAACTAAGGTAAACATGCCTCAGAGAAGGGATATCCCACATAGAGCTAGGTACCAGTGCAACTGTGCCCCTCGTATCAATAGTTTGCAAGTAAAGGAGTTGTCCAATTGATGAAGGGAGTGTCACATCTTGACACCTTATCAATCTGAGGCATCTTAGGTGAATGCACCCACCAATTGCCTTAGGGAAATCCTTCAGGCTTGAGTCTTCAATGTGAATAACTCGAATAAATCTGAGTTTAGGGAGGGATATTGATTGAAGTTGAAAGCCAAATAGACCTCGGAGATTAGGTGTTGCCTGCAAATTCTGATCACTGATGTCTTGATAAGAAGAACGATATGATGCCATGATATCAGTTGATGGTGCACCAACTTGGCCTGCAAATTTTGTGTGTGCCATTTGTCAGCAAGAGGCCACATAATCACGACATATCAAAGAGAGATTTATCCACATGCCAATTATAAGGAGGCAAATTCCAATGTACCATTGGGATACTTATCTCTACGATGTTCCGTTACAGGGGCACCGTAAAGAGTGTGAAAAAACTATTTTGCCCCTAAATAAAAAATTCTATTTATGTTCTCTTTGTGATCTTTAGATAGTACTCCCTCTGTCCCAAAATTCTCGTCTTAGATTTGTCTAAATACAGATGTATCAAGTCATATTTTAGTATTAGATACATCCGTATCTAGACAAATTTAAGATAAGAATTTTGGGATGGAGGGAGAATTTTTTTGTTCTGTTTCGACATAAAAAGAGACAGACATGGGAAGTGAATAAAGTTTAAGGACAGTAAAATACTGATTTCTAATGTGTAAATTTGGACAACATCTTTGTGGACACTGATTTCTCCGCAGTGACAGTTTATTGTGTGTCTGTACAAAAAATAACTAACACTTCATATGTGAGCTAAAGCTCCGCTATTCGAAAGTTAACAAAATTAAACAGAGAAAACTAAACACTCTATACAGTAATTGGTAAGGAATAAGCTTTAATTTTATTAGTGGCACAAATGAAATTAGGCTCTTAAGAGTGTCGTGTAGGGAGTGCTACTAAAATAGAAAATGGAACTACATTCAATTGGATGAAAGGCAACATGACCTGAATTTTTGTCGATGACATCAAGAAAACCATCTTGTCTTGCCTTTTCTATGCACCAATCACGTAAAATATCATGAACCCTTATTTCCTCAATCCATCCATGTGCCATGCTTCTTCTAGTAACCCGCACCAAGCTTCTTTGAGCTAGCTCGGCTACATACATGCGTGCTGTTTCTTCTGGTTCATGTTTTGGTGCACCTGGTATGAAGCCTTCTGCTAGCCATAGTTCAAGAAGAACGTAGACATCTATTCCAAAATCCTCAGGAAATGTAGAAAGATAGAGGAAACAACATCTTAAATAGTGATTTGGCAGATCCTTGTAACTACGAGCTAGTATGCCTCGCATCATTTGTGTGTGTCTGGTTTTTGGCCAACACAATGATACATCCGCCCATGCTTGTATATTCAGATTCTTTGATAGATAACCTCCCAAAACTGCAAGTGCGAGTGGTAATCCATCACACTTTCTTGCAATCATTCTCCCTAGTTCTTCAAACTCATGCATGTCACCTAGATCAGACCTTCTGTATGATGGTAAAGCTTTGCTACAAAAAAGTTCCCAACTTTTTTCTTCATCCAACTCCTTAAGAACATGAACATGGGTTGGCATTTCAACATGATTTGCAACTTCATCCTTTCGTGTGGTTAAGAATACCCTACTACCATTATTTGCATCTGGAAAGGCTTTAACCGTTCTATTTAATAGCTCCCATGTGTCTTCATCCCACACATCATCAAGAACT